>OY770263.1:268597997-270025472 GCA_963669355.1 Chorisops tibialis
TAATTAAAAGTAGAATTTCGTTGGAGTTTCGTATCATTTGATTTTTCTTTCTGATTTTTTCCAACATAATTGCATAAAATTTATTAACCGTTTAATTTTAAGCTGTACAATAATTATTCTTAGTTAAGTAGTTGTTCACGATATTCCACCAGCAAATACACTTTCTAATGGTTATGTTGAAGAGGAAATCCACGAAAAATTGTAAAAGGGGTTAATGAAAGACTTTTCAGTGGCCGTTCGAAATTTCTCTTGAGCTTTGTTAGAATCAATACAAGTTACATTTATTTTTGAACTTCTTTAGAATCACTATCAGTTACATTTGCCTCTTGGATGAATATATTGTACTCATAATGAATTGGTAAGACTATGATTTAAAGAGTCTTTCTCACAGCTTCCACACATCCTCCACCTCTCTTCATGGCCATACGATAAAGTTTCAAAGAGAATGTATGGCTTAGACAGGGTGGGCAGGGATACGCGACATTATATCAATTGCTATTGTCGAGGTATCTGATTGGGTCAATACCGAAGACCAAGCCCTTTTTTTGGAAACCTAATTCCTGGATAAGACGACCTGACGAGCTCAGAGGCTCGTTTTTTGTCATGATAGGTCATGGGTTTTATAGAAATATCAAAACAATATTTTTATACTCTAGATGAAATCTGAGAATATTTTAAGTTTGCCACACAATTTGTAACGCTAAGAAATAAGGCTCGGAGAAAAAAATTAATGATATAGAAGTTCATATAATCACTTGAAAATCTCAAAACCTGATGTCCGTCCGTGTCCTCTCTACCTTGAGAACGCGTTGAGCTAGAAAGTTCAAATTTTGTACACGTCATTTTTGACAAAAAAATATGATCAAGTTAACGGGTCAAATCGCTCCACCTGTTGTACCCCTCCTCCTCTCCCTCCCCTTTCCTTCCACCCACCCCCAAAAAATTACAGAATTTCGCAATTTGACAATAAGCGGATTTGCTCTAAAAGTATGAAAGCTATTGATCTGATATTTAGAATATAATACTTTTATGATGATTTCAATCTACCGAACAAAAAAATTGGTGTCCTCTGCCTCCTTCCACCAGCTCCCATACAAAATGCACTTTTTCATAAAATGATCTAAGTAAATTTACTTAGTGTGTATAAAATTTATCTAGCTGATATCGTGCACTGAACATTCATTTAGAATTATTAGTAAAACCAAAAAAAAATAGATTATTAGCTTTACCCCTTCTACCCCCTCCCATACAAAATGAAATAATTCCACAACTTTACACAAAGTCAATTTTACCGAAAAGTAAAATTCAATAACTAGTATCGATAAATCTAGAGTTGCTCTATGATTAGATTAGCTTCAGATTCAGCTCTTGAGAGTTCTTCCAGACTGTTAGAGATGGTGTTTTCTATTTCAAATGATAATATTACAACTGCAAGTAGTTTCCATTGCGAGTGTTGTTCCGTGTTTCAGGAAATGGAAGGAAAACTTCAAGGAATAAGCAAAACACAAACTGGTCAGTTTGATAAAGGTCTCAGCAGAGGCCGAAACGTAACGATTAATAAATCAGAACAGTGCGAAAATCCTGAAAGCTTTCCTTTAGCACTTCTTTTTAATTTTATCACAAATGATATTTGATTACATAGCCAAGAGCCTATAATTTTAAACTGACTCTGGCCAACTGCAATTCGAAATAAAACTAATCTTAAACTTTTTAGATGCAACTCAAAAACCAATTACGACGAATACAAATGCGAAAATAAAGCAATAATTTCGATTTTTTTTCGCACAATTTCTTAAAATTAAACCTCCAGTCCATAATCAGCTTTCAAGGCACGACAGTTTAACACATTTTATTATCAGGCATTTAAATTGATTGATTACTGACTCGTCCACTCCTCTATTTTATCAATAATTTCGAAAACCTCAAAGATTGTTTTGTCTACGGTCAAACAATTTTTTGGCGACAAATTAATCCAAGTTATTTTCAATTATGATAAAATTTTCGATGCATTGTACTTTTATCGGTGGCCTTAGATAGTTTTTTAGCAAACATGTTGAAAAAATTATACACGGAAATTGCTATTTATTTTCTAGATGTTCTTTCTTATCTTTATTGCATAAGGCGGAATCCCCGCCGGGGGGTAGTTACTGGTCTAGAAAGCTTCGGCAATTCAAGTAATTCGCTTTGGGACCCGAGCGATTGGCAACGAGCAAATGCCGAATGCTAGACTGAAGGGGGTTGCGGCACAACACGTCGCTCGATCATGTGTGAGCCAAAACCTGCGCAGCCCCAGCAGAGGTTATCTGGTACTATGGGGGTGGTGACGAGGACCCCCAACCGTAGTAATGATCGAAAGGATCTGAGTGACGGGATATTATGTGCCAAGGAGAGCCGATACGACTGTATCAGTCTTACGAGCATACAAATGGAGCGGAAGAAAGTAGCAAATACATGGTAAGCAAAGACGACGCCTGACGGTCCAGTAGACAAGATCCAAAGTAAGCTGAATCGAACTGATAGACGATGATTCTGAAGCGATAGACATTAGTGAACCAAGTTGAGTGCAATGTATTTGTCCCGGTATAGCCAGAGCGTCACAGTAGTAAAAACAAGAGAATTAGTCTGAGCCGAACACCAAGGTGATCACACGGAAGAGGAGCACTGAGCGAAAGAGAGAAACTGATGACACAAGGAAAAGGGCAATTCGTCACTGCTATGGTTGAGGACCCTTCGGTATTCCCGTCCATTGATGCAAGGGAAGCAATGCTTCCCATACGTTGTGCCCTCTATTCAGTTTAAAAAAACTAAATTAAAATCAGCACGAATATGAAAATTTATTAAAAAATTTCTTTTAAAGAAAGCGCACATTATTTTCGTCTACCACTGTTTACAGCATTTACGTGTCAGGACAGCTTTTTTCCTCCACGCTTTTTTGACCAACGATAGTTGAAAGCCTTTTACAGAGAAAAAGTGGCGATTTTAAAAACGCATATACAAGACCGCCAACCAATACAATCAAAACTTTCTCGCACGACGAGCGCAAGTTCGGCTTCAATAGGAAGGGGATATGCTTCACTTTTCCTTTCATTGCTTTTAGTCGCATATACAAGAGAACGAGACCGCCGGCCAATACGAGTAAAATTTTCGCTCGCGGCGAGCGCAAATTCGACTCCTGTAGGAAGGAGAGATGAGTTAACGCAATTGCTTCCAGCCAGTGCTTTCAATCGCATGCTCGGGCTCTCGATCAAAGTATTGCCAGTATTGAAATTTCTGTATTAGCCGAAAAATTATCAGGAAGAAAAATATGAAGAAGCAGATCTGGCAATATTGCCCATATTTGGCGTGCTTTGAGGGAAACAAATCGGTTTAAACTACGACAGATCAGACGATCTTTTTCGGACGTCTTTACTTTTTTTATTTAGAAAATAAAAACTAAAAGCTTAAACTAAAGCTGCAATTAATTAATTATTCAGCATGTTTAAAGTTTATATTTAATAAAAATAGATTGAAGGGTCTGTCAAAGCAAGACGTCACTAAAGTATTTCTTCGAATTTCGGTCCGTTACCATCCTATCAAATAAAATGCCATCTATTGGATGAATTGAACAATATGGATTGTCGGTTATTTTATTAAAAAAAGTTCCTTTGTAGGGGTGAATGTAAATCATTTTTTTTTACATAACGAGAGAGGTCTTAGTAATATTTATAATATATTGCTTAAGCGTAATAAAGCAATATATTTAAAAAAAATAATTGCTTCCCCTAGCTATAAACTCACGCCACACCACTGAAACACAGCGTTTGCCGGCATGCTGCAATTGTGCAGTATCCGGTATTCTCGGCTTGTTACCTCGTGTTCTTATATGCGAGACTAAGGCAGCCATGTGTTCGGCGTGAAGTTGCGTTAGCAACCGGGTGCCTTGACCCTCAGATAGGCAAAGATGTTAGATAGGTCTCGCGTCAAACAATATGAATGCCAAGCTGCAAATAGCTATAAACTGCTACAGACCCAGTGGCGTTAATGATTGTCCTCTTAAAAACAATCCGTATGTCTAAAGACAACCGTGAAGTAAATCCCTAATGGAGGACCATTCACGTTAAACGAAATACATAGGATCTGTATAAAGCGTAATGTCAATCTATTCAATCAATATCCTTCTCTCTTTCACAAGGCGATCATTGGCTAGATGTCGTTTCAAATCCTCGTTTCCATGTGTTATACATGGTCAAACTTCTTGCATCTACCTTGGGGCTTACATTTCAGTGCTTATTTGTAGCTGTTTTGATTCAATTGCCTAAAACCGTGACCGATCCACTGCCATTTTTGCCTTTAAATCTCAATGCTTATCTTGATTTGTCCAGTTTTGCTCCGAAGTTCGTTTTAGGAGATGTAGTCTGATTAGAATATGGGTTCAATAGTTTGTTTATCATTTATATATTTTATGTTTACATACAGCAAAACCATATAATTTGCTGCATGCGTTCAACACTCGCAACTTCGTGCCAAATGAAATATTTTAACCTTCAGAAAGGGGATAGGATACTGAAGGTCTCAATAAACCCCAATATTCTATTCGACTCCACCATCCATGCCAACCATGCTTTCGAGGTAGCCAAAATCTTGCACCTCTTCCATACCGTGTCCATTCAGGACAATCGGTGTATTTCGGTTCGATCCATGTACACGTACTTGGTTTCTTCTTCTACAATGGCGCTACAGCCCAAATTGGACCTTGGCCTCCTGATACTCAGGTTCCATAAAATTTTTTTTATTACTTATTGTAGAAGGGTTGTTAGCCCTTCGCACAACCCTCTTTCTACGAATTTTTCATTTTCTTAGATTGAGGTGACCAAGGTATATCCAAGCAGGCAATGTGCCAGAATTATATATTGCGCCGACCGGGATTTGAACTCACGACCTTCGCATTACAAGACCAACACACTACCTACTAGGCTATACCCTAGCTACGCACTTGGTTTAGCGCACATTTATTTTCAGTCATGCCTTTTTGCATTTGAAATGCAAAGAGCTGAAATTTGGTTCAACGTCCGAACGGAATTCACGTTTTCAAAATTAATCAAGGTAACTTGATCAATGTATTATATATCATCAAAATGACGATCAAGATGTTTTTAGTGATCCGTAAACAAAAGACTGTTATGAACGCCATCCTTTGAGTGGGGATATAGTTCCGATTTTTTTATATGATAACCAACATCAAAGCCCCACAAAATTAATATTCCAGCAATTTAAAATCTTTTGACGAGTAATTGATCCGATACATTTTGCTTATACGATTGTTCCACAATTTTAAACTACTTAAACTTTTTCATTCATCTATAAAGCAATTAATTTCAATCTGATGCCATAAATACTATGAACAAATTTGTTTTTTGATCACATGACTTCCAACAGAAAATTCCACTCTTTTGTTCTAGATTTTCGAAAATTCAGCACCATCATTATTGCTGCGTAAGGAAAATTCTTTCCGTTCCACACCATCAATTATAATTCTTGTCGAATAAAACGATGGGAATAAATTCTATAATTAGTTTCACTCTCATCTTTCGATTGAATTACACATGAAAGCCTCGAATTCCTTTTCGATCAGTGTCACACTTGAAATTTTAATAACAATTTCAAAACGATAAATTGCACATATTTCAGAAATTCGAAATCAGTCAGCGGTTTGATTCTTAAGTGCCTTCTTATAAATGGAGAATGATTGATCGTAAGGAGAGAAAAATATTACTTTTTCGGGAAAGTGATCGGCAGATGTAAGACAGAAAGGTCACTGCTTGAAAGAAAGTCTTCAAACATATTAAATCACGATCGCGAAAAAGATAAATTTATCGTGCATATTTGGAAAAGATCACTCAGAGAAGTGAAAGATCAATGATCGCGAATAAAAACAAAAATTTATTTTGAAGAGATCACAATTTAGATACTAAAAGTATTTTGATTAGTACGATCACTGATCGCGCGATCATAAAAATGATCGCAAGAAAAATAGAAAAGATCAGTAGGGAATGAAGAAAATCATTCGGATGAGTGAATGATCCATCTACTTCCACAATGGCGCTACAGCCCAAATCGGATCTTGGCCTCCTGATATTCAGGTTCCTTAACATTTTTTCATTACTTATTATGGAAGGGTTGTTAGCCCTTCGCACAACTATCTTTCAACGAATTTTTTCAGTTTCGTAGAATGAGGTGATCAAGGTATATCCAAGCAGGCAAAGTACTGGAATTATTTATTGCACCAACTGGGATTTGAACTCCCGACCTTCGCATTACAAGACCAACACGCTACCTACTAGGCTACACCCTAACTTGAATGTGATGATCGCGATTTATTTTGAAAGTATTGTAGACCATTGAACAAAGGAATCATCAAGGGCGGCAAACAACGAAAGAGGAGTAAAAGTTATATCGCAATCGCGAGTACTCGTACATCGATTTTCGATAAGTGAAGTTTCCACTTCATAGATCCAAGATTCAAAAAGATCAGTAAAAGAATTGAAAAGTTCTTAAAATGCGACAGAGTTGTTGCGAATTAGTTCTCTCGGTCGATTTTCTTCTAGGGAATTTAAATATTTTTCAGTAACTAAATTTAAATTTCTTTTGCATTTATTCTGTTCCAGAGTAAGTTAGGTTATTTTGTTTAGTTTGGTTTTTCTTTCAATTTCATAAAATAATAATAATAATAAATAAACTGCCAACAAGTCGGGCGAAACTTTATTATTCTTGGGACATGTTGCGGATGTGTGGAAAGTCAATATGCAGGTAAGAGTGGTTAGGGAAGACTAAGTGAAAGGGAGTTCTTGAGCAAGGCTGTTGTCTATTTAACAATATTTCATCCGTTTCTACAAGTTTGGGTTTTTATGGAGGGGAGGAGGAGGGGTAATAGTAAGGGTGGGTGGATGTTAATAGCTTTTTAATTAATTGCTTGAATCACGTCCAATATTCTCTGTGTAGAATGTGTTTCATAGACGAAGTTGCATAGAATTTTCATTCACAAAACCAAACATTTGTATGGGAGGGGGTAGAGTAGGTAGGGGAATCGTAAATTTTGATATGCAGTTTTATTTCGCTTCTCTTTTAAGGTGCTTTTATAAAATTTCAAGTTCATAGCTTTTAGTTTGTTGGTTATTAGTTGATTTATGAAATTGGTCGAAATCATAGTTTTGTATGGGAGGGGGTAGAAGGGCAAGCGCGATTTGAAAATTTTGAAAGCAATTTCATTTGAATTATTTTTATAAGTTTCAATGCAAAATTTGAAATTGATAGCTTTTAAGAGTTAGCTGATAACTTATTTTATAAAAATGCTCGAAAAAATAATTTTGTATGGGAGGGGGTAGAGGAGGTAGGGGAATCGTAAGACTTGTGATGCAATTTTCTTTCTTTTTAGTTGTTAGGTGCTCGTACAAAATTTCAAGTTCGTAGCTTGCAATTTGTTTGTTATTAGTTGATTTAATAAAATTGGTCGAAATCATACTTTTGTATTGGAGGGGGTAGAAGGGTAAGCGCGATTTCAAAACTTTTAACGTAATTTCATTTCAATTATTTTTGTAAGTTCTTATGCAAAATTTCAAATTGATAGCTTTTAATAGTTAGGTGGTAATTGATTTCTTGAAAATGGTCGAAAAAATAATTTTGTATGGGAGGGGGTAGAAGTTTTAAAGATTTTCGACCAGTTAATAATTCATTCTTTTATGGATTTTTTTTAAATGCATTTCGCAAATTTTCAAGTTTCTACCTTAAAATTTCATTCAAAAATTTTCAGCTTATGTGTTTTTTCATTTCACATGAAACACCTTGTGCACGTTAGACCAGGGGGGTCGGTGCATAACAATTGTAGAATTTCTATTATTTTTTATGTATGTACAATAAATTGATATATTGATCTGCAAAATTTAAACTCTGTATCTTTTACCAGAGCCCAAAAAAAATTACTCAAAATTTTCAACATTTTTGCTTTCCACCTCCCTCCTCTTACACCCCCCCACTTAATTTTTTTACCAAAATTAAAAATTATATAGTTCTACGATCTGACAAATTTTTGATGTGATATCTGCCCTCAGTTTTGAGATATAATGGTTTGAAATTTTGGAAAGTTCAATGCTCCCCATTTTCCCCCACTACTATTTTCTCCAAATATTATATTTTTTTCATATTTCTTTAGTATAGCTTAATATAAATACCAAGTTTCAATTGCATAGCTTAACAAATAGCCGAGATATTGATTTTTAAGTGTTTTTCTTTGCACCCCCCCTGACTCTCCCCCTTACAATAATTAGCCTCTACGTAAGCTGATTCCAATGAATCTGTATGCCATCTTGATGGTCTAAAATTATAAATTTTTTATGCTAAGTAATTTCGAAGATATAATCATTTGAAAAAAAAATTCGGCCGACAATTGGTTTTTAGCCCCCCCTTTTTGCACCCCAATGGATAAAAAAATTAGATTAATTTTAAAAGTTGTCCCACAAACCCTTTTATGTGTACATTGATTTTTAGCTTCCTAGCTGTAACCATGTTTGAGATATTTGAATTCTTAGTTTTCGGTTTAAGTGCTCCCCCCGCCTCCCCCTGAACCCTTACACCCCCAAAAATGAGTGTCCTCCTGAGATCCGCAACTACCTACAATCCCTCCAAAAATGAGCTTTCTATCTCGAATGGTTTGGGAGTTAATGTGCTCTGAGCGTACACACCGGCGTACGGCGGACGGCGTACAGACAGACGGATTTTTTTTTTTGCATTTTTAGGCTAATTTAGTCACGAAACGCGAAAAAACAAAATTTCAGGGTAGCAAATTTTTTTTTTTTTCCCAAGTCGATCACAATACTTTATTATTAAAATAATAAAGTAAAATATTACTATAATTCGAAATAACAATTGTTCGGACACACCGAACATAGAAGCTAAAAATTCAATGTAATTGGGTGAACGATCGAACATGCAACATAATCACCTTCAAGTAAAGCATATCCGATCATTCAACCCAACATACCTTATGACATGTAAATGGGTGAACGATCGAGCATAAAAGTAAATTATGAATGTGTCAGTATTTTACGCACATGAATAATGCTCGATCGTTCAACTCATATTTTCTGCCTAAAAATCAAAATTAATGTAAAGAATATCGGATATAAAAGTAGGCAATAAATTTTTACTTTTACTTCCACCTAAACCTTTAACCTGAGTGTATTTCTCGTTAAACAACCCACCAAATCCCATACCTTAAACACGAATTCCTTCCCCTGTACCAACGACTGGTGTGGTCGGGCTGAGTACAGCTCTTATAAACGCGCTCCACTCGCTTCCAGAATGTGACTGGAGAAACTATAGTGACTGGAGATACTTAATCGGCTGCACAGGATCTGGAGAAGATTACTCGCCGCCGACGAAACATTGGTCCGTCGAGCCGGATATGAACCAGCCACTTATGGATAATAATAATAATAAAACAAAAACTAAAAAAAATTGTATTCAAAATCGGTTCGCTGCAAATAAATGGACAAAGTAAAAAATGGACAAAAATTGTTAGGGCAGCACTGCTATAAAATATTTTGGCGCCAAAATCTTCGACGAGATTGGAACGAAAGCCGTTGATTCCTCTCGTCTGCTGCCCCAAATTAAAATAGCAAAAAAAATTTTTTGGGGAGTTTGAAAAAGACTATTGTTGAGGAAGTTCCTGGGGAGCTAAACTCAGAAAATTAAACTTTTGGGTTTTGTCATCTAAATTTGAAATATGAGGAGTTGAAAGGGAACTGTTCTCGAGGCAATATCCTCGATTGAATTAAAAGTGGACTGTTTTTTTTTAATATAGGAAAAAAATATATACATGTAGCTAATTAGTGCAGAAATTTTTGGATAATTGGATTTTTAATGACAAAACGGAGCCCTAACAAGTGCAGTTGAATACGTAAAAATAATAATAATGAAGATAAGTTTAACCAAAGCAACATTAAATCGAACAGAGTTATTTAAATAGTTAGTCAATTACATCAATTTGGACACTAAAAATCAAATTCATCGAACAGAACTGAAAGCAGTAAGGGCTCCAATGTAGCAGTAGATATCACTTCCTGTTGTGCGGATTTATTGCTTAGAGTAGTACGTAGCACAAACTAGGATGAGGGTTTCTTAGATCAGTGACCCATCCCGAGCTCCTGAGCCGCCGGCAATTGTGTAGCCCTAGTCTGAGAAATCCCCATTATCTGTTAGCGGGATGAAGGAAATCCTTATCGAAAAATACCTAGGCGTTTGGAGGCGTCCATTGCAATTTCAAAGAAGTGCTGAATCGAATCTAGGTAGGATAAAATCTTCGGAAGAGCAAATTTGTACGGCATTAAAGGCTACATTAGAAGACTACGCTGGAACATCACATTTAAGGGAAAGATGACTGGCCTGTGTTTTAGCTGCGCTGAACTCTACTTTATTTTTCCTGCCCCATTCCAGGATTATTTATTTATAATATACAGCTCTTGAACGAAGACAACATTTTCAATTATAGAAAAATAGAAAACATAAGGATAATGATGAAAAGAATTCACACAAAAAGTAGCTAAAGATCCAAGTTGAAGTTCCTTTGTATTCTTGGCATCGGAGAGTAGTATTAGATATCGAGTGAGGTCCGAGGGGGGTAGAAATATCAGAACTCTTGGTTGAGACTGTTTCTGAGTAGGTTGTTGTAAAGTTTGAAGAGGAAGCAAGCATGGAGTGAGGTCCGTCGTACATAGATGCAAAGGCTGGAGTTGAAGTGCTTCAAGCGCCATTGTAGTTGATACGAGGCTGGACTGTCGTACGGCGGACGAAAACAGCAAGACTGTATGCCTTATTTGTAATCTCAGAATAATGATTAACAAATTTAAGCTTGCGAATGAAGATCACTCCTACATCCTTTATACTGCCATGAGATTAGGTTAGGTTAGCGTGGCGGCCTTAGCCCACATATGTATACTTCTGAGGATCCATAGTGATACCAAATGAATTTGAGGAAAACCTAATGTGTATCATTCAGCGGTGTTACGAGTTCCTTGTTGAGCTAAAAGGTTTCTCTTGCCGTGGTGAAATTCAATAGATTCCGCATACCGCAGCTCAAGACCTGTTTGAGGTCGAGGAACAACGGTGCGCCTAAAGTTTTAAGAATTCTTTACAAAACACGTGCTCCACCGTCTTCCTCTCTCCTGGCTGTTTGCAATTCCTACATAGATCATGTGCTACTAAGCCCATGCTGTACGCCTGTGCGCCAATAAGGCAATGGCAAGTAACCATACCAAGTACTGTCGCACATTGCTTCTTAGTTAATGATAACAAGAGTTTTGTCTTCTTCGTGTCACTTACATTTCACATTAATTTCGTGATTTTACAGGTTGTGGTACTTTTCCACCTGGCTTGGGCTAGATTTATCATCTGCGCGTCTACAGAGTCTTTTACGATATATATGAGCAGTGGTAAATTTTCAGCGAAATCTAGTTCAAGGTTAGCACCTCTCTTTGCTAGCTCGTTCGCTACTTCATTACCTGTTATGCCACTGTGGCGCGGAAAGTTCCACCTATCTTTTGGCACCGAGATTCTGTAGTGCGAGATGACAGCTGTATACTGCCGTAAGGATGGATCCATTAATAAAGTAGGTAAGAACAGAGGAGTTAGTCTTATACATGAACTCCATAACAAAGCTCTTCTTAATGTTCAAGTCAGCCTAGAAGTCCATGCATTCGGAGTAAGGGGAAATTTCACGGAACTTTTTGAGGTCATCCGCTAATAAGAAAGAATTTGGGGTATAAGAATTGGGGCAGATCATTAATGAACAGTGCAAATAATAGAAGATCAAGGATCGATCCATGCGGGACACCAGAGTTAGCTAAAGCTTCAGAAGAAGCGTGTCCATTGAACGTAATTCGTAGACGACGATGCGTAGGAGAGAGCCTGTGACACCGTACCCTTCGAGTTTTGAAATAAGAATTTTACTATTAACAGTGTCCATATGACGTGGACAGTATTATGACGATCTAAAGATTGAGCTACGAAGTTAGTGAACTCACATAAATTGGTAGACGTTGATCTTCCTTTAACAAATCCATGCTGGGCTGGTGATATCAAATGATTAAGTTTCTCCCAGACTACATTGTGTGAACTAATCTTTCAAAAAGCAGTTTAAGCAGTAGAAATTGGGCGATAGTTGAAAATTTTCTCGGTGTCTCCTTTCTTTAAAATGGGTACTACGTTAGCTAACTTCCAGCAAACAGGAAGTGAAGAGCCTTCAACAAGTGACTTATTGAACGAGAGATAAAGTGGCACAGAAAGCTCAGAGGAGACAGATTTCTCGAAAAGATTGGGGACTACCACTAGTCTTTGGATCTAGAGAATTGATAATGGAAATAATATCACTCTCGCTAATGCAAATTTCACTAAGGCAGTTCTGCGGAGGTATGTAAAAGTTATAAGATAGGTCTGAGAGGCTGGACACAGAGGAAAAGTATTCGGAAAAAAGTTCACACATTTCTTGCAGAGAGGTAGTAGTAACTTAAGTAGAGGAGAAAAATATTGTTTTTGTTAACGCTTTCTAACGTGGGACCAAAACGATGTGGTTTCATTTCCGATTTTACCTGTTTACGCTGGGAGGAAAAGTTATGGTAGTCAGATGAGAGGGAAAAATGTTCATACTTTTTATGCAGATGTTTTTCTTATGAAGAGCATTAATAACCGAGCGGTTGAACCAGTCTAGAGTCTTCTTGTTTAAAAGTGGTTCGATAATGTTCCCTTATGATGAATTATGACATAAAGAATGAAAAATATAGTAACATAGAAGTTTCATCGTAGATTTTGTTATTCCGTGGCGTAGTGGGCAGTGTGCTTGCTTCTCAGTCAATAGGTCGTGGGTTCGATTCCCACTTCAGACGGAATTTTTTTAAGCGCAAATTTTTCAGTTGCTACTGGTGATAAAAAATTATTCGCAATAAAATGGGGAAACGGTGTAAAAGTGAAACAGTTCCACTTCAAGAAGGCCTAGATACTCAGTAGATGGTTTCTGTTCGCTTTCTATCATTCAGTCCCCCATAACATCTGCAAATATTTGTCAGTAAGCAGCCAGTACAACTGAGCAATATACCAGCTTCCCCACTCGCTACGGTCGTTCTCACTCCCCTTCCCCAACCTTCCCAATCCCATTCCTTCCTTCCATGACTGTGTTTGTGCATTGCACATAAAGGCCGAAATTGCCTATAACACAGGTCATTCTGTACAAAAAAAAAAATCCAATTATCTTTACCAATTTCAGGACAAATTTGTTCATAATTACCCTTGTTTGGGGTGTATCAACAAGAGGGGTAGGATTTATTTCCAAGACCCAATCAGAAAATGTACGGCGCTGCTGGTGGTCCATCTGCTACAGTTCTTGAGTTAATTCGATCTTGTATGCATGTAGAGTCAAATCTTTCGTCAATATTCGCTGCAGTGCGGACGTGAAGAAGTCGAGTTCTTGAGCACGGTAACCATTTGAGGTCTTTGGGTTGTTTTCAACAATTTTCTTCATTTTTTGGTCGAACGTCCGTGGCGAAGTCATTTCGACGTCTTCACATCGTGCACTGAGCCAGTCCCTTAGAAATTTTTTAGGCACGTTGCACACACACGTCTCAGAATGCACACGGTTACGATCAAAATTTGGTCGAATTTTGCGCATCATAACTGTATTTTCGTAATAAAATTCAATGACTGTGAGCGTTCCATGGTGAATTTCCCGAGTTAATAGATGACAAATGTCAACACTTGACAATTGTGTAGCGATCAGCTGTCAAATAATAGACCTTTCCCAACCTACACCTCTTGCTCAAACACCCCATAGAAATAGTATTTCTTAACCTTACCAATAGGAGAGAGAATCTATAATTCTATTAGCAGATTAATCTGGAGTGGAGGATGATAAGTTGAGATCTGAGTTCAGCGAACGGAAAACTCGTGATTAGAAGCAATAGAATGCTTGGTTGATTCCGCAGCAGAGTCAAATTCATTCATTCTAAACAACTATCATCCGTAAAACTATGTATTGGATTATCTGACATTAATAGATACCAAGAACAGTGTAGGCGATAAGACAGAACCTTGAGGAATAAGTAACGCTATCTAATAAAGATGTGTAGTTCACGAAAGAACTAGTTCATTTTAACTATTCACATCACTGAACTAATCGAAATAATCACTAAAATTGTCACATTTAGTTCGAAATGAACTGGTAGTGAGCTGAATGTAAAGTTCTATAGAACGAACTGAATGAATGTTCGTATGATGTATTGTGGAACTAAACTGATCAAACTGGTGCTCTGGATTGCTCTAATGTATATGTTTAGTTCACAAACGAGCCATGAGCTCAAAACGATCGTACCTCGTGGAGAAATGTAAGCATTTAGTTCGAAGGCAGACCACAGAACTATTTGTGGATTGAACTAATCAGATTGGTGCAGTTTTTCTATTTGATACTTTTAATTCATGAACGAACTTTCAGCTTTTCAATTTCTTCTTCTTCTTTCTTGTGACCCTACTCTACTCATTTGTATATATCTCGGAAACGGATGTTCGAATTGAGTCAGGTTCACCCTTTTCCCCTTTTTCGACTCGAAATATCTGTAAAGTTCAGTCAACAGGATTAAGTTTGACTCGACTATCTGCAAAAATTAAAATTTATTTCGAGAACGGCTGCTCGGATTGAATCAAGTGTGATTTGTTCGAATTACTTCCTTTTTTTGACTCGATATATCTGCAAAAAACTTAATTAAGCATTTTTTCCTAAATATCTTGAGAACGTCTGCTTGAATCGAATCGGGTGTGTTTTTTATCCATCTTATTCATTTTCTAGTCAGTTTCTGTGAAAAACCGTAATTGCAGATTTTTTCATATAACTTTTTTTATTTCTTCTCTTTTTTTACTTGTGATATCTTGCATAAAGCTGAATTTCGCATTTTTACGGACATCTCGGGAACGGCTGCTCGGATGTAGTCGAGTATAATTTCCCTATCACTTTTTTTTGTACCCAAGATATATGCGAAAGGCTGAATTTTGCAGATACAATCTGCTAAAAGCTAAGTGAACTGAAAAACCTAACACAAAGAACTAGTCCTTTTAGTGAATAAGAACTAGAGAACTAATTCAGTAAAAGAAACTATTTTGCGCATCTCTACTAGCTAATACTACTCGAATAATAAGTTTAGACGCGAAACCCTTAATCCATTGAATGAGGGTAGCATCAAGGCTAATGGCCGTGACCTTAATAAGAATACATTGATGTCAAACTCTGTCAAAAGCTGCAACGTCAAGCGCAAGAACTTAACCTTCGCCGTATTTGTGCAAGTAAGAGTACCAACATTCCGATAGATAGACCAATAGATCTCCCGTCGACCTTCCAGAACGGAAACCGTATTTGCGATTATGGAAAAGCTGTTTATCATCAAGATCACTTTCGAAAGCACTGAAGTATGGTTATTGGGCCGTAGTTGGCGAGGTTCGATTTGCCTCCTTTTTTGGGAATTGACTGAACATTCGAAACTTTTCACAATTGGGCAAAGCACCAGCATGAGTAAGATAAATGGAAAATATTGCGAAGAGGTTTAGCTAGAGAAGAGGAGCGCTTTTTTTTGGTAATGGAGGAATGCCATCAAAGCAGACTTGAGCTTTTACAGAATTCTGGATGTTAGACGTGATGGTTTTGCGACAGGAGGGGTTTGGTTTCAGAGGTAACAATATCAATTTGAAGTTCAGTTAAAGTTATTATTATTATTATTACAATGGCACTACAGCCCAAATCGGGCCTTGGCCTCCTGACTTTCAGGTTCCTTTACATTTTTTATTTGCCATTGTGAAAGGGTTGTTAGCCCTTCGCACAATCCTCTATCTACGAATTTTCATTTTCGTAGATTGAGGTAACTAAAGTATACCCAAGCAGGTAGAGTGCTGGAATTATGCGTCGACCGAGATTTGAACTCACGACCTTCGCATTGTAGACCAATACGCTACCCTAGCAGTTAAAGTTACTTAAAAATGGTTCAAGAAGGCACCGAGAAACGATCAATATTGGGAAAATATTTTTGACAGAATTATAAGAATGTAACTAGAGCTCAAATCGAGCCTTGGCCTCCTGACTTTCAGGTTCCTTAACTTATTTTTTATTAGTTTTAGTAAAACGGTTATTAGCCGTTCGCACAACCTTCTATTAATGAATTTTCATGTTCGCAGATTGAGGTGACCCAGATATAACCACGAAGGCAGTGTGGTAGAATTATGCGTCGACCGGGATTTGAACTCACGACCTTCGTATTGTAGACCAATACGCTACCCTCTAGGTTATACCCAAGTTACAACAATGATCATGAAGAGTAAAAAAATGTTGAGAAGTAATAATGAAAATATTATCTAACTCGGAAATAGAACTCCTGAGCAATTGATTATAAGAAGTGGAAAAATTTCAAAACAAACTAAAGCAAAAAAATAATAATACTGAAAAAAAAAATAACTTTAAAATTTAAAAACAAATTAAACTCACCTTAAATCCTGGGTTCAGGAATAAACGTTTCACGCGTCAACCCATTGAAAAACTGCAAAGAAAAAAAAGAAGAAACAAGTCAAAACAAACATTAGTCTCATTAAATAACAATAACAACACGTTTTTAATTAAGAAAAATCTAAGAGATAAAAGAACTAAAACAATTCGAAATGGTGAAGTGCCGCTCATATTTCAAGCTATCACAAGTACCGACTGATACGACCATTATAATGTGATATGGGTAGATATACGGTAGTCAAAATATTTGATAATGTTAAACGTAAATATTAGAGTAAAATAGACGGGTGGTCTGGTCACTGACATCTGATCTTTAGATACAGTACACTATGATATCTATCTAGGTACCTACTCTTCTAAATATTATAATCATAATTGGCGTGTGTCAATCATAAAACATAAACGAAATACGATAGGGTATATGCGGTTTAAAATCTGGTTCGCGACAAAACTGAAAACTGGTTCAAAGAGACACTTTTACACAACTGTGTGTGAAATTTGACGAGACGCCAGTTAGAATGATGTCTGGAAGTATCATATTTTAGTTTACTTTAAAAGATTTTCTATACGATGGTGTCTTGATTTTTTGTACACATTTGAAGATGAAATCAGCACTTTTTGGCAAGTCAGGTCAATTTTGAAATTAATCAGGAAGATACACGTTTTCATGTTGTAATTTGAAATATTAGAAGCGAGTCTAATCACTAGGCATACTAAAATATTAAATTATCCACGTGATAAATTATAATTTTACTATGAAGTAAATTTTTAAATGTTGCTAGGTAATAGCTATAACTATACTTCTAGAGTACACTAGAGGCGCTTTATCATAATTTCGCAACAATTTAGTGCGAAATTTAACTTTTTTTTTTGGTACGCTTTTCATAGGAAGACGTGTGTGAGTAGTTTGTGATGCTCGACCAAAACATCACAAACAAAAATTTGAAAGGAATAAAAGTAAAATCACTAAGCTTACCACTCCACGAATGGTGAGTTCATATGTGGCGAAAGGTGAATTCGTTAGGTAACGTTTCCGTCGAACTCTATTACAGTGCTTTCTAATTGTCTTACACGAAGTGACTCTAGCAACAAAAAGCAGCACATTTTGAGCTACATCACTCAATCGTGAAACATATAATGCAATCGAATCTACCAATATCTCAATATAGTAACATCTCCACAGATATGGGATGATTTATTCAATACATCCTTTACGAATCATAGTAACAAAGTAAAGTCTTATTATCCATATTACGTCAGTTTATATCTTATTAATAAAACCATGCTGATATTTTTTGTGAATCTCCTGCACTGAAATTAGTCATACTTTCTCTGATAAAATTAAATTTTAATCTTATCATATATTTTCTTAGTTAAAAACAATTAAAAAAAATGATTCATAACACAAAATGGAATTTACATTATTCAGGAAGTTAAAAACAAAAAAAAAGTTAACTTTTTATCAAGAAAAAAAAAATCCCCTCAAATAAACTCCTTTTATTTTTATTTTTAACAACCAGGTTTTGAATGCAATTTATTTTAATTTTTATGATGTGTGTTGGCATGGAATTTGTCTTCACCTTTTCACACGGAATTTCGAATCTTATCAAAGAGATTCTAGAAAGCTGATTGTTTCCAGTTTATTAGCATAGAGGTAGATTGAATGGATCAAGTAGTATTTTCGAAAAGGTCGTAAATTTTGATACAAAATTAATAGGCATGCAAATTTAATTTAAATTGGTTTTTAGTAACAAAAAGAAAAAGAAAATTAATGCGTGATCACAACTAAGCGTATGGTAATTTACAATTGCAGCGTAGTTTTTTTATTATTAAATAACCCATAAAGTATTATACAAGACTGTAAAATCTTTTACGTCTAGAATTTATTTAAAATTTATCTAAATTGCTTTGGAACGTCGATTTTTTTTAATTGTTATTAAATCAAGATTACATAAAAGTATAAATTTTGCCGCAATATTGACGATAATAGACAGAGCTGTAATTAACATTAATTAGTTTACTTAAGAACAAGATCATATTCCGGTTTATTAAATTGCTCGAAGTGATCTAAACTGTTATTTGAAATATATCTAGAAAAATTCCTTTTTTTTTATTCAAATTCTTTTTAAAAGAATTTGGCAATTTATTAAAACTGTATTTGTTGAAAACTTGTTTTGTTTGTTTTCGTCAAAACAATTTTTTTTTTGTGAGAAGACATGGTTGAATGACATTTGAATTGGTCTTTGTTAAATAATAGTGAAGAAATTTTTGCCTATAAAATTTCCTCTTTATATATATTTTTTTGAATGTATTAGTTTTTCGAAAAAAAAAAAAAAAATTTCGTTTTTGTTAACATGAATTGTTATTATTGCTTTTTTCGGCACGTTGAACAGGACTTCGGAAAAAATTTTGTAATTAAATCTGAAAAAAATTGATACTCTCAGTAACTTGCATATTTCTAAAAATCAATTTTAGCGACTCAAGAAATAGATTGTCGAATGCCTAGGACCTGTGGTAGGTTAATCAGCCAATCAAATCACACCTTCCAACATCTGATTGCCGGAGTTTAAAAACGAATTTTTGAATTTTGTGCCATGGGAGTGTCAGTTCGGGCAAATAATAAAATAAATATGTAAATAAATAAAAAAAACTTTACAAAAATAAATTCTGACACTCTAAGGCTGGAAAGACCGATGGTGCAGCAGAAACGCAGGCCACAGCTTATTTCATGCAGATACTTGTCTCCACTTCTGTTCGACAAGGAGAACGATGGCGATGGGGGACAAAAAAATATTGTGCAGTAGTGACACTGGACATTAAAAATGCCTTTAACTCGGCAGATTGGTCACTCATAAACAGATCGTTAGTCAGGATGAAGACACCACACTACATGTTGAGAATAATTGCAAATTACTTCACCAACAGGAAGTTGAGGTACCAAACTGATGAGGGGTTAAGGTACGACAACGTCACCGCGGGAGTCCAAATGGTAGTAAAAGGTCTCGGGTCTGCATTGGTTTACTGGTTTTCAATAAAGTATTAAAAGCCGAGAAAAGCCTACTGTAAGAACATCGTCAGCTCTGCTACCGAATCCTACCTACACCTCCTCGTGGTGGCCGCTGGGAACTCTCACTTGAGAATTGCTAACGTAGGAGGGTGAAGGCGAGTTTTCCGCGCCTGATAACGGAAACAACAATAATAACCACTCCTCCAGAGCGGAGGTTGGGCGAAGGGTTAACTCCCCTGTCACCGTAAAAAAATCTTCATTGTTTTGGAACCCAAGACGAAGCCTCGGATAGGATTGGACCAACGGAAACGACCGCGCAAACGTACAACGGACTATGCTTTTGGATCCTGGAATATCAGATCATTAAACAAACCTGGTGCCATTAAAGAATTACTACAACAGGCCAGTCAGTACAAATTAAATGTGTTGGCAGTCCAGGAAACGAAATGGACTGGTAGAGAGATTCAGGACATGAGATCGCACACAATTTTTAAAAGTGGGAAGCCCTCAGGAAACCGTGAATTTGGAGTCGCCTTTATTGTGGATAGGGAATTCAAATCACACGTCATCGACTTCAAGCCAATTAATGAACGAATGTGTGCGATCCGCATCAAAGCGAAATTCTTCAAAATATGGCTAATAAATGTACATGCCCCGACGGAAGAAAAAGATGAGGAAACGAAAGATGCCTTTTATACGAGCCTTGAAAGGCTATTCGACTCATTGCCCTCAAACGACGTTAAAATAATACTTGGCGACCTCAACGCTAAGGTCGGGAATGAAGAGACTCATCGTGGAACAACTGGAGGGCATAGCCTCCACGACGAAAGTAACGACAACGGCCAGCGCCTGATAGACTTTGCATGCAGCAGAGATATAGTTATAAGTTCGACATGCTTCCCACATCGACGCATCCATAAAAGAACATGGGCATCACCAGATGGCAATACCTTTAACCAAATAGACCATGTCCTTATCCAGCGGAGATGGGCCTCCAGCATCAATGACGTTCGAACATTCAGAGGAGCAAATTGTGACTCGGACCACTACTTGGTCAAATCCAAATATCGATGTCGTATGTCAAAGGCGTATCAAACAAAGACCAGCCCTCTTCGTAAGTTCGACATCGAAAAGCTCCAAACGGCGTCAGTTGCGGAAAATTACGCAGCAGCACTTGAAAGAGAGCTCACTCCGATTCTGCAGGATGACATACCGAAGCCTGTGAACCAAGTTTGGATGGATATAAAGGCAACCATAAAGACCGTTGCGGAACAAGTGGTTGGGTATGAAGCTCGGCGCAAAAGAAATGACTGGTTCGACGACGTTAGATAAGAAAAATCAAGCGTACAGACAGTTTCTCGAAAGGAATACCAGAACGAAGAGAGAGAAATACGAAAATCTCCGACGAGTAGCAAATAAGGTCATTAGATATAAGAAAAGAAAATATTATGACGACCAATTGAGAAATATCGATGACAATCTTGCGAGCAATAAAACAAGACAAGCCTACAAAGTAGTGAAAAGCCTAAGACGTGGATATCAGCCTAAGACAACCCTCTGTAAAAACAGAAATGGCACTATCATCGCCGAGGATAATCAGATTAAGGAAAGGTGGGCGTCATACTTTAAAGAACTCCTTAATCCCGCACACGGCTCCCGAACATCGGAGCTGATAGGTCTCCAAACCTCCGACGAATGTCCACTGGATCCTCCAACGTTGGAAGAAGTCGAATTTGCCATCAGAAGCCAGAAATGCAATAAAGCGCCGGGCATCGACGAATTTCCGGCGGAATTAATTAAATATGGCGGAAGATGCACCCGAAATGCCATCCATAAAGTGATTCAGTACATCTGGAATCAGGAGCAAATACCGGAGGAGTGGTACCAATGCATTATTTGCCCTATCCACAAAAAGGGAGACAAACTGCAGTGCGAAAACTACAGAGGTATCTCACTACTTTGCACGTCATATAAGATACTGACAAAAATATTAGAAAATAAGATAAAAATTTACGCTGACAATGTGATTGGGGAGTACCAAGGCGGTTTTAGAGCTGGTCGATCAACGACTGATCAACTTTTTACGGTCAAGCAAGTGCTTGAAAAATGCTGGGAATTCAACATCGACGTTCACCAGGTTTTTGTGGACTTTAAACAAGCATACAACAGTATTGATCGAAACGTACTGTACAAAATAATGCTGCATTTTGGCATCCCAGCAAAACTAGTCCGACTGACCAAAATGACGATGACATCAACAACATCACAAGTCAGAGTCAACAACCAACTAACTGATGCCTTTGACACAAGTGTCGGACTAAAACAGGGTGATGGGCTGACCCCTCTGCTTTTTAACCTAGCTTTAGAATACGTCATCAGAAAGTTACCCGTTGACACAAGAGGTACGCTGCTTTATAAATCCAGCCAGATAGTGGGTTATGCGGACGATATCAACATTTTATCACGCTCTTTCACATCCGCAAAAGAAATTCTACTAAGGCTCGATCAAGCAGCAAAAGAAGTTGGCTTGAAAATCAATGAAACAAAAACGAAAATAATGACACAAACAAGGAAAAGGACCCCCAATAGACAAAACATTACAATTGACGAATATAATTTGGAAAATGTGGACGAATTCATATATTTAGGTACAAAATTGACAAAGAGTGGAAATGAAACGAATGAAATAAAAAGACGAATCCAGCTCGCAAATAAAACGTATTATTCAGTCTTAGCTATTCTTAAGGCCAGCTGCGTACACAGGAAGACCAAACTCCAAGTCTACAAATCAATAGCAAGACCTGTGCTTTGCTACGGATGCGAAACATGGACCCTTACACAAGCATCCGCAAATATGTTGAACGCTTTCGAAAGACGGGTCCTGAGACGAATAATTGGAGCGAAACGTGATGGTGACCAATGGCGAATTAGATACAACAGTGAGCTGTATGATATATTCGACGAACCGGAGGTTTCCACTATCATCAGACTGCGGAAGCTGCAATGGGCTGGCCATGTACAAAGGATGGACGAAACTCGAATACCTAAAAAGGTATTCGAGGGAAAAACGGAGGGGCGGAGGCCAGTGGGAAAACCCAGGAAACGCTGGTCCGACTCTGTTGACGAAGACTGTTCATCGCTGCTCGGATTTAAAAATTGGAGGACGCGGTCACTGGACCGAGATCGATGGAGACTTCGGTTACGGGAAGCCAAGGCCCGAAA
The DNA here is from genome assembly GCA_963669355.1 of Chorisops tibialis. NCBI lineage: Eukaryota > Metazoa > Arthropoda > Insecta > Diptera > Stratiomyidae > Chorisops > Chorisops tibialis. Next base: position 268,620,785 of record OY770263.1, read on the forward strand.
GGGGCTGTAGCGCTGCGACGAGACGAGGCGGGAGTCCCACAAGGATCTGTACTAGGCCCTCTCCTGTGGAATATTTTGTACGATGGAGTTCTTCGACTATCGTTGCCACAAGGAGTAAAATTAATCGGGTTCGCTGACGACATCGCCGTTGTTACCGTGGCTAAGCACATCCACGAAATAGAGTCAGCAAAAAAATGAAGCCGTATCACAAATTAGAGACTGGCTAGAGTCCGCTGGCTTAGAATTAGCTGATCATAAAACGGAGGCTGTTCTAATAACAAGCCGAAAGAAAATTGAATACGTGAATATTCAGGTCGACAGTCAAATCATCAGATCCAAGAAGGCAATTAAATATCTAGGAGTTATGCTCGATAACAGATTAAAATTTAAAGTTCACGTGGACTTCGCGAGCAAAAAGGCGTCACAAATGCAGGCAGCCCTTTCCCGAATACTGCCAAACATCGGTGGACCAGGATATGCCAGAAGGATACTACTTTCGAGAGTAGTCAGCTCGGTTCTCCTATATGCTGCTCCGGTTTGGGCGGCGGCGCTAGCGACAAAGGAAACAAGGAAAAAGATGTAATCAACATATAGGCTCTGTGCGATAAGAGCAATCAGCGGTTTCCGAACAATATCGGACGAGGCAGCCTGTGTCACAGCCGGAATGATCCCCATTGACATTCTCGCGAATGAGATGCTAAGGATCTACGAAAGAAGATCTTCGATCCAACAAAAGGCAGCTGTTGCCAGGAAAATAAAAGAAGAGAAAAAGGCAACATCAATGGCTATGTGGCAAGCCAGGTGGGACAACGCTACAAAAGGCAGATGGACCTATAAGCTAATCCCCGAAATTGAGGTCTGGACAAAGCGGGTGTACGGGGACTGCAACTATCACATCACGCAGTTCCTATCAGGTCACGGCGGCTACCGCAAATACCTACATAGGTTCGGACACGATAATTCGCCTCTTTGTCCAAATTGCCCAGATCAAGAAGAAGACATAGAGCACGCGGTTTTCAACTGCAGTCGCTCCGGAGAATGGTGAAATAATATTCCGAGTCCACCATTCATCATTGACTATATGATGGAATCAGAGGAAAATTGGATGGAAATTTGCACACTCGTAACGAATGTGCAAAAGGATCTTCGAAGAATCGAGAGAGAAAGGAGAGCAGAAACAATTTAAGGAGCACAGAATAAGCCCTGCGAAGTAATACCTAACGGCAGTCCCGCGGGGAGAGTGGTTGAAGTCTGTGTGCGGGGGTGTGGTTTAGTACGCAGGCACATATCGGCTGACAGTTCTGTTAGGATCAGGTATGCGAATCGTGCATGCCAATGGCACGGGCTATTGGTATCTAATGTAGATTCCACACCTCCCTGGCGTAACCAGAAAAAAAAACTTCTGTTCGATCGTGTCGCGCTGTATAACGGGACTTTCTTTTTCTTCACTTTTTTTGAAGAATTGGTAACTAGCTGCAGTCAATATTTAGTGTGATATTTTACGTGTAAACGACAAGATGTGCTATATGAAAAAATGTGTCGTCGCACGACAATTGAGCAGCGAGAATTAGTGGTAAGTCATTTCAAGAACGGGCTATTCCAGCGGAAAATTGCTCAATTTGAGTGCAGAGTATCATTGAACACTTCGTTCATGAAAATCGTATTCAAGATAAGGGCAGAAGAGCGCCAAACAAAATTTTCAACTCGTCTGACGAACGATTTATTGTACGTAAAATCAAGGCGAACCCAAAGTTAACGGCTCCAAAACTAGTCGAGGAGATACAGCAAGGACTAAGTAATTCATGCAGTGCAGAAACTATCCGCCGCGTGCTCTATGGTTGAGTAGCTAGAAAAAAAAATTGAAAAGCAGAAAAAACCAGCTGAGTCACCTTGCCTTTGCTAGAGAGCACGCCAACAAAAATTTGGACTTCTGGAACAGCGTCATATTCTCATACGAGTCTAAATTTAATATCTTTAACTCTGATGACATGGCATACGTATGGCGGAAACCTAATATTGAGCTACAAAAGGAAAATTTAAAAACTACAGTGAAGCATGGCGACGGAAGCATAATGGTTTAGGCCTGTATGTCGGCAGCCAGGATTGGAAATTTGGAGTTCATTGAAGGTAACATGGACGAAACCATATATCTCAACATTTTGATAAAAAAATTGCTCCAGAGTGCTGCGAACCTTGAAATTCCAAACATATTCCGTTTCTACCAAGACAACGACCCTAAGCATAAGTTTGGTATTGTGCAATCTTGGCTGATTTGGAACTGCCCGCTTGTTATGTCCCCGCCGGCACAGAGTCCAGATATGAATGTAATAGAATATTTATTGGCAATTTTGGAAAATAATATTCGGAAACATAGTATTTCCATCAAGGATTAATTGAAGAAAAAAAAAAACTATTTTGGAGGAGTGGACGAAAATTAGCCCAGAAACTACCCAAAAACTTGTGAATTCTATGCCAAAGAGACTTAAAGATGTAATAAATGCAAAAGGCTACCATACCAAATACTGAATTTTGTATAAAATTTAACTTTTTTCTGTAAATCAAAGCCTAAATTTAAGTGCATGAAATAAGCTGTGACATAGAATCAAGGAGGATATATAAAAAGGAGTGACTATGAGCATGCTTTGCCTTGTAAGCAAAATGGGAATGAATGTATTTCCCTCCCTTACTACCGAAATGCTCGAAATTTTTCGAAAAAAATCGTTTCGCTATCTTTGTCTGCCACACTTAAAAATATTGCAACTAACTCTTTCCCACGATAAATTGTTCGAAACAGTTGTCAAATTTTCGAAAAAATTGTTTCGCTATCCTTGTTTGACATACTTAAACCCAAAGTAACTATCTCTGTCCCGCGTTAAATTGTCCGTTGCTAAAGTACTTAGCTTAAACACAAACCAAAACTAATAAAAATTGAAAAAATAAAAATTTCTGAAATGAAACAGCAAACACCATTGTATTGAAAATTACTTTATTGCTGACTGAATATTAGCAACCAAGAAAGAATACAAATTATTGTATTTTTTTTGTAAAAGTTTGAAGCCAAGTTAAGCTTGGACACAATTTTCGAAAATTTCCGAATCAAAAAATATTCCCACATGAGACAGACTATCAGGTACTCCTTTTATATATCCTCCTTGCATAGAATTAAGCAGTATTTTCATAATTTTTGTTAATTAAGTATTACAAACAAAAATTGTGTTATTTTTGAAGATCCTAACTTAAACAATAAATATTTGTTTAAAACATGGCATTTAAATCTTGTTAATATTTTAAATCGTTTTCCAATAACAGCGTAACAAATTTCAAATTTGTAGCTGAACAAAATAAGTTGTGAGCCACTGTATATCTGCTTTTCCTGGCTACCGCTGTGGCACATGTTGTGACTAGAGATGGGCAAAATAGTTTCTTTTGCTGAACTAGTTCACTAGTTCCTATTTACCAAAAGGACTGGTTCTTTGTGTTAGTTTTTTTAGTACATTTATGATGAGGTTCTGCTTGTATGTGTATAATGGTTTGTGAACCGAATGCGCAAACCGAATTTTCGAATTTTAGATTTAGTTACATTACCAGTTCCTTTTGAACTAAATGCGAAAATTTTAGTGAATAATTCATTTAGTTCAATGCTGTGAATAGTTCAAATGAACTAGTTCGTTTGTCAGCAACACATCTCTAGTTGTCACGAATAAGAACGTAGCATATTGAAACACATCCTGATTTAACTTATTCAGAAAATATCAATACATATCTATATGGAATAGTAAGTAGAGGGTATATCAACAAGAGGTGTATGATTTGTTTTTTGAATAAAACGAACAATTGCGGCTAATTAACAGACATTGTGTTCCATACATAATCCCCATGTGTGGTCGATGGAAATATTGAATAACTTGAACAAATTCTCAATCGAGTTTGCAAAACTATTTATTTTTATAAAATTTGAAGCTTTACAATTTTTTCCATTCAGTTTCCAAAAACAACGTCGATCAAATGACCACCTTTATTGCGGATACAAAATTCAGCTCTTTTTCTGGCATTTTCCATGACATTTGCCGCATCTCGGGTGATATCGCAGTGATTTCGGCTCGAATATTGTCCTTAAGCTCGTCTAAAGTCTTCGGTTTGTTGGCATACACTTTGCTTTTTAAAAATCCCCACAAAAAAAAGTCCGGTGCCGTTAAATCGGGCGATCTCGGTGGCCAGTTAATATCCCCCCCTTTCGATACCAGACGTCCTGGGAACTTTTGACGCAAGAAGTTCATCGTTGATTTCGCGGTGTGACATGTCGCGCCGTCTTGTTGAAACCAAAAGCCTTTAAGACCTTTTTCACGCATTTCTGGTGAAACAGAGTGTGCCAACATCCATCGATACCGATCCCCATTGACAGTTTCCCCAACTCTGAAGAAGAACGGACCAATGATGGTTTTTGAGCAGACACCGGCCCAAATAGTCACTTTCTGATCATGCAGTAGAGCTTGATGTATAGTATGAGGATTTTCTTTCCCACAAATGCGACAGTTTTGTTTATTTACAGTGCCAGATAGCGTGAAATGGGCCTCATCATTCATTCCCAAAAATTGGGCTCCGATTCACTCACTCGAATAACGTTATTGGCGTAAGCCACGCGTCGCGGATTGTCTGTTTCCAATAATCTTTGGGTTAACTGCACTTTATATGGAAACATATCCAGATCATCTTTCAGAATCCTCCTCAAAGTTGTTCCACTGATGTTTAGTTGCTGAGACCGGCGGCGGTACGAGACAGAAGGATTCTCTGCAACACTCCGTTGAACACCTTCAATATTTTCATTTGATCGTCGAGGACGTGGTCGATTTGAATGTGGACGGTCCGCTACCGACCCGTGATTCTCGAAATTCGAAGCTAAGCGACGAATAGTGTCACTTTTAGGCGCAGAACGACCGCGATACTTTTGACGATACGCTCGCTGTGTTGCAACAACTGAACGATTGCATTTAATGAACATTGTCAAAATTTCCGCGCGTTCTTTGGGCGTGAATCGATTCATGGTTAAAATTGTAATGCAATAACCTTTCCGAAATGTGTTCGACGACGTCAATCGGTTTAAATCTGTCAAAGTTATTCAATATTTCCATCAACCACATTTAGATGGCGCACCCTGTAGTATTGGAAAAAGGCCGTTTTTTTCAAAATTCGATCATTCATTGTGAAAAAAGTAAAATCCGTAGAAATTCAGTATCAATCTATAGTTTTCAAATAACACCATTTTTTTTTTCCTTTTTATACTCTAGATGAAATCTGAGAGTATATTGTGTTTGATTTAGATGTCATTAATATCACGAAATATTGACCCGATCCCCTTACTTCTTCTACCCCCTCCCATACAAATGGACAATTTTTAAAAAAATACATATTTTCAATTTTCATTGAAACTAGTAAAGCTGAAAAGACGAAATTTTGTCAGAATTAATTCTACTATAATTGCAATTTATTTTAAAAATAATTATCAACTTCACCGCACTCCTTCTACCAACTCTCATACAAATTTCACGAAATTTTGAAATTTAAATTAAATTATTTTTCTTCGAAACTGTTAAAGCAATCAACTTGATATTTTGTATAAAGTATACAAATAGAAATATTAATAATGCAAAAAAAATGTGTTTTGATCCGTACACTCCTTCTACCCCCTCCCATAGAAATGCACAGTTTTTGTTAAATGAATTTTATCGATTTCCATTCAAAATAGAAAAACTACAAACTTCAAATTTTGCCAGAATTTTTTTCTTAATAATTGGAATAAGAGTTGAAAAAATTATCAGCTCCACTTCACTCCTTCTACCACCTCCCATACAAATATCTGTATTATAAATTCAAGAGAAGCATTTCTCCTTCAAGTATATGAGAGCTATCGACTTTGAAATTAAATCAAAGCATGGTGATAAGGATGATGATAAGCAGTTTCAAAATCATCTTAAACTCTCCACTTCCTCGGCCACCTCCCATACAAATGCCCCAATTTCAGGAAAACTACGACCAATTTCCTTAAAAATAATGAAAACTAAAAACTTTAAATTCAGCAAAAAACTTTTTGCATGCCATGTTCGGTGTCATATACGAAAAATACAAATCTCCCCCTCTACTTCTACCACCTCCCATGCAAAAGTCTCTATTCACTATTCGAAAGAATTTGAGATGACATATATTCCGTAACATTAAACTCTGTCTTATTTCATCTAGAGTGTCATATGATTGGACTTTAAGCTCAATCATAATTCTGTTGTTTTTTTTTAAGGCACTGAGTATAATTTAGGGGGTCACCCTTTAATGCATTGCACTGTTAAGTCGGTGAACGAAGTGGATTACATTTTTGTGTATTATGGAAATTTGGATGGAAAGAGACGGAAGTGACGGTGGACATTGTTCTTGAAGGAAGTTTATACCCGTTTGGAAAAACGTTAGCCGGCGATGTATTCCAGAGTCTAGATGTTCGGGAAATGAATGATTGCCTAAATTTCACTGTACGGGCTGATAAAAGTTTGACAGTATACTCGTGCGTATGTTCCGCTTGACGAGTATGTCGCGGAAAAGTGTAAAGTGGAGAAATAAGTGCGCATAGTTTCGAACTGCATTTACTATGGAAGTAGCGATAGGAAATGCTGAGTACTCTGACATTTCTGCGATGCTCGAGGGAGTCAATAGAAGCAGTAATGGTTTCATCTCCAATAAGTCAGAACGCATGTTTTTGGATTCGATCGAGCAGCGCAAGGTAGGATTTGGGTGCCCCAGCCCAAAGCTGCGAGTTGTACTCTAAGCGAGATCGAATGTAGGCCTTGTAGTTAGTAACTAAAACGTGAGGCGTAAGGTATTTTTTTCATTCACGAACAATACCTAGGCGTTTGGAGGCGTCAAGGTCAACATCAAAAATGTGTTGACTTCAATCGAGATGGTTATTGATCTTTATGCCTAGAGAGAATACCTAGAGAGAATCTTTGGAAGAGCAAAATTGTACGCCATTTAAAGACTACATTAGAAGACGACGCTGGAACATCACGTTTAAGGGAAAGATGACAGGCCTGTGTCTTAATGGCATTGAACTCTACTCTATTTTTCCTGCCCCATTCTAGGATTAAATCGAGATCGGAGTTGAGCGAACGGAATAACTGTCTGCGATTGGAAGCAATAGAATGCTTGCTTGATTCCAGAGCAGAGTCAAATTCATAGGTGTTATCTATAGTACTGTCATACACAAAACTATGGATTGGATTGAGAGTAGAAGACAAAAGATCTTTAATAAATACTAAGAACAGAGTCGGCGATAAGACAGATCCATACGGGACACTGGAATTGATTGGGAAGGAGAAAGAAGTAACGCCATCTAATACTACTCGTGTAGTGCGTTTCGACGCGAAACTCTGAATCTATTGAATGAGGGTAGCATCAAAGCCAATGGTAGTTGCTTGTTCTCGAGATATTCAACGATTTTCCGGTGGACAACAGTTTCCATCACTGATATGTGAAAAAAAAACATAACAGAACTGATATGACTTCGGGTAAGCCCCAATCATGCGAATTCTAAATGGAATTGAAGTATCGGTGACTTTAGAAGGGATGATTTGCCTGCCATATCAAGAACCTACTTATAACTTTATGTCTAATCTATTGGCTTCAAAATTGTTTTAACAAATATCGCCAAACTGTGACTTTTGTATGGGAGGTGTCCGAAGGGGTTGGGGGATTTCAACGATTTCTACAGAGATGGCTAAAATCGAAGAAGAAATAATACGATTAAAATTTCAGATCAGTAACCTTTATGCTTTCCAAGAAAATCGACATATTATAAACTTGTGGAATTGTGCCAATTTGTGATTGAAGGAGTTCCGGGATCGAACTTATTTTTTCACATTTCACTACAGCCACTGCCAGAATGATTTTTATCAAATTTGAGCAGGTACTAAAAAAAAATAGTTCATTGTTTTTTTACCCTACCATACAACCCGCGCTATGTTGTATGGGGGGGGAGGAGGGGTTTTTGAATCAAATTCGACAATCTATGGAGCGCTTAATACAAAAATTACGGCAAATCAACACTCGGGCGGAAGAAATCCAGAACTTCGATCAAGTTTATAAAAGTGTGCATCAAACATTTCTTATTGTTAAGAGTTCAGATCTTAGGATATAAAAACTAGGTAAATATTCTAAGCTATCACATTGTAAATTTTTATTTGAGATAAAGAAACCACCTGCATATTATACAAGGCAATTCATAAGTTTTTATTGAGAAATCATATCATTGTTTGTACGTTATGTTATTTAAGAGACAAAAGCATGAAGATTTTCACTTCAAAATATTAAAACAGCCCTGAATGCCTTTCTGATAAATACGTAAGTCTGTGTAAATATTTCAAGCATTACATTGCAGTCTTATTAAAAGTTAAAAGAAAAAGACAAATAAAAATGCTACAATAATTGTTTTTCGTTATGTCGCCTAAAAATATATGACGGCCTAGAAACAAAAATCTCACTCAAAGTAAGAATTTATAAATCACAAGATATTCAACGTCAACAAAAAGTGGCATTTAAATAAATAAAAAAAAAATATATACAATGGAAAAATACTTAATTCGACCAATTAACATTATGGTTTTAATTATTTTCAAGTTAAAGCTCTTCTATACCTGTTTTCTTCTTTATTATTATTTTTTTTAATCTTACACTTTTAAAGTTTAAGTGTGCATTTTCGGTAAGTCTTAAGCATTCCGACATCAGTTACCAAAGTTTTACAATTTAATTCACGACGAAAACTGAATTAACTGCGCAGTAATTTGAAAATTAGTAAGCGAATGAATTAAATTCCTAAATTTCAAATTAAAGATCTGGTTGATCAATACTCAAACCAAGGAAATTATAAAAATATCAGTTTTATTATTCGAAAAGGTTGAACGAGTTTATGACAAGATCAATTATGATCGATTGCAAAATAGAACGGACAATTGTTCAAAACGATTAATTCATGGGCAATTTATCTACAACAATTAAACCATTAGACAATCTCTCCATAGGAAAATTCATCCATTAGAAAATTCTTTTATTGGTCAATACACAATTCGTCCATGTTCATGTATGTATTCGGAATTCGGTTAATGGATAATTTATCCATCGATTTTTCGTTTGTACCATCGCCGGACGAACTGCGAATAGATAAATTTTTAATGGAACTGTTCCGTAGATGAAACTTCAACATATGAACTGTCCAGCGAATGAATTATCTTATGGACGGATTGTCCAGTGGATGAATTATCTTATGGACGAATGGTCCACTGTCTAAGACATTAGAGTGCTTTCAGAAGTGGGACTATTACAGTGCATCTCGAATATTTTCAAGATCTAACAGCAACGCGTAAAGTCCAATAGTAGTGAAACTCTAGATGAAACAGAATTTTTATTTTTAACTAGCGATCGCCCGCGACTTTGTCCGTGTAAGAATCGCAAAATAAGCAATTTTTGAGGATGTAGTTAGTAATACATTATGCGGGATATATGATTAGTTTAATGGCTCTTTGAAGACTATAGTTTGTATTTTGTTGGAATCAGAACCATAAATTATTAAGAATGAAACCACGATTCTTGCATTTATATGGGACAGGCTCGTGATCAAATAATCCCGTGACAGATCGTAGTCGTATTGAAGAGCATTAAGGACATGTGAAAAGTTGCAGCTTGCGTTAATTAAAAAAAAACCCAAATAAAATAACATTAAGCTTGAAACCATAACAGGACTACGACTCTGCGTAAAGCCCAATCATACGATACTACAGATGAAATCGAAATTTTTGTGATGTTAAGAATTTTGTATGGGGAGTGGTAGAAGGGGTGATAGTACTGAACTAATTTGTTTCACAACATGCTAAAGTAGCTATAAAAATGATTTGTACCAAATTTAAGCTTCAAAAATTGAATAGATACTGAGAAACTTAGTGCATTGGATTTAGTAAATTTGTGCAATTTGTATGGGAGGTGGTAGAAAGAGTGGGGTGTGTTTTGGTGATTTTTCAAGAAATGAAACTGATATACTTTAAATTTTAGATCAGTAACGTTCACACTTTTCAAGAAAATCGAATTTTTGAAAAGTTGTGAAATTGTGTCACAATTGTGGGAGGGGGTAGAAGGAGTGAAGCTAATCGGTTAATTTGTTCCCGATATTAATAATAATGCTACTTAAGGATTTGATCCAAAATTTAAGCTCGATAAAAGCTATTCGTATTGAGAAAATTGGCTTAGAGTATTTCATGAAAAAGTGCAGTTTGTATGGGAGGTGGTGGAAGGAGTGAGGGGTTTTTAATGATTTCTTGAAAAACAACTACAATCATTATGCAATCGATATATTTTAAATTTCAGACCAGTGACATCCACACTGTCCAAGAAAGTTAAGTTTTTGTAAAGTCGTGGAATCGTGTCACATTGTAGAAATAGTGAAGCTAATCGGTTTTTTTTCCCGGTATTAATAAAAATGCTAATTAAGGATTTGGTACAAAATTTTAGCTCGATAAAATCTATACGTACTGAGAAAATTTGGTGTAGAGTTTTTAATGAAAAAGTGTAGTTTGTATGGGAGGTGGAAGAAGGAGTAGGGAGACTCAAATAATTTGTATACAAAGAGATTGCATTTGCAATAAAAGTAATATATTCTAAATTTCAAATTAATAGCTTTTATAGTTCCAAGAAAATTTGATTAATACATATTTTTGAAAATGAGTCACTTTGTATGGGAGGGGGTAGAAGGCGTGAGAGGAGGGAAATAAAACCAAAAGCAGATTACATCTCGGATCATACCTAATAAACTGTGAAAGTTTCATTACAATCAGTTCAGCAGTTTTTGCGTTAAAACCGGACAGACAGACAGAGAAAATTTTAAAACATAAGAGGGCTACGATTGCGCGTAATGCGCAATCTTACGATACTCTAGATGAAATAGAATTTTTTGTGATCCCAAGAAATTTTGTATGGGGAGTGTTAGAAAGGATGATAGCATTGAACTAATTTTTTCGCCATCATGCTAAAGTAGCTATGAAAATGTTTCATACAAAATGCTAACTCCAAAAACTGAATGGGAACTGAGAAAATTAGTGAGTTTGATTTAGTGAAAATGTGCAGTTTGTATGGGAGGTGTTAGAAAGAGTGGGGGGATTTTAATGATTTTTTTCAGAAATAACTAGGAATATTATAAAATTGGCATCCCTTAAATTTCAGACTAGTGCCATTCACACTTTTCAAGAAAATCGATTTTTTGTGAAGTTGTGAAACTGTGTCATATTGTATGGGAGGGGGTAGAAGTAGTGAAGCAAATCAAATATTTTTTTTCTCATCTTAGTAATAATATTAATTAAATATTTATTACAAAATATGAGCTCAACAAATGTTATATGTTCTGAGAAAATCGGCTTAGAGCATTTCAGGGAAAAGTGTAGTTTGTATGAGAGGGGGTGGAAGGAAAGGATTTTTGTACTGTAGATTTAAATCATTAAAAAAGTAATATATCCCAAAATTGAGACCAATGGCTTTTATACTTTTTGAGTAAATCCATTTATTGTCAAATTGCGAAATTGTGTCATTTTGTATGGGAGGGGGTAGAAGGGGTGAAGCTAATCATCTTATTTTTTTTGACCTTACTAACAATTTTAAATAAATATTTGGTGCACAATTTCAGCCCGCTGAATTTTATAAGCACTGAGGAAATTGGCTTAGAGTAATTCATGATAAGTACAGTTTGTATGGGAGGTGGTAGAAGGAGGGGGAGGGCAAGCACAATTTTTATATGATAGATTGATATTATCATAAAAGTAATATATTCTGAATTTTAGACCAATAACTTTTATACTTTTTGAGCAAATCCGTTTATTGTCAAATTGCGTAATTGTGTCATTTTGTATGGGAGGGGGTAGAAGGGGTGGAGCGATTTGGCCCGTTCACTAACTTGACCTTACTTTTTTGTCAAAAACGACGTGTACAAAATTTGAACTTTCTAGCTCAACGCGTTCTCAAGCTAGAGAGCGCACGGACGGACGGACGGACATCCGGTTTTGAGATTTTTGAGTGATAATATTAACTTCTGTATCATTCATTTTTTTCTCCGAGCCTTATTTCTTGGCGTTAAAAACCTTAGAGCAAACTTATAATACTCTCAGATTCCATCTAGAGTATAAAAACGTGAGTTTCTGCTTAGTTATTGCTAAAATAAGGAAAAAAATTAACTTATAGCCATTTCTAAACAAATAACAGACAGACACTACAATTATATTTATATGTATAGATCTAAAAAATTGTATATGGTGTGGTAGAAGGGGTGAAGGCATTGAGCGGAGTTTTTCCCATCACGCTAGAGTTGCGATCAAAATGTTTTATACAAAATTAAAGCTTCAAAAATTTAATAGGTACTGAGAAAATTAGTGTAATGGATTTAGTGAAATTATGTAGTTTGTATGGGAGGTGGTAGAAGGAGTGGAGAGTTCTTAATGACTTTTTCAGAAATAATCAATAACATCATTAAAATTACTTGTTTTAAATTGCAAGGTAGCATTCATACTTTTCATGAAAATTGACTTTTAGTAAAATTGTGTCATTATGCAGCGGAGGTGGTGGAAGGAGTGAAGCCAATCATCTAAATTTTTTGTCGTACTAATAATTCTAAATAAATATTTAGTGCATAATTTCAGCTCGATAAATATTATATTGTTACATGCAGACCTGGTAACCCCGCAACTCGATCTCTCACGAATAGACAAGACTTATGTAGAACAGTATACTCAACTATGTAGAAAGCCACAATTAAAGATCTAGAGCTTTCCAGTATAGTTCACACATACACACCGAAGGAAGCTTCGAGAACAGTCATGAGTATGAAGAGATGTATGAAAGCACGAAAGCTTTCAGCGAGAGAGTCAGTTAGTCAGCGATTTTTATTACGGAAACGCGAACCAGTGGAAACGATAGAAAAGCACGCGGCGGTATTGCCATATAGTGCGAATTAAGCGGGAAATTGAATTAAAGTGCGAATAAATAAATTATCACTTATTTTTTAAACGAATTGTGTTTTTACTTGAAATCTCGGCGAACCCCTAGCTCGCAGCAATATATTGGTTTATAATATTTCAACAAAAAGTGCAATTTGTATGAGAGGTAGTAGAAAGAATGAAGCAAAGATGGTAATTTTTTAGCAATGATTAAGTAAAATTTCTGGCAAAATTTTAACTTTCTACATTTTCCAGTTTTAATGAAATTCAATATAAAGCATTTACCAAAATTATGCATTTGTATGGAAGGGGGTAGAAGGAGTATTCGGATAAAAAAATGGCATTGAGGACATTTACACTATTATATTTTGCTCTAAATTTCAAGTCGATAGCATTGACGGTTTTGAAGAAAAATGATTTAAATGAAATTACGAAATTTCGTTAGATTTGTATGGGAGCAGTTAGAAGGAGTGAGATGAAAGTAATAATTTTTTCAAAATTTTTTGTTATTATAATAAAAACAAAAATTTTTTTTTTAGCTATACTAGTTACAATTAAAGTCGAACAAATGCATTTTTGAAAATTTGACATTTTTATGGGAGGTGGTAGAAGGAGTAAATGGATCAGATCAATATTGTTTAACGTTAATGGTATTAATATCCTTAAATTTTGCCGTAATTTTTAAGTTAATGGTATAAATAGTATTGTATTAAAATCAATTTCTTGAAATTTCATGAAATTTGTATATGAGAGGGTAGGAGTGGAGGGATCTAGCCTATTCACAAACTTAAAGTTTCTTTTTCGTTAATAATGACTTAAAAAAATTTTCAGCGCTGTAGCTTAAAGCTTTCAATAGTTATGTTGTAGACAGACAGACAGAGCTCGGAATCGAGGTTTTTTTTGCAACGACGAATATTTCGGTACGGCGGCTCCGTGCGAGCATTCTTTTTTAACGTTACAAACGGTGCGGGAAACACAAATTTTACATAGAGTATAATTGTTCACTTTATGAAATATTTCCTGCGATAAGAATTGGGCCAAACCTACATAGTATGCTAAAACACAAAAACACCGGCCGGTCCGCTTAACTCAATTACAAAAATTTTCGAAATACTTGATTATGACAATGTCAACAGGTTATGACAAGAAAAAGAGAAATCCAGAATAGTTGTAAAATTTTTTCTTCAGAAATCTTAGGTCTTCATCTTGCTATTCAGTGATATGTAAAGAAATAAGAAAAAAAGCTGTTAAATTCATCAAAGCTTTCCAAACCAACTTTTTTCTCTATGATTTGTATACATTTTAATACAAGCCGACTGGCGCCTAAGATGTTAAACATTAACGACGTCCGCATTTCTAAGATTAATTGGCAGTAACAGACAAGATACATCTCAACACGAGAGATTCAATAGCAAAATTAGTGTTGCCAAATTAATGGGGTTTCCGTCACATACGATGGCTTTACGCAGGTTGAAATGGAAAAATGTGTTTTAACGGCTGACAGATTTTCTAACGGAATTGTCCAATGTAAGAAATAATATATAACACATCCGATGAGGATCAACAGCACGTACATGCAGATTGCCATATATCTGTATCTAATCGAAGTAAAAATATGGTAAAGCGCCTCTAGTGTCCCATGGAGTAATTATAGGTAATGCTTTGCAAATTTCGACTGGTGATGATATTAACAGTGGGTATGCGTTCTTATTTCCACGCAATTAAGAAAATTGCAAGAAATATTCAAAATTTCCGCACCCCAAAAGGCGTACCTAAATGCCAAACCCGCAGTATGGCGTGTTTTGCTTAACTTATAAAGGAACCCTAGTTGTACTGATAATGTCATATCATGAATTAAAACTCAGTGTGATGCTACACATTTCACAAAATAGGACAAAAACAACAGGCAGCGTGGAATTTCGGACAAAAGTGAGACATGATAAAGATGCAACGGATTCAAATCCATTTAAGGAATTACAAAAATGATTTGAACAAAATTAAGGAGCAAGATGAAGTCAGAAATGATGAACGCAATTTTAGACATGCGTTCTGGATTAAACAGGAGTGAAAGAAATTTTGATTCATACGACTGGCCGGATGAAATAACCCAACAAACAATTTAACGAGCACTCGCAAATAATTATCTTAAAACTAGCATGAAATAATACAAAAAAAATAAATAAACTGCGTCATGATCTTAAGCAAACCAAGCAAAAAGGGTCGGAGAACGTCGATCTTGTTATGTATAAGCAGTTTTCATTTCACCATGCGCATTATCAGAGCCAAAAATTATTTCGTGTCGATATATCGAAATATTTCAAAAGCGAACGATGAAAAACCTAGAGTTTGCAGAGACATCCGCGTGTGCTTCTGGGTGCGTATGTTGAAATGTTCAAAGTCATAAACAACAGAAACAGAACAAGAAGCAATTGTAATCTTCGAAGATCTCTTATTTAGCTTTAAAAATCAAGCTCTTTAATAAATCGTTAATGTTTTATAAATAATATCGTTTATGAATCCACAAAAAGGGAGACAAACTAAAGTGCGAAAACTACAGAGGTATCTCACTACTTTGCACGTCATATAAGATACTGACAAAAATATTAGAAAATAAGATTAAAATTTACGCTGACAATGTGATTGAGGAGTACCAAGGCGGTTTTAGAGCTGGTCGATCAATTCGTTGGAATTCAGCATCGACGTTCACCAGGTTTTTGTGGACTTTAAACAAGCATACGATAGTATTGATCGTAACGTACTGTACAAAATAATGCTGCATTTTGGCATCCCAGCAAAACTAGTCCGACTGACCAAAATGACGATGACATCAACAACATCACAAGTCAGAGTCAACAACCAACTAACTGATGCCTTTGACACAAATGTCGGACTAAAACAGGGTGATGGGCTGGCCCCTCTGCTTTTTAACCTAGCTTTAGAATACGTCATCAGAAAGTTACCCGTTGACACAAGAGGTACGCTGCTTTATAAATCCAGCCAGATAGTGGGTTATGCGCACGATATCAACATATTATCACGCTCTTTCACATCCGCAAAAGAAATTCTACTAAGCCTCGATCAAGCAGCAAAAGAAAATCAATGAAACAAAAACGAAAATAATGACACAAACAAGGAAAAGGACCCCCAATAGACAAAACATTACAATTGACGAATATGATTTGGAAAATGTGGACGAATTCATATATTTAGGCACAAAATTGACAAAGAGTGGAAATGAAACGAACGAAATAAAAAGACGAATCCAGCTCGCAAATAAAACGTATTATTCAGTCTTAGCTATTCTTAAGGCCAGTTGCGTACACAGGAAGACCAAACTCCAAGTCTTCAAATCAATAGTAAGACCTGTGCTTTGCTACGGATGCGAAACATGGACCCTTACACAAGCATCCCCAAATATGTTGAACGCTTTCGAAAGACGGGTCCTGAGACGAATAATTGGAGCGAAACGTGATGGTGACCGATGGCGAACTAGATACAACAGTGAGCTGTATGATATATTTGACGAACCGGAGGTTTCGACCATCATCAGACTGCGGAAGCTGCAATGGGCTGGCCATGTACAAAGGATGGACGAAACTCGAATACCTAAAAAGGTACGGCTACGGGAAGCCAAGGCCCGAAAGGGGCTGTAGCGCTGCGACGAGAGACAGGAATTGAAGCCACATGATCATCGTTCGCGCATTTGGTGAATGGGCCGAAGGAAACATTGCTATTCATTTGAAAATTTTGTTCAGTGTTGAAGCACACTTTCGGCTAAATGGCTATGTGAATAAGCAGAATTGCCGCATTTTGAGCGATGGTAATCCATAAGCCATTGTCGAAACACCACTACATCCAGAAAAAGTCAGCGTTTGGTGCATTTTTTGGACCGGTGGAATAATTGGTCAATATGTCTTCAAAAATAATGACGGTCAGAATGTTACGGTCAACGGTGAGCGTTACAGAGACATGATTACTAACTTTTTCGTACCTCATTTGTAAGGCATTAATGTCGCAGACATATATAATAGGATGACGTCACACGCCACACAGCGCGCGATACAATTAATTTACTGAAAGGACCTTTTGACGATCGATTAATTTCATGAAATGGACTTGTTAACTGGCCACCTCGTTCGCCATTCGATTTTTTTCTATGTAAAATCCCATATCTACGACGATAAACCTAAACTATTGAGCACTTGCAAGTCAACATTCGACGCGTTATACAGCCTGATGTACTGCGAAGAGTGTGATTACATGCCCGAAATCATATTCAAACAGTAATGCCATAAAATTGTCTTTCAAATAAAGCCAATTTCATGGATATTGAAAACATTTTTCTGTGTTTTATTTTAATTTAAAGTTATCCGCCTCTAAAAAAAACACCCGTTAGAAATCTACGAAAAAAATGTAAGTATATCGGATTTTTAACAGAATTTAACATAAAATTCAACGAAATTTTAAAATCTTAGTTGGCAACACTGAACGAAGCACTTTAAGATCAATGAATTGAAATTTCGACGACCGGTCAGCCAGCCAATCATCTCGGGTCGCATCTTATGCTAGTTTATCGCACTAAGGGCGGATTCCACTGTCGAGTTTAAACCGAACACTGTGAAACTAACTAAGAATTTCAACAATGCGCCCCTGACCATGCATAGCGAGCCGCACATACCGCATATTAACCTTTGATAAAAAAAAATCTCAACCTCGAAACAGTGAAATTATTAACTTTTCTCATGTATTCTATGAGGTAGGTACACAATAACAGCACACATGCCACTCAAATTCAGCACATGGAACCTCGAATTACACATGAAACTGAAAAAAAAATAATAATTTCGCACTATCAGTAAATGCTGACTCTAACTACAGCACGAGTATGATATGCTACACCAACAAAAAAAATTGCTCACGTGGAATACATAAATAATTAGTAACAATAATTTTCCCACATTTATTCACAGGGTTTCGAATTTCAAAAACCAAAAAAAAAAAACTGATAAATTGGATCACTAAGTTCATTTATAATTCGAATAAAAAATGATCAAATCTCACACTTACCACCGGTTATTGAAAATTTAATTTGCACGTTACGCGCGTATACGATTTCTACAAGAAAAATGCGCTCCCTGCAAATCCGGTGGTCAAAAGTACACTGGCTGAACGCGTTTCTTTTTTCGTTCGAAATCGCGAGATTTTTCGCGATAGCGATTCACTTATGTTCCGCTTGATACGACAATCATGATTCACAATCATCGCCTTTGAGCTGAGTTTTGTTGCTATGAACCAAACACGATCATCGTGTTCATATGTATGTTACGTGTGTGATGTGCCTGAAAATTCGACTTGCGAACAAATTTATTCGCACATGAATGTCGTCGTTGATTTCCATTTAAAAGCTTTTTTTTTTGCATATTTTTGGTTCATTTGAAGTTAACTCGAACTAGCTAAGCTACACTGAGTTTATTTAAGACGAGAGATATCTTGATAGAATCGTTTCGATCTACGTTTGAAAAATTGTACGGAAAAAACGCAATGAATCATTAATGATCGATGGAGGGGAAAGAGATTTTTTTTTTGGACTTTATCGAATTTTTTCGTATAGTTAGTTGTTTCCTGTGAATGAAGATGAGATTGAGATAATGTCGATAATATGCTAGAAGAACCTCATTAATCATAAAATAATTTAAGATAATACATTGTGACAATAAAGTACCGGGAATTTGTAATTAAAATAACATTGGGAAATGATATTTCAAAAATTTTTTTTCGGTTAGGAGGTAGGACATTACTTCAGTTCTCTCGAAAGTAATGGAAACTGCTGTCAATCGCAAAATCGTTCATTATCTCGAGGATAATCAGCTCATCCATGATCGCCAATACGGTTTCCGTTCTGGAAGGTCGACGGGAGATCTCTTGGTTTACCTGACGGAACGATGGAACTCTTGCTTGCACAAAAACGGCGAAGGTCAAGTTCTTGCTTTTGACATTGCAAAAGCTTTTGCCAGAGTTTGGCGCGAATGTTACCTTGTTAAGCTCGAGGCCATTGGCCTCGAAGCTTCTCTTACTCATTGGATTGAGAGTTTCTTGTCCAACCGCACTATACGAGTCGTATTAGATGGCGTTACTTCCGCCTCCTTCCCAATCAAGTCCGGTGTCCCTCAGGGCTCTGTTCTATCGCCTACTCTGTACTTGGTATTTATCAACGACCTTTTGTCTTCTACTCTCAATCCAATCCATAGTTTTGCTGATGACAGTACTTTAGATTACACCTTTGAATTTAACTCTGCTGCGGATTCTCACAAGCAATCTGTTGCTTCCAAACGCAGTGAGTTAATCGGTTCGTTGAACTCCGACCTCGACTGAATCCTGGAATGGGGCAGAAAAAATAGAGTAGAGTTCAACGCTGCTAAAACACAGGCCTGTCATCTTTTCCATAAGCGTGATGTTCCAGCGACGTCGTCCTTAATGGCGTAAAATTAAATAACCATCTTGATTGGAGCAAACATATCTTTGATTTTGCCCTTGATACCTCCAAACGCCTAGGTATTCTTCGCAAATGTAAAAAATATTTTACGCCTCGTGACTTAGCTATCATCTACAAGGCTTACATTCGACCTCGTTTAGAGTAGAACTTGCATTTACGGGCTGGAGCTACCAAAACGCACCTTGCCCTGCTCGATCGAATTCAAAAACATGCGTTCCGACTAATTGGAGATGAAACTATTAAGGTTTCTATTGACTCCCTCGAGCATCGCAGAAACGTCGGAGTACTCAGCATTTATTATCGCTACTTTCATGGTAAATGTAGTGCGGAACTTAGATCACTCATTCCTTCACTTTACACCTTTGCCCGAAATACTCGTCAAGCTAAACGCGCACACGAGTATACCGTCAATCCTGTTCCGACTCGTACAATGAAATATAGACAATCATTCATTTCCCGAACGTCCAGACTTTGGAATGCATTGCCGGCTAACGTTTTCCCAAGTAAGTATAACCTCCAGTCCTTCAAGAATAATCTTCACCGTCACTTCCGTCTCTCTTCACCCTAATTTCCTTAGTATACCCAGATTTTATCCACTTCCTTTACCGAATTAATTGTGCAATGCATCAAAGGGTGACCCCCTAAATTAAACTCGGTGCCTTAAAAAAAAAGGACTGTCCTTAATTATTATCCCAAAAATTAGCGCTATCTGTTAATCAGTTTGTTTACAGCAGCTGGTTGAATCGGTACAATGGGGAGATGGGAGATAACTTGATATGATCTTTACCGACGCATATGATGAAGTGATTGTTAGGCCTGCCTCTGACGCGGAGAATCTTTTCTTTAATACACAACATCACTCTGCCATCATAGTAGAACTATCATGCGACTACACCAATTTTGTTTACTCTGACAATAAATATTTGACTTCCGTAATGCTGATTTCAATTGCATTAATAACGAACTTTCTTCGATAGGCTGGACATCCCTTTTCTTATGTAATGATCTTGGAAATACCATAACATCGTTCTATGATGTGATCTTTAAAAAAATCTGCCAACAAGTCGGGCGAAACTTAATTATTTTTGGGACAAAATGCGCATGCGTAGAAAGTCAATATGCAGGTTAGAGTGGTTAGGGAAGACTAAGTGAAAGGAGCTTCTTGAGCAGGGCAGTTCTCAATTTAACACTTTCCGGAAACGCTCCATATTTCATTCCTTCATTTATACAAGTTTGAGTTTTCATGAAGAGAGGGGGGAGGGTGATAGTAAGGGTGGGTGGATGTTAATAGTTTTTTAATTGATTGCTTGAACCAAATCCAATATTCTTTGTATAGAATGTCAGTTTCATAGACGAAGTTGCATAGAATTTTCATTGGATTCGGTGTATTTTAAATTCACGAAACCAAACATTTGTATGGGAGGAGGTAGAGGAGGTAGAGTAATCGTAAAATTTGGGATGCAGTTTTATTTCGTTTCTTTTGTAAGGTGCTTGTACAAAATTTCAAGTTTGTAGCTTTTAATTTGTTAGTTAATAGTTGATTTAATGAAATTGGTCGAAATCATAATTTTGTGTGGGAGGGGGTAGAAGGGCAAGTGCGATCTCAAAACTTTTAACGTAATTTTATTTCAACTATTTTTCTAAGTTCTTGTGTAAAATTTCAAATTGATAGCATTTAATAGTTAGGTGATAATTGATTTCTTAAAAATGGTCGAAAAAATAATTTTGTATGGGAGGTGGTAGAAGTTTTAAAGATATTCAACCAGTTAATATTTCAAACTCTTATAGATTTTTTTTAAATGCATTTCGCAAATTTTGAAGTTTCTACCTAAAAATTTTATTCAAAAATGTTCAGTTTATGTGTTTTTTTCATTGCACATGAAACACTTTGTGCACGTTAGACCTCCACTTCGGTGCATAACAATTTTGGAACAAATTATTATTTTTTTTCTATGTACATTAAATAGATATGTCGACGTGCAAAATTTAAACTTTGTATCTTTTACGAGAGCCATAAAATAAATCACTCAAAATTTTCAACATTTTCGCTTTCCACCTCCCTCCCCTTACACCCCCCAGCTTAAATTTTTTACCAAAATTAAAAACTATATAGTTCTACAATCTGACAAATTTTTGATTTGATATCTGTATTCAATTTCGAGTTTTGGTGATTTGTATTTTTGGAAAGTGAGCCATTTTTGAAATGCTCCCCATTTCCTCCACTACTATTATGTCCACATGTTGTATTTTTTTCATATTTAATATAATAAAGCTTAGTACACGTTTCAAGTTTCAATTACATAGCTTAAGAGATAGTCGAGATATTAATTTTTAAGTGTTTTTCTTTGCACCCCCCTGACCCTTCCCCTTACAATAATTAGCTTCTATCTAAACTGATTCTAGCACATCCGTATGGCATCTTATTGGTCTCAAAATATCAATTTTTTATGGGAAGTAATTTTGAATATATAATCATTTGAAAAAAAAATTCGGCCGACAATTGGTTCTTAGCCCCCCCTTTTCGCACCCCAATGGATAAAAAAATTAAATTATTTTTAAAAGTTGTCCTACAAACTCCTCTATATGTATGTTGATTTTTAGTTTCCTAGCTGGTTACAGCAATGGTTATTGTTGAGATATTTGAATTCGTATTTTTCGGTTTAAGCGCTCCCCCTGGCTCCCCCTGAACTCGTACACCCCCCAAAATGGGTATCCGCCTGAGATCCGCAAATACCTATAATCCCTCTAAAAATGAACTTTCTATCTTGAACGGTTTGGGAGGTTATGTGCGCTGAGCGTACACGTCAGCGTACGGCGGACGGCGTACAGACAGACGGATTTTTTTTTTTTTGCATTTTTAGGCTAATTTAGTTATGAAACGCGAAAAAAAAAATTTCAGGGTAGCAAAGTTTTTTTTTTCTTGTGTCGATCACAATACTTTATTATTAGAATAAGAAAGTAATTGTCGATAATTGTGTCCCTGTAATAAAACAAAAAGATAAAGTTTCAGAACCCTGGTTAGATAAAAATCTCAAATCACTACGGAATAGAGGAAATAAGCTATTTAAAAAACTTAAGAAAACGGGCGCGATTACTCCTAATCTTCAGAGAAGATATGACACGCTGGCCTCAGAGTTCTCTTCTAAGTCCCGGGTTGCGTATGAGTGTTATTTAAAAAAAAAATTATTGAAGATATCATAACAGCACCAACAAGATTTTTCGAATTTTTTAATATGTAAAAAGAAAAAGTTCGGGTTATCTTCCTGCCGGCGTAATATCTGCGATATGTTTGCTGACCGTTTTCAAGAAGTTTTTGGTGCCCAGTCAGATTCAACCCACAGCGAACTCAACATTTCGGTTCCTCCACTAGTTGGCAATATTTCATTGTCTATTGAGGAGATGCTTAGGGCGCTCACAACTATTTATATCAAAAAAGGTCCAGGTCCTGATCTTATTCCTTCCCTATTTTTATTAAAGTGTGCCCATCCACTTTTAATATCTTTACATTTTCTCTTCAACATGTCACTATCATTGGGAACTATCCCTTCGGCTTGGAAATCGTCGCATCTCACATCCATCCACAAGAATGGAGACAAACGAAAAGTTGAGAACTACAGAGGTATAGCAATTCTATCAGCTATACCGAAATTATTTGCGATAAATTGACTAAGATGATCAACTCTATTCTTAATGACCAGCAGCACGGTTTTAGAAAAGGTCGCTCGACCACAACGAATCTCATGATTCTTGTATCTGATACGCTCTGCGCACTTGATCACATCAAATCGACGTAATGTACACCGAATTTCGCAAAGCGTTCGATCAATTTTATCACAATGTCCTGATTTTAAAGTTAAAAAAAATTGTTGTGACAGGATCCTTACTTGACTGGCTTATATCCTGTTTTAATAATAGAACTCAAAAGTTTCAAGGTTTTATTTCCAAGGAAATATTGTCCTCTGGGACCCCAAGGAAGTCACTTGGGACCTCTCTTATTTAATGTTTTCATCTCAGATCAGAAGTATTAGCAAATGTTTCACATCTGATGTACGCCGATGATCTGAAAATGTATTATACCATAACCTCGGCCACAGATGCCGGATTCCTGCAATCCAAGCTTATTAGTAAATGCCACGTGATAAGCTTCTCACATAAATCATCCTCATATCACCATGACTGTGTCCTAAGTGGAACTCAACTACACCGTGTTGATCAAATTGAGGACATCGGCTTACTACTGGACAGCACACTATCAAATCTCACTATAATCGAATAATTTCAAAAGCCAAAAAACTTCTTGGGTTCATTAAGAGAAGAGCCAAAGAGTTCAAGAATGTATGGGTCACCAAATCTTTCTTCTCTTCTCTTGTCCGCCCTCTTCTGGAATATGTATGTCCCATTTAGGACCCTTTTTTCATCAGCAGAATAGAGCCAATCCAGAAGCAATCCCTTTTTTTTGCTCTTAAGGACTTTTATGATCCTAGAGACTTTGAAAACCTTCCACCCTACACAGTTAGGCTCCTATTATTAAATCTTTTACCTCTAGATTCTTGAAGAACTATGCTTACATCCAGTTTTACCTTAGATGTTTTGAATGGCGATATTAAGGTTGACCACGTCTATACACATAAATATAATTGTAGTGTCTGGCTGTTATTTGTTTATAAATGGCTATAAGTTAGTTTTTTGCTTTATTTTAGCAATAACTAAGCAGAAACTCACGTTTTTAAAATTCTTCTCTGTCTGTCTGTTTGTCTGTCCGGTTTTCACGCAAAAACGGCTGAACCGATTGTAATGAAACTTTCACAGTTTATTAGGTATGGTCCGAGATGTAATCTGCTTCTGGTTTTATTTCCCTCCCCTCACGTTTTCTACCCCCTCCCCTCACGCCTTCTACCCCCTCCCATACAAAGTGACTCATTTTCAAAAATATGTATTAATCAAATTTTCTTGGCAACTATAAAAGCTATTAATTTGAAATTTAGAATATATTAATTCAATTACAAATGCAATCTCTATGTATACATATTATTTAAATCTCCCACTCCTTCTTCCACCTCCCATACAAACTACAATTTTTCATTAAAAAACTCTACACCAATTTTATCAGTACGTATAAATTTCATCGAGCTAAAATTTTGTATCAAATCCTTAAGTAGTTTAATTATTAATATCGGGAACAAATTAACCGATTAGCTTCACTCCTTCTACCTCCTCCAATACCCTCCTCCCATTCAAATTTCATGAAATTTCGAAATTTAAAGAAATTGATTTTTCACCAAAACCATTTCAGCTATTGACTTGAAAATTAGGTCATAGTATAATGATATAAATATAATTAAAATCAAGAAATATTGATCTGATCTCCTTACTCCCTCTACCACCTCCCATACAAATGCACAATTTTCAAAAATGCATTTATTCGGTTTGCAATGCAACTAGCAAAGCCAAATGAACCAATTTTTGTCATAATTAGTTTTATTATAATTGCAATTAATTTTGGAAAAACTATCAATTTTACATCACTCCTTCTACCCCCTCCCATACAAATTTTACGAAATTTCGGAATTTCAATTAAATTAGTTTTCTTCAAAACCGTCAAAGCTATCAACTTTAAAATGTGAGAAAAGTATACTATTTTAAATATAATTGATGTCAAAAAATTTGTTTTTGATTCGGATATTCCTTCTACCCCCTCCCATACAAATGCAGAATTTTGGTAAATGCATTTAACCGATTGACATAGAAACTAGAAGAAGTAGAAACTTGAAATCTCGTCAGAATTTGTCTCTTAATAGTTGTAATAAATGCAAAAAAAAACCCCCACCCCACTCTTTCTACCACCTCCCATACAAATTTTTATATTGGAAGTTCAAGAAAACTTTTTCTCCTTCGAACATATGAGAGCTATGGACATAAAAATTGGAACAAAGCAATGTGATTAGGATGTTGATAAGCAGATTCAAAATCAGCCAAAATTCCCCCTCTTTCTCTGCCACCTCCCATACAAATACCATTAATTCAGACAAAAATTGTTCAATTTCCTTGAAAATTATGAAAGCAAGAAACTTTGAATTCAGCATGAAATATTTTATATACTACGTTCAGTGTTACATAGAAAAATTACAAACCTCCCCTTCTGATTTTACCACCTCCCAAACAAAAGGTAAATAAGTATTTCATCTAGAGTATCATATGATTGGGCTTTACGCCCAATCATAATTCTGTTATGTTTATAAATATTAATAAATAATAAGTATTATTTGATCACGAGCCTGTCCCATATAAATGCAAGTATCGTGGTTTCATTCTTAATAATTTATGGTTCTGATTCCAACAAAATACAAACCATAGTCTTCAAAGAGCCATTAAACTTATCATATATCCCGCATACTGTATTACTAACTACATTCTCAAATGAACAAGTCGGGCGAAACTTTATTATTCTTGGGACAAGTTGCGTATGTGTGGAAAGTCAATATGCAGGTTAGAGTGGTTAAGTGAAAGGGGGTTCTTGGGCAGGGCAATTGTCAATTTAACACTTTGCGGAAACGTTCAAAAGCTCCAGTACATATAATCAATATTTCGTTCATTTATTTATGCAATTTTGAGATTTTATGAGGGGAGGGGTGATAGTAAGAGTGGGTGGATGTTAATAGCTGTCAGTTTCATAGACGAAGTTGCATAGAATTTTCATAGGATTCGGTGTATTTTACATTCACGAAACCAAACATTTGTATGGGAAGGGGTAGAGGAGATAGGGGAATCTTAAAATTTGTGACGCAATTTTATTTCCTTTCTCTTGTAGTGTGCTCGTACAAAATTTCAAGTTCGTAGCTTTTAATTTGTTGGTTATTAGTTGATTCAATGAAATAGGTCGAAATGATACTTTTGTATGGGAGGGGGTAGAAGGGCAAACGCGATTGCAAAACTTTTAAAGCAATATCATTTCAATTATTTTTATAAGTTTTTGTGTAAAATTTTAAATTGATAGCTTTTACTAATTAGAGATAATTAATTTCTTAAAAGTAGGAGTAGCTTTCAAGGTATTCGACCAGTTAATATTTCATTCTTTTAAAGTTTTTTTTTTAAATGCATTTCGCAAGTTTTCAAGTTTCTACATTTCATTCAAAAATTTTCAGTTTATGTGGTTTTTTCATTTCACATGAAAGATCGTGTGCACGGTAGACCAGGGGGGTCGGTGCATAACAATTGCAAAATTTTTATTATTTTTTCTGTATGTACAACAAATAAATGTATCCACATGGAAAATTTAAATTTTGTATCTTTCACCAGAGCCCTTAAAAAATCACTCAAAATTTTCGACATTTTTGGTTACCACCTCCTTCCCCTTACACCTTCCGACGTAAAATTTTTACCAAATTTAAAAACTACATAGTTCTAGAATTTGACAAAATTTGATATCTGCACTTAATTTTGAATTAAAATGGTTTGAAATTTTGGAAAGTGCATTATTTTTGAATCATTCCCCCCCCCCCACTACTATTTTGTCCAAATGTTATATTTTTCTCGTATTTCTGTAGTAGCTTAATATAGGTTCTAAGATTCAATTACATAGCTTAATATATAGCCGAGATATTGATTTTTAAGTGATTTTCTTTGCACCACCTTTGACCCTCCCCCTTAAAATAATTAGCTTTTTTCTAAACTGATTCTAGTGGACCTACATATATGCCACCTTAATGGTCTCAAAATATCAATTTTTTATGGCAAGTACTTTCGAAGACATAATCATTTAAAAAAAAAAAATCGGCTGACAATTGGTTCTTAGCCTCCCCTTTTCCCGCCCCAATGGATAAAAAAATTAAATTATTTTTAAAAGTTGTCCCACAAACCCCTCTATATGTATGTTGAATTTTAGCTTCCTAGCTGCTACCATGGTTCAGATATTTGAATTCGTATTTTTCGGTTTAAGCGCTCCCCCCGCCTCCCCCTGAAGACCAAATGTTATGCACTTTTCTTCAAATTGCGCTTGAGAATATTAAGGTAGTCTATTTTATTCATAATACTTTCAATAAATTCCATGTTTCCAACTCCTCCACTAGCCATACACCCCATATCATAACACCGCCACCACCGTGCTTTACTGTTGGACACAGATTTTTTACGTCGAAGGCCGCGCCAGTTTTTCTCCATACAATCTTCCGACCTTTGATTCTAAAAATACAAAATTTACTTTCATCCGAGAAAATAACTTGTTTCCAAAATTCTTTTGGCTTATTTATGTGTTCCTTAGCAAACGCCAGCCGCTTGAGTCTGTTTACTGTTGTTATAAATGGCTTTCTACGGGTAACGCGTCCGTGATACCCATATTTCCTAAGAATTTTACGAACACCATCATCAGAAATAGACTACTGCGGTACTTTGCTTTGATGTCCTTTGCCATATCAGCTGCAGTTAATCTAGGATTAGCCTTCATCGTTCGGAGCGAACTCCGAGTTTTCTGAGGGCTCAACTTTGGCGGACGGCCAGATCCGGGTTTTGAAACCAAAACTCTTGTGTTTTTGAAGTTGCTTACGACTCGTTGGACAGATGAATGACTTCTGCTGATATTGCACCGATTTCACGATATGACGTACCTTTTTTTCCACAAATCCACGATAATTTTCCTTTCCCTAAATTCAATTTCCTTTCCTTTATTAGACATCTCTTACTTAACGTTTTTTAGCAATTATTTTTAACGCAAACCTTAGATAAAAACAACAGAATTATAATTGGGCTTAAAGCCCAATTATATGATACTCTAGATGATATGGGAATGACTTTAATATACCAGAAAATATATCATCTCAAATTCTTTCGAATAGTGAATAGAGACTTTTGCATGGGAGGTGGTAGAAGTAGAGGGGAGGTTTGTATTTTTCGTATATGACACCGAACAAAGCATGCAAAATGTTTTTTGCCGAATTTAAAGATTTTATTTTTCATTATTTTTAAAGAAATTAGTCATAGTTTTCCTGAAATTGTGGCATTTGTATGGGAGGTGGCATAGGAAGTGGAGCGTTTAAATGATTTTGAAACTGCTTATCATCATCCTTATCACCATGCTTTGATTCAATTTCAAAGTCGATAGCTCTCATAAGTATACTTGAAGGGGAAATGCTTTTCTTGAATTTATAATACAGATATTTGTATGGGAGGTGGTAGAAGGAGTGAAGTGGAGCTGATAATTTTTTCTAACAGTTATTTCAATTGTTAAGAAAGTTTGTACTTTTTCTAGTTTGAATGGAAATCGATAAAATGTATTTGTCAAAAATTATACATTTGTATGGGAGGGGGTAGAAGGAGTGTACAGATCAAAATCAATTTTTTTTGCATTATTAATATTTCTATTTGTATACTTTATACACAATATCAAGTTGCTAGCTTTAACAGTTTCGAAGAAAAATAATTTAACTTAAATTTCAAAATTTCGTGAAATTTGTATGGGAGGGGGTAGAAGGAGTGAGGTGAAGTTGATAATTATTTTTAAAATTAATTGCAATTATAATAGAATAAATTTTGGCACAATTTCGTCTTTTCAGCTTTACTAGTTTCAATGAAAATCGAAAATATGAATTTTTCAAAATTGTCCATTTGTATGGGAGGTGGTAGAAGGAGTAAGGGGAATATATTTTCCGGTATATTAAAGTCATTTCCATCTCATCTAGAGTATCATATGATTGGGCTTTGTTTTTTGTTTTGTTTTATGTTCATAATGAAGTAATGAAAAATAGGAAAAAAATACTTCGGAATAAAATGTTAGAAACGATGTTTTTTATAGATATGTCGGATGTGTTGGGTATGTACGGAAACTTTTTCTACCAAGTGTATGTAAATTGCTCATTCCATGAGATGATGTAAAATCGAAAATCCGGCTTTTAGGTAACCAAAATAATAAAAAAATCCCAAAATTACAATTTGAAATCAATTAATTATGGTCATCAACTATGACAAACCATAGACTACTTTTGTGGGTGATTCCCAGAAGTAATTGCAGACGTTGTTTTTGAACGCCGACAGTCATATGGCCAATGCCTTCTCTAATAGGCAACCTAGACGTAGAATTCAAGTTTTAATAATATTATTTCTTTTTTCTGAGAAGAATTTTTATGAAAATTTTAAAGATCTTGTTTTATATGCTAATTTCGATAAACACGTTCTTATTTCAGAATATGACTTGCAGAAAAAGACACTTCATGAACAGGGCTCAAATCTGTCTGAGTTCCATGCCCTCCCATACTCAGGATTTCAATTTTTCAATCTTCAAAAAAGTCGTAAATTTTAATTCATAAATGTTATTACAATACCATTTAATCACAAATTGTTGCTTTCTGAGAACTTTCTAAAGTTTTTAGTCATTCTGAAGCAAGAATTTGGAACTACTTGTCTTGTTTAATCTGACTTGAGGATAGTCAGATTAATAATTTTATTTTTTTTATTTTTACTTTTTTTAATCCTTCAAAAACAAAAGATCACGTACAGACATATGTATGTGCATACTTCGCCAATTTTAGTTCTTGTTCGAAAGCATTAATCAATAAATTAAGATTAAATCTGAGGGTAAATTGTGTTTGCTCTAACATTTGTAACGCTAAGAAATAATGCTCGCACAGAGTCGACAAATGTACAGAAATATTTGTTGTCGATAAAAACCCCCGATTTCTAATAACCGTCTGTTCGTTTGTCAACAACATAACGCTCGAACGCTTTGAGTTCGAGCTGAAATTATTTTTCACCATTTCAGTCGCAGTCTGACCGCCGAATCGGGCGGATCAACTCAATTTAACTTAACATCGGTGTTTATAGTTCGCTAATTCAGCTCCGTTAGCTACTGCAGCTACTTCGGGTGCATCTCAACGTAACGCTGCATAGCCGCTCCAGTTCAGTTTTAGTGTTAAAATTAAATCTAACATTAATACAAGTGCACAATAGATCCGAAATCGACCACTAAACGGGGTCGGGAGGTTTCTCCGCCCGGTAAACTGCTTAGGGATAAGCTGAAAATTCCTCGAACTAACGGCAACATCATGCCGAACAACAACAGCAATTATTACGCACCTCTTGCTAAAGACACGATGGACTCCGATGCAGCAGAAAGCACGACACCAATACCAACTCCTTCTAAGAAGCTGAAGATACCACCCATCGTGGTTCCAGACCTGCCCCGGTCATCAATAATAGCCATCATGGACTCATTGAAGTAATTATCGGGTAAAATTAATGTCTACGGGTATCAAAATTTTTCTCGAAACCACCGAAAATTACGATGAAGTACATAGCCACCTATTAGCTAGGAAAGTACACTTCCTTACCCACCGTCAAGCGGACATGCGGCCGACGAAATTCGTCCTCTCTGGACTCCACGATATGTCTTGTGGAGAACTCAAGAATCACCTGAAATCAGCACATGGAATCAGCTGTCTTGACGTCAAAAAATTTATTATTAGGAATACGCATACATACTACATAGTCTATTTTGAGCGCGGTACCGTTAAACTGCCTATGCTCAGGGAAACTAAAACCTTAATGCACACCGTAGTGCACTGGAATTTTTACTCGCGCAATCGAAACGGCCCAACACAGTGTCGTAACTGTCAATTATATGGCCACGGGTCAACATACTGTCACCTTCCAACCAGGTGTTTGATATGTAGCGGACCGCATAAACATACTGATTGTAATTCTGAAAACATTGAAGAGATCAAATGCGCAAACTGTGGAGATAAGCACCTTGCTAACGACCGCGAATGTCCGAAGAGGAACGAATTTAGTCAGATCAGACAAAAGTTATCGTCGCATAGAAGAGACAAAATTCAAAAAAAGCAACCTTACAATACATTTACAAAATTCGACACCAATTTCCCACCTATACATGCAAGTCGAGCCTCAACTAATCCAACACAGAGCAACAAACCTGGCAACTCATTGCAATATAATACGGTGGTTAAGCAACTGACAGTTCCCCGCATCGATAATTCAATTACCGCTAACGAAACTCTGCTATCACCGCAGCAGCTGATCCAGATGTCTACAGAATTGATAAACAACCTTGCCAAGTGCACAACAAAACACGACCAATTTCTAGTTCTTACTAATTTAGCTATTAAGTTTGTTTATAATGGATAATTTTAAGAATTTAAAAACTCTCCTTTGGAATGCGCAAAGCATCCGAAAGAAATCTGTCGAGACATTCGACTATATTGTAGCCTCAAACATTGATATTGCCATACTAACGGAAACCTGGCTCAAACCGCACGACAAACTCTCGCATTCCAACTTTGTAGTCCACAGAAACGACAGGATTGATGCAACCGGCGGAGGTGTCGCTATCATTATTAATAAAGGCATCAAACATTCAGTTGTACCCAGTGCCAAGACCAAAATCATCGAGACCATTGCAATTAAAATTGAACATTCCAATACGGTCATCGTTGCAGTCTACTTTCCTGGGTCAAAACTAAATGCAACTAAACTAAAGTTTTTCGAAGACGATATTAAACTTTTGTCAAATTATAACCAAAAGTATTTACTCTGCGGTGACTTCAACTCCCGGCATCGCCATTGGAACTGTGCCAAGGCGAACAAAGCTGGAAAAATACTTTTTGACCTTATTTGCAAACATAATCTTTTCATTCATGTTCCTTCTGAACCAACCCTCCATCCACCAAGGGGAAAGGCCTCAACTTTGGATTTCGTCATTAGTAATGGCCTCGTCCCAATCTCCCAACTAATCACGTTACAAGAGCTATCATCTCCCCATCTTCCTGTATCATTTATTATTGAAATCGATACTCCGATCACTGAATTCAGCAACTCTTTTTACTGCTTCAATAAAACAAATTGGAGGAAATTTCATAGAGTACTAAGCAATGTTACAGATACCAGTACTCTTGACCTAAGCACAGTTTCAAGAATCGATCAAATCGATGACCTTCTCCAAACACTAACTACCAACATCTGGAACTCTGTCGAACTCTGTACACCCAAAACAACAATATCCAATCAGCACAAAATCAGCATTGACGAGAACACTAAAGCCATGATCAGGGAACGAAACACATTACGAAGACAATGGCAGAGATCAAGAGATCCGCGTGTTAAGAACCTAGTAAACCGTCTAACTAAAAATATTCAGGCTAGTCTATTAGAAACCAGAAATAAACAATGGAATAACATGCTCTCATCCCTAGATAAAAGATCCAAAAAAATATGGCATTTAAATAAGATACTCAAAAGACGGGACAAATATATTCCACCTCTATTAGACGAAAACGGTATGACCATATTCAATGACAAAGACAAAGCTGAATCGATAGCAACGAATTTCCAAGCGGCCCATCGCCTTACCGAACACTTAGGCAGTCACATCAACAACTTCTCTGTAAGGAGCGCAATATCAACCATTCCCGATTCTGTTAACTTACCTCCCAGCACTCTCTGCAAGCCGCGCGAAATAATGAAAATACTGAAAACTCTCTCGAACAATAAGGCTCCAGGTGTCGATGGTCTCCCTAATTCGTTGATAAAGCGACTTCCCAAAAAAACACTGATTTTATTGAATTTCATCTATAACAGCTGTCTTAAACTAAGCTACTTCCCAATTGCCTGGAAACTCGCTCACATATTCCCCATTCCTAAAACCGGTAAGGATGCAAGCTGCCCTAAAAACTATCGTCCCATCAGCCTCTTACCTACGTTAAGTAAAATCTTTGAGCGAATTATCTTACACCGGATAAACGATTTCCTCGATCAAAACGATATCATACCCAATTTTCAGTTCGGTTTCAGGGCAGGACTCTCGACCACTCATCAACTTTATAGGGTAACTAACGACATTAAGGCATCAATAAACGCAAAGGAATCAGTCGGAATGATAGTACTTGATATCGAAAAAGCGTTCGACTCGGTCTGGCACGACGGGCTCCTAGCAAAATTAATCAAGCTATCCTTCCCCCTATACTTAACTAAAATCATAAAATCATTTTTGAGTAACAGGTCATTCATTGTTAAACTTAAATCCCAATTATCCACAAAATATTCAATTCCTGCAGGGGTACCCCAAGGCTCATGCCTAAGTATATAACATATATACTGCCGACGTCCCTACTGGAGACAACTGCGAAACTGCTATTTTCGCAGACGATACCTGTATCTACTCACGGTCCATTTGCCCCAACACCATCACACGGGAGCTCGAAAGACAACTCGATCGCCTATACCAATACTACAATCGTTGGAAAATCAAAATTAACCCTTCTAAAACACAAGCAATTTTCTTCACAAAAAAAAGGAAACGAAGTAATCTTCCAAGCCACCCTATCAATTTTATCGGACAAACCATCGATTGGAGTGACTCTATAAAATATCTTGGCGTGATCCTAGACAAAAAACTTATCTACAAAGACCTTGTAGAAATTACGTGCTCCAAGGTCTCAAAAAGTATTCATGCTCTTTACCCCCTAATCAATAGGAAATCTAAGCTTTCGGTGCATAACAAACTCCTGATTTTCAAGCAGGTCATCCAACCTATAATTTCGTATGGCGCTCCTATATGGCGTCAATGTTCCGCTACACACAAAAAAACGTTGCAAGTCACCCAGAACAAATGCCTAAAAATACTATTGAATTTACCCTTCCACTTTTCAACTAAACGCCTACATAAAATAGCTAACGTGCTTAACATAAAAACACTAGCCGACAAAAGACTTGAGTCCTTTCTAAAGCGATGCCAATATATACGTAACCCGCTGGTTGCATCTTTCCTATAGATCGTGCCTTACAATGCATTCTTCCTTCATCTCACTATATCCTGCAGTTTGTCACACATAATTATAGCCCGGGACTCATGCAAATAGATTGGTAACCGTTTAGTTGTAAGTTGGTTTTAAGTAACTTAATTTTAAACAGGCAAGGTTTTTGCTCTTTACTTTTCCTTGGCAAATTATAACATATAGTAATTATTCAATTATTTCTTTTCTGTTTGCCTAGTGCTATAAATTTACAACTTAGCTGTTAAGATGATAAGTCTAATCTCTGAAACATCATTGTTCTGTTAATGCAATTTGAATTATTATAAATAAATATTGTTTGGAGTTTTGGAGTTTTATTTTTCACCATTTGTAGCGAAAAAGAAAATTTTATTTAATTTCTCTTCGGCCCCTATTCGGCCTTCCATTGTGTCTCATTTCCTATTAAGCCACCTATCGCTGTTTCAAGCCTAGTTGATAAGTAATCATGGTGCGTATATGTGTATAGTGTAGTAGATAGCTGAAGATCACGAATATTCGATGAACGACTAGGGCTGATATGCAAAATATTAAGAAATCAATTTTCATGTTTGCTAAATAAGACCGAAGGCTTAAAAATTTTTTTTTTAATATGGCGACATAATTACGGCATCAAATTTATGTCTAAGACCTCAAATTTATAGGATTAAAGACTAAAGTATCTTAATAATGACGCACATGGCGCGTCATTCGCATTTCTGAATACCTATGTAAAATAGGCTTCGTCATCGTCATGCTTTTGTGCTTGATGTGTTTTTTTTCTGGGAATCAATGAGAAACATTCTAGTCGAGGTGTTAATAAGCCATCAAAACAAATTAATATATTTTGCAATTCGAAGATCAGGATGACAAGCAATGTCTCTTTAACTTAAAGTTAAATTAAACTACCCACTGCAACAACCATTTCCGTAATCGATTTAATTAATGCCTAATCTGAAAAATTAGAGTTAATACATAAATGTTCGTTCAAATTTTGTAAGCAATGATTTTTAGTTTTGGTACACTTTACTTCAGATGAAAGATATCATCATAACTTTTATTAAAAATAAAATTTAATAGGAAATAATCAAAAAATAAGTTATTTTAAATTAGACTCCCACTTATAATCTTTTGACTATGAAGTAAGAGTTGAAATTATACGCTTTGGAAACTAATGATGTCTCCTAAATTAAAGAACTTGGATAATGAGATTTCTATGAGAGGTGATAGTCGAGAAAGGTTGATTGTATTATTCTAATGATAAAATATTATTACATTTTTTATCTTTAAGTACTGATAATTTTGTCAGTTGAAATGGCTGCTACTGATAAGTATTTACCGATGTTATGGGACACCTCAATGATAGAAAACGAACCGAAACTATCTACTAAGTAGGCTGCTTTCTTGACTTTTAACTGTTACCGCCGCACACAAGGGAAGGAGGGTACTATCACTCATCTTTTGATGCCTGGTGATGATCTTCTCTTAGATCTTACAAACTCTGAAATAGAAGTCCAGAGATGTGCAGATGCCCTAGCCATCTTAATTAGGGCAAGTTCAAAGAAACAGAAATAGTACAAGGTGCTGTAGTAACCTTTTTCACAAAAGTAGGGTTGGGTATTAATCCGAGGTGAAACTGTTTCATTTTTACATCGTTTGCCCATTTTATTTCGAATAATTTTTCAATTCCATTAAACTTCAATTGTGTCAATTTACAAATTCTTATGAAATTATGTAAATTAAAATACAATAAAATCTCTGTAATTGGAGTACTGATTGGATCCAGCAAATTGTATTCCTATTAAGAGGTATTTCGATCAATCAATCAATAAATTTTCTTTTAAGATCCCTATAGGCAGGAGCGAGCTAACTATTTTTCGACTTTGGGCGACAGAGCTAAAAAACACGCCTCCCTGCCCCCCCAAGTCGCGATCTTGAGCATCGGCATTTAGTTGTTGCAAATACTTGGTTATTCCTCTGGCCTCCTGTTAGGACTGCGCGCTTCCATGTGCTACATGGTCAAAAACCCGACATCTTCCTTGACGATTATAATCCAGAGATGGTTTGGCGATGTTTCGCTCTGGTTTCCTCAAATTGTGACCGATCCACTGCCACTTCCACCCTTGAATGTCGATGCCTAATTTAGTCCGTCCAATTTTACTCCGAAGTTCTGACCAAAATATCCCTGAAATGGGTCTGAAGCATTGGCTACCGAAAGTTTGCAGTTTCTTGGTAAGTCGAATGGTCACTTTCTATGTAGTACAACCATATAACAACACGGATTTGACGCATGCGTCAAACACTTGCAGCTTCCTGCGAAGGGAGATCTCTTTTAACCTCTGGAAAGAATGCCAGAGACCTGACGAACATTATACGAGCTTCAATATTCTTTTCGATTCTACATGCTGACAATGCTTCCGAGGTAACAAAAATGTTGCACCCTTTCGAGATATTTTCCGTTCGATGTGCTTGTATTCGAACCCATGCGCATCATAATCAAGGTGATTTAAGATGTTAAACAGTCCCCACTGAAGACCTTTCCCGATCACCTTCTAGTGCAGTTTTCAATATGCCATTTATTACCACCTGAAACAGGGCCGGTGATAATATGCAGCCTTACCTGACACCCATTCGCACAGGAAAGCTCTCGGACAGATCTCGTCTATGTAAAACGCGACATCTTCCATCTTCGAAGAATTCTTTAATCATAGCTATGATCTTATCTGGAATACCTCTCCTACGCAAAGCATTACATATCTTCGGTGTAATTCTAATACATCGTAACCCATTCCCATAGAGGAGGCTGCGCTGAATTGATTGGAAAATACTTCAAAAGCTGCAGGAGATTCCCCTGCGTTAGTTAGATCATGTGTAATAAACCCATGATCCAGTGAGTGTCCATTTGTCATGTTTAGGTCAAGCAGGACTGTCTGTCTGCCCATTACACAGGGAGAAACGCATTCAACACATTTTCTAAGTAAATATCAAAAAGAAGTCCTCGAATTTGGAACACTTTACTTGTATAACAAGTGTGCGTTTCATACTTTGTATCATATCTTCATCACCTCGTGCGCTATTTTTTATCTATGTGTAACTACCTCGAAATAATAATTATAAACATGTTTTTTTTTCTTATTTTTAAAGCCTCGATAAAATTTCTGAGAAAATATAGACAAAGTATGACACAAATACCGGATATTCTCTGGAAATAAAAGTCTCTAAAAATACAGAGTAAAATAATTTCACTATAATAGTTTTGTTTATATTATTATAATATTACAGGTGATATATTTGAAAAGTTGTAAGTATTATAAATACACGACCTTGGCGTTCATAAAAATACATTTGTTATCGTACAAAAATTACAAAAAATGTTTACTTTAAAAATGTCGTTTATTTACATTGCAATTTTTTCTTTGTTAAATCTCACAACATCTATTTTAATTATTTAAACAAATTGTCGAAATTGTTTATGATCAGTACTAAAATCAGAAAACAGATTTAATTTAAATATTCTTCGTCAGAGCGTAGGTGAATAAAAAAAACTTTAATTCTTTTGTCGTTTAATATTGAAACTTTCAAAAATATGAATTAATTTTCAAAATCATTTTTATTTCAGTTTATTAAGGCATTACGCCTTGTGAAATCTTCATTGTACTCTAATAATGGATTGAGTTTATTACAATCTTTACTTATTTTAGTTTCATAATTATGTAAAATAATTATTATATAGGTAATTTATAGAAGCCTACCTAGACGTTGCTCTTATCCTGGAGCCTTATCTACTGCTGGATTAGGTAAGAGGGTTAAATGTAGGTGAGCTTCTCTATGATTCTAGCAATGAAAGTAGATGAAGAGCATGTTTACTACTTAAAAAAGGTACTAAATATGTTACCATTTCAGGATTCTGTACCAAGGATCTAGTTTCGGCATATGCAGAATTGCCTATCAGCGCTGTTACAACAGAGTTAGTTAGCTAGTACCTCCCCGGCGAATAGTTAGAACACGTCTCAAAGGGACTTGACGTATCTACGCAAGGTATCTCGAACAAGCAAAATGTGGAATGCACTACCCGCGACTGCTTTCCTAAAGATTTTAGCATTGTGAAATTTAAAAGCAACATCCACGGACCTCTTTATCCAGTCCGTCCTTACTCAATTAACCGAATGTTTTCTTTATTTTCATTTTGTTTTATTTCTTCCTAAATCTGGTCATAGGCATACATAGGGTGTCTGGTCATAGGCATACAATGTTCGACGTTAAATCAACAGCAATAGTATCTGAAACGTTCAGACAACCAGAACCTACAAATTGGTTCAATTTTGAACAATAACATACCTGTATAAGGCTCTGATCGGAACAACCACAAAACATAAAAAATATAGATAGTATTGTGATAGCGTGGGGGGGAGGGAGGAGGATGATAGATGCTGAGTAGGGAGACTTGTCATTTTTGTATATGGCACCGAACATGGTATGCGAAATGTTTCAAGCTGAATTTAAAGTTTGTAGCTTTTATAATTTTTGAGGAAATTGAACAATTTTTATCTGAATTATTGGGATTTATATGGATGGTGGCAAAGTTTTGAATGATTTTGAAACTGCTTATCAACATCCTAATCACATTGCTTTGTAACAATTTTAAAGTCGATAGCTTCATATGTTCGAAGGAGAAAAAATTTTCTTGAATTTGCAATACAAAAATGTGTATGGGTGGGAGTAGATCAAATGCGTTTTCCCATACGGGGATAGAAGGAGTATTCGAATCAAAGCCAAATTTTTCGACATCAATGTATTTGCAATAGCATACTTTTCTCCAAATTTTAAGTTGATAGCTTTGACGGTTTTGAAGAATAATGATTTAATTGAAATTTCGAAATATTGTGAAATTTGTATGGGAGGAATGAGTGAGGTGAAGTTGATAGTTTTTCAAAATTGGTTTAATTCTGGCAAAAATTCTAGTTGCAAAGAAAACCGGATGAATGCATTTTTGAAAATCGTGCATTTGAATGGGAGGGGGTAGAAGGACTAAGAGGATCGGATCAATATCTTGTGACATTATTCATATTCCGTGGCGTAGTGTGCAGCGTGCTTGCTTCTCAGCCAATAGGTCGTGGGTTCGATTCCCACTCCAGACGGGATTTTTTTAAGCGCAAATTTTTCAGTTTCTACTGGTGATAAAAAAATATTCGCAATAAAATGGGGAAACGGTGTAAAAGTGAAACAGTTCCACTTCAAGAAGGCCTAGATACTCAGTAGATGGTTTCTGTTCGCTTTCTATCATTCAGTCCCCCATAACATCTGCAAATATTTGTCAGTAAGCAGCCAGTACAACTGAGCACTATACCTATACCTATACCAACCTTCCCAATCCCACTCCTTCCCTCCATGACTGTGTTTGTGCATTGCACATAAAGGCCGAAGTTGCCTATAACACAGGTCATTCTATAAAAAAAAATTATATAATGACCTAATTTCAAGTCGATAGCTGAAATGGTTTCGGCGAAAATTCAATTTTTTTAAATTTCGAAATTTCATGAAATTTGTATGGGAGGGGGTAGAAGTGGAGAGATGTGGCTCATTCACGAACTCAAAATTACTTTTTTGCTAAAAAAAATACAAAAGATAAATTTCAGTACGGTAGCTCAAAGCGTTCGAGAGATATATTGTAAACGGACAAACTAACGTTCGCTTGGAATCGACGTTTTCG
Source organism: Chorisops tibialis (assembly GCA_963669355.1). Classification (NCBI taxonomy): domain Eukaryota; kingdom Metazoa; phylum Arthropoda; class Insecta; order Diptera; family Stratiomyidae; genus Chorisops; species Chorisops tibialis. The sequence continues at coordinate 268,660,760 of OY770263.1, forward strand.
AGCGACATCAAATATTATGTTCATTATTCCTTAGCGCTACAAACGGTAAGGCAAACACAATATACTCTAAGATTTCATCTAAAGTATAAATATATAACACATTAAAGACCTGTGTTGTGCTATGGCAGCGAAACGTGGACATTAACTCAGGCATCCCAAAAATTAATGAACGCCTTTGAGAGAGAGGTCCTCAGAAGAATCCTCGGACTTATGCGGGAAGACTCGATCTGGAGAGCACGAAAAAATGTGGAGCGGATGGATGACGGAAAAATTGTGTGTTATAAATTAACCTGGTATGCAAAATGTTTTGTTCTCAATTTCAATTTTCTAGCTTTCATAATCTGCAAGAAAATTGGACAACAGACAGACGGTCAATCGGAATCGAGGTTTTTGAGAGATAACGAAAATTTATGTACCCTTGGCGACTATGAGCGAGCATTATTTTTTAGCGTTACAAACGATAATAGAGCAAGAGCCCTAGAACAAAAAATAACAACGGATAGTGATAAGGATATGTAGTGTATATAATAACAGAACGCAGTGCAACTAAGACTAAGAGCGAAAAATGAATTTCCAAAACCGGTGCCAAACGAAACCTGCGTAGTGGGATAGTTTGAAGGTTGAGACACAAACTTGATGTCATTGGAAAGGTTTCGAACTTTGCAAAAATATTATTTGTTTCCTAATAATTTGTTGCCTTTGACACAAAAACGTTAAATGAGTATTTTAAATTTAATAAAATAATGTGGAAATATTTTACAAAACAGTTTGCAATTTCGAGAAAAAAGTACATATTCGTGCAAGGGCTTTCCAATGACACCAAATTTGTGTCGATATCTTTGAATTGTTTTTCATTCCACTACACAGGATCGGTTTGGCATCAGTTTTGGCAATTTATTTAATTTATTTGTCGTCCCTCGTCATACTTACACTGCGTTCTATCATTATATGCAGTTCGTTTCCTTGTCTATTTCCTATGTTATTTGTTGTTCTAGAGTTCTTGGACTATAAGAGACTTCCGTGGCGTAGTGGGCGTGCTTGCTTCATAGTCAATAGGTCGTGGGTTCGATTCCCACTCCAGACAGTGAAATTTTTTAAGCACAAATTTTCAGCTGCTATTGCGATGAAAAATTATTCGAAATAAAATGGGCAAAACAATGTAAAAGTGAAACAGTTCCACTTCAAGAAGGCCTAGATACTTAGTAGATGGTTACTGTTCGCTTTCTATCATTCAGTCCCCCATAACATCTGCAAATATTTGTCAGTAGCAGCCAGTAAAACTTAAAAATATACCAGCTTCTACACTCATTACGGTCGTTCTAACTCCCCTTCTCCTTCCTTCCCAATCCCATTCCTTCCCTCCATGACTGTGTTTGTGCATAGCACATAAAGGCCGAAATTGCCTATAACACAGGTCATTCTGTAAAAAAAAAGAAAAGACAAACACAATATACTCTCATATTAATAAGTATAACTAGCTTACTTTCGACTTGCTTTCAGTACTTTGCACCAAAAGTAATGCGAAATCCGTCGTTGTGTACAGACCAGCTCCGGTTTAAGTTGATTTGCCGCCCGGGTCATTTTATTGAAAGCGCGCCCTTCCATATACCATTTTCATAGCCGAGAGCCCATTTTGTATCTTCCAGCAACAATAAAGATTTGATGTATGATTTGCATTCAAAGGTTCATCTTTTCGAGTGCCAGAAAAAGAGCGAAAACAATAAAATTCTTGCATATATATTGCTACAGGGTATTTCTTCTTCTGCAATAGCGCTACAACCCAAATCGGACCATGGCCTCCTGACTTTCTAGGCTCTTCAACATTTTCATTACTTATTGTGAAAAGGTTCTCTATCTAAAAATTTTTTCATATTCGTAGATTCAGGTAACCAAGGTTTATCTAAGCAAGCAGTGGAATTACGACCGGGATTTGAACTCACGACCAACACACTACCCACCACTAGGCTACACCCTAGCTACAGGGCAGTTGGTACATTTCCAGCCGACGCTGAGCTCGTCACAGTTTTTGTATGTGTTTTGAGATAAAATTTGTGAGATATTTCCCAGAAATTTTTTGACAAAATTTTTGAAGAGTTACAATTGTTAAAAAATATATGGCAGTGTCGGAGCATGAATATTACCACATAGGTACAAAGCGTTGCCAAACAATTTCGACAAAAATTTTACAATTTTACTCTATTATTCTAATAATAAAGTATTGTGATCGAAACAGAAAAAAAAAATTTGCTACCCTGAAATTTTGTTTTTTCGCGTTTCATGACTAAATTAGCCTAAAAATGCAAAAAAAACCGTCCCGCCGTACGCCGTACATATGGACTCATATATCCGAGACCGTTAAAGGTAGAATGTTCATTTTGGGCAGATTGTTGATTGGGTAAGTGAGCTCCAATTTCTAAATTTTGGGGAGTGTTAGGTGGAAGGGGGAGGCGGGGGGAGGGAAAGAGTCAAAAACTACACTTGCTAATATTTCCACCAGGAATGCAGATAGGAAGCTCAAAATCAGCAGAGATATAGAGAAAGTTTTGGGGGGCAAACTACAAAAATTTTTAATTTAATTTTTTTATCCATTGACGTCCGAAAAGAGGGGGCTAAAAACAAATTGTCGGCCGAATTGTTTTTTCAAATGGTTATATCTTCGAAATTACTTATCATAAAAAATTCATATTTTGGGGACATTAAGGCGGCATATAGCTCCACCAGAATCAGCTTAGAAAGAAGCTAATTACTGCAAGGGGGAGGCTCAGGGGGGTTCAAACAAAAACACTTAAAAATGAATATCTCAACTATCTCTTAAGCTATGTAATTGAAACTTAAAACATATATTAATCTGTACTAGCGCAATACGAAAAAAAATAAACTGTGGAAATAATAGTAGTGGGAGGAAATGGGGAGCATTTTAAAAATGGCGCACTTTTCTAAATTACAAATCGTTATATCTATAAAAAGAGTACAGATATCAAATCGAAAATTTGTCAGATTATAGAACTAAGTAATTATTAATTTTGGTAAATTTTGAATTGGGAGGTGTAAGGGGAGGGAGGTGGTAAGCAGAAATGTCCAAAATTTTGAGTAATTTTTTTAGGGCTCTAGTGAAAGATACAAAGTTTAAATTTCTATTTGATATACATAGAAAAAAAAATAATTTGCCAATTGTTATAAACCGACCGGGAGGTCTAACGTGCACAAGGTGTTTCATGTGCATTGAAAAAAACACATAAACTGAAAATTTTTGAGTGAAATTTTAAGGTAGAAACTTAAAAGAAATCCCTAAATATACGAAATATTAACTGGTCGAAAACCTTTAACACTTCTACCCCCTCCCATACAAAATTATTTTTTCGACCATTTTCAAGAAATCAATTATCACCTAACTATTAAAAACTATCAATTTAAAATTTTGCATAAGAATTTCTTAAAATAGTTGAAACAAAATTGTCTCAAAAGTTTTGAATTCGCGCATGCCCTTCTACCACCCCCCATACAAAAGTATGATTTCGATCAATTTCATTAAATCAACTAATAACAAACAAATTAAAAGCTACGAAATTGAAATTGTGTACGAGCACCTTACAAAAAAAAATGAAATAAAATTGCATCACAAATTTTACGATTGCCCTACCCGCTCTACCCCCTCCCATACAAAAGTTCGGTTTCGTGAATTTAGAATACACTGAATTTTATGAAAATTATATGCAACTTCGTTTATGAAACACATTCTATACAGAGAATATTGGTCATGATTCAAGCAATCAATTAAGAAGCTATTAACATCCACCCACCCTTACTATTACCCCTCCCGCTCCCCTCATAAAAACCCAAACTTGCATAAACGAATAAAATATTGTTAAATTAATAACAGCCCTGCCCAAGAATTCTCTTTCACTTAGTCTCCCAAACCACTCTAACCTGCATATTGACTTTCCATGCATCCGCAACTTGTCCCAAAAATAATAAAGTTTCGCCCGACTTGTTGTCAGTTTATTTTTTCGCCAATTACGACAATGTCACAAAATTGTTGCGAAATGGAGAGCGCAAGGTTAACGCGAACATCTGGTACGACAAGTTAGAGAGAGGAAAATTTAGTCTCCGGGAAGGCAACATCTTCGAAGAGTTGTGATTAATGGGAGAAAAAATGGAAGACGGTAGGAGTTCACATTGCCTACCGGTACATTTTTAATCCTGCTTTGGGCAAGTCATTGCCAGAACGTCCTGTGAAGTAGGATCCACCTCCAACGCCGTCATCATGCTATGAGGTCCTTAGGAAACCCAGCGGAATGGAGTCCATCATTTCGTTACAGTGGCGCCCATCGTGGGGCTTAAGATTGTACCGGTAGGCAACGTGAATCCATATTGTTTTAATTTTTTTCGCTCCTTTTATTACAGCTTTTCAATGATGGTGTGTTCCTCGGACCAAATCCGCTCCTCCACGCCTTGCTTGGAGCCATGCTGTGAGGTTTAGAAGAAGCACGTTATCTATTGGCGGCATAGTGTCCTCCATTTCGTTTAACTGCTTTTGACATTTCGGTCTTTTGACCATGTTGCCTCCCTCAAGAATGCCACCCGGTGCAATTGCTCCATTTGGACCTTGGTAGAACCGGCCCTGATACAGACTATTACTAATGATTTGGATTCACATGTTTAATTACTAGTTTCCTCCCCGGTTCATTTCAATGTTAGCTTATTTGCTTAAAAATGTTATTTTCCTTTTAAATATGGTCATCAAAATCGATCGATCAATCAATCGCTGTATCGATCAGCTACGATTCTATACCATAAACAAATCATTGAATTCTAAATTATTATTGGCACTGATTGATCAATTGAACACAATTTCCCATTACTTGCGATTGCATAAGGAGTTTCTATTTTTTTTTATTTTCTCAATGGAAATTTGCCATTTTAATTTTCCGTTGTACTTCTCTAGAAATATGATATTTCCACTGCGTATCTATGTATCTTTCCCATGCCCGGCAATAAAAAACAACTCGACAATTTCTATGATAGATTGTAATAATAAAATACTCAGTCATAAATATGTATGGATTTCAAGTCATTACGCAAGGTTAGGCGCGATTTTTTATCGATAAATAATTAATTTTAATTTTTTATTTAAATCAATTTTGTTCTTTCGAAATTAATTAATTCAATTGGAAATCTTTAATTGGAGTAATTTGTTTTGAAATTTTGAAATAAACTAAGCTGATCAAATAAAACGTATACCTATAGAATTTTTATCTAGTTTGTCTTATTTGGTAGTAAAAATTTCCTTGAAAAATTGTATTTTAGACGAACAAATTCAAATAAAATTATTAATTCGTGAAATTTTGGCTCGATTTATATATTTGTATTGAATTGAATTTCTAATTATTTTTAATAGTTGCACTGTTGCTCTTTAAATGGGAGCAAATAAAGCATAGAAAATCATTATTTATTTCACAAAACTCACTATTCAGAAGAAATGTATAAACTGGACGTAAACATCACTTAATTTTCTTACTAAGAAATATTTCAAAATATACAAATAGTATCTAACTAGATAATGTTAGCAAATATATTCGGAATTTGTTTATTTATTTAAAAGAAACGCGTGAAACGACCGATCGTCAACCCATAAATCACTCGCACAAGAAAAACCCCGATTTATAATCAAATTAGCAGACTATGTCAATCATAACGCACGATTTAATAAATTTTAACGAATTTCAAAAATTTTCACAGTTTGCAAAATAAATCCCCGACGTGAATTTCACAAAGTCGTTTTATGAACGCTTCAAATCCAAGACCAACGTGTTCTTGTTCAATGAAATTTCCGCACTAGATATTTAGAATTGCGATGGTGTTTACCATTTAGCATTACGAACACCGCTAATCGCAACCTTATACTAATTATTATATCAATAAAATCCTGTTCAACACTATGTACAATACTAAGTGTTAACGAAAAAAAATAGATATGTATCTTATCCACCCATCAAGAGTACATTTTGGCATAGTTTCGCGGAAGACATTCTTATCAAAAAAGTTACATATCAAATGGTGTCGATATGACCGAAAACAACCTTTGAAAAACCTATTGAAACAAGTGATATCCAAAACCTCAGTATTTGTTCAGTTCGATATAAAATTAAAATTTAGATTTTAGAATTTTACAGCCGTTACATATTTGCACCTCGTGTAAATTTGATTAGGTGCCATTAAGAAATTAACATCATGATCGCTAATAATTGTGATTCATTTTGTTGCTGATCGATAAACAGGTTAAATGCGCGGAGCCAGGATTCATTAATCTTCTGATCAGAATTGATTGAAATTGATCTTGAAAGCGGTTCTATGACGATCAAGATCATGGGTTTCATATGTGAATACAATCCAAATTGAATGTAATGAAGATCATTTAGCATTGACGCGTTCGCAGTACCACTAAGAATATCACCTGCAGTGATCATCATCACATACGATCACAATTTTGATACCTGATAATGGCACTCTCTTAGGTGATAATCAGAATGATCGCTCAGCCGTCGTGAATAGGACGGCCCATTAGCGCAATCATCATCCAGCCACACAACACGATCATCATCTTGGACTTCACTCGTTAAACCGGAAATGACAAGATCACAATTATTCTTATATTCATCTTACAAAAGAGAATGAGAATCTTTACAAATCGCTTTCGGCTACCCTAAGATCTTGTTTGATTTCCAAGTAATCTTCGAAGGCCAGACGATCGCGACATTCCCTTTTTTTTAACTTGTTTTCGGTTCCTTTCAGTTTCTTAACCCGTGCTCTTCAGAAAATCCTTATACTTTTACATATGTGCAAAAAAAGGCATTTGAACTTTAAAGTGAAGCAATCAAATCTGGACGAGACGATGGAGTACAGGACAGACAGAAGAAGCCACAAAGACGCTAGCAGACAAGGTAAGGAAGTAGAAATACCTGGGAATGTCTTAAAGGACTTTAACCCTGAGGGTTAAGATAGACGCACAAACTTATGTTAATATCGGCGCATGTTTTTTTGAAGGTTTATTGTACTTTCTTTCTCGGCGATACTAATAGTCTAAGCAAGGTCTGGAGTTTGTGATTCTTTTTGGTTGGTTTGTTTGTTTGGATGGAAGGTAATTGAGATCTGTGTGGTATCGCGATCAATGATATTTTTTTTCGATAGCGATTATGGCGTGATTTAGACTGCAAATCAAATGATAGGAATTCGAGTGAAACTGAAAAATTTGAAATAAACTTCCAAAATCGAACAATACTTTTTAAATTTTGGGCATGAGGTCGTAGGATTTTGATTATTTTTTTCAATATTCTGCGTAACTTTCGTTGTACAAACATACCGAAACCCAAAGACCAGATATTCTTGCACTGAGTGAATATAAGATAACAATTGCATACCTTAGATTACATTTCGCGGTGGGGAAGGTTTGGCTTTCTCTATCAATGTGGCAAATATATATATAAGAGTTCCTCATCAAGTCCTGTGCTATTGAAAAAGCTTAGGATATCACCTAGAGGAATGGTCAAAATTCACTTGGGTTCATGAATCGTTGACTGAATTGAAGGAGCCTTTTGTTCACCAGTAGTTCGCATTCACATGGCTCCGGTGTTTCTTCTTCTTCTTCAATGACGCTACAGCCCAAATCGGGCCTTGGCCTCCTGACCTTCAGGTTCCTTAACATTTTCATTACTTATTGCAGAAGATTTGTTAGACCTTTGCACAACCCTCTATCTACGAATTTTCTTTTTCGTAGATTGAGGTGGCCAAGATATACCCAAGCAAGTAGTGTGCTGTAATTATGCGTCGACCGGGATTTGAACTCACGACCTTCGCATTATAGACCAACACGCTCCCCACTAGGCTACGCCCTAGCTCTGGTGTTTCGTTCTCCTCATTGCACATTCTGCAGAGGTTGATTTCTGTCCAATTCTGTCCAGATGTTATTTATCGGACAGTTTATCTGGAGATATTCAGAAGTTCCTTTGACCGAATATTTTGGCAAAAAAAGGTAAGCATGGTTATTGCCTGGTACCATATTTGCAGTACTGAGTGGTATCCCGTAAAAAAGGAAGAGAGCTTGCGAAATCAGATTCGGAACCTTTCCTGGCCAATGAATCAGCATGCTTATTATTCTCAAAGCCACTGTGCCCGGGATCCAAATGAGAGTTACTCTATTTATATTCCGTAGTTCTATTAGTACCTAAAGGTAGTCCCACACGAACTTTGATCATATTTGAGATGATTGAAAAGCTAGGATTGTCGCCATACTATCAGAGCAAATGTAAATGTCCTGATTATGGTATGCTCTGTTTATATTTTCCGGAATACATAGTTCTTGCATGTATTTCAGCTGTGAAAACAGTATAGAACTCATGCATGCTGGCGTAGATCTAGTAGTGGGACGTGCTCCAAATACTCCAGTACCTACCCCACTTTCAGGTTTTAAGACCATCTGTGTACCAGATGATTGATGAAAGATTTTCTTAGATTGAGCCTATTGGACATCCAGTCTTGACGATCAGATAAGATCACCTTAAATGGCTTTGTGAAACTATGTCTTGCTACCACATACTCAGAGAGAGGTATCCCAAGAACTACTTCTTTTTCAATTTTCGAAGTCAGAGAAAGGCACGCAATTTTGCGTCCTGTCCCGTCTTCAGTGGAGATTAGGCTGTATGTTGTGTTACGGGCTTTCCATTCTTATACCTTACCTGGTCATTTATGGATACATCCTTTCGTCAACGGGATATCGCCATGAATGTCCATGACGAAGTAGCTTTTCAATAAGTTCCATACTTGGGAACATCCTAAAATCTAGAGCCGAGAAGTTGTTACTTGGCCGCGAAATCTGCAACGGATACAATTATAAAAGGTATGAAGCTCCTTATACCTTTCAGCCTGAAAAGGAGGAAGTCATCGAAAGATGCCTGCTTCGCAAAGGAGTGATACAACTAGAGCCAAGAAGAGGTCGTTAAAAAAATATCGAAACAACCTGCTGGGAACAAAGTCTGATTTATATTGACAAAAAACACTTGCTATTCAATTTTAAACGTGCTAAGTTCGATCATAGCCAAAAAAGTCGGCTTAAGATCCTTGAAAAGCCCAAGAATTCCAGATCTTGTTGGTCATTTGTGAAATTCGTTTTATTCTATTCTATTATAAGATACAATGTGGAACTATTCCCCAAATCGCGACTTCACCTCCTCACCACCATGTTCCTTACAATTTTCATTACGTATTTTGGAAGGGTTTTTAGAACTTCGCACAACAAAAATTTCTTAAGATGACTAAGGCAAACCAAAGAATGGATCGATCGGGATTGAACTCATGACCTTCGGATTGTAGACTAACACGCTACATCCTAGCTCATTTTAGAAATCTGTCAACAATAATTTTATATTGTTCTCCTCTTCTTCGTGATGGTGACTGAACAATTGTCGATCTTGTGGAAAAACCAAACTGTTTCCAGCGAATTTCGCCAAGAACTCTAGACTTTCACAGTCAAATCACTGATTTCACGCTACCACCACTTCGTTTTCGAACTATGATTATTTGCAGTATCCTACAGAAGCTCAATGTTAACAAGTCAGCTGGTCCGGATGACATGCTTCCATTGTCCTTAAGAAATGCGCTTCCTCTCTGGCTAGACCACTTCGCAATCTTTACTATCTGTTATGGTGTCATGATTGATCCCGAATGTTCAGCCGATTCTCAAGAAACGATGCAAAGCAAACACCGCTAACTATCATCCCATTACCTCAGTGCTTTCAAAGGTAATGCAAACTACTGCTGATCACAGAATAGTGAACAACCTTGTGGAAATAAACCTGATGCGCGATTACCAATACGCTCTACGTGAGATTTTTTAATCTATCTAACTGAACGTTGGAACTCTTGCATACACAAATTCACCGAAGGGTTAATACTTGTGCTTGACATTGCTAAAACTTCTGACCGAATTTTTCACAAATGTGCTGTCTGTGGCTTTAACTCGTCCTCCCTCAGAGCGCTCTATACATACGAGTTGTACTAGATGGAGTTACGTCTATCCCCTTTTTAATTGATTCCGGCATTCCTCAAGGCTCCGTATTAACAACCGTTCTCTTCTTAGCCTTTTTTAACGAAATTATGTCGTCAACTCTCAATCCTATCCATAGTTCTGCTGATAACAGCAAAAACAACAAACAACATCTTCCAAATTGATCCTCTGCAGAGGCACGTCCAACTTCAGAGTCCTCAATGAGTCAATAAGTTTATTAAGGTTTAGGTTTAGTTACTAGGAGAATAGTTTCAAAGAACCACATCGTAATGGGATCATCTATTTAGGCCCATTGTACTCCCCCTATTGATAATGAGATGGATTTTTTGCTAGTCACTTGGAACGGTTTGCGTAAGGTTCACTAAACTCTTAATTTTAGAACGCACTTTGCAATTATTACGGATATTTTCACGGTAAATGTTGTAAGTAGGTTAGATTAGGTTCGTGGAGGGGCTAGAAACTAATGTACGCCTCCGTTCTTTTACCATGTAGACCTACATATCATTCAGCCAACCTGCTCTACCGGCGAAACTAATGAGCTTCATCGATTCAAGGGACCGGAGATTATTCACCTCGGCGAAGAAGTACTCTCCGAGAATTTGTCTTCGAATTGTTGGAGGCATTGGCAATGGCAGAGCAAATGCTATATAGTCTCATCCTCCTTACCGCAGCCTCTGCAAAAGTCCTTGGTTGTAAGACGAAGTCTTCGAGCGTGTTTCCTAAGAAGACAGTGTTCCGTGACTATACCTACTAGTGTCCGTAGGAAGTTTCTGACAATATTTTTATTGATTTCCCTCTATCAAAACCACTCCTTAGCATCTTCCTAGTGTTACTCGACTCGATTTGTAACCATTTCAGATTTTCCCTTCCCCACACTTTGTTAGCGTATATTGTTTTAATGACACTTAAGGCAATGCCAACATTGTCCGTTTCCTCAACGGTGGCAGCGGCAGATCCGTTTCTGGCCAGCCAGTCCGCCATTTCATTACCAGGTAAATCTCGATGCCCCAGAACCCAACAAAGTCGCATAGCTCAGTTTTTCTTTAATTCTTCCAACATACCATTGTATAAGAGCATCTTGAATTGCAGCTTGGCTGTCCGAGTAAAAACTAACTAACTAAGCTTGTCTTGGTATCACAGGAGCAATGAAAACCTGCCCAACTGCGGCAATGGAAGTATTCCTAAACATCCCTCCGATACATCTCCAAATAAAAAAGGAGACTATCAAAGGGGTGTTATGCATACAGAGGGATAACAACTACAAGTCGGGGGATTTTAGAGGTCACAAATCTTAAAAAATTCGAGAATTGAGGTCTTAACCTCAACACTGTTATCGTATAGTCAGGCAGTTCTCAAAGCTCTAGAATCCAACAAACTCGGATCGAAGCTTATTTGGGACTGCCTTCAAAGCCTAATCATCCTGGGAAAAGGAACGATGTAACCTTAATGTGGGTACCACGACATGATTGTCTTGCAAAAAACGACACAGAAATAAATTTTATTGGTCAAGAGCCATTCTGCGGAAAACCAAAAGGGTACTCCAACCCCATACTCAAAAAGTGGGTAGAAAAAGAACATAAAATCTACTGGAATAGACTTCCAGGCTTGTCAATTTCAAAAAAACTGATCCTACCACAAAAAAAACAAAGTGGAGGATATTCTAAAATTCAGCAAGAAGGATATTAGTACTCTAATCGGCCTAATGACGGGGCACAGTGGAGTAAACCACCACCTCAAAAATATGAGCTTAGCTAAACCGACATTTGTCGCCTTTGTCTCGAGGACTCAGAAACGACAGTACACATCCTATGTCACTGTGAAGCAGTAGCTAGGAAAAGACACAGTCTTCTTGGAAAGGGTTTCCTTTCTACGGAGGAACTAGCCAATACGGCTCCCCTTCTCAAATTAGCTAAAGCTATTGAGATATAATAGGGTGAAGGGGCTATAAACGCACATTAGGCCAAGAAGGTCGCAGTGCTCTCACGCGTTCCCCTAATAGTAATAATAATAATAATTTCACACCATACCAACGCACCGTACATAACGATTGGTAGCATGATACTGATATACATTCATCTTACCATATTTGGTTTCAGTCTCCATTTTTTGCTAAAAGTGTTTTCTTTACATATGAAGAAGGCATTATTTGCTTTCTTAATTCTTTCCTCGATAGTCAGTAGCCATGACAGTTTGCTGTCCAAAATGATTTCCAGATAAGTTACCCTATCTGAAAGGCTTAGAGCAACTCCCTCAATGGATGGCAGGTCGAAACTTTCTATACGTCGTCTTCTAGTGAAGAATATGAACGGGAAATCTAGTTTCTGCGGAAAACAAACCCAAGCAATTTAATAATAACGTCCACCGCCATTTCAGACTTATCCCTCCCACGTTTATCTTCTAACTTCCCTATTTCAACCTGCTTCCCTTAATTATGTCGATCCAAATAAGTGGTATGCATTATAGGGTTGCCTTCTAAGTTATTTCGGTTACCTTAAGAAACATAACAGAATTATGATTCGGCGTAAAGATGAAATGGGAATGACTTTAATATACCGGAAAATATGTCATCTAAAATTCTTTCGAATAGTGAATGGGAGGTGGTAGAAGTAGAAGGGGAGGTTTATATTTTTCGCATATGACATCGAACATGGCATGCAAAATGTTTTCTGCTGAATTTAAAGTTTTAAGTTTTCATTATTTTTAAAGGAATTGGACATAGTTTTCCTGAAATTGGGGCATTTGTATGGGAGGTGGAATCAAATTTCCTGTTAAGACCCCCTATAGGGGCATAGGACAGAAACAACTCTCTTCCACAAGGCGCGATCCTGAGCATCGGCCTTAAGCTGTTGCCAGGACTTATTTATTCCTCTGGCCTCCTGCTCAACTGCTCGCTTCCATGTGTTACATGGTCGACCAACCCGACGTCTTCCTTGCGGATTATAATCCAGAGCCTGTTTTGCGATATTTTGCTCTGGTTTCCTCAAAGTATGACCGATCCACTGCCACTTCCGCCGTTGAATCTCAATACCTATTTTAGTCTGGCCAGTTGTACTCCAAAGTTCGTCGTTGGAGATCACTTCTGGCCAGAATATTCCTAAAATGCGCCGGAGGCATTGGTTTACGAAAGTCTGTAGTTTCTTGGTAAGTCGAACGGTCACCTTCCACGTAGTGCAACCATACAACAACACGGATTTGACGCATGCGTCAAAAACTCGCAGCTTCGTGCGAAGGGAGATCTCTCTTAACCTCCAGAAAGGGGAAAGGATACCGAAGGCCTGACGAGCTTTATTTAGCCGAGCCTCAACATCCTTTTCGGCTCCGCCGTCCATGCTGACAATGCTTCCAAGATAGCAAAAATCTTGCACCTCTTCCACATCCTGTCCGTTAAGAACAATCGGTGTGCTTGCGTTCGAACCCATGTGCATGTACTTGGTTTTACGCACATTTATTTTCAGTCCCGCCTCTTTGCATTTAGAATGCAACGAGCGAACATTTGACTCTAAGTCCGAACGGTTATGTGCAAGCAAACACACGTCATCAGCATAATCAAGGTGACTCAAGATGTTAAATAGTCTCCATTGAAGACCCTTACCTTCCCCACCTTCCAGTGCAGCTTTCAAGATGTCGTTTATTACCACCAGAAACAGGGCTGGTGATAATATGCAGCCTTGTCTGACACCCGTTCGCACAGGGAAGCTCTCGGACAGCTCTCCTCTATGCAAGACGCGACACCTTGCATCTTCGTAGGATTCTTTAATCATAGCTATGACCTTATCTGGAATACCTCTCCTACGCAAAGCATTCCATATGTAATCTCGCTTAACGCTGTCGAAAGCCTTCTCGAAGTCTACAAACATGAGATGTAGTGGCGAACCCATTTCGGCTGACTGCTCTAATATTATCCGTAGGGTATTTGTGTGGTCGGTACAAGACGACCCTTTACGGAATCCAGCCTGATAAACTTCGAGAGTGCTCTCGACGACATCACTAATCCTATTGAGAATTACCTTAGCCATAATTTTTGATACGGCAGTAAGTAGACATATACCACGCCAATTGCCACAATCCCGAAGGTCGCCCTTCTTCGGAATTTTCACAATGACGCCCTCCTTCCATTCAGTCGGATATCTTTCCTCAGTCCACACCTTAGTGAAGAGTGGGAGGAGTATATCGGCTGTGATTTCCGGGTCCGCTTTAAGGAGTTCCGTTGGTAGTCCGTCTATACCTGGAGCTTTCCTTCCCGCCATTGACCGAATGGCGGAAACTATCTCTTCCTTATCTGGGGGATCATCCCTAATAGAGGATTGTTGCGGTTGGATGTTTGGTAGTTGTTCTGTTTCCGGAATATCTTCCTCTGACAAGATGACCCATATCCCCAAGGTAAGCCGCAGATTCTGCCTTGTTTGCCAGATCTTCAATGGCCTTTCTCTTGTCGCGTCTAACAGCCCTCTTAAGCTGTATATGAGCATCGCGGTAGTTCTGCCTCAAGTCGGGCGTTCGTTGGTTGACATCGGGTTGAGAGATGATTGCCAATTTGGCTTTTTTCCGATTGCCAACCTTGACCCATGTGTCTTGCGACATCCAGGGTTTCTCACCGCTTTGCACATATCCCACAGATTCTTCAGCACTAGTTAGAAAAGTGTTTTTGGTTGCCTCCCAATTGGCGTCCAGTGTGCGCATTTCATATTCACCCAATGTGGATGACTTTTCGCGTAGAATAGTGGTGTATTCGCGGTTTTTGTTGGGATCTTTAAGTTTATCCACATTAAGCTTGCGCTTCATTTGAAGAATTTGTGGTCGTCGGATAGCTGCTGTACACAATCTCAAGCAGGCAACCATCAAGTGGTGATCGCTCCCCACGTCAGCTCCACGTTTCGCTCGCACATCGAGGAGACATCTTCTCCATCGGCGACTTATAGCCAAATGGTCGATCTGGTTCTGAGTTACACCATCAGGGGAAACCCAAGATGTTTTATGATGACTCTTGTGTGGAAAAAGGGTCCCTCCGATGACCATTTGCCGAGTACTACAAAACTCCACAAATAATTCGCCGTTTTCGGGTCTCTTAATCCAAGGTCGTGACGCGTCGGCCCAAGGGTCACTATGCCTTCCCATGACGTGTTCTAGTCCAGTGTTGTCCGATCCAACCTGGGCGTTCATATCTCCTGAGATGATAATAATATCACCTCTTGGAACACGTTCGAAGGTGGCACTCAGTTGGCTATAAAACTCCTCTTTGTCACCAGGTGTTGCGGTATTAGTTGGTGCGTAGCACTGCAGAATTGTGACGTTTCTCACACTGGTCCTGAGCCTGACGACGATAATCCTATATCCTATAGTGTTTCCGCTAGGGGTTCGTTCTTCTCCTGATCCTGTCCACCTGACCTCGCTCAAGCCCAAGATTTGGATGTTATAGTGCTCCATTTCACGGTCGATCACCGATTGGCGGAGCAAGGACCGAGTAACCCCAGCTCTTCCCCCGTCATTCAATGTTCGAACGTTCCAGAAGCCAATCATAGTCCGTTTTCGAATGCCAAAAGTCGTTACCGTAGAATCAGTCCGTATCCGAGGCGATGTATCTGTTTCTCGTATCATTTAGGTCTTAAGATCACGGGTGATAAGCCCATGATCCAGTGAGTGTCCATTTGCCATTTTTAGGGCAAGCAGGACTGGCTGTGGGTGAATTCTACAGCCCCCATCCCAGAGGGGGATAGTTAGCTCAGGTCCGTGGAGTCGCTAACTCCAAAGATAGTTGCAGGAATTGGTAAAACCTCATACTACAACTACCCCCTTGCGGGGGGAGGTGGAAGAGGAAGTGGAATGTTTTAGATGATTTTGAAACTGCTTATCATCACCCTTATCACCATGCTTTGATTCAATTTCAAAGTCGATAGCTCTCATATATTCGAAGGAGAAATGTTTTTCTTGAATTTATTATACAGATATTTATATGGGAGGGGGTAGAAGGAGTGAAGCTGAGCTGATAATTTTTTCTTAGCATTTATTTCAACATTAAAAAACAAATTCTGGCAAAATTTTAAGTTTCTAATTTTTTTAGTTTTAATGGAAATTGATATAATGCATTTAACAGAAGTTATGCATTTGTATGGGAGGGGGTAGAAGGAGTGTAAGGATCAAAACAATTTTTTTCTCCGTTAAAATATCAAGTTGATAGATTTAACAGTTTCGGAGAAAAATAATTTAATTTAAATTTCAAAATTTCGTGAAATTTATGTGGAAGGGGGTACAAGGAGTGAGGTGAAGTTGATAATTTTTTTGAAAACTCATTGCAATTATAATAGAATAAATTTTGGCACAATTTCGTCTTTTCAGCTTTACTAGTTTCAATGAAAATCGAAAATATGTATTTTTCAAAATTGTCCATTTGTATGGGAGGGGGTTGAAGGAGTGAGTGGATCAGATCAATATTCCGTAATATTAATGATATCTACATCGTAATACTTTGACCTAAATTTCAAGTCGATAGCTGAAATAGTTTCAAAGAAAAATCAATTTCTTTATATTTCGAAATTTGTATGGGAGGTGGTAGAAGGAGTGGGGGGATGCACCCGATTCACGAACTTAAAGTTTCTTTTTTGCTAAAACTGATGCACACAATTTTTTAGCACTATAGCTCAAAGCTTTCGAGAGTTATGCTGTAGACAGACGGACAGACAGACAGACGGTCACTCGGAATCGAGGTTTTTGAGCGACAACAAATATTTCTGTACCCTTGGCGGCTCTGTGCGAATGATATTTCTTAGCGTTACAAACGGTAAGGCAAACACAATATACTCTCAGATTTCATCTACTAGAGTATAAAAATATGTTAATGGAGTGGCATGATTAAACGCGACCATCACGTACTAAATTGTAATAACGTCGAAATCATCTACGTCCATCAGTCACACTGTCACCATTCTTGTAAAATGCAAATCACAGGCCGAAGTGTATGGAAAGATTTCACTATCATCTTTCTACCAGCTCCATGTGCCAATATGAATGTATATAACAATTGCAACTTTTTATTTTATTTTGTATGGGAGGTGGTAGGAGGATCTAATTTTGCACATCTTACTGCAGTACCTACTTTGTAAGAAAATTGTAAGTGTGTTAAATTGTACATGATACAAAGCATGTATGTTATAGAAGAAGTTACCCACAAATTTTTACAAAAACAGATACAATCATTCTAAGAATAAAATGTTTCAAAATTCAAATTAGTAACTTTTATACTTAAAAAAATCAACTTATTATATAGTTGTGAGTTTGTGTTATTTTTAATGGAGGTATAAAAAGTGAAGGCATTGGAAGAACTTTTGTTTACTATTGCTACAAAATATGATGTATTCAATTTGAGTTCGATAAAATTAATTCAAACGTTTCTTGTGTTTCGGGAAATAGTACGGTTTGAATGAGATGCGATTGGTGGCCGTGAAGTGGGAGGATTCTAATAATTTTCCTAAAAACTAAGAAGACTAGAATTATCAAATTACTTTGGAAGAAAAATCCCAACACTGTGAAGTTGCGAAAATGTGTCATAGACAGACAAACGGATGGATCGAAATCTGAGTTAGAGCTCTCTTCTTCTTCTATAATAGCACTATAGCCCAAATCGGGCCTTGGACTTCTGTTCTTCAGGTTCCTTAATATTGTCATTACTTAATGTGGGAGGGTTGTTAACTGTTCGCACAACCATCTATCTACGTTTTTTTTTATTTTCGTAGATTTAGGTAACCAAGGAATATCCAAGCTGGTAATGTGCTGGAATTATACGCCGACTGGGACTTGAACTCACGAATACCAACACGCAACCTATTTATCTGATTTATCGATATAATTCGTTAGAACAAAATTATTCTCAGATTTCATAGATTATAAAAATTGCCAATATGTTGAGAATCATTTAGAACAGGATTTCAGGAATGCCTGTTTCAAAGATCGTGAAATTTTTATGATTTTTACAAAAATATGATGAATTTTTTTAAATTTTATTGATTTTTGGAAAATAAAAAAAAAATATTTTCGAAATTTCGAACTATTAATCCAATTTAGTTGGACTCTCGAAACTTTCACAATTTCAGATCAGTGCGATCACTCTCCAAAATGCAGTCCAAGAAAATTGATTGAGAAATGGTAAATTATTCTCGCGTTCCTTTTCCACCTCCCATACAAAAATTGTTGATATTTTTTAATTTGTACCTCAAATCTTCTCAAAGGAGCGACAGTATCGAATTTCAGTTTGATAGATTGGCTGCCATTTTTTGATATTTTTTTACATTTTGTAATGATTACTGAACCGCCAAAATTCTGGATCCAATATTCGGGAATGACGTTGGAAGAACAATTTACATCATACATTACATGATTTTCAAGCCAATAAAATTTATTCCCACTTTCAATTATTTTCAATTTAAAAATCCCACGATCACTAATCTAGAGCAATCGTTATTTATTGAAAGCTTATAAAACGAAAGTCGAAGATAGGAATTTAATTTGTACATAGCAGTCTCTCTCAAATATTGACGATCAATTGAAAATAAAATGTTTAAAATTTGTCAGTTCGATTCTCGATCGTCGACTAAATTTAGTCTGAAACTAAGAAGATAAAAAAAAATTCTAGAATTTCATGATGATCAGAATTTAATTTTCATTCAACGATCATAGAACTTTTCATTTTCCTTGATCCGTTGAAGATTGATAAGATGGAGAATTTTGATAGATTATTCTGCATAAACTGCTGATACACGATCAGTTTGCAATTCTTACGATTACCATTCATAGAAAACTTATCCGGAAAATCTAAATCAGGATCAGTTTTCTTTGGATACCTTACAAGGAAAACAGTATTTTTGTTAAAAAAAAAAACATTACGCAATCTTTTCTTCTTCAATGGCACTACAGCCCAAATTGGGCCTAGGCCGCCTGATCTTCAGGTTCCTTCTGAAACGGTTTAACGATTTATCTACGGGTTTTTCATTTTCGCAGATTGAAGTGATCCGCATAAGCTCACGCAAACAGTATGCTCGAATTATATGTCGATTGGGATTTGAACTAACGATCTTCGGATTGTAGACCAACACGCTATACCTGATAATCTTGCCTTGCTGTGATCCTTAGAGAGGAATAGAACAGTACCAAGGAATTAAGAACCTCGGAAATCATTAATTTAGTTACGTCAAGTAATAAAGTCAAGTAAGATCGTGCTAGCAAATCAAAATATACAATTTAGTAATCAATTACAATTGTATTTAATATCTTGATTGAATTGCATTGAAAATGTTGCGATCCAAAGTACATGCACAAAATAATTTGAGTGTGCACGATCGTTTCAACAATAACACAACAACGCAATTCAATTTTATGTTGCAGTCGTTTTCATTGATAAATTGAAAGGAATTTAAACCGAAATGTTCTAGTTACACAACATAACCATATAAATGAAAATAATGGCAGTATTTCTGCTGTTTCGATATTAAAATCGAATATAAAGTGCAACAATAACCATATAAATAAATAATATTGCGTCAACAAAACTGAAATTAATTGGAAATTGTTTGTGAAAAGTATAATATTCAAATTGGCCGCAGCAAATCACGCTACATCGCGCCAATTTACGTAAAAACTTAAGTAAATAATTTTATTATCTAGCAATTTTATAAAAAATATTTTCATTGCCCAACTTGGCGTACTTTAGCAATAAAAATGCAGCAGAGATAGAGAGCTGGGTTTGATGTATGTATGTATTTCCGACAGAAAACTCTGGTTAAGGTGTTGGCATTGTGATAAGACTTATCACTTATCATAGTCAAGTATGTACTTACTCTGTATCGACGTATGTAAGTACGCGCACCCGTAATTCACTGGCTTTTTTCTGTTTTATTTTTGTACATAGTTTAAGCTGATAAGCCCTAAAATTTAATGGAACATTAGCGGTTTGGAATTTTTAACTATATAGCGCAAGGCATAGTAGAAAAACTATCGATAAATCAGATAAATAAAATCCAATAATATAAAATACAAATGTGAAGTAGTAATTTCAAAGAAATGAAGTAATTGCGAAGAAATTAGCTAAGGCGCGACCGGTTAATGATTAGACAAGCAATACAGATTGCGTAACTAGACCCGAAAACACATATCCACAGTAAGAATTTGGTTCGTCATATGGAATTTTCCAATTTAAATTTAGCGCTTCTGCGACGAACGTCGGTGGTATTGGCGAAGATTTCTAATGTTTTTCCCGCCATATTACCATAAATGAACTATTTTAAACTTTTAGTTAAGCGGGAAATACATATGTAAAAACTAAAACACAATCAAGCACAATCTTTCATCCCTCATATGCTTCTCCGATCACCATTTCAATTTGCAGTCACCATTTTGGACTCGCTGTTTTCAATTTTTGAAACGAAATTCGGGATCAGCGTCCCAAATATACTTTACTCGTACTACATCTACATCCGTGAGTTTTTACAATTTTATCTAAAATTTTCACAGATTCGGGTCGTCTAAATTATAGGGACACTAGAGGCGCTGTATCGTGTTAAGAATGTAACAAATAAAACGTCGACAATTTTTTAAATTTCGCTCCAAATATAGGGCTTCACCTTTGCCAAACTATGGTAAAGTTCCTCTAGTGTACCATTGAGTAACTAAAGGGTGGGTCAAATACAAGATTCTTTTTAAAAATGCAATAAAATGAACACTGATTAATATTTTTCAGTTTTTTTTTTATATTGAAGAGCAAACATTCCCATTATTTATGGAGCACGGTTTTAGTCATGAGGCTGCCTCGGCTGGCTTCGCAGTAGCAGATGCTATCGGCCCAATTTTCCAAAATGATGTTGATGCTTTCAGCCTCTATCTGCCAAGTAGCTCGGTCAATATTCAATGTAAGGGCCTGAATTGTTTGTGGATCATCCGCATAATATCGATCTTTCACGGCACCCTACAAAAAGAAGTCCAACGGCGCCAAATCGCAGCTCCGATCAGACATCGCCAAGACAGCTGCTTGCACGATTACAAAACTTAGTGGGCAAAAGAACGATAGTTTGATGGGCTCCGTGGTATGACGCGTAAGTAACATTAACTGCTATACTACTGAATCCTATTTCCACCTCCTCGCGGTGACCGCCGAGTATTTTCTTCAAAACAGCAGACGGAGAATGGTGAAGGCGAGTGTTCCGTGCCTCTAATCGGAACTCCCATCCAAACTGGTCCTTCACGTTGAGGGTTGTGTGAAACGCTAACAACGTCTCCTCGGAAAAAAAACTCGTGTGTCCAGGAACCCGGATTACAGCCTTGGATTGGACGGATCAAACGGCAATGACTACGGCAACGGAAAATGGACTACTCACTCCATCAAAAGGGTGCACTGCTGGAACTTCTTCAGGAGATGTCTCGTCACAAGAAGAAACGAAATGGCTCGGAAGCGAAGTTAACGATTGCAGATCTTATAGATCTCACATGGTTTTTACCAGTTGCAAAAAGCAAGGAAGCAGAGAATTCGGGATCGCCTGTGCGGTAGATAATATGGTTCAAACAACTCGTAACGAAATTTATACCGATCAACGAACGAATCTGCTTAATCCGCTTCAAGTTGAAGTTCTTCTGCGTTTGGCTTATCAACTGTCATGCTCCTACAGAGGAGAAAGATGATATCATTAAAGATGAATACTATGCCCGACTTGATAGCATTTTTGATGGGTTTCCCTCCAATGACATCAAAGTTCTAATAGGAGACTTCAACGGTAAAATTGGCAACGAACTGTTTTATAGCACGCAACAGGAGGGCATAGCCTCTATAAGGAAACGAACGACAATGGCCAAAGACTTATTGACTTCGCCAGCAGTAAGAGCTTAATCATAAGCTCCACCTGCTGAAGCATTCACAAAATGACGTGAGCATCACCATAAAATTGGCCACGTTCTCATCGAAAAAAGGGCTGCTTCCAGCATTCTAGATATCAGAACTCCACATGAAGCGAAGTGTGGCTTGGACAATTCTTGTTCGACCTGAGTACAGCTGTCGCATAGCTAACAAGGAGCTGTGCTCCTTAAGCTTAGGAAAAACTAAAGGACGACACAACGAAAGTGGACCACAATCAAAGCACATATTGAGGCATTACCTGAGGCTGAGCCTGAGGAAAGTATTGACCAAATGTGGCGGACTATTAAGGATGGTATTCAGCGCGCAGCTGAAGACACTTTAGGACATTTAGAGCGGAGAAAACGAAATGATTGGTTCGATAAGGAATGCCAAGAAGTGATCACGAAGAAAAACGAAGCCTATTGACTGTTTCTCGAAAGACGATCACGAGCTAGAGGGGACAACTTTCAGCGGATCAGGCGACACGCCAAGTAGATTTGCAGACGAAAACAGCGGAAAATGAACAATGACAAAATTTTATCACTGGACTAAAATTTGAAGAAAAATGCCGTGCGCGTAGCATTTAATACCGTGAAAGAAATGAGACAATGTTACAAACCGCAAACTACCCTCTGAAAGGACGAAGAAGGCAACATCATAAGCGACGCTACCGAAATCAATGGACGATGGTTTTAGTACTTCCGAACATTGTTAAATAAATCGATATTACAGACTGAACCTTCTTTTATAATTCCGAAAGATCCAGATGGAGATCAACTAGCCATTGCAGCAAGCTATGATGAAATAGGGTATAGCCTAGTAGGTAGTGTGTTGGTCTTGTAATGCGAAGGTCGTGAGTTCAAGTCCCGGTCGGCACAATATATAATTCCGGCACATTGGCTGCTTGGATATACTTAGTTACCTCAATCTAAGAAAATGAAAAAAATGTGCGAAGGGCTAACAACTATTCCACAATAAGTAATGAAAAAATGTTAAGGAACCTGAATATCAGGAGGCCAAGGTCCGATTTGGGCTGTAGCGCCATTGTATAAGAAGAAGATGATGAAATAGAGACAGCACTACATAATATAAGATCGAACAAGGCGCCCGGAATTGACGGAATCCCTGCAGAGACAACTGAAAAACTACCCGATGGCTGGCGGAAAAGCATTATATGTCCGGTATACAAAAAGGGTGGCCGTCTGCGTTGCAAAAATTGCAGAGGAATATCATTGTTATGTACATACGTGTTATAAAATGTTAACGAAAATTATCAAATTAAGACTCAGTGAATACGCTAACAAAATACCATCGGAGAATATAAAGGTGGCTTCAGATCCCGACGATCGACAATGGACCAGTTATTCTCAGTAAAACAGGTGCTAGCAAAATGCTGGGAATCTGATATTAATGTGCACCAACTGTTTTTTGATTTTTGTCAACCATACGATAGTGTCGACAGTAATGCTTTGTACAGAATAACGATTGAACTAGGTGTCCCATCGAATTTAGTTCACGATGAGAAACAATGAGTGCCAAGTAAAAATCCGAAACGAGTTGACTCAAAGCTTCCCAATGGAGTCAGGTCTCAAATAAGGAGATGGTTTCGCCCACATGCTTTTCAACTCGGTGCTCGATTATGTCGTTAGGAAGGCAACTTCAGTAACCAGTAATACCAGAGGTACTCCTCCTACAATGGCACTACGGCCCAAATCGGGCCTTGGCCTCCTGACCTTCAGGTTCCTTAACATTTTTACGTTATTTATTGTGGATGGGTTGTTAGCCCTTTGCACAACCCTCCAACTACGAATTTTTATTTTTTTTATTTTCGTAGATTGAGGTAACCAAGCTATATCCAAGCAGGTAGTGTGCAGGAATTACATTACGTCGACCGGGATTTGAACTCACGACCTTCGCATTGCAAGACCAACACGCTACCCACTAGGCTATACCCTAGCTACCAGAGGTACGCTACTCGTAAAATCCGCGCAGTTGGTGGAGTACGCAGACAACGTTGATATTTTGGTCCAATCAATACTTTGTGTTAAGGAGGTATTCCAGGAGTTGGAGTCGGGAGTGGGTAAAGTTGGGCTCAGAGTCAATGAACCGAAAACTAAATACATGACTCCGCTACGAAGGACTATCTCAGAGAGACAGAATATTTTTATGGGCGAATAAAACTTCGAGCAGGTGGATGAAATCGTATACCTGGAAGCTCTTCACACAAAGTACGGCAATGAACGACATGAAATTCAAATAAGAATCACGACAGCTAACAAAGCATTTTACGCGGTCCTCCCCACAATGAAATCTAGGAAGGTCCATAGAAACAATAAACTACGCATCCACAACATATTAATTCGTCGTGTGCTACGAAACGTGGACCTTGACGTGGACTTTGAGCGAAAAATTCTTCGGAAGGTGTACGGAGCAGTTAAGGATGGAGATTATTAGAACTAGAACCTACCAGCATCTATCGTGATCAAACTCCGTAAGGTACAATGGGCTTGCCACGTGGAGTGAAGGCATGAGGAACGAACTTCAAAACGAGTGCTCTAGGGCAGAGCTCAAGGCAACCGATCGCAGGGGAAGCCACGAAAGCGATGCAACTGGAGGAGGTGCATCCGGGAGGCCAAAGCTCGATATGGGCTGTAGCGTCATTGCATCATCATCATCAGCTATTTGCTACATTTCTATCCGACGCAGATATTGTCATAGTTCTACACCCAGTATAAGCACTTTTCAAAATATGCTGCTAGGTTTCGAAAACACACGTGTGGGTCCTCTCCCTAAAGCTTACCCTGAACATCTCATCTGGCCTTTCCATTTCATTTCCGCAACGATTTCTTTTATTAGAAAAGAGCAAGCGAAATTGTAAGTACCGCCGACCATGTTCCGCGCACCCGCTGTCCAAGTTGAATACGCGAGCAAAAGCTCTAAGAACGCCATGTACGAGAATGAGAGATAAGAGAAGTCGCAGACTCAGCGGGACACGTCGCGCAAGTGGCGGTCAGTGCTTTCGTCTCGCTTTTTTTCGGAGGTAATGACGTCAAAATTCGAAGGTCTCTCACGAAAAATCTTTTTACACGGGCAATATAGGGAGCAGAGCTACAGTATGAATATACTGTGCTTCTTGTATTGAACAACAAATGTCGCAAAACTTGTGACATTTTTTGTCAGAAATTCTTTTACAAAGCTTTTGCAAGACATATTTTCAACATACTTCTATAATGAAATTTTGCAACAAATTTCTGAACAATAAATTTCGAACCACTATTTTGTGAAAAAGCTAGGGTATAGCCTAGTAGGTAGTGTGTTGGTCTTGTAATGCGAAGGTCGTGAGTTCAAATCTCGGTCGGCGCAATATATAATTCCGGCACATTGCCTGCTTGGATATACCTTGGTCACCTCAATCTAAGAAAATGAAAAATTCGTAGAAAAAGGGTTGTGCGAAGGGCTAACAACCCTTCCACAATAAGTAATAAAAAATGTTAAGAAACCTGAATATCAGGAGGCCAAAGTCCGATTTGGGCTGTAGCGCCATTGTAGAAGTAGATGTAGATTGTGTAAAAAATTGCCGCATTTTAAAGTCACGAAAAATGTTGAATACAGAGCGAACGCTATTTTCATGGAAGTACGATAGAAATTTCACAATTAATTACTACAAAGTTACAAAATTATTATGTAATGGAGAGCGCAGAGTTGATGCAAACAAATGGAATGAAATTGTATACGGAAAATCAGGGCTGAAGACGGGAGACGGATGATTTATTTACCGGAAAAATACACCATCCTCGAAGAGCTTTGATGAAAGGGAGAGAAAAGGAAGACGGTAGGGGTTCGCGTTGCCTGCTTAGGAAAAATCATTGCCAGAACGTCATATGAAGCTTGACCTCCTGATAGTGAGTGATTGAAACCGGAACCGGGAACAAAACTTACCCCCCACCCCCTTGCTATGCTGTGAGATACGGATTACGTACATTATTTGTTGGCGGAATGAAGTCCTTCTTTTCGTTACAGTGGCGCCTAAGTATTTCATGAAAGAGTGCAGTTTGCATGGGAGGTGGTTGAAGGCGTGGGGGGATTGGAATGGTTTTTATACCATACATCACATTTATGATAAAAATGATAATTTTTTAAATTTCAAATCATTAGCTCTTATGGTTTCGAAGAAAATTTGATTTATGTAAATGATTGAAAACGAGTCATTGTGTATGGGCGGGAGTAGGAGGGGTGGGAGCAATTTGGCTCGTTCACAAACTTGACCTTACCTTTTTATCAAAAACCACGCGTAAAAATTTGAACTTTCTAGCTCAACGCGTTCTCAAGCTAGAGAGCGCACAGACGAACAGACAGACATCCGGTTTTGAGATTTTTGAGCGACTACTAATATTTGTGTGTCCTTGGCGCCTCTGTGCAAGCATTATTTCTTGGCGTTCCAATTTTAGAGCAAACAGATTTCAGATTTCATCTAGAGTATAATAATAAAGCACCAGGTTTAGACTGATTCAATGCAAATATCTTAAAATTAATTGTCAGTCACATTTTTCAGCCACTTTCTCATCACTTTAACGTCTGTATATCACAACATATTTTCCCAAATAAATTGAAGAGTGATGTAGTTTTTCCCTTATTTAAAAAAGGTAACAAAAAGGAATGTGGAAACTACCGGGCTATATCTCTAGTGTCTAGCTTCGCTAACATTTTTGAAAAATCCATAAGAAAAATACCTTGATGAAAATTAGATATTAGCTACCAATCAATATAATTTCAAGGCTAGAGCAAATTCTTCTGATGCAATTTACGATGTTACGAAGTACGTTACTAATGCACTTGACAAAAATGAAAAGATTATAGTTTTGTTATTAGATGTTCAAAAAGCTTTCGATACTGTTGATCACTCTCTCCTTCTTGCTAAGCTTAGATCTATCGGGCTCAGTCGTAATACATACTCCCTGTTCCAATCTTATTTGACCAACTCAAGCTGTGAAAATAAATGAAAATTTAAGCAGTCCAATGTTCGTTAAATGTGGAGTTCCGCAAGGTACAGTGCTGGATTCAATTTTATTTTTAATATATACTAATGAGCTCTGTAAGTTGAATGCATGCGTTATAGAAGGACACATAGTGACCTTTTCTGACGATACGGTCCTCATTTTTAAAAGTACACTTTCGATAAAGCAAACGTCGGCTTAAAAACCGTATATGTCTGGTTGACACTATACAAAATATCACTGAATCTGAATAAAATCATCATTACATGAAGTTTCGGAATTGTAATTTAGACTATTTCAGAAGTCAAGTATCTAAGGGTAGTAGTTGACGGTAAATTAAAATGGGACAAACACGATTCGTACATTAGGAAAAGACTTGGAAAAACTTTTTATTTATTTTTAATCCTTTGGAAGATATAGGATGTACATACTACCCGGCGCAACTGCTCCATTTGCACCTTATTAGGACCGACCCTGCATATTGTAGTCTTGTTATCTACGAATCTCATTTTACTCATTCGCATACACCTAATACGCCCTCATCCTTCAATTTTGCAATTCGATTTAAACTATGACTACTGATGTTCTAGTAATCTTTATCAAACATTTCAAATACATCACCCGGCCTGATCTTTTCTCCTAACATAAAGTCTAAAAATACCTTCAAACAAATTCTTTAGTACGCGTAGCTACTCGTATTATGGATTCAAATATGAATAGAAAACACTGGAAAGAAAATCTTGTTTCTAATGGGGAAACCCCGTCGAGTTTTGAGTTTTTTCCCCGCGATCACCCTTACGGTCAGACCTTTGCACATCTAAATCTTAAGATCTAATGATCTGCAAAATTTTCTCACACACATTTTCCAGTTTTTCAAAGAAATTTTTTTTTTATTATTTTGTAAGATCTATTTTTGCCGACAGATGTGTAAAATTGAGATTCTAGACACGAACGTCCATTACTGTTTTTTTTCAAATTATTTTACTTCGAAATCTAGAAAACGAGTATTTGTTATATGTTAAACATTTTTTAATAAATTCCAGAGTATGTAGTTGAAATTTTTTATCATTTCGCTTACCTTCCCGTTGTAAGATATCGAACCGCTTCTGGTTGTATCGATCGAAATATTATTTTTGAATTCAGCAAGGACGAAAATTAATTTTCCAATAATTCTTTTTTTTTTTTGCGTATTATTATAGGAATATACTAAATAATTATTAAATCTAAAATTAATTCCAGTAATCTAACACGATACTACCAAAGCACGTGTTAATACTCCCGGTCGGCTACATTGGAATGATCGAAAAAAAATTTAATATTGGCGTTTTCTCTACACTTGTAGCCGGAAATGCACTGATCTTATATGTAAGACACTTTTCAAAAAAATTAAGAAAAACACTTTCGTTAAGGCACGCACGATTTAATTGCAAGTTTTTTAACTTAATTGATATTCGACGATCACTAGAAATATTTTAGCTGCAGTGTAGGTAAATCACTCGCGAAATTTACTTGAAAAGATCGTGTAGACCTAGAAAAGCGTTCTTAGCACGATCACTTCCCTGAGGTAAATGAAATATGAAAGGTGAAACGCGTTGAGTGACGACAATCAGCTGATTGACAAGGTAATATATGCGCGTCTACAAATATGTATGTAAGATCTTTAAGACGAAATATACTCGCACTGGCGTCTTTGTAAAGAAAACTGCAGTGCTGTAAATTACGGACGTACTCACTCAGCAAACATACAGAATTTGAACAAGAAACGCCTCTTTACTCTTGACTTGAACTGATCGTTAAGAAAATTGATCGAGCATAAGACAGTGGCGTAGTAGGTGGCACGATCGGATGGAAATTTGTGTGTTGTTTGATAAAATTGAGGAAAGAAAAAGAAAACTAGCAATTTTCAAAGTGCATCATCTTTTATCTTTTTATGTGATTTTTTATGTAATCAATCAATAAGCATTTTTGTACGATCAATAATATTTAATTAAACTCTATTTTTAATGCATCACTTTCGAATTGATCGTTTAATTAGTTCTAAATATATCGCATCGTGGTATTCGCAATTTTAGAGCTGTATGAATTTTCTCTATCAACTTTGTTCTAGTGCAATTTTGTTGCAATTGCATGAGAACAATATTTGTTTGTATACGGTTTTAGGATTGGTTGAAGGCCAGAAGATCGCTTCAATTTTCTTTTCCGACGAGACATCGGGGCTATGTTTAAGTAAACCTCTCGCTATATACATAGTTAAGGTCATTGTCAAGTAAATTTCGTAATCTTACCTATTTTTACGAACGGTTTTTTTTTAAACCGGAAGCATGTGATTGTAAACGATTACGTTATTCGCTGTTATAAGGAGAAACTGATTTGTTTATTTGAATTCAATAGTACAATTAGAATTAAATTCCATTTACATGCACTATAGCGATGGACACTATCGAAAAGTTATTTGATAGTTTTTATTATCTATAGGAACTATCGAATAACTTTTTGAATGGATGAAAATTACTATCGAATAATTTTCCGAACGAATGAAAATTACTCTCGAATAATTTTTCGAATGAATAAAAATTATTGTCGATATTAAATGTTGGATCACTTTTGTCGATAGTGGCTATGAAATTACTTTTTTAAATGAATGAAAAATATTGAATTATTGTTTGAATACTGAAAGCTGTTGATAAACTTAACCCGAATGAAATGTCTTTGGATTAATAATGAACGAAATAAAGTACTATCGATAGTTTAAAGAGTTTTACATAGGAAATTTGTAACAGGCGAGAGTATTGTTGCTAAAGTAACCAACTCACTTGAGTCCTGTATACCCGCCGCCATGGCAGAGTCCCACGAAGTGCCTACGGAGTGACGATCGGTACATCTAGCGATTGCACTAGCTAGCTCGCCGGGTGGGTGTGGGTGTTACTCCTCTCCGTGCACATAAGATGTCTTATGTACCATTTGAAGGGGTGGACTGACCATCAGGCTTGGGAACTCCTGATGAGGTAGTCAACGGGTAATAATAAAAAAAAAAGAAGAAGGTGAGTAGCCGAAAGGCGAAGACAGTTGGACGGTCCACTCGACCCAAATGGGTAGACCTGCGGCCTGGTCTTGTATTTAGGGCATAGTTCTCCCTCTCTCTCCTCACAATTGTCCTCTCCTTAGCTCTTTATTGGGCCTCTTTTTTCTTCCATGAGGTTATGTATTGACTGTTCACAAAATCTGATTGAGTTGGGGCTCCTCCAACCCTCCACGAGGTTATGTATTGACTGATAAAAAAAACTGACTGAGTTGGGGCTCCTCCAGCCCACCACGAGGTTATGTATTGACTGACTGACCTGCCGGGGTTTTTCTAACCCTCCATGAGCTTATGAATTGACTGATAAAAAAACTGACTAACTTGCTGGGGTTTTTCTAACCCTCCATGAGGTTATGTATTGACTTTTTAAAAAAACTGACTGAGTTGGGGCTCCTCCAACCCTCCACGAGGCTATGTATTGACTGATAAAAAAAACTGACTGACCTGCTGGGGTTTTTCTAACCCTCCATGAGGTTATGTATTCACTGATAAAAAAACTGACTGACCTGCTGGTGTTTTTCTAACCCTCCATGAGGCTATGTATTGACTGATAAAAAAACTGACTGACCTGCTGAAATTTTTCTATCCCACCATGAGGTTATGTATTGACTGTTTAAAAAAACTGACTGAGTTGGGGCTCCTCCAACCCTCCACGAGGCTATATATTCACTGATAAAAAAAACTGACTGACCTGCTGTGGTTTTTCTAACCCTCCATGAGGTTATGTATTGACTGTTCAAAAAAAAACTGACTGAGTTGGGGCTCCTCCAACCGTCCATGAGGTTATGTATTCACTGATAAAAAAAACTGACCCTGTTCGGGCTCCTCGAATCATGCACGAGGTTATGTATTCACTGATAAAAAAAACTGACTGTGTTGGAGCTCCTCCAACCCTCCACGAGGCTACGTATTCATAGATCAAATCAAAACTGACTGAGTTGGGGCTCCTCCAACCCTCCACGAGGTTATGTATTGACAGATAAAAAAAACTGACTGAGTTGGGGCTCCTCCAACCCACCACGAGGTTATGTATTGACTGACTGACCTGCCGGGGTTTTTCTAACCCTCCATGAGCTTATGAATTGACTGATAAAAAAACTGACTAACTTGCTGGTGTTTTTCTAACCCTCCATGAGGCTATGTATTGACTGATAAAAAAACTGACTGACCTGCTGGGATTTTTCTATCCCACCATGAGGTTATGTATTGACTGTTTAAAAAAACTGACTGAGTTGGGGCTCCTCCAACCCTCCACGAGGCTATATATTCACTGATAAAAAAAACTGACTGACCTGCTGTGGTTTTTCTAACCCTCCATGAGGTTATGTATTGACTGTTCAAAAAAAACCTGACTGAGTTGGGGCTCCTCCAACCGTCCATGAGGTTATGTATTCACTGATAAAAAAAACTGACCCTGTTCGGGCTCCTCGAATCATGCACGAGGTTATGTATTCACTGATAAAAAAAACTGACTGTGTTGGAGCTCCTCCAACCCTCCACGAGGCTACGTATTCATAGATCAAATCAAAACTGACTGAGTTGGGGCTCCTCCAACCCTCCACGAGGTTATGTATTGACAGATAAAAAAAACTGACTGAGTTGGGGCTCCTCCAACCCACCACGAGGTTATGTATTGACTGACTGACCTGCCGGGGTTTTTCTAACCCTCCATGAGCTTATGAATTGACTGATAAAAAAACTGACTAACTTGCTGGGGTTTTTCTAACCCTCCATGAGGTTATGTATTGACTTTTTAAAAAAACTGACTGAGTTGGGGCTCCTCCAACCCTCCACGAGGCTATGTATTGACTGATAAAAAAAACTGACTGACCTGCTGGGGTTTTCCTAACCCTCCATGAGGTTATGTATTCACTGATAAAAAAACTGACTGACCTGCTGGTGTTTTTCTAACCCTCCATGAGGCTATGTATTGACTGATAAAAAAACTGACTGACCTGCTGGGATTTTTCTATCCCACCATGAGGTTATGTATTGACTGTTTAAAAAAACTGACTGAGTTGGGGCTCCTCCAACCCTCCACGAGGCTATATATTCACTGATAAAAAAAACTGACTGACCTGCTGTGGTTTTTCTAACTCTCCATGAGGTTATGTATTGACTGTTCAAAAAAAACCTGACTGAGTTGGGGCTCCTCCAACCGTCCATGAGGTTATGTATTCACTGATAAAAAAAACTGACCCTGTTCGGGCTCCTCGAATCATGCACGAGGTTATGTATTCACTGATAAAAAAAACTGACTGTGTTGGAGCTCCTCCAACCCTCCACGAGGCTACGTATTCATAGATCAAATCAAAACTGACTGAGTTGGGGCTCCTCCAACCCTCCACGAGGTTATGTATTGACAGATAAAAAAAACTGACTGAGTTGGGGCTCCTCCAACCCACCACGAGGTTATGTATTGACTGACTGACCTGCCGGGGTTTTTCTAACCCTCCATGAGCTTATGAATTGACTGATAAAAAAACTGACTAACTTGCTGGGGTTTTTCTAACCCACCATGAGGTTATGTATTGACTGTTTAAAAAAACTGACTGAGTTGGGGCTCCTCCAACCCTCCACGAGGCTATATATTCACTGATAAAAAAAACTGACTGACCTGCTGTGGTTTTTCCAACCCTCCATGAGGTTATGTATTGACTGTTCAAAAAAAACCTGACTGAGTTGGGGCTCCTCCAACCGTCCATGAGGTTATGTATTCACTGATAAAAAAAACTGACCCTGTTCGGGCTCCTCGAATCATGCACGAGGTTATGTATTCACTGATAAAAAAAACTGACTGTGTTGGAGCTCCTCCAACCCTCCACGAGGCTACGTATTCATAGATCAAATCAAAACTGACTGAGTTGGGGCTCCTCCAACCCTCCACGAGGTTATGTATTGACAGATAAAAAAAACTGACTGAGTTGGGGCTCCTCCAACCCACCACGAGGTTATGTATTGACTGACTGACCTGCCGGGGTTTTTCTAACCCTCCATGAGCTTATGAATTGACTGATAAAAAAACTGACTAACTTGCTGGTGTTTTTCTAACCCTCCATGAGGCTATGTATTGACTGATAAAAAAACTGACTGACCTGCTGGGATTTTTCTATCCCACCATGAGGTTATGTATTGACTGTTCACAAAATCTGATTGAGTTGGGGCTCCTCCAACCCTCCACGAGGTTATGTATTGACTGATAAAAAAAACTGACTGAGTTGGGGCTCCTCCAGCCCACCACGAGGTTATGTATTGACTGACTGACCTGCCGGGGTTTTTCTAACCCTCCATGAGCTTATGAATTGACTGATAAAAAAACTGAGTAACTTGCTGGGGTTTTTCTAACCCTCCATGAGGTTATGGATTGACTTTTTAAAAAAACTGACTGAGTTGGGGCTCCTCCAACCCTCCACGAGGCTATGTATTGACTGATAAAAAAAACTGACTGACCTGCTGGGGTTTTTCTAACCCTCCATGAGGTTATGTATTCACTGATAAAAAAACTGACTGACCTGCTGGGATTTTTCTATCCCACCATGAGGTTATGTATTGACTGTTTAAAAAAACTGACTGAGTTGGGGCTCCTCCAACCCTCCACGAGGCTATATATTCACTGATAAAAAAAACTGACTGACCTGCCGTGGTTTTTCTAACCCTCCATGAGGTTATGTATTGACTGTTCAAAAAAAAACTGACTGAGTTGGGGCTCCTCCAACCGTCCATGAGGTTATGTATTCACTGATAAAAAAAACTGACCCTGTTCGGGCTCCTCCAACCCTCCACGAGGTTATGTATTGACTGATAAAAAAAACTGACTGAGTTGGGGCTCCTCCAGCCCACCACGAGGTTATGTATTGACTGACTGACCTGCCGGGGTTTTTCTAACCCTCCATGAGCTTATGAATTGACTGATAAAAAAACTGACTAACTTGCTGGGGTTTTTCTAACCCTCCATGAGGTTATGGATTGACTTTTTAAAAAAACTGACTGAGTTGGGGCTCCTCCAACCCTCCACGAGGCTATGTATTGACTGATAAAAAAAACTGACTGACCTGCTGGGGTTTTTCTAACCCTCCATGAGGTTATGTATTCACTGATAAAAAAACTGACTGACCTGCTGGTGTTTTTCTAACCCTCCATGAGGCTATGTATTGACTGATAAAAAAACTGACTGACCTGCTGGGATTTTTCTATCCCACCATGAGGTTATGTATTGACTGTTTAAAAAAACTGACTGAGTTGGGGCTCCTCCAACCCTCCACGAGGTTATGTATTCACTGATAAAAAAAACTGACCCTGTTCGGGCTCCTCGAATCATGCACGAGGTTATGTATTCACTGATAAAAAAAACTGACTGACCTGCTGTGGTTTTTCTAACCCTCCATGAGGTTATGTATTGACTGTTCAAAAAAAAACTGACTGAGTTGGGGCTCCTCCAACCGTCCATGAGGTTATGTATTCACTGATAAAAAAAACTGACCCTGTTCGGGCTCCTCGAATCATGCACGAGGTTATGTATTCACTGATAAAAAAAACTGACTGTGTTGGAGCTCCTCCAACCCTCCACGAGGCTACGTATTCATAGATCAAATCAAAACTGACTGAGTTGGGGCTCCTCCAACCCTCCACGAGGTTATGTATTGACAGATAAAAAAAACTGACTGAGTTGGGGCTCCTCCAACCCACCACGAGGTTATGTATTGACTGACTGACCTGCCGGGGTTTTTCTAACCCTCCATGAGCTTATGAATTGACTGATAAAAAAACTGACTAACTTGCTGGTGTTTTTCTAACCCTCCATGAGGCTATGTATTGACTGATAAAAAAACTGACTGACCTGCTGGGATTTTTCTATCCCACCATGAGGTTATGTATTGACTGTTTAAAAAAACTGACTGAGTTGGGGCTCCTCCAACCCTCCACGAGGCTATATATTCACTGATAAAAAAAACTGACTGACCTGCCGTGGTTTTTCTAACCCTCCATGAGGTTATGTATTGACTGTTCAAAAAAAAACTGACTGAGTTGGGGCTCCTCCAACCGTCCATGAGGTTATGTATTCACTGATAAAAAAAACTGACCCTGTTCGGGCTCCTCGAATCATGCACGAGGTTATGTATTCACTGATAAAAAAAACTGACTGTGTTGGAGCTCCTCCAACCCTCCACGAGGCTACGTATTCATAGATCAAATCAAAACTGACTGAGTTGGGGCTCCTCCAACCCTCCACGAGGTTATGTATTGACAGATAAAAAAAACTGACTGAGTTGGGGCTCCTCCAACCCACCACGAGGTTATGTATTGACTGACTGACCTGCCGGGGTTTTTCTAACCCTCCATGTGGTTATGTATTGACTTTTTAAAAAAACTGACTGAGTTGGGGCTCCTCCAACCCTCCACGAGGTTATGTATTGACTGATAAAAAAAAACTGACTGACCTGCTGTGGTTTTTCTAACACTCCATGAGGTTATGTATTCACTGATAAAAAAAACTGACTGACCTGCTGGGGTTTTTCTAACCCTCCATGAGGTTATGTATTCACTGATAAAAAAACTGACTGACCTGCTGGTGTTTTTCTAATCCTCCATGAGGCTATATATTGACTGATAAAAAAACTGACTGACCTGCTGGGATTTTTCTATCCCACCATGAGGTTATGTATTGACTGTTTAAAAAAACTGACTGAGTTGGGGCTCCTCCAACCCTCCACGAGGCTATATATTCACTGATAAAAAAAACTGACTGACCTGCTGTGGTTTTTCTAACCCTCCATGAGGTTATGTATTCATCATCAATCATCATCAATGGCGCGACAGCCCAAATCGGGCCTTGGCCTCCTGAAGTCGTCGCCTCCAATCGTCTCGATCCAAAGACCGCGTCCTCCAGCTGCTAATTTTTAGAATGGCTTTGCTGTCTTCATCAACCGAGTCTTCCCATCGCTTGCGTGGTTTGCCTACTGGCCGGTTACCACTCGCTTTGCCTTTAAGAGCACGTTTGGGGATTCTTCTGTCTTCCATTCGCTCTACATGGCCAGCCCACTGCAGTTTACGTAACTTGATGAACGTTGAAGCTTCTGGCTCGTCGTAGAGTTGATACAACTCATGGTTGTATCTTATTCGCCATTCCGTTCCTTCCTTCACAGGTCCCAAAATTCTTCGGAGGACCTTTCTTTCGAATGCGTTAACTGCTTTTTCGGAAGTTCGCGTTAATGTCCACGTCTCGCTGCCATAACAGAGCACAGGTCGTATAATAGTTTTATAAATCCGCAGCTTATTGTTCCTGTGCACTTTCTTGGATTTCATTATTGGAAGTACCGAATAATACGTCTTATTTGCAAGTATTATCCGTCGTTTGATTTCGTCTGTTTCATTACCGTCCTTTGCTAGATTAGCCCCAAGATATATAAAGTTGTCCACACTCTCCAAATTATATTCCGCAATTGTTATGTTTTGTCTGATTGGCGTTCTCCTTCTTGTTTGCGTCATTACTTTTGTTTTGCTTTCATTAATGCGCAACCCGACATCTTTTGCGGCGGAGTCAAGATTGACAAATACCTCCTTAGCACTAGGGAAGGATCTTGCTAGAATGTTAATGTCGTCAGCGTATGCTACTAGTTGGGTGGACTTGAATAGTAGTGTCCCGTTGGTGTCTACTGGGATTTTTCGGACGACATACTCTAGTGCCAAGTTGAAAAGCATAGGGGCTAGACCATCTCCCTGCTTTAAACCACATTCCGTTCGAAAGCTGGTTGTGGAATCGGTTTGTATTCTCACTTGGGATTCAGTGTTCGTCATTGTGAGTCTTGTTAGTCGGACTAGTTTTGGAGGAATTCCAAAGTCAAGCATGATTTGGTACAGTACGCTCCTGTCGATACTGTCGTATGCTTGTTTAAAATCTACGAATATTTGGTGCACGTCTGTGTTATATTCCCAGCATTTCTCAAGCACCTGTTTCACCGAGAATATCTGGTCTGTTGTAGATCGTCCGGTTCTGAATCCGCCTTGGTATTCGCCAAATATTTCATTAGTATAGGGCTTAAGACGACGTTCAATAATTTTTGTCAGTAGTTTATAGGACGTACACAACAATGATATACCTCTGTAGTTCTCACAGCAGAGTTTGTCTCCTTTCTTGTAAATTGGACATATAATGCTTTTTCGCCAGTCGTCGGGTATGATTTCCTCTGTCCAAATTTTGCATATCATGTTGTGCAGTATTTCAGCGACACAGTTTCCACCGTTTTTCAGAAGTTCAACTGGTATCTCGTCAATTCCCGGCGCTTTGTTTCGTTTTTGGTCACATAGGGCTGCTTTGATTTCAGCAAGCGTGGGTGGTATCGATGATGGTTCATCATTGTCAGTTGAGGCTTCAATTGAAATGTTGTCTGTCGTTATCGGTGCTACTGGGATGGGATTCAAAAGATGTTCAAAGTAGGAAGCCCATCTCCTTTTGATTTCTTGTGCGTCGCTGATGATGTTGCCCTCCACGTCTTTGCAGAGACTGGTTTTTGGCTTATATCCTTTTTTTAGATCTTTTACTATTGCGTATGCGTCCCGCGTTTTATTTTTTCTCATGTCGTCGTCCATTTTTTGTTTTTTGTCATTATGGTACTTCCTTTGTTTTCGTCTGCAGGTCTTTTTCGCATATCGCCTAAGCTCGTCATATCTTTCTTTTTTGGCTCGTGTTGGTCGTTCAGTAAAAATTTTGTAAGCTTCGTTCTTTCTATCTATTGCGTCGCGACATTCTTGGTCGAACCAATCATTATTTTTTCGCCGTGCTTGATACCCTAATACCTCTTCCGCGGAGGATTTGATGCCGTCTCGTATCTTCATCCACGCATTCTCCACTGGCATATTTTGGATATCTTCATATATTGGTGTCAGGTGTTTATTACATGCTAACATGTAAGCCTGCGCCACCGTTTCATCGTTAAGCTTGTCGACATTGAATTTGCGAGCTCTACTCGTTTTCGAATATCCACGACAAGCTATTTTGCATCGATACTTAGCTCTGACTAGATAGTGATCAGAGTCACAATTCGCACCGCGGAGAGTTCGTACATCAAGTATGCTGGATGCAGCCCTTTTCTCAATTAGAACGTGGTCTATTTGGTTGAAGGTGTGACCGTCTGGTGATGCCCACGTTCGTTTGTGAATATCGCGATGTGGGAAGCATGTAGAGCTTACTATGATATTTTTGCTGCTTGCGAAATCAATAAGACGTTGGCCATTGTCGTTGGTTATGTCATGGAGACTGTGCCCTCCTGTTGTTCCTCTATGAGCCTCCTCTTTTCCGACTTTTGCATTAAAATCCCCTAAGACAATTTTTAGGTCATTCGAGGGCAGTGAATCATAGGTTGTCTCTAGGGTGGCATAAAATTCGTCTTTAGTTATATCGTCCTTGTCTTCTGTTGGTGCGTGAACGTTGATCAGCCAACTGTTGAAAAATTTAGTCTTTATTCGGATTGCACACAATCTTTCACTTACTGGTCTGAAGCTCGTGACCTGCTGTTTAAATTTTTTGTCAACGACAAAAGCGACTCCAAACTCTCTGCTTCCCGACAATTTTCCACTTGGATAGATTGTGTGTGATCTCATGTCCATGATTTCGCTACCGAGCCATTTCGTTTCTTGGATGGCAGTTATGTTGACGTTGTGTTTTGCCACTTCTTCGAGGAACTCTTTCAGAGCTCCTGTCCTAAATAAGGATCGAACATTCCAAGATCCAATAGAGTAGTCCATTTTCCGTTTGCGGGGTCGTTGCCGTTGAGTCCATCCTTTCCGAGGCTGTTCTTCAGGTTTCTGGACAGTGTTCTTTTTCCGGTGATGCGTTGTCGGCGCCTCGCCCAACCCCCGACCTGGAGGACCGGTCCTACTTATTTATTACACCCTAGTAGAAAAAGGGTGGGAGTTTTGAGCTAAATATGACATGCTGGAGTTCTCACAGCTATGCTGCAAGTCCAACTATGCCATACTTTTTGCCTACTTCCTGAGACGCACTGGTGTTACTGGCCATTCAGGTTAACTCCATGTTCCCTCCTCCTTTCTCAAACTGGGCTTGGGACCGTCTATGGCGGAGTTCAAAAAAAAACTGACTGAGTTGGGGCTCCTCCAACCGTCCATGAGGTTATGTATTCACTGATAAAAAAAACTGACCCTGTTCGGGCTCCTCGAATCATGCACGAGGTTATGTATTCACTGATAAAAAAAACTGACTGTGTTGGAGCTCCTCCAACCCTCCACGAGGCTACGTATTCATAGATCAAATCAAAACTGACTGAGTTGGGGCTCCTCCAACCCTCCACGAGGTTATGTATTGACAGATAAAAAAAACTGACTGAGTTGGGGCTCCTCCAACCCACCACGAGGTTATGTATTGACTGACTGACCTGCCGGGGTTTTTCTAACCCTCCATGAGGTTATGTATTGACTTTTTAAAAAAACTGACTGAGTTGGGGCTCCTCCAACCCTCCACGAGGTTATGTATTGACTGATAAAAAAAACTGACTGACCTGCTGTGGTTTTTCTAACACTCCATGAGGTTATGTATTCACTGATAAAAAAAACTGACTGACCTGCTGGGGTTTTTCTAACCCTCCATGAGGTTATGTATTCACTGATAAAAAAACTGACTGACCTGCTGGTGTTTTTCTAACCCTCCATGAGGCTATGTATTGACTGTTCAAAAAAACCGACTGAGTTGGGGCTGCTACAACCCTCCACGAAGTTATGTATTCACTGATAAAAAAAACTGACTGTGTTGGAGCTCCTCCAACCATCCACGAGGTTACGTATTCAAAGATCAAAAAAAAAATTGACTGAGTTGGGGCTCCTCCAACCCTCCACGAGGTTATACATATATTGACTGATAAAAAAAACTGACTGATCTACTGGGTTTTTCTAATCCTCCATGAGCTTATGTATTCACTGATAAAAAAAAAACTGACTGAGTTGGGGTTCCTCCAACCCTCTACGAGGTTACGTATTCACAGATTAAAAAAGAAGAACTGACTAGTTGAGGCTCCTCCAACCCTCCACCAGGTTACGTATTCACAGATCAAAAAAAAAACTGACTGAGTTTGGGCTCCTCCATCCCTCCACGAGGTTACTTATTCACTGACTGAAAAAACTGACCTGCTGGGGTTTTTCTAACCCTCCATGAGATTATGTATTAACTGTTCAAAAAAACTGACTGAGTTGGGGCTCCTCCAACCCTCCACAAGGTTGTGTATTGACTGATAAGAAAACTGACTGAGTTGGGGCTCCTCCAACTTTCCACGAGGTTATGTATTGACTGATAAAAAAAACTGACTGAGTTGGGGCTCCTCCAACCCTCCACGAGGTTACTTATTCACTGACTGAAAAAACTGACCTGCTGGGGTTTTTCTAACCCTCCATGAGATTATGTATTAACTGTTCAAAAAAACTGACTGAGTTGGGGCTCCTCCAACTCTCCACGAGGTTATGTATTGACTGATAAAAAAAACTGACTGAGTTGGGGCTCCTCCAACCCTCCACGAGGTTACTTATTCACTGACTGAAAAAACTGACCTGCTGGGGTTTTTCTAACCCTCCATGAGATTATGTATTAACTGTTCAAAAAAACTGACTGAGTTAGGGCTCCTCCAACCCTTCACGGGGTTACTTATTCACTGACTGAAAAAACTAACTGACCTGCCGCGGTTTTTCTAACCCTCCATCAGGTTATGTATTGACTGATAAAAAAAAACTGACTGAGCTGCTGGTGTTTTTCTAGCCCTCCATGAGGTTATGTATTGACTGTTCATAAAAACTGACTGAGTGGGGCTCCTCCAACCCTCCACGAGGTTATGTATGGACAGGGATATTGCACTCTAGTTTTAACATCGTTATTTACAAACTCTCATAAAATTGTTTGCCAGGCAGTTCCAATAGCGCATAATATGAACTCTCAGCATACTAGCAATCCTGTAAATTTCGGTTCTTATCATTTCGATGGTAAAGAATTGTTAAGCTTTTATAATGGCGCTTAGTAAAATTTTGCAGCTGGTGAAAAGGTTTCAAATAGTTTTCTTGTTTTCACAAGCAACGCATTTTCAATGCGAATGAAATCAGCCTCTGTGAAAATTAACACTTTGCGTAAAAATAGAAAGTGTACACAGAAGTTAAGAAGCAAGCAAAGGAATCTGGTAGACTTTTGTTATTCATCTACATATTTAAAAGAATAAGCGTTTTTTCGTAAACGCACTACAGTCCAAATCAATGATCCAAAGTAAATAAATTAAATACCACTCGAAAGGTATTTTCGTCAAGGTTTGCCCATTCTGAGTTCCATGTATTTACCTGTTCCGGTTCCGGATTTCCGCTGAAATACGGCAACATGACGAAAGACAAGGTGAAAGCAAAATTGCAAAACTCCTCCCGTAATCAGTTCACGACATCCGAAGCGAGACAGAAACATAAGGACGAACGCTATTCAGTGGTACCGCCTACCGATCTTTCATTTCTATCTGTACATTCGGCAAGGAAAGAATCGCTATCCCTATTACATCTGCAAATATTTTTCAGTAGCAGCCAGCAAAATTGCAAAATATACCAGCTTCACCTGTCCATACCAATCCCAATCCATCCCTCCATTACTTTGTGTGCATTACACATAAAGGCCGAATTTGCCTAAAAAACATAAAAGAATTATGATTGGGCTTAAAGCCCAATCATATGATACTCTAGATGAGATGGAAATGACTTTAATATACCGGAAAATATGTCATCTCAAATTCTTTCAAATAGTGAATAGAGACTTTTGCATGGGAGGTGGTAGAAGTAGAG
Source organism: Chorisops tibialis (assembly GCA_963669355.1). Classification (NCBI taxonomy): domain Eukaryota; kingdom Metazoa; phylum Arthropoda; class Insecta; order Diptera; family Stratiomyidae; genus Chorisops; species Chorisops tibialis. The sequence continues at coordinate 268,702,570 of OY770263.1, forward strand.
GGGGAGGTTTGTATTTTTCTTATATGACACCGGACATGGCATGCAAAATGTTTTTTGCTGAATTTAAAGTTTTTAGCTTTCATTATTTTTAAGGTCATAGTTTTCCTGAAATTGAGGCATTTGTATGGGAGGTGGCAGAGGAAGTGGAGCGTTTAAGATGATTTTGAAATTGCTTATCATTATCCTTATCACCATGCTTTGATTCAATTTCAAAGTCGATAGCTCTCATATACTTGAAGGAGAAATGCTTTTCTTGAATTTATAATAGAGATATTTGTGTGGGAGGTGGTAGAAGGAGTGAAGCGGAGCTGATAATTTTTTCTACCACTAATTTCAATTATTAAAAAACGAATTCTGGCAAAATTTGAAGTTTGTACTTTTTCTAGTTTGAATGGAAATCGATGAAGTGCATTTAACAAAAATTCTGCATTTGTATGGGAGGGGGTAGAAGGAGTGTACAGATCAAAATAAATTTTTTTCGCATTATTAATATTTCTATTTGTATACTTTATACAAAATATCAAGTTGATAGCTTTAACAGTTTCAAAGAAAAATAATTTAATTTAAGTTTCAAAATTTCGTGAAATTTGTATGGAAGGGGGTAGAAGGAGTAAGGTGAAGTTGATAATTATTTTTAAAATAAATTGCAATTATAGTAGGATTAATTCTGACAAAATTTCGTTTTTTCAGCTTTACTAGTTTCAATGAAAATCGAAAATATGTATTTTTCAAAATTGACCATTTGTATGGGAGGGGGTAGAAGGAGTAAAGGGATCGAGTCAATATTCTGTGGTATTAATGACATCTATATCATAATACTTTGACGTAAATTTCAAGTCGATAGCTTAGATAGTTTGAAAGAAAATCAATTTCTTAATTTTTCGAAATTTGTATGGGAGGGTGTAGAAGGAGTGGGGGGATATGGCCCATTCACGAACTTAAAGTTACTTTTTTGCTAAAAATGACACACACAAATTTTTAGCACTATAGCTCAAAGCTTTCGAGAGTTATGCTGTAGACAGACGCACAGACGGACAGACGGACAGACAGACAGACAGACGGTCACTCGGAATCGAGGTTTTTGAGCGACAACAAATATGCCTGTACCCTTGGCGGCTCTGTGCGAGCATTATTTCTTAGCGTTACAAACGGTAAGGCAAACACAATATACTCTCAGATTTCATCTAGAGCATAATAAAAGCTTGAAAAAGGGCGGCGACAAAACGCATTATTTCTTTTGAGTACTCCATTTTTTTAAATACATATATAGAGAAAGCACAGTGATCGATATCTAGAGTTGGACATTTAGAGTTCTTACTTTGTTGTTACATATTTCCTTTTCAGTTGTGCGATCGTTATACGTACATATAATACCTTTGCTTTATTATTAACTCACAAGAAACATTACTATTGCCCCTATTCTCTATAAGAGTACGCGTGCGTCGTTCGGCACAATATTATGTTAAAAGTGTGTTTCTACCGATTAGTATCTATCCAACATATTGTAACGCGTACTGTCTATATGTTCTCCATGTTTTTTTCTGCTATATTTTTATAGATACATATATGAAACCATGAAAGAAAAAGGTGCAAACCCAACTGAAAATAAAGCGCTTCAAAATCATCATTAAAACACGGTTGTTGTTGCATTTATTGATTTCTTTTCCGATGATCCGAATCGTTTTATTCATCTGTTCCAATTTTTTGTACTACACGCCATTTTAAAATTGTGCCATTTGTTTTTTTTCCAACTAATAAGAGATCCTTGATTTTAAATTTCTTAGCGCACATAAGATTTTAAATACCAAAGGACTTAAAATATAAAATTTTAACCGAAGTTGTTGAACAATCGATTGCTCGGTTTTGAGTCAAGTTTCAGATAGGAAATTCAGAGAACGATTTTATGCACCTGAGGATTAGAACCACTGTGTATAATGCATATATGGCGTGTATCAACAAGGGGCGTAGAATTTTTTTCCAAAACGCAATCAGAGAACGTACACGGCGCATCTGATGGTCCACCGGCTGCAGTTCTTGAGTTAATTGGACCTTGTACGCATGCAGAGCCAACTCTTTCGTCAATATTCGCTGCAGTGTGGACGTGAAGAGGTCGAGTTCTTGAGCATGGTGATGAATGGATGTGTTTGGGTCAACACTGCCCTTTACTGCGGCGATATTTTCGGTCGGACATTCGGGGCGAAGCCTTCACATCTTGCACTGAGTCAGTCTCTTGGAATTTTTTTAAAAGGTTGCGCACGCACGTCTTAGAAGGCACATGATTACGATTAAAATTTGCGCATCGTAACTGCGATTGAACGTGAATTTTCGTAATAAAATTCAATCACTCTGTAGCGTTCCATAGAAAATTTCCTGCCTTTATTGATGACAAATGTCGACATTCAAGCGATCAAATGCTTTTCCAACCCTACACCCTGTGTTGGTCTTGTAATGCGAAGGTCGTGAGTTCAAATCCCGGTTGGCGCAATATATAATTCCGGCACATTGCCTGCTTGGATATACCTTGGTCACCTCAATCTAAGAAAATGAAAAATACGTAGAAAGAGGGTTGTGCGAAGGGCTAACAACCCTTCCACAATAAGTAATAAAAAATGTTAAGGAACTGGAATATCAGGGGGCCAAGGTCCGATTTGTGCTGTAGCGCGATTGTAGATGTAGATGTAATAATCAATCAATCGATTTCCTGTTAAGACAACATTGGACAGAAACAGTTCTCTTCCAGAAGTTGTGATTCTGGGAATCGGTCTTACGGTAACATATACTCCATTATTTGGTGTACGTCTTTTATATCTTCCACTGCGGTAGGTAAGTGAAGAAGACACAAACTACGACACTTTCCAGTTTCAAACACGAATCGACAATCAGACTCCTTTCGAATATTACAATAACAAACATAAGTATTAAAAATTTGTTTAATTCCTCTTAAAATATCACTAATCTACGATATACTGGGTTTTCTAAATTTAGCTTGAATCCAAACACGATACATTTTCAGCATACGACCACGATTAACCTGCAATCTTCGGTCGACAATGTTCTGTTCTTGCTTCAAGCCGGCACCTTCAAATAAACTTTTCAGTTCGTCTTGAGTGAAGAAATACACTCGTGTTCCATCGCCACGAACATAGAAATTCTCCTGAAGGCATTTTCCCGCCTTGAATCGTATCTGCGCCAAATCATATCGTCCGTAATCGCGCAGCAATACTAAACCACCCGGTTTCAAATATTTCACACAATTTTCCGCCACGATTCGCATTTTATCGGGATGAATGGCGGACAGGACGAAGATCAGTACAATTATATCGATGCTGTTCGCTTCGAAGGGTACCTCCCACGTTGTAGTGGTAGCGTCCATTACGAAAACCTCACATCGTTTCGCATCGAATTCATCATGTTCGCGAAGAATATCGATTGCTTTCGGTGAAAAATCGCATCCATAGACTTTTAAGTTTTCATCCAGGCTGTATTTCAGGATGGGAAGAATCGTGTTGCCTACTCCGCATCCAAGCTCGAAGATTCGACGAGGCGTTGATGATGGTGCAGCAATTGTCGTATTGTCCGAGTAGACACGTTCGGGAGCTTTTACATCGGGTGCAAGTTCCGGAAATTCAGTGAAGAGCCAGTGACGATCCTTGAAGAATCGATTCTGGTGAATATCGTAGAAACTATCCCAGAACTTATCGGCATCGGTTTCGTATTTTGCGAGCTGATCTGCTGCTAGGGTTATTGTTGAATTTTTTTGTACAGCTTGTTGTGCTGCTGCTTCTTGTTCTTCGTCCCATTCAACGTTGTCCCTGAAATTGGTGGAAAAAAATTGTAAGTTTTGGGTTTTTATTTATAAATATTATTTGATAAATGTGGAATTTAATTAAGGGGCTGACCCATATTTTGACTCTTATGTATTTTGTAAGCGAAAACGTGTTCCTTTCGGTATTTGTTAGCTAATTAAAAAATATTTTGTAGAAGTTTTTTCAAGAAAAAACTTATAAAAAATTTGCTTTACTTTTGTACGTTCACGTTTGAAAAAAAGCACGAAGTCTACAAGAAATTACATTCACTTTCGTATTCAGGAATTCATTACTTCATTACTTCCCATTATTTTTGGCCAAACAAGGCTCAAGACATAAATAATTGGGTAAAATCGTGCATTTCCTGCCAGAAAGCAAAAGTGCATAGGCACACCAAATCTGCCCCAGGCCGTTTCGCGATCCTTGCTGGCAGATACGAACGCATTCACCTAGACTTAGTCGGACTCCTTCCACCGTCAGATGGCCACTCATACATCTTAACGATTATCGACCGATTCACATGTTGGCCAGAGGCCTACGCAATAAAAGACATGACAGCTGTAACCGTCGCAAAGGCTCTCGTATGCCAGTATATTCCAAGATTTGGAGTCCCCACCATAATCACAACTGATCAAGGTTTACATTTCGAATCAAAGCTTTTCACCGAACTTCAAAGTCTCTTTGGAACGAATAGAATAAGAACAAATTCCTACCATCCACAATCCAATGGAATGGTAGAGCAATTACAGAAACAAATAAAAGCATATTTGATGCCAGATGCAAGGGAAAGCTCAAGGGAAACTTTACAAGCAAACGGAAGGAGCGGCAATGGGATCTCCAATTTCACCGGTGGTAGCGGAAATTTTCATGGAGGAATTCGAAAAGAACGCCCTGGACTCAGCTGCATTAACACCGAAATTATCATCATTTGACAACATGGAAAGGTAGAGCTCGACAAATTCTTAGCACACCTGAACTCACACCACAAGAAAATTAAGTTCACTATGGAAACAGAAAGCAACGGGAAACTGCCATTCTTGGATGTACTCGTCGAAAGGAATGATGCGTCGCTAAGCTTCGGGGTATACAGGAAACCAACTCACACCAACAGATATCACATCACCACCCAAGCCAGAAAACAGGCGTACTGAAGACCCTAATACACAGAGCTCGACGTATAACTGAAGGAAATCCGGGCAGTCTACGAAAGGAAAAGGAACAGTTAAATCGGGCATTCACAGCAAATGGATACAAAGCGAGCGAAATTAACAAGGCGTGGAAACCGAAGCATCCAAGGACAACAGAACGAGAAGACACTGAAGAAGGAAATGCAGACAAACGATGGGTAAAACTATCTTACATCCAGGGGACGACGGATAAGATTGGAAAAATCCTTCGAAAATCCAACATTAAAACAACATTCCCTACCCCGACTACTATCCGAGGAATTTTAGGAAACCAGAAGGACAAAAAACCATTGGAGACTGAAGGGTATACAAGGTACTATGCGGCTCATGCGATAAAGTATACATAGGAGAAACGGGACGCACAGTCCAAACAAAAAACTTTTGTTTCGATTATTCATTTTTCAGTTGGAATTTAAAAGGCTAAGCAAACATTATAATAATAAAATGTTACTAAGCTTCATGAAACTATTATAATATATAAGTTATTAACTTTGTGTTACATTTGACCATAAACTTGATTTTAGCTTGCATATAAATAAGATTGTGCAAAAGGGTAATTCTATGTTGGGATTTACCACTCGCTTATCCAAGGAATTTAAAAATCCCTCTGTTAAATTGATTCTTTATAACACCTTTGTTAGATCGCACCTAGAATATGCTTCTCAAGTTTGGTCTCCTTATTATGATGAGCACATTTGCAGAATTGAATCAATTGAGCGTAAATTTGTGAGAATTGCCTTATGCCACCTTAATTGGAATGACAGAGTTCGTCTTCCTCCTTATATCGATCGACTTAAGCTATTAAATATGTCATCACTCTCCAAACGACGTGAGGTAGCTGATGTAGTTTTTGCTCATCAACTGCTTACTGGTTTAGTTGATTCTTCCACACTTTTGGGATTGATGCGGTTTTCTGTTGGTCGATATTTACCAAGACAGCCTGGATTGCTTCAGATTTGCTTTCACCGGACAAACTATGGTATGAATGAGCCGATTTCGCGTCTCGCGAGAGAAGTTAATGAGAATGCTGATGTATTCGACTTCTCTATTGATAAGCTTTGTTTAAAGCGTAGACTTAATACTAGTTGATGCCAATGTTTTGTCAATTTTTGTTCTGTGTTATTTATATTTATGTTTTTGGTGTAGGGATGTTATTGTTTGTTTCGTCCCTTCACTAAATGATGAGCCAGAGGATAATTCGATTTCCACATCTTAATTTGGAACCGTTTTATGGCAATTCCTTGCATTAAGGAATTCTGATAGTGTTATTAAATTTTGAGTGGTGTATTTTTAAAATAGTAAATAATATAATGCTCCACAAATTGGTGACCCCGACCTGGCTTAAAGCCAGATAAATTTGAAATTAATTTACAACTATTTTGTGAACGTTCAGCAACAACATAACCTCTTTTGCATTGTCTGATCGTTACTTGCAATCTCAGCGACCTCATTCACAATCGCCACAACATTAGCAACAAGCTCAAAATCAGACTTATCAACAAGCCTAGAAGCAAACCTAGCAGCAACACCAGCAACTACAAGCTGGAACTTGAACAACAAGAATAGCATCATCACCAGCAAGCTGGAACTCGAACAGTAGCAGCAGAAATAACAAGCAACAAGCAAGTTTACCATCGAACACAATATCTACATTGATATCGGCAAGAATATTGATTCATTGATTGACACAACTTTAAAATTGGTAAATTAGATTGTTGTTGTTATTATTTTCATTTACATATATTGTTAGTATATATATTTTATTATTAGTTATTACGCATATTGCCTGAATTAATTGAAAACACGTTACGCGAAATTTATTACACTCGTACGTTTTTGCAAGACTCAGCCAGAAGTCAAGATATTTGCTCTCAGCAATTGCCTTCAATTAAATTACCCCCATTCTGGTCTAACAGACCAGACTTATAGTTTTTAAAAGTGAAAACACAATTCCGACTGAAAGGAATTACACAATCCACTACGAAATACGATTACCTGGTTTCAGCATTGGAATCAGAAACCATGGAATTAGTGGCAGACGTTTTGACACATCCCCCTTTAACTAATTAATATAAACATTTAAGGGAGATATTGTTAAGACGTTCTTGTGATACAGAAGAGAAACGGCTAGACGCTCTTCTACACAGAGTAGAGCTAGATGATCTCAAGCCATCGGAACTTTTCAGGCGAATGGAGAGTTTAGCTGGCGGAAATAGCTTAGTTAACCAACAATTGCTACATAAACTTTGGATAAATAAGCTACCATCAGCTATTCAAGCTTGTATCATTGCAATTGAAAGTTCGCATCAGTTTGAAGAAATTCTTTCTAGCGCTGATAAAATCAATGATTCTTCAAGTTTTCCTCAGGTTTCTGCAGTAAATACAAAGCAAAACCAAACTACTAAAATTGTCTTCAGATAATTCTTTAGAAACACTCGTTAAAAATTTGTCTGAACCAGTTATTCAACTAGAAAATAGAAATTCGCGAAATAAAAATCGTAGTTTCTCGCATAATCATTCAAAATCTAGATCAGAATCAAAAACCGACAATAAAAAATATCTAAGCAACATGTGTCGGTATCACACACGATATCAAGCAGATGTTAAGAAATGTATTCCACCTTGTGAATTCTACAACACAAAAAACTAGTACGTTTATCCTCGACCGCGGCAACGAGGATGAATTCTAAATTCTGCCGTTTATTTGTACGTGATCAAAAATCTAAAATAAATTTTCTAATTGATACCGGATCAGAAGTATCAATTTTCCCCAAAAAATTGTTTCCCCACGTGAAAAAGAAATCAGATTTAAGATTAACTGCTGCAAACGGTGTACACATAGCAACATATGGATCGAAACTTTTGACCATTGACTTAAACTTAAATCAACAATTTCCTTACAATTTCATAGTAGCTTCAGTAGATTACGCCATTATTGGTGCAGACTTTCTGTATAAATTCAACCTTACAGTTGATTTATATGAAAAAAAATTAATGCACAAACAAAGTCAAATCACAACACCATGTATTTCGAGATGGGTAAAATCTTGTTCACCTAAAATACAAACGATAGAAGGCGAATTCGGCGCAATTCTCAATGAGTTTCCTACAGTGAAGGCTCTGCCAAATTTCAACACTCCTGTAATACACAACATTGTACATGGTATCAACACCGAAGGACAATTGCTCACATCTCGACCTAGAAGGCTGAATACTGAAAAATACAATGTAGCGAAAAAAGAGTTTGATTTAATGGTAAATTTAGGAATATGACGACCCTCTTCATCATCAGTTGCCTCATCTTTACACATTGTGCCCAAGAAAGGATCATCGGATTGGAGACCATGCGGCGACTATCGTCTCCTTAATTCAGTTACCATTTTCGACAAATATCCGCTCCCAAACATTCAAGACTGTTCGTTGCACCTTCACAAGTGTACAATATTTTCTAAGATCGATTTAGTAAGAGGTTGCGCCTGAAGACGTTTACAAAACGGCCGTGTTCATACCTTTCGGCTTATACGTATTTCTCCGTATGCCATTCGGAGTGAAGAATGGTCCTCAAACTTTTCAGAGGCTTATAGATGAAGTTCTTAAAGGTCTGGATTTTATTTTCGTATAACTAGACGATATTCTTGTTGGTAGTAAGACTGTGGAAGAACATAGAAAGCATCTACGTCAACTTTTTAGGAAATTAGCAGCTTATGGCATACATGTTAATCCAAGGAAATGTATTCTTGGTACTACAGAACTTGACTTTCTCGGTTACAAGATAAACCATCGAGGAATATGCCCATCGAACTCTAGAGTAAAGGATATTTCGAATTTTCCAACCCCAAACTCCGTTAAGCAATTGCAACGTTTTTTAGGAATGGTGAATTTCTATCACCGTTTTCTCCCTGACTTAGCTGAAACTGCAATACCACTGTACGATCTGGTTAAAACACAACCCAAAAAAGGCAGTAATAAAATCATATTTATTTGGAACGAAGAAGCAAGCTCAGCGTTCGACAAGATAAAATTATCTTTAGTAAATGCTTCACTTTTGGTTCATCCAAAGCCAAACGAAAGAGTCAGCCTAATGGACGACGCTTCAAATATTGCAGTTGGAGCTGTATTACAGCAAAAAGACGATGAAGGGTGGAAACCTTTAAGTTTTTTCTCCAAAAGACTAAGTCCCACGGAACAAAAATATTCTACTTTTGATCGTGAACTAAGTACTTGGAATCTATCTAGCTATTAAAAGATTTCGACACTCCATCTTTACAATTTTTACGGATCATAAACCGTTAACCTAGGCGATAACATCGAAAACTGAAAAATCGCCTCGGCAGATCAATCATCTTGGATATATATCACAATTCACAAATGATATACGTTATATCAAAGGTAAATGCAATATTGTTACCGATACCTTATCAAGGACGCAAGTTGATTTGTTAGATTTCGATAATATTAACTACCAGAATATTAAACTAGAACAGGAAAGAGATGACGAGCTTCAATCACTTCTTGATCATACTGCAAAACAGTTATCGCTCAATTTGCAGAAAGTACAATTGAGCAGTGATAATTGCGAAATTTGGTGTGAAAATTCCAATGGAACAAATCGACCATATTTACCTGAGATACTTCGTCGTACAGTATTCGATTCATTTCACTCTCTATCTCACCCAAGTATACGAAGCACAAGAAAACTTATAACTGCTAAGTATTTTTGGCCTTCGATGAACAGAGATATAAATAATTGGACGAAATGCTGTATACCATGTCAAAAGTCCAAAATAACACGTCACACCAAATCACCGCATGGAACTTTCCCAACTCCATCTGGAAGATTCGAACACGTTCATATCGATATTGTAGGACCTCTACCACCGTCTAAAGGTCATACATTTATTTTAACTATGAAAGAACGTTTTTCCTTTTGGACTGAAGCAATACCCCTTAAAAATATTACTGCTGCACCCATTGCCCATGTGTTTGTAAATTTTTGGATAGCTAGATTTGGCGTAACAAAGACTCTAACCACTGATCAAGGAACTCAGTTTGAGTCCCTTATATTTAAAGAAATCACAACCTTCTTGGCACACAGCGGATCCGAACAACTACTTACCATCCACAATCAAATGGTTTTATAGAACGATTTCATCGTCAACTTAAAGTAGCGATTCGAGCCTCAAATAACCCAGCTAAATGGTACGACAACCTTCCGTGGATTCTTTTAGGATTAAGATCAACAATTAAAGAAGATTTAAAAATCTTATACGGTCAAGCTTTACGTCTGCCCAATTGATTGCTACAAATTCGACAAATGAATCGAAATTGATAAGCTCATTGGCAATAGAAATTCAAGAGAGCATTAGACAAATGTGTCCCAAACCAAGTAAGCATAGAAAACAAAAAGATATTTTCGTTCCGCAAGCTTTAGAAACCTGTACTCAGATTTTCGTACAAGAAGAAGGTCTGAAACCATCACTTAGTCAGCCTTATTCCGGTCCATATCATGTTATAACAAAAAGCGGTAAAACATTTATTATCAACAAAGACGGAAAAGAGCAAACGATTTCAATCGACCGAATTAAACCAGCTTTTCTTTCCAATTCGGAAATTTTCAGTGAGTCCAGAGCAATGCGAAAAGAAAAACATAAAATAATTATGATTGGGCGTAAAGCCCAATCATATGATACTCTAGATGAAATGAGAAAGAGTTCAATGTACCGGAAAATATGTCACCTCCAATTCTTTTAAATAATTAATAGTGACTTTTATATGGGAGGTGGTAGAAGCAGAGGAGGAAGGTTTGTAATTTTTGGATATGGCACATAATGTGGTATGCAAAATATTTCGTATTGAATTTAAGATTTGCAGCTTTCATTATTTTCAATTGGACATAGTTTTCCTGAAATTGAGGCATTTGTATTGGAGGTGGCAAGGGAAGTGGAGCGTTTAAAATGATTTTGAAACTGCTTATCATCATCCTTGTCATCATGCTTTGATTCAATTTCAAATTTGCTAGTTCTAATATATTCGAAGGAGAAATGCTTTTCTTGAATTTATAATACAGATATTTGTATGGGAGGGGGTAGAACGAGTGAAGAGAAGCTGAAAATTTTTTTTTTGTATTTATTGCAATTATTAAAAAACAAATTCTGGCAGAATTTTAAGTTTATACTTTTTCTAGTTTTAATGGAAATCGATATAATGCACTTAACAAAAAATTTTACATTTGTATGGGAGGGGGTAGAAGGAGTGTACGGATCAAAACAAATTTTTTACTCGTTATTGATATTTCTGTTTTTATACTTTATGCAAAATATCAAGTTGATAGCTTTAACATTTTCGAAGAAAAATAATTTAATTTAAATTTCAAAATTTCGTGAAATTCGTATGGGGTAGAAGGAGTGGGGTGAAGTTGATAATTTTTTTAATACTGATTGCAATTATAATAAAATTAATTCTGACAAAAATTCGTTTTTATAACTTGCTAGTTTCAATGAAAATCGAAAAACTGCATTTTTCAAAATTATGCATTTGTATGGGAGGGGGTAGAAGGAGTGACGGGATCGGATCAATATTCAGTCATATTAATGACATCTATACCATAATACTTTAACTCAAATTTCAAATCGATAGCTTAAATAGTTTCAAAGAAAAATCAATTTCTGAAAATTTCGGAATTTTGTGAAATTTGTATGGGAGGGGGTAGAAGGAGTGGGGGAATGTGGCCCGTTCACGAACTTAAAGTTACCTTTTTGCTAAAAATGACACACAACAAATTTCAGCACGATAGCTCAAAGCGTTCGAGAGCTATGCTGTAGACAGACGGACAGACAGACGGACGGACAGCAACTCGGAATCGAAGTTTTTGAGCGACAACAAATATTTCTGTACCCTTGGCGGCTCTGTGCGAGCATTATTTCTTAGCGTTGCAAACGGTAAGGCAAGCACAATATACTCTCAGATTTCATCTAGAGTATAAAAAGGTTACATTTCAATTTGAATAGATATAATATAATATATATACATATATCATTGAATTATTATAATTATTGTTTTATTATTAGTAGCATTATCTTTCTCTTTTTAATTATATTGTAAACTCTCATTTGGAGGGGGAGTACTGTGGCGACGCAAGCAAAAGTTTTATCACATTTAGTACACAAATAACTTTGAATTAATTTTGGGTATTAAATGTTAATTCAATCCTAGTGAACAAGTTTATATTTTTTCATTAAAAAACTTTTGTTTCGATTATTCAGTTTTTCAGTTGGAATTTAAAAGGCTAAGCAAACATTATAATAATAAAATGTTACTAAGTTTCATGAATCTATTATAATACCTAGTCTAGCCATAAATACTGTTACAAACTTTTTGAAGCACTGTTCAATAAAAGAGGTGTTATATGTTAAGAAATCATTGTTTATTTATTAAATGCATTGTCAACAACGGAAATTGCAACAATTTATTCGAAGTGATTGCCTTTTGCCTTTACACAAGCCTATAATCGAGCTGGCCACTTATCTATGGAAGCACGCACGACTTCAATCGGAAAGTTGGCGACTGCATGTGTAAGAGACTTCTTTAATAAAATCTGGAACATTTTCTTCAAGCCATTTTTGGGTTGACTTCGCCTTATGACCTGGTGCAGAATCTTGCTTGAAACTCCAAGGCTGATTTTTGAATAATGACGTGTTGAGAGGTTTCACTACACTTTCAAGGACACTTTCTTGATAAATTTTGGCAGACGTTTTGACGCCCTTCTCACAAAAATGCAACTTTGTCACCCCGTTGTAGCTAACACCCCACCAAACCATTACTGAGGCTGGATGATGACCTCTTTGAACCTTTTGGGCAACTTGAGAAGCTTCTCTGGCACTGCGAGCATAAACCCTATCGTTTTGTTTATTAAATGTTTCTTCGACAGTAAAAATTTTTTCGTCCGTAAACAAAATTTTACGGTGTTTTTGGTTTGCGTACCGGCAAAGTTTTTAACGAATCTGTTAGTAAATGCCCGGTAGATCTACGATAAGCACCCAACCCCAAGTCACTTTTGATGATACGTGAAATTGTTCTTTGGGGTATTTTCATCTCACGCGATAAAATTTTTTGTTTCCGAAGAGGATTACGGCGAATTCTCTTGCGCACGGCTTTAACCGCTTGAGGTGTTCGAGTAGTTCGCGGACGGCCACTTACTCCAGACGTATCATTAAATCTTTCAATAGCCCGATATACAAACATTCGGCTTATACCAAGGGTAGGCAGAGTCTTAAAAATATCACTTGGTTGCATTCCTACTTTATGAAGTGCAATCACAGCAATTCTATTTTCTTTGTCACCCCAATCCATGTTCACTACACTAAAAATTAAACTCAAATGATGACAAATGCATCAAGCACAAGCGTACTATAGCGATTAGCTCAATTTTTAAGAAATGCAATATAACGGTTCCTTTCTGCAGGGTTGCCAAACCTTGTAACAATATTTATGGCTAGACTAGGTATAAAATACAGAGAACACTAATTTAGAGTGGATAAAAAAATGAAAAGAAACTTAAAATTAGAATTTGAAAATTAAACAAAATTAAATTTAGAATTTAAAACTCAAAGCAAGTAGAATGTATAACGTGACTAGCTGAGAAGAAAGGATTTTGTTGTGTTATTCCTAGATGTTTTTTATTTTATTTTTAAATAATTATGCGTATGTGAATTAAACATGATCCGCTAGTTTTAGTCAATTAAAGGCACTCCTCTAACCTTCCACAGGTTCCTCCCCCTCTCTCTTGGGGCCATACGAAGAAGTTTTGAGGAAAACGTATGGCTTACGTTAGGTGGACAGGTAGGCGTCACACCATCGGACGCCGTCGTCGAGACATCTGGTCGGGTTAATATCCGCGACCAGATGAAGTCCAAATTTTTTCGTTGTACTCCCGTATTGGGTAAGACGACGCGGCGAGCTTAAAAGCTCGCGATTCTTTTGTTATGACACGCCAGTGGGTTTCAGGACGTTCTGGTGCAGCGAACCCCCCCATGACTCCCGCAGCTAGACCCGGCAACAAGCTAGCGCGTCGCACCAGCACCAAGAATGCCACTGAGATGGACGTAGGTGGATCTCAGCCCAGCCAATCCCGAACCTTAATTCCCTTCCGAATTATTTTGACTTTGGTGTCAAAATAATTCTTCCTGGGCCTCAGCTACATAGCAGAACAGAAAGCAGCCTTTAACAGATTGAAGGATACTTTAACGTCGCCACCAGTATTGATGCTATTTAGCCCGACCCGCAAAACAGAATTGCATACAGACGCAAGTCGAGAAGGATACGGGGCAATTATTTTACAGTTATACGAAAATGATAACCAATGGCATCCAACACATTATTATAGTAAAAGAACGACGATCCATGTAAGAAATTACATAAGTTTCGAATTAGAAGTTCTAGCCATAATCAATGCAATCCAGAAATTTCGAGTTTATCTATTGAACAAAACATTTTAAATAGTAACAGACTGCAAGGCATTTACGCAGACAATGCAGAAAAAAGATTTGTCACGATGGGCTATAATGCTCGAAGAGTTTGAATATTCTGTGGAAAACCGGAAAGGAAACAATATGGCGCATGTTGTAAGTAGAAGTCGAGAGACAATGATTTTAAATATAACAGCGCGACTGGAACAGGCTCAAGATTCTAGCGAGGTAATCCAGCAACTGAAAAATGATATTGATCTCAAGGTAACAGATGAATATAACCTTTCAAATGGAATTGTATATCGAGAGAATAACGGAATACATTTACCTGTTATACCAGATAATTTAGCTGAGAGTATAATACGAAAATATCTTGAAGATAACGGTCATTTCGGAAAAGAGAAGTTACGTAAATTGATTGAACAAGAATATGCAATCGATCAGTTACCTCAGAAAATACAAAAATGTATAGAGAATTGTCTTGTTTGCCTAATTTCAGAAAGAAAGAAGGGCAAAAAAGAAGGATTTTTGCATCCTATTCCCAAAGATGACAGCCCACTTGATATGGTATCGATCATCTCGGTCCGATGACAACGACAGATAAACAGTACAAGCACATTTTTGCGGTAATCGATGCATTTAGCAAATTCTGTTGGCTCTACGCAACCAAAACTACGAACTGCAGCGAAGTTATTGCCAAACTTAACATACAGCAACAGGTATTTGGCAGTCCAAGGAGAATAATCTGCGATCAAGGACCAGCATTTACTTAAAATAATTTTAACGACTATTGTGAGCAGAACAGAATTACTATCAGCCTAGTAACAACCGGCGTTCCGAGAGGAAATGGACAAGTGGAGAGATTGAACAGCAGCATCATATCAATTTTAACGAAGCTGTGTCAGGAGAAGCCCGAAAATTGTATACACATCTACCAGCAGTGCAAACAGTGTTGAACAGCACATTTCAACGATCTATTGAATTTTCGCCATTCGAAGTTATGTTTGGAATAAAAATGAAAACAAATACTAATCATGGGATCCTGGAATTATTGAATGAGGAAATGCTTGAGCAGTTCAACAAAGATCGAACTATGTCGTAGTCAAGCTAAAGCGCAAATTGCGAAAATTCAAATCGAAAACAGCGCACAATACAACAAGAAACGCAAACCAGCGCATCAGTATTCTGTCGGGGATTTGGTCTTAATAAGAAAGCCCAGTTTGGATCAGGATCAAAAATAAAACCGTTCTTCTTAGGACCATATAAAGTCGCTCGCGTGCATCCAAACGAGCGATATGAGGTAGAGAAAGCAGGAGAATGCGACGGACCGAACTTCACAAGAACATCAGCCGACAATATGAAGATCTGGATCCCATTCGAGGCGAATGGTACGCAGGATGGCCGAATGTGGTAATACTGACCCGAGGAGTTGATCGGAAAGTACGGTAATTAGATAAGGGATTCGAAGTTTGTCCATCAGGCCGAAAGGTTATAACTAGTGAATTTAATAAAGATTTTAAATATTAAGCCGTGGCGTTTTAGTTCAGCTGAGTTTCTATATCCCACATTCATTGGAGCGAAGAGTTAGCTTTTGTCATGTTAGGACTTCGAGTATCAGTTAAAGAAGATCTGAAATGGTCGCCAGCCGAAATGGAATATGGCGAAACATTCAAAATTTCTGGCGAATTTTTGTGCAATAGCACACTATCCAATGAATCAACATCTAATAATTTCATTGAGAGATTGAGAAACCATATGAGAACCATTAGACCCACCGAGCCAGAGCCACGTTGTTTAAAAGGTTCAAATGAATTCGTTCCGAAGTCTTTAGACAACTGCACCCACGTATTTGTCAGAATTGATAAAGTGAAACCTCCGCTCAATCCTCCATATGATGGACCATTTTTCGTTGTCAGGCGATTCAGAAAACATTTTGTAGTAGAGATGAAAGGACGACCAAAAACTATTTCAATTGATCGTTTGAAACCAGCGTTTGGTATACTAAGCAAAGAACAAAATAAAAACGAAGTTCCAAAAAGAATCAGTTTTGACGACAATTTAAGTTGAAATATTTCCTAAAAAAGAATAAAAATAATAATAATATCAATTATCACCATATTATAATTTAATCGCTACGCTAGAGAGGGGATACTGTAGTGAATTCAATAGGAATTTTCATCGCCGACTTGTACACCATGGAATACGCGCTGGTATACCAATTCAAATGAAAAATAAACTGCCAACAAGTCGGGCGAAACTTTATTATTCTTGGGACAAGTTGCGGATCAGTGGAAAGTCAATATGCAGGTTAAAGTGGTTAGGGAAAGCTAAGTACAAAGGGGTTTTTTGGGCAGGGCTGTTGTCAATTTAACAATATTTCATTCGTTTCTGCAAGTTTGGGTTTTTATGAGGGGAGGAGGAGGGGTAATAGCAAGGGTGGGTGGATGTTAACAGCTTTTTAATAATTGCTTGAATCACGTCCAATATTCTCTGTATAGAATGTGTTTCATAGACGAAATTGCATAAAATTTTCATAAAATTCGGTGTATTTTATTTTCACGAAACCGAAAATTTGTATGGGAGGGGGTAGAGAAGGTAGGGGAATCGTAAAATTTGATATGCAGTTTTATTTCGCTTCTCTTGTAAGGTGCTTGTATAAAATTTCAAGTTCGTAGCTTTTAGTTTGTTGGTTATTAATTGATTTAATGAAATTGGTCGAAATCATAGTTTTGTATGGGAGGGGGTAGAACGGTAAGCACAATTTCAAAACTTTTAAAACAACTTCATTTGAATTACTTTTATAAGTTATCATGCAAAATTTGAAATTGATAGCTTTTAAGAGATAGCTGATAACTGATTTCTTAAAAATGCTCGAAAAAATAATTTTGTATGGGAGGGGGTAGAGGAGGTAGGGGAATCGTAAAATTTGTGATGGAATTTTCTTTCTTTTCTGTTGTAAGGTGCTCGTACAAAATTTCAAGTTCGTAGCTTTTAATTTGTTGGTTATTAGTTGATTTAATGAAATTGGTCGAAATCATGGTTTTGTATGGGAGGGGGTAGAAGGGCAAGCATGATTTCAAAACTTTTACCGTAATTTTATTTCAACTATTTTTCTAAGTTTTTGTGCAAAATGTCAAATTGATAGCTTTTGATAGTTAGGTGATAATTGATTTCTTAAAATTGGTCGAAAAAATAATTTTGTATGGGAGGGAGTAGAAGTTTTAAAATATTCGACCAGTTAATATTTCAAACTTTTAGAGATTTTTTTTAAATACATTTCCCAAATTTTCAAGTTTCTACCTAAAAATTTCATTCAAAAATTTTCAGTTTATGTGTTTTTTTCATTCCACATGAAACACCTTGTGCACGTTAGACCCCCACTTCGAAGCATAACAATTTTGGAACAAATTACTATTTTTTTTTCGATCTATATCAAATAGATGTGTCGACATGCAAAATTTAAACTTTGTATCTTTTACCTGAGCCATAAAAAAATCACTCAAAATTTTCAACATTTTCGCTTTCCACCTCCCTCCTCTTACACCCCCTAGCTTAAATTTTTTACCAAAATTAAAGATTATATAGTTCTACAATCTGACAAATTTTTGATTTGATATCTGTACTCAATTTTGAGATTTGATGATTTGTAGTTTTGGAAAGTGCGCCATTTTTGAAATGCTCTCCATTTCCCCCCACTACTATAATGTCCACATATTATATTTTTTTCATATGTCGCTAGTAAAGCTTAGTATACATTTTAAGTTTCAATTACATAGCATAAGAGACAGTTGAGATATTAATTTTTAAGTGTTTTTCTTTGCACCCCCCCTGACCCTCCCCCTTTCACTAATTAGCTTCTATCTAAACTGCTTCTAGTAGATCTATATACTATCTTAATGGTCTCAAAATATCAATTTTTTATGGGAAGTAATTTCGAAGATATAATCATTTGAATAAAAAATTCGGTCGACAATTGGTTCTTAGCCCCCCCTTTTCGCACCCGAATGGATAAAAAAATTAAGTTATTTTTAAAAGTTGTACCACAAACTCCTGTATATGTATGTTGATTTTTAGCTTCCTAGCTGTAACCATGGTTGAGATATTCGAATTCGTATTTTTCGGTTTAAGCGCTCCCCCCGCCTCCCCCTGAACTCGTACACCCCCCAAAATTGGTATCCGCCTGAGATCCGCAACTACCTACAATCCCTCCAAAAATTAACTTTCTATCTTGAAGGGCTTGGGAGTTAATGTGCGCTGAGCGTACACGTCGGCGTACGGCGTACAGACAGACGGATTTTTTTTTTTGCATTTTTCGGCTAATTTAGTCATGAAACGTGAAAAAAAAAATTTCAGGGTAGCAAATTTTTTTTTTTTCCCAAGTCGATCACAATACTTTATTATTAAAATAATAAAGTAATATAGTGAAAATAGAAAAACTGTAATACGAAAACGCCAACACACAGCATGCCATGAATAAATAAATGTAATACAAAATAACAATTGGAATTCAACATATTATAAGTGCTTGACATGTTAAGATCAGAAAAAGGAAAAAGTTTTTTTACTGAATTTGTCCCCTTGTGCCTTTCCTAAAACAAACTCACGACCTTCGCATTACAAGACTAACACGCTACCCACTAGGCTACACCCTAGCTTTTTGTTAAATGTCAATAAAAATAGATTATAAACAAGACTACATAATTACTTTTTCAAATAGTGCTGTTGGGCTCGTCAAGCAGCGAAAATAGGAACCGTATGTAGACTTTTGTCGGCCACTATGTGTAAATTTTTTGTATTAAAATGTCTTACTGATATTAATAAAACCCTGTCCAACACATTTTTTTTCATTTTCTTCCTTATACCTAGTCAAGTCATAAATATTAGTACACAACTAAACGCATTCATTACGAATGCAATAACAGCCGCATCCATTTCGTCTTGACTGCGATTTGACAGTTGACATTTCTGCTTCATTGCAATAAACAGAACGACCGTGTAGAATTCTGCTGCAAAACCCAATGTCACCCGTCACCCTAACGTGTTCTATCCTCCTGACTTTCTCGTTCCTTAACATTTATTTGTTTTTGTGGCAGGTTCCTTAGCCCTTCGCACAACAATCTTCCATGCTCCACTAAATATCGCTCTGGCGGTAATAAATGAAAATCTTGAAAGCTGCACTGGAAGGTGGAGAAGTTAAAGTTTTTCAGCGGGGACTATTTAACATCTTAAGTCACCTTGATTATGCTGATGACGTGTGTGTTTTTGCACATATGATTCCGTGGCGTAGTGGGCAGCGTGCTTGCTTTACAGTCAATAGGTCGTTTCGATTCCCACTCCAGACGGGACGTTTTTAAGCACGAGTTTTCAGTTGTTACTGGCGGTGAAAAATTATTCGAAATAAAATGGGCAAACGGTGTAAAAGTGAAACAGTTCCATTTCAAGAAGGTGTCAGTAGATGGATTCTGTTCGCTTTCTATCATTCTGTCCCCCATAAAATCTGCAAATATTTGTCAGTAGCAGCCAGTACAACTGAAAAATACCTAGTCAAGTCATAAATATTGGTACACAACTAAACGCATTCATTACGAATGCAATATTGGGCGCATCCATTTCGTCTTGACTGTGAGTTGACAGTTGACATTTCTGCTTCATTGCCAAGTAAAAAGTTCTTGGCATCAATTGTTTACAATCATGGAATGGGGCGACATCGAAAATCGTATTGTTGTAGTTGGCCTACTAAACTGCAACATGGAAAAAGGCGATATCTTTCGGACGTTGCGACCGCTTGGAATCACTCGCAATTTTGCGTATCGTGCTGTGAAGTTGTTTGAGGATACTGGTGGAGTACCGAGACAGTCAAAGATCCGGCCACCCGCGCACTGTGAGATCTCCGAAAGCGATCAAGGCCGTGAAGAAACGAATCGACCGAAAACCGCTGCGAAAACAGAAAATCTTGTCGCGGGAAATGCAAATTTCGCAAAAATCCATGTCTCGCATTATTGAAGAAGATTTGGGACTCAGCTCGTACAAGCGACACATTGGACACCTGCTCACGGCCGCATTGAAGGAAAAACGCAAGCGAAAATCGAAAGCGTTACGCAGCCGGTACGCGAAGCAGGCTCACAGACAAGAAATCTTCACCGTAGAAGAATCGTTCAATAAACAGAACGACGGTGTGTATGCTCGGCCATACAGAGAAGCATCTCAACTCATCTCAAGGGTCCAAAAAGGTCACCATCCCGCGTCTGTAATGGTACGGTGGGGAGTGAGCTACGATGGCCAAGCTCCATTATTGCGAGAAAGGAGTGAAAACATCAGCCAAAGTATATCAATCGACCGTCTTGGAACCCATTGTGAAGCCTCTCAACCAATCAATATTCGCCAACAAGCCGTGGACTTCCAGCAAGTCTCTGACTCAACTGTGGTTCAAGAACAACGTTCCGGACTTCATATCAACGGATGATTGGCCAGCTGATAGTCCAGACCTCAACTCGTTGGATTACAAGTTGTGGTCCGTATTAGAGGGCATGGCTTGCTCTATTCCACACCCAAATATTGAGTCGTTGAAGCGAGCCCTTATCCGTGCAGTGGACAATTTCCCCATACATGAAGTGCGTCTCGCGAACGATGAGTGGCCAGATTGTCTCAAGTCGTGCTGGAAGGCAAATGGAAGTCATTTCGAATAAGTTGTTCTAAGATTTGTAGCCATTGAATTACCCAATAAAAAGAAAAAAAAAGTTTTGAAAAATATTAATTCGTTTTCATTTGGGGTCGATTTTTCTGTGTACCAATATTTATGACTTGACTAGGTAAATCATAATTCATGCAGTAGAGGGTCAAATTTACTAGTAGAAGGGACACTTCAAGGTGCGTAACACTGCAGAATGATGAGGTTTCGGACACTGGTCCTGAGCGTGAGGACGATAATCTTATCCGAGATTGGTTCCCAGCTGATGAGACTGTTTCTCGCTCTCGGCGTAAGGACGACCGCTTCTCCATTTTTGGCTTCACACTTAGGACCAACGTATTGAATGGTGTTTCTGCTCGAGTTTCGTTTTTCTCCTGTCCACCTGGTTAATGCCCGATTCAGGCTGTAGTGCCATCTATGTTAAGCAATTAAGTAGAACAGAAGAAAAAACTGATTTGAATTCTCGACATAGCCTCTGCCAGCGGACACCTTGAAAACACATTAAGGAACAGAAGTGATGGAAGAATCTACCACTCAATTAACTCAATACAACCCAAAAATCAGTCAACAATCGTAACACATAATCACATAATTACCAAGCATTGAAATCGAAAACCCGGCTCTGCTCTTTCAAAATTCTTCCTCCTAGTGGCGGTTTCTTACGAAATCGCGTATGCTCGTAGCAAAATGCACGCGTTTTTCGATTTCCAAATATTTTCTTAAATTTTACAAGAAGCCTACCATGCGTTATGTTTGAAAACATCGTCGTCCTCTTTCAAAAAACGATTCCCAAATTGCGGTCGCCTTTCCTCTGACGTCGAGTCCACCATTGTTTTGACTTTTCGCAGCGGTCGAACGAGAAATGTCAAAATTTTGACGTTTCAGCGCACGTGTATGATTCCGGTAGAGTGCGATTTTAATACTAAAAATAAAATAAATTTGGAAATGCAATGTTTAGAAATAGGGGATGAAAAACTAAGAAATCGAAAAGAAATTGAATTAAATAAAAAAAAACATCTGCTCCATCTACCAGTCACTTTTTTACACACATCAACGAAGTAGTGCGCAATCGTTTGTAAGCAGAAAACATCGAAAACATCGCTTTGTGCATTTCATATTTGAAAGGAGCGGCCATATTTAGTCGACTGAGCGAGGTTTAAACGAGAAGGTGTGTGATTTTGTCCGCGCTCCGATTTTTTGATGTTTACAAAATCCTTTCCAATAACAAACGACCAGGATTCGTGTCAGTTTTGTGTGACCGCGATATATTTTACGCCGCTGAAATCGTCGTGCTCGTCATCCTTTTCGTGAAATTCACAAAGTGTTTCGTGTTGTGCGGTGGTGCATTGCACACAAAAATAAAAAATAAAAAAAAAGGTAAATAATTCCGCGAAGGAAACGGCAAAAAATGTGCGGATAAAATTTATCGGTTTGGATTCGAAGTTACGTCGCTCCGGCCAAATGCTGCAATTCGCAAGAAAAGTGTTTTAGGTGTCTCCGTCGATTCGAAGTGAACGAAAGTCTCTCGTTGAAAAGTGGACGGCGCTCGTGCCTCCCGTAAATCTTGGTGCCTATTGTTTCGCGCATTCCTTAGCGGTTTACCTTGGATTACCTGCCGCTGCGTTCCGCCTGCCTACCTGGATTTTTCGACCACGGATTCTTAAGCCGTCCGACGATCTTATAGAAAAAAGCAGATAAAACGGCGGAAAAATGAGTTGGGGAACAGAACTTTGGGTAAGTTTCGTTTAACTGTGATAAAATATTCTGGAAAACTGGGTAATTCCCCCTTGACGAAGCGGAAAAATTTTCAAAATTACATCAAACCGCAGAAATTCTTGGGCATAACACACGCACACAGCTGCACGATCGAAAACTGGAAATCGGTTTGGTTGACCAGTGCGGGGGAGTTTCGCGCGTTCTGTCCGGCACCCAAACACAAGTTACCCGTCCGATAATTCTTTTTTTTTCCAGCAGACACCGCTCCTAGACAATTGAATTACCGAAACGAAATTTGTCAGATTGTCTTCCACGGAGTTTGTTGCCGTGGTCCAGCCGGCCCTCATCCCCGGCCCATGTGCTGATAGGCTTCACTCACCTGCCCGGCTCAATCGTTTCGTCCCGTTCTGTCTGACTGCGAACCCAAGGGGCTCTGAGCCTCCTTTGCTGCTGGACTGGACGACTGTCGCGCCGTGTAGCCACAAAGCAAGCAGGTTTATTGTGTTCGGAAGCGCGAGATTGTGTGTGTTTTGCGCATTTCGATGCTGAGACTTTCGAGAGTGTCCCTGGTGGCCCGGCGGAGCCCCATAATGTCGGCAGTTTTGTGGTTCCGAGCTGAGGGCATTGCGTTGTAGAAAGGAGTTTTTGGTGTCCTGTGAAAAACTGGCGGCGGAAAACCACTGAGAAAATTGCTGTACCAGTCGGCCTCCGCTCCAAACGTTCTCGGCTCCAGTTTGTGTTGCAACGACAACAACACACGAACTCGAGAGTGCTTTGCTGTTTCTCTGGAATCTCGGAGGTAACCTTGAGGAAATGGCCAGTTGTCGGTAATTGAGACGGAACACCTGTGTGCTTTGTGTTACAGCTGGAGTTGAATTTGGATTTCTTTAAGTTTTTATAAATTTTCTTAGATGAATTCTATTTGGCTGGGCCCAGAATACGGCAAATTTTCGGGTTTGGCCTTGCTCTGCGACACTGCGCACAGATTTCCGATTTAACAAGGCCGTCTACGAGTCATATCGTATCTCAACTGCAGGATTACTCACGGACACTCATTTCCTTATCCTGGCCACGTATCGGCTATGCATTTCGTTTTTTAAGTGAAAGAACGAAGCAAACCCGTTCATTCGAGTTGCAGCCAGGAAGGCAGGCCTGCATTTTTGATGAGGAGTTGGCTGCCTTTTTTTGTAGCGCTGAACCTTGCTGACAGGAAATAATCAATAGGTCACTGTACCGCAAAGTAATAAAGAGTTTTGGAAGAAATTATTTTTGTAAAATTAGTGCCAGTTATCCTGTAGCTGCAATCTTTCGTTTGCAAAAAAACTTAAATCGTAGATCCTTGAGTTACGAAATCAGGCGAATGTTTTCCGGTCACAGAGAGTTGAGGAAAGACTACAAGCAAACGGGAGATTTGCTGTGTTTGTTGCCTTGTTCATAGCCAAATAGAAATTCCAGTAGCATGTGAAATAGTCAGTTGGAAGCAAAGAAATTGGATATTAGGACGACCAGGCTCGTGAGTAAACAGTCCAACAAGGAAACAAGTTTCGGAATCAGAACGGAAGTTTTCTCTGTTGCTATAGTCACATGGGTTTTAGTGCAAGCACACCGATTGTCCTTAAGGGAGAAGATGTGGGAGAGATGCAATTTTTTTTTATCCTCGGAAGCATTGTCAGCATGGACGGCGGAGCCGAAAAGGTTATTGAGGCTCGTATAAAAAAAGCTCGTCAGGCCTTCGGTATCCTTTCCTCTTTCTGGAGGATAAAAGAGATTCCCCTTCGCTCGAAACTGAGAGCATTTCACACATACGTCAAATCCATGTTGTAATGTGGTTGTACTACACGAAAATTGACCGCTCGGCTCATTTTAGGGATATTCTGGTGATTCGTCAACTTTTGAGTGCAACCCGACATACTAAGGATAGACATTGTGATTCAATGGCGTAGATGGCAGTGGATCGGTCACACATTGAGAGGACCAGTGCAAAATATCTGCAAACAAGCTAGGGATTGTACCTCTCATGAAGGATTCCAGGTTGGATGGGTAGTACTTGGGAACGACCAGCGGAAAAGGAGACCAAAAAACAAGACCTGGCAAAAAATAGAGGCTTATATTCAGGATCGTGCCTTGCTAAGAAATCGATTGGCTATGCTGACATTATTGCACCAGGGTTAGTGTAAACATTGTAAACATTCACCTTAACCACTTGAAACGCTGTTCCAGTATACCGTGAATGCATCTATATTACAGCTCATCGACAGCAGGAAACATATTTTTTTTCTTCATCGCAGACATGAATTTCTGGAAGAGAAAAGGAGGGATGAGGTTTGAACACTGCTGGGATAAAACTTCGTGTATTTTTAAATATATAGGACGGTTCCCTAAAAAGTCGTTCAAACCCAAAGATGGATTGACGGATAAGCGAAATTTTTAGGAATAACGTTATCAAAGGATTGCCGGCATCTCAAGATAGCGCTGGCTCGTGTAAAAACATCTACAGCATAACTTCTTCTTGAGAAAGCCAATCTTCTAGTAGTAAGCCCAGGATGCCAGCAAATAACCTGTCTCCGATGCATATAATGCCAACTGGATTTCTTCTACCTGAGATTCCCCAGAATTCTTCGTGAGTTCAATGTTCAGAAATCTGCAGGCCCTGGCGAAATTCTCCACATAGTCCTCAAAAATTCTTTTTGCTCTCTGCCTAAACCGCTTTGCGATTTATTTCATGTCTCTTACTCTTCTGGGTACTTTCCGCGCACATACAAAGTGGCGAATGTTCAGTCGATTAGCAAGAAAGGAAACAAAGTGTTTCCTGCTAACTTCGGCCCCATTGCCATTTGATTTTGCCAAAAGTAATGTAGACTCCCGTCAATCGCAACAAAGTTATCAATGAGCGCCAATACGGATTCCGTTCCGGACGTTCTACAGGCGACCTATTGGTATATTTGACTGAACGACGGAACTCTTGTCTGCATAATTTTTGGCGAAAGTCAAGTTCTTGCATTGGACAACGTTAAAGAGTTTGGCAGAGTTTGGTCAAAGCAGTAGGCTTTATTAATAACCTCGTAAAATTGATAGAGAGTGTTTCTTATCTGAACGCACCATACAAGTCGTAACAGATGGGGTGGCAACTTCCCCTTCTCCATGGATTCCGGCGTCCCTCAAGGCTCCGTTCTATCACTCGCACTCTTTCTTATTTTTATCAATGGCCTTCTGTCATCAACTCTCAATGCGATCCATTGCTTTGCAAATGACTGTACCCTGGATAACATCTATGATCTGACCTGAACTTAATTTTGGAATGGGACAGGATAAATAGAGCAGAGTTCAACGCCTCGAGACCCGAGCATGTCTCTTTTCCTTAAACGTGATGTTCCAGACACGGTATTTAATGTAGCTTTCGGTGGTGTGCAACTAGACTCTTCCGAATACGTCTCACTTCTTGGCATTAAAAACTAACCATCTTAATTGGAACCAGCACATACTCGACGTTGCACATGACGCTTCGGTAAATTGTTTGGCAGAGTTTGGCATAAATGTGTCCAGGTGACGGTCAAAGCAGCCGGCTTTAATAATGACATCGTAAAATTGATTGAGAGTGTTTCTTATCTGAACCATGCAAGTCGTAATAGATGGGGTGGCATCTTCCCCTTCCCCTTGGATTCCGGCGTCTCTCAAGGCTCTGTTCTATCACTCGCACTCTTTCTTATTTTTATTAATGGCCTTCTGTCATCAACTCTCAGCTAGGGTGTAGCCTAGTAGGTAGCGTGTTGGTCTTGTAATGCGAAGGTCGTGAGTTCAAATCCCGGTCGGCGCAATATATAATTCCACCACATTGCCTGCTTGGATATACCTTGGTCACCTCATTCTACGAAAATGAAAATTCGTAGAAAGAGGGTTGTGCGAAGGGCTAACAACCTTTCCACAACAATTAATGAAAATGTTAAGGAACCTGCATGTCAGGAGCCAAGGTCCGATTTGGGCTGTGGCGCCATTGCAGAAGCCATCAACTCTCACTGCGATCCATTGCTTTGCAGATGACTGTACCCTGGATAGCATCTATGAATGCGATACGATTAATGACGCTTGGATCATTGAATCTAATCTGATCTGAACCTAATCTTGGAATGGGGCAGGATAAATATCTATAAGGGGTACATTAGACCACGCCTCGAGTACAATTCACATATATGGGCTGGGGTATCCAAAACGTAACTCGCGATGCTCGACCGTGTCCAGAGACAGGCGTTACGACTAATTGTTGATGAAGCCAGGACGCGTCTATAGACTCGCAGAAAGGTCGGAGAACTCAGCATTGACTACCGCTACTTCCATGGTAAATACAGTGATGCACTTTCTAAACTTATCCCACCCCTTTTTACATTTGCGAGAAATACTTGCCTAGTTTCAAGCGCAGACGAATTTACTGTTAAGCTTGCAACTTCTCGTACAGTCATTCATACCTTGAACTTCAAAGCTTTGGGATGTATTGCCAGATACCGTATTCTCATTGGCATACGACCTTCGACGTTTCAAACTCAACATCCACCAACGTTTTAGGCTCTTCCCTCCTTTTAATCCTGTTTAAATTCCCAATTCCTTTTTTTCCTCCTTTTACCGACATGACTGTGTAAATTGCATTGAGGGGTAACCCCTAAATTGTGTTCAGTATTGTCAAAAAAGGCTCCATGGTCATATAAGTTCAATATTTTGCTCTTCTAAAATTATCAGAATACTTTTCGATTTCTTTTCATCGTTTAATTATTTGCACTACTATCGCTGCCGATCAATCGCTTTCCGGATTACGAAAATCTCCCGTCCTTAAACAACTTGTGAATGAACCTACTCGGCTGCCTGATGTTTCAGACCATTACGCTAGTCTCCTTGATGTTTTTCTCACAAACCAGCCTGAGAGATATAACATATCTGTTATCACATCATCGCCAATTTGTGCTATGGATTACTTCCTGATTCGTGCACATTCCCAATATCGACATTAAAACCGCCGGTAGTAAAAGTTCCAAAGAGAATCGCTTGGCACTTCAAGAGAGCCAACTGGGACGGACTAAACGCATTCTTTAAAGCTTTTGATTGGAAACTGTGCTTTATATTCAATAACTGCAATCTAGTCTGTAGTGATGCCAAAAAAGTAACTATTCGTTACACGAGTATTCGTTACCGACTGAAATCCGAAGTAACGAGTATCGACGCAAATTTATATTCGTTATTTCAGTAACGAAATGAGCTCCCAAAAAAGTAACCGAACTGACAAAATGTTTCGTTACTCGAGTATTCGTTCCACATACAAAAAAGTACCTACATATATCGAAAGTAACTATTCGTTACACGAGTACTCGTTACCGACTGAAATCCGAAGTAACGAGTACCGATGCAGATTTGTATTCGTTACTTAAAAAGTAATTGAACTGTCAAAACGTTTCGTTACTCGAGTATTCGTTGTGGAACAAAAAAAAGTACCTACATATATCGAAAGTAACGTTTAGTTGGTTTTTTCTTTACATCACAGGAGGGAAACCTACACTTGTGCATAACGCCGTACCGCCGTTCCAAAGCAAGAACGAGAAGGAATACTCTTACTCTGCGTTAGAGCAATGTCTACTGATGTGTTTTTTTTTCGTCTCGTTTCTTTTAACACTAAAAATGTCGTCGAGTGGAGTTGTGGCGCTCGGCGGCAGGACAGGCAGCCGTTACTAGTGTTAAGGATTTTGGGATCAGTGATACCAGATTGCAGAATTTTTAAATGTTTGGGATTTTTTCTTTATTAATTTCAGGAATTTTCATTGAAGGAAATTTCGGTTTAATAAACGCTATTTCTTTCACATTGTCGATTTATTGACGTTAGTTTTTAAAAAGATTTTTTACTTAGAAGAGGGATAATTAAAAAACCGGACTTGGCATCATTGTGTTGATACACGAACTAGGTCAACGAAATCAAGAGTGATGCACAAGCGAACTGCATATAGATACTGCATGTTGCAGTAGAGGCGATTTCTTTTATTTGAATTTATGATTTGCAAAACTGGCTTACCCATCTCTGCAACATCATTTCAAATAAACGAGTACCTAGTAACGAATAAAATGTAACGATTATTTTCCTTAAAGTAACGATTCGTTACTGGTACCGAAAAGTAACGAAACTTGGCATCACTGCTAGCCTGCAATATTATTACCGAAATAATTCTCAAAGGAATGCGGCTCTTTATTCCTTTCAACCTCGAAAGAGTTAATCGTCTAAGGACTCTCGGCTTATCAAAGATTGTCTCGATGCAATTCACGCAAAAAATTTGCATTTAGCAAGCTCAGGACACACCCCACACTCAGCCACAGAGATCTATATATCAAAGCAAGGAATTCCTGCAACGCCATAATTTACCACGCAAAAAACAGCATGACTTAAAATTACGACGAAATGGCCTTGAATGCACTAACTGATCTAAATCCTTTTGGTCATTTGCCGAATTCGTCAGTAATTATTTTATTTCATCGTCCACACCACCTCTTTCTGGCGGCAGCCGCTCAGTTGTTGATCCAGTTGCGAGTTTTGCGAGAAATTCAACTCTCCCATCGGGTTATCTGTCACCTCCAACTTTTTGGGGCTGACCGTCCCCGAGGAATGCGACTGATCAAAGTGCAAAGTAGCTATGCTTCAGTTGTGTAGCCAACCAGAGGTTATCTGGAGCCTCGGGAGCTGGGGAGCGCACGGAAGGTTGCTTACACCCCCAGTGCTGGT
Organism: Chorisops tibialis; assembly: GCA_963669355.1. Classification (NCBI taxonomy): domain Eukaryota; kingdom Metazoa; phylum Arthropoda; class Insecta; order Diptera; family Stratiomyidae; genus Chorisops; species Chorisops tibialis. Next base: position 268,732,179 of record OY770263.1, read on the forward strand.
TGAGTTCGTCTCTTGACGTATACGAGGGTGCTGTGGTGCCCATGTCGCGGGCAGAGCAATAGCTCGGCGTAAGGTTTAGTGATTACAACCTGTTGCGATGAACGAAAGATTGGCAGAGATTTAGATATGTAGGTCTCGCATCAAGCAGTATGAATGCCGACCTTGCAGATGGTATAAACTGCCACCTTCGGGGGCGTTCACGATTGTCGTCTAAAACAATCCGTGTTGCTAAAGCAATGGTGAGGTTAAGCTCTTGAGGCAGGTAATCACCATAATCAAACGAAGGATCTGCCACCTCCAACTGTATCGCCTAGAGGCACCATATTGTGTGCCATAAGATTTCGCACTGGCGTCATTGCTAAGATTCTTCAATAAATCCTCTGGTTCGAACGGTATCCCCCCATAACACTTAAAAATGCTTCTCATCTTTGGCTAAAATTCCCAAATAGCGGGAAACAAGCGAATGTGCAGCCTATACCCAAGAAGGGAAGCAAGTCGGACCCCGCAAATTATCGCCCAATAGCCATCACTTCCCGTGCTGTCGAAAGTTATGGAAACTGCTGTCAACCGTAAGGTCATGCAATACTTGGAGAGCAATCAACTTATAGACGATCGCCAATATGGTTTTCGGTCGGGGAGATCCACAGGTGATTTTGAGGTTCACCTAACCGAACACTGGGATACTTGCATACAAAAATTTGGCGAAGGCCAAGTACTTGCATTAGACATTGCGAAAGCGTTTGATAGAATTAAGTATAAATCCCTACTTTCTAAGCTCAAAGCATTTGGCTTTGATGCTTCTTTTTTATTATGGATTGAGAGTTTTCTATCGAAGCGCGCCATACAAGTTGTTTTAGATGGCGTCTCTTCGACTTCCTTTCCTATCAGTTCCGGCGTTCCTCAAGGCTCCGTTTCATCACCTACTTTATTTCTAATCTTTATTAACGACCTATTATCGTTGACTCTCAACCCAATTCACAGCTTTGCACATGACAGTTCACTTGAAAACATTTACAGCTTCGACTCAGTTGCTGTGCCTATTAATCGCTGTGAGTTATTTAATTCATTAAATTCTGACCTCAACACAATCCTGCAATGGGGCAGGGCGAATCGAGTAGAGTTTAATGCCACTAAAACACGCCTGTCATCTTTCTCTTAAATATGACATGTCAGTGCCTGACCTAATCTTTGATGGTATAACACTTGATCATTCAGAGAATTTCTACCTTCTGGGTATACACGTTAATAAAAAACCTGACTGGAGCCAGCACATCCTCAATGTAGCTTTATACGCCTCCAAGGCTTAGGCTTAGGCTTTCTCCGAAGGTGCAAGAAATATTTTACACCATCTGATCTTGCAACCAACAAGTCAAACATCAGTCCCCGACTCGAGTACAATTCGCATATCTGGGCTGGGGCACCCAAAACTCATCTAAAAGTACTGGATCGAATTCAGCGATTTGTTTTTCGACTTATTGTAGATGATACCATAACGGCATCTTTAGACTCCTTTGAAAATAGCAGAAATGTCGATATAGTCATGAAATTAGTCGTCTTATCCCTCCTTTATATAAATTCACGCGTAATACTCGTGCTGCTGAACGCGCTGATGAACATAAGGTTGAGCCACCCAAATCACGTACAGTGAAATATAGGCAATCGTGTCTACCTCGAAAAACCAAGATGTGGAATGCACTACTCGTGGCCGCTGTTCCTAGTGATTATAACATTATACAATTTTAAAACAACATTCACCGATTTTTTTTATCCTGTTCGTCCTTATTCAATTAACTGTTTATTTTGTTTATTTTCATTTTGTTTTATCCCTTCCTAAACTGACTGGACTGTACGCTACAGTATTAAAGGGTGACCCCTAAGTTCAACTTAGTGCCTTAAAAAGCAGAAGTGGCAGTGGATCGGTCACACTTTAAGGAAACCAGCGAAACATCGCCTAACAGGCTCTGGATTATAATCCTCAAGGAATATTTCGGGTTGGTCGACCATGTAGCACAAAAAAAAAAACATGGGAGCGAGCAGTTGAGCAGGAGACCAGAGGAATAAGTCCTGGCAACAGCTAAAGGCCGATGCTCAGGATCGCGCGTTGTTGAAGAGAGCGGTTTCTGTTCTATGCCCCTAAGTAAGAGATGCACCAAAAAACAATTTGAAGCAAAAATCATGAAAGTCTTTAGAGTGTAGGCTGCAGTCGGATTATTAAGAATGCTCAAGTAACAAATTTTTTATTCTTGTTTTTATATATGTTAACATAAAATCATTTCTGTGGAGCAACGCAGAATCATCTTTTCTAAGGGTTTATCACACTTGAAATTCGATTTCAATATGCTCTCCAGAACGTGCAAGGTGCTACTAGGAAGTGAGCAGTTTCATTCTGTTTCCAGTTATCACCTTATCCCAGCATTTTTTCGCCAGCGGGGGATCGCTCTCTACATCCGCGATGATGTGTCCTTCCAATTGGTTCCGCATTTGGGTACCTGCTCCAATCCAGAATTTAATTATATCTGGATAAAACTTTAAATCCAAGGGCATATCTTGTATTTTTGTTATGTTTATAGAATCCCGACGCTGAATGCAGCTAAAACATCTATTGAGCTGGATGGTTTGTCTGAATCCATCCAGTCCATTTACATTGCACACCCTGTCGCTGAAATCGTTATTGCGGGTGATTTCAATGTTCACAACACTGCCTAGCTTAAATATTCCTCCTGCACGGACCAAGAAGGACGTGATACAGAGCTTTTTGCCTCGTTAAACGGTTTAACACAGCTGGTAAATGAGCCTACTCGTTTACCCAGAAATTGCAGGTCAATTCTCCAATCTTCTTGATCTATTTCTCACCAACCAACCTGAGAAATATACTCTCTCTGTAATATCCCCATCGCCAATTGAAAATACTTCTTGATTCGTGCACAATTTCGTTTTGAAGCAACCGCTGCCAGTTAAGGCACACCCGTAGAACTGTTTGGCATTTCAAAAGACCCAATTGGGGGCGCGTTCTTCAATGCGTTCAATTGGAAATTGTGCTTCGATTCTAATGACTGCGATGAAGCTTGTCACTGAGACCATCTTGATAGGTATGAAGCTCTACATACCTTCCAGTCAAAAGAGATTTCGGCCGTAGAAGTACTCTTGGTTCAAATATGAATGTCTCGCGGCAATTCAGGTTAAGAAACAATCGTTTCAAAATTTTCCAACTCCAGCTAACAGAGAGCTTTATAATGCATCATTCAGTGCTCTCGAAAGTGATGGAAACTGCTGTCAATCACAAAATCATTTACTATCTCGAGGATAAACAGCTTATCCACGATCGCTAATACGGTTTCCGTTCTGGAAGGTCGACGAGAGATCTCTTGGTCTACCTGACGGAACGTTGGAACTCTTGCTTGCACAAATACGGCGAAGGTCAAGGCCATTGGCCTCGATGCTACCCTCATTCGATGGATTGAAAGTTTCCTCTCCGAACGCACGTATTAGATGGCGTTACTTCGTCCCCTTTTCCAACTAATTGTGGTGTCCCTCAGGGTTCTGTCCTATGGCGTACTCTGTTCTTAGTATTCATTAACGACCTTTGGTCTTCTACTCTCAATCCAATCCATAGTTTTACAGATGAGAGTACTTTAGATAACACCTTTGAATTTAACTCTGCTGCGGATTCTTACAAGCAATCTATTGCTTCCAAGCGCAGGGAGTTATTCAGTTCGCTGGACTCCGACCTCGACTTAATTCTGGAATGGGGTAGGAAAAATAGAGTAGAGTTCAACGCTGCTAAAACACAGGCCTGTCATCTTTCCCTTAAAAGTGATGTTCCAGCGTCGTCGTCTAATTTAGCTTTTAATGGCGTACCAATTGGCTCTTTAATGAATTTATCGTATTAGGCGTAAAGTTATATAACCATCTTGATTGGGGCAAACATATCTTTGATGTTGCTCTGGATATCTCCAAATGCCTTCGTAAATGCAAATAAAAATATTTTACACCTCACGACTTAGCAACGATCTACAAGGCATTCATTCGACCTCGTTTAGAAAATAATTCGCATTTATGGGCTGGGGCACATAAAACACAACATGCGTTCCGAATAATTGGACACTACACCATTACGATTTCTGTTGACTCCCTCGAGCATCGTAGGAACGTTTCAGTACTCACCATTTACTATCGCTACTTTCATGGTAAATGTAGTGCGAAACTTAGATTACTTATTCCTCAACCCTATTCCTACTCGTACAGTGAAATAGAGACAGTCATTCATCCCCCGCACGTCCAGACTTTGGAGCGCATTGCCTGCTAGCATATTTCCAAGCAAGTATAACCTTCAGCGCATCAAAAATAATGTCGTCATTTCCGTCTCTTTCCTCCAAAATTCCCATAACACTACAAAATTTCATCCTCTTCCTATACCGACATTATAGGGTGACCCCCTAAGTTATAATCGGTGCCTTAAAAAAAACGTATAGAGTCATAAAAACTGCCTGTTTGAAGTCCCCTTTTTGAAAGACATCCAACGATTTTTGGCATGTTTAGTGCAGCTAGAATGGTGGTGTTTTCCTGCAAAATTGCAACAACGTTTTGAACCGATAATCTATACACTGGAGATGAAAACAACAAAATTTCGCGATACGACTTTAAACTGGTCCGCATGAATACTCGTGAGTTCGCTTAAAATGGTTCGAGATTAAAACCAGTTAGGAGTCAGATGATTTGAATCAAACTTTGTAATGAATAATACCAGTTATACAGAGCACAGCATTTACCGGCTGTGTGTCATCCACTAATTTAGTCATCAAATTACCGAAATATTGATAAGTTATCAGCTAAATGATCTCATTTCTCACATAATTTAAGACTTAATGATGAAGAATGTGCTAGAGCTGCCCTTTTCATATATGTGTTTTCATGCTAAAGGAAGAAGAAGATTCATTTTCTGGCAGCCCTAACTTATATGAAATCTTTGAAGCGTGATTTAATAGCCCAGCTATGAAAGGTGGCTTCCAAACGACTCCAATATAGGACTAAGGATTATTTTTCTTTTTTTGAGTCCTTCCTTCAACAATTTTATTGCCCATTTAACTATTAAAATTTGACAGATGAGTGAGTTGCACTTCTTAATTAGGAAAGTGCTATGTGTCATCACTCTACTAACGATGCAGATGAGCTAAATTACTAATTAGTAAATTAATAATTAGTTCGCTATGTGTCATTGGTATAAGACAAAGTTTTCTTCTCTCATTCATTCATCCTTTTCCTTCATATATGCTGAAATAGTGACACTTTGAAGTGTCATCATATCGTTCCTCCATTCGCTATAACATCCTTTCATGTCATGTCCTCATAGTCACCTTTACGACCTGTTAAAATAGCCATAACCATTAGAACTACTCATCGTAAATCCCCCATTCTCCACGACATTGCTCAGCCAGGAAACCGCAACTTGTACTTCGTGTTTTTTCCCTCTTTTTATTTTTTTATCTAAATTTGTTTTATATTGAGCAAGATAAACTAAGAAAGGTGTCGAATCATTATAGGACTCTCATAAAGATTGCGAACACGAGACAACAAGACGATTTTATTTTGCGCAATTCTCTTAAGACATAAAACTCTCGAATATAACAGCGTTGTATCTATAGATAAAAGAACCTCGATGGTATTTGTTTTTATTCCAGCTTTTTGAATGCGACATTTCTGTAAAATTTGTTAACCCTACCAACAATGAATTATTCATACTTAGAGACTGTTTACAAAATATTAAATATGGTAATCTTATCGGAACTGCAAGGAGTGTTAATTTCTCAAGCAACATTAAAGAGTAATTCAAAAAATAAAAACGTGACGCACCCAGTTTTCATGTAATTCGAATTTCTTCTAATTTTTTGTTATCAGCGAAAGAGTGAATCAATTGTAAAATTTAAAAAAGAAATCTTATTAATTCAATACCATGCAGTATCAAATAAACCGCAATTTTATGATAAATTCGATACTTTAATGTCGTGGAATTTATGCGAATAAAGTAATCCCAATGGGGTCTTTCGGAGAAGTATTGCGAAAATATTTGTCATTGAATTTTTATCGAAAGAAATTGCAAGATTTCCTTTTTGGTAAGAGACCTATATTCGATTTATTCTTTAGGGATATTTCTGTTTGCAGTCTTTGCTCTAAGATTCTCAGGTAATTTGGTGCAGAATAATACTGAAAATCGTGTACCATACGAGTATGATGCAAGATTGCCGAATTAAGGAAAACTATTATAGAAACAATCTTATTTAAAAAATACCTCACTCCAACGGTATCTTGAACAAGAATGTCTCAAAAATTACCCTTTCTTCCTAGAAGATTGGAAAATTAATATTGAACTATCTCCAGTAGATGTTTAGCCAAGTAAATACGCTTAGTGTTGCTGGATTTCAATTAAAATAGATCTTGTTCACTTTTTATTACGAATCACACACTTTATTATACCGCTTAAATACTTTCTGTTTTGCACTACTACAATGGCACTACAGCCCAAATCGGACCTTGGCCTCCTGACATTTAGGTTCCTTTTACACTTTTCATTACTTATTGTGGAGGGGGGTTAGCCCTTCGCACAACTCTCTATCTACGAATTTTTCATTTTCGTAGATGGAGGTGACCAAGGTATATCCAAGCAGACAATGTGCCGGAAATATATATTGCGCCGACCGGGATTTGAACTCACGACCTTCGCATTACAACACCAACACGCTACCCACTAGGCTGCACCCTAGCTGTTTTGCACTATGTCGCTTTAATAATCGCACTGTTATCGATGTCGACTTACTCGCTTCCGAATTTCAATTGTCCTACCTTTCACACACTTCTTCTTCTACAATGGCACTACAGCCCAAATCGGGCCTTGGCCTCCTAACCTTCAGGCTACTTAAAATTTTTCATTATTTATTGTGGAAGGGTTGTTAGACCTTCACACAAGCCTCTATCTTCGAATTTTTCATTTTTGTAGATTGAGGTGACCAAAGAACACCCAAGCAGGCAGTGTGCTGGAATTATGTGTCGACCGGAATTTGAACTCACGACCTTCGCATTGTAGACCAACACGCTACCCACTAGGCTACATCCTAGCTTTCTTTCACATACGCTCGCCCTTTTTATATCTCTACACGTAAGTTCCACAAGGTTCTCCACTGTTCCCGTAGCATGCTTATTGATGTTTTTTTTTAACGCGAGGAAAAGCATCGAAACCTTGTAGTGCGGGGCTTGACCCCGCTAAGATCCCACCCCTCGCCTAACTCAGTATCACTCGGGCTAAGTATTACGTCAGGAAGAGAAAGGAGCATGAAGATCAAACGTAATGTCTAAGTCACCTTGTCTATGTCACTTTGCCTATATTAATTGTCAACTGTTGCAGTTACTATACACTTCTGTCTCAGATAGTTCCCTTCGTAGCTCTTCGAATCTCCGTAGCTCGATGAGGACTGTCACGTACATCTCAGTCACCGCGTCCAAGATATCCTTGCTGTTCAGCATATGCGGAACAATGTTGTCGGGGCTAATATTCTCTTCCGCGATTTCTTCTACTCCCCTTCTGCTCATTTCGTGAAATGGGCAGTGAAAGAATAAGTAAATGCTCTGCATTTTCTATTGCATCTGTACAGCTTGGACATCAGGAGTCATGGCCATATTTGTGCAATTGCATCTGTACAGTTTGGACATGATGCAGAGGAGTCATGGCCATATTTGTGCAAATAGGTTCTGTAACGGCCGTGCCCTGACGGAAATGGAGCGATGTAGTAATCTACTTCACCGTGCTTCCGTCCGACCCACTTACCTAGTCCTGCCATAAGTTCTGTCACATAATTTCTCACATTGGCAACAACTTTATTTTATGAGTGACATTTCAATATCGGCCAGTTTTATAAACGTCATAATGTTGTTGACAGTTGATGGTCATTTAAAGTGTGTTCGTTAACGTGTGAAGATGGAATGGGGTGTAATAGAAAACCGAACTGCAGTGATTGCACTACATAAGTGTGGAAAATCCGCGAGTGAAATTTTCAAGTTGTTGTGCCCGTTAAAAATAACGCAAAGATTTGTGTATCGTGCGATCCAGAGATATAACGCGATCCAGACTATTGAAGATCGACCTCGTTCTGGACGTCCGGGTGATGTACGTTCTTCTGCTGCCATCAAAGCGGTCGAGAGTCGAATTCGTCGAAATCCGCTTCGTAAACAACGAATCATGGCTCGAGAGATGAACATCTCCACCCGAAGTATGTCTCGCATCATAAAATCTGACCTCGGGATGAGTGCCTTTCGACGATCAACGGGACATTTGCTGACTGAGCAGTTGAAGCAAATTAGGAGCACCAGATCGAAAGAGCTCCTTCGGCGGTACGGCAACAACAAACATCGAGAAATTTTATTTACCGATGAAAAAATTTTTACGGTGGAGGAACATTTCAACCGCCAAAATTATAAGGTGTATGCCCACAGCTCCATAGAAGCCCGAGAAGTTGCCACTAGGGTACAGCGAGGACATCATCCAGCATCAGTCATGGTATGGTGGGGTGTCAGCTACGAAGGGGTCACCGAGCTTCATTTTTGCGAAAAAGGCGTAAAAACTGCAGCGAAAAATTATCAAACGGACATCCTGGAGGGATGTGTGAAGCCGCTGAACTCTACGCTATTCAACAATCGACATTGGGTTTTCCAGCAAGATTCTGCGCCAGCCCACAAAGCTCGAACCACACAAGCGTGGTTGGAAACCAATATTCCACAGTTTATAAGGGCGACGGAATGGCCTTCTGGGAGCCCAGATTTGAATCCCCTGGACTACAAACTGTGGGCGGAGTTAGAGTCCATGGTGTGCACGAGACGACACCCAAATATCGAGAGCCTTAAGCGATCTTTGACAGAAGCAGTAGCTAATTTTCCGCTAGAAACAGTGCGTACTGCTATCGATGACTGGCCCAACAGATTAAAGAGCTGTGTTAAGGCTAAAGGCGGCCACTTTGAATAATTTGTTGCTTATTTTACTTCCATTAGTATGCCAAAATAAAATATATTTTCCTTTGTCAAAAACTCTTTTTCATTTATACAAAAATTGCCCATATACGTGTGACAGAACTTATGGCACGACTAGGTATATTGTCTATACATCCATCGGCCTTTGTTCACGGTGTTCCATTGCAGTTGTCAGACGTTGGTACTTATCTTATTCGTTGCCTTTTTTTTTCTATTCGACTATTCAGCATTGGTTTATCGTATTCTTTTTGTGGTATATTCGTTGTGCTTCACCAGTTAGTATATCTGTAGCACTAAACTAGCTATCACATTCGCAGCGTCATATGGGATTCTGCGAAATCTATTGCAAACCCTTAACGCACTCACTCTGTGAACGTTTTTTCTTGAACATCTTCGGGCAAGTTTTGTACCGCAGTGTTTCACTCCATATCGGTGCAGCTTATATTATTATACTTTGAGTCACTCTTGAAATAAGTAACCTCCTGTTTTAGTTGGGTCTTCAGAGGGTCACCCTTTAATGCATTGGACGGACAGTCAAGTCAGGGGAGTTACAAGAGAGTTTCTGGAAGGGAGAGTTTATACTGTCGGTTGATGTTAACTTTGGAAAGTTGAAGGTTGTAAGTTGATGGGAATACGTAGAGCAGAAATGAATTCCACAGTCTTAATGTTTGGATGATAAAAGACTTCATTGTACCCGACGATAAAGTTTTAACAGTGAACTCATGGACGCGCGGGGCGTGCCGAGTATTTCTGGGATAGTTGAAAGAGGAGGGAAAAGCTTGGTCAGTTCTTCGCTGCATTTACCGTGGAAATATCGATAGTAAACTCTGAGTACCGCAACGTTTCTACGATGTTCGAGAGAACCTATAGAATATGTTATAGTCTAATCTCCAACTAGACGGAATGCATACTTTTCGATTTGATCGTGTACCGCAAGTTGTGTTTTGGGTGTCGCAGCTCGTATATGCGAGTTGTACTCGAGACGGGTACGAATGTAGGCCTGTTAGCTAGATCGAGAGACGTAAAATACTTTTTACATCTTCGAAAAACACCAAGGCGTTTGGAGGAATCAAGTGCAATATCAAAAATATGTTCGGTCCTATTGAGATGTTTGTTAAGTTTTATGCCGAGTAATGTAAATTTTTCTGAAGAGTGTAATTGTACGTTACCGAAGGTTATATTCGAGAAACTCGCCGGAACATTCCTTTTATGGGGTTTTCAGGCATTGACCTCTACCATTTTTTTCCTACCCCATTCCAGGATTAAGTTCAGATCTTAGCTTAGTGTACCGAAAAATTCGTCGCGTTTAGAATTTACCGAGGTACGATGAGCTTCAGTAACGGAGTCGAAATGAAAGGTGTTATTCAGAGTGCTGTCATCTGCAAAGCTATGAATTAGATTGAGTGTTGTTGACAGAAGGTCATTAATGAAGATTAAAAAGAGAGTGGGGGGTAGAACAGAACCTTGAGGGACGCCGGAATCGATTTGAAACAGTTGGGATGATACACCATCCATTACGACTCGTATCGATCGTTCAAAAAGAAAACTCTTAATCCATTTGATAAAAGTAGTGCTAACACCTATGGCTATGAGTTTTACTAATATACGAGTTCCAACGTTCAGTCAGTTAGACTATGAGATCTCCAGTGGATCGCCCAGAACGGAACCCGTTTTGGCGATCATGAATAAGATGGTTATCTTCAACAACTGACATGTTTGCGACTGACAGCCGTTTCCATCACTTTCGATAGCACTGAAGTAATATAGGGCGGTAGTTCGAGGAAATCGCTTTGTTTCTCTTCTTAGGGATTGCCTGGACATTCCCCATTATCCACATGGTTGCAAAATGTCCTGAAGAGAATGACAATGATAAAATAGAGTGCGAAGGGGTTTAGCCAAAGAGGATTAACATTTCTTAAGTGCAATAGGGAGGATGCCATCAGGATCAGCAGATTTGTGAATATTGTTATCTTGGAGATCAGGCGTGTTCGAAAGTGAAAAACTACACTGCGGTGGTCTTGGGGAGACTGATTTGATGGTGGGAGTTTAGAGTTTCTTGCCAAGTTCGTAGCCAGAAGATTAGCTTGCATCAGGTCTAACCGCTTTAGGCTTGGATTTCATACTTTGCCGTTTATCTCGCTTTTTTAGTTTTTGCTTTCATCCGTCCTATTTCTGTAGGTTCCTTAGACTTAAGTTTCTCAGCTGATACTCCATGTAGTTGTATGTTACGAGTATCTGTGAACGCATTTCTCTTTCTCGGCTTTTTAGGTAGGGTGGTTCGGTTCTGGTGCCCTTCGTCTCGCTTTTTCTTCTGTGGATCATAGTTGATGCACTCTAGTAATGGCCAGATTTGGGCACTTTTATCATGCATGGGTTGACACAAACCTTCATGAGGATTTGCGTTCAAAGTCGCATCAGTGTTAGTCATCAGAGCCTACACCACCAACTGAATGTCAGGGTTTTAACGGGATGAAGGCAACTGTGATATTTGCCTGAATGACATTTCTACTCCCACTTACTGAGGTAATAAAATAACAGTATGCCAGTATGCCATAATTAAGATCTTAATAACCGTCTTCTGTGCTTTTCACACGCCGATCTACAATTGAGGCGCTTAGATGCCTAGGCATCTAATAACCATGAGTTGTATCAACTCTACGACGAGCCAGAGGCTTCAACGTTCATCAAGCTACGTAAACTGCAGTGGGCTGGCCATGTAGAGGCGAATGGAAGACAGAAGAATCCTCAAACGTGCTCTGAAAGGCAAAGCGAGTGGTAACCGGTCAGTAGGCAAGCCACGCAAGCGATGGGAAGACTCGGTTGATGAAGATAGCAAAGCCATCTTAAAAATTAGCAGCTGGTCTTTGGATCGAGACGATTGGAGGCGACGATTTCAGGAGGCCAAGGCCCGATTTGGGCTATCGCGCAATTGATGATGATGAGATGCCTAGGGGTATAAGTGCAGAAAATGTAAAATAAAACATAACAGGACTACGATTGGGCGTAAAGCCCAATCGTACGATACTGTAGATGAAAGAGGAATTTTTTGATTTTAAGAAATTTTTTAGGGGAAGTGATGGAGGAAATAACGACATTGAACTACTTTTTTCACATCACGCTAGAGTTGCCACCAAAATGTTTTATAGAAAATTTAGAATTAATAAATTTAATAGGTACTGAGAAAATTAGTGTATTGGATGTTGTTAAATTGTATCAGATTGTATGGGAGGGGGTAGAAGGAGTGATACTAATCGTCTAATTTTTCCCTGGTCTTACTAATAATTCTAAATAAATATTTAGTGCACAATTTCAGCTCGATAAATTTTATACCTACTGAGTAAATTTGTTTATAGTATTTCATGAAAAAGTTCAGTTTGTATGGAAGGTGGTGGAAGGAAGAGGTGGTCTCAAACAAATTTTATACAGTAGATTGGAATCACCATGAAAGTAGTACATTCCAAATTTCAGATAAATATCATTTATACTTTTCGAGTAAATCCGATTATTGTTAAATTACGAAGTTATGTCATTTTGTATGGGCGGGGGCAGAAGGGGTAAAGCTAATCCTCTAATTTTTTTAGTTTTACGAATAATTCTAAATAAGTATTTGGTGCACAATTTCTGCTCGATAAATTTTATACGCACTAAGTAAATTGGTCTAGCGCATTTCATGAAAAACTGCAGTTTGTATGGGAGGTGGTGAAAGGAGGTGGAGGACACAAATAATTTTTATACAGTAGATTAAAACCATCATAAAAGTATTACATTCCAAATTTCTATCTATAACTATCTAGCGCAACACGTTCTCATGCTAGAGAGGACATGGGCGGACGGATGAACGGACAGACAGACAGGCAGACGGACGGACGGACGGACATCCGGTTTTGAGATTTTTGAGTGATTCTATGAACTTCTGTACCATTCATTTTTTTCTCCGAGCCTTATTTCTTAGCGTTACAAACTTTGTAGCAAACTTACAGTACTCTCAGATTTCATCTAGAGTATAAAAATACAAGTGAACATGTGTCCCTTGTCAATCGAAACATTCAGCTGTTCATTCAATGTTACATTTTCTGACCAATAGTGTCGCTTTTAGAATTCCCAGGCAATCATATCCCTTGACCACCAACTAAAACTACCATTCATCTAACAAAAAGCGCACCTAACTCCATTTTCAGGAATTTGTCGATTATACCCCTTGGCATCTAAGCGCATCAATTCTTTTCCGATTTTGACCTGGATTATTGCTTCAGAGTTTTTATGTGTGTTTGAATTTTTACAAATATACTGCAAGCCTGAGCACACAGGGTTATTCATCGTTTACTTCCTCTTCCGGAAACGCTAGTGCATATTATAGCCATTCGGGTTACAATAATCCTTCCCTCCTCCTTTCTCAACCGGGCTTGGGACCGTTTATGGTGGAGTTATGCTTATTGATATTTTTTTTTCTGGTTACACCAGGGAGGTGAGGAATTTTCATTAGTTACCTATAGCCCGTGCCATTGGTATGTACGATTCACATACTTGATCCTGACAGAAAACTGTCAGCTGATATGCGACTGCATACTAAACCCAAACCATTCTACCCGCGGAACTGCCTTTGGGAAACAAGTGCTCTGCTAGGGATCTTAGCATTATCGGGCATGTAATTTGTGGGATGCGGAAGAGGTGCAAGATTTTTGCTATCTCGGAAGCATTGTCAGCATGGACGGCGGAGCCGAAAAGGATGTTGAGGCTCGGCTAAATAAAGCTCGTCAGGCCTTCGGTATCCTTTCCCCTTTCTGGAGGTTAAGAGAGATCTCCCTTCGCACGAAGCTGCGAATTTTTGACGCATGCGTCAAATCCGTGTTGTTATATGGTTGTACTACGTGGAAAGTGACCGTTCGACTTACCAAGAAACTACAGACTTTCGTAAACCAATGCCTCCGGCGCATTTTAGGAATATTCTGGCCAGAAGTAATCTCCAACGACGAACTTTGGAGTACAACTCGCCTCATTTCTTCGAACGTGTCCTTGTCGAAGAGTTTGTCTTTCCATTTTGGGCCTGTTAATGCTTTTATTTGTTTTATATCAATTATGATCTCCTGATGATCGCTGTGTATATATTTCTCCCTAAGACGTCATTTCGTAGGAGGGAGTTGCTTACGAAGGCTATGTCTATGGTGGAGCCCGTTCCTAATTTGCGATACATGTTTGCCTGGCCGTTGTTTGCTACCCCTATTTCTACTTGTGCCTGCTACTCCACTTGTTTCTCCATGCTTTGAAGTCACCGCCTATGATCACTGCAGTTTTATAGCGTGCGTCGGCCATTAGAGTATCTATCATTGTCCGGATTTCACTCGTTTTCCCACTGGGTCGTGTATAACAGCTATAGAGGCGAATTTATTTTTGCTCGTACGAAGCGCTCCGCTTGTTCACTGGTTTTTTGGAAGGCGTGTTTTCCTCATATCCATATTGCCGCTTGATTTGTTTTGTCACAGATCCAGATATTGCCGTCAAGAGTTTTGTATGGTTCGCTAATAAAGACGATGTCCGCTCACTCGTCCTTCGCAGTTTATAACAGGATATCAGATTTCTTTATAATATCTTCATGATTTTTACTTGTGATGACTCTTCTGAAGATTATTTGCATTTGCTGCTGCTGACTACATGCTTCACATCTTCTGGGTGATCCTTTCTATAGAACAGCTGGTATGCACAATGTGGCCTTCAGCTCCACGCTTCCTTCAAAGCTTGGAGCGGTCTTCTCCGTTTTTGCACTGCTTGGCTAGGTGACCAAACTGTAGAAATTTAAAACATTTTTAAGCAACGTTCGTTCGTGAATGCGGCAGTTGACCTAGCTTGGATTCTTCCAGCTTCTAATAACTTTCTTGCCTTTCATAGTGATAAGATGTTTTTCAGCGAAACTAAAATGCGAAGATCGTGAGTTCAAATCGCGGTCGACGCATAATTCCAGTACACTGCCTGCTTTGGGTATACCTTGGTTACCTCAATCTACGAAAATTAAAAGTTCGCGGATAGAGGGTTGCGCGGAGAGCTAACAACACTTCCGCAATAAATAATGAAAATGTTAAGGAACCTGAAGGTCAGGAGACCAAGGCCCGATTTGGGCTGTAGCGCCATTGAAGAAGAAGAAGTCATACCTCCCGTCTCCTTAAGGAATTAGGAGATCTTTTTTTTTATGTCCTTTTGATTCTCGATACCGCCTTTCCAACTGCTTCCAATTTGGTCCTTTACCATTAGATGACAATAGCGTCAGGTCTAGTTTTTTTTTTGGTCTCTAGCTTTTTCTTGACTATCTTTTTCTTGGCGGATTTTTACCCTACGCCTACTTCTCTCGTTGCTTTTTGGCAGTCTTCTTGTGAATGGGTATTGACCATCTTCTCCTGTCGTTTGCTTGCTGTCTGAGGTGGCGTTGATCTGTCGTATCATTCAGCGGCGGTCATCTGGTTTTTTAGTACAGTTACTGTACTGTACAGTACTGTTTCCGCTTTGGCTCTGGGGTTTCGCTGTCCTCAACCTGCCTTCTTTTTGGTTCAAGGCTTGGTTTTAGCCAGGGTGAAGTTTGGGAGGAATTGTTTTTACGGATCACCTGCTTTGCTTTCTCGTCGTGTAGCCGAATCGCCGAGAGTTCGTAGGGAGCTCTGATGCTGTCTTTTGCCGTCTTCAAGCAATTCTACCAGTTACCCGAGTTGCTCACCTAGCTGGTGGAAATTTCTGGGCGCACAGTTGCGTGTCTTAGTAGGGGTGACTTGCGTCGGTCCGTATTCCTTTGTGATACTGCTACATTGTCAACTGGTGACCTCAGCATTCTTAAACTCCCCTGAAAGAGGTTTTCCTCGATCTCTCCGTTCTTGCTTGGTCTGTTGTTTAATATTTATTGCCGTAGCATGCTTATTGATGTGTAATTAAATGTTCCTTACGGGTTGCTGTTGAACTTTTCCTCGTTCATAACTCCGTTGCTCTGGGTGGTCGAAAGAGTCAACTTTTGTAATAATCGTAAAATCATCAGGAGATAGGGTCATCTTTTGTCATGTAATCCATCATCATTAGTGCCGCGAAATTTTATCATTGTGTCTTTTTCTCCCGCCCATTCATAGCGTTAGTATTTCCATATTCAAGTCTTTCAAATCTAGATTTATCAGAGCCCAGAACGGTAAAGTCAAATCACTAATCCAAATCAACTCCCCCATCCTCTTTATGGCGGCAAAAACCTATATCGACCATTGAACTCTCGCTAAATGTCCTTTATGCACGCAATCAAATCGCCAGCTGCATAATTATACCAATCGACTGTTCCAGTAAATAACAGGGAAATCCATAATGAAAATTAGGAGTGTGTATTGTGTGGGGGTGCCACCGTACGCTCCCCTTTCAATTCAAACATGAAAACCAACACCGGACACGGGCTGCAAACAGACTAGCGTTACGCTCCCGTACACTCGATCCAACTGTAGTCACCTGTTTCGCCTAAATGCAGACAGGGTTGCAATTATCCTCGTAATCGAGTAGCAGGAATCACCTGGATACGAAAAAACACACTAGAGGGTCCGCACATTCCTTGGATTTTCTCGACCACATTTCAAATTGTTCGCTACCACAAATGTGGGGTGGATTACCAACCACTTAGCCACATTGCTGCACGAAACTAGCGCCAAAGACGCGGGGCAGGCGTTAATTAGAAATGACAATTTCGAATCCCCTTTTAAGGCTAAGGGCGTCAAAACAACAATAATGCCGGCAACGAAAATTATGCAGATAATGGAGAGAGGGCGCTTCGCATTTTAAATATGACGCCAGACTTCGTCACATTCCATACGCTATTAAAGTGACTCGACTATGGTCAGTTTGGCGATGTGAAGTGCGCGATACGTGCTCGCTTCATGGAAAGCGAATTTGCTGGAATCGCGAAGAGACAAAAAGTACAGAGAAATAACATCGAAGATTGACAAGTTGTGTCGGTGTTGTTGGCTTGGACCTTAAGACAGGCTTTAGTATGGACTTAACGATTAAAAGCGAGAGACTGTTTCAGGTTATGTCTCCGTAAGTTGAAAAGGGAGAATGAAGGGGAGACGATAGTGGTTGGAATGGGAGCCGTTCAAATTCTTTTACGGATTGTTGTTTTGCTGTCGCACAACAAGTAACCCTGACCAGATGAGTGTACAGGTGCCATGTTGCCATGTTTTTCGAACTAAGATATGGTCGGTGAAATGTATGTTTTTCTGGAAATTCTGCAGGCTAAGACGGTGGTTTCTGTACATGACAAATGGGTAAATACCTTAGTAATAGAAATAACTCATCAGTATGGGTCACATATATCTGGAAACTTTGAAAACAATTCAGTTGGCTTGAGTATTTGGGGACAATAGCTTCTGTTTATCATTTTTCTTTTAAATGCCAACTAGAGAGGCATTGAGCTTCAAAGTCTAAAGTGGCAATGAATTGGTCACTCTGTGAGGAAGCCGTAAACAAGCTCTAGATTATTTTCTCCAATAGGGCGCAATCCTGAGCATCGGCCTTTAGTTGTCGCCAGTACTTGCTAATTCTTCTGGCCTCCTGTGCAACTGCTCACTTTCATGGTGGACCAACCCGTTGTCTTCTTTAGGGGTTATGTCCCAAAGCTTATCTGAAGGTGTTTTACTTTGGTTTCCGCAAAGTGTGACCGATACACTGCCACATTCGCCTTTGAATTTGAATGTCTATTTTAGTCTGACCAGCTGTACTCCAAAATTGAAAATCATTTCTGCCCTGAATATCCTTAAAATGCGTTGGAGGTACAGGCTTCCGAAAGTTTGCAGTTCCTTGGTAAGCTTAGGATCAAATATAATTGTTTCTTTTTAATATCCATGAAATTGGCTTTACTTGAAAGATGATTTTATGGCATTAATCTTTAAATATAATTTCGGGCATGTGGCCGCTGTGGTTGCCGCGTATATGCGTAATCTGGAACTCCAATTTTCACACACCCTTCGCTATAAATCAGGCTGTCTTTTGGCAAATAACACGTTGAATGTTTGCTTCCAAATGCTCAATAGTTTCTGGCTTATCGGCGTAGACATGGGACTTTACATATCACCAGAGAAAAAAATGTAATGACGTCAAATCGCAGGAACGAAGTGGCCAGTTTACAGGTCCATTTTGTGAAATTATCGAT
Organism: Chorisops tibialis; assembly: GCA_963669355.1. NCBI lineage: Eukaryota > Metazoa > Arthropoda > Insecta > Diptera > Stratiomyidae > Chorisops > Chorisops tibialis. The sequence goes on from OY770263.1 coordinate 268,750,345, forward strand.
CATCAAATGTTTCTTTCAGTAAATTAATTACATCGCGCGGTGTGCGGCAATTGGCGTCGTCCTGTTGAAACCACATGTCTGCGACATTAATTAGTAATTAGCAATCCTGTCTCTGTACCGCTCACCGTTGACTGTAACGTTCTGACCATCATCATTTTTGGAGACATACATATGGACCAATGATTCCACCGGTCCATAAAGCGCACGAAACGGTGACTTTTTCTGGATGTAATGGTGTCTCGACAATGGTGGCCGGGAACTGTAAAATCAGCTGTCACAGAAAACAGTTTTGCCAATTTAAAGTTCTCCGCCTCTAAAAAAAACACCTTTTATAAGTTCGAGTTACTGTCGAACGATAATAGTTTCTAATCGCCGACAATTGCATTAGGAGTTTTTGCCCTCAGCAAAGCAAATTCGATTACAACCTGATCGGAAGTAAATCTTAGTGATTTCGAGTTCAATCTCATATAGTTTTATGCTCTCATTTTTATTTTATTCAATTATATTATCAAATTGCAAGCCAGTTTATCATTTCCCAGTTCCCAACTCCCTCACAAAGTTTCCCATATACATAAAATTCCCATACCATATGTGGGTGCGGGTTTATGTTATAATACGAGCAAAACGAGAAGACTTTCTTTCCCTTGAATGAAAACCATTCCTGCAGCACTATAATACACATGCTCTTGTGCATTCACAATTTTCCAATTTGATCATAACATGAAATCGATAACGAAAAAAAAAAGTTTTTAGGTTGTAGGCGTAGCCGGCTGAGGAAGTTACCATGGGATAAATCCGTTGCAATCTACCGGTAGTTACTATGGGGAGTGCCCTTCACCTCTGCAACAAAATTAACTCAATTATTACGTATAGGAAAAGTTGTTCGATGGGAAATATGCTTATATCCCTCGTGGGACAAAAGCCCTCGAAGACTTCGACGGGAAAAATTTCACGTATTTTCATACGTGCAGACGCCTGGGGGTCGGAAAATACCACCGACCTTTTCATCGAGATATGACAGTGTATAGTGTTTTGCTGTCTATGTCGAAATGTCCTGACGAGAACACTCGTACATATTCCGGTGATAGTCGTCGTCCGTGTCTCAATATTGCAATTTTCTTTTACAGCCTCCTTAAGAGCCTATGGCGGGATTAAAGAGGGTTTGAAATTGCAATAAGGGTGGAAAAAATCTTGCATAAGGATATATGCCAAGATAAACAGTTTTTTCATGGTAAAGCCAAGATGCCGAGGGTTTCCAATCAATCGATTGTTGTATTGACGGTATGATGATGATGGAATAAAGTGGGTTTCTTGAGGTGCTGGAAATACGACTGTGGGCAATTCTTAAGGCTTTCGAAGAACTCTTCAGATGTTGCTTTTGACATGCAGAATACTTTGCTCGTAAAGACATCTGTTTGAGGCTAAATAGAAAATGAATTGGAACTTAGAGGGCTTTGATAATGACACCTGAGATATGAAACAGGAAGTTGAAGTTCAAGTTGAAATGCAATTTGACTTTAATTAAAAATTAGAAGCACGGTTTGAGTTTTATGAAAATTCGCACCTGAAATTATGATAGTTATGACCACGTTAGAATTATACATCGACTTTTTCATTGTAGGCGAATATTTCGCTTTATATCTCCTTCCATTGAATCTCCTTTCCAAAATCTCTTCTAAAAAAATCCGTGATTCCAAAATCCCTCTTTGCCAAAATGATTATTTTTTTCTTCAAATTGCACTTGTGGAAACCCCACTGCAACAAAGTCCACTGTGACATAATCTCCTGCGACTGAGAATGGTCTGCATTAGTTTTAATTTAAGCGGGGATACAGACAATAAGTTCGATCAGAAATTGATTAAAAAAAGTACTGAAAATACGGTGTTTTTATACATTCTAGGAAAGTGTTCTATAATATTCAAAGCCAAAGTATATGCTATCACTAACTGCACATATTTAAACATGAAAATGCCGCACTCCTGACACCCCCGTCATACGTAATGAAGCCGTAATTGGTATGGGAATGTGCTCATGCTCTTGAAAACCTTGCTTAAAAAAACTAGATCACAATTTTATGGATGTCAGGACACTCAGAGGTACAAATTAAATGCCCCCGTTATACTAGCCAAACCGCACGCGCTCACTAGTACAGTGCGAAATATCTAAACACTGATATCTAGGCGTCCTTCATTCCTTATTCCCTTGTACGTCAGTGATGTGGAATGCATTACTGGGCAATCTATTTTCGGCAGGTTACAATTCCCAGCAATTCAAAAACATCATCCATTGCTATTTCAAACTTATTCCTACTACGTTTCCCTATTTTCACTTCTTTTCCTTGCCCATGCTGATCTAACCATAATTTATTTAACCTTAAAAAAAATTAATGGGGTGACTTACGTCCTGAATCAAAAAAGGAACTACTACGTAGATGGTTGGTCTAGACCAACACTGCGGTATGGAGATGTATAGTTCACGAACGAACTAGTTCAATCGAACTATTCAGATCGCTGAACTAAACGAACTATTCATTAAAGCTCTTACATTTAGTTCGAAATGATCTGGGCTGGCTGAATGTTCAGTTCGGAAGGATCCATATTTGGTTGAGTTCGGCACATCCGCAAATGCAGCACTCATAACATGTATTTTCATTTTCGCTTAAGATTTTTGCTTAAGAGATTGTGGTAACGGCAGATGGGCAGAGTGTGATTTTTGCATCTACCTATACAATGGCACTAGTCCAACTCCTGACTTGGCCCTCCTGATTTTCAAGTTCATTAACATTTCTTATTATTTATTATGGAGGGGTTGTTAGTCTTTCGCACAACCCGCTATCTACGAATTTTTAATTTTCGTAGATTGAGGTGACCAAGGTATACCCAAGCAGGTAGCGTGCTGAAATGATATCGAGATTTGAATTCAAGACCTTCGCGATGTAGACCAACACGCTACCCACTTCACTGCATCTAGCTGTGATTGGTTTCATTTTAAATGGGAATAACAGAAATGAAGCAATGTCGTACCGCATCACATCCGCTATAACTATTGCTTGTATGAAAGTTTGTACATTATATTATTAAACGAACTAATCAAACTGTAAGCAGTTCGTTCCATGACAGTGTATGCTGTGTACAGTGTATTTTTGTTTGAATGGAATTGTTCTTGGATCGAACAAATCTCGTTTTAGGTCACGAACGAACTAGCTTTTCATCCCTACTACAGTTTGGAAAAATTTATATTTTTTGCAAATATCTCGTGAACGGCGGCTCTGATATAACTTTTTGCCTTTTTTATTTTTGACTCGAGATATCAGCAAGAAACCGCAAATTCGGATTACAAGATTCAGTAAAATCTGCAAAAAATTTAATTTACCAGATATTTTGAGATTGACTGTTTGAATCGAGTGAGTTTTTTCTTATCACTTCCTTTATTTTGATTCGAAATGTCTGCGAAAAATGAAATCTGCAGTTTCGACCTGCTCTGAGTTAAATGAACTGTACGAGCTTAAATAAGAACTATCATTTTTAGTGAATTGAACTAGTAAACTAGTTCATAAATAGAAACTATTTACCGCGGTATTCCCATCAGTGGAGCTAGCATTGCTACACTATAAGCTGGGCACAACTGACGTAGCGTCTATCTTATTTGACTCCATGGATTTTCTCATAAGACCACCTTTATCATTTTTGTACGCTCTTGTTGTAACGTAAAAGCACGACTTGCCGAAAAGAACACAAAAGCATAATTAAAAAAAATGCTGCACACAAACATTACGCTAGTGCATACTTTTTCGTAATAGCTAAAATCCTAAGTTTTCTGTGTGAATATTAACCGGACAACTCTGCGCAATATGAATAACAGATTCTCTTTGTAACGATCGTGTCAAAATTCACTGTAGTGATTATATTTTTTTTTTTGATCGAGTATGATGTATGTATGAAAAAAAAAGAAAGATTTTTTTTTTGAGTCAGTTTAGAATTTGATTTTGGAGGAAATTCATGTAGATAAAAAATAAATGTGCTTAAATCATAAAGTTAAATAAACTTAAAAAAAAATCGTTTTCAAAACTAGATATCTTTTTTACTGGAAATAAAAAAAGAAGTCAAAATTATCGAACATATTTTTGGAGTACGCGTGCATAAAATCTTTTTGAGGAACGTTTTCTCGAATTCGTTAGTGGAGAATTTTTATCGCTGAAACTCGGAAATGAAGACTGTTAGCGAGAGAAAGATTTTGCAGATTACGTCAATTGCGCACAGAATTACGATCAACCAGCATACGTTACCATATCGTCGATGGGAATATCTATGATGGCTGGTGGTGCAACAATTTCGCCATATCCAGCTCCAATGGGACAAATGACGATGCCAACTGTGAAGATTCAACAGCAGTCGCAACAGTATTCGAATCTATCGCTGCAATTAATCCAGATGCCGCGGTCGATGCAAGCTATTTCCAATATGCAACTATATCGACCGACACTTACGTGACTTGGCACGTCAGGATCAACATCTCATCAATATGCAACGTATTCGAAGGGTTCTAGCGTTGCTGGCCAAACTGTTTCCTTGGCTTCCGTAGTATCAGTATGCTTCCATGAACGCCCACATCAGCATCCACATCTCGTCAGTATGCAGCGTATTCGAAGGGTCCTAGCGTGGCTGGCCAAGCTGTTTCCTGGCTGCCACAGCAACAGTTTTCTACCATAAACGCCGCCGCTATAAGCATCTATATCATGCAGGGAAGAACGCAAGGAGTTATGTCAACTTACGCCACTAATCTAGGCCAGGCCTGTAGCGATGTTAATAATTTTTAGATCATATTTCTTAAGAGTCGTGTTGCTTGATAGTGCAACACTAATTGCTTGGTAAATTGGTTATCTATTTCATTCCCTTTTCTCCATCTCCAAATCTGGAGAATTGTTTCTTTAATTGTATGGGTTGCGACGACACGACCCAACTCTGACTGAGCTAGTCAAAGACAGGTGGTCGCAGACAATTGCCGCATACATATTAAAGAATTATAAATGAATCATCTTGTAGAAGCTGGTTACATCTTCGATCAGAGAGACCGAGATCTTTGATTGCGTTTTTTTTTCAATTACAAATCTATTGCACTGATATCAACGTATATCAATTACGTACTACGCATAATAATAAAGTATTTTACAAACACCTAACTATCTTTAGAAATGTATTTGAGAATAAACGCGGTTCTTACGACACACTTCGTATCTGCTCCATATTAAAGCGAGTGAATTTGTGAAGCTGTCATTTTTGTTATGACTCCAACCAATGAACTACGCATTGAGGTTCCTGGCTTATACTATAAAGGGCTTTGGATGTAGCCATCAGCTCCTGGTCCAGATAGGAAATGGAGTTCGAATGGTCTCAGGTCTTTGGGCAAAGACACGAGACTAAACATAGTTGAGTCTGTGATCTGCAGGCTTTGCCTTGAAGAAGAAACTGCGAAGCATACCACGCGATTACGTGGTAATCGCATGCAGTGTCCTTATCACTGCGGGAAGAACCCTCTAAGCCTAAGTGACGTTACGCTCTCTCCGCCTAACACGATACTGCGGTTCTTCAATACAGCCGGGTTCTTGGAGGAGCTGTGAATAGATGGGGCAGACACCTTGTGGTGATCGCATTACTAGAGAGGCCTTGCTTACTCTATTCTAAACTACGAGTAGGGCTATTTCAATGTCCTATATTAAAAATAACTTTACCAGGTCATGTCAATAACAATTTTTTAGAAAAAACTTTGGAGGGAGTTTGTCCAGCAGATGTAAATATTTTATTCTATAACGAAAAATACAGTGAAGTGAACGGGAATCTAAAAAGTTTCTATGCCACTATTCTGGAGCGGATGAAAAGGGAATCTTCTCGTCCTAGCAATAGCGATACTTAACAACAAATATGCTATTTAACAAGTAATACGAAGTCACTTTATCTGAATCATGGAACCATATCTTGTTTTGTTTAAAGTGGATAGCATGACACTAAGGCTCCATGCCACAGTTGTCTTTTGCAACATGGATTGTATTCGACAAAAAACAATAACGCCCCGGAAAATACCTGCAAGATACTTACGTACTGGTCCCGGTCTATACTAACTTGCAGGCTCAGTATTTACAACGGTAAGTACAAGATATATCTACATCTTTTCCAATCTTTGGGTTTTAGAACTCAGTTGATACTAAACTCCACGTTGAGCACAAGGTTTGCCATAGGCTCAAATAAGTTAGTGAACTAAGAAATCCGTATACTGCACGTAGCATAGTACAGCATAACGGAAAATGCTCTGTCTGCGATATGGGCGTCAGCCATAGCCCTTTACGTGTATTCGAAGGGACCACAACTATGGCTGTGTTGAATCGCCCGCATCACATCGCATCAGATGATCCATCCTTATTTACGATGGCGCTGTAGCCCAAATCGGGCTTTGGTCTCCTGATTACTTCGCCTCCATCCATCTCGGTTCAGTGGCCGCGTCCTCCACTTTGAACATCTTAGCAGTGATTTGCCGTCTGCATCAATCGAATCCTCCGAGCGCTTCCGTGGTTTTGCGACCGGTCTTTGTCCATTAAGTTTTTCTTTTAGTGTGCGTTTGGGAATTCTTGCGTCATCCATCCGCTCCACATGACTAGCCCATTGTAGTTTCTTAAATTTTATGAGAGTTGATGTATTGTCGGAGAAGCTGATCCATTGGTCAATTCCTAATTCAAGAATAACTTTCCGTCAATTCCATCATGCAGCGTTTACCTCCGGTTGCGATCCCTATGAGTCTTAGGTACTTTGCGAACGTTTCCCCCGCCTCCGGTTACTACTTTCTTCTCGTCAAACACGCCTTCCGTCAAATCATTTATCTCCCACGATCCTGCATAAGACCCCAATTTCGCTCCCTTCAGCTCGCTGCTACCTAATATCACACTTCACTACTTTCTTCCGAGAACCACCCATGGGCATATACCGTCCATCTACGTGTCCTGCATCCGATACAATCCGCCTCCGACTTTTGCTCCCTTGCTACTAATCTTCGGTTAGGGTCCATCTCTCATCCAGATTTCGGCCACATTGGCAACTTGTTAACCGCCAATCCCTACTTTCTTTACCTTCCGCTACTAACACGATACCCTCAGTAGTACTTTTTTTCGTATACGAACCAACTGATACGATATGATGGGGGTCTCTAACACAATCACCGTAGTACCAGGTTTTAAGCCTTTGGTCCGGCTTTCGTGGGTCACCGCACTTGGGTCGTCTTGTACCGACCATACAAATGCCATACTAATAATATTGGAGTAGTCCGCCAAAATGGGTTCGCCACTACATCTCATGTTTGTGGACTTTGAGAAGGCTTTCGATAGCGTCAAGCGAGATTATATATGGAATACTCTGCGTAGGAGAGGTATTCCAGATAGATAATAGCTATGGTTAAAGAATCCTACGAAAATGCAAGATGTCGTGCCTTATATAGAGAAGAGTTGTCCGAGAGACAGGGCTGAATATTATCACTAGCCCTGTTTCTGGTGGTAACAATTGACATCTTGAAAGTTGCACTTGAAGGTGGGGAAGGTAAAGGTCTTCAGTGCGGAGTATTTAATATCTTAAGTCAACTTGATTATGCTAATGACGAGTGTTTGCTTGCACATGACCGTTCGAACTTAGAGTCAAGCTGTGTAAGACGTGCGAGATTTCTGTCATCTCGGAGGCATTGTCAGTATGGGCGGCGGAGCCGAAAAGAATGTTCAGGCTTACCAGGCCTTCGCTATTCTTTCCCCTTTTTGGAGGTTGAGAGAGAACTCCCTCTGCACAAAGCTGCGAGAATTTGACGCATGCGTCAAATGTGATATATGGTTGTACTACGTGGAAAGTAACCGTTCGACTTACCAAAAACTGCAAACTTTCGTGAACCAGTGCCTGCGACGAATTTTAGGAATATTCTGGCCAGAAGTTATCTCCAACGACGAACTTTGGAGTACAACTGGACAAACTAAAATAGGCATTGAGATTCAAAGGCGGAAGTGGCAGTGGGTCGGTCACATTTTGAGGAAACCAGAGCGAAACATCGCCAAGCAGGCTCTGGATTATAATCCTCGAGGAAGGCGTCCGATTGGTCGACCATGTAGCACATGAAAGCGAGCAGTTGAGCAGGAGGCCAAAGGAATGTGCAAGTTCTGGCGACAACTAAAGGCGGATGCTCAAGATCCTGCCTTTTGGGGCGTCTTAACAGGAATTTGATGTAATTGATTTATACTAAGTAATCTGCAAATCTTTCCAATTTATTCCTATGTGTCGTAACAATTTCCAAAATCGACTTAGGTAATTTCCTATGAGTTCTCCGAATTTTCAAACTAAAATTTTATCCGCCTGAAACAATTTCAAACACAAATGGTAAACATTAGATTGCAAATTTCCCATTCAATTTATTCTATTGTTTTCGTGAAATTACCTCATCTTAGCCACTAACTCTCTACGTACTGGCTACTTTCAAGATTACTTAAACACACACTGACCAGAAAATCATCACTTATGCAGACAGCACGTCAACTTGGTTTTATTACATTACTGGACACATGAATAGAAAATCTCATTTGAATAACGCGAAATAAAAAAAAATGTCATTTTCATTACAGGAAATGATTATGATGATGATCATCATCATCGTCATCATTTAAAACTTAAATTAGTCTTTGATCGGTCAGTCTCTCTGATAAGTGTCGACTGTGTTGTCGTCTATCTGATTGTTAAGATTTTTTTTTTTGCATTATGTAAAATTATTTTTCTGTGGATTTGCTGCATAATTTTTATTTTGAAACGACTTTAATTCAATGATGCGGCCTTGAAGAACCCGATTATACTACTGGATTTACTTAATTCTGCCATAAGTTCTGTTAAAAGGAAAATTTATATTAGAAAATGAAGACCTTTATTTTGTAAATTTTTGTTTTCAGGAAATATTTCAAAGAGTATTACACGTGATAAAAAAAAAAATATTCGAAATAACCTTCTTTTGCCTTAAAACAAGTCCGGAGTCTGCGTGGCCAGTCGTCAATTACAGTATGCACGTTTTCCGGGAATTCCTCCATTGCCTTGAACAAGGGACCTCTTCAGGCTCTCCAAATTCAGTTGATTGCCATTTCTTCAAGAGCAGTCCATAAGAGTAGTCTAACCGATTGAGGTCTGGACTCCCAGAGGGCCCTTTGAACTCAGGAAAACTTCTTAAGCCACAACTGAGTTGATTTGACGTTGTGGGCGGGTGTAGAATCCTGCTGCGAAACCCAATGTCACCCGTCACCCGAACGTGTTCTATCCTCCTGACTTTCTGGTTCCTTAACATTTATTTGTTTTTGTGGCAGGGTTCTTAACCCTTCGCACAACAATCTTCCATGCTCCACTAAATATCGCTTCCACTAAATACCTCTGGTGGTAATAAATGACTATCTTGAAAGCTGCACTGGAAGGTGGAGAAGTTAAAGTTTTGCAACGGGGACTATTTAACATCTTAAGGCACATTGATTATGCTGATGACGTGTGTGTTTTTGCACATAGGATTCCATGGCGTAGTGGGCAGCGTGCTTGCTTTACAGTCAATAGGTCGTGAGTTCGATTGTCACTCCAGATAGTGGAATCTTTTTAAGCACGAATTTTCAGTTGCCATTGGCGATGAAAAATTATTCGAAATACAAATGGGCAAACAGTGTAAAAGTGAAACAGTTCCACTTCAAAAAGGTCTATATACTCAGTAGACAGTTTCTGTTCGCTTTCTATCATTCAGTCACCCATAACATCTGCAAATATTTGTCAGTAGCAGATAGTACAACTGAAAAATATGCCAACTTCTCCACTCGTTACGGTCGTTCTCACTCCCCTTCCCCTACCTTCCCAATACCATTCCTTCCCTCCATGACTTTGAGTCAAATGTTCGCTCGTTGCATTCGAAATGCAAAGAGGCGGGGCTGAAAATCAAGTTGCATAGAACCAAATAATGCACATGGGTTCGAACACAAGCGGCGCCGATTGTTCTTAACGAACAACATGTGAAAGAGGGCAAGATTTTTGTTAACTCGGAAGCATTGTCATCATGGACGGCGGAGCCGAAAAGGATATTGAGGCTCGCATAAATACAGCTCGGCTGGCCTTCGGTACCCTTACTTCTTTTTGGAGGTTAGGAGAAATCTTCTTTCGCAAGAGGTAGCGAGTATTTTAAGGTGATAGTGGCAGTGTATAAGTGGATCACTTTGAGAAAACCAGAACGATCGCAAAACAACCTCTGGATTATAATCCTCAAGGAAGACTTCGGGTTGGTCGACCATGTAGCACATGGAAGCTGGCATTAGAGCAGGAGACCAGACGAATAAACAAGACTTAGCTGAGAACTGTTTCTGTGTTATGCCTCTCTTAACAGGAAATCTATTGACCAAACACCATTTTCAATTCATTTAGGATAATTCCTTATGTTAATACGTATTTTACGTAGGATAGTTCTTTTCTTTCAAAAGTTTTTTGAGTTATAGTTTATTCACACCAGCTTTCGAAAGTATATGAATTTATCGAATATCGTTTCGAAATTCACGTAGTTTACATCCTATTACCAGTGGCGTGGCGTTATATCATAACTGAAGGAAGCAATTGCCTTTCAAACACAATTTCCCCTTGATATATGAAAAAAAAAACATTTAGTCGGTTTTAATTCCCATGGATTTTAAAAAGTTATGAAATTAAAACATAAAACCATTTTTCAACTCTGATTTGATCAAATCATCATTCAAAGGACATTTTCGGTCTTGGTTTAAACCATACGACAATAACTATTTTCCATTCGTTGGAAAACATCACCACTTGTAGATGGTGACCGTATCGTAATTGATCCTGTTGTGAAAGCTAACCTATTGGCAGCTAGTTTCGCGAGAAACTCCACACTACCATCTTCAAACCAAACCGCTCCTATCGCAACATCTGGTTTTTCGCTGCCTCCACTACATTTTCGCACTCGTCTCATATCCAGGAAAAAAGCTCAATATTCTTCGCAATCTTTTCCATTTACCCTACTCTTCTGGGTCCTTTCCACAATTGTGGAAAGTCGCGAATGTTCAGCCAATTCCGAAGAAAGGAAGTAAAGCAAACCCCGCCAACTACCGCCCAATAGCCATTACTTCAGTGCTCTCGAAAGTGATGGAAACTGCTGTCAATGGCAAAATCGTTTAATATGTCGAGAATAAACAGCTTATCCACAATCCCCAATACGGTTTCCATTCTGGAAGATTGACGAGAGATCTCTTGGTCTATCTGACGGTACGCTGGAGCTCATGCTTGATTAAGTTCTTGCCCTTGATATTGCAAAAGCTTTTGACAGAGTTTGGCATGAATGTCTTCTTGTTAAGCCCACGACCATTATACAAACGCACTATGCGAGTAGTATTAGATGGCGTTACTTCTTCCTCCTTCCCAATCAATTCCGGTGTCCCTCAGGGTTCTATCTTATCGCCGACTCTGTTCTTAATATTTATTATGACAGATGACAGTACTTTAGATAACACCTATGAATTTGATTCTGCTGCGGAATCAAACAAGCATTCGTTTCAAACTCGTTTTGAGCTCATTTTCGTGTCAATAATCTTGATAGATTTGAATAGAAGACGCTTTAGATGCTTTCAAATGATTTTTGATAGATTCTGCAGGATTTTCTTTCGTTACTGTGTTGTCAGATTCGAATATGAACAAAAATGTGTGCACAAATGCGACATACAATCGTCCAAGATTATATATAGAGGACGCGAGCGAGCTTAGCACTTTTTTTTTGTGTATATTTCGAATGCAATTGTTTGTATATTTCTCGAAATACTCTTAGCAATCTTTTATCGAATTAATATTTTTCAACTTAGGCATAAATATTGAAATCGAAAAGCCGAGGAGTTCGAATATCTGCGAATGTGGTATTTCTAGGGGGTTACTGTTCTCCAATAGAGTAAGATTATAGTCAGTATATTGCCAGCTATACAGAATTTTTCTTACTGCTCATTTCTTAGTTAATAATTAAAATTTTAATGCTTTGCACTTTGACAGTATTCAACGCCGTCCCAAGGTCTGACCAGTTAGCAAACGTAGGCGCAAAGACTAGAATTCGCTGGTAGTGCATTCCACATTTTGCATGAATTGAGTAAAATTAAAAAGGCATAATACTGAACGGAAAGGTCTGATTTTATAGCTACGGAGGCCTTAGACAGTTTTCAGATGTAATTTGAAAAGTTATTCGTGCAAAAACTAATTGTCTAATCGTAAGCTTAACTCAAATTATAAATGCGCTACACAAAAAAATTCACGTCTAAGCTTAACATTAGAGCCCATCCTCAAACGCCACATAACATTATTATAACAAAGTTGTTGCGGAAGCTGTAAGAGAAAACGGCTGCTAGAAAAGAGATCCTAAAGAGTACTGAATCCCTTATGGAGTAAGGTTTTTATGCTTCAGAATCTGTTTTCATTTACCATTCTAATGACAGCAATGTTAGCACAGTCCGGATTTTTTTCTGTCCAGAGCACTTGAAAGTTTAGTGCCATGTCTGGCAGTATTACAATGGAATTAGTTATAGGCGACTGAGAGCAAGTTCCACATTGCTTCCAATCTTACTACGGAGATCAAATTTACCCTAGCTTGGTTCACAAATGGTGCCAGGAGCTACGTACAAGCATATTAAAATTTCCTTCCTGGCGTTAAAATTAAACTGTCCTACGTAAATATTATCTACAGTCCTGGAAAAAAATAATACCCAATTTTGCATTGCATTCTTACATGATATATTTTTAATAGTTTTCTTTAAATTTAATTTAATATTCTTAGACACAATGTAAAGCCAAAATATAAGAGAAGCAATGCTTCCCTAGCATCAATGGACGCCACGCCATTGCCTGTTACGAATACTTCTAACAATACATTAAATATGCATTGAAAATCGATGAATGAATTTGGCTGATCGGCCTGCTTACCCCTGATACTTTGTGCCTTAAAATGTACACCAACTAGTTACTTTCGCCGAAAGTAGGGACTTTCGTTGTATGCAAAATAATTGAAAGTAATTCAAAGCCCACTGTGAAACCTTTTTTTTGTTTTCATTGAAAGTTATTTCATTGCGTCGAAATCCAATTTCGATATCATTGTAGGTCATATCGTGAATCTCCGCCTTCGCTTAATCCCACAAAGCCCGAGTAAAACCAATTACAATCCAAATAAATCACACACAAAACGGCTTTTAATATCTTTCAATCTTCCTCTACCACCTCTGGATAAGTTACATCATAAAACTATGAAGTCTTACAGTTCCTGTAGAAAAGCGCGCAACAATCGTAATGTTTCAAGTTTATAGAAACATGAAACTGGTCTGATGGATCTAAAGAAGCGCCGCTCAGCAATTGCAACTCGATGGCATCGATTGCGCAACATTCGCAAGCTTAGCCAGTTTAAAATAGCCAGTCTGTCGCAGTACTTGGGGGATTATCTAACACGCAGATAATACTACCACCTCCTTTCCTGACGGACTTACAGACCTGGCTTCGAAAGAGTTAAATAACGTTTCCACTTTAGATAAATCGGGGTCTTAAGTCTTAAAAAAAAACAACGCGGCATTGTGTGCTAATTATCTCGATGTAAATTTTTCGTCTAAATGGTCAACGCTCTGATGGCGAGAAAGTCGAGAACGTACAAAAATTTTCCAACATATGGTTTGCAATTTGTTTTTATTTTCTTCTTTTCGTTGACAAGTTGTTCGATTCATATTTAGCCACATGACGATATATGTTATATTGTGCTAACGAGTGACAATGTCGGTGCCGTATTGTGACATGTTGGAAGTTGAAACTGGTCTACCGGCCCACTATAGTTCAACATAAACACGATTCTTCTACCCCGCGAAATATCTTGTCTTTTCTTCTACATGATATATGATTCGTGAAGATGGCTGGTTTACTTACATATATCGCATATGGATTTATGTTGGAACACACCTAAGTCATAGACAAGAAGCGGTGTCATAAACCCTACACTATTCGCCCTGCGGAGAGTAGACTATAGTTTTACTGCCATAGTTGTTGTGTTCGCAAGATAACATATGTGGAGGCCTTCACAGACTCTTGACTTGAATGAAAGACGAAGACTTGGAAACAATTTAATGCAATTGAAAAGATAATTACGAATACGAAGGCAACTTTCATGTACTAGGAAGGCCCCAAAGTTATAACTAGTTGTTCTGTGTACCAGCGGAGATAACTCTTATGTTGCGAATTTTCTATTGGCGCTACTGCTCTTCATGTGGATGAAATGAGACCGAGGCGATGTGTAGTTTAACCATATGATAGCTTTGTGTATGCAATAAGCCATGTTTCGAACACAAACTATATATTACACATTTCCGCGTATGCACATTGCACAAATACAGGAATAATGCATGGAAGAGTCCCAAAGTAAAATGCATGGTAATTGCTTTAACAGGATCACGGAGTTGTAATGAAGGCAATGCCCTGCCCTATGCAATAAGCATAATCTGAAGAAAAATCATGGCGATCTATTTTAAATAAAGTTTTTGGAATATTCAGTTTTCTCATGTTGTTATAAATTGAAAACTTAGTGGAGATTATGCAGATGTAATTAAGTTTTTATACTTTAGATGAAATCTGAGAGTATTATAAGTTTTCTCTAAAATTTGTAACGCTAAGAAATAATGCTCGCACATTGTCGCCAAGGGTACAGAAATATTTGGTCGGTAATAATTTCAAAATCAGAAGTCCGTCTGTCCGTCCACACATTCTTTAACTCGAGAACGCGTTGAGCTAGAGAGTTAAAATTTTGTACATGTCATTTTTGACGAAAAAGTACGGTCAAGTTCGTGAATGGGCCAAATCCTTTCTACCCCCTCCCGTACGAAATGACTAGTTTTCAAAAATTTACAATAATCAAATTTTCTTGGAAACTATTGGAATGTGTAGGGCTGCAAACGCCTATTATTTGACAGCTGGTCATTTAACAGTTGTCAAATGTTGACATCTGTCATCTACAAACGCGGGGAAATTACCATGGTACGCTATACATTCGTTGAATTTTATTACGAAAATTCGCGTTCAATAGCAGTTACGATGCGCAGAATTCGAGCAAATTTTAATCGTAATCATGTGCATTCAAAGACCTATGTGCGCAACCTACTCAAAAAAGACTGGCTCAGTGCAAGATGTGAAGACACCGAAACGACTTCACCCTGGACGTTCGACCGAAAATATCGCCGCAGGACAGTATTGAAAACGACTCAAACACCTTCTTTCATTAGCGTGCTTTAAAAATCCACCTCTCCATGTCCACACTGCAGCGAATATTGACGTAAGATTTGGCTCTGTTCTCTGATTGGGTCAAAAATCCTACACCTCTTGGTGATACGCCTCTTATAAGAGCTTATAGTTTTAAATATATTATATTTTTTTTATCATAAATGTGATTTATGGAATACAAGTAATTCGAATTCCCCATTTCTTTCACCACCTCCCATACAAACTTCACTTTTTCATGAAAACTTTGTATTGCGGTTCTTGAATTTTTGTCTGTATTCTGTAACTAAATAGGAGGTTCCAATCGAAAGCTGAAATCCATTACAAAATTCGAATTTTATAAGCGATGTCGTAATATCATGAATTCATACAGAGTCACCTGCAATCGAAATTCGATATTGATAGATCTTCAAATAGGACCATAGGTTATGAAAAACAACAACAGTGGTTTGGTGAATGTTTTCACATTTCGAATTGAAATTTGCGACGATTCGGTCTCAACAGAGACCGAAACATTACGAATAATAAAGCGTAACAGTGTAGAATCCGGAAATCTTTCTTTTCAACAACAGTGTCTGTAAAGTTCACATAAACCTGAATATTGTCGAATTCTGCTGAAGGATCTACTGAATTGAATGTTTCATTTTTCAAATCTGTTTACAATTCGATACCAATGACTGACTCAAACTTTTGAGGAAAATTCGACGGTTTGGTCTTCATTGTTGATCCTGGCAATTTGACTCTGCAGACGATGATACTCAAAAAGGAGCTGGTTATGATCAAATTCCAGTTATGTTCTTGGAAAGAGGCGCGTCTTCGCGTTATGAGGTGTTTACTATTATTTACAATTAATCGCTTGCGTCCGGTTGGAACTAAAACCAAATTGTTGGCTGAAATATTTTCAAATGATAATTTCTTCGGACTATGATTGGCTTCTGGAGCGTTCGAACATTGAATGACGGTGGAAGGGCTAGGGTCCATACATCACGAATCGGTGATCGACCGTGAAATGGAGCATTATAACATCTAAATCTTGGGGTTGATAGAGGTCAGGTGGACAGGATAAGGAGAAGAACGAACTCCGAGTGGAAACACCTTTCTGTATTTTGTTCTTGAGTATGAAAACAAAAAGGGCGTGGCGGTCATTATTTCTACTTATCTTTGTCACTGTCCGCAAATTTCCAGCAGTTGTCTCCTTTGCTTAGGATCTAGATTCTTCTAAGCACTAGACGATTTCAGAGTAGTCAAATATTCGACCCTGCTTCGGTTCGCGTACCAAGTGGCGAGCACAAAAGGACTAACATCCATTTCATAATCAATAGGAGAAGTACAATGGGCCCAACTAGATGGCCCCAATGCAATGTGGTTCCTCGAAACCACCCTCCTTCCACCTAAACCTAAACCCTACACCGAGATCGAGAAACAGTCTCATTGGCTGAGAACCAATCTCGGATAGGATTATAGTCATCAGACTCAGGATTAGTGTCATAATCGTCACAATTCTGCAGAGCTACGCATCAACTAATGCCGAAAGGAGGAGTTTTATTGCCAACTGTTTGCCACCTTCGAGCGTGTTCTAAGAGGTGATATTATTATCATCTCAGGAGATATGAACGGCCAGGTTGGCTCTGACAACACTGAACTAGACGCGTCACGACCTTGGATTAAGAGACCCGAAAACGGCGAATTATTTTTTTTTAGTACTCGGCAAATGGTCATCGGACGGACCCTTTTCCCACACTAGAGTCATCATAAAACATCGTGGGATTACCCTGATGGTGTTACTCAGAACGACCATTTGGCTTGATGGTTGCCAGCTTGAGATTTCGCACAGTAGCTATTCGATGGCCACAAATTCCTAAAATGAAGCGCAAGCTTAATGTGGATAAACTTGGAGACCCCTACAAAAAGCGCGAGTATACCACCATTCTACGCGAAAAATCCCACTCTTTATTGAGGTGTGGAATGAAGAAAGATATCCGAAAGGAGGGCGCTATTGTGAAGATCTCGAAGAAGGGCAACTTTCGGTATTGTGGCAATTGGCGTGGTATGTGTCTACTTACTGCTGGTATCAAAAATCATGGCTAAGGTAATTCTCAATAGGATTAGTGATGCTGTGGATAGTAATCTCGAAGTTTATCAGGTTGAATTCCGCAAAGGGTCGTCTTGTACGGACCATGCAAATACCCTACTGATAATATTGGAACAGTCCGTCGAAATGGATTGGCCACTACATCTCATGTTTGTGGACTTCATGAGGGCTTTCGACAGCGAGATTACATATGGAATGCTTTGCGTAGAAGAGGTATTCCAGATAAGATCGTAGTTATGACGTGTGTTTGCTTGCACATAACCGTTCGAACTTAGAGTCAAATGTTCGCTCGTTGCATTCGAAATGCAAAGAGGCGGGACTGAAAATAAGTTTGCGTAAAACCAATTAAAGATATGTACATGGGTTCGAATACAAGCACGGCGATTGTTCTTAACAGACAAGATGTGGAAGAGGGTCAAGATTTTTGTTATCTCGGAAACATTGTCATCATGGACGACGCAGCCGAAAAGGATATTGAGGCTCGTATTAATAAAGCTCGTTAGGTTTCGGTATTCTTTCGCCTTTGTGGAGGTTGAGAGAGATCTCCCTTCGCACGAAGCTGCGTGTACTTGGTACATGCGTGAAATCTGTGTTGTTATATAGTTGCACCACATGGAAAGTAACCGTTCGATTAACTGCAAACTTTCGTGAATCAATGCCTCCGACGGATTTGAGGAATATTCTGGCCAGAAGTGATCTTCAACGACGAACTTTGGAGTACAACTGGCCAGACTAAAATATGCATTGAAATTCGGAGGCGGAGACAGTGGATCCGTCACACTCTGAGGAAACCAGAGCGAAACATCGCGAAACAGGCTGTAGATTATAATCCTCAAGGAAGACGGCGGGTTGGTCATCATGGAAGCAAGCATTTGAGCAGGGGACCAGTGGAGTAGACAAGTCCTGGCGACAATTAAAGGCCGATGCTCAGGATCGAGCCTGGTTGAGGAACACTGTTTCTGTCCTATGCTCCGGTGAGGAGTCTTAACAGGGAAATTGATTGATTGATTTTTTTGAAAATTACTACACGAAAAAAGTTCATATCTTAGGACCATTTAGGTAATATAGAGCTCCACTATTATTGACTTTCAGAGATGTCAATACTTATAAGGGAGAGGGTCACGTGGTAGGCTCAAAGAAAAACACTCATAAAATGAATATCTCGACTATTTTTTAAGCGATGTAATTAAAACTTGAAACATATATTGAGCTTTTATATTAGAAGATTTTGAGAAAAATATGAAATTTGGTCATAATTGTTGTGGGAAAAAATGAGGAGCATTTCAAAAATCGTGCACTTTTCGAAATTTCAAATCGATATATCTTAAAATCCCATACCGATATTAAGTTGAATCTTTGTCAGATTGTAGAGCTATGTGATCTGCGAATATAATAAAATTTAGTTGAGGGGTGGAAGAGGAGGGTGGTTGTGAGCCAAATTGTCGAAAACTTTAAATAATTTTTATAGGGCTTTGATAAAAGATACAATGTTCAAATTTTGCATGTGCAAACATCCATTTGAGGTACATAAAAGAAAACAATAATTTGGACCAGAACTGTTATGCACCGAAGCGGGGTCTTAACCTGCACGAGATGTTTCATGTGATCGTGAGTATTAAATAATAGACGACAGCCCTGTCCAAAAACTCAAATATCCATGCAGATTTACTCACACGCATTCTCAACGTGTTCTATTTTGATTTTGAAAAGGCTTTTGATTAGGTTCATCGAGGAATTTTGACTGAGAAGTTGAGGGCTCTAGGGATTCATTCGAACCTTTTGAATTGGTTTTCATCGTACTGAACGATTGGAAGACAGGTTATGCGTATAAATGGAGTTTCTTCGTCGTGTTTTAATGTTAAATCTGGAGTTCCTCAAGAAAGCTATTTAGGGCCTCTGCTTTTCGTTTTGTTTGTTAACGATTTTCCCTCTATAGTTAAATTTTCTAGCTCTCTTTTGTACGCTGGCGATGTTGAACTTGCTTGAAAGATTGTTTTGATCTTCGGGCTGATATTGCTGAGCTCTATAATTGGTGTGAAGTTAACTTATTAGAGCTCAATTTTGATAAGTGCAAAATATTTTCTGCGCGTAGAAAATCTTTTTTTTTCCCATTTTATTAAATTATAATTTGAATAACAGATCCCTTCAGAGATCCATGGAGGTAAAGAATCTCTCTTCTTATATTGACTCAAATCTTAGTTTTATAAAGCGTAGTTCTAAAGATTTTATTGATCCTTAAACTGTAAAGGCTAGTTTCTCTTGTACGGCCAATTTTGATTGTGATTTGAAATCTTGTGTATCTGATTCATGTCTTGCGGATTGAATGGATTCAACGTTATTTCACAAGTTTTACTCTACGTGTGTTTAACCGGAGTGCTGACATTCCGGCGTAACACTTTCAATCTTTGGTTCAACAAAGAAAGCTCTTATGCGTGATGTTTATTCAGGATGTTATCTCCTATCGCATTAATTGCTGTGAATTGCTTAGCTAACCTATTTAGCTTGAGTAAGTTCTACGGCACCTTATGCAGTCCGCTTTACAACTATTAGACAGCGGGGCACTAGATAAAGGACTTACCATTAACCCTCAAAAAACAGATTTGTTCCTCTTCTCCGGAAAAAGAAGATCATATGTTTTCGATACCAAACATTCGGGGTATCACTATGGTCCTCTCGAATCAATTTAAATAGGTCTTATTTTTGATTGTAAATTATCCTGGAAGGCCAACATTAAAGAACGTTTCTCTCATTTTTAACAGATTTTAATAACTATTTTTTCCTGGATTATAAATATCTTGGACGTCATCATTCCCATTTAAAATTCATTCAAACATCAATCAAATAATTCTAAGGGCTATTTTAAGGAAACTTCAAGTTTCTCTTATTTCCATAGAACCCATGAATCAAATCCAGACTAAACAGAAATAAATGTCATCGTTCAACACAGTCCACTCTAAGTTGCAACAAGTGTTTTCGAAATACGTACCATATATCTATATTTTTAAATCGAGCCGAACCGAAGTAACTGATTCTAAATTAAGATCTTCCGAGCTTCCTGGAAGTAGGTCTTTGTGTCAACTCGGAGGCCATTGGAGTTTACAACCTAGTCCAAACTAATGTATCTACCTATAAAAACACCGGACTACCGCGTGACCGACTAAAGGTAGGCCTGTAGTCTCGGAACGGAAGAAAATCCATTCTGGCGAGACTCGAAAAGAACTCACTTGACCCAAGAATTTATATTGAATTATGGTCGGACTCATTAGGAAACCAGAGTGCATGACATGCAAGTACTACTTTGACGCGCGGGGGCCACTTGAACCGATGCAATTACGCCCAAGAATGTTTTATTGATGACGATCGTACGGGTATGGGTTCGAAGCCCGGGCACGTTGGAATGGGTGACGCTATTACAAACAATCGATATTTTCTCGGTAATTGTTATGCATGGAGAGTCGGTTATGAATTTTGCCTTTTTTTCACGATTGCATTGTTGTAATTCGATATATATGTGTATTATATTTCTCTATGTAGGAATATTACGAGTGCGCAATTATTGTTGGCGGTACGAGCTACGAGTTACCCCAGAAAGCCAGCGGACAAGAAGACTTATGAGCGATAACTAGCCGCAAATCAGTGGTCATTTTTCGCTTGGTCAATTTCGAATGTCAGGCAATTTGGGTTATCGGGTAAATCACTTTTCGGATCAGATTTTTTTTTTGTATTTGGGACACGACGTAATATGAAGGCAAGATTTATTATGATTGGATTGCATTGCTTGTGAAGTTGATTTTAAAAGGCTAGTGAACGATTTACACTAGATCAGAGGTATTTAGATTTTGAGATGGAGTAGCGTTACCTTCACAATGTTGCTAAGAATATGGTGAACATGATCGCGGAGAAACGGACAGCTATTGTAGAAACACTCGGTAGAAGCATTTATTTCAAGGCAAATGTTTTAAAATTTTTGGAATTTAAATTGTTTGAAATTAAATACCAGGTGTATAAGCTTAAATCCGCTGTTTGCTCATAGATGGCGTTACTGAGTGTATTAAGGTACCATGTATACGCCATACTTTTTTTTATGAGTATGACATCTGTCAACATTAATCACTGCACATTGTCAGCAATTTCATACAACAACATATATTTCTCTTGCTTTTCTGCTTCAATTTAAAGAAATCGGTTGCCCAATCGTATCGAATGTTTGTGGAGGCCTATGGTGATAGTGCTTTATCGGAAATAATGTGCAGAGGTTGGTTTCGTCGGTTCAAAGACGGCAATTTTGACCTGAGCGACAAAAAGCGTGAAAATCGGCCCAGGAAGGTTAAGGACCATCATATTAAGGCTCTTTTGGACGAGGACGATACCCAATCGCAAAAAATGTTTGCCGAGCAATTGGGTGTTACTTAAACAGCCATTTTTATGCGTCTACTTGGCATGGGAAAGGTTCCAAAGGTTGCAAAATTGAACGATAGTCAGGTGGAGCGACACCAAAACACATACGAAATCTTGCCCACCAGAAAGTCGATATATTTCGAGAATTCTAAACGCAATAAATCGTGGGTTGATCCCGGCCAACTATCAAGATCTTACCCAAGACCAGATCACTTTGGACGGAAGAAGATGCTGTTCGTTTGGTGGGATCACCCTGCTGATTCCAGCAACTATGAGATTTTGAAACGTGGTGAAACTGTCAATACCCACCGCTACCACCAACAATTGATCAAAGTGCACCGTGCTCTGAGCGAGAAAAGGCCGGATTATCAATGAAGATAAGACAAGCGGATTTTCCTCCACAACACCGCACCATCGCACACGTTTTGACAAAAAAATAAGGACAAGTTCATGAATGCACCAAATCGTTCCACCTTTTCTACCATCCCATACAAAATGACGCAATTTCGGAATTAGACATTAAACCGATTTTCTCAAAAAGTATGAAAGCTATTGATCTAAAAATTGGAACATATTATTTCTATACCAATTTCATGTTACGGTATAAAAATTGTTGCCCTACTCCTTCTGCCACCTCTCATATAAACTGCACTTTTTCATGAAATGCTCTAAACCAATATACTCAGTACGTATCAAATTTATCGATCTGAAATCGTGCACTAAATATTTATTTAGAATTATTAGTAAGATCGAAAAAAACTCACTCCTTCTGCCCCCTCCCATACAATATGACACGATTTCACAACTTTTCAAAAAGTCAATTTTCCTGATGTGGATACTACTGATCTGCGATTGAAAACATTGCCAATGTATGATACTTATATAATAGTTATTTCTGAAGAACTCACTAAGAACTCCCCACTCCTTCTACCACCTCTCATACAAACTGCTCAATTTCACGAAATTCAATACACTAATTTTCTCAGTACCTATTAAATTTTTGAAGCTTACATTTTCAATAAAACATTCTGATAGCAACTCTAGCATGATGTGAAAAAATTGGTTCAATGCCGTCACCCCTTCTACTATTCCCCATACAACATTTCTTAAAATCAAAAAATTTCTCTTCATCTAGCGCATGATTCTGTTTCTGGCGGTAATAAATGACATCTTGAAAGCTGCACTGGAAGGTGGGGAAGGTAAAGGTCTTCAATGGAGACTATTTAACATCTTAAGTCACCTTGATTATGCTGATGACGTGTGTTTGCTTGCACATACCCGTTCGGACTTAGAGTCAAATGTTCGCTCGTTGCATTCTAAATGCAAACAGGCGGGACTGAAAATAAATGTGCGTAAAACCAAGTACATGCACATGGGTTCGAACGCAAGCACACCGATTGCTCTTAATGGACAGGATGTAGAAGAGGTGCAAGATTTTTGCTATCTCGGAAGCATTATCAGCATGGACGGCGGAGCCGAAAAGGATGTTGAGGTTCGGCTAAATAAAGCTCGTCAGGCCTTCGGTATCTTTCCCCTTTCTGGAGGTTAAGAGAAATCTCCCTTCGCACGAAGCTGCGAGTTTTTGATCATGCGTCAAATCCGTGTTGTTGTATGGTTGTACTACGTGGAAAGTGACCGTTCGACTTACCAAGAAACTACAGACTTTCGTAAACCAATGCCTCCGGCGCATTTTAGGAATATTCTGGCCAGAAGTAATCTCCAACGACGAACTTTGGAGTACAACTCGCCAGACTAAAATAGGTATTGAGATTCAACGGCGAAAGTGGCAGTGGATCGGTCATACTTTGAGGAAACCAGAGCGAAACATCGCAAAACAGGCTCTGGATTATAACCCTCAAGGAAGGCGTCGGGTTGGACGACCATGTAACACATGGAAGCGAGCAGTTGAGCAGGAGGCCAGAGGAATAAACAAGTCCTGGCAACAGCTTAAGGCCGATGCTCAGGATCGCGCCTTGTGGAAGAGAGTTGTTTCTGTCCTATGCCCCTATAGGGGGTCTTAACAGGAATTTTATTGATTGATAGCGCATGATTGGGCCAATCGTTGTCCTGTTTAATTTTTACACATTTTGTATTGATAAAGAACATCATAAATCACATATTATGTTGTTCAGCTGTGGAACATAGCAACGTTGATATCGTTCTTAAGGCTTTAATTTTTTTTGGAATAATTTCGCTATTGTCGGCAAGATCTCTCAACCCTTGAATTGCTTCGATTTCTTCCACGTTAAATCGTCTGCGTATTCTCTTTACTTTAGTTTCTCGGAAGCGAATATTTTCTGGCTTCATGTTTCTTGGGTCTAATGTAAAAATATCTTCCAGAAGCACTTCAGACTTTTTCGCTCAAAACTTATCGCATGCCAAACTTAACTTCTTTCGCTTTCTAAACATCGGCTAACTCGTCGACGACTCCAAATCAGACTGACCTGTTCACTAAAAACGTTCGCCGTTTGTACGACTTTTCCTTCTCGAGCGTTTCAATAAAGCATTATCTCGTCGGTCGAATCTTTTCCCTGTCGTCCGTGTGGTTATTGTTGCTGAACATTCTGAACGAGTCGCATTTGGTGATAGATGTTCTTCATAGTGTTCTTGTTATCGTTCTTCTCGGCCGAGTGCTGTTAATTTCTTCTACCAAGCATTTCCACGTCGGTCGAGTTTTTTACCTGTCGCCCGTGTTGTTGTTGTTGCTTTCTTGGTCTAGTTGACTGGTTCGTTGACTGCTCAGGCTCCCCAGATCCCGAACACTCGATGATCGTGCGTTCTATAGTGCAGGTGTTCATTGTAGTGCTCGTACGTCCGCATTAATTTTATTCAGTGGTAAATGATAAGCGAGTAGAGCTGACATGTATCAATACTTTCCAAAAATTGTTTGTTATTGGTACGATTCTTAGATTACGCACCAAATGGATATTCTTAAATATCAAATTATTGCTGGTCTTTATAGCTATCGCGGTTTTTTTACCAGGGACGGTTTTAAAACTTTCCATATTTCTGGAGAACGGTTTTGTCTCGTTGCATAAGCGATGTAAGAAATTTCCAATTAAACAGATGAAAACGTCAAACATGATCGAATTTGCAATCAACGCAATTAGAAGGATCTGTAAAAATCAACACAAGCACATAATTTATGAATAAAAATATAACTCCATGGGAATGGGATTTGCATGTGTACACGGTAATGAGTAGGCTACAATGGGAACTCGCAACGTTTTTTCGATACTCGTTTGACAAGATATTTCCATGAAAAACACAAAATAATGCGACGTATATAACAGCGTATAACATCTTATACAGCCTTGTTATCACAGGGTATATGCCTATTTTAGGAAATGACCAGAGGGTATACGGCGTATGCCATTAGTCCTGGCTGCTGAGCAATACTATTTTCGCTTGATCTAAGGATTCAAAAGCCTGTCCGATACGACAAACACCCGGAATGCGATAACACTGACACGCAGTTCGTTATGCAACGATCAATCAAAACTTAATTAATTAACAAAACTATCGAGATGTATGTCATCGATTACAGATATGTCAGCCCCAATTCTATGGTTTAGGGTTGAGTTTTTATTTCTCTAGCTCCTTTTCAGCTCAATAGACCTCACCTAATTAAACCGAAGATTCGAAGCACTAGTGTGCAATCTCTCTTGCCGATCGTAAACAATACACGTTTAATCGCTTACAATAATTACTATCAAACTAGTTCTTTTTTTCTAACCGCAATAAACATCAATTACACATCGCATCGTAGTCATATTGAGGCGAAAAATATGAAAAGAAAAGCTTCTCAACAATTTTGTTTTGTGCATCGTAAATAAGATCTCATCTCAAGGCCTTCTTGTATGCGTTGAAAGAAATGAAATTGGACTACAAAAAAAAAATAGTGTTGGCTTTTAAGATGATCTGGACTACGATCTATGATCTGATGGACAGTTTTATTGGTTTTGAAATTTTTAGATCTGCCCAATCGTTAAAACAAAGTGAACAATCAAACCGAGGACTGATTGAGTAAGAAGAAAAAAAAACGGATGGAAAACCTTTTTCAAGATGTACGCGATCATTTCTCGACTTGTATTAGGCCATGTAATGAAATTGCCTATTCAATTATTTTCGAAAAATTTTTCATCATTATTTCTCACCACATGAAATGAACGCATTGTATTAAATGTGTGCGCCCGGTATAAAATCTCACATATATTATCCATTCCGAGAAACTGCATTATGATTTTTTTATTCGACCATTTTCTTTATGGAAGTCTTTAAAAAATTTCATTTCAAAGCTCAAATTTATTTATGATAACGTGGGAAAAATGGTGAGAATATCTTTACCATCACTTTCATTTGGTCGTATATATGAATGCTAGGTAATCGCTTTCATCTGTAGCATTTTTTTTTTTAAATAAAAAAAGCATTGATATACCTTCATTTTAATGGCGAGACAGCAAAGTGCATGTTACCTGTTGCTTTCATAGATCGAAGGCATTAATGCGAACAATCACTCGCGACAAGTCTTTAGGGTGCAATATAACGATTGCAAATATAAAGCCATTTTTAATGGAAGCCCTCAATTAAATATCAATTTACCGACAATTATTAAAGATAATAGGAAAAAATGTTAATGTTATAATGTTTTTTTTTTTTGTTCTTTCACATAATTTGGGCCAGATTTTCTAGTTTAGAATTGTTTAATTTATTGGATGTTTTCAATTGTTATATTCTTGTATGTACTCACATATTGACACAAATTTAGACCCAAACAATATCAAAGGTTTTCACTATCTATTAGACGTAAAAG
The DNA here is from genome assembly GCA_963669355.1 of Chorisops tibialis. NCBI lineage: Eukaryota > Metazoa > Arthropoda > Insecta > Diptera > Stratiomyidae > Chorisops > Chorisops tibialis. Next base: position 268,776,959 of record OY770263.1, read on the forward strand.
CTAGGGTATAGCCTAGTAGGTAGTGTGTTGGTCTTGTAATGCGAAGGTCGTGAGTTCAAATCCCGGTCGGCGCAATATATAATTCCGGCACATTGACTGCTTGGATATACCTTGGTCACCTCAATCTAAGAAAATGAAAAAATCGTAGAAAGAGGGTTGTGCGAAGAGCTAACAACCCTTCCATAATAAGTAATGAAATATGTTAAGGAACCTGAATATCAGGAGGCCAAGGTCCGATTTGGGCTGTAGCGCCATTGTAGAAGTAGAAGATTAGACGTAATCGTTAGTTACTAAAAAAATTAATATTTTGTATTTTTTTTTTATTTTTTATTTACTTTTTTTTATATTTTCTTATTTTATTTATTTTTTATATTCGAATGGATACCATTTGAGAGTATAGAACAGAAAAAGGTTGACGACTTCTGTTTCAAAAGTCGCTTATTACCAAAATCAACCGTTTCCAAAATGTCCTTTCATAAAATGCTCTGATTTTTTAGAGTTTAATTTAGTTCCATCCATTCTATACCTAACACACTTGTGAACAGTGCCCAAATATTTCCATATTTCACAGTGATGAGATCAGTTTGATAAAGGAGATAAGGAAATAGCAAAACCTTTCTTTATAACATAACAGAGTCCAATATTGCGATACTCTTCCAAATGAAACAGAAATTGTTGTGATCGTAAGAAATTTTGTATGGGGAGTGGTAGAAGGGTTTACAGCATTGAACTAAGTTATTTTCAATTTATGCTAGAAAAGCCTTAAAAATGTTTTATGCAGAAATGAAACTTTAAAAATTTAATAAGTATTGAGAAAAGATTTAGTGAAATTGTTCAGTTTGTATGTGAGGTGGTAGAAGGAGTGGGAGGTTCTTACTGATTTTTTTCAGAAATGACTACAAACATTATGCAATTGTCATCCCTGAAATTTCAGGCTAGTAAATTTCATACTTTTCAAGTAAATCGATTTTTTTCTGATTTTGTGTAATTGAGTCACATTGTATGGGGGTGAAAGCAGTGAAGCTTTTATCGGGTGGTTGGGAAGATCATTTATTTAATCGCTTCACAGTTGTCAAATGTTGAAACGTGGGAAATTTACCATGGAACGTAATGAAAGAAAACATTGAAATCGTTGAATTTTATTACGAAAATTCGCGTTCAATCGCAGCTACGATGCGCAAAATTGGAACAAATTTTGATCGTAATCATGAGCCTCCTGAGACGTGTATGCGCAACCTAATCAAAAAATTCCAAGAGGATGGCTCAGTGCAAGATGTGAAGACACCGAAACGGCTTCAGCCCGGACGTTCGACCGAAAATATCGCCGCAGTGAAGGAAAGTGTTGAAAACGATCCAAACACCTTCATTCGTCACCGTGCTCAAGAACTCGACCTCTGTACGTCCACTAGAGCTGGGGTGTGATGTGAAGATATTGGATTTTTTCGGTGTGACAACTCCGGAGCTGGAACTGGTAGTGATAAAGTAGCGAAAATTGGTCCGGAGCCTGTAATTACCCAACTCCATCACAGTGAGTGAAGAAGGCTTCGGAGCAATCATTTGGTGATTTGCTGTGCATTTACTGCTCTAAAACAGTGCTGGTAAGTTAATTACACACAGTAAGGGCACTGGAGGCAGATCTGTCTGTGCCGAAGTAGCCCAGTCGGATTAGAAAAAGGGCTGTTTGATGAAATGCTGCGACATATAACTGTTTTTTTGAACTTCATTATTTTTTCGCATAGGTTACGATAAAACTATTCCGGACATTGGGGGAATGGGGCAAGAACTCGAAAAATAGCAAAATTTGCTAATTTTCACATGTTTTAGATTTTTTTTAGATTTCCGACTTTCTAGTAAATTAAATTGAAAAACTAAAAGTGAAGTTCGATTGAAGACATTTAGACCTTTCATTGGAGTGGTGGTTTATCTAGATCTGATATTTAGACTGTTTTTGGAAGTTTTCAAAGATGAATGCTCTTAGAAAGGAATGAGTATCTGATCTTTAATCTGCAATCGCAAATGAGCTTCACTTTGGGTGAAAATATGCCGCAGATACTTCGTGGTCCTGGTCTCTGTCGATACATCGATAACCAAACAAATGAAGTTTTATGTGGGATCGTACCACACATACCTAAGACGCTCATCGCTTTTTATCATTGCCACTTACTTCGACATCTAAAGCGCAGCCGATGTCGGAACAAAATAATTTAATTTGTGATCGATGTAGAACACAAATCTTCCTGCAGTTGCATCATATCACGTCGTACGCCGTACTTATAATTTCGAGATCTTCAAAGAGAAGAAGTTCATTTTTTTTAGGATTAGTATGCGATTATTTACATGCGATAGTCCTGCACGAGGTTTCGAAACCGATTCCCACCGTCACAACTCATGATGAACAATGAGTTGTGATGGTGGGAATCAGAACACCTTGAATTATCAATGTCTTATTCTCAATTCTATGACTAAATAATTTTTTTGTTGTAATATTTTGAGCACTATTGTTTGTTCAGATTAGATTGTACCAAAGTATGACCCAATAGTCAAACAGTGTATCTATCTATTGCTTTTAGTTTAACCTCTTAATTCTAAAGTCACAACAGCGACAAACAGCTATTTTGTCACAGCGTCATATTTGGAGAATCACAGTATGAAGCTGTGACAGAAAATTCCAGTTACAGCCTAACTCTAACGTCCACACTGCAGCGAATATTGACGAAAGATTTGGCTCTGCATGCGAACTGCAGCCAGCGGACCACCAGCAGCGCCGTACGTTCTTTGATTACCTAACTCTAAATCACTAACGGTCCACAACTGGGAAGTTTCGAAAGAACCATCCTTGTGAAACCACATGTGGATAAGATTTGAAATAGTGGGATCAACAAAAAATAGCCGGTTGTACAGGAATTCAGCAAGAACTGATTGGGTTAAATATCAGGAGCTAATAAACCAAAGACTACCGGCAATAGTTCCTTACCCAATAAAAACAACAGATTCCTTAAATAAAAGAGTGGGTATGTTAACAAATATACTAACAAACTCATACAAGAGTTCCTGCCCTCAGAAGTCTGCCAAAGATAGTAAGAACACTGTCTGGTGGAATAACGATCTCGATATCCTGAAAAAACGAGCAAGGAAACTCTTTAATAAAGCTAACTCCAGCAAACTTAACACAGACTGGGACAAATACAAAGCAGTACTTACACTGTATAAAAAACAGCTAAGAGCCGTCAAACGATATTCATGGAAGAGATTCTGTGAAGAAATCGATAACGTCAACGAAACTGCTAGGATAAAGAGGACCCTATCCAAAGACCCATACATGCCTGAATTACTGGATAAAGGCAATGGTTCATGGACGGGGTCTAGCGGCGAGTCACTTGAACTTTTAATGCATTTCCCTGGTTGCTTTGAGCCCCCACCACAAAGTTCATGTGCCGATCGCATTCTAGCTAACTCAGAACTAGTAGATACAGTCGTGACACCAGGAAACATAGGAATGGCGTTCAGTTCCTTCAAACCTTACAAGTCGCTGGACGAAGTCTATCCCGCAATGATCCAGAACGCGGATAAAACAATAATTCAGTACCTGGTAGACATATATAAAGCATGCATCAGTCTTTGTTACATACCGAAGTTATGGCAAGAGGTTAAGGTAGTTTTCATACCTAAACCAGGTAGAGCCTCTTACAACATCCCGAAGGCTTTTCGACCCATCAGCCTGACTTCGTTCCTTCTTAAAGGCATAGAAAGACTGGTGGACAGCTATCTGCGGGCAAATCTGAACCTCTCGGTTAGATGCCCCCACCAAAACGCCTATCTGAAAGGTAAATCCACTGACACCGCCTTGCATGTGACGGTAGCCGCCGTAGAGAAAGCTTTCCATCAAAAAGAGGTTGCACACGGTGCCTTCCTAGACGTGGAAGGCGCGTTCAACCACGTCAACATTGATGCCATACTTGAGGCCTTGCGCAGCCATAGTGTGGAACCTATCCTGACTGCATGGATAGCAAAGCTTCTTCGTTCACGGAAAATCGTAGCACGAATGGGTGAAGAGACAAGGAAAGGCTCTGTTCACAAAGGAACGCCACAGGGCGGTATAATATCACCTCTCCTGTGGGTCTTCACAGTGAATGAACCCCTTTCCATCTTAAATCAGAACGGCTACCCCACAATAGCATATGCAGACGATCTTGTCATCATGCTAACTGGTAAGTTTGAGCAAGTTCTAGGAGACCTCATGCAATCCGCTTTATAACTGTTAGATAGCTGGGCACTAGATAAAGGACTTACTATTAACCCACAAAAAACAGATCTGGTCCTCTTCTCCAGAAGAAGAAGACCATATGTTTTCAATCCACCACACATTCGAGGAATCAATATGGTCCTCTCGAATCAAGTTAAATATTTAGGTCCGATTCTTGATAGCAAATTATCCTGGAAGGCCAATATTCAGGAACGAGCAAAAAAGGCTACGGTAGCCTTCTTCGCTTGCAAGAAGACATTCGGTTTGAGATGGGGCCTTAATCCGCACCTCATCCACTGGATGTATACCAGTATTGTTAGATCAATTATTTGCTATGGTGCGCTGGTGTGGTGGCCGGCGGTGGTACTAAAAACCAACCTGGCACCCTTACAGCTGATCCAACGGATGGCATGTCTGTGCATAACAGGTGCCCTTAGAACCACACCAACTGCAGCTAGGGAGGTGATTCTCTCACTACCCCCACTTGATCTTTTTATAAAACAAGCAGCGGGCCTGGCAGCCATTAGATTAAAAACCACTAAATCGTGGTCAGCGCCACAAATTGGTCATGGAAAAATTCTAAACGTCATTAGAAACGCAAACTCCCTTTTAGACCGCGAGTATGATTGCATGAACCAACCGCAGGTTGAGAAACGGAAGTTTCACATTAAGTTTCCTGAACGAAACGAATGGGCAACAAATACGATACTCAGCACATGTATAGGTTCTCATCTCTATACGGACGGATCTAAAACTAGCCAGGGGACAGGTGCAGGGATTTATTCCCACGACCTCGACATCCAAACTTCATTTCATCTTCCAGAACACGCGACAGTGTTCCAAGCAGAAATATTAGCCATTAACGAGTGTGCAAAAATTATTCTTGATAAGCAGAACAGTCTCGGAAATTGTTACATTTTCTCGGACAACAGGGCTGCGCTTCAGGCACTCCAATCCTACAGGACTACATCCAAACTAGTGTCCATCAGTAGACACAATTTAAATCGCCTAGCGGCCATAACGGAAGTTTTTCTAATTTGGATACCGGGTCATAGTGACCTGCTAGGTAACGAGGCGGCAGATACGCTTGCACGGCAAGGATCTGCTAAGATCAATTCCACTAGGAAGTCAGTCGATGTAGAACCAACAGTGCTGAAGACTAGCTTCAAACAGACTATTTTGAATTCTTTCTTGGCGGGGTGGCGGCAGCTGGAAAGCTGTAAAACGGCCAAATCCTTTTGGGAAGAACCGAACAAAAATATTACAGCTCAGCTGTAACTACAACGTAGTCGCTATAGTATCCGAACTATTGTCGGCCTGACCACAGGTCATTGCTTGCTAAGGCTGCACGCATTTAGGATGCGAATCGCGAGCGACAGCTTGTGCAGAGGTTGCGAGGAAGACGAAGAATCTATCGAACATTATCTTTGTCACTGTCCGCAAATCTCCAACAGTCGTCTCCTTTGTTTAGGCTCTAGATTCTTCTCAGAACTAGACGACCTCCAACATTCGAGCCTGTTAAGGTTCGCAAACCGAACCAAGTGGTTAGAGCAAGAGAAGTGACTTCCAACTTATAACTATAGGGGGAGTACAATGGGCCCAACTAGATGGCCTCAGTGCTTGTGGTTCCGTGCAACCACCCTCCTACAACCTAAACCTAAACCCTTGATTAGGTCTTGCAGGACATGAATGAAGATGTTGATTTTTGCACGTTATCTGATGAAGCTCATTTTCAAATTGGCGGTTACGTTAATAAGCAAAATTGCCGCATTTGGGGATCCGAAAACTCGCGAGATATTCAGGAGGAGCCAACGCACTCACCACTGACTGTTTGGTGCAGCCGGAGGCGTCATAGGGCCGTTGTTTTTTTTTTTAAATGACGACCGAAGAGCTGTTGCAGTCAATGGAGTGCACACAATCGAGTTATTTCGCACGAAGCTCCCTAGTCGCGTAATTTCGCATTTTGGAAGCAGCAATTGGCCACCAAGATCTGGCGATTTAACACCGTTAGACTTATTCTTTTGGGGTTATGTTAAGAGTAAGGTCTACGCTAACCATCCTCAACCAATTCCAACTCTCAAAGCGAACATTGAAGCCGCCATCGCTGAAATAGAGCCCCAATCATGCGAAAGAGTAATCGAAAATTTCGGGAAAAGGATGAAGGTCTGCAAGCAAAGCTGAGGCGGCAACAGATATTGTACTCCATACATTATCCATATTTGTCTACTTTATAATGCAATAAAAATGTCAGAGATATCCTGAATCAACGTTTGATAAAGGTCTCAGCAGAGATCGAAACGTCACGAATAATAAAGCGTAACAGTGTACAATCCGGAAATTTTTCCTTTCATTTCGAAATGCACTATGAAAGCATTCACCAAGCCATCCCAACGATTGTTCGCTTTATTCAAAAAACAAATCCTACAGCTCTTGTTGATACTCCCTATAGGTTATTTTATTCCGATTTTAATAATATTACTAATTAAATATTTAGTGCAGAATTAGAGCTCAACAAATGTTACACGTAGTGAGAAAATTGTAGTATTTCATGAAAAAGGGCAGTTTGTGTGGAAAGTGGTAGAAAGAGTCGGGGGATTCGAATAATTTATATACAGAAGTTCATATTATCACTCAAAAATCTCTAAACCGTTTGTACGTCCGTCTGTATGTCGTCTGTGTATTCTCTAGTCCGAGAACGCCTTAAGCTAGAAAGGTCAAATTTTGTAAACGGGCCAAATGGCTCCTCCTCTACTACCCCTCACATTTTCAAAAATTTACTATAAGATTTTCTTTCCTAAAGTTGTAAAAATTTCTAGTTCGTCTAGAGTATTGCATAATTAGGCTTTACGCGCAATCGAAGTCCTGTTGTGTTTATACTCTAGATGCCGCTAAGAAGTAATGCTCCCACAGAGTAGCCAATGGTAGAGATATATTTGTTGTTGTTCAAAAACCTCGATTCTGTCTGTCTGTCAACAATATAACTCTCGAACGTTTCGACCTACTGAGCTGAAATTTTGTTTATGTCATTTTTACCAAAAAAGTAACTTTGAGTTTGTGAACAGGCCACATCCCGGGCTCCTTCTAACTTACTACTCATATAAATGCACAATTTTGTTAAATGCATTATGTCGATTTTCATTGAAACTAGAGAAGGTAGAAACTTGAAGTTGTGCTTGAATTTTTCTCTTATTAATCGTAATAAATGCTGAGAAAATTGTCAGCTTCACCTCACTCCTTCACACAAAAACTTCTATAATAGAAATTCAGAAAAAGCATTTCGCTATGAACATATGAGAGCTATCGATTTTAAAAATGTTGATAAACGGTTTCCAAATCGTCCAAAAACCTTCCACTCCTTCCACCACCTCCCATACAAATCTCATAATTTCAACAATTTCATTCAATATTAAATTTAGTGCGAAACGTTTGCATACCTAGCTAGTATGATATTAAAAATTTCAACCCTTCTCCCTCTTTCTACACATCCCATACAAAAATCACTATTTTGAAGAATTTGAAATGACATCCCCTCCCTCACTCCCTTCTCGAGAACACTACCCAAAATGGATATACTGAGACTTTTCCATATACCAAAAAAAACGAAGAACTTGCTATGTTTAAAGGTTCCGAAGATATGGAGCGTTGATATTTAAAAAGGGTAGGCATCTAAATCTTTTTTTTTACGAGTCGATCGCAATACATTGTTATCTGAATAATTAATTAAAATTGAATTGTATCAAATCCAAAATAATATTGTATAATTTTTTGAATTAGCATGTCGATTATGAAAAACAGAATGACTCCTTCCCACATAATTTGCAAACTTATGTCCAGCCAAGGTTCTGTTCCTTAGGTAACTCAATTCCATCAACAATGACCTAAATCCTATCCTCCCATGGCTACTTAGTTCTAATTAACTAAATGGATTTCATCTAAATGATTTTCATTTAATCTGATCAAATATTTCAAATAAAGTACCTCTCGTTAATGGACCACCCCATGCAGACAGCCAGTCTGGCATCGAGATAGCCCAATTCTCTTAAAAACATGCATTTCCAACGGCCAGCATTAAATCATCGAATTGATTAACCACCATGGAGAAGGCAAAAGGCTTTGCGAAATTTTCGTCCACGTTTATTTGCTATATACCGCCCATTGACAGACAATCTTGAGAAAATTTTCTTGTCTCATGGGCACAACCAAATCGATGTAGACAAATTGGAACATTCTTAGATCGAATCCAAGACAGACGAAATTCTATTTGGCCGAGGAAAATTCTCATTTGTCCAAAAACTTTTCTATTTCTCGCTCCTTTTAGCATATATGCAGTAGCCAAAGGTCAATGTTAATGAAAATAACAACAACATAGCCACGTTGTTAAGACGGAGAAAAGTTGATCGTAACATTCGGTCCAAGTACATTACATCCATAAATCGCCTTGTGTGAGATTTTTATGAACGAGAAAAAGTAAGTTTAGAGCAAGGCCACCATCTTTTAGACTGTCACTATATTTAAGTGAAAACAGTAGCTGATAACAAAGTACTACGAGATAGAGAGAGGTAATTAATCACGTTTCAAGTAGCTATATAACAGCATTCAATTCCACGTGTATGATAAAAATGGAAGGTTGATTATTGTGAAGATTTACGAACAATGACATTTGTCATCAGAAATTGTTGTTTGATTTAATATCTCACGTTCGTTCTATTGTAATTGGACTTTGAGTTAAGTTGAAACAATGATCACATTTTCAGGTAGAATAGTTTTTATCGAAGTATCTTGATATTTTATTTCATCACTTTTATCTTAAAACTATCAATTTGGTTTGGGATTATGATGAGAGCTTAGCATATGTACATTCGAATCAATCGATTTGGGGAACATGTACCATGCATTATACATGAATTTTTATCAAATCCTCATCTATCTCAGATAAATAAGTTCGAAATCGTTTAGGAATAGTGTTGAAAGCGTAGGGATTGGTCGCTACAGTAGGGGAGATTAAGATTTTTTAGGGTGTAGGGGAGGTTTTTTACAATTCGCAATAAGGAGAGAGTTTTTGAGCGCATTAGAGTTTTTACCAAATAATTTTTTAAAAATGTTTTTAGAATAAATTTCAGCATCATCGTACTGATGAGCACACTTTTTGCTTACTATCGCGCCTTAATCAGCGGGCTTTCGATCATACGACTTAACGCTTTCCCAACTTCGACTCTTCTGAATTTCGGCTGACACTCTCGTTTTTCAATCTCTGATTGACTCACTCATCGCAAACACCCACCTTTTTATGTAGTTCTTGTTAGCCCTCCATGCCGCTCCTACGAATCATTTCCTCGCCGGCCATTGTCGGTCCTCCATGCTGCTTTTATGAATTATTTCCTTGTCGGTCGCTGTCGGCCCTTCTTGCTGCAAGAGCAGCATGAATGAGAATGGAGCCTAGTCGATGAATCATTAAGTATGTGTCTGCAGAATAGTAGACAGCTGAAGATGGCGAGTACTCGATGAACCACTGGGTCGACATGTAACAATAGCATCTATCTCCTACTTTTCATATCCAGGGCTCAGTTTTTAACCGGCTTACGATCCCCTATCTTGAATTTGGAAAAAAGCAGTACCATATACACCATTTTTATTGCGTATCTTTCTTTTTATAGATATTATTTTACGGAAGTTGATACATTGCTTAATCGCCTCCGTATATTTTCCTCTAGTTGCGAAGAAATTTACCATCAATATCATTGGTTTCATGTTTCGCGTGAATAGGGGACGATTTTGAATACCTTTAAGCGTGTTTGCTGATAGACACAGACGTTATTTTATGTTTGTATCTATAATCGCCATCAAACTGCGTAAGCGAACGTAGGAATTTTTGAAAATTGTCGGAGAGAAAAGACTAAATTGATTCTTACAACAAAAGTTTGTGAGAACGTTACAAAATCGCGAAAATTAACATCGCCAAGGCAAAGAATTTATTTTGAAGCGTTAACCTCTCATTGTTATATAATTAAGCATTTCACCTCTCATTTTTGGTAATAATCGATAATTTTTGAGTCAGATTATGATTAAAATTTAACATGTTCGCAAACCAATACAGCAATTTTTCTAATCATATGTTAAGACTGACCTGAAATTATTGCTCACGCAGTTGTGAATATAAAAAACTTCTTTAAAGCTATTAGCGGCCAAATTTAGCGTGTGACCTCATAAAATCTAGTTCATAGCTTCAGTATATCTTATTTGGATAATAATGAAATTCTAACCGATCAATTTAGTTAAAAAATAGTACGTCTTAACCATCAAATCAAGAACATTGAACTTGCCCATAATTTCAAATATTTTTGTAATAGCCCCCGCAGAGTGATTTCACCAAAATCTTTTTCGGACATAATACAAAATATATTTCGATTTTCATTCTCGATCTTAACAAAACGCGCGGCAGAAAAAAACAAGATTTGCAAACAAAAGATTACGTAAAACGTCGTGTTTAAAAGGTATAATTTACGATCATCATCAGAAATAGATACGATTTAATTGAGATACAATCGAAATTTCGAAAAGGTTAGATCAGATAGAACACCCTTGATATATTCTTCTCGGAAATTGTTTATTTTCTTATCGATCAGTTATAGTTTTACTTTATTATCCTACTAATAAAATATTGTGATCGACTTGGGAAAAAAAAGATTTGCTGCCCTGAAATTTTGTTTTTCCTTGTTTCATGGCAAAATTAGCGTAAAAATGCAAAAAAAAAAATCGATCAGTCTGTGCGCTGGATGCCGTATGTGTACGCTCAGCGCACACGTACTTCCAAGTCCTCAAAGATAGAAAGTTAATTCATTGATGAATTGGAGATTGGTGTTGATCTCAGGCGGACACTAATATTGGGGGGTTTGGAAGTTAAGGAGGAGGCAGGGGGAGCGCTAGAGCCGAAAATTAAGAATTCGAATATCTCAACTATGACTCTAGCTAGAAAGCTGAAATTTGATAAACATATGAAGGGGTTTTTTTTTAAAATAATTTAGTGTCTGTATCCTACAATGGCACTATAGCCCAAATCGGGCTTTGACCTCCTGATCTTCGGGTTCCTTAACATTTTTCATTATTTATTGTGGAAGGGTTGTTAGATCTTCGCACAACCCTCTATCTTCGATTTTTTTTCATTTTCGTAGACTGAGGTGACTAAGTTATGCCCAAGCAGGTAGTGTGCTGGAATTGTCCGTTAAAAATTTTATTAAATTTTTTATGATTTTGGTAAAAGTCAAATTTTGTAAGTGCATATACTATTTGGTATACGAGGGCGAATTAAATATAAACCGGAATTGCTTTTTAAAATTTTTTTGGGACATGATAAAAATACAAAGGCTTAAAATTATTTTTCTACGTAATCTCCTGATTTCGTGACACATTTTTTTCCAAAGGATGGGTAATTTTGTTATCCCGTATTCGTAAAACGAAGATGGTTGCGCCATAAGGCAATTGCGCAGTAAGTCTTCAACTGCAACATCGTCATCAAAACGCTGTCCTCCAAGAGCTTCTTTTATCGGTCCAAACAGGTGGTAGTAGCAAGACTATAAGTCCGGACTCCTAAAGTCCGGATGATGTGTAGTCCACGACAATGTTTAAATTTTTTCCGTTGTTATGGCAGCTGTATGGGGCCGGGCATTGTCTTGCAGCAGGATAACGTCTCTTATGGGAAAGCCGCGTCTTTTCTGACAATATGCCGTTTTTGCAAGTTGGCAGTATTACGCGTCATTTACAGTTCGACGTTCGTGGAGTAAATCAATAAGTAGGACTTCTTTAAAGTCGAAAAATACAGTCGCCAAAACCTTTCCAACCGAGAGCCGAGTTTTGGCTTTGACAGGTGCAGATTCTTCGTTCGCCATGTTGCACCCAAGTTTCGTCACAAGTCACTATCCGGTGCAAAAAACCTTCCCCTTCAGCCTCGTAGCGATTCAGTTGCCATTGGCACACTTCCATACGATTTTCGGTGAGAAGATGAGGTTCCCACCTTGCGGACACTTTCCAAAATCCGAGGTCACCAGTAATGATTGTCTGAGCAGAAGCAATTTCAGCTACTTCTTCGTCGGTCGTCCTATAGAAGTCTGCGGACAGTACGAATCTTCTCCTCTGTCACGCTGGTTCTTGGTCGACGTTGGCGACCTTCATTTTCGACTGCTTCTCGCCCTTCTAAAAATTGTTTGTGCCATGAATACACCGAACTGTGCCTGTAGTCTTCTCATAATTTTTTATGGTAAAGACTTAAACTTCTTTCGTAAGAAATTTAACTATAATACGTCGCGCAACGGACGACGGTACTTCTCGCTCAGATATCGCGATAGTTACTGAACACGTGGTAATGTGGCGTTCTACATATAGCGGTGCAAGGTCCTCTAGGCATCCCCGCCAGTGAACCTCAGACGCCACACGCCTCTTTGTCCACCACACTATCAGTAAGAAAATAATTCCGTTTTATATTTTATTCACCCTCGTACATTAAAGAAAAATATTAATTTAAACCAAAACTCTTATATATCGGAGTGGGTGGGATCCTAGCCTGAACGATATGTTCAAATTTTTAGCTAGGAACTTGAAAATTAGCAAAATTTATTTAAAAAAATACACATGAAACCTGAAAATATTAACTGGTGGAATACCTTCAAAATTTCTACTTCCTGTCATAAAAAGTAGTTTTTCCGACCATTCTTAAGAAATATAAATAATAAATATTTAAAACAATCATCAAAAGCATGCATCAAAAGTTTTGAAAACCCCCTTTCCCTTCTTCCCCCTTCCATTTAGAAGAATGATTTCGTCCAATTTCAATGAATCAACTAATAATCAATAAATTAAAAATGGTACGAGATTGAAATTTTCTACGTACACATTTTATTATATGTATCGTATTTTCCCTCAACTCCTTTACCACCTCCCATATAAATGTATGGTTTCATGAATAGAAAATGCATCAAATTTCGTAGAATTTATGTACTTCGGCTATAAAACTAACATTCTGTGCACAGAATTTTAAACGTGATTCAAGCAATCAATTAAAAAATTATTAACATCCCCTTCTATCACCCCTTCCTCTATATAAATCCAAACTTGCCTAAATAACCGAATGAAATATTGATTCAATATACCGGAGCTATTGATCGTAATCGCAGTTAAGTGTTAGCTATTAACGAGTGCTAGATATGCAGAACAGTCTCGGAAATTGTTACATTTTCTCGGACAGCAAGGGTGCACTTCTGGCACTGCAATCCTACACCACGTCCAAACTAGTCTCCATTTGTAGACACGATTTGAATCGCCTAGCAGCTATAACGGAATTATTTCTAATTAGGGTACCGGATCATAGCGACTAGTTAGGAAACGAGGCAGCAGACACGCTTGCACGGCAAGGATCTGAAAACATTAACTCCTCTAGGAAGTCAGTCGATGTAGCACCAACAGTGCTGAAGACTACCTTCAAACAAACTATTTTGGATTCTTTCTTGGCAGTGTGGCGGCAGCTAGACAGCTGCAGAACGGCCAAATCCTTTTATGAAGAACCGAATAAAACTATTACAGCTCAGCTGTTACAACGTAGTCGCTATAGCGTCCGAACTATTTTTGGACTGACCACAGGTTATGGCTTGCTGAAGCACTCATTTAGGCTGCGGATCGCGAGTGACAGCCTTTGCAGAGGTTGCGAGGAAGATGATGAATCTATCGAACATTATCTTTGTCACTGTGCGCAAATCTCCAACAGTCGTCTCCTTTGTTTAAGCTCTAGATTCTTCTCAGAACTAGACGACCTTAGAGGCGTCACACATTCGAGCCTGCTACGGTTCGCAAATCGAATCAAGTGGCTAGAACAAGAGGAGTGACATCCATCTCATAATCAATTGAAACCACACTCCTACAACCTAAAGCTAAACCTAAGTGTTAAATAATTGACAACAGCCCTAGCCTTTCACTTAGACTTCCCTATCCACCCTCACCTTCATATTGACTTCCCACGCATACTCATATTGTTCCGAGAATAATAAAGTTGCGCCCGAATTGTTGATATTTTGAAAGTAATAAAAGGCAAGTAATGGAATCGTTGTTCTGAAATGAAATGAAGATTTTTTAAGAAATGATTGTTTTTTTTTTACTTATGCGAGGCGATCGATGGGGTAGTAGGTAGTGTGTTGGTTTTGTAATGCGAAGGTCGTGAGTTCAAATCCCGGCCAGCGCAACATATAATTCCGGCACATTGTCTGCTTGGGTATACCGTGGTCACCTCAATCTAAGAAAATGAAAAATTCGTAGAAAGAGGGTTGTGCGAAGGGCTAACAACCCTTCCACAATAAGTAATGAAACATGTTAAGGAACCTGAATATCAGGAGGCAAAGGTCCGATTTGGCCTGTAGCGCCATTGTAAAATAGAATAGATCGATGGGGTACCGAAGTTGAGCTAATTTTGCCGTCAAAATTTATTTTTTACATAAAATTTGTGCATCAAGAATTTATATGTCTTAATCTGTATCGTGAAATTGGGGAACTTTTATGCAAGGTAATGGAAGGAGTAGAGAGATTTTAATAATGGTTACTAACAACTTCAACTTATGAACAAAATCTGGGTGTATCCTATTGGGTAGCGTGTTGGTAACGACGTAAATTTTTAGCACATTGCTTGCCTGGGTATATCTGAGTTACCTCAATCTGTGAAAAAGAAAAATTCGTAGATGGTTTTGCGAAGGGCTAACAATCTTTCCACAATATCAAATAAATATTAAGAAAGGTCTGAGGCTAAGACCTAATTTGGGCTGTAGTTCCATTGAAGAAGGAGAAGAAGGCGGTTACAAATAAGTTTTTTTTTAATAAAAAAAAATTCAGGTCGGTATCTTTTATACTTTCTAAGAATAATTTATATATTATTAAAGTTGTCAAAATGTGCCGTTTGTATGGGAGGTGGTAGAAGGAGTGGCAAGATTTGATTAATTTTTCACGTCTAAGTACAGTTGATATCAAAATATCTTACACCAAATTTGAGCTTCATTTATTTGACATATAGTTATCGAAAAAATTGTTTTAATGTATTTCATGAAATTATCCACTTCGTATAAGAGGTGATAGAAGGAGTGGGAAAAATTTACTGATTTGTACAGAAAAAATATACAATTACTGTAAAACTTCATGTTTCAATATTATTGTCTTTTTTTTTGTTCAGCTTACACTTGTCAACTATAAACTTTGAATTATTACAAACATTTCTCAAAAATTTCTATCCATTGCGGCTATCTGTCAAATGAAACCTGTCTTCACACCTCGATAATTGTCGATTTAATCGCTACATAACAGTCTTGGCACCCCATTTCTTTACATACTGACCTCATCGCATTCACTAGCCAAAGAGGTCGTGACGATTGCAAAAATTTCTCCATTATTCCGCCTACTATGCACTAAACGTAATCGTGACCTCTCCATAGATGATGCTAATAGTAAAGATTGAGATCTTTTATGTAAGGCCATAGTCCCGCTTACATCTTGCTGCAGGTTACAGATTACACATTGTGGTGTTGTTATTGTTGGAAGTCTTGCACACGCGCTTGTGCAATTCTGACTCACGGCTAAATCGCCAATTTTTAGGTCATCCTCGTACGGGATGCATCTTAAGATTTACACAAATTACCGAACGATTTCGGATTAACTAGCCATCGAGTACTTATACGAAGTGGATTGGTCAGTATAACGACACCATCTTATAAGAAGGTTATCGACACTTTCTTCTTCTTTGCATTTCACTTCAGGGGTTTTTTGACCTGCGATCGTTGTAATTCGAAAAATGTTTTAAGAAAATCGAAATATGTTTGCATAGCTTCTCGTACATATTACGACGGCACGGCGAGATACTTTACGGTATGAATCTCGTCTCGAACGAGGTAATGATGCAAATTCGTATCTAGTATGCAATATTAGGCATACCTGGTTAACTTTTTCTTCTTCTTCATCTTAAGATGTTTTTCATCTTGTTAGGTTTTCTCGTAACAGTCGCTTTATTTGATTGCTCCCGCAAGGGGAGCGGTAAGCACAGTCGGGAATTGTAGTAAAGATTTTCTCGCGGTACAACTGTACAACGAGTTTTTGGGCTCTCTAGCCAGCAACTCACTTGTTGTGTTGATGTCTTAAGCCCGATGAAGCATCTCAAGATCGTGGTCAACCGCATTTTTTCGGATCTCGATCTCATGGTAAACATCTGTTTCGTATTTATTGTGAGATCAGAGAGGTGTAACGGAGCATGGGATTGGCCGGCCAGATCAACCTCATAAGAAATTTCATTTGAATATGGTTGAGTTTGGAATTTTTATTGTCTGGTGACATGTGGAGTAGTATACGGGAAATCTGGAGATGAACGGCTTTAGTGCCCCAGTTCACATCCACGTTTTTTTTTAAGATCGCACACTTGACATTTTCAAGTTGTCGTCGGCGACTTGTTTTGAACCACGAACACTTCACACTTATTCCAGATTAAATCTGGACTAGATCTCATCCTGTGAACAAGTGACATCCGTTAAACTGTGTTGAGGGGTCATCTATGGATTAATGGCCGCCGTCTTGTATCCGCTTTCTCAGAACTTAAAGACTGAAGATAGAAATCGAGATCGATCGTGAAGGTCATCGTTATGTGTACTTTCGAAAGCGCTACACTTGTCGACCGGTCGAGGTCATTTGTAGTAATAGCGTTCAAGCAAACACTAGTCCTCAATTGGCAATTGCAAGCTGATTGGGCGAACGATTCCTGTTCATAAATTCGGAACCCCTGAGTTCCACATACGAATTGCTGCCTTTTTATGCGCAATTCATTAATAACGCGCACTTGAAGCGTGTACTGGCGCGGTAAATTGGTTTCAAGCTTGCAAGTCGTGCTTTCGGCCTTTGTGTGGTTATGGGAACCATTTTTCATGCTTACTCTCATATGACTCAGACAAGCCCGACTCATGTAACAATATGATAATCAATAGAGCGATTGTATACGTTTGGTACACGCTCAGTACACTTAGGGTTGCATCTCATATATTTACGTTAAGCTAGAGCTGTTTTGTAGCTCACTGTCGGAACAACTAAGTGCAGTCCACACA
Source organism: Chorisops tibialis (assembly GCA_963669355.1). NCBI lineage: Eukaryota > Metazoa > Arthropoda > Insecta > Diptera > Stratiomyidae > Chorisops > Chorisops tibialis. The sequence goes on from OY770263.1 coordinate 268,794,308, forward strand.
TTTTTAATGAGTTTACTTTAAGTTTGTTTGAAGTCAATTTAGGATTTATATGTGCTCGATAACGAGCGAGCAAAGCAAAATGCAAGGTAAATTGATTTTCATTTCGTGCTGTTGCGTTTTGTAGCTTTGCTTTGTAAGCAATAAGTTTGGGTAAATAAAAATCTAACACCTACAGTTTTGTAAATAAATAATGGGATTGGGTATTTTTTTGAAATAGAACGCGATAGTAGAGAACATATTATTTTCTCATCCCATCAAATTCTTGTTAATACCCCCTATAGGGGCATAGGAGAGAAACAACTCTCTTCCACAATGCGCGATCCTAAGCATCAGCCTTAAGCTGTTGCCAGGACAGTTTATTTCTCTGGCTTCCTGTTCAACTGCTCGCTTCCATGTGCTACATGGTCGACCAACCCGACGTCTTTCTTGAGGATTATAATCCATCCCATGATACCAAAATATTCTACAATAATTTCAGTAAAAGAGGACTAAACAGCTGAAATTTTCTCTGTGTCCGAGTGAGCCCAGAGTTCCCAGAATTTAACGACCGCTCGAAAATAACGATCTTAAAACGAGTATGAAATGCCACAAAACAAATAAACTGCGTGATGATCATAAGCAAACCAAACAAAAAGGGTCGCACAGCATAGATATTAGATAAGATATTCGTTTCTTGTAATCGTTTTACAATTCATTAATGAATCGTTAAAAGTAATTCATTAACAAATGTCCACTTAGTTCGCTTGATGAATCGTTAATGTCTCGTTAATGACTCGTTAACGAACCTCGTTAACGATCAAATCTCTTGTTAATGTATTTCATTAACGATTCTTTAACGAATTATTTTGTTTGCTGGGTTAGGACACTACAGGCTCGCCTATCGATTTCTTTGCTCGAAATTGTACGCGATCATGTTACCGCGACGGCGCGACTAGAGTTGAATTAGAGCCAGTTAGAAACTGGCTTTGGAATATGTCGTGAGAAAACTCCCAGTTGACACCAGAGGAACGCTACTGTTTAAATCATCGCAGATAGTAGCTTACGCAGACGACATAAACATAATGGCGCGATGAAAACTGGACGCCAAGGAAGTCTTCGTTAATCTTAACACGGCATCACGAGAAGTAGGGTTACGCATTAATGAAAACAAAACAAATGTTATGTTACAATCATGAAAAACACGCCAATCAGACAAAATCGAACGAAGGAGACTATAACATAGGAAGCGTGGACAACTTCCTATATTTAGGAGCTAATCTTTCCAAAGATTTCAATGAAATCAAAAGACGCATAATGGTGGCAAAGAAGACATACTGCTCGGTACTTCCGATGCATAGAAAAACGTAGCTGCGAATCTACGAAACCATAATAAGACCTGTACTCTGCTATGGCAGTTAAACGTGGACGTTAACACAGGCATAAGGTAAGGTAAAATGGTTAATGCCTTAGAGAGGAAGGTATTGCGACGAAACCTCGAACTGGTGAGAGAACAAGGCTAATGAAGAATTCGATATAGTCAGGAATTGTATACAATTTTTGAGGACGAGAAGTCTCTACTCTCATCAAACTTCGAAAGCTACAGTGGGCTGGTCACGTACAGTATTATTTGTTTTGGTTATCGCTCGACCCGATAGGGCTTCCACCACTATGATTTGACCTCACGGTTCTCTTTAGCAACATGGATAGTTTTTGTGACGATAATCATTTACGCCCCAGAAGGTAACAGTCTATGAAAATGCAAGTTCGGCTGGATTCGAGACCTTTCTAAATTTTTGCCAATCTGTTAGTCGTGAAAAGTGGAAAAGTGCAACTCCACGCCGAGGTCCAAAGAACTCTGCCCGCAATATGGGTCACCACAATCACCACGTGTTCAGTTAAGCGGACCTTAACCATCGTAGGGGGTGGAAGCAATCTTCCATGGGGGCCCGGCTCCCGTGGTACCAGAAAACCTCCTGTGGGGCTTTGTAGTTGAAGTCCCTCCAGTGAGTTCCTTGCAACTCGTGACTGGTCATACAACTCAGGTACATGGGGACGGCACACCCCAAAGTTTTATACCGGAATTATCCTTGATCGTTCACCCGATATATGATAACAAATGTTATCCCTTCCTTGCGTGTATATGTCACATAAAAGACGGACAAAATAGGACAAATAAAAAATAAAATAAAACAAAATAACAAAAATATGATTATCAATATCATACCAAGTATTCACCAATATTACAAGCATACTACTAGTACAATTCATTCATCAGCAAACATTCTTTTCTGTCTCGCAAACACACTACAAGCATACCTCTTGATACACGCAAGGTGTTCCCTGTTAGCCAAGAAATCATTTACATCAAGGACACCATTCACCCACACCCATTCCCTGCAAATCTCTGAGATCGGAGTGTATCGGACATTCACACAGTACATGCACAGTACGCTGGGCGGATTCAATCGACTAAGACTGCAAATCGCTTCTGAAATTTTCGACACGGAGGACGCGATCATTGGACCGAGAAAATTGAAGACGAAGCATACAGGAGGCCAAGGCCTGACTTGGGCTGTAGCGCCATTGATGATGATGATGAAATGGTTAGAAATTCATCAATATGTTGAAAGACCTTTTTGAACCGCCTCTGCATTGAGATGTTTACTTAGCAATGTTAAACGTATGATCGTTCCAAGATAAGTTTTCGGTGATGGGAATGCCAAAAATTCCAAGACTTTGAGAATTAGATAAAACCTGATTGCCAGGAAAGGCTGGTTCCACTTCTTAGCATCATTCCACCATGTTTTTTTTCGTCCCATTGCGGACCATCAGACAGGTATTTGTTCAATGATCTTATGCCATATACTACGTTCCACTTCAGTGCTAGAAGATAGGTCTGCCGAGAAGATTTTAAAATGGCAGAAGTCAAGAATTTTACGGAGGAATATCATTGTTGTGTACGTCCTATTAAATACTGATGAAAATAATTGAACGTCGTCTTATACTAATGAAATAATTGGCGAATACCAAGGTGGATTCAGAACCGGACGTTCTACAACAGACCAGCTATTCTCGGTGAAACAGGTGCTTGAGAAATGCTGGGAGTATAACACAGACGTGGACCAAATCTTTGTAGATTTTAAACAAGAGACTCCCAATGACAAACCAGCTTTCGAACGGAACGTGGTTTAAAGCAGAGAGATGGTGTAGCCCCCATGCTTTTCAACTAGGCACTAAAGTATGTCGTTCAAAAAGTCCCAGTTGGCTGCAATGTGACGGTACTATTCAAGTCCACCCAATTAGTACGATACGCTAAACATCCTTGGAAGTTCGTTCCCTAGCACTAATTAAAGGAGAACGCCAATGAGACAAAACATAACAATTGCAGAATTTAAATTGGAGAGTGTGGACAACTCCTCATATCTCGAGGCTAATCTAGCAAAGGACGGCAATGAAATAGACGAAATCAAATGTCGGATACTAGCAAATAGACGTATTATTCGGTACTTCCAATAAGGAAATCCAAAAAAGTGCACAGGAATTTTAAGCTGCGAGTATATAAAACTAATATACGACCTTTGCTCTGTTATGGCAGCGAGACGTTGACATTAACGCGATCTTCCAAAAAAGCGATTAACGCATTCGAAGGAAAAAACGGAATGGCGAATAAGAAACCATGAGTTTTATCAACTCTACGACGAGCCAGAAGCTTCAACGTTCATCAAGTTACGTCAACTGCTTTGGGCTGGCAATGTAGAGCGAATGGGAGAAAGAAGAATTCCCAAACGTGCTGTTAAAGGCAAAGCGAGTGGACACCGGCGACCCACGCAAGCGACGAGAAGACTCAGTCAGTGAAGACAGTAACGCCATCTTAAAAACTAGCGGTTGGAGTGGAGGGCGCGATCTTTGGATCGAGACGTTTGGAGGCGACGACTTCAGTACGCCTGAACCCGATTAGATTTTTTTTTTTACAGAATGACCTGTGTTATAGGCAATTTCGGCCTTTATGTGCAATGCACAAACACAGTCATGGAGGGAAAGAATGGGATTGGGAAGGTTGGGGAAGGGGAGTGAGAACGACCGTAGCGAGTGGAGAAGCTGGTATATTGCTCAGTTGTACTGGCTGCTTACTGACAAATATTTGCAGATGTTATGGGGGACTGAATGATAGAAAGCGAACAGAAACCATCTACTGAGTATCTAGGCCTTCTTGAAGTGGAACTGTTCCACTTTTACACCGTTTCCCCATTTTATTGCGAATAATTTTTTATCACCAGTAGCAACTGAAAAATTTGCGCTTAAAAAAATCCCGTCTGTAGTGATAATCGAACCCACGACCTATTGACTGAGAAGCAAGCACGCTGCCCACTACGCCACGGAAGCCTGAATCTGTCTCGCCATTGATAATGATGAAGTAAAGAATTGTACCGTCGTAAAACTGAATCGCATTGGATGTGCCTGAAAGTAAACCATTACTGAAAATTTAAAAGAAAGTTTGAGATGGAACTGAAGAAAGTAAAGCATTAAATCCAGCTGCCTTGAGTTCGCCTAAAAGAACGAAATGCCATACTCTATCAAATGCTTGTTAAGAACGATACAAATTCTAGCGCTCGTTTAATACTGTTAAATGTTCGTCAGCTGGTCACTAAGGATATCGAAAGATTCGAGATATTTTATCACATCACAATAGTTAGCTGTAAGTTTATTTCATGATCCTTTCTTCAGATTAGACTAGACATTTGCAAGCTTCTGAAATGTTCTGCCTGCGTAATTGTTCAATAGAGCAACAATCTTTAGTACTAGGGATGAATACAGAAACTTCCGTACTAAATACAACAAACTTTTGAAAAAGTTAAAAAAAAACAGTCCTGGAGAAGATTCTCTGAAGAGATCGATGACCTCCCAATGGCCTCAAGGCTCCAAAATGTGCTAGCAATAGACACCCCTGTTGATATTGAACTCTAAAAGAGACCAGGTGGGTCCTTAACGAAAAATAGCATGGTAAAATCTTCACTCCGGAAAGATAAGATGGGCGACTAACATGTTTAAGCCCTACAAATCAGTCGGAGTAAATAAAATATTCCCCGTGTTACTGCAGAAGGGGTTATAATCCAAGAGCCCTAGAACAAAAAATAATAACCGAAAGCGATAAGGATACAAAGTGTATTTAATAGTAGAACGCAGTATAACTAAAACAAAGAACGAAAAATAAATTTAAAAATCCGGTGCCGAACAGGTCTTGTGTAGTGGAACGAAAAAATTATTCGAGGATATCGACACAAACTTGGTGTCATAGTAAAGTCCTATCTAATTTTTTCTCGAAGTTACAAACTGTTTTAGAAAAATTTTACACAATTTTTTATTAAATTTAAAAACTAATTTACCGTTTTTGTGTCAAAGGCAACAAATTATTAGGAAACAAATTATATTTTAGTAAAGTGCTCAGAGGCCTTTCCGACGATATCAAGTTTGTGTCTGTACGTGTACACAGGACCCGTTTGGCATCGGTTTTGAAAATTAATTTTTCGTCCTCGCACAGCGTTCTATAATTTTATGCACTTCATATCCTTGTCGCTTTGTGTTGATATTTTTTGTTCTAGGGCTCTTGCTCTATTAGAGATCCTAATGCCAATAATCATAAGGATCTTTAAAGCCAGTTTTATATGGGCGTTTATCCCAAAAATTTGGAGGAAAGCGAGGGTGGTCTTTGAACCAAAGACAGAGATGCCATTGATCAGCCTAATTCATATTATCCGATGAGTCTTACCTCCTTCTTCGTCAAGAATAGGGCCTAGCAAGGTTTGTCTTAATAAGAACCTACCGGAAAGGCAAATCAACAGAGTCAGCCCTTCACGGTCTTGTAAGACGAATTGAAAAGAATTTCAGGATTTCATATTGTTATATTTTATTTAAATGTGACGTTCCGGTCTCTGTTGAGATTTTTTTTGATAAGGGTCGCAGCGGAGACCAAACCGTCATATTTAATTAAAGTGTAACAGTGTGAAATCCAGAAATCGTTCTTTTCAAATATTCAATACGATAATAAAGGGTATCGAAAAAGTTTTTTTTTTGTACTCAACTCACATCTTGCGCGATTTACATATTCAAAATAATTTGGTCCTTTCGAACCGTAGATCTGCAATTATACCTACGTCGACCGAAATCAGAATCTCGGATCTTTGCATTGTAGACCAGCACGCACTTACCTTCAATGGCAGAGATTGCAAAATGAAGAGAACACGCAAGAAATTCGTATGCCAAAAATATATTTATTTTTGAAAGCTCTACAACTTTTGGAATAACTTGGACTTGGACAATTGTGCGGGAGGTGATAGAAGGAGTGGGGGAGAAATTTATCATTGCTAAATTTGGGAATTCCCTTATTGCGAAAACTTTTCTTGCTTAATATCATGTTTTTAGCTTTTATAATTTTCAATGAAATGGACTTTTCTGAAATTGTCGTATTTGTATGGGAGGTGGTAGAAGGAATGGACGATTTTGAGGGAGTAATCAATTTTCGAGTCGATAGCACTCATATGTAGGGAAGGTCGTGGTACATGGTTCCCCAACATATGCACATACACTATAACTTACAAAATATTAATGCATGGTATTTCTCGCGTATTTTGTTTTAAAAGTTCAAATCTCAGCTTCACACAATTTTAAATAATTGCACTATTTATAATGTAATAAACGAAAGTTTAGCTAAACTCAAAACGGTCCAAGGTACATGAAGTACTTGTACCTTGGTCCGACGTGGCATGTACCTTGGACCTTTATAAAATATTTACTAACACAAATAACCTAACAATTATTCATTGCAAAACTAGTATTCGACAAAATTATTAAAAATTACAATGGATTTTCCAGAATTGAACTAAAATAATGGCATTGAATTCTTTTTCAATGGCGCTGCAGACCAAATTTGGTCTCCGGCTATAAACCTCTAGCGAATGGATGGATTCCTGATACTTTGCACTACCCTCGATTTTTCAATTCTTGACTTCGTACAACTCGCTACGGACCAAGGTACAAGTAATTAATAGGACCTTAAAGTATTTTAACACCGATCAATATAAATTTCGTAATAAGATTCAAAACAGGACAAACAAGGAAGACGCAGAACGAACTACTGAAGAAAAGTCAAAAGACTTCCCAGATTACTACAAAAACAATAACACTTCAGAAAATAATTTTTGACACCGAAATACTATTTCTTCTTCTTGTGCAAACTACGGGCTAATTCAAAACGATGACATGTATTAAACATTTACTAAAACCAAAGGCCAAAAAATTAGTAAGAACAATTTTTTCAAAACGTTGTTAAATTCGTCAAAACAGTAATAGGAACAAAGTACATAACCTTCTCCTATATGTTAAAAATGCTTTAATTTCTAAAATACAAGAAATTTGTGTAAGTGGGGGTAGAAGAAATCGAGTGAAGATGATAATTTTTTAAACATTTATTACAATAGTTTTTGAAGAACTCGCGATATTTGAACGTAAATGGTATCACCTCATTATACTTTCAAGTAAATATTGTTGCGAGCTAGAGGTTCGCCGGGATTTAAAGAAAACACAATTCGTTTAAAAATAAAGGATAATTTATTTATTCGCACGTTTCACTTTAATTCGCACATTTAATTTAATTCTTACTATACGGCACCACTGATATCGCGTTCTTGTACCGGTTCACGTTCTCTCGCAGATGTTGCTGAACTGACTGCTGCTGTCTGAAAGTTGCGGGTATTTACACCAAATCTCCCAGACAGGTGTCGTTGGGTGTGTGTGCGTCTAGACTATTCTAGATTGCCTACATTTTGGAGTATACTCGAAGTTGCTGGAACTTTGTTTATGGCTTTTTACATGTTGGGGGACTTTTCTGGCTTTTTCTGGGAACATCAAAATTGCGTGGTTGCCAGATCTATAACAATATAATTAATATATATGTATTGGGCGTACAAAATAAAAACCGCCATTTTCTTTCAAAATTCGAGCAAAAATGGTTAAATAATTATTATTCAAAGAAATGCCTATCGCTAGCCACAACTTTTTTCCCATCTTTCTGGCAGTATACGGATTCCGCGTCGAAAAAATGCTCATCTTTTGAGCCGATCCATGAAACGATCCAATTTGTGGCTTTTTCGTAAGAATGGAAGTGCTGCTCAGTGAGGCCATGCGTCATCGATCAGAATAGATGGTAGTCGGAAGGGACGATGTCTGGAGCATACTGCGGGTAGGGTACGACGTCCCATTCCAGTGTTTCCAGGTAGGTTTTCATAACCAAAGCAACATGTGGCCGAAAGCTGTCGTGCAGTAAATTCATTTTGCCGTACCTCTCTTGGCTCAAACACATCAATTGTAGTCGATCGTGATCTCCCGTGATGGCTTCACTTAGTTTCAACAGCTCATGATATACCACAAACATATTCTCTGTTCCACCGCCATGCCGGCCATCGACGTCAAAATCACCGCTCTTGAAGCTTTGCAACCACTCACGGCACGTTCTTCCACTAATACCACCCTCACAATCAGTTTCAACAATCATTCGACGCGCCTCAGCCGCAGATATTTTTTTATTTTAAGGCAAAAAGCAAAACTTTCCACGAATGGTGCTTATTTGGCTTAAACTTCGACATATTCGCGCTCAAAAAATTATATGACGTCGATAAAACTTCACACATCTAATGATGAGGAGTTGTTGACAGATGCTAAAGTTTACCGGGATCCGCCATTGTTGATCAGCATTTGCTGCTGGCGCCATCTATTGGGGAACGACGGATTTAAATTTGTACACCCGATAAAATTTCGTTAAATTTGTGTAGGTGGTAGAGTAAGGTAGTTGATCTTGTCAATTCAAGTCCTGGCTAAAGGTAAAGACCAATGCTTAGGATCGCGCCTTGTGGAAGGAAGCTGTTTCTGCCCTTTGCTTCTATAGGGATCTTAACAGAAAATTGAGCACTTTTGAAAATGTGACGATCAAGAAGAGACCTTAAATTTGGCGCGCTCTAGTGTCATTCTCTCTTATAAATTAATCAAGACGCAGTGGTCTAACTTCTTTTTGTACCTGAACACATTGTCTTCAAAAACAGGTGCATAATATCGTATAAATTAATAAAGGAATTTACAATCATTATTCTTTTAACTGAAAAGGTCCTGTTTCGGCGCCACGATTTTCTTCAAATGCATTTGGAAATTACCCTTACTATAGTATATTGGTTGCATTTCAATTACGATTGTAATTCATTTTTCCATTAAGCTCTCACAAATTTTCTAACTCGTTTACAATTTTCCGTTCTCAACAAAATATTTTCACGTGGAACAATAGCGAGAAAAATTACCCGCCATTGCCATTCAGTGTCATGTTGTGCCAGCAACATGGAAAAACCCTTTTTCTTATAAACATTTCGAAATGTAGCCAACCGAAAAGGTAGGAAATAGAATTTTCCGCTAGAATGAATTTCAATCCAACAAATTTTTCGGAAAAAAGGTTTTTTTATTTTTAAAAAAAATTCACTTGACATCAAAGTGGATTTCATTTATTGACATTTCGCTTATAGTCAGCAAAGTGTAAATAAGATACGCGCTTTATTGCAACAACGAATCATAGTGACTTTGAGATTTTTATATTTCAATAAAGATAACCGAAGAATGTTTATAAGTCAGCCAAGATAACGACAGGAAACAAAGCTTCCAAGTCGTAATCGAAAAAAACCCAACTTCATCGTCATGTCATCATTTTCACACTCTTGATTGGAATTTATGGCTGTTCGACCCTCAACCCCATCTGTTTGCCATCCTTTTTTTTTTAAAAAAATTTCACCTGATAAGATATTTAGCCTAACAGCTCCTTCTTTTGTGTACGAAAAGTCATAGGCAGTAAGTAATGCAGGGTTAATAAGTCGTAAAATTCGCCTTCATTAAACATTGGTCTGAAAGTTATGATGAAAAAAAAACAGAAACAAGCGGAAAGAGCGAGGGTAGGATAAAATGTGCAATCAACGAGTCATGGCATAGTGAGCGATAATTGTAAGGGTACGAGACATGAGGTGGATGACTCATCAGAGTTTGTCATCCGTTCGTTAGCCTTGCAGAAATTGCAGAACCGACATAAATCCGCAAAGAGATAGCAGTCATATCGCGCTATCTCTATTCAGACGCCGGGTGGAAGTGCATGTCTGCTCTGCTTGAACTCTCTACCACCAATTTTTTTTTTTTTTCGTTTCACTCAGCGCCATAACCATATCACACACCCTCTTGGATTTTATACTCCTTCCGATACAGAAAAAAAAGAGAACGAACAACTTGGTATTTCCTTCCCAACAGCATTTATTTTTGGATTTTCTTCGTTGCTGTTGACGTCATGCCGGGATGCTTTTGATTGTGGCTGGCTACTCCCCTCGGCCATGTTTATCATATTCATCCCTCTGCCTTATTCTTTCGCAATCTTCTTCTCGTTGCTGGTAATTTTTCTAATATGATACTTGAGTGAGTACAATAATGTTTTGGTATCCCTGCTGCATGGGCATAATGAAACTGTTGCGTTTCTTCAAGGACAACACTAAGGGTTGGTGCTTCTACAAATTTATGATTGTGTGACTCACCTTTTTTTTCATCCCTCGAAATGATTTCCTAGAAAACGCCTTGGGTTAGAGCATTTTTGAATAAATAGAAGAGAAAAACGTTTCAATCGTAGGAAATGAATTGGAAAGAACTTGGTAGTAATTTCTGCTTTCTGTTGTGTCAAGTTTTATGTAAATATAACAGACACGAGCCGTATGATTGCGATTTAAGGGAGCGGTTTTGATTGAAAGGGCTTCTGAGGGTAGGTACATAGTCCTTGAATTGTAAATGATATAGCGTGTAGTTAGGTTTTGTTTGACTCACTGGAAGATGTCCATTGCTAGACAGTCTGGTCCATTTAGCACCCAATATTCTTGGAGTCCTGCTGCGCAAGTCTATTATCCTTTCAGATTTTTGTTGTTTACAGTAGCACTAGCAGTCAGTCAAACAGACGAATAGGGATCTAAGCGCATATTTCTTGATAGACTTTTTAATTTTTTTTTGTCGTACAAAGAATTCAGATTTAAGTAACCTTAAAAGTCTAAATTTATATGTAACTTAACACAATTGTGTGGCGTGGTTAACGAATGTGAACTTTTTGGAACCAATAGAAATTAAAATGGTAAATACATGTTTGTATTTACACTGGGATTAATGAGGGATTCTATGGGTCAGTTTAGAAATTTCTTGACAGTTTTTAGGAGTTCAAATCATCTTCGCGTACTTAACGCAAATGAGCATTTATCCGAGATCATTATGGTCAATGTCTTGCACATTAAGAAATTAAACTAATTGCTTCACGGCTCACGCCACTTCACAATTTACAATAAGTGCACGCTGTATGTTGAAGTTGAGGTGTAGCCTAGTGGGTAGTGTGTTAGTCTACAATGCGAAGGTCGGTAGTTCAAATCCCGGTCGACGCTTAATTTCGGTACACTACTTGCGTTGGTATATCTTGGTTACCTCAATATATGAAAAATAAAATTCGTAGAGGGCTGTGCGAAGGGCTAACAATCCTTTCACAACAACATTTAAATGTTAAGGAACGAAAGCCTGATTTGGGCTGTAGTGCCATTGAAGAAGCAGGCTGTGTGTCATGACTATTACCAGTTAACACTAATTTCGTAAAAACTTGTGTGTTTTTGACATTGCATTTTTTTTTCATAAAAATAGTGATGTCCGACGTTTTGCTCTAAAACTTGCATTTCTTTTTTTTCGGACTCTTCTTTGTTTCTTGTTTGACAAAGATTTTTTACTTAAGTTCTTGTAGTTAACATTTTTTTTTTGTTATCGGCAGTTTTTTGGCAAAGTTAGAAGCAGCGAATGAGTTAAAATTGCTGGAAATTGATTTTATTTTTTATGATCTTGTGGTTTTAAATTTTAACTTGTTGAATTAAAAATTTGATATTTTATGTTCAACGGCCACTCAAAAAACTGTTTCCGTATTTCGCCGACAGATGTCTTTGAAGACGATTATTTCTGGTAATACCAAACAGAGTTTAGAAAATATAAATACATGTTAGAAAGGTGACATTTCAGAAAAAAAGGTTTGTGTAGAAATTGCGCAATTTCAATTAACTATTTAAAAGTTATTCAAGTTTGAAAACGTATATCTCTACCGAAGAAATTTTGTTTTACTTCCACCAAAGCAAGAAAGCGTCGCAGGCTAGAAAAAAAAATTTGTGCAGTTTATGGAGACTTTACTCTATCGATACGTGTAGCACAATAATGGTTCAAGCGATTTCGTTCTGGAAATTTTGATCACTAAGATGCACCTCGCTCTGTCCAATCACGAAAAAAGACGACGAAATTCTTCAAAAAGTCGATTAAAATTCACATGCACCTTGGAGAGATCGGTGCGGAACTAAACATTGCTCAGAAAACTGCTTTGAACAATTGCGTGCGGCTGGATTTATCAAGAAGGTCGATAAGTGGGTGTCACCTGAATTGGGTGCTAAAAATTTACTCTATCGAATTTGCGCATCCAATAATTGAGCCAGGGAAAACTGGATGAGCTGGGAAGTTTTAATTCATCCACATTATAACCCTGACCTTGCACCTTCAGACTATATGGAATTCCTCCTTTGCGAATCTCCACGTTAGTACGTCTGTGGCCGCTGTTGCACGTTCGAGATTCGCCTGAATAGCTTTTTTTAGGATATTCAGGTGTTTGTCCATCTCCGATAGGCTGCGGTTTGCCGCTACTGATTTCCTTGACCTTATGGCGTAGAGTTACACTCGAGAATTTAAAGCAGACTCGGTGCCCCTTCTGTTTAAGCTTTTCCATCGATTGGGCGTCAGAGTCCTCTATATTAACCGGACTTGGGCTTCTTGCTGCCATCACTTCGGTCATTTCCAGGATCCTGCAGGAGTTCAATACTCACAAGTCTGCTGGGCCTGATGGCATCCTCCCATTGCCCTTAAAAATTGCGCTTCCTCTCTAGCTAAACCTCTTCGTAATCTCTATCATCTTTCTTACTCTTCTGGGTGATTTCCTCAAATCAGGAAGGTCGCGAATGTTCAGCCATTTGCTAAGAAAGGAAGTAAAGCGACCCCGCTAATTATCGCCCTATAGCCATGACTCCATGACTTCAGTGCTTTCAAAAGTAATGGAAACTCGATCGCAGACTAGTCAACTTTCTTATGGATAAGAGTCTCATACATAATCGTCAATATGGATTTCGCTCGGAACGTTCCACTGGCGATATCCTTGTCTATTTAACCGAGCGTTGAAACTCCTGTATTCACAAATTGGAGAAGCTCATGCACTTGGTCTTGACATTACTAAAGCGTTCGACAGAGTTTGGCACAAATGTCTCTTAGCCAAGCTGAAGACCTATGGTTTTAACACAGGTTTTCTTAAATAGATTGAGAGTTTTCTCTCCGAATACTCTATTACAGTCGTGCTAGACGGAGTAACTTCTCCATTGATTCCGGCATCCCTCAGGGCTCAGTTTTATCTCGTACCCTCTTTTTAGTCTTCATAAACAACTTTCTGTCATCTACCCCCAACCCTGTTTCGCAGATGACAGCACTTTGGATAACACCTTCCAATTTGACTTACCTGCGGAGGTACGACTAAAATCAGTGGCCTCTTGCCGTAATGAGTTAATACAGTCATTGAACTCTGACCTCAGTTTAATCTTGGAATGGGGCAGGAAAAACAGATTAGAGTTTAATGAAATAAAAACGCAGTCCTGTCACCTCTTAAACATAACGTTCTGACGTCTACCGCTAATATGTCCTTAAATGGCGTACACATTTCACTTTCTGCAGACTTCACGATCTTCTTCTACAATGGCACTACAGCCCAAATCGGACCTTGGCCTCCTAACATTCAGGTTCCTTAACACTTTTTTATTACTTATTGTGGAAGGGTTGTTAGCCCGTCGCACAACCCTTTTTCTACGAATTTTTCATTTTCGTAGATTGAGGTGACCAAGGTATGTCCAAGCAGGCAATGTGTTGGAATTATAAATTGCGTCGGCCGGGATTTGAACTCACGGCCTTCGCATTACAAGACCAACACACTACCCACTAAGCTACTCCGTAGCTAGACTTCACATTACTAGGTGTAAAATTTAACAATCGCCTTGATTGGAGCCAACACATCTACGAAGTTGCTTTTAATGCTTCGAAACGTCTAGGTATTTTGCGGAAGTGTAAGAAATACTTTTCTGCCTCCGAACTAGCTACCATCTAGAAGGCTTATATCCGACCACGTCATGAGTGCAACTCGCATGTTCAAAATCACATCTCGCTCTTCTTGACCGCATTCAGAAACATGCATTCCGATTAATTGAAGATGAAGCTATATCTGCCTCAATTGACTCGAGCATCGTCGAAATATCGGAATATTCTGAATTTACTATAGATACTTCCATGGTAAATGCAGCAAGGAATTAAAAGCCCTAATATCACCTATGTATGTTCAATGCCGCCGCCCCCTCCCCCCCCCAAATAATCGCTAAGCTGCACGCACACACGAGAACACTGCGAAGCCCTTGCCACGGACGACAGTGTTGTGGAATTCATTACCAGGCAATCTCTTTCCCACCGAATACAACCTACAGCAGTTTAAGAACAACATTCACTGCCACTTAAACTCTTCCCTCCTGTGTTTCCTCGCTAATTTCCCTAATTCCACTTGTTTTTCTTACCTATGTCGACTTAACTGTGCATCGCGCATTAAAGGGTGACCCCTAAGTGTATTTCGATAACCATAAAAACAAAAATTATTTCTAATCGTGGAATATTTTCCTCCCTGATAGCCTTGATGGTGGTGGAGTCGTCGGGCTTGATGCTTGCAGCTGTTCATTCCAGCCAAGATGCGGTTTGCTCAACCAGGCAAACAATTAGCATACATCCTGGCTTGAGACTATGTCCACCAAATTGAGAATTTGTATCCTCTTTGGCTGCTTTTGGGATTTCGGCCAAAATGAATTTTTGAATTTCAGCTTGCTGCTCCGGAGTTAGGTTCTTGAGCGGTTTCTCAGTATGTATTATACCGATCCATATTCCACAACGTCTCTATAGCTAGTGCCCAACGTGTAGAGCTTCTGTAGGTCTATGCATTACGCTTTCAGTTAAGGTCTTTTGCGTTTTATTATATTTTCCGACAGATGGCTGTTTTGTTGTTGAGGCTCTGCCTCTTTTCATCGCCTTACTTTGTGCCGGTGCTAAGGTATCTTGCATTGGGAAGCACGTAAGATCGTATGCCTCGTTCGCTGTTTTGCCGTGGTTACGGTGGTATGTGTACTGTCTCTTAGCGGTACCGCTTAACTTCGTTTTATTTTCTTTAAGGCTCATTTGCTTCATCTGTGCTAATAGCAGTTGTTCCTCTTATTCGGACTTTCTGGCGGTTTTCTTCTCCGCTCTAAGAGGCGGTTTCTTAAATCTTTTAGAGACCGAAGAATTAGCCTCTACAGTCATTTCAAGCGTGGTTTCTGGAGGGATAATTCTTTCGCTTACCACCTCTTTTACGGCATTAGCTGCTGTTTATGATGCTTTGGGATTTGTTTATTTTGATTTGGTTATTCATAGAAACCCCACGAGTAGCGCACGAAAGAGTCACCCCTGTCAGAGCTCCGCATTACCAGGGGAAGACTGATTAAAACTGGAGGGCACCTGGTACCCAAAGTTCGCACATTAAGGGTTAGCTACCCACTAACCATTCATTCCATATGCATATGCTGTTCCACCGTGGATTACTTCCGAGGTTTACGCCTTTAACGTCGTACTTTATAGTGGTCACCATAAAGGTATTACGTGCACTTGCGAATCACTTTAGGGATGAATCCCATTGTAACCATATATATTTTTGAAATCTGCCTTAAACATGACAGATCAAGAGGATCAATGCTGCAATAGGATACGAAACCGACAGCTAACTGGACGATTTCAATTCCCCCTACCATATCCGCCAAAGACCATAGATAGAATACAAAGGCGACAGAAAGCTGTTTGACTTTGTTCCTCCCTATCTAGATAGGATACGGAGCTATTCGACTTGTTGCCTTCTATCTGTAGATCATTTAGCATTACCCAGTAGAGGTGGTCAAAATAGCTCAATTTGGTGAACTAGTTCACTAGTTCTAGTTCACCAAAAGGAATAGTTATTTATCTTAGTTCGTTTAGTTCACCCTCTCTGTAGGACATAACACATGATCGATTTTATATATACATAATGGAATATGTTTGTCTCGTTTGCACTTGCACTGTATCACTGTTGTTCGAAAATGAATCACTCGTATTCGTATTCGCAATGGCAGAAGCTTCGAAGCTTGAAGTTTCTTTAGAACTAGTACTTGAAGTCGGAGGCTCCTCTAAATTTTTACGAAACAGTCTTGTAACGCAATGGGTCCACATTGCTGCGACTCCCAAGACGTCATCAGAATAATGGGGCTCTTCCGGATCTGGGCAGCACAATTTGCCGGCAGTCAGGAGCGTGGGCGTGGGGATTAACGACCCAGAAGAGCACACCATCCTTGAAGGTGCTGCAGAAAAAGGAATATGGGAAGAGGGAAGGAACCTGTGTAATCGTGCAACTTTGTTTTTTCTCAGGTTCCGTACGAGTTGCTAAAACAATGGATCAACCGTTACCGTACGGAACCTGGAACCTCGATACTTACAATTTCCTTCCTCCCGGACTAAGACTCACTCCACCTTCAGGAGTCGTTCCGGGATCCTCCTCGCCCCTCTCTACTCCATCTTCATGGGCTAAACAAAATCTAATACAAAAAAAAAAACCGACCACACCTGAGAAGATAAAAATTATTACAAGCAAAAAAAAAAAGAAAATAATTTTTTTTTTTACATATTTTTTCTAAATTTATTAATGAATTTATGCATGCAAGAAGAAGAAAAAAAAAAATACTAACAGAAAATTTGTGCTACCATTGCTCGTTGGGGGGCCCCCTTCGCTCAACCTCGTTTTTTTTTTCTCGTCTTTCGTCACGCCGTTGTTCGCAATAGTTTTTCGATCGATTCGATGAATTTATCATGTACACTTATTATTCCAAATGGGAATTATTGGAAGAAAGATAGGCACAACTACGCCGTAAATAGTTCAAACTTCTTCTATCACAAAACTCAAAAATCTCTCGAAAAATCACTGTTTTCTCGAGGTATCGCGTGTACGTCGATCTTTAAGTTATCTCCGACACGAAAAAAAAACGTTTTTTTTTTCTTTGTCCCAAAATGAATAGCGTTCACCGTTAACAATCAACGGGTTAATTGAAAAAAAAATTTTTGAATCCGTTTTTATCTTAATATCACAAAGCTGCTTTTGCAATTATCGTCTCCTGCAGCAGCGATAAAATTTTCTAACTTTTATTTTCTTAGTACACAGCACTTTTTTTTTTTTTGAATTTTTCAATCGTTTTCACTCCAAACGCACTTATGTTTTTTTATTTTTTTTTTTATTTTGAAACAACGCGATTCTGTCGATATTCCGTCTTTTTTCTTTATTTTCGTCTCGAATTTAGTTTTTCAAAAAAAAAACCCGGTTATATTTTTTTATTTTCGATTTTTTTTTCGCCGACACTCTCTGTACCGATCTAGGCGAGTCTTGTCCGTTGTCTCCTCAAAAAAAACTTTCTTTCTGCCCCGATGCGCTACTCGAGATCAATTACCCGAAAACGAAATTAGCGGATTGACGGTCATCCGGTTTTTTTTTTTTTTTTGTATTACAATATGAACAATATAAATAATTGAATTAAATGTTTAGAAGGGTGCCTTTTTTTTTAACAATATGGCAACAACACCACCCTTTTATATCAAAAAAACTAATTACTTCTTCTCAGGTGCGTTTGCATGGCGTTTCGCCACAGTCTTTCCAAGAAAACTGTTGTCTGCTTCGACTTCATATGCCTTCTTAGATTCCCCAACGATCCAGCAACACAGCTTAGCATATTTCGGCAATATCTGTATTTACAGAGCTTCCCTTTATCCTCCAGCACTTCATCAAAAAGATTCCAAATTGGAATTCATTTCCTTAAGGCCATCACGCACAGATTAATAATATTTTTTTAATAAAATGGAATTTACAGATATATTGTTTGCTGTTCCTATCAGTTAAATTCGAAAAACGCTTCTAATAATAAAGGCACGTTTAATAGAATACAATTTCATTTTTATCTACTAGCGTGCCAATTGTTACTTATCCTTTCCCACTATGAAACGTGCAAAAAGAAAAAAAATTACGAAGCACGCAGCAATTTCCATATTCAATTCAATATAGAATAAAACAGAAACCGATAGTTCAAAGAATCTTCGTTCCGTTCGTGAGCCATGCGTAATTTCATTCCGGAACCAAATATCTAAAAAGACTACATCCTTCTTTTCAAGGAAATGGAAACGTTTCTGTTTCAAAAGCAATCTAATTCGGGGCATCAAAACACCATATGTCATGTCCAGAGTGAGAGAGCTGAAGCCGCCCTTGTAACATAACGATTGACGAACGATGAAGTTTTGCAAGCATGTAAATATGAGTACTGAATTGAATTTGAACCGCAGCCAGCCTGGCGAATCTTTCAGTCCGTTCACTACCAGTTCAGTTCAAACTAAATGTAAAAATTTTAATGAATAGTTCGATTAGTTCAATAAAGTGAACAGTTCGAATGTACTAGTCAGTTCGTGAACTAAACTATTACCCAGTCTGCACCACGAGGGGTGATCTATCCAACAGACCACGCGACTAGTTGCGTCTACTATTATTTATGATTGTTTTCAATATTGTTTTCTGTATTATAAAAAAATATCGCTTATGTTTAATTCGAATAGAACTCTTTGATCTGAACATCCTGTCTAACGTCACAATGGATGGTTTGCAATCAACCTGAATTGGGTTTCCATATCCGCATAATCTGCTCCGAAAGGAGAAATGTAGGCCCATATCAAATGTTTCGTAACACAATATCGCTTAGCTCATGCCAATACTGGGCGTCAAACCGGTAGTTACCAAATCTCTGACATTCTTAGCTGGGTATTATCAAAAAACACAGTAAAAAGCGGAAGCCTCAGAATTCGATAAGGGAGAAGGCCAGGCACATTTATATTTATGCTACTTATGCAATACATCAAATCTTGCTGCACTCCGCCACATATGACATTTTCTTTTTTCTGGTTTGTATCTGCTCGGTAAAGGGTGATCCCGATTTTTTGGCGCATGGCATGTGTCTCCGTTTTTGTCGACTGCCAGTTTCACGTATGTGAACTTTAGGGAGTCAGTTTGGTTTTTCTCTTGTGTGTTCTTTTTTCTTCGTCTTCTGCAACACTTAAAAACATGTTTGGTAGCCTTTGGGTTCGGTATAGATAGAAGAAAAAAAAACTTCTCCCGACATATTTCTTTCCCTTTGACACGTATCACTAGTGTATGCGAACGAGGTGAAATTAAAGTTTAATAACCGGAAGAAGGCAACCGCACACATAAGATTGCGATCTTAAGATACGTCTTGTACTTTGGATGGAATTAGAATCTCATCGTAAGTTTGCAGTGTAAAAAAAAATCTTCTTTATTTTTATTTTTCCAAGATTCAAATACGATCTGAACCGCATGCTTACAGTTGTTTTATTAACGGGTTCCGCTCTTGGAAAGATTCTTTTCCGCACTTTTGTTACGATTTTTCTAGCGTCTTGAATCTTCGTATTCATGTACGCTAAGGTAACTTACCTGGGTTTTTTTTTCATCACCTTTAGCTCCAGCAAATCATCCAGGTGCAGAGAATTCAGTGGCCATTAGAGGTTAAAAATTATGATTTATGATTTATTTATAGGATTTACGTTCAAATTCAAACTATTATGAATTCACCGGTTATTATTCAAGCTTTTAGAATACGTACTCATATATAAATTTTAGTGTCACCTCTTAAATTTACGGAACTGAAAGTTTGACCAATGAGCGAACAAATTAATCCGTAACCAATATCAACAGAAAAAATTACCTGAAAAAATAAGAAGTCAATTTCTTGAAATATATTTCGTCATTAATCAAAAACTCTGTTTCGATTCGTTATGTTTTCACTTTTCAAAACCATTTTGTTTTATACTTGCTGGCGCATTCCTTTCGAAAATGATAAAAATAATTTATTGCCTTGATTGATCTATTTACTCATAAGCTAACAATAATAATAATATAACTAAGTTATTTATTTAGAAAGAAAAATACATTATCACTAATTTATTTTCGTTTTTTTCTTCCAGGTAAGGCGAATTTTATTTTTATTAGAAGTAATTTTTTGTAAGTATGTAATATTGAAAAGTTTTTGCAATCTATTGTAAAATATGCTAATTACAAATTTCGGTGCTGAATTTCTCTAGATTATATAACAAATAGATTTAAAAGATAGTATCAGATTGAAAATAAGCCCATTGAAAAACCTATTAATAAAATCAAATTCCGTTTAAAAAAAACCCTTTCTGCCACAAAAAACCCCAAAAGTGTAAAGGGAGCGAAGGTTATTGGTTAATTTCGATCTTAATATTGATGTCTTATACCATTGACACATAGCGGTCCTAATTATAATTTGGCTAATTCGTAATTTAGATCATCTTCATCGTTAGTATATTGGTGACACACAGCACTTTGCTAATTAAGAAGAGCCACTCACTCATCTGTCATAATTTTAAAAAGTTGAATTGCATAACCAATAGGCAATCAAATTTTGCAAGGAAGGCGACAAACGAAGAAATACGATCATTTGTTCTGTTTTAGAATCGTTTGAGAGTCATCTTTGCTGGCTAGGCGTTTAAATCACAATTCCAAGATTTTGTATAATTCAGAGCTGTCAGAAAATTACTTTTCTTCTCTCTTGCACGACGAAGCTTTTATGAAAGCTCCAACTCTAGTACTACATTTTTCATCGTTATAGCCTAAATTATGAGAAAAATGAGAGAATTTTGCTAAATGAGATGATTTTGCTGAGAGCATGATAAGATGATTTAGCTGATAAATGATCACTATTTTGGTAATTTAGCTAAATTAGCCTATGACACATAGCCGCTTAATGATAATTTAGGCCTTAATTATAATTTAGTTGCGCTATGTGTCAATGGTATTAGCTCCAAATTTTGAGCTCGATAAAAAAAAAAATTACTGAGAAAATTGTTTTATAGTATTTTATGAAAAAGTACAGTTTATATGGGAGGTGGTTGAAGGAGTGGGGGACTCGAACAATTTCTATTCCATTGATCACATGTATAATGAAAAAAGTAAAAAGTAAAGTAATTCAAAATTAGTAGCTCTTGTGGTTTCCAAGAAAATTTGATTATTGTAAATTTTTGGAAATGAGTTGTATGGGAGGTTGCAGAAGAGGTGGAGCAATTTGAACCGTTCATGGACTTGACCTTACTTTTTCGTTCTAAACGGCGTGTACAAAATTTGAACTTTCTAGCTCAACGCGTTCTCAAAGTAGAGAGCACATAGACGGACGGATGGACATTCGATTTTGAAATTTTTAAGTAATAATTACAGCTTTTGTATCAGTTTGGCGAATGTTTTCACAGTGCATTTCGAATTGAAGAACAGATTTTCGGATACTACACTGTAACGCTTTATTGTTCGTGACATTTCGGTCTCTGCTGAGACCTTTTGCTTGATATATGTCTCAGCAGAGACCGAAACGTTACGAATAATAAAGCGTAACAGTGTAGAATCCGGAAATCTATTCTTTCAGCTTCTGTGTCATTTATTTTTTTCTCCTAGCCTTATATCTTTGTATTACAAACTTAAAAGCAATGTGTCTCGTATTCGTTCCTAACATGTACCATCATCCGATTGTGATGAGATATTGCGCATAAAGCGCAATCTTACGATACTCTAGATGTCATCCCAAGAAATTTTGGATGGGGAGTGTTAGAAGGGTGATAGCATTGAAATAATTTTTTCCCCATCATGCTAAAGTAGCTATAAGAATGTTTTATACAAAATGCTTACTCCAAAAATTGAATGGGGACTGAGAAAATTAGTGAGTTAGATTTAGTGAAAATGTGCAGTTTGTATGGGAGGTGGTAGAGAGAGTGGGGGGATTTTAGTGATTTTTTCAGAAATAACTAGGAATATTATAAAATTGATAACTCTTAAATTTCAGATTAGTACCATTCATACTTTTCAAGAAAATCGGTTTTTTGTGAAGTTGTGAAACTGTGTCATATTGTATTGGAGGGGGTAGAAGCATTGAAGCTAATCAAATATTTTTTTCTGATCTTAGTGATAATACTAATTAAGTATTTATTACAAAATGTGAGCTCTATAAATGTTATATGTTCTGAGAAAATCGTCTTAGAGCATTTAATGAAAAAGTGTAGTTTGTATGGGAGGGGGTGGAAGGAGAAGGAGGACGCAAATAAGTTTTCTACTGTAAATTTAAATCATTATGAAAGTAATATATCCCAAAACTCAGACTAATAGCTTTTACACTTTTCGAGTAAATTAATTTATTGTTAAATTGCGAATTTGCGTCATTTTGTATGGGAGGGAGCAGAAGGGGTGAAGCTAATCGTCTAATTTTTTTTGGACTTACTAACAATTTTAAATAAATATTTGGTGCACAATTTCAGCGCGCTAAATTGTATACGCACTGAGTAAATTGGCTTAGAGTAATTTATGACAAGTACAGTTTGTATGGGAGGTGGTAGAAGGAGGGGGACGACACGCATAATTTTTATACGGTAGATTGATATTATCATAAAAGTAATATATTCCAAACTTCAGGCCAATAGCTTTTATACTTTTTGAGCAAATCCTTTAATTGTCAAATTGCGCAATTGTGTCATTTTGTATGGGAGGGGGTAGAATGGGTGGAGCGATTTTGCCCGTTCACGAACTTGACCTTACTTTTTTGTCAAAAACGACGTGCAAAAAATTTGAACAATCTAGCTCAACGCGTTCTCAAGCTAGAGAGCGAACAGGCGGACAGACGGACGGACCGACAGACGGACACCCGGTTTTGAGATTTTTGAGTGATAACATTAACTTCTGTATCATTCATATTTTTCTCCAAGCCTTATTTCTTAGCGTTACAAACCTTAGAGCAAACTTATAATACTCTCAGATTTCATCTAGAGTATAATAAACTGCCACCAAGTCGGGCGCAACTTTATTATTTTTGGGACAAGTTGAGGATGCATGGAAAGTCAATATGGAGGTTAGAGTGGTTAAGAAAGACTAAGTTGAACCCCCTTTAGTGAAGGGCTGTGGTCGATTTAACACTTAATTGCGAATACGATGAATAGCTCCAGTACATGTAATCAATATTTCATTCGTTTATGCAAGTTTGTTGTTTATGAGGTGAGGGGGAGGGGTGATATTAAGTGTTAATTTTTTAATTGATTGCTTCAATTACCTCCAATATTCTCTGTATAGGATGTCAGTTACATAGACGAAGTTGCGTAGAATTTTCATAAAATTCTTTGTATTTTACATTCACGAAACGAATCATGTGTATGGGAGGGGGTAGAGAAGGTACGGGAAATGTAAAATTTGTGATGCAGTTTTATTTCATTTCTCTTGTAAGGCGCTCGTACAAAATTTCAAGTTCGTAGCTTTTATTTTGTTGTTTTTAGTTGATTTATTGAAATTGGTCTAAATCGTACTTTTTTATGGGACGGGGTAGAAGTGCAAACGCGATCTCAAAACTTCGCAGTTTCGTTTCAACTACATATTTCCAAAGTTTTTGTGCAAAATTTCAAATTAATAGCTTTTAGTAGTTAGATGATAATTGATTTATTAAAAATCGTCGAAAAAATAATTTTGTATGGGACGGGGTAGAAGTTTTCAAGGTTAAGAGTAAGTTAAGAATAAGGTTCGTGTCTCGGAAATAATTGTCAAATTATTAGATCGGCTCTCACATTAGGTTCGTGCATCGGGAAAAAACATACGTTAGAGAATTTTTTTGCCATGAAAAAACTCGCGAAACAATTTTATTTTCGTTGTAGGATCCTGTGAAGGTGAAATGCGAACCGGGAAAAAATCGTCAACAAACAATTCTTGAAAAAAGCTCTTCAATTGTTACACGTCAAATTAATATTTGCTCATTTGTAATTACTCTACATTACTTTTTCATTCCAAAAAAAAAAAAATCGGAAAATTCTTATATGACGGACTTTTCTAAAATGCACTCAAATGAATTTTACCGCAGTTATTATGTAGTAAATTCTATACACAAAAATCAATTCTCTTTCTTCAATGGCACTACAGCCCAAATCGGGCCTTGGCCTCCTGGCCGTCAGGTTCCTTAACATTTTTCATTATTTATTGTGGAAGGAAAGGGTTGTTAGACCTGCGCACTAGTGTTGGGTTACTCATACAAGAAGTGGTACAAATGTCCCATTCATGCACGTCAAAATGTCCCATCATTACAAAAAATATTGTTGTCCCACTTCAAAGTTTTTGTCCCACTTCAGAGCTTTTGTCGCATCTGAATTAAAAACATGCATTTGTATGGCTGCTGTACCAATACATTTGTAACACTCAAATCACACTCACTTCACCGGGTTTTGTCCCATGCATTTTTATGGCTGAAAGCAAAGCTCTCTAGAATGTATAAAGCACGGAAATATTACGAACCGGAGAACTCTGCACATGAATGACATATTCTCTTCGATGGGAGAAACCGAGATTTGACTTTCATCGCACTTTTTTCAATTAAAAATCTATTGCACTGATATCAACGTGTAGTAATTACATGCTGAGCACTATTAATAAAGTATTTTGGAAAACTGTACTATTTTTAACACTGCATTTAAGAATAAACGCGATTCTTACGAAGCCCGCCGTGTCCGCTACATACAAAAGCTGGCGAATTTGTACGGAACTGTCATTTTTATTGTGACTCCAACTTGTTGTTGTTGGATTGACTTACATGGCTATAGTGTTTTAACCCTAGTGAAACCGAATAAGTGTAAATAAGAACAACCTAAATAAATAAGAATGTATTTTTTTGTGATATTAATTAAGGAGATTTTGTATTTTAATTTTTAAAATTAAATAAGAATAAACAAAATAAAAAAGAATGTATATTATAAACACAACCCACAAATGCCACACCTAATAATACGTCATTTTACTACCGCATCTCAATAAGAAACGGTGTTAGTAGGGTTAAAATACTCTACGCGCACACATAAAAGCGGAATATACGTCATTCTTCGCTCATTTGCTACCATTGCTCCTCAAAAAGGCAAATTTTATGTATGGGACATTGTATGTAGGAATGGGACATGGAGCTTTTGAATGGGACATTTGAGGTGGGACATTGTACCACCTCAAATTTCAAATGAGCCCCTCATACAAACATGGGACAAAAATTTCTTGTCCTACCCAACACTACCTCGCACAACCCTCTATCTTCGAATTTTTCAATTTCGTAGATTGAGGTGACCAAAGTACACTCAAGCAGGCAGTGTGCTGGAATTATGCGTCGACCGGGATTTGAACTCACGACCTTCGCATTGTAGACCAGCACGCTACCTACTAGGCTATACCCTAGCTAACAAAAATCAATTGGGATTACATAATTTCCCGCTGATGCAAAATGTTTTTTTGAGAAATTATGAAGAATGATTTTTGATAATTTTTGATTTATTATTTGGGAAAATGATAATCTAGGCTTCTTATCATCAAACCCTTTTTTGTATCCAACTACGGCTACGTATAAAACTATGTTTTGAGTAGCCCTGCGAGGCTTTTTATCATCAAACCCTCTTTTTCGTATATCCAATTACGGCTACGCACAGAACTGTGTTTTGAGTAGCCCTGCGGACTTTTTACCACCAAACCCCCTTTTTCGTATCCAACTATGGCTACGCATAGAACTACGTCTTGAATAGTTCAAGTTATTGTGTTTCTAATGAAAATCCCGCCGAGAAAAATGACGAAATGGCCATTTTAGAAGCTCAAAAACGAGATTTTAAAACGCAATTCTCATTTTCCTGGTGGAAAATCTTTAAAAATAGTGCCGACCGCGTTTTAAAACCACTTCATCTATTACTACATAATAGATGCAGCAAAATTCATTTTAGAGCATTTTAGAAAAGTCCGTAATTTGAGAATTGTACCAAACATTCTTTCAAAAATAAACACTGGTTTCCTCGTTCGCCTCTTCGTTGCCAGTGTTTCTATTCTAAATATTGAACAGCTTACTTACTTGACTAAATACACACATATGTAGATATCAACCTAACCTAAGTCTAAAACTAAATTATGACATGGCGCCAAAATTCAAAATATTATCGTTACAACGCTACTACTAAGTCGACACGTTATACTAAGTTGAGTTACGTCGCATAAAGTTTATGTGCCTAAGGCATAGACCGAATAACATGTACAACATCGACGTCTTCTGTCATTTCCATTGATTGTGATGTAAACAAAACACTTAAACTAAAGTTTATTTCATTTTACATTTATTCTCGTAATACAATGTAACCGAATGTTTTTTAATTAAAATAAAGATTTACAATTCCCGAAACACAATACATATTCACGCAATTGCAAACAATTTTGTAATATCAAATTCGTCGGATAAAAAAAAAACTACTAATTTTCACAAGTCACACAACAAAGTATTGCACAAATCTTTTATTACTTCCAATTTCGCGCTTTCTTAATGAAAATTGTAAAAATTTCTTATTTTCTTCTTACGAAACTGTCACATAATCTTGAATTATTCCAACATACACTCAGGCAATCATCAATCATAATCGTTTATCATTCCGATTCTAATTGAAAATACAAATCAATGACATGGAAATCAGGTAAATTTCCAAAGAATACACCCAGGTATTTCGGAACTAATAGACAATAGTATTGCAGAAAATCTTCCGATAGAAAAGTGATAAAATCAATAAAAAAAAAAATCGTGAGCGAATTCATTTATTTCCCATATTATGGACGTATCATATGAGTGGGTGCAGTCAGCGTTTAATGCGATCTTGTTAGTTATTCGTAGTTTAGTATCTGAAATTTTTTTACGTACTATGTACTTGAATAATTCACGATTTGCACGTATTTCAAAATAAAAAAAAAAAACTACATTACGTAAACTTTCACTAATACGAATTGCAACAAAGCCAACAAGGTATGCGCGATCTTCATCGATCATGTCCAATCGACATGTTGATTTGTTTTTTTCTTCTCTTTTGAAAGTGATTTACAATCGGTCACGTTTGAAATTTTACTTTAAACGTTCAATATGTAAGTTTCAAATATTTATTTTACAAATTTACAATAAAATAAAATAAAAAAAAACCTTATAACTTTTGATCATCAGTATAAAACGCACATGATGGTTAAGATATTATGAAATATATAATTCAGTGCCCATTCATGTATTTGAATTTTAAAAGTCTAATTCAGGATGAGAAAAAAAAACAAAGCAACTAATGAAAGTCAATTAAAATTCTTGTTCGTGAAAAATAATCAATCGCGTGTTTTACATTAGTAATAAGAGAGATATTGATATGAAAATTAATTTCTAATTTAGTAAAATCAGTAGAGGATCGTTAATATTAAGTAGAAATTAACTGGTTTACTAATGGTAAACATGTAATTAAGTAGAAAAGCGGCACGATCGTCAAGCAAGTGAAATTGTGTTATTTTTATCATATATTTTTACAATGAATTTTCGCAATATCTTTTCGAACTTGTCAATCTAACATCTTTATATATTGATGATTTTCTTTTTGTAATTTATATAAAATTATCAATAAAAATGCTTAAAAAAACATGACTTGAATACGTACAGAAAAATAACAATCAATAAACTTTGCTATCCTGGTAATACTATGCGTCAAGATTTATTAAAGAATTCATCAATATATCGACGGTTAACAAGCAGAGGTGGTTTAAGTCCAATGTTTTAGATATTGTGGTTTTTTTAATCAGCCTACTGCTTACTAGTGATGGGCACTATCGATTTTTTTTACTATCGATATTTCAACTGAACTATCGAATAATATCGATAGTCAACTGAACTATCGAATAATATCGATAGTCAACTGAACTATCGAATAACTATCGATAGTCAACTGAACTATCGAATAACTATCGATAGTTTCTATTCAAATAAAATTGTCGATTGTTATTCGAATAAGAACTATCGATAGTTATTCGAATGAAAACAATCGATAGTTTTTAATCGTATAAAATTGTCGATTATTATTCGAATGAAAACTATCGATAGTTTTTCGAATGAAAACTATCGATAGTTCTTATTCCAATGAAAACTCGAAACTTTCAATAGTTATTTGAGTAAGAACTCACGGATTTAAATTTCATTCAATTAAAAGGCAATGTTATCGATAGTTGTTGATTGAGCGATATCTATACTACAAGGGATCGAAAGGAATAATTATTATAAATTATTAACCAGTGATTATATGCTTTTGGCTGTCGGCAAGTCACGGATAGAGAATGAAACAAATCGAGGAAGATTGAACGAAAGTTATAAAACTTTCAAAATATTACTGTCGTATGAGTAATTTATCAGTCACTTCACAACGTAGATTCAAAATCATTGTTGGGTGTTATATCTGCAGTATGGTAAGTTAAGGCGGCTTCATTAACTAGCGAAGATAAATTATTTAATTCTAGTTTAAATCTTTCTTCAGTCGTGGTGACATTTGATTGAACTCCAAATGCAATATCCTTGAATCGGGCGTCTAGAAATGTCGCCACAGAAGTAATACTATCGCGTTCATAAGGAATCATTCTGGTTTCCACTCCTGCAATCAATAACTGCTGTAACCGCTCCGGGACGCTTCTTGTCTTCCATGCCGAAAGCACATATTTTATAGCGTTGAAACCATTCCAGACATGTGTTTTCATTAATAGCACATCTTAAGGTATGTTTACATCTGACACTTATTGCCCGAATTTATGTCCGAGAGAAATCGTGACTAGTGTAAACGGAGATGAATTTATGTCCGACACTTATATTCTACTATCGGAGATAAGTGTCGACACTTCTGTCCAAACAGATGTAAACGCTGATTATTTGTAAATTCAAGCTCTCTCGTCACTTATCGCAGAAGTTGACTGCTCGTCTACTTTTGCAATAAGTGTCGGGAAAACTGTAGGATGCAATGCAGTTTTTTTGTAACGTAAAGTAAAGCACTTAAAAATTAATAACCCGACTATCTCTTAAACAATGTAATTGAAACTTGAAACATAAATTAATCTATACTAGCGGAATATAAGAAAAATATAATATTTGGGCATAATAACAGTGGGGGGAAATGAGGAGTATTTCAAAATTGGTGCATTTTTTAAAATTTCAAACCGTTATATCTAAAAATCCAATGCAGGTATTAAGTTGAAATTTTGTGAGATTGTTGAGCTCTATGACTTATAAATTTGATAAAATTTTTATTTTGATGGCTATAAGGAGAGTGAGGTGATGGCCCAAAATATCGTAAAATTTTGAAAAATTTTTGTGCTCTGGTAAATTTACGTTTTGTGCGAGAATGGCTATGAAAAAATAAACTGCCAAGAAGTCGGGCGCAACTTTATTATTTACCCCCACACATAATTACGCAATTTGAAAATAAACGGATTTGTTCGAAAAGTATAAATGCTATTGATCCGAAATTTTGTAATATATTACTTTAATTATGATTTCAATCTACTATATAAAAGTTTTTTGAGTCCTCCCTTTCCTTCCAGAACCTCCCATACAAACTGCACTTTTTTATGAAATACTATAAACAAATATACTCAGTACGTATAAAATTGATCGAGTTGAAATTGTGCACAGTATCTATTAAATTTTTGAAACCTAAATTTTGTATAAAACATTTTGATGGCAACTCTAGCGTGATGTGAAAAAATTAGTTCAATGTCGTCATCCCCTCCACCACTTCCCCTACGAAATTTCTTAAAATGAAAAAAAATTCATCTTGACCACATAAACTGAACTGCAGAGTGGAAGATATGTACGACACTTGTGTCCGTATGTAAACGTGTCGAACATTTCTTCCGAATTTCAGCATTGCGAGAACTGTCGGACACTTATCCACGACATAAGTGTCTGGTAATTTCTCTCAGATGTAAACAGTCAAAGCGAATTTCTGTCGGACACTTGACACTTATGTCCGGAGAGAAGTGTCAGATGTAAACGTACCTTTAGCCGCAGACTTTTTTGAATTGAAGGCAAGAATCAAAACTTCCCGCAACTTCGTTTAGACCATAGCATTGTAGCACTAGTTTTACGTGAGTCGACTTACGTAGCACTAATTCGGTCAGCTAGGGTGTAGCCTAGTGGGTAGCGTGTTGGTCTACAATGCGAAGGTCGCGAGTTCAAATCCCGGTCGACGCATAATTCAACACACTGTCTGCTCGGGTATACCTTGGTCACCTCAATCTACGAAAATAAAAAATTCGTAGATAGAAGATTGTGCGATGGTTTAACAACCCTTCCACAATAAATAATGAAAAACTGTTAAGGAACCGGAAGGTCAGGAGGCCAAGGCCCGATTTGGGCTGTAGCGTCATTGTAGAAGAAAGAGGATCCGGTCGCGTTTAGTTCATTTAATCTGACAACTGTCACATATTGAAAAAAAATTCGCAGCACAAAAATGAGAAGTAATTTGTTAAACTTGAACAACTACCTTTTAAATAAAAGAATGACACGCAGGAGAAAGCTTAAAACTAAAATGAGGTAAATATAGGTTTTAAGCTCTACAAAATGAAGAATTTATTTTCATTTTCGCAAGTTAATGGCGAAGCATTACAATCGAATATCTGCGAACTATTCGGCTTTCATTTTAAAAGCTATAAGTATTTATAAAAAGTGTGTACGAAACATTTGGAAAAAGGAAAGAAACCTTGGATTTTGGGACAATTTTTTTTTTTTTGTAATTTTCATAATGGACAACGTTCCGTATGCCGAAAACTCAATTTTTCAAATTATTTGATCTGCTTAAACCAGAATTATCTTCTAAACTTAATCCTATAAGTACGTTTAAGTCTGCAAGTGCAGCCAAGAGATTAGCCATTGCGATCTACAAACTAGCTTCCTGTTGTGAATATAGGATAGTTGGCGATGTTTTTGGTATACACAAGAGCACTGTCCACAATTATTATTATTATGAAGTCATTAAGCTCATTAACGAAAACTTCTAAAAACATATAACTATGCCAAGTGAGATGCAGTGTCAACGAATAGCGCAACTGTTCGAGTTGAGACGTGGTATCCCACAAATAATCGGATGTATTGATGGATCCCACATTCCAATTATGACGCCCGAAAATGACGTAGAGATTTCATAAATAGAAAAAGATGGGCTTCAATTAATCTGCAAGCAGTCGTAGATAAATTTATCTTTCGCAATATTTCTTGCAAGTATCCAGGAAGTTGCCATGATGCACACGCCTTCAAAGGTTCCAATTTGTACCAATTCACAACAAATTCAATTGTCAGGTCTTGTATAACAAATAATATACAAATTTACCTGCATTTTACATTATAATTAAACCTTATCTTTTTCTAATTAAGACGACGAAAACCATTGCTAGAAGAAAAACTTCTTATATGTTGATTGATGATCCTTAATTAATCAATCAAATTCTTATTAAGACCCCCTATAGGGGCATAGGATAGAAACAACTCTCTTCCACAAGGCGCGATCCTGAGCAGGACTTGTTTATTCCTCTTGCCTCAACTCCTCGCTTCCATGTGTTACATGGTCGACCAACCCGACGCCTTCCTTGGGGATTACAATCCAGAGCCTGTTTGCCGATGTTTCACTCTGGTTTCCTCAAAGTATGACCGATCCACTGCCACTTTCGCCTTTGAATCTCAATACCTATTTTAGTCTGGCCAGTTGTACTCCAAAGTTCGTCGCTGGAGATCACTTCTGGCCAGAATATTTCTAAAATGCGTCGGAGGCATTGGTTCACGAAAGTCTGTAGTTTCTTGGTAAGTCGAACGGTCACTTTTCACGTAGTACAACCATATAACAACACGGATTTGACGCATGCGTCAAAAATTCGCAGCTTCGTGCGAAGGGAGATCTCTCTTAACCTCCAGAAAGGGAAAAGAATACCGAAGGCCTGACGAGCTTTATTTGGACGATCCTCAATATCCTTTTCGGCTCCGCCGTCCATGCAGACAATGCTTCCGAGATAACAAAAATCTTGCACCTCTTCAACATCTTGTCCGTTAAGAACAATCGGTGTGCTTGCGTTCGAACCCATGTGCATGTACTTGTGTTTACGCACGTTTATTTTCAGTCTCGCCTCTTTGCAGCGAACATTTGACTCTAAGTCTGAACGGTTATGTGCAAGCAAACACACGTCATCAGCATAATCAAGGTGATTTAAGATGTTAAATAGTCTCCATTGAAGACCTTTACCTTTCCCACCTTCCAGTGCAGGTTTCAAGAAGTCATTTATTACCACCAGAAACAGGGCTGGTGATAATATGCAGCCTTGTCTGACACCTGTTCGCACAGGGAAGCTCTCGGACAGCTCTCCTCTATGCAAGACGCGAAACTTTGCATCTTGTAGGATTCTTTAATCATAGATATGACCTTATCTGGAATACCTCTCCTACGCAAAGCATCCCATATGTAATCTAGCTTAGCGCTATTGAAAGCCTTCTCGAATTCCACAAACATGAGATGTAGTGGCTAACCCATTTCGACTGACTGCTGAAATATTATCCGTAGGGTGTGTGGTCGGTACAATACTATCCTGCGTATCCTATATTACCATGGCTTTTAAAGTATTACCCTGGAACTAGACATCCATCGAGGCATGAAAAATTCAACAAAGCATTGAATAAGTGCAGAGTTAATGTGGAAATTGTTTTTTGAAGGCTGAAAGGTCGATGGCGAAAGCTTTCAAAAAGAAGCGAAATTAACCATTTTTTTTATGCCGTCAGTGATTGCAGCTTGCTGTATACTTCACATCTTTATAGAGAATAACAATGGTGGACTCTTAGTGCTTTGGATTGATGAATATACAGAAACACAGAATTTGTATCCGCAACCAACTCGTAGCATTAATATGTTTGACTCCTTGATAGACAGAGCCATCAGCACCGCATTATGTGAATATTGTAATATGAACGATTAAAATTCAGAAAATTTTATTTCAAAAACCAGTCAGTCGTCACTAATTTTGCGCTGATCGCGTCGCATGGTGCAATAGCATCGCTTGAAAAAAGAGCCGGTCCTCATTACGAGCCTTGGTATCGTACTTTCTTTCCTCTGCTATCATTTTTCGCTGCTCTGCAAGGAAGTCTTCATTCAGCTTTTTTGTTTCTCAAAAAATGTTTCTGCAAAGTCTTGTAGTGCGTGGCATTGTAAGACTTTTTGCCTGTAAAAAATATTATTGACGTTATATATTTTATAAACATTAAATTTCATCCTACCTCCAATGGATTTCTTTCCGCCATGCCGTTTTCTCTTTCTGCTGCTTATGTCGCTATCATATTCATCTTTGAATTTAACTTGTTAGTGAAAAGAAATATGAAAAATTTAACAGGAAATCTTACCAAATTCATCCATTCCAATCAAAGAATTCAAGAAGAACTCAACGTCTTCCGCATCAATGTCGGTTTTTTTGATGCCGGCTTCTTCTTCGACGGGTACTGGATCAACTCCGATTTTTCTGGAAACTATTCGACGTGCCTTTCGTATAAGAGACCCTTCATAGCTTCGTAATATGGCTAAGTTGTGCTGCCCATTCCACTTTTGCCCATCTTTAGGCTTTCCTCTGTATACTTACCTTTCAGCTGCTTAAACTTGATAATAAGTTGTTGAACATCCCGAAAGTACGTGTGATTTTCCATATCGTCCTCAACTTTACAAAATATCTCTGCGTTGCGGAATTTTTTTTTATCCATTAAAGAAGGAATTCTTTCCGCAATGCAGAGATCGATGAATGTTGTAGTTTCGGCCGTAGTCCAATTGATACTTTTATCCCTTTTCCTTCTTGCACCTTCACTCAATTTTCCCGGTAAATTTTACGGACGGTTTGACGTAACACAGCTGGTAAAGTGAAATTCTGTCAAAATGTAGCTCTGGTTTATAACTCAACACCGCGTCTGAAATCGAGTTAAAGTAGCACTAGTTGTACGTAGCTCAGTGTGCTTATACCAGTGCATATTAGTGCTACGTAAGTCGACTAACGTAACACTAGTGCTAAACAGCACGGTATAAACGAAGTCACTCACTTTCTTTTATATTTATGCAATATATCACTGAGAGTGTCATCAAAATCGATTCAGTAATTTTCTAGTTAGTGTGTAGTCTAGTGGGAAGCATGTTGGTCTACAACGCGAAGGCCGTGAGTTCAATTCGACGTTCCAGCACACTGCCCGCTTGGGTATACTTTGGTCACAAAATCATATTCGTAGATGGAGGGTTGTGCAAAGAGCTAACAACCCTTCGACAATAAGTAGATCTCTGTGGCATAGTGGCAGGGTGCTTGCTTCAAAGCGAATAGGTTGTGGGTTCAATTCCCAGGCAGTAGGATTATTAAGCACGAATTTTTCAGTTGCTACTGGCAAATAAAAAGTATTCGAAATAAAATGGGCAAACGATGTAAAAGTCAAACAGTTCCACTTCCAGAAGCTGTATATACTTAGTATATGGTTTATGTTCCCTTTCTATCATTCAGTCTCTTATAATATCTGTAAATGCTTGTCAGTAACAGACAGTACAATTAACAAATATACCAGCTTCACCACTCGTTACGGTAGTCCTCTCTCCCCTTCCCCAACATTCCCATTCCCATTAATCCTAAGCTCCACAACTAAGTTCGTTCCTATAGCACATATCATTCATGTAAAAAAAACATATTTTTATACTCTAGATGGAATCTGAGAGTATTATAAGTTTGCTCTAAGGTTTGTAACGCCAAGAAATAAGGCTCGGAGAAAAAAATGATGAATACAGAAGTTAATATTATCACTCAAAAATCTCAAAACCGGATGTCCGTCCGTCCGTCCGTGCGCTCTCTAGCTTGAGAACGCGTTGAGCTAGAAAGTTCAAATTTTGTACACGTCGTTTCTGACAAAAAAGTAAGGTCAAGTTCGTGAACGGGCCAAATCGCTCCACCCCTTCTACCCCCTCCCATACAAAATGACACAATTGCGCAATTTGACAATGAAGAGATTTGCTCGAAAAGTATATAAGCTATTAACCTGAAATTTGGAATATATTACTATTATGATAATATCAATCTACCGTATAAAAATTATGTGTGTCCTACCCCTCCTTCTACCACCTCCCATACAAACTGTACTTTTCATGAATTATTTTACTCAGTGCGTATAAAATTTGGCTAGCTGAAATTTTGCACCAAATATTTATTTAAAATTGTTAGTAAGGCCAAAAAAAAATTAGACGATTAGCTTCACCCCTTCTACCCCCTCCCATACAAAATGACACAATTTCGCAATTTGATAATAAATGGATTTACTCGAAAAGTGTGAAAGCTATTAATCTGAATTTTTGGATATATTACATTCATAATAATATAAATCTACAGTAGAAAAATTATTGGAGTCCTCCCTCTCCTTCCACCCCCTCCCATGCAAACATCACTTTTTCGTGAAATGCTTTAAGACGATTTTCTCAGAACATATAACATTTATCGAGCTCATATTTTGTAATAAATTCTTAATTAGTATTATCACTAAGATCAGAAAAAAATATTTGATTAGCTTCACTGCTTCTACCCCCTCCCATACAATATGGCACAGTTTCACAACTTCACAAAAAATCGATTTTCTTGAAAAGTATGAATGGCACTAGTCTGAAATTTAAGGTATGTCAATTTTATAATATTCCTAGTTATTTCTGAAAAAATCACTAAAATTCTCCCACTCTTTCTACCCCCTCCCATACAAACTGCACATTTTCATTAAATCTAACTCACTAATTTTTTCAGTTCCCATTCAATTTTTGGAGTAAGCATTTTGAATAAAACATTTTTATAGCTACCTTAGCATGATGGGGAGAAAATTAGTTCAATGCTATCCCTTCTAACATTCCACATACAAAATTTCTTGGGGTCACAAAAAAATTCTATTTCATCTAGAGTATCGTAAGATTACGCATTACGCGCAATCGTAGCCCTGTTATGTTTTTCTTATCAATTGTTTCAATTTAATAACATTTTTTCTTAATTTATTTTTCTTTCCGAATCTAATCTAACCAAATTGTGTCTATCGCAAAATGAATTCAAAATTCAAATAAAACAACAGAATTATGATTGGGCGTAAAGCCCAATCATATGATACTCTAGATGAAAGCAGAGGGGGAGGTTTGTAATTTTTGTATGTAACACTGAACGTAGTATATAAAATATTTCATGCTGAATTTAAAGTTTCTTGCTTTCATAATTTTCGAGGAAATTGAACAATTTTTGTCTGAATTTATGGTATTTGTATGGGAGGTGGCAGAGAAAGTGGGAGATTTTGGATGATCTTGAATTTGCTTATCAACATCCTAATCATATTGCTTTGTTACAATTTTAAAGTCGATAGCTCTCATGTTCAAAAGAGAAAAACTTTTCTTGAACTTCCGATTTGTATGGGAGGTGGTAGAAGGAGTGAGGTGAAGGCGATATTTTTTTTTAGCATATATTACAATTATTAAGGGACAAATTCTGGCAAAATTTCAAGTTTCTACTTCTAGTTTCTATGAAAATTGGTTAAATGCATTTACCAAAATTCTGCATTTGTATGGGAGGGGGTGGAAGGAATATCCGAATCAAAGCCAAATTTTTTGACATCAATCATATTTAAAATAGTATACTTTTCTCAAATTTTAAGGTTGACAGCTTTGACGGTTTTGAAGAAAACTAATTTAATTGAAATTTCCAAATATCGTAAAATTTGTATGGGAGGGGGTAGGAGGAGTGAGGTAAAGTTGATAGTTTTTCCAAAATTAGTTGCAATTATTAAAAAATTAATTTTGACAAAAATTGGTTCATTTAGCTTTGCTAGTTGCAATGCAAACCGAATAACTGCATTTTTGAAAATTGTAAATTTGTATGGGAGGTGGTAGAAGGAGTAAGGAGATTAGATCATTATATCTTTAGGTTAATGATATTTGTATCATTATACTATGACGTAATTTTCAAGTCAATAGTTGAAATGGTTTCGGAGAAAAATTAATTTCGAAATTTCATGAAATTTTTATGGGAGGGGGTGAAAGGAGTAGGGGGATGTGGCCCGTTCACGAACTTAGAGTTACCTTTTTTGCTAAAAATGACACACAACAAATTTCAGCACGATAGCTCAAAGCGTTTGAGAGTTATGTTGTAGACAGACGGCAACTCGGAATCGAGGTTTTTAAGATACAACAAATATTTCTGTACCCTTGGCGGCTCTGTGCGATCATTATTTCTTAGCGTTACAAACGGTAAGACAAACACAATATACTCTCAGATTTCATCTAGAGTATAAAAAGAAAATATTAAGGAACCTGAAGGTCACTAGATCAAGGCCCGATTGGGGCTGTAGTGCCATTGTAGAATAGAATTTCAACTCTGAACAATCGTACAGACAAAATAAATTTTAATAATGTGAAACCAAATGTCGAATTATTATGGTTTTTTCACATTATGTATCGAAAGCTGACATCATTCTTATATTCTGACTTAAAACTCGTTAGCCAGAACAAAATACAAAAGCCTTGTTTCTTTTGGCTTTAATACATAGTAAAATGGCTGTAGTATAAATATGTGTAATATCGTATTTATAATGCTTTTGATGCTATATCATCGGCACCCGAAGTATTGTTGTGTCATCGGTAGACAATTTATTAAGGAATGATGAATAAATCTTTTGTTCAGTGTACAAGCTTTCAGTAAGTTCATGTTTTTTAGTCCATTAAAATTTCGTTAACGCTTCTCCGAAATTGCACAGTACAATTAATATGTGTAACAATTCTAATGGATTGTTGTGAGTTCTTTTTATGTTTTTTTTATAATTAAAGGAAAGGAATAGACCCCGAGCTCTGCTTCCATCGATCTTATGTTTTTTCTTACCCATAGAGCGACTCGAAACCAATAGAATCTAGGTCAATATATTGTTATGTCGAGACACTGTGGCGTCTTTTGAATCAAAGAGTATATTGTTATCCTTACATTTGGTTTGAAACTATTGAGAAAAAAGTGGAAAAAAGAAGCAAAGCACATAATGCTTTTTTTTAACAGACTCATTTGTCTTCTATGAAAAAATGTATAATCGACTCATCAAGCGTGTAGTTACCGAAAGTATCAATATCGTGACGTAAAAATGGTAAAGGTATTTATAAAATTAGTCTATTGACACAAGAGCACAGTCAGACTGCTGTGTACCGATACAAAAGTTTCGGTTAATTTTTGCACGAGCCCAATTAATTCTACTAGTAAACTACCGGTAGTAATATTGGATAGTTTACCAGTATAATCTAGTCTGTAGCGTGGTGGCGAAGGTCTTGACTTCAGATCTCCGACAACTCATAACTGCCTACAAGAGTATATTTCAACATCTGGAAGATCCAAAAATTTGTAGATAGGAGGTGTAGATAACATCAAATCTACAGGAAATTGTAACAGTACTGAAGAAGAGTTTGCTAAAGGCTAACATCACTTCGGCAAAAAAATGTAATGCAATCTAAAT
The DNA here is from genome assembly GCA_963669355.1 of Chorisops tibialis. Lineage (NCBI taxonomy): Eukaryota > Metazoa > Arthropoda > Insecta > Diptera > Stratiomyidae > Chorisops > Chorisops tibialis. The sequence continues at coordinate 268,832,971 of OY770263.1, forward strand.
ATCGGGCTGCCAAGATTCGATTTTTTTCCATAGCGCCATTGAACAAGAATACTAATGGAAGTATGTTTTTTTGTTAATCGTCGTTTGATAAATGTAAAATTCCTTCTGAATGTCACAGCGGATCTTGTTTTCGTCTACACTCAAATCTATGAGTTAGTTTTAGTTAATATTTTCTTTTAAATAAACATTAAAGTTTTGCACCATGATTCATTCCAAAAATTATGACTTCTATCTAATCAGTCAGCAATGTCATAATCGTATTTATAGAGTGACCCTGTAACTATAAAACCAACAACATTTTACATAGAGTTATGAAATAAAAATGAAATTATTATTTTCGAAAAGGTCTTTAATAACAAATTGGGCATTGAACCAATAATATTGCATTCATTCAGTGAATTAACCACACCTTGAACATGGAATCAAAGAAAAATACACGTTTCACTTTCTTCTTTCAAAACAACAGTAGATAGCATCGAAGGGAGTGAACGCGCAGTTTAATTATGAAAACTTAATTGAAAATTGTTTAGTTCAATGCAATCTGAATTGACTATTCGATAAAAAAAAAATTGAAACTATTACACCAACAAAAATTGGTTGCATTTTCAATAAATTTGCCTAATCGATTTGATGATTTGGCAATTTTAATATATTTAATAATTCGCCTAAATTATTCAGTTTCGTGAAATCAATTGTGTTTATCTATTCTTCAGTTCCACGTTTCATCTGAAAGCCGAGAATTCAATTCTTTTTGAAAAGAATAATTTAATCGCCATCAATCGCGGTAATTATCTACGACTGAACTTGCTTCAGGAAAACATCTTCTCCTTTTTTTTTTTTTTTAAGAAATTAGAACCTTGATCATATCTGCGAAATTTTGGCTTGAGAATAATTTAAACTGGCATTTGCAAGGGAGGTGGTAGAAGGAGAGGGAGGGTTGAGATGAGTTCCGAGTGAACTGCTGTAGTTTTGATTAGTTAAATTTATTCTATATTTACATAAACTGTGATTTATTGATGAGAAAAAAGTTATTTTAGAATTTATATTGAAGGTGGTAAAGATTTGATTTTTTTGTGTTATTTAAAAAAATTAAAAAAAAATATCTCCCTATAGCAATTCAATGCTATTGAAAAAGTTACAGTTAGAGATGGGCAACTCATAAGTGAGTCAATCAAAATGTGCCAGTCAATGCACTGAAGCGACTGATGCGATTCACTACAATAGAATTGGATCGCATCAATCGTGTCGGTAACACGATGATGCGCATCGCGACACGGTAAGTGTGCGAAGTGTGTTATTGCGCTGCACACAGTGCCGTTGTGTGCGTATAGTATGAGTGAGTCGCCAAAATCTATTGGTCGGAAATGTGATAATGCAATATGCCCTTTTGCCGTAATTTCAAGTTTTTTTTTCTGAACAATTGTCTTAAGCTGCTGATGTTCTGAGTGAAAGAACGCACAACATGCTCGAGTTATTCTATAAAGAATAAAGAGCAAGGCATCACGGGAAGTTTGGTAAGTGGGCGCTTTTCGTTTTATGGTACGTATGCGTGTGGCTGAAATCTTGTGAGTGACTCATTTAGTTCGACTCAATTAAGTGAGTGAGTTGAAATGAGTTGACACAACGGAAAGAGTCAGATTTCCCATCGCTAGTTACAGTCGTTTTCCTGGGACGTGTTTTTGTTGACAGCGTTTGCGGTACCAGACGTGCTCCGCCATTTTTTATTTAAAAATGAAAAAACTAAATCTTTTCTTAAAGTAGATAGATAAAACTAGTACTTATCGGGCCGGAATTTAAAATATTAAATTTTTTCGGATCATCGCAGTCTCTGGAATAAAACAAACGATTTTTCGCCTCAAAATTTTCGAAAGAATTGCTTCGCTATCCTTGTTTGGCATACTTAAACCCAAAGTACCTATCTCTGGCCCGCGTTAAATTGTCCGTTGCTAAAGTGCTTAGCTTAGACATGAACCAAAAACTAATAGAAATTGAAAAAATAAAGATTTCTGAAATAAAACAGCAAACTCAATTCTACTGAAAATTATCTTATTGCTGACTGAATATTAGCAACCAAGAGAGAATACAAATTATAGTATTTTGTTTATAAAAGTTTGAAACCAAGTTAAGCTTGGGCACAATTTTCGAAAATTTCCGAATCAAAAAGTATTCCCACAAGAGACAGCCTATCAGGCACTCCATTTTATATATCCTTCTTGGAGTAGACACTCAAAGTATAGTACATTCGAATGAGCACCTTTTTGAAAAATTTATGTTTTTGAACTTTTGAACAACCCATTTTTTAAATTTTTCAAATAAATTGACAGTATTGAACATCCATTCAAAATTGACCAATTTTAAAAATTCAAACTTTTGGCTCGCTAAAAAAATTTAGATCTACTTTTTGAACAACGGTTAATATTTCGAATAAGTAAATTATTAATTAATTCATTTGTGTCGTTACAGTCATTGACTCCAATTCGAGATTTTTGTACGATAACATATTTCTGTTCCGTATAAATTTTTCTCTGCTATTATACCAACACAACCATTCTATATGCTCGTAAAAATGCATTCCAATTCTTAACGCTATCATTTAACATAATTTTGTTTATATGAAATGTGGCAAAAACGATAAGCCTAGCATCAGACGAAAGAAAAATGAAACCCTTCAACTTCTACAAAAGCAGAAAGAAAAGATCTTGAAAAGTGCATCAAAGCTTAAAATGAGAAAAAAAAAATGGGTAGAGAATTATATTTATGCACAGGAAGTTTGAGAAATTTAATCTGAGACGGGAAGCCGGTAGAAGTCTGCTATAACAGATATGAAAGAAAAGAATGTTTAGAACTTTGTTATAATTATGTTTGTGTGGGTTTTGTGCGTCTGTTGCTATTCTCAATATGTGATGACGAATAGTTGATTTCTTTCAGCAGAGATTTATTGAGATTTAAGCTTGGAAAATTAAATATTTTATCTTTTCGAGTTTATTTTTAAAACAAGATATAAACTGGATTCTATTCTAAATCTATTTTTTTCTTACTGGTTTAAAAGATACAAATACCAAGAATTGTTTTAGAGTAAGAAAATAAAGTGAGCAATTCAATGCAGCGTTAGTATTTTTCGATCTCATTACCAACTTATACATACTTCCATATCAGTGGCGTAACTAAGAGCAGCAGGGCACCCCCCCTCCCCTCTGCGAAATTTTCAGAGCGCGGATTCCGCGTCGAAACAACTGCTCTTCTTTTGAGCCTATCCACGAAGGCACATTTTTTGGCTTATTCGTAAGAATGAAAGTGCTGCTCAGCTAAGCCGTGCGTCATCGATCAGAATAGGTGGTAGTCGGAAGAGACAATGTGTGGAGAACACGGTGGGTGGCAAAATCACATTGTCGTGTCTCCCTTCGCATTGTGATCGTTTCTCCTTTAATGTTCGGCTCAAATACATTAGTTGTTTTTTGTAGCGATCCCCCGTGACGGTTTCACCCCGTTGAGCAGCAGCTCATAATACACCACGCCGAGCTGTTCCCACCAAATACATAGAATGATTTTCGAGTCATGGATATTGGGCTTGGCCGTCAATGTTGATGCATAACCGCGGTATCCCAACGATTTTATCGCTCTGGAAATGGATCTTCGCCAGTGATTATGCTATGCAGAAACCCTTCCTTTTTTGCCGTTAGAGCAGCTATTCGCATTTGAAAAAACGCCGTGTGATGTTGCTTGGTTTCAACTCGTGTGGCACCCATTTTCCTTGCTTTCGCACCATTCCTAAGCTTCTCAAACGATGTGAAATGGCTTGTTGAATCAATTAAACTGGACGTTGTTGTTACATTTGGCATGAATCTTCGTCCAATAATGCCTCCACTTCTGCGTCTTCAAACGCCCCGGGATGATCCTTGTCTTCCACGCCGAAATCATCCAACTTATAGCGTTGAAACCATTCGCGACGCGTTCTTTCACTAATAGTACCCTTACCATAAGTTTCAACGGGCCTCAGCCGCAGATTTTTCTGAAATGAATTCACAAAGCAAAATTTCCCGCAAATGACGCTTAATTGGCTCAAACTTCGACATATTCGCGCACAAAAAAGTATATGACGCCGCTGAAATTCGACAATTCTAATTATGAGGAGTTGTTGACAGATGCCTAATGTTACCATGTGACGTTTCCGATCCGCCATTGTTGATCAGCTGGCGCCATCTGTTGAAAAACGGCGATTTTCAATTTGTACTTCCGATATTTGTTATCGCTCATTAAATCCGACTCCGAGGGGCCGTCTGTCTGTTCGTCTACAACATAACTCTCGAACGCTTTGAGCCATCGAACTGAAATATTTTCTGTGTCATTTTTAACAAAAAAGGAACTATAAGTTTGTAAACCGGCCGCATTCCCTCACTTTCCAGAAATTGATTTTTCTCCGAACTTATCCAAGCTATTAACTTGGGAATTTGGCTAAAGTATAATAATATACTGTTACTCAGAACCAGATCGACCATTTGGCTATAAGTCGCCGATGGAGAAGATGTCTCCTCGATGTGCGAGCGAAACGTGGAGCTGACGTGGGGAGCGATCACCACTTGATGGTTGCCTGCTTGAGATTGTGTACAGCAGCTATCCGACGACCACAAATTCTTCAAATGAAGCGCAAGCTTAATGTGGATAAACTCAGAGATCCCAACAAAAAACTCGAATACACCACCATTCTACGCGAAAAGTCATCCACATTGGGTGAAAATGAAATGCGCACACTGGACGCCAATTGGGAGGCAACCAGAAACACTTTTCTAACTAGTGCTGAAGAATCTGTGGGATATGCGCAGAGCGGTGAGAAACCCTGGATGTCACAAGACACATGGGACAAGGTTGGCAATCGGAAAAAAGCCAAATTGGCAATCATCTCTCAACCCGATGTCAACCAACGAACGCCCGACTTGAGGCAGAACTACCGCGATGCTCATATACAGCTTAAAAAGGCTGTTAGACGCGACAAGAGAAAGGCCATTGAAGATCTGGCAAACAAGGCAGAATCTGCGGCTTACCTTGGGGATATGGGTTCACTTTTCAAAATCATGAAACAGTTGACGAACAGGAATTTCACCGCCAACCACCTGGTGAGAGATGTCAACGGAACTCTCCTTAATATGAGTGAACACCAGTTGCGACGATGGAAGGAATACTTCTCTGATATTTTAAACATCTTGTCAGATGAAGATATTCCGGAAACAGAACAACTTCCAAACATCCAACCGCAACAATCCTCTATTAGGGACGATCCCCCAGATAAGGAAGAGATAGTTTCCGCCATTCGGTCAATGGCGGGAAGGAAAGCTCCAGGTATAGACGGACTACCAACCGAGCTCCTCAAAGCGGACCCGGAAATAACAGCCGATATACTCCTCCCACTCTTCACTAAGGTGTGGAATGATGGAAGATATCCGACTGAATGGAAGGAGGGCGTCATTGTGAAAATTCCGAAGAAGGGCGACCTTCGGGATTGTGGCAATTGGCGTGGTATATGTCTACTTACTGCCGTATCAAAAATTATGGCTAAGGTAATTCTCAATAGGATTAGTGATGTCGTCGAGAGCACTCTCGAAGTTTATCAGGCTGGATTCCGTAAAGGGTCGTCTTGTACCGACCACACAAATACCCTACGGATAATATTAGAGCAGTCAGCCGAAATGGGTTCGCCACTACATCTCATGTTTGTGGACTTCGAGAAGGCTTTCGACAGCGTTAAGCGAGATTACATATGGAATGCTTTGCGTAGGAGAGGTATTCCAGATAAGGTCATAGCTATGATTAAAGAATCCTACGAAGATGCAAGGTGTCGCGTCTTGCATAGAGGAGAGCTGTCCGAGAGCTTCCCTGTGCGAACGGGTGTCAGACAAGGCTGCATATTATCACCAGCCCTGTTTCTGGTGGTAATAAATGACATCTTGAAAGCTGCACTGGAAGGTGGGGAAGGTAAAGGTCTTCAATGGAGACTATTTAACATCTTAAGTCACCTTGATTATGCTGATGACGTGTGTTTGCTTGCACATACCCGTTCGGACTTAGAGTCAAATGTTCGCTCGTTGCATTCTAAATGCAAAGAGGCGGGACTGAAAATAAATGTGCGTAAAACCAAGTACATGCACATGGGTTCGAACGCAAGCACACCGATTGTTCTTAATGGACAGGATGTGGAAGAGGTGCAAGATTTTTGCTATCTCGGAAGCATTGTCAGCATGGACGGCGGAGCCGAAAAGGATGTTGAGGCTCGGCTAAATAAAGCTCGTCAGGCCTTCGGTATCCTTTCCCCTTTCTGGAGGTTAAGAGAGATCTCCCTTCGCACGAAGCTGCGAGTTTTTGACGCATGCGTCAAATCCGTGTTGTTATATGGTTGTACTACGTGGAAAGTGACCGTTCGACTTACCAAGAAACTACAGACTTTCGTAAACCAATGCCTCCGACGCATTTTAGGAATATTCTGGCCAGAAGTGATCTCCAACGACGAACTTTGGAGTACAACTCGCCAAACTAAAATAGGTATTGAGATTCAACGGCGAAAGTGGCAGTGGATCGGTCATACTTTGAGGAAACCAGAGCAAAACATCGCAAAACAGGCTCTGGATTATAACCCTCAAGGAAGACGTCGGGTTGGTCGACCATGTAACACATGGAAGCGAGCAGTTGAGCAGGAGGCCAGAGGAATAAACAAGTCCTGGCAACAGCTTAAAGCCGATGCTCAGGATCGCGCCTTGTGGAAGAGAGTTGTTTCTGTCCTATGCCCCTATAGGGGGTCTTAACAGGAATTTGATTGATAATAATATAAATACCATTAATGCCAAAAAATATTGTTCCGATCTGCTAAGTCCTTCTACTACCTCCCATACAAATGCAGAATTTTAAAAAATGATTTTTAACGATTTTTATTGAAACTGATATTTGTTTTTTGGTAATTGCAACCCACATCTTTGCACTCTCTCCCATTCAAATTACACGTAATTTAAAAATTTTAATGAAATTATTTTTCTTCACCACTGTTAAGGATATCAAAGTGAAGTTTTGAGCATAGTATAACATCTGTAACACATAGCGCAGCTAAATTATTCTATTCTCTTGGCCTAAATTATCATTATCAAAATAGTGATCATTTATCAGCTAAATCATCTCATTTCTCTCATAATTTAGGCTATAATGATGAAAAATATACTAGAGCTGTCCATTTCGTATGTGTGTGTTCATGCTACAAAGAAGAAGAAGAATCAATTTGAAGCGTGAGTTGATGTCCCACCTAAGAAAGGTGGCTTGGAAACGACACGACTTCAATACAGGACTAAATATTCTTTTTCTTCTTTTGAGCCCTATGCAGTTCAACTTTTAAAATATGACAGATGAGTGAGTGACTCTTCTTAATTAGCAAAGTGCTATATGTTACCACTCTACTAACAATGAAAACGAGCTAAATTACGAATTAGTTAAATTGTGTCACTGGTATAATATTGTAATCACTAATGTCGAAAAATTCTGTTCTGATCCGATCACTCTATTTAACCCCCTTTCATACAAATGCACAATTTTGAAAAATGCTTTATATCGATATTCAATAAAACTAGCAAAATTACTTAGAAAATTGAAATATTTCCAAAATCTGTTAAAATAAACGTTAAAAAAAATCAACTTAGCACAAATTTCATTATTATAAATTCAAGAAAAGCATTTTCTCTACAAACATATGAGAGCTATAGACTTGGAAATTGGAGGGAAGCGTGATGTTTGGAATGTCGATAAGCAGTTTCAAAATCATATAAAACCTTCCAATTCCTCTACCACCTCACATACAAATACCACAATTTCTAAAAGACATGGTCAAAATTTCCCTAAAGATTATGAAAGCTACAATCATTAAATTCAGCACGAAACATGCGTACCTCATTCGGATGAATTTGAGATGACACATTTACCGGTATCGGGTGTAAATACGTAGGATTTATACGTAATTGCAATTAAAATTAAAAATAATTACCACCTTACAAAAAAAATATTTAAACGACAATTTGTTATAAAAAAAAAAAAAAACAGGCGAAAAAATGTACATCAGTGCTGCCCTAAATGAGACGCACTGTTGTATATTTTTCTGGAGCCAAAATAACTAATGTCATAATAGGAAACCCAATCATGCGATACTCTAGATGCAAGATAAATATGTTGATTTTAAGAAATTTTGGGATTGGTAGAAGAGGTTACAGCATTGAACTATTTTTTTTTAGAGTAGCTATAAAAATATTTTGTACAAAATTTAAGCTCCAAAAATTGAATAGATGTTGCGAAAATTAGTCTATTTGATTTACTGAAATTGTGCGGTTTGTATGGGAGGTGGTAGAAGGAAGTGGGAGTTCTTAATGACTTTTTCAGAAATAACTATAACCATCATGCTTTTGGCATGTTTTAAATTGCAGGTCAGTAGCATTCAAACTTTTCAGGAAAATCGACTTATTGTGAAGTTGTGAAATTGTGGCAGATTGTATGGGAGGGGGTAGATGGAGTGAAGCTAATCGTCTAATTTTTCTTGGCCTTATTCTAAATAAATATTTAGTACACAATTTCAGCTCGATCACTTTTATACGTACTGAGTAAATTTGTTTATAGTTTTTCATGAAAAAGTGCAGTTTGTATGGGAGGTGGTGGAAGAAAGGTGAGCACTCAAATAACTTTTATACAGTAGATTGAAATCATAATGAAAGCATTATATTCCAAATTTCAGATCAATAGCATTTATACTTTTCGAACAAATTGTCAAATTGCGAAATTGTGTCATTTTGTATGGGAGGGGGTAGAAGGGGTAAAGCTTATCGTCTAATTTTGTTTGCTCTTACTAATTATTCTAAATAGATGTTTAGTGCACAATTTCAGCTCGATAAATTTTATACGCACTGAGTAAATTGGTTTAGAGCATTTCATGAAAAAATGCAATTTGTATGGGAGGTGGTGGAAGGAGCAGGAAGATAAAAATCATTTTTATGCAGTAGATTGAAATCATCATAAAAGTATTATATTCCAAATTTCAGATCAATGGCATTTATCCTTTTCGAATAAATCCCTTTATTGTCAAATTGCGAAATTGTGTCATTTTATATGGGAGAGGGTAGAAGGGGTGGAGCGATTTGGCCCGTTCACGAACTTGACCTCACTTTATTGTTGAAAACGATGTGTACAAAATTTGAGCTCTCTAGCTCAACACGTTCTCAAGCTAAAAAGAACACGCTCGGACGGACATCCGGTTTTCAGATTTTTGAGTGATTTTATGAACTTCTGTATCATTCATTTTTTTCTTAGAGCCTTATTGGCATTACAAACTTTGTGGCAAACTTATAATACTCTCAGATTTCATCTAGAGTATAATAAAAAGGTGGAGTAAGATGACTCGCAACACATTCTTATTCTCTCTAATCGCTAATGTTTGTCCAAAAAGACAAAATTTCTAACAATATTGTTGCTTTTTGGTTGTGGAATAAATAACACTTCCCACAAAATATAAATATAAAATTTGCATTTTTACATTTTTTTAAAAACTGCCTGCACGAAAGTGTTAATGACTTCAAAACCAATCAACGAATTATCACATTGCCATTGAACCACTTCCCTCACCAAGGTTTCGATTTAAGGATTATTCGATTGCTTATATAGGGTTTTCCAATAAGGACTTGACAACTTTTTTTCAAAATAAAATGCAAACCATTTGAGACGTTGTTCCTTCGTGTACTTTACCATGATAAAAATGTTAAGTTTACTGAATAAATTGACAGTGACAGTTCGATAATTAGTGAAAGGGTGCGTTCACAAATTGAATTCAAAGTTGTCAAGTCCCTATTGGAAAACCCGATAGAACACTAAATGCTAACTTAAATATGCGATTTCGTGTATACTTTTTTGGAGTCCTTGCTTTCCATTTAAATTGCAAAAGACTTTGCGGATTCAGTTAATTTTCAGGATTTCTAGGAATAATTATTCCTAACAGGAATCATACAAAATTAATAAATAGCTGGATCGTAACAGAATTAGATACATAAGCCAATAATTTTGCTTTCGAGGAAGCCAAACTTGTAATTTATTACACAAGTGCTCTGAATAAAACTGGAAAAAATTAGTTAAAAATTAACAGAAAAAAACGAATATGATTATGTGTAATATTGCTCATACTTTTTTACCTAAGCATTATACAGGATTATGCGATTTCTTTTTTGTGCACACTCATGACAAATGCTTTCCACAAAACCCAATAGAAAAGGTGTTATCATGTAAGAGTGTACAAAACGCCATTAAACTATTTGTTTTTTTTGCTCATATTCATTCGTATTTGAAATTAATCCCCAATCATAATGACTTTACGGCCAGATCCAGCTAACACTTGTGTAATTATTTAGTAAAGTTATGTAGGAAAGAGTCAAGCACAAGTATTCGCGGCAATTAAACTCTGGAGCACATGCGCAAACCAAACCAAACGGACACTTTAAAGTCGTTAAGTATGCAGGTAATTCGACAATAATCGCTATGATCTGAGGCAATTTCTTCAGTTACCGGGTATTTAAAATACAGCTTAGATTGAAAAGAGCAACAGAAAAAACGCTACCATAACCAATTATTAAATTCTATTATATTTTGCTAGGCGACCGTTGTTAAGTGCGTGCACGTGGCCATTATACATTACGTTATAGGCTTAAGTACGACATAAGGAATGAGTCGTGTGCGCGGGCGTTTGTCGTGTTTTACTTTGCGGAAGCATCATAAAGGGCAATTACGTGTAGAAATTATACACCACACTGTCCTATGATCGAACCTTGCGGTTTTCCATAACTCAACGTTGTATTGTTCATGCATTTTACATATAGGTACTTAACATTTTAAGCCTTTGATTAACTCTATCCTGAGAAATTCTACAGACTTATTTTTATACGGTGTAATGATCGGCAAACTATATTTTCATTGCACCAGTAGTTGATTTAATACACGGCTAAATACTAAGGATAAGGATTTATGTCATCGATATCTCAAATAGTAAATAATTCAAAAATAAAAATATAAAATAATTTAGCATTGAAATTAATAATAAAAACATAACAGAATTATGATTGGACGTAACGCCCAATCATATGATACTCTAGATGAAATAGGAAATAGTTTATTGTACCGGAAAATATGTCATCTTAAATTCTTTCGAATAGTGAATTGTGACTTTTGTACGGGAGGTGGTAAAAGCAGAGGGGGAAGGTTTGTAATTTTTGTATATAACACCGAACGTAGTATACAAAGTGTTTCATGCTGAATTTAAAGTTTGTAGCTTTCATAATTTTCGAGGAAATTGAACAATTTTTGTCTGAATTTATGCATTTTTATGGGAGGTGGCAGAGAAAGTGGGGGGCTTTGGATGATTTTGAATCTCCTTTTCAACATCCTAATCATATTGCTTTGTTACTCATATGCTCGAAGAAGAAATACTTTTCTTGAGTTTTCAATACAACAATTTGTATGGGAGGTGGTAGAAGGAGTGAAGCAAAGTTAATATTTTTTTTAACATTTATTGCAGTTATTAAGGGACAAATTGTGGCAAAATTTTAAGCTTGTACTTTTTCTAGTTTCAATAAAAATCGATTAAATGCATTTTATCAAAATTGTGCATTTGTATGGGACGGGGTAGAAGGAGAATTCGAATCAAAACCAAATTTTTTGGCATCAATGATACTTGTAATAGTATACTTTCCTCAAGCCTTGACGATTTTGGAGAAAAATAATTTTGTTCAAATTCCGAAATTTCGTTAAATTTTTATGGGAGGGGGTAGAAAGGATGAGGTGAAGTTGACAATTTTTACAAAATTGGTTGCAATTGTAATAATATTAATTTTGACAAAAATTAGTTCTTTTAGCTTTGCTAGTTGCGATGCAAACCGAATAAATGCATTTTTGAAAATTGTGCATTTGTATGGGAGGGGGTAGAAGAAGTAAGGAGATCAGAGCAATATTTTTTTACAGTAATGGTATTCTCATTATAATACTATTACCTAATTTTCAAGTCATTAGCTGAAACGGTTTCGGAAAAAAATCAATTTTTTAAAATTTCCAAATTTCATGAAATTTGAATGGGAGGGGTTAGAAGGAGTGGGGGGATGTGGCCCGTTCACGAACTTAAAGTTACTTTTTTGCTAAAAATGATATAATATGAAACATTTCAGCACGATAGGTCAAAGCTTTCGAGAGTTATGTTGTAGACAGACAGACGGTCACTCGGAATCGAGATTTTTGAGCAACAACAAATATTTCTGTACCCTTGGCGACTCTGTACGAGCATTATTTCTTAGCGTTACAAACGGTAGGGCAAACACAATATACTCTCAGATTTCATCTAGAGTATAAACATGGTCGAAATTAATCAGGGCAATGCTGCAATAAATCTTTTTGGCGTCAAAATAATCGATCTGTCCGCCAAAAAAGGAAGCAAGAAAAATTTACCGGTGAAGTTGATTGTGTGCACTCACAATTTGCTAAATACAATAATTGATAAAAAAAAAGATTTTTTAATCATTTCTTTTAAAAGCTTAAAAAAAAGTTACTTGGTGGGCAATAATAAACTTATTACGAAAATAAAAACGGTGCCCCCGTTATAAGGTAATGCAAAATATAATAAAGTACTAATAAAAGAAAGTGGTTAATACGAAAATAACAAGACACAATAAAATAAAACGAAACCCATAAGAAAAAACATAACAGAATTATGTTATACTCTAGATGAAATAGGAAAGAGTTTAATGTACGGGAAAATATGTCATCTTAATTTCTTTCGACTAGTGAATAGTGGCTTTTGTATGGGAGGTGGTAGAAACAGAAGGGAGAAGTCTGAAATTTTTGAATGACATCGAACGAGGCATGCAAAATGCTTCCTACTAAGTTTAAAGTTTGTAGTTTTCATTGTTTTAAAAAATATTGGACATAGTTTGCCTGAAATTGTGGTATTTGTGTGGGAGGTGGCAAAGGAAGTGAAGGATTTTAGATGATTTTGAAACTTCTTATAAACATCCTCATCACCATGCTTTGTTTCAATTTCATTGTCGATAGCTCTTATATGTTTCTTGAATTTATAATTTAGATAATTATATGGGAGGGGGAAGAAGGAGGGATGCGAAGCTGATAATTTTTGGCATTTATTACATTTATTAAGGGACAAATTCTGGCAAAATTTTAAGTTTATACTTTTTCTAGTTTTAATGTAAATCGATATAACGCATTTACCAAAATTAGGCATTTGTATGGGAGTATACGGATCAAAATAAAATATTTCGTCGTCAATAATATTATATACTTTCCACAAAACTTCAAGCTTTGAAAGTTTCGAAGAAAAATAATTTAATTGAAATTTCAAAATTTCGTAAAATTTGTATGGGAGGGGATAGATGAAGTGAGGTTATAGTTGATAATTTTTTCAAAACTGATTGCAATTATAATAAAAGTCTTTCTGGCAAAAATTTGTCTTTCCAGATTTGCCAGTTTCAATGAAAACCGAAAAAAGGAATTTTTCAATAGTGCATTTGTATGGGAGGGGGTAGAAGGAGTGCTATTAATGTATACATTATTATACTTTGACCCAAATTTCAAGCCGATAGCTTAGATAATTTCGAAGAAAAATCAATTTCTTAAAATTTCGAAATTTCATAAAATTTGTATGGGAGGTGGTATAAGGAGTGGTGGCAAGTATCAAAAGAAGCTTCACTGTCAGATCATAGGCATATCTGTTTTGATATTAAGACTTCATTTGGCTTTATGGGCCAGTACAGAAACCCTAAACGTACCCACTGGAATTTTTACCAGTAAACTCGGTTTCGAAGAAGAATCAATAAGCAGCCCAGACTGCATTGATCAAATCACTAAAAAACTCATAAACAATGTTATAAGTGCTTACGAACAAAGTAGTCCTGTTCTACACAAGAAAAGGGCCAAACAAACACGGTCTTCATAGGACACCCTCTAAAAATACATATGTTTAGCTGATGTATGTAGTAGTCACTAATTGCAGAAACAAAACTCTTCTCCAATTAATTTTTTTTTTTTCAATTGAAATTTTTTCTCTTCGACTTTTTATTTTAAAATTTTGGTAGTCAACCTATTTTCATTGATTGATAAAATTGTGTTAGAAAAGTAAAAAAAAAAATAATAATTTTAAAATGACCGCATTTAAAGCAACGTTCCTGTTAATTTATCCACGAAAAACGAATAAAACAAAATAAATTTTAATATAATTTTCATAATAACATAATGAAAACTCCTTCCGCCAATTTCAAACAACATGTCTGATGAAGTCGTTATCTTTTTATAAGGTATAAAAGATGTTAGCATATATAAAATAGATAACAATCGCGTTAGCCGGGAGCATTGTTCATGAAGATTTGCCAAGAACGTAGGCGAAACAAGATTTCTAACATAGCTACGTTCTCAGCGGTAGTCGCTAAATGAAAACAAGACAATTATTGTTTGCCTGGTGTGGGTTAAAAAAAACCTACAACAAACATTATAGACAATGTTTTCAATTTATCAAGCGGCATAGAGTACGTTATTAACCGCTAAATTTTCACTCTATGCTAGCTGAAATATGATTTAGTTTCGGCCTAGTTTCACCACCTACAGATTTTCAGATCAATGTCACCAGTCTGGAGATTTCATACTTATTACGAATTTCGGTGAATCTTGCGCCAAAAATTTTTACCATAAGAAATAGAAAATTTTGGCTTTTTTCAATGAAAAATTTCAACTTAATCCGGCTTTCTTTTAAGCACTGAATAAGAAGATTTTTTTTATTATCAAGTTTACTTCCATGAAGTTACAAAATTAAAATAAATATTCGTAATTATTGTTTGCTTACCGGGCGTTTCTTACAAGGCCAAGGTTTATGTGAAATGCACTGAAAAGATGCTGCGACATTTACGGCAAAAAAATCATTTTCAATTAGTCATAGCAATCGGTCAGTAATTTTTCCTAAAGATTACTATTACTCACCTCCAAGCGGTTTGCGTCGGGCTATTTAGTGGCGACATGAGCGCCCAATGTGTGCTAAGTATTTCCTTTCGAAATTGATGAGTCGCTTGAAGATTCTTGAACTTTCTTTGATCTCGGAGACAACAAAGTTGAGAGCATAACTGATCGATGCAACTTAATACTTGGGTCTTATCTATCCGTAAATGCTTAACGCTTCAACTAAGTCAAGGTCTCTGAGGTCATCTTTTCAGTTAATCTCGAATGCAGCTGGAATATAACATGCTGGACTTGCATCTGGCATTTGATTAGCCTCAGCTCACCTCTACCTACATAATGGATTATCGTAGAGAGATGATGTAGAAATTCCTTCCGGACGCGAAATTACCGGTCCGATAGTATAAGACTAAGAAAACCGGATTGCCAAGATCCGATTTTTTTTTTCTTTTTTCTGTACCGTGTTTTTGACTTGTTTATTATGTTTTTTCTCTAAACCATAATTTAGCTTATAACAACGAACTAGCCGGATCAGATTTTCTGCTATGGCAAATTACTTAGCCTTTTGTACATCTTGGCTTATTGCTACTGTGCTTTCTGAAATGGAATTCCGAAATAAATAATTATCTATGTCATGGTTTGCGAAAGAGTGTCATAAAGCATATTATAGAGTTTTTTCCCTGGTTGCTGTGAGGCGGAGATTAACAGACTTTTGATTTCTTCGAATTGACATGTGACAGTTTTTTTCCTTAAGTTTTGAACAGATACGGAGATTATGCTGTATAAATTTTGTTGCGAAAAACATGTTAATTGTTGTTGTGTTTTTGCGCAAAGACAAGATTCAATGGGCGCAATAGTTACAATCTAGATATCTTGAAAGGTATTGAGCAGGTTGCAATTCGATATTGCGTCACATTAATACTGACAAGTTTGATGTATTTAATATTTTTGAAAAATTAAAAGTATTTGTTTACATACCATATAACGAAAATCGTTACGATTGTGGAATTATGTGTATTCAAACCGGGTTCTGAAATAAATTCAATTAGTTCATACCAAGCTCCTGTTATGAATATTTGCAATAATGCATTGAGAGTAGTGATGTCAAGTTTCGATACTTTGAGGAAAGTAATCGTTACATTTTATTCGTTACTAGGTACTCGTTTTTTTTAAATGACTACCATATCATGTTGCAGGGATGGGTAAGCCAGTTTTGGAAATCAGAAATTCAAATAGAAGTAAAAAGTAGAGAGAAAACAAAATTTGTACTATAATGCTTTTAAAAATCTAAATGTTCTTCAATAAAAATCCCTGAAATTGATGAAACAAAATCCCTTTATCACCCTAAACATTGTAAAATTCTATAATCTGGTAACACTGATCCCACAACCCTGACACTAGTAACGAACGACTTCCTGTCCTTGCCTATAGTTACTCCATGGGACAATAGAGGCGCTTTATTTAGTTTGGCAAAGGTGAAGCCCAATATTTGGAGCGAAATTTAAAAAAGTGTCGACCTTTTTTTGGTACGTTCTTAACATCAAGAACTGTGCGCAGTTTTTAATACTTAACTAAAAAGTCACATACAATAATATCAAAGCAACAATTTATCTTAGGGTGGATGAAATTGGCAAAAGAAAACCCCTAACTCACTACTCCAATGAATGGTGAAATGGAGAAGGTGAATTCGCTGGTGTCGATTGTGACATTTCTACCAGACTCTGATACAATGTGTCTCCTTCTTGCATGAAGTGACTACCCTTGCCCTGCTGCGAGCCTAGCCTAGCGCGACAACTCTACTCGCCAACATTCTTGGTGTGGAAGAAGTGTAATGGAAAAAACACATTTTTTCAGTAGACTTTTCTGAAAGATAGAGTAAGAGAATATCTTCTCGTTCTTGCTTTGGAATGGCGGTACACCTGTGCATAATATAGCTTTCCCTGCAACTAAACTTTACTTTCGGTATAGGAACTATTTTTTTATATGGAACGAATACCCGAGTAACAAAACGTTTTGACAGTTCAGTCTTTTTCGCGAGTTCATTTCGTTACTTAAGTAACGAATATACGTCTGCACATTTCGTTACTTAAGTAACGAATACAATCTTGCGTCGGTACTCGTTACTTCGGTTTTCGGTCGATAACGAGTACTCGTGTAACGAATAGTTACTTTTTTGACATCACTAATTGGGAGTGAATTGTAAAACGGCATTTATAAATTTGGTTGATCGGGCGTCTGATACTTGGGCCTTGCAATATACACAAAAGTAATGACTTTCGTCGAAAGCAGTAATTTGTGCTCAGAACATTTGTATTAAAATTAATGCCAATTCCGTTTGAATTAAATTAAATCAATACACGACTATAAAAGTAACAATTGTGATATATCATTAAGATGTTTAATAAGCATAGGCTGATACTTTTGCTTGCCAATTCTCTAAAGTATGTAGTTCCAAATGCTTAAGAGATAAATGAGAAAAAACCCGATTTTTATATTCTAGATGAAATCTGAGGGTTTATTGCGTTCAATTTGACGTTTGTTATTCTAAGAAATAAAGTTTACAACGTCATCAAGGTCAGAAATTTTCAAAATCCTCGATTCAAAGTGATGCCTGTTTACACAATAACTCTCGAACACTTTAGTATTGATCTGAAATTTTTATCGTGTTATTTTCAGCAAAAAAGAAACTTTGAGTTCTCGTTCTACCACCTCCTATACAAATATCACGAAATTTCGAAACATGAAGAAATTTTTTTTTTGGTCAAAACTATCAAAGCTATCTACTTGAAAGCATAATCATGTGTATAATAAAAAAAACCCCAGAGATTGGCTCTCTTAAAATTCCGTTTCCTCCAAGGCTCGCTGGGAGCAAAGTAAGACTTTGACCATCAAACCCGGCGGTCACATCAGGCGAGAATCAAAGGCTGCCACCCTCAAAAAAGGTGTAGAAAAAGGACGGAGTAGAAGTGGAGTGAAAAGCCCAGAATCCCGCTCCTTTAGCACCTACGTTGGACATGGTGAGGAAAGACTCTACATCCGAACTTGACCCAGATCTTCACAAAGTTAGTCTGTCCATCAGCAAGGACACAGTTGTCAGGCTCACAGATCAAGGACAATCTTCTAGCTTCAGACCCGGAAGAAGTATACGTCACTGTGAGGGAAGTTGAACGCATTAATGGCACAGATATTGAACTTTCTGCAAATTAATCTTCACCACTCTAAATTGGCGTCAGCCTCCATACCTCTCTGGCTGAATCAGCAAAGAAAAAACATAGTCTTGGATTGTTGGGAGCCTTATCAGTAGACTCAAACACCTAACTATACTCTCATCTACGCAAAAATCAAGGTAGATCTAGATCTTGTATACTTGCGAAGAGCACTTTGAACATATTTCTACTCTAGGATATTGTCGCAGGTAGCCTCGAAACGGGAGAAAAAACTGCTGGCTGATTTGGGCGTATTTGGCTCATGATCAACCTGGACCATATCGCGGATAATCTGAAAGGTCTAATTGCTGAAGCACGGAGCCTTAAGGCAGACCTCATTATTTTATGTGACGATAACGCAAATCATTCAGTTTAAGTGTAGCTCCGATATCAACAAAAGAGGCGAGGTGCTGCTTGACTAAGTCTTAAGCACCGCGATGCCGTACTCGACAACAGAGGGGGAGCCCACTTTAGTTACTGGAAGTCCTAGACATCAGCCTAGTCTCAGAGAATTTCGCGTACATGGTTGGGTACTGGAAGTGATCCAATGAACATTACTTTTCAGATCATTGAAATCTCCAATTTGGTTTAGATTATCATCCGCCCGACAAACCAATCTACAGGAACATCAGGAAGACTAACTGGTCCAAGTGCAGGAAAACTATCAAATGAGTGCTTCCCTCCGAAATCCCAAGCCTTCCGGATACCACTGCTGTCCTTGACTGTAGTAATGGGATCATTCGAATGAAAATAATCGAATATTGTGATTTTGAAACAAATCGAGATATCTCGAACAGTCTGCTAGCAATAATTCGAATGATTTTTCATTCGTTTCATTTAAAAGAAAAGATAAGAGAACATTTGGATTGAATAATATCGCTCTTGTTTATCATATGCCATTCGATTGATCATTCAAAATTTCGATTACCACTCGGTGCCCATCACATATCTCGTTCTTGTTTATTGTATTTCGATTGTCTCGCATGTCGTTATTACTACTTTGTTCATTCCTTCCTCTTGTAAAAAATTCTCTTGTTGTGAATCTCCAAAACACGAAATGGGCGTAGTGCGAAATGGGCGTAGTGCGAAATGTGCATGCGCATATCTTGAGAGGAAGGGCCAAATGCCGTAACACTGGGGTATTGGAAGTCCTTCGTTCTTATGTTAACTTGAGGAAAGTGCAGCGCGAATCCTAAAAGTATTTTGTGTTATGGTGGAAGAGACATCCCAGCTACATAAAGAAATCCGACGAGTCATAGACCTGCTCGAGTGACGAAACCGTTGATCTTCTCTTAAATAAAAATTCTTTTGGTAACTCTATAGTTGCTTCGCATCGAGGAAACACGAACTCAAGCCTCCAGTGAGCGACTCTGAAATTATCATCTCACAGAATAAAATCGTTTGGGCAGTATACAATTTCAAACCGTATAAATCTCCAGGGCTAGTGGGCATAATATCTGGTTGGACGTTTTCGCCTACGACTGGCCACATTTCTGAAATATAGAAGAAGGTGAAAGTTGTTTTTATCCTCAAAGTGGGAAGAAGCTCTTACACATGTCCAAAGGACCTAAGACTTTTAAGTCTATCCTCATCCCTTCTAAAAACCTTAGAATGGATATATGCGAATGTTGCGCCCAACACGCAAGGAGAAATCGGTTGAAACGGTCCTACGCACACTCGTACGCTACGCCGAAAAATTTCTAAGTATTAAGGTACGTCCAGACGATGCGCTTTCTCGTTCAAATTTACGCGCTATTGCATGCGTCATAAAATTTTAAGAAAAAGTGTATGTACTTGAGGCACCATTCTCTTGCGTTCACGCTTGCGCAAATTCGAACGAAAAAGCGCATCGTGTGGACGCATTTTTTATATGCTTTGACGCCTTCTTCAACTTGAGGCACGCGCTTTTATGCTAGAAGGCATGAGCTTAGCGCACGAAAATGAGGAATCGTCTGGATGCATCTTTAAAGAGTACACTATGATAGCCTTTATCGATATCGAGCGGGCGTAGAACAACGTAAGACCAGAAGCAATAACGCACGTAAATTTGAAGGTGGAAGCTTCGCTTGGCGTGCTGATTAATTTGATGTTAACATCTTTTTTTTTTTTTAACTATCAGAATTCCTTAATGCAAGGAAATTGCCATAAATCGATTCCAAATTTAAAAGATGGAAATCGAATTATCCTCTGGCTCATCTTTTAGTGAAGGGATGAAACAAACAACAACATCCCTACACCAAGTACAGAAATAAAATAACACAAAAAATTAACAAAAAATTGGGATCAACTAGCGTTAAGTCTACGCTTTAAGCACATCTTATCAAAAGAGAAGTCGAATACATCAGCATTCTTATTAACTTCTCTCGCGAGACGCGAAATCGGCTCATTCATACCATAGTTTGTCCGATGAAAACATATCTGTAGAAGTCTAGGCTGCCTTGGTAAAAATTGACCAACAGCAAACTGCATCAAACCTAAAAGTGTGGAAGAATCAACTAACCCTGTAAGAAGTTGGTGAGCAAAAACTACATCAGCCACCTCACGTCGTTTCGAAAGTGATGACATATTTAATAGCTTAAGTCGATCGATATAAGGAGGAAGACGAACTCTGTCATTCCAATTAAGGTGGCATAAGGCAATTCTCACAAATTTCCGCTGAATTGATTCAATTCTTTCAATGTGCTCATCATAATGAGGAGACCAAACTTGAGAAGCATATTTAAGGTGAGATCTAACGAAGGTATTATAAAGAGTCAATTTAACAAAGGGATTGTTGAATTCTAGGACTATCAGCGCAAAATTGAGCGTCGCATAGAACTTTTTTGCAACATGACGGTTAATGGTGCGTGGATCTGAGTGAGTCGGCTGATCAATTCAACATTCGCCTGTGGTTGGTACCAGGGTGCAGGGACAATCCGGGCAACTTCAAAGCCGACGAATTTGCCCAACACCCTGCAGATTCAATCTGAGAAAGAGAAGCTAAGTATGCCTCTTGCAATTTTTAAGCTGCAAGTTAAGTTGGATGCGATTATCAAAGTCAACGCCAGATGGGAGAGTGGTTTTACATGTAATACCATCGGACAGATTTGGCCTGTGTTGAATCTAAAACGTAGGCAGACCGATCTCGCTAAGTAGACAGATGATTAGTTTCGTAGTAGGAGTCACAGGACACTGCTCGATAGGGAAATATGCGGAGACTTGACTTTCCTTTTAATGATTTCTGCAGGAGTTGCAAAGATGAACAAGAGGAAGAAGCAAATCATCTATTATACACTTGCCCTATTCTCTCTAAAAAGGGAAGGCATCACTTAGGCAAATATAGAATGCAGGAAGCCTTCAGTGCTTCATAGAAAGCTCCGGTTGTCTCACCGAGTAGGAATTTTGCTGAGATCCTGTGGCAGCACAACGGACCAGCTTATGGTTTATGTCCTCCACCTACCTCCCTTAATAATGTGATACAATTAACGAAATATTGCAAATTCTTTTAAAACTAGTGCAATAAATTTTCAAAAAATTATCAGCTTCACTCGACTTTTTCTACCCCCTCTTATAAAAACTTCTCATATTTTATAAATTTAAAGACATATGAGTGCTGTTGACTTATTGATGATGATTTCATTTATTGAGATTTTCTATTAGAGTTTACATTAATCTTACATCGTAGACTTATATTAGAGAGAATGACTATTTTATTAATGCCTATCCTTACTGAACATGTAACTTTTAAAACTTTTTTTTGTTAGCAGAAAATAAAGTTTTGGTTTGCTACTGACTCATGTAGCGTTATAGCATCGCAGGAAAATAAGTAAAACTAAATATAAATAGATAATAGTAATAATAAGAGTATATAAAAGGGAGATATATATAAAAATAAAAATAGTGAGTGAAAGAAAAGAAAAATAATAAAAATGAAGAAATGATTGTAATGAAAAATAATAATAATAATGAAAAAAAAAAAATAAATAAATAAATAAAAAGGTAATAATAACAAAACAATAAGAATAAAAAAAGAAATAAAACAATAATAATGGTAAAATAGTATAAATGTCTTATTTAGAATGTTCAAGAGCAAGAATATTGCCAAAAATTCCCGAGAGAGTGTACCGAGTACATGTAACGAATTCCGGAGTGGCCCGTGAGACTTAACCGCGAACGTAGCAAATTCAAATGTAAAAATGATCTTATCCTCTGAGGTATCCAGGAGTTACACCGCAGTATAGATTGGGGCGAGAGGGATCAGAGGATGATGGCTGTAGCCATTCCGAGCTTCCATCGTTCAAAAGCTTCGATGGGGACCAATAGTACTCGTTCGGCTGAGGATCTGAGGAGGCTAGGACAGCTCTTACTAAACTGTTAGGATGCACTGCATAGCGATCAACTTTTATTTTGGCCAATTGGACCATATATTGAAGTATTGGATTGATATCGCCTTCTTCATAGAGAACACTATTTCGATAATGTTTTCGATTTGGCCTACGAAATTTCATTAAGCAGCGTCGTATAATTTTTCTTTCGTATATCTGCAGTTCCTCCGCAGGGGTGGATGAAATTTGCATCCAAATAGGAAATCCATAGGTAATAATTGGTCGTATTAACGTTTTGTACATCAGTATTTTCGTATCCTTTCGTAAGCTCCTAGAACTGAATAAAGAATTCAAAGAGAGCGTCGCTAGCTTAGCTTTGTATACAGCAAATCTGATGTGTGGGTTGAACTTAAATCTGTGGTGGAGAAGTATTCCAAGGTACTTGAGGGAAGTGGTTAGAGGAATACATTTACCATTAAGTGTTAGAGATATTTTCTTGCTTTCCGCAACTGTTCGTCGGCGACCTCTTCCACTTGCATTTCGAAAGCATATTAGTTTACATTTATCTGCATTAATGTTCAAACGCCAGTCAAGGAGGTACCGATTGATCGTGTATTCATGCTTTTTAATTAGTAGCATTGCTGCAGATGGACTGGCGTTCGTAGTATATACGATGGCATCGTCTGCATAGAGCAACGTTTGGGATTCTCCACGGATGGGGTCAGACAGACTGATGGGAAAGTCGGATAGGAAAAGGTTGAAAAGAGTAGGACCAAGGACAGATCCTTGGGGTACACCTGACTTTATTATTATGGGGTTAGAGAGGCAGCCATTAATGCAAATGCGTGACACTCTGTTAGTGAGAAAGCTGCATATTATTCTACTAAGTATGTTGGGGCAATTGATTGAGAGGATCTCAAAAATAAGACCCTCGACCCATACCGAGTCGAAGGCCTTCTCTATGTCCAGAGAGCAAGCTACTGTGCTGTTCTTTTTTGAAAGACCCTTCAAAATGTTCTCAGATAAAACGGTAACTGCATGCTCAGCAGAGTGATTTCGTTGGAACCCAAATTGGCGCTCTGGAATGGCGTTACCGCAATGTTCCAGAAGACTGCGCAGGATGATTTTTTCTAAAATTTTCCCGATGTTCGATAGAAGCGGCTGTTGACTTATTAACTCTTTAAAAATCGTCCAAATCCGTCCTCTCCTTCTACCACCTCCCATACAAATTCTACAATTTAGGAAAAGTAAACTTCATTGAAACTAAGATGTAGCCTAGTGAGTAGCGTTTTGGTCTATAATGCGAAGGTCGAGAGTTCAAATCCCAGTCGACGTATTAAATTTCAGCACACTACTTGCGTGGGTATCTTGGACACCTCAATCAGCGAAAAAAAAATTAATTTCGTAGATGTAGTACGAACGGCTAACAACCCTTTCACAAAAACAAATAAAATGTTAAGGAACCTGAAGATCAGGAGATCAAGGCCTGTAGTGCCATTGAAGAAGAAGATATTTCATTGAGAACTACAAACATGATATTAAGCAAGAAAGGTTTCCATAACAAGTGCATTTACAAATTAAGAAATGCTAATCTTGTAACACCTCCTATACAAATGCCACTCTTTAGCGTTTCAAAAAATTCGTCGTGATATATTTTCCACTGCATTACAATCATCCCATTTCATCTAGAGTATCGCAAAACTTTATACTCAATCTTAAAATCTAACTGATATGAGAAATAGATACAGCGCCTTGGATACGGACGGATTCTACGGTAACGACTTTTGATATTCGAAAACGGACTATGATTGGCTGAAACAAGTCCTGGCGACAACTAAAGGATGATGCTCAGAATCGTACCTTGTAGAACAGAACTGTTTCTGTCCTATGCCCCTATATGAGGTTCTATAACAACTCTGTTGTTTGTCTCATTAATTTTGGCACATTCTCCAAATACATTCGAACTGTTTAATAATTTGTGTTATTCATTAGAATTATCAAAAATCTAAACCAGCAAAATATAAAAAAAATACTGTAGAAAATTTTTCTATAAAAAATATAAATTAGAAAAGTGAAACATTCTTAAATAAAATTCTTCCACCTCTTTCTTTTTTCATCTCCAAATTGAAAAATGTATTTTTAAACATTTATTCAATTCCACCTTCAACCTGACGTAATGCAATTTCAATTTTATCTCGGGGGAAAAAATCAAATAAGATTTTTATTACCAACCGTAAATATTGCACAATTCAATTCTATTTTCTCCTAGGCCAATTAATAATTTTGCTTATATTTGAAATTTATATAAACTAATAGAAAAATGATCCTTTTAAAAAAGGAGGATGAAATTCATGCAGTAGGTTTATTGTGTAGATCTACTCTTTCGAATCTTTATTCACTTGTTAAGGTGCTTTCCACATAATTAAGAGCTTTTAAATTGAGATGAAAATGACTATGGCTAATCGGAATTCAATTTACTGAAAAAATTCAATTTACTCAGTGAATTTTGAAATTAATTCACGTAAAATGTTACGTTCATACAAAAACGATTACACAACAAAAGATCCTTTGTTCCTATGTTGAATTTTCATATAGCGAAAACAAAATGGTTGATTCACAATGCGGTTGATTCTGTTTTGACAGCTATTTTATCTAGTATCTATGCGTACCTATTTAGATCTCAACTTTTTTTTTAGTTTGATTTTTGTTGTTATGCTTTGTCGTGGTAGGAATAAAATCAATTCCATTCAAATTAAAATTGTAGATGATCGTGTTGATCGATAAAATGATCGCTTGAATCGTGTTTGTATTTCATCGATTCGATTTAAATATTGAATAAATTTTTAATGAATTGATTATAGTTTAGCGTATTAAAGAAAGAGTGAATTTGACTTCAAAACATCAACCGCCAAAAAAAACTTTTTAGTTTTGAGTTGATAAACATTTTTTAGATTGCTGAAAATACGGTCAAGAAATAATTTTAATTTTAAGAATGTAACGAAAAATTTTGATTGAACTGGGCCAAACTAACAAATTTTTTTTTTTTTTTCAGGTAAGATACTCGTTTATAAGGATCGAATTTGCATAAGCAGCTTCGAAAACTGGATAAAAACGGAAAACAAATCAACAGCTGATAATAATTTCAAATTTAATCACATATGATGAGCGGAAGCTCATAACAACGAAGCTTATTACGCAAATGACAGTTTTGCGTACAATCTAATTTACTGATGATAATCAAGATGACAAGCGTTGTCAGAAGTATTTTTCGGCATTACTATTCCAATATCACTGCTAATAATGCGACCAATAACGAATAAAAACAATGATCGATATTGCTTTTATTAAGGTCAAATTAGAATTAAAACAATTATTTTTCGTTGTGAAAAAAGAAATCGAAATGCATTACCCTTTTTAAAATAGCGATAGAATTAATTAATAGCGTGAAACATTTATTATGGCAACTATTTTATTAACTTTTGTACCCCGAAATAGATCAAATCTTCAATTTGCATATAATCTAATTCTTATAAAGTCAAATAAAGGCTCGTAAAAAATCACAATTTCTCTATCTAACGCTAGCATTCAAACTACCAAAAAAACTTCATTTAGTATAGAAATTCAAGCAAAGCCATCTTCAAAAGCTATCGATCTGAAAATCGAATGCGTTTGAGCCGAGCATTGAGGGAGAGACAGCCGCAATACGATTAGACACGACAAAGTAATTTTGCTGCACGATAACGCTCGGCCACATATTGCCCACGTTGTGCAAACGATCGATGACGCATGGCGTGGCTGAGCAGCACTTCGATTCTTACAAAGAAGCCAAAAACTGGGTCGATTCGTGTATCGGTTCAAAAGAAGAGCAGTTTTTTCGACGCGAAATCCGCATTCTGTCAGAAAAATGGAGAAAAAAATTGTGGCTAACGATCTTTGAACAATAAATATTTAACCATTTTTACACAAGAAAGGCTCGAATTTAAAAAAAAAAATTGCGGTTTTCAAAAAATGCTACAAATTTAATCTCGAATTCAAACTCTTTTGTCACACAATTCTGTCGAAAAACAAAGTTTTGTTGAGCCATTGCTGTCGGATTTTTGTGACATTTGAATTCAAAACTATGATGAGAACTGCGTTGGATAAAAATATACCAAATATCCTGTAGCAATGTAAGCAAAATTTGGTTGTTTTAGATTTCTTTCTGGCGATTGAAAGAGATAAACTTTTGAGTGCAAATCATGCATCAAGTCCCTATTGTTATGCGGCTGTAGCAAACGGAGGTAAAAATTGTGAGGTGCGACTAGCAAAATATCACTAAATGGTTTCTCGGCTATAAGAAAAGTTTTTGGGCATATAAAATGACCGAGGCGACAAATTTACTTAGACCGGCACTGGTCTTAGCTATGCGAGTACCACCTCCCAACTTTTTTAGCACTATAAAAAAATCCAGGTATGAATTATGACTGGTATAAGCAGTTCTGATTTCAATATTGTTATAGATCTGGCAACCACGCAATATTGATCCTTCCCGAATATGCCAGAACAGTCCCCCAATATGTAAAAAGCCATAATCAAAGATCTAGAACCGTCCAGTATACACCCGACGGAACAGTATACTCCAAAATGTAGGCAATTAAAGATCTAGAACTTTCCCGAATAGTCTAGACACACACCCAACGACACCTGACGAAAGCTTCGAGAATTGGGGAAACATGGTATAAAAGCACGAAGCTGTAAGACGGGAAGCAGTCATTCAGCGACCTCAGTGATACGCGAACCGGTGCAAGAACGCGATAGAACAATATCGGTGGTGCCATATAGTGCAAATTAAGTTAAAGTGCGAATAAATAAATTGTCACTTATTTTTAAACGAATTGTGTTTTACTTGAAATCCCGGTGAACCCCTAGCTCGCAACAATTGGTGTCAGAAGTGGAATTTCAAGGATAAACTCGGGTTAAAAATCGTGAGTGAAATTAAAATTCTCGAACGATAATTTTGTGAGAGCGAAAAAGTGAAACTAAAATTCTTGAACGGACAGTGAGAATTTTGTGAAATCGAATATTCTCGAGTGATTTAGTAAGCAGTGACGTAAATTTAAGTGAATTCGAATCGCGGAAAAACTGGAAATAATCGGTAGTGAAAATGCCGCGTTATTTAAAAGACTTAAAAGTAACGGAGCTGAAGGAAGAGCTCAGTAGACGCGAGTTACCTACGACAGGGAGCAAGTCTGAACTTGTCTGCCATATGATCGAGACATTTGAGGCTGAGGGTGAGGATGCAGATTTTGAGTTCCAAATCAAAGAAGCTCGTGGAGAGGAGTGTTCTGGTACATCGGATGCTCTGACACAGTTAATGCAACAAATGATAAACAAATTAGAGCAACAATCAGTGGACATAAAACAACAATCAGTGGACATGAATCAGAAATTGGAGCAACAATCGGTGGACATTAAACAACAATCAGCGGACATTAATCAGAAATTAGACCAGACCTCAAAGGACCTCAACCAAAATTGGAACTGCAAAATAATAAAATAGACACCATGTGTAAGGCAATAGAAGAACACGTAGAGAAGAAACTTCGAATTTTCGAAGATCACATTACGGAGAGGATATTCGGGATTGCAGAAGAAGTCGAACGCCTAAAAAGAGACTTCGATAACGTCAAAGCGACTGGAGTCATCAAGGCAGAACACGTTGCGCACAAGGGTCTCAAGGCTCCAATCTTCGATGGACAAACACCGTGGGCTATTTATAAGACCCAATTTGAGGCCGCCGCAAGAAATAACCATTGGAATGATCTGGAACGGGGAACAGCTCTTATATTGGCGCTAAGAGGTCCACCAGCAGAAGTTCTTCAAACGATTCCGCAGGAGCAACAACAAGATTTTTCAACGTTAGTCCAGACATTGGATCTTCATTATGGCAGTGACCACATGCGAGAGATCTACAAAACGCAACTGTACAACCGAACTCAAAAGAATGGTGAAACACTTCAAGAGCTGGAACGCGATATTGAACGACTCACACTATTATCGCTTCCCAATGCGCAAACAGAGCAACGCAATGATACAGCTGTTTTCGCATTTAACAATGCTGTACAGGACAGAGATCTGCAACAGGCGTTAAAATTGGCAGGTAAGAAAACGATTGGGGAAGCCTTAGTATATGGGCTGACGTTCGAAGCTGCCAAGCAAAGCTCGCGGAGTAACTATCGAGTCCGAGAAATAGCAAAAGAGTGTGTGTGCCAGAAAGCAGAGTACACCGAGCGGAGCGAAAGATCTGTTGCCTTTCGATGCTGGAATTGTGGACAGGCAGGACACTTGAGACTCGACTGCCGTAAACCCAGAAAAGTGACCAACTATTTTTCCGGCTGCGCCGCTAAACAACACGAAGTTAGAGATCGTGAAGGTAGATCTTGGTCAAGAACTAGTCGTCAGAGTTCAAATCTTCCACACGGTTTTGATAAAAGACGCCGGAGCCGATCGAAAACCCCGAGTCGGCAAGATCGATTGCAACAAGAACAATACATCGGGAAAGATCCTGGAAGCAAAGATAGGCATTCGAATAAGGGTAGAAGTCGTGACGGTCAAGTACCTCATGCGAATAGTCGTGGCAAGGCCGAACATGAGAAGCGATCGTGATGTGATCGAGAAGATCGCGAAAGGAAGAATGCGGAACGTGAAAAAGAAAGTAAACGTGCTGCCAAGGAGGAGAAGAAGCGCGAAAAGGACATGGAGCAAGAACGCGAACGTGAGAAGGCAAAAGAAGCCGGAAAAACCATTCAGAGGATAACGACCGAACCAAAAGATGGATGGAATCAGCGATAACCTCGTACTAAAATGAAAGTGGTAGATCTCCACCGACTAACAAAGTACCATGGTGCCATTGAGGAATTGAACCGGGACTAAGGAGAGGGTAATGCTATAGATCTGGCAACCACGCATGATTGATCTTTCCCGAGTATGCCAGAACAGTCCTCCAATATGTAAAAAGCCATAATCAAAGATCTAGAACCTTCCATTATACCTAGTCGTGCCATAAGTTCTGTCACACGTATATGGGCAATTTTGGTATAAATGAAAAAGAGTTTTTGACAAAGGAAAATATATTTTATTTTGGCATACTAATGGAAGTAAAATAAGCAACAAATTATTCAAAGTGGCCGCCTTTAGTCTTAACACAGCTCTTTAATCTGTTGGGCCAGTCATCGATAGCAGTACGCACTGTTTCTAGCGGAAAATTAGCTACTGCTTCTGTCAAAGATCGCTTAAGGCTCTCGATATTTGGGTGTCGTCTCGTGCACACCATGGACTCTAACTCCGCCCACAGTTTGTAGTCCAGGGGATTCAAATCTGGGCTCCCAGAAGGCCATTCCGTCGCCCTTATAAACTGTGGAATATTGGTTTCCAACCACGCTTGTGTGGTTCGAGCTTTGTGGGCTGGCGCAGAATCTTGCTGGAAAACCCAATGTCGATTGTTGAATAGCGTAGAGTTCAGCGGCTTCACACATCCCTCCAGGATGTCCGTTTGATAATTTTTCGCTGCAGTTTTTACGCCTTTTTCGCAAAAATGAAGCTCGGTGACCCCTTCGTAGCTGACACCCCACCATACCATGACTGATGCTGGATGATGTCCTCGCTGTACCCTAGTGGCAACTTCTCGGGCTTCTATGGAGCTGTGGGCATACACCTTATCATTTTGGCGGTTGAAATGTTCCTCCACCGTAAAAATTTTTTCATCGGTAAATAAAATTTCTCGATGTTTGTTGTTGCCGTACCGCCGAAGGAGCTCTTTCGATCTGGTGCTCCTAATTTGCTTCAACTGCTCAGTCAGCAAATGTCCCGTTGATCGTCGAAAGGCACTCATCCCGAGGTCAGATTTTATGATGCGAGACATACTTCGGGTGGAGATGTTCATCTCTCGAGCCATGATTCGTTGTTTACGAAGCGGATTTCGACGAATTCGACTCTCGACCGCTTTGATGGCAGCAGAAGAACGTACATCACGCGGACGTCCAGAACGAGGTCGATCTTCAATAGTCTGGATCGCGTTATATCTCTGGATCGCACGATACACAAATCTTTGCGTTATTTTTAACGGGCACAACAACTTGAAAATTTCACTCGCGGATTTTCCACACTTATGTAGTGCAATCACTGCAGTTCGGTTTTCTATTACACCCCATTCCATCTTCACACGTTAACGAACACACTTTAAATGACCATCAACTGTCAACAACATTATGACGTTTATAAAACTGGCCGATATTGAAATGTCACTCATAAAATAAAGTTGTTGCCAATGTGAGAAATTATGTGACAGAACTTATGGCAGGACTAGGTACACCCGACGGAACAGTATACTCCAAAATGTAGGCAATTAAAGATCTAAAACTTTCCCGAATAGTCTAGACACACACCCAACGACACCTGAAGGAAGCTTCGAGAATTGGGGAAAAATGGTATAAAAGCACGAAGCTGTCAGACGGGAAGCAGTCATTCAGCGACCTCAGTGGAAGAACGCGAACTGGTGCAAGAACGCGATAGAATCGGTGGTGCCATATAGTGCGAATTAAGTTAAAGTGCGAATAAATAAATTATCACTTATTTTTAAACGAATTGTGTTTTACTTGAAATCCCGGCGAACCCCTAGCTCGCAACAATATTGTAATAGTAATTCGTTGGCGATATGACAATACCTCCTATCTTACTAATGTCATATTTTACGGAAAGTAAACAATAAACTGCCGTAGTCCGAAGCATTTACAAAACTTCGTGCAATTATTCCATAATTAGGAATAGAATTGGGATACGAACACGATTATTTAGGATTACTTAGCATTCTCAGAACAACCGCAATCATATGAGCAAATTCATTCATGTGAAATGCTCTTTTTTTGGTCAATATGTCAGATAGGAAGTATTGTCATATCACCGACGAACTATTGCTTTGAAAATGTCCAATTTCATCTCTACATCTCTAAAATGAAGCTTGCCAAAAACCGGGTACATATTTCGTTATACAATAGAAAAACTGTTTTGAAAGGAAAGGGCTAAAGCGAATTTCGCATCGAATATCTTACATCTAAATAGATAAATTTTCGTTTCTTTAAAGAAATATACGATATTATGAACAATTTCTTTTCATGAATAAAAGCAAAAATCATTTACTGTTCTCTAACCTAATAACGCGTTCATACCGTTGAACCAAAATCTACTTACCGGCTCTACAAAAACTACTTCAAACGTCTCTGACAACTAAACATGACCACTCACTCCAAATCTACATTCGATTAAATTAGAAACGCGGAAAATAAAAATAACCGCCAAGTTAATCGACGCATGTATGAAATTAAAAATATTCAAACGTACGACATCTACAGAAATTTATGCAAATCGGATAACGCAAATTTATGCCATAATGATGTAAAATGGTTTAGTGAAAAGGAAAACGTTACAAGTTTTCGTAATTTATGAGATTTTCTTGATTGAAAAACAATAACAAACTAAATATTTTTGGGAAAAAAAAATCCCAATTAATCTCGAAGCCTCTCTAATTATGCATGCGATGAGCATAATCAAATTCATTGAGGATGTAAAAATTAACATAGTGAATTTCTTTTAAATGACGACCTATGACAGTGATTGGGACGATTCGATAAAGATCGATTTCATATGGAAATTTCGACAATGTGAAGTTCAATGACAAATTTTTGAATTGTTGAGTTATTATGAGTTCTTGTTGTTTTTTGTTTTGTAATAGAAATGTTAAGATGTCTTGCGTAGATGAGAAGAATATTAACAAATTTAGAGTCCAATGAAAAATGGTTTTGATTTGGATGATTGATGAAAATTTCGGTTAAATCATTAAATTCGATGATATATTGATATCGGGATTTAGATTTCAGTTAATTAAAATTGGAATCAAAATTTCTTTAAATTCGAAAAAATGTAGTTTAAAAAAAAACATAACAGGACTACGATTGCACGTAAAGCCCAATCAAACGATATTGCAGATGAAAAAGAAATTTTTGCGATCTTCAGAATTTTTGTTTGAGAAGTGGTAGAAGGGTGGCAGGATTGTACTAGTTTTTTTTATATATCATGTTCGAGTAGCTATAAAAATGTTTTACACAAATTTAAGCTTCAAAATTGAATAGAAACTCAGAAAATTATTGCATTATATTTAGTGAAATTGTGCAGTTTGTATGGGAGGTGGTAGAAGGTATAGGGGGTTTCAAACGATTTTTTCAAAAAGATCTATGAACCATATGCAATAGACATCTCTCTAATTCCAGACCAGTAACATTCATGCTTTTTAAGAAATAAGATTTTTTGTAAACTTTTGAAATCGCGTCACTTTGTAGAAGTAATGAAGTTAATCGTTTAATTTTTCCAATCTTAATAACAACGCTAATTAAGTATTTAATACAAAATTTGTGCTCGATAAATATTTACTGAGGAAATCCTTCTTCAATGGCACTACAGCCCAAATCAGGCCTTGGCCCCCTAACCTTCAGGTTCCTTAACATTTTCATTATTTATTGCGGAACGGTTGTTAGCCCTTCGCACAACCCTCTATCTATGAATTTTTCATTTTCGTAGATTAAGGTAACCAAGGTATACCCAAGCAAGTAGTGTGGAATTATGCGTCAATCGGGATTTGAACTCACGACCTTCGCATTATAGACTAACACACTAGCTGAGAAAATGGGTTTATAGTATTTCAAGAAAAAGTGCGTGGGGGGGGGAGGGGTGGATTTATGATAAAAATAATATGTTCCAAATTTCAAATTATTAGCTTTTACCATATATCGTAGTGTCCAAGCAAGTTTATTGTGTGAAAGAGGTGAAACAATTTAATGCGTTCATGAAATCTATCTTGACGTGGAAGACAAAGAACGTAGTGGCAGGCCGAAAGTGTACGAAGACACGGAATTGGCAGCATTATTGCAGGATGCTTCGTGCCAAACGCAAGAAGAACTTGCACTTACATTAGAAGGGACTCAACAAGCCATTTCACATCGTTTAAAATTGTGGCAAATGAATCAAAAACAAGGAAATTGGATTCCATATGAACTGAAACCGAGAGACGTTGAACGCCGATTTCGCATGTGTGAAATGCCGCTTGCCTGGCATAAAAGACAGGATTTTTTTCATCCTATAGTCACTGTTGAAAAATGGATCCACTACGATAACCCAAAGAAGAGAAAATAATGGGGACCACCTGGTCATGCTTCATCATCGACAGCCGAAGCGAATATTCATGGAAAAAAAACTCATGCTGTGTATTTGGTGGGATCAGCTTGGTATCGTGTATTAAGAGTTGCTCAAACCGGGCGAAACTATTACTGGAGCTCTCTACCGAACACAATGAGATTATGCCAAGCACTCAAGGAAAAACACACCCATTACTAATCCAGACATGACATGCATGTTGCGGCGCCAGTCAAAACTTATTTGGAAACACTTAATTGGGAAGTCCTATTCCACCCGTCGTATTCACCAGACATTGCCCCTTCCGGTCATTTCTTTTAACCTTCGGCCCTAGGAATTTCAAACTAACCTTTTCACCTGGGCCAAACTGAGTTCTTTTGATGGCTACCAAGTCGCCCTCTTTATACTGCTTAGCAAGTTCCCACCTCTTCTTATGTGTTTGACGATTTTCGTCTGGAACTATAATATTCCTCTTTGCCACAGCCCGTAATTCGTCACGTTGCTCACCATAAAGTTGAATAATATTTTGTTCAATAATTAAAGAGATACTCAGGCATACTTTGTGTGTCATTCTGGTGCCAATCAATGCTTCAAATGGTGTCATTCCGATGCTTCTTTGATGAGCCCTTTTGGGACTCATCTGGAATTAGGCCACATGCTTATACCACTTTTCCGGAAAGTCCAAGGATGATTTCGGTAATACTGGTATAATTATTCCATTAATCCGCTCTATTTGACCATTCCCTCAAGGAATTCTCGTAACAATGGATGAATGTTGTATGTTTTTTGCTGTACAATAATCTTTAAACGCCTCCGCTCTGAACGCTCCTCCTTTGTCGGTAATAAATCGATATGAATTCCCAAATTCGGGTTAATCCAGACAAATTTCGTAAATGCATTAACCACAACGAACAAATATTTGTACAGATTACTCGTAGTCGACAGCGATCCTTGATGATCAAGATGGTAGATATTCGGAATAGGCATGAGCAACCCTTCCCCCTTTCCCCTTTTCTTTTCGGCCAAGACACAGCTAATGCAACACTGCAAAAACCTTTCTAAGTTGTCATGCAAATGTTGGATGCAAAACTTTCGTTGGATTTCCTCCGCCATTTTGTTTACCCCAAAATGACCATTTCCGTGAACCTTCCGAATAATCTCCGCCTGCATACTGTTAGGAAGAACAATGACGTTAGTTTCCTACGCGTTTTTTCAGAAGATCTTCTTCGAAAACGTAATCTTCATAGGGCTCTGTTTTAATGATCTGCTTGATGACATGTAATCTTTCTTCACTATCTTGCTGCTTAGCAATTGCATTAGACAACAAATCCTTCACTAGCAAACTCAGGAAACGACTAAGAGCGTCTACGTGTTTCATTCTTGTTTCAGGTCGATGCTCTGTTTCTTGATCGAACTCTTGCATGTCGATTGCCCATCTAGCTACTTTTGGTGTCATATCTTTTTTTTTGTCATAGTTCTTTCAATCTGCTATACAATCCGTGATGATTTTGAAGTGTATGCTTAGTAAATACACGTGAAGTCTCTTTAACGTCTTAACCACGGCAAATACTTCCAGCTCGTATGAGTGGCGTTTCTTATCGACGTCGGACGTTTCACTACTCATGTACTGGACGGGATAAAAATCCTTTTCCTCCGGATGTTTCTGCAGTAGCACTGCCCCATATCCGAAGCGTGTGTATGAAGTTCTGTTAATGCATTCGGGTTATAAATACGCAAAACCGGATCATTGGTCAATGCATCCTTAAGCGCCCGGAACGATACTTCTTCTTTATTCCACTGAAATTTTTGGTCTTGACGCAATATATCTGATAAAGGCCTGGCCAACAAAGTGTAGACCTTCACGAATTTTCTGAAATATCCAGACAACCCTAGGAAGCTCTGCGATTTCCGAACCGGAAATTTACACATCGCTATTATCCTCGTTTCGCTTGGCGAAATGTTACTATTTTCGATAATGTATCCAAGAATTCTCACTAATTTTTTTCAAAAAGTAACACTTTTTGTAATTGATCAGAAGGCCGTGTCCAGCAGCGACTCGCAAAACTCCGAACAACTTCTGATATGCGTCTTCATCGTCCAGTCCAGGAACAATCAGGTCATCCATATAGATCTTGGTGATCTTCTGTCTGACTAGATCATATAACACGCTGTTGATTCACTCATCAAAAAACTGGCTGGTGTCTTAAAAAACTCGTACTGTCCGTCGGGTGTTTTAAACGAAGTGTACTTCTGGCTGGTTTCTTCGACAGGAACATGAAATAATTCATTCTTGAGGTCCAAAACCGGGAGCACACGCGCGTCGACTAACGAGTCCAAACAGTCGTCAATCAATGGCATTGTATAGCGATCTCGCTCGACATCACGGTTAAGGCATCTGGAGTCAACACATACGCGATATGGTCCGTCTTTTTTCGGTGCTATAACGACGGGACTTGCGAACTCACACGTTCTGGTTCGTATAATTCCACTCGTCAGCTATTCACTAATTTAGTCGTCTGATACTTTCTTCTCTATCGGCGCTAGTCTTCTAGGTTTCTGATATATTGGTTTATCCATCGTTAGTCTTATCTTTGTGTCCACATTAGTCTCCATTTGAGTTTTCGGGCTTAATTCTGCAATAAATTTTTCAACTCAATTTTTGTATGGTTCCCTTAAGTCCACCTCGTTGACCGCTACACAGTCCACATTCAGGTTCAACTTCATTACTTGACTATCCTCCTTGTCTCCAGGTTTCAGATCCTGCTCGCCACTACCATCAATAATTGAGGTCTACTTATCAACTGTCAAAGTCTGACTTCTACCACTCCCTTTCGGATGAAAACTTCGACGCTTTTTAGGAAATCGTGCTCCCTTGATTACTGGAAATGGCGAAACACCAGATGAAACAGCATACATTTTGGCTAAATGTAATTCGTTATTAACCACAACATTCGAATGTTGGTCCATTTGGTTTTACTTCCACTTCACCTAGTCATGTCAGTATTTCACTATTTGGTAAAGACCAAGTTCCGATGTCGAATCGCAAACCGAGAACACCCAAAAACACAACCGGTTCTTCAATTCGACATAGGAAAATTCAAGGATGAGAAAGTAGTTGCGAATTACGTATCAGCCTTAGCACCAATGCTGAACAACAACGCCAGATGGCAATAGAAAAAACGTGGCAAAATATCAAAGATGGCATTATATCTGTCGCAGAGGAGGTGATAAGGCAACAACCCCGGCGCAAAAGAAATGACTGGTTCGACAACGAAAGCCAAGATGCCTTAGACCGAAAAAACCAGGCTTACAAAATATTAACAGAACGGCCGACACGTGCCAAACGGGACAAATATAATGATCTTAGACGACTTGCAAACAAAATATGCAGACAAAAAAACGGAAATACAATAATGACGAAATTAAAAACATGGACGAACACTTTAAATTACACAACACAAGAGCCGCATATTCCCTTGTCAAAAGAATGAAAGGGGGATACCAACCGAAGACGACCCTCTGCAAAGATGCAGAAGGGAACATTCTAAGTAATTCGGAAGATATAAAATTAAGGTGGGCGCAATACTTTGAACACCTTAATCCGAGCCCATCACCCGCACGAACAGCTGCAGCAGACACAATTGCAGGTATAACTGATGTAACAGCGGATGAAAGATCCGCTTTGAGTCCTCCCACACTCAAAGAAGTAAAAACAGCCCTGAGAAACCACCCAAACAATAAAGCGCAGGGCACAGATCAAATTCCAGCTGAGCTTCTGAAAACCAGCGACACCTGTATAGCGCATCTCCTACATAGATTAATCACAGACATATGGACACAGGAAAGACTTCCAGAAGATTGGCGCAAGAGCATCATATGTCCAATTTATAAAAAAGGTGACAAACTCTGCTGCGAAAACTACCGAAGAATATCTCTGTTGAGTACGTCTTATAAAATCTTGACGAAAATTCTGGAAAAGAGAATTAAGCCCTATGCTGACAAAGTAATTGGTGAATACCAAGGCAAATTTAGAGCTGGACGATCGACCACGGACCAGATATTCTCAGTTAAACAGGTACTGGAAAAGTGCTGGGAATATAATATTAATGTGCACCAGATATTTGTTGACTTCAAGCAAGCATATGACAGTATCGACAGGCGCGTACTGTATAAAATCATGTTAGAGTTTGGCGTCCCACCGAAACTAGTTCGGCTTACAAGAATGGCAATAACCGAGTCTTTGTCACGAGTCAGAGTAGGAAACGATTTGACTTCCAGTTTTAAAACAGACAACGGCCTTAAGCAAGGTGACGGCCTCGCACCAATGCTGTTTAATTTGACACTCGAATATGTTGTTCGGAAACTTCCCATTGACACCAAAGGAACACTATGCTTCAAATCCACACAACTCGTAGCATATGCCGACGATATAGATATCCTTGCAAGATCTCTGGAGAGTGCCAAGGAGGTATATGTAAACCTTGACTCGTTAGCAAGGGAAGTTGGACTACGCATTAATGAAAACAAAACAAAAATTATGACGCAAACTAGGAAAAAGACGCCAATCATACAAAATATTACGGTAGGAGACTATAACCTAGAAAACGTAGACAACTTCATATACGTAGGCGAACCTATCGAAGGATGGAAGCGAATCCATCGAAATCAAAAGAAGAATAATGATGGCAAACAAGACTTATTATTCTGTACTTCCAATAATCAAAAACGTGCACAGGAAAACAAAACTTAAGCTATATAAATCCATCATAAGAACTGTGATATGCTATGGCAGCGAAATGTGGACATTAACTCAGGCGTCTGAAAAACTAGTTAACGCCATTGAAAGAAAGGTCCTCAGAAGAATCCTCGGACCTGTGAGGGAAGACTCGATCTGTGGAATAAAATACAATAGAGAATTGTATGCCATCTTCGACAATCCAGAAGTGTCAACCCTCATAAAATTTAAGAAGTTACAATGGGCTGGTCATGTGGAGCGTATGGCTGACGGAAGAATTCCCAAACGCACATTAAAAGGGAAAATCAACGGACAAAGACCGGTCGGAAAACCACGGAAAGGTTGAAGGATTCGATTGACGCAGACTACTAAGATTTTCTAACTGGAGGACGCGGTCACTGAACCGAGATGGATGGAGGCAAAGTATTCATGAGGCCAAAGTCCGATTTGGGCTGTAGCGCCATCGTAAGTAAGTAAGTAGTTATGTCAGTACATGCATTGTTGAGTTTAATTTCGGGCTACCAAACCTAGTGTATAAGTGCTGAGTTAAATTCACGTCACTTCCGCTGTCAATTAAAGCGTTGCACTTTATTCCGTTTATCTCGATCTGCACCGATCCATCTATCTTGCTGCTGCTTATACAAGCGACGTTATGCCTCCTTTCATTTTTCGTAGAAGTCATGCTGCATTTTGGTGAGATGTTCACTACATCTGAAACATTTGGAGGTTTTGTCCTTACTTGGACATTCACCTCTCGCTCTATCGAACCGCTATTGAAGCAAACGGCACATGGTTTCTTCATCGAAATCGCTACCTTCACGTCCTTCATCGAGTCTATCTTGACAATTTTTATCGGATTTGACCTTCCTTTCATGCGGTCATATACTTCAAGTTGGCTTTTGAACTTCTGCATTGCCCGTGCACCATATAAAAGGATTTTATTCATATCTTCATCTCGAATGCCATCTATAATTTACTGCATCAAAGCTTTGTCTTCGATATATCCTGGAGAAGCGCATAGGATACACATACGCATACCATACACATACGCATACCATACACATACGCATACCATACACATACTTTGTTCCGCCATCTTGTCCCAATTTGTTTTAGCACGATAACTCTTATGCGGATCACCGAATTATCCTTGGAATCGTCCCTGCTTTTGAGTTTTCTCAATAAATCGACCGCACCGCATTTTCTTTTGTCACTTTTAACACTTTCAACCGTATTTCCGAAACTTATTTTTTTTAATGTCCGAAACGTTTCGCACTCACTTTGTTCAAAATCCCTTTTGAGCTCCCAAAATGTACGAATTGCTTATGATTATCGCGCGTCATTTTCATCTTTCGCGGCGGTTCGTATCAGACTGCACTTTTTCACTCTCGCCGCTTGTCGCTACAGTGACTCGCAATATCATTCCTATATACCTAGTCCTGCCATAAGTTCTGTCACATAATTTCTCACATTGACAACAACTTTATTTTATGAGTGACATTTCAATATCGGCCAGTTTTATAAACGTCATAATGTTGTTGACAGTTGATGGTCATTTAAAGTGTGTTCGTTAACGTGTGAAGATGGAATGGGGTGTAATAGAAAACTGAACTGCAGTGATTGCACTACATAAGTGTGGAAAATCCGCGAGTGAAATTTTCAAGTTGTTGTGCCCGTTAAAAATAACGCAAAGATTTGTGTATCGTGCGATCCAGAGATATAACGCGATCCAGACTATTGAAGATCGACCTCGTTCTGGACGTCCGCGTGATGTACGTTCTTCTGCTGCCATCAAAGCGGTCGAGAGTCGAATTCGTCGAAATCCGCTTCGTAAACAACGAATCATGGCTCGAGAGATGAACATCTCCACCCGAAGTATGTCTCGCATCATAAAATCTGACCTCGGGATGAGTGCCTTTCGACGATCAACGGGACATTTGCTGACTGAGCAGTTGAAGCAAATTAGGAGCACCAGATCGAAAGAGCTCCTTCGGCGGTACGGCAACAACAAACATCGAGAAATTTTATTTACCGATGAAAAAATTTTTACGGTGGAGGAACATTTCAACCGCCAAAATGATAAGGTGTATGCCCACAGCTCCATAGAAGCCCGAGAAGTTGCCACTAGGGTACAGCGAGGACATCATCCAGCATCAGTCATGGTATGGTGGGGTGTCAGCTACGAAGGGGTCACCGAGCTTCATTTTTGCGAAAAAGGCGTAAAAACTGCAGCGAAAAATTATCAAACGGACATCCTGGAGGGATGTGTGAAGCCGCTGAACTCTACGCTATTCAACAATCGACATTGGGTTTTCCAGCAAGATTCTGCGCCAGCCCACAAAGCTCGAACCACACAAGCGTGGTTGGAAACCAATATTCCACAGTTTATAAGGGCGACGGAATGGCCTTCTGGGAGCCCAGATTTGAATCCCCTGGACTACAAACTGTGGGCGGAGTTAGAGTCCATGGTGTGCACGAGACGACACCCAAATATCGAGAGCCTTAAGCGATCTTTGACAGAAGCAGTAGCTAATTTTCCGCTAGAAACAGTGCGTACTGCTATCGATGACTGGCCCAACAGATTAAAGAGCTGTGTTAAGGCTAAAGGCGGCCACTTTGAATAATTTGTTGCTTATTTTACTTCCATTAGTATGCCAAAATAAAATATATTTTCCTTTGTCAAAAACTCTTTTTCATTTATACAAAAATTGCCCATATGCGTGTGACAGAACTTATGGCACGACTAGGTATATATGGGTCATTCTTTTACAAACCGTACACCTAATTGGACGACATATTTTTTATTGCTTCCAAAATTTTTCCATAGGTAGTATACATCAAATAAGCCGACACGTATGCGGGGATTTTTTTTTAAATTGTTTATTTTAAAAAATATGGATGTTTAAACATTTTGAGAATCGTTGGTTTTGCTCTTCTTAAAAAGCTAATAACTTCCGTTCTATTTGTCCCACAGATTTCGTTCTTATCTCATTTTAAAGGTAATTTTGTAAACTTTTTATTACATTGTTCCAAAAAAAATTGTCTTGTTTAATAATTGTGGTTATTAGCAATTAAAGCGCTTAAAGTTGATTTTCATACTTGCGCCCAGTCGATAAAAAATTGAAAAAAACACCATCGTATTCCTTGATTGATCCTCTAAAAAATCCATTTAAAAAAAAAATGGAGAAATAACGGGATCAACAGAAAAAAAATAATTTGCATCACCGGGCGCGCTACACGACGAAACGATTCAGTGTGTTAGTGACGCGTCGTTTTTATTATTCCTCTGCGTTAGCCAAAAATCCTGAATTTATTTATTTTAAGGATAATAATAATAATTGAAAGGAATATGAATTTATTCATCAAAAAATAGGCTGTAATGTATTAGAAATGCATTTAAGTGTTTGTTGTGAAGGTATAAAATGCTTCAATATTATCCGAGATCGGTGTAAGAAAAAAAATTACAATCGCATATAATTATAATTTATTAACAAACAGTTAAAATTAAGACAAAAATTCAGATGAATATTGCTATTGAGGCTTACTTCATGATTCTTACTTCTGTCGGATATTCGTACATAGAAAATGGTCTAGCGTGGAATTTATTAATTGTTTGTGGGATCATACTATGGTACTTTAAAGTTCCTTTAATTGTTATCGCTGCTTGAAAACGGGATGCTAATATCTTCGTCTCCTCTTTATACTCTTCGTTGTCTACAAAGTGACAATTAATATTAGGCAGAGATGAATTTGCCCATTCGAACAATTCTTTTGGTGTTTGGATCGGATTGTTGATTCGTTGAAGGCTCGCTCTAGCGGCTAACCTTTTCAACGTTCCACCCAAACCGTCGCACGCACCTTTGCCATGTGAAAAAATGCATTTCTAATACATTACAGCCTATTTTTTGATGAATAAATTCATATTCCTTTCAATTATTATTATTATCCTTAAAATAAATAAATTCAGGATTTTTGGCTAACGCAGAGGAATAATAAAAACGACGCGTCACTAACACACTGAATCGTTTCGTCGTGTAGCGCGCCCGGTGATGCAAATTATTTTTTTTCTGTTGATCCCGTTATTTCTCCATTTTTTTTTTAAATGGATTTTTTAGAGGATCAATCAAGGAATACGATGGTATTTTTTTCAATTTTTTATCGACTGGGCGCAACTATGAAAATCGACTTTAAGCGCTTTAATTGCTAATAACTACAAATATTTAACAAGACAATTTTTTTTGGAACAATGTAATAAAAAGTTTACAAAATTATCTTTAAAATGAGATAAGAACGAAATCTGTGGGACAAATAGAACCGAAGATAATAGCTTTTTAAGAAGAGCAAAACCAACGATTCTCAAAATGTTTAAACATCCATATTTTTTAAAATAAACAATTTAAAAAAAAATCCCCGCATACGTGTCGGTTTATTTCATGTATGTAACACATAAAAAAAATTTAAAGCGATTCTAGAAACAGACGTTAATTTTTTCGGCAAATCCGTACGGTTTGTAAAAGAATGACCCATATATATATCTAGAATCAATCCCGGGCCGCCCGGATGTCAGGCGAGCGTTCTACTACTGAGCCGCAAACGTTGATAAACTTATCGCGTCAAAATATACGCATCTTCTTAATGTGGACAGTTTTTACATGG
Source organism: Chorisops tibialis (assembly GCA_963669355.1). Classification (NCBI taxonomy): domain Eukaryota; kingdom Metazoa; phylum Arthropoda; class Insecta; order Diptera; family Stratiomyidae; genus Chorisops; species Chorisops tibialis. The sequence continues at coordinate 268,876,089 of OY770263.1, forward strand.
GAAACCCCTTAAACCCTTTTTAGAAGGCTTAGGGTGTTTTTTTTTGATTTGAAAGTTCCATGTTTCAAAGAATTTAGTAAAAAAAACCGAAAGTCTTTAGGTGCTACCGTTTGGTATCGAAATGTTCATCACCCATTACATCCGAGCATATACATATATTAGATAAGATGTTAGAAAAAAAGAAGGAAACACGGAAGAAGATGTTGGCCTTGGATTTCACGGCACATCTGTTTCCGTCCTTCGCAGAAATTATGATATTTTTAATGTAGTCAAATTTTAAAATAAAAATATCTTGAATCGAACCCGGTCCGCACGCCGGGCGACCACTCTACCACTAGGCCACCGACACTGATACAGTAATCACACCAAAATGTACTCATCTACTTAATGTGCACATTAAGAAGTTTTTGGCTTAGTGTCACTAGGATATACTCGAAGTAGTTTCCACTAAACTGAGCCACTTTCTATAGCCGGTGTGAACATACTATTAGAATAATTGCAATGAATGTCTGAAAAACTTTACCGTCACTCTTGGCGCAGACTATGCTAACAATGTTAATTAGTGGTTTGAAAATCGTGCAATTACTTCCACTCCTTCTACCACCTCTCTTACAAATTCTACAATATTAGAAAAGTAAATTTATCAATTTCCACGAAAATGATTAAAGCTACAACTATGACATTCACGAAAAGTTCAAACCAAGTGTAAACACATGTTCAAAAATTATAAACTTTTTCCCATTCAGTTCCAAAAATTTTGTGATGACATACTTTCTAGTGTAAGTAACTCAATTTGATTTCATTTAGAGTATTGCAAAAATTATTCAAAATTTTATAATCGTATCTTCAGTGCAATCAAATTAATTTTCATTTAATTATTTTAACATTTCCGATTTTTCTTATTTTAGAATTTCTCATTTACTGATTTCATATACAAATGCTTTAAATATGCATTTACAGCCTTCTAGATTTCGTTGAATCAGAACATTAACTCTGACGATAATTTTTCCACAAACTATTAATCAAAAAACAGCAACTTCTTAGCCTTTAAATTATTGAGAATCATTCTAAAAAAATTTATTTCAAGATCCGATGACTCGCTATGAGAAAAAATTTTCAATAAACATAAAATGTTTTTAACTCCCGTTGTTCACAACAAAATTTATTTTCTTATATCTTTTCAGTTACATTGGCTTCTTTCAGTAGCATCGTTCTTATTTCTCAATTTTTTTTCCGGCAAAAACAATCTTAACGTTCCAGTTTCTTTTCAAAAATAAATAAATAAACGAATACATCCCGCCATTTCCAATCAGACAGGCTACCTCTAAATATTTACATGAGATGAGCATTAAATTTTCTACGCTCGCGGTCACGAGTTCATGACGAGAACGCATCGCGCACCTTCTCCTTCCGATCAGATTCTTTACGAAATGTTTATACATCTTCTCCAGATTTAGATCGTCATGAATTCGTGGTTGGTGAGTTATGCGTGCATTTACGAGATGTCATTGCCCATTTCAAATTCTATCGACCGTGAACTCTATACCAGAAGACGTTAGTCTGTAAGTTCTGTCATTTTTCAATTCTCAAGATATATTAAACCTTTCATTAATGGCGGTTTAATTATTCGTTGTGTTTCGATTTCGTATAGAGTTCACATGAAATGGAGACCAGAAATCATTTTGAAATGTGCTACGGTAATCTTGTGGGCTAGACGGATAATTAACTTTTCGAGAAATTTTGTATCGTTTTGATTCGTTTTTTATTATTTAATGGTTCATTATCACGGAAGATGTGTTCATTTTTTTTTGTGATTAATGAAGGTTTTTTTGATAGTTAATTTTTTTTTTAAATCGTTTTCACATAATTGCTATGTCGTTGACACTTAGATAAGCTAATTTTATTTCGTGAACTCGTTGTAGCGACATCTTCAAATTCTATTTGTATACTCTATATAAAATCTGGATAGTATATTGTGAATCAATCGTTTGTAAACTTAAATAAGGCTCGCCAATGGGACGAGCAGTTGAGCAGGAGGCCAGAGGAATAAACAAGTCCTGGCAACAGCTTAAAGCCGATGCTCAGGACCGCGCCTTGTGGAAGAGAGTTGTTTCTGTCCTATGCCCCTATAGGGGGTCTTAACAGGAATTTGATTTGATTGATTGAATGGGACGGAAATGTCTGTTGTCACTCAAAAACCTCGAGTTCGAGTCACCGATTGTCTGTCTGTCCTTGTATCATAACTTAGAACGCTCTGAGCTGAAATATTTCCATTTCATTTTTAGCAAATAGAAACTTTAAGTTCCTAAATGGACTACATACCTTCGCTTCTTCTACCACCTCCCATAGAAATTTGTTAAAATTGTGAAACTTGGAGAAATCATTTTTTTTGCAGCTATAGAAGCTATTTTCTTGAAAATATTACCAAAGCATACTGATGTACTCCCATTATCATCAAAAATGTTTCTTCGTTTCGGTCACCCTCTCTACCCCTTTTAAACTACAAAGTTTTACCATACTGGTATAAATTCTTTTATAATAATCGAATTTTACATAAGAATAATATTAACTTACCGTACCTACTCCCTGTCATACAAATTTTTCTGATATCTCAGAAATTTAAAGGAAGCTCTTCTTTTCGAACATAAGAGAGTAATCGACTTGAAAATTTAGACGGAGAATTACGATGATAGTATTAATATTGAAGTGCGCAAGAAGTCGCTGGATTTCAAGTAAACATAAAACTAGTTGCTTTTGAATTTAAAATCACCACAAATTTTATTAATCTCTTTCTTTATTAACTATCACAAACACTTTTTCCATTCACTATACCGCTTTCATTTTTCCGGCTCTTTCGCCTCCGGACATTTCCCAATTTAGACTGACTCTGTCACGAACTCTCGCCCCTTTTTATATCATTTTTGTCGACCCTTCATACCGAATGATTTCCTTGTCGAATGCTTTCAGCTCTTCATGCCGAATAATTTCCTTGTCAAATGCTTTCGGCACGGGAATGTGCGCGTGTGACTGTTGTCACCGAATGTTAATGAGAAATTTATTGACATTCGGCATTGGAATGTACATGTGGCCGTATATTTGTTTTTGGTTGGAGACCTTGGGCATTTTACCGAGTTGCGTAGCGTTCATGATCGGAATTTATGTGCCTGTCTATTGGTCCCAGGTGTTCTATATTTCCTGTATTGTTGTTGGAGACCTTGAACATTCGTTGCGTACCATAGTGTTTGCTCGCGTGCACTTATTTGCATCGGTGGTTCATGCGATGAGCAAGTAGAGCTGACATGTAACAATGCATTTTCAAAATCGTACAAATCCTTCTTCTACCACCTTCCATACAAATGATAGAAAGTAAATTTATTAATATCCGCGATAAAATCTTTTTGCTGCCTCGTACAGTACTACCCTCACGTTTCTACTTCATGCACCCAAAATGTGGAATGTACTGCATGCGTTTCTTTCCTTGATCATGTTTCATATAAACTTTCAAAATCTAGTCCGTACTGTTTATTAATTAATTATTCTTGTTTTTTTTTCGCTTTTTCGTACGTGTGCACTCCAACGACTCATATTTTCAACACTCTCATAGATGGAAAATTCATTTTTTTGGGTGGATTGTAGATTGGTTAGGGAAATTGCATTGCCTAAATTTTTGAGAATATTGCGTGAAAGGGGGTTTCGGGGGAGGGTTGAAGTCAAAAACTACACTTGCTAATATCTTCACTACGAATGCAGATAGAAAGCTGAAACTCGACGTTCGGGTGTATTGATTTATGAGAAGAATTTTTATGTCCAGTGGTGTAGAAAAATGGAGGACTAAAAATCAATTGTCGGCTGAATTTGTTTTTCATATGATTATATAAGGGTGTATCAACAAGAGGTGTTGGATTTGTTTTTTGAATAAAACGAACAATTGAAGGGTTAAGTGGATAAAAGGGTTATTGAACATTTTCAATGTTTTGTGATAAACGCCTTCAAAGTTTTTTGAATGTCACTTTTACAGTGTATTAGTGATCAGAATCAAACTTTTTGATGTTGTTTATATCTGTTTCTAGATCGCTCTGGTTGTCAGTTGAGCTCTGATTGTCAGTTGAAACCATTTTTTATCAGTCCATAGTTAAAAAAGTAGAAATTCAAAAAATGTCGAATAAATCCTTTATCCACTTGACCCTGAAATTGTTTGGATGCCTCTGAAATTTTTATTGCATTAGGGAGTAAACACATGAGGACTATGTATGGAACACAATGTATGTCAAATATTGCTTGCAGACCTTTATCCTTTTCTCGAAATTGCATCTCAGTCAATAGGTCGTGAGTTCGATTCCCACTCCAGACGGGATTTTTTTAAGCACGAATTTTTCAGTTGCTACTGGCGATGAAAAATTATTCGAAATAAAATGGGCAGACGGTGTAAAAGTGAAACAGTTCCACTTCAAGAAGGCCTAGATACTCAGGAGATGGTTTCCGTTCGCTTTCTATCATTCAGTCCCCCATAACATCTGTAAATATTTGTCAATAGCGCCAGTACCACTAAAAAGTATACCAGCTTCTCCACTCGTTACGGTCGTTCTCACTCCTCTTCCTCTACCTTCCTAATCCCATTCCTTCCCTCCATGACTGTGTTTGTGCATTGCACATAAAGGCCAAAATTGCCTATAACACAGGTTATTCTGTAAAAAAAGAAAATCAGTCTTTCGCATAATTGGAGCTCTATTTCGCCGACTTCAATGCTCGCTTTGAAAGTTGAAATTTTTTGCGGATGGTTAGCGTAGACCTTACTCTCAACATAACCCCAAAAGAAGAAGTCTAAATTTGTTAACTCATAAGATCTTGGTAGGTAGCCAATTAGAGTCTCCAAAACGCGAAATCACGCGACCGGGGAATAACTGTATCAATAACTCAATTGTTTCTGAACTTGTATGGCACGTTGCACCATCTTGTTGAAAGTACAGGTCGTCCGTGTCCATATACTCCATTTTCGGCCACAACAAATTGTTTATCATACGCACTCCATTGACTGCTCTTCCGTCGTCATTTTCGAAAAAGTGTTGCCCTATAACGCCTTCGACCCATAGCATCAAACAATCACTCGTAGTGAGTGCATTGGCTTCTCCTGAATCACTCCCGGGTTTTCGGATCCCCGAATACGGCAATTTTGCTTATTAACGTAACCGCCAATGTGAAAATGAGCTTCGTCAGAAAACACGATTTATTTGCGAAAACCAGAGAACGTACGGCAATGCTGGTGGTCCGCCGGCTGCAGTTCTAGAGTCAATTAGATATTGTACGTATATAGAAATAAATCTCTCGTCAATATTCGCTGCAGTATGAACATGGGAAGGTCGAGTTCTTAAGCACAATAACGAACTGAGGAGCTCGTTTACAACACTTTTATTCACTGCGGCGATATTTTCGGTTGAACATCTGGGGCGGATTCGTTTTGGTGTCTTGACGTCTTGCACTGAGTCAGTCTCTTGGAATTTTTTGATTATGTTATGCACACACGTCTCAGAAGTCGCATGATTACGATCAAAATTTGGTCAAATTTTGCGCATTCTAATTGCGATTGAACGCGAATTTTCGTAATAAAATTCTACGATTTCTATGTATTTGTTTTTTTTTCACTGTAGTAAATTTTACGCATTTGTAGATGATAAACATAAAAAAGAGTATGAGTATACTATAGAATTCTATATTATTTTAATTCGAGACTAGCGCCACTTGATTCCACATTTTGGTTCACTTGGTGGGCTTAGTGAGTTTCATTATCGTACACTTCTTCTTCTTATTTTACCAATACTAATGGCATTTCACCTAGAATCGACCCAGCCGCTGTCAACAGGAGAAATGTCAATGAGAAATGTAAACAACGAAGACAAACTGAATATTTTGTTTCAAATGTCTGTCTAAATGCAGAAAAATTATGAAAAGCAACGTTTCCCAGTGACCCGGGAGATTTGCGAGACTCATTTTCTTAACGGGGTTTCGCCGGTAGCCCTAATCCCCGCAAAATGATTGGATTGCGGGTGCAATAATTTGTGCTGCGAAAGGATCGCGCAATGCTTTTTCAATCGCTCAATGCAATTTATTGTTTATGGTTATGCGATGGCAAAACGACCCGAAAGCAAACTGCGAATAGTGCCTTTAACGGTTCGATGTCTTCAGTAGGCGAAAAAATCTAAACTGGGTCTTGGCAACTTTGTAGGGGTGCTGCTGCGACCAAGAATAGCAGCACGGGGACAGCCCCCATTTCTGCATCAAATTTCAAACACAAAAAAAAACACATAAAATTTTCATTTTTCCTACTTACGTTCGAGAAGTTCCACCGAAAATTAATCCGCACACGGCTTTTTACGACCTGTCGTGTCCAGCGGAGCGCTTAAACTGCCCAACTGGCGCACACCATGAGAAATCTCTTCGTGTGAGACTCCAAAGGACGAATTTTCGCACTATACTACTGCACCGTGCATCTCACACAAGACCTAAAGGCCGACGAAAAATCAATAATAACCGAAAAAAACAAAAGACGAAGAAAAATGCTGGAATTTCTGCACCACACAAAAAAGAACTGCAGGACCGTTGTTGGTTTTCTCAATTTCCTTCAGCCCGGAAAATTCGCTTGCATTTTTGTTTTTCGAAGGCTCTCGATTTTCGTTCTTAAGCACTTTCCGAAAAACACTGCACCCGTTTCTCACTTTCTGTTTACGCGAATTACTTGTATTTTCCCCGTCTTCGTCGTGTGTTTTTCACAAAAGGAAAGCCGAGAAACCACCACGAAATGCGCGTGTGAAAAATTCTAGTCCGTCGCGAAAATAACCACAATATTTGAAAGTAAAATTTTTTAAGAACCGAATTCATAATGCCCCTCTGAAAATTCAAAAGCGCTATCTCTTGGTGCTAGGTGGAATCTTCAAAAACTAAGTAAAATTGCGTTGCGCCATCTGGTGACACGGTAAGAAAAAGAAAAAAGGCAGCCTCTCGCGCACGCATTTTGGCCCACGTAAATGTGTTAGTATACCAAAATTTACCATTTGTTTTTATATGAAATTGTCAACATTTGACAACTGTCAAGTGACCAGCTGTCAAATAATAAGCCTTTCCAACCCTACACCTCTTGTTGATACACTCTTTAACTTCGAAATTACTTAACACAATAAGTTCATATTTTAGAATCAATTAGAAGCTTGTAGTACAGTTAATTGATAGTTTGTGTTTCGTAAATACTTCGAGGAACTTTTAAAAATCAATTTCCAGCATTATCAAGGAAAAATTTTAATTTGCACTTAGGCCTAATTCTCAAGTCGATAGCTTAAGTAGTTTCGGGGTAAAAGCATAATTTCAGTATGATAGTTCAAAGCGTTTGAGAGTTAATGTTGCAGACATACGATCACTCAGAATCGAGGTTTTTAAGCGACAACAAATATTTCTGTACCCTTGGCGACTCAGTGCGAGCATCCCTTCTCAGCGTTACAAACGTTAACACAATATACTCTCAGATTTCATCTGGAGCATAAAAATACTAATTTCATGCGATAGCTTCCCTATGGAACCTTATAATCCCCAAGATTTCAAGAAGCGTTTACAGTAGCAAACTCAAAATACATTTTCTAAACAGCGCGAATTCCAAACAACTTCATATACTTTGAAGCATTTCCGGATCATTTTACATTAGCCTCCGTTGCATTGTTTTGTCTAGCGAAAAAAAATCAATCATTTAATTGTTTCTATCCGGATTGTGCCTAAGCCGTAAACAAATCGAACTTGATAAATCATTCTAATCCCACTTCTCTCCTATGAGTTCTTAACCCACAATTAAGGAAGTAAGAATCTGATCGTTAGTAATCCGAGAATGTTGCTAGCGTGGTCTAGTAGTTTGCATATATCGCGAATAAATTCCAACTTTCAATACAAAACCGCTCGGTAAGATGACAAATCATTATAAGAGGAAAATCAGAACTGGTTTTCTTATCTGCTTAGCGAAAAACAAGTCTTACAACTTAAGAAAAGAGATATGGAAAAGGCCACATAAAACACAGTGCGTATTGCTAACTACTGTGATGTGTTCTGATCAAGAATCGCACACTTTTTTACACTTTTGAATTTGGCGCCCAATCTCAAATGCAATATTCCAGGGCAAGAAAATCTCGATCTTCTATTCTAGTCTTTAATTTCTTCCAAAAATAAATCACACCCCAATGACTGCAATTTTAAGTCAAGGACATGAGCTTGGTTCTTATACTCGATTTTTCGTGTATTTTCTTCGTCTCTTTTTTCATAACCTTCTATTTTTGGCTCGAGACTGACTCCCAAGCAATCTTAAACTGGTTTAAAGGTTGAAGAATTGTATTTCTTGTTTTCTTCTATAGTCCCTCCTAACTCAAGTGTAGTTTACTATACATAAAAGCTGGAGATATTTGAATTCTTTGGCGGGAAGTGATTTAATGCAGATTTAAAAATAGTCGAGAATTTTTCATCGGAATTTAATGAAATGGAAATTTTCTGCACAACGTAATGATGACCTACCTGTAAGGTTTTAAATCGCTTACAATACACAAAAAAAATTCCAATACAGTTGTTTATTATTATTGCTAATTGTTAATCCGCACAGATGTTATATCGATACAAAATTATTAATACAAAAAATTTTATTGACTTCGGTTGAAGCGAAGGACAGGTTTTATTGATCGCTTTTTTCACAATACTTTTACTACAACTCGTATGAATAGAAAGCGTATTATGCAAAATGATTCTTGAGAAATTCACAGAATTATTCTGATACACGCCAACAGCTAGTACAACTGTACGTAGGCAGATATCGGGAGGTGGTTATTATGGTTGAAAAAACAAAGCCTGGGATAAGCATATGCGGGGGTTAGGACAGGTACTCCTGTCGAAACATTTAGGTTTATCGTAGTTTTCAACTGGTTAACTGGTGAGAATTTAGCAATTTTGGAAAACCTTTATTGATTCAAATTAATTTTTTACAAACAAGCAAGCTTTGCTGATTAAGCGGTTCAAATAGAGTCGATACTTCATAAATGCTTGATAGTTGACAGAAATTATTTCCTCTTCCCACACCTTTCTAAGAACGATGGCTCAATTTCAAATGTTCGTAATTTTCGAAATTAAGGATTTTATTGTGTGGGCTTGTTCCTTAACTGGTTTCTATCGCAGTTAAATGACGTACAAATATTGTCTTACCAAGCTCATTGAATGGGAGAAATCAGTTAAAAGTTTATCGAGAAAATTATGAAAATAGTTCAGTTTAGAACCTTAAGGCTCTTCTATATCTGTCTTCTTCTTCTTTAGTGTTTTTGCTTAATATTACTCTACTTACGTGTTCTTACATTAGATATCGAGTTTTTGTAGTAAAATGAATTAAATTAATAAGCAAAGTATTGGCCATCGTTAGCTATGAATTTTTTCCCATATTTTTGGCAAAGAATGAACTTTTTGTAAGTGTTATTCTGAAAGTCCGTGCTGCATTCATCGCAATAAGTAGTAGTCTGAAGGGGCTCCGGCGAATTCAGCTGGTAGGATAGAGCGTCCCATTTGTTGTTTTCCAAATAGTTTTTAACATATTTTTCAACATAGAGCCGAGCATTGTCATGTTCAAAAATGAGTTTTATCCTGTCTTTGGGCGTTTCATGGTTGTTTTTCCTTCGATGCTCGGTTCAAATTTATCATTTATTGTTGGTATCGATCGCCAGAAATCGTTTCACCAGGTTTCAGCAGTTCGTGTTACACAGCTTCTCTACTATCCCAACAACACAGCAAAGCTTTCTGATACAAATTGAAAACCGCGGTTTTTTTTTTTAAATCGAGACCTCATTTTGCAAAAATGGTTAAATTTTTATTATTAAAAGAAATGTTCTTCGCTAGCCACGAATTTTCTCATCTTTTTGACAGCATACGGATTCCGCGTCGAAAAATCTGCTCTTCTTTTGAGCCGATTCACGAATTGACCCAATTTTTGGTTTCTTCATAAAAATGGAAGTGCTGCTCAGCCAGGCCATGCGTCATCGATCGAAATAGATGGTAGTCAGAAGGGGCGATGTGTGAAAAATACAGCGGGTGGGGTAGGATATCCAATTTAAGTGGTAGGTTGATGACCGAGCATAGAAAAATCACTTTGTCGTGTCTCTCTTGGCTCATACGCATCAATTGTAGTTGATAGTGATCTCCCGTCATGGTTTCACTCGGTTTTAACAGTACATGATATACCACAAAAATTCTCTCTCCTCCACCGCCATGGCCGTCATCGACGTCAAAATTACTGCTCTTGAAGCGTTAATACCACTCCCAATACGTTCTTTTACTAATAACACCCTTACCTTTTCCGGATTCTACGCTTTATTATTCGTGACGTTTCGGTGAGACCTTTATCAGTTTGATAAAGGTCTCAGCAGAGACTGTAACGTCACGAATAATAAAGCGTAACAGTATACTGTGTATTATCCGGAAATCTTTTCTTTCAATTCGAAATGCACTGTAAAAACATTCACCAAACCAACACCCACACTATAAGTTTCAACAATAATTTGACGCGAATCAGCAGCAGATTTTTTTGAATTGAATGCAAAAAGCAAAACTTTCCGCAAATGACGCTTATTTGGCTCAAACTTCGACATATTTGCGCACAAAAAAGTACATGACACCGATAAAACTTCACAAATCTAATGATGAGGGGTTGCTGACAGATGCCTAAGTTTACCATGTGACGTTTCTGATCCGCCATTATTGATTAGCATTTACTGCTGGCGCCATCTATTAGAAAACGGCGGGTTTCAATTTGTACTTCCGATATATATAATTGTTTGCCTATATTAAACTGCAATTTGAGAAGAATTTAGACCCTAAACAAAAGAGATTCTTCGTCTTCCTCGCAATCTCTGCAAAGGCTGTCGCTCATGATCCTCAGCCTAAATGCATGCAGCTTTAGCAAGCAATGACCTGTGGTCAGGCGAACAATAGTTCGGACGTAATAGCGACTACGTTGTAACGCCTTATTCGGTTCTTCCCAAAAGGATTTAGCCGTTCTGCAGCTGTCCAGCTGCCGTCAAGCCGCCAAGAAAACATCTAAAATCGTTTTTTTAAAGCTAGTCTTCAGCACTTTTGGTACTACATCGACTGACTTCCTAGTGGACTTAATGTTTGTAGATCCTTGTCGTGCAAGCGTGTCTGCTGCCTCGTATCCTAACAGGTCGCTATGACCCGGTATCCAAATTAGAAATACTTCGATTATAGCCGCTAGGCGATTCAAATTGTGTCTACAAATGGACAATAGTTTGGTTCTGTAGGATTGGAGTGCCAGAAGCGCAGCCCGGTTGTCCGAGAAAATGTAACAATTTCCGAGACTGTTTTGCATATCTAAAATAATTTTAGTGCACTTGTTAATAGCTAATACTTCCGCTTGGAACACAGTCGCGTGTTCTCGAAAATGAAATGAAGTGTGGATTACGAGGTCGTGGGAATAAATCCCTGCACCTGTCCCCTGGTTAGTTTTAGATCCGTCCGTTTATAGATGAAGACTTGTACAGGTGCTGAGTATCGTGTTTGTTGTCCATTCATTTCGTTCAGGAAACTTAATGTGAAACTTCCGTTTCTCGGCCTGCGGTTGGTTCATGCAATCATACTTACAATCTAAAAGGGATTTTGCGTCTTTACTGAAGTTTAAAATTTTGCCACGACCAATTTGTAGTGCTAGACAATACTTCACAGGATCGTCATTTCTTCCTCTTACTCCGCTTTCTATACAAATTTAAAAACAAGCCCCGTCTGAAAAGTGCCCGAACTTTTCAAAAATATAGACAACTAAAATTTTTTTTGGCATAAATCGTTTATTGACTTCAAAATAATCCCCTTCGGACTCGATATAGAAATTTGCACGCTCAAGAAGCATTTCGAATGAGTGTTTTAGCTCGGTATCCGGGATGTCCTTTAGGATGCCGGAACAAGTCTTCTAGATGGCTTCTACATCCACAAAATGCTGTTCTTTCATGGTTAAATGAAGTTTTCCGAATCAAAAAAGGTGCATGTAGCTAAATCAGGCGGAAACGGTGAGTAGTTTATGATTACAAGGGTCAAAAAATGTTCATTCTGCAACTGCTCTGGGTCAACCCGAACATTCGTTGTCATTCAAGTCTTCCCGACCCTCCTTAAAACGCGTAAAACAGTCGTAAATTATTGTTCATAGACAATCATAACCATAAACTTGTTTCATCATTTGATGAGTTTCGGTGAAATTTTTACCAACTTTGAAACTAGTGGTTCTTTCTTCGATGCACATTTTTGTACCAATGATGCAAACATACTGCCAGTGGACCAAATATCATGAAATTTTGACTGACCGTTGGCAAAGTATGTACCGTTCCAACGCAGAAACAGGTGGCGCCACCACAAAATGCCCTATTCTAGAAGTTCGGGAACTTTTGGAAGAACCTTGCATATATAAAAGTTCATAAAAACCATATCGGAACTACGATTGCAAGTAAACCCCAATCATGCGATACTCTAGATGGAATTGAAGTTTCAGTAAGTTTAGAAGGGATGATTTTCCTGTCATATCACTTATAACTTTATGTCTAATCTATTGGCTTGAAAATTGTTTTAACGCGAATCGCCAAACTGTGACTTTTATATGGGAGGTGGCAGAAGGGTTGTGAGATTTCATATACAGAGGCAGCTAAAATTGATATGGGAATACAATAATACGACTTCAGTTTCAGATCAGTAACCTTTCTGTTGTTATAAAGTTGTGCAATGGTGCCGTTTTGTATGGGAGATGATTGAAGGAGTGGCGGGATCAAACTTATTTTACACATTCCAAAACAGACACTGCCAGAATACTTTGTATTAAATTTTAGTTTCAAAATTTTTATAGGTACTAACAAAATTGATTCGTTGTTTTTCAACCCTCCCATTCAATCTGCACCATTGCATGGGAGGGGGTAGAAGGAGTAGGAGGTTTTCAAATATTTTAATAAAATTAAATAATATTACTGGAAACGTGTTATATTCCAAATTTCAAAGCGCTGGCTTTGATATTTTCAAAGAAAATCGAGATACTATAAAGTTGTAAAATTGTGTCATTTTGTATGGAAGGTGATAGAAGGGATGACGAGATCAATCTAATTTCTTCTATAGTGATATATAACTGCTACCAAAATTTGAGCTCCATAAATGTTATAGATATTGAAAAAATGGCGCATTGCATTTCGTGAATTTGTGCAGTTTGTATGGGAGGTGTTAGAAGAAGTTGGACGATTTCAATTTGTTTTTTTGGGAAACAAATATATTTATAATAAAAGTGGTAACATTTCTATTTTCCAAGAAAGTTAACTTATAATGAAGTTGTGAAAATGTCTAATTTTTTATGAAAGGGTGTCGGCTCTGTGCGAACATTATTTCTTAGCGTTGCAAGCTAGGGTGTAGCCTAGAGGGTGGCGTGTTGGTCTACAATGCGAAGGTCGTGAGTTCAAATCCCGGTCGATGCATATTACCAGCAGACTGCTTGCATGGATATACCTTGGTTACCTCAATCTACGAAAATGAAAAGTTCGTAGATAGACGGTTGTGCAAAGAGCTAACAACCGTTCCATAATAAATAAGCAATGATAATGTTAAAGAACCTGAATGCCAGGATGCCAAGGCCCGATTTGGGCTGTAGTTACATATTTTAGAGCAAATTTTAACACTCTAAGGTTCCATCTAGAGTATAAAAAAATGACATTACAATCAGAGTAGAGAAGTACACGCCACTAATAAAACAAACATTATTTTCATTTTGTGGAAGTGTAGTGTCATAATCGATCATCAATATTATAAAACAATAATCTGGTTCGATTATCTTATACCTATTTATAAATGTATTTAGCGGTCTAACAATAAGTCACTTATTTTAATCAACAGTAGTTTTTTTTATTTTTCTATTATCATCGATCATAATTTGAAATGTAGGTAGCAAAAAGAATCGGGGCAAATGCGTTAAAGAACATTTACTCAATTAGAAAATAAACACTTTATTAGTATGAAAGATAAGAATATAATGCAGTGATTAGTAGAGTATAAAATTCATTTCGTGAAATGACTGTAGTAATTCAATCAATCAATTTCCAGTTAGGACAGAAATGGTTCTGTTCAGAAGGTGTGATCCTGACCAACTCGACGTCTTTCTTCAGAATTATAATCCAGAGCGATGCTTCGCTCTGTTTGTGACCGATCCACTGCCACTTCCGCCTTTGAATCTCAATCATATTTTAGTATGTCGAGTTGAACTTCGAAGTTCGTCGTTGCACATTATATCTGGCACATATCCGTAATATGCACCGGAAGCATTGGTTTGCAAGCCTTAAAGTCGCTTTCTATGCCGTACAACCATACAACAAAACGGATTTGATGCATGTGTCAAACACTCGCAGCTTAGTACGAAGAAAGATTTCTCTTAATCTCAAGAAAAAGGAAAGGATAGCGAAGGCCTGATTATCTTAATATACTTTTCGGCTCCGCCGTCCATGCTGACAATGCTTCTGAGATAACAAAAATCTTGCACCTCTTCCGCATCTTTTCCGTTAAAAACAATCGGTAGGCCTAGGTTTGAGCCCCTGTAGTAATTGCCGAATGAAAAATATAAATGAAAAAATGTATGTTTGGTTGTTTAAATGTCTGTTTGAGACTCAATTACTACCTAACAGCCAATGGCGGACAAACGGACAATTAAGAAATATTGCGGAATAGATTCGAAAATTAAAAATTCCTACAATGGTGACAGTTGAAATCTTTAAAATAAAAAATGATTTCATTCACTTACTTTAAGCGTAGGAACGACAAATTCAAAATTTGAATGACTCCTCAAACAAACTTCTTACAAACAATTTAGTCCTATCAAAACAAAGTAACTCAACTTTAAATTTTCTCTGATCCTAAACCAATACCATTGAGGAATTACTTTTCGTTTTCACACCTGGCCTAACCCATAAGATCAAGAAGTAACGAAACCCAGCACTATTATTTACTTAATCTGATAACAAGAGGTTTAAGTGCTTAATCCCTAAAAGAAAATATTTGTTCGGACTTATGTTGTTAGATGTAAATACAGCGAAAACTTCCAAAAAAAAAAATCTTAGAACATTCCACGAACTTTCTCAAAGTACCACTCAAATGTTCTTCGTTCCTTCTTAATTTTAATTTCCCAGAAAATTGAACAACCCAATTGGCCTTCCACCAAGAATTTGCTCTCAATTAAAAGAGTTCAACACGCAAATAAAAGATAAATAACATGACAACGAAACCATCAGAGAGGGTCGTCCATCTATACGGTGTACTGTGATCTATACTGTTGTTTTCGTTGTCTTAAGAACAACTTTTTTTAAGAGAGTTGACAAGAAAATGGATGTGGAATATACAGTAAAAATCAATTTTATCTGATGTGAAATGAGAAAGACTTACACACTTTAGAATGTAATAGAAACTGCAAAACATTCGGGTTTTGTCACTCATTAAGCGCTATAGTTAGTACGTTTCTAAGTGTATAGAGAAATTTATGAGATTGTAGTGAATTTGTTTCTGAGATGAAACTATTTTGAAATAGTTTTGCAGCATAGTTTTTAGTAATCTGAAAGCTTGTACTCCATAAAATACGATGCATTTCATGGATCCCTCTGAGGTTACAGTGATTCAATCTCAGCCCTAGATAGCATTGGTTTGAAGAAAGAATCTGTAATCTTTCTAATTTCGCCAAAACCTTGATGAATCTAATCGTTATAGCCGCCCATTATTCAGTAGCTAGGAAGAATTTCGGTAAACTTGAAGAAATGCAAGCCGAAAAAGTACCGCCCTCCCCGAAAACAATCAGAGCAGAAAGCGGCCGGCAATTCGATCATTTCCTATACTGAATCCGATTTGCAATACCATGCGAACTAGTTTTTTTAATGAAAGTATTTCGCGAAATGTAGCCGGATACGAGTAAGGCGTCGTCTCGACAGAACAAATGTCGCCGACACCGTCGTGAGCTGTCGCTACCCTTTTTACGTTCATCTTCGACTCTTCAAATTTCACAAGATCGTGGTTGAGGGATTGCAAAATTTTACGATTTTTCATAGAAACCCGACCTGATATACCAGGCACCCATAACTTAGCAGCCGGATTCTTTTCGAATGGACATTTTGAGCTGGTCGACATTTTTGTGCATATTGTTCAATTGAGATTATGGGCAACTGTTAGAGAGATAGACTCACGGTAACATTCAAAATTTTTAGGTTGAGCCATTAGACAGAACCATATCAAAATAGAACTGCATGGGAATGGGATATGCATATGCGAATGGTGATGAGTAGGTGACAGTGGGAACTCACAACGTTTCTTCGAAACTCGTTTGCTATGGATTTTCTCGTTTCACAATATAATGATGGAGTCCAATTTTTTGATGCAAACAATACACTGATATAAATATACATACTTATGTGTCTCCATGTAAAAGAATATGCGTCAAATACTACTCCTCTCCGCAGTGGGGTAGTTGTAGGATGAGGTTTTACCTATTTGTGCAACTACCTTTGGAGACTAGCGACTCCACGGACCTGAGCTAATCATCCCCCTGTGGGATGGGGGCAGTAGAATTCACCCACAGCCTGCTTACCCTAAAAATGGATTCTATGACTTTTGGCATTCGTAAACGGACTATGATTGGCTTCTGGAACGTTCGAACATTGAATAACGGGGGAAAGGTTGGGTCACTCGGTCCTTGCACCACCAATCAGTGATCGACCGTGAAATGGAGCACTATAACATCCAAGTCTTGGGCTTAAGTGGGGTCAGGTGCACAGGATCAGGGGAAGAACAAACCCCGAGCGAAAACACCATTCTGTACGTTGGTCCCAAGAGTGAAGCCAAAAATGGCGGTCGTCCGTACACCGAGAGCAAGAAAGAATCTCATCAGCTGGGAACCAATCTCGGATAGGATTATCATCGTCAGGCTCAAGATCAGGACGCACCAACTAATACCGCAACATCTGGTGACAAAAAGGAGTTTTATTGCCAACTGAGTGCCACCTTCGAACGTGTTCCAAGAGGTGATATTATTATCATCTCAGGAGATATGAACATCCAAGTTGACAACACTGGACTAGAACACGTTATGGGGAAGCATGGGGACCCTTGGGTCGACGCGTCACGACCTTGGATTAAGAGACCCGAAAACGGCGAATTATTTGTGGAGTTTTGTAGTACTCGACAAATGGTCATCGGAGGGACCCTTTTTCCACACAAGAGTAGCCATAAAACATCTTCTGTTTCACCTGATGGTGTTACTCAGAACCAGATCGACCATTTGGCTATAAGTCGCCGATAGCGAAGAAGTCTCCTCGATATGCGAGCGAAGCGTGAAGCTGACATGGGGAGCGATCACCAGTTGATAATTGCCTGCTTGAGATTGTGTACAGCAGCTATCCGACGTCCATAAATTCTTCAAATGAAGCTCGAACTTAGTGTGGATAAACTCAGAGATTTCAACAAAAAGCGCGAGTACACCACCATTCTACGCGAAAAGTCATCCACATTGGACGCCAATTAAGAGGCAACCAAAAACACGTTTCTAACTAGTGCTGAAGAATCTGTGGGATATGTGCAAAGCGGTGATAACCCTGGATGTCGCAAGGTACATGGGACAAGGTTGGCGATCGAAAAAAGCCAAATTGGCAATCATCTCTCAACCCCATATCAACCAAATTAGGGCAGAACTACCGCGATGCTCATATACAGCTTGCAAAGGCTGTTAGATGCGAAAACTCAGGGCATACGTACATAACAGCGTAGCTTCTTAAACTTTATAATGGTTGACACTTATGGATTGTCGAAAATGGTATACAATTCTTTATTGTATCATATTTTCCAGATAGAGCCTTCCCTCACAGGTCCTAAGATTCTTCTGAAGACCTTTCTTTCAAAGGCGTATTTTTCGCTGCCATAGCAAACCACAGGTCTTTTATTGTTTTACATATGTTTAATTTAGTCTTTCTGTGTACGTTCTTGTTTTTAATTATTGAAAGTACCGAATATTACGTCTTATTTGCCAACATTATCCTTCTTTTCATTTCGATGGGTTCGCTTCCATCCTTCGATACGTTTGCCCCAAGATGTACAAAGCTACGTTTTCTGGGTTATAGTCTCCTACTGTAAATTTCTGTCTGATTGGCGGCTTTTTCCTAGTTTGTGTCGTTTTGTTTTCGTTAATACGCAGTCGAACTTCCCCTTGCTATCGAGTCAAGGATTACAAATACTTCTTTAGCACTCTCCAGAGATCTTGCAAGGATATCTATGTCGTTGGCATATGCTACGAGTTGTGTTGGTTTCAACGGGAAGTTTCCAAACGACTTATTCGAGTTTCAAGTTGAAAAGCATTGATGCTAGGCAGTCTCCTAGTTTAAGGCCGCTGTCAGTTCTGAAACTGGAAGTCAGATCATTTTTTTCTCAGACTTATGGCGAAGACTCGGTCATTTTCATTCTTGTAAGCAGAACCAGGATTCCAAACTCCTACATGATTCTATACAGTACGCGCCTCTCGATACTGTCGTATGCTTGCTTGAAGTCAACAAATATCTAGTGCACATCAATATTATTAGGAGTACAAATAAGTTTCCGCCATTTTCTATCGAAAATTAGGAATGTATTGTGAAAGAACGGTACATTACCTTTTAGTTAAAGTATTGTCCACCACTAGCCACTACTTTTTTCCCATATTTCTAGCAGCATTCGGATACCACGTCGGAGGAACTCTTCATCTTGTGTGGCTGTCCACAAATCGACCCGATTTTTAGTATCTTCCTATGATGTAAAGCGCTGCTTAGACAGGCCATGTGCCATCGACCGGAATAAGTTATAATCGGAAGGGGCAATATCTGGTGAATACGGCGGATGGGGAAGGACTTTCCAATTAAGTGCTTCCAAATAGGTTTTGACCGGCGCCGCAACATGCGGACGAGCATTATCATGTTGAAGAATAATTTTGTCGTGTCAGGAGTAGTGTTGGGCGTGTTTTTCCTTAAGTCCACGGCTCAATCTCATTAATTGTGTTTGTTAGAGAGCTCCAGTAATGGTTTCGCCCGGTTTGAGCATCTCATAAAACACGACACCAAGCTTATTCCACCAAATACACAGCATGAGTTTTTTTCTATGAATGTTCGGTTTGGCTGTCGATGTTGAAGCATGGCCAAGTGGTCCCCATGATTTTCTCTTCTTTGGATTATCATAGTGGATTCATTTTTCATCACCAGTGACTAGACGATGCAAAAACCCTTTCTTTTATGCCTGGCAAGCAGCATTTTACACATGCAAAATCGGCATTCAACGTCTCTCGGCTTCAGTTCATATGGAATCTAGTTTCCAAGTTTTTCAATCATTTACAACGCCTTTAAACGATGTGAAATTACTTGTTGAGTAAGTGCAAGTTCTTCTTGCGTTAGACACGAATCTTCCTGCAATAATGCTTCCAAATTCGTACACTTTCAGTGTTCCACTACGCTCTTCCATGTCAAAATCACCGTTTTTAAATTTTTGAAACCACTCACGACAATTTCTCTCACTTAAAGCAGCCTCACCATATGTTTCTACAAGCAATCGATGTGCCTAAACTACAGATTTCTTCAAATTAAAGAAGTAAAACAAAAGTTTCATTAATACTTCAAGGTTATGTTGTTACCAGATGTCCGAACTTACGATATTACGTTTTACATCTGACGATTTCAACATAACCTTCTGGTGGGGCCATCTTTTGTCAAACGGCGGAAACTTATTTGTACTCCTAATATATTCCCAGCACCTGTTTAACTAAGAATATCTGGTCCGCGGTCGATCGTCCAGCTCTAAATCCGCCCTGGTATTCACCAATAACTTTGTCGTTCATTGACGGGTTTAAAGTTGGTATCTTGGTGTTTAAACTTGTTGTCGACGATATATGCAGCACCAAACTTCCGGCTTCCCGATTTTTTACTACTTTTGAAAATTGTGTACGATCCAATGTCAGTAACCTCGTTATATAACAATTTAGTTTCTTGGAGTGCAATGATGTTCATATTGTATTTGCTTGCCTGTTCCAGAAGCGCTCTTACTGCTCCTGTTCTGTACAGGGATCGCACGTTCCAAAATCCGAAGGAATAGTCCTTTTTTCGTTTGCGTGGTTTTTGCTGTTGAATCGATCCAGTCCGAGGCGGTGCTTCAGGTTTCGAAACAAGTCTAATTTTTCCGAGGATGAGCTATTAACACATCGCCCAACCCCAACTTGGAGTGCCATATTATAGTGCTAAAATTGTTCTGCTTCTTTAACACTCGTACTTATCAGTTCAGCAAGTCAAATCCGGATGGACAAGACCAGTACCCGGTGGATATCACGCGGAGGTATGATGAATCAAGTGAAGTTGTTATTGATAATTTTTTTAAGATATCCTAACCATCGAAATGAAATCCATTGATAAAGCCACTTTAAGGGTTATGGTTAAAAAATCTTAAAACACTCTACAGCTAATTATTATCTTTCAATACGGCTTCCTTTGACTCTGATTGTAAAACCAGTCGTATAAATTCGAACAAAAATATGGAAAATTTTCGACTCCGTAATCAACAAAAACCCTTCACGGCCCTTCACAGCCGTTCACAGCCCTTCACAGTCCTTCACAGCCTGAATTGAGCAACTGTCTAAACACCAGTGTATAACACTCTATTAAAATAGTGACGTATACATTCACGATATTATCATGAACTACCACGCATTTCCTGTACCCGATACAATGAGTAAACAACCCCAAACCCGCTAATTTTTTTTTTTGGTCTGTAAATGACAGAACAGACGACGGTGACGGTTCCTGTACTACAGTAAATAATCAGGAGCAATCATCGCACCCTTCCGATAAGTTTTGTCCATATAAGATTGAATTTCAGGTGGTTTTTACCTGGTGTGGTTATGTTGTCGGGGAAAAAAAATTAAAGTGTAAGGGGTTGCTATGCGCGGTTCTCCTTGAAAAGGGTGCCATCGAACCAACAATTCACAACATCGTTGTTCGCATCAAATTATGCTTTCGATTTTCAAGCAATTGAGGGTGAAACGAAACCTGTCCAATGTTTGAAACGTGGAAAAAGAAATTAAAAGATTAAGGAGCATAATGCGAATGTTTGCAGTTATGTAATTGGATAAAGACGCAGAGCGGCGGTTTTGAACGGAACAAGCTAATAGAGAAGTACTTGTATGTATATTCACCTCGAGAGGTGTGACGGAGCATTTATACGAAGCAAACAAAGCGTTAATTGTGCGGAAACTGCCTGTTTTTTGCGAATAGTATAGCGTTTTGGAAGAAGTCATTCAAGAGAAGATTTTTTTCCCGAAATGACATTTGAATTGAACTTTTGATGGCCAAAGCGAACAGGTTTTTAATAAATATTCAAGTTATTGAAACATCAACTATGAATTTCGATTTTTAAATTAAAAAAAAATTTAACAAAATTTTTAAAACTTAGAATGGTTGCTTGCTTGGTAATTAGAACTTAATGCTTTATTTATTACTACTGTCATGCCTGGCTTATAACATGCTGATATTGATATCTGTCGCATATGAGGGACCATATGTTTCTTTCGTTTAACCTCCTATACGTACTCTATGGTATAGATCCGGTAGAAAAATCAGCGACCCAATCCCACATAGAACTTAAGCTAGAGTAAAGGATCTGATTTGTCGTTCAGATTATTTTGCCTTACTCTAAACTCCTGTATAAAACACGACAGGACTTCGATTGGGCGTAAGGCCCAATCATGCGATACTCTAGATGAATTTTTTGTTTTTTTTGATTTTAAGAAATTTTGTATGAGGAGTGGTAGAAGGGATGACGGCAGTGAACCAATTTTTTCACACCATGCTAGAGTTGCTATCCGAATGTTTTATTGAAAATTTAAGCTTCAAAAATTTAATAGGTAAGAGAATTAGTGTCTTGGGCTTAGTAAAATTGAGAAATTTGTATGGGAGGTGGTAAAATGAGTGAAGAGTTCTTAATGAGTTTTTCAGAAATAACTATAAATACACTGCCAACAAGTCGGGCGAAACTTTATTATTCTTGGGACAAGTTGCGTATGTGTGGAAAGTCAATATGCAGGTTAGAGTGGTTAGGGAAGACTAAGTGAAAGGGGGTTCTTGGGCAGGGCAATTGTCAATTTAACACTTTGCGGAAACGCAAAAGCTCCAGTACATATAATCAATATTTCGTTCGTTTATTTATGCAAATTTAAGTTTTTATGAGGGGAAGGGTGAGGGGTGATAGTAAGAGTGGGTGGATGTTAACAGTTTTTTAATTGATTGCTTGAATCACGTCCAATATTCTCTGTATAGAATGTCAGTTTCATAGACGAAGTTGCATAGAATTTTCATAGGATTCGGTGCATTTTACATTCACAAAACCAAACATTTGTATTGGAAAGGGTAGAGGAGGTAGGGGAATCGTAAAATTTGTGACGCAATTTTATTTCCTTTCTCTTGTAATGTGCTCGCACGAAATTTCAAGTTCGTAGCTTTTAATTTGTTGGTTATTAGTTGATTCAATGAAATAGGTCGAAATGATATTTTTGTATGGGAGGGGGTACAAGGGCAAGCGCGATTGCAAAATTCTTAAAGTAATATCATTTCAATCATTTCTATAAGTTTTTGTGCAAAATTTGAAATTGATAGCTTTTAAGGGTTAGCTGATAACTGATTTCTTAAAAATGGTCGAAAAAATAATTTTGTATGGGAGGGGGTAGAAGGGTACGGGAATCGCAAACTTTGTGACGGAATTTTCCTTTCTTTCTCTTTTAAGATGCTCGTACAAAATTTTAAGTTCGTAGCTTTTAATTTGTTGGTTAGCACTTGTTTTATTGAAATTGGTCGAAATCATATTTTTGTATGGGAGGGGGTAGAACGGCAAGTGTGATCTCAAAAATTTTGACGCAGTTCCATTTCAACTATTTTCAAATGATTTTGTGAATTGATAGCTTTTACTAATAATATTTAATATTTACTAATAATAATTAATTTCTTAAAAATGGTCGAAAAAAGAATTTTGTATGGGAGGGAGTAGAAGCTTTCAAGGTATTCGACCAGTTAATAATCCATTCTTTTAAAGATTTTTTTTTAAATGCATATTGCAAATTTTCAAGTTTCTACCTTCAAATTTCATTCAAAAATTTTCAGTTTTTGTGGTTTTTTCATTGCACATGAAACACCTTGTGCACGGTAGACCAGGGGGTCGGTGCATAACAATTGTGGAATTTTTATTATTTCTTCTGTATGTAGAACAAATAGATGTATCCACATGGAAAATTTAAATTTTGTATCTTTCACCAGAGCTCTTAAAAAATCACTCAAAATTTTCGACATTTTTGGTTACCACCTCCCTCCCCTTACACCTCCCGACGTAAAATTTTTACCAAATTTAAAAACTACCTAGTCCTACAATTTGACAAAATTTGAATTTTTTATCTGCACTCAATTTTGAATTATAACGGTTTGAAATTTTCGAAAGTTCATCATTTTTGAAATGCTCCCCATTTCCCCCCACTACTATTTTGTCCAAATGTTATATTTTTCTCGTATTTCTTTAGTATAGCTTAATATAGGTTCTAAGATTCAATTACATAGCTTAATAAATAGCCGAGATATTGATTTTTAAGTGTTTTTCTTTGCACCCCCCCTGACTCACCCCTTGCAATAATTAGCCTTTATCTAAACTGATTCTAGTGGACCTATATGCCACATTAATGGTCTCAAAATATCAATTTTTTATGGTAAGTAATTCCGAAGATATAATCATTTGAAAAAAAATTCGACTGACAATTGGTTCTTAGCCCCCCCTTTTCGCACCCCAATGGATTTTTAAAAGTTGTCCCACAAACCCTTCTATATGTGTGTTGAGTTTTAGCTTGCTAGCTGTTACCGTGGTTGAGATATTTGAATTCGTATTTTTCGGCTTAAGCGCTCCCCCCGCCTCCCCCTGAACCCGTACACCCCCCAAAATGGGTATCCGCCTGAGATCCGCAGCTATCTATCCAAAAATGAACTTTCTATCTTGAAGGGTTTTGGGAGTTAATGTGCGCTGAGCGTACACACCGGCGTACGGCGTACAGACAGATGGATTTTTTCTTTGCATTTTTAGGCTAATTTAGTCATGAAACGCGAAAAAACAAAATTTCTGGGTAGCAAATTTTTTTTTTCCAAGTCGATCACAATACTTTATTATTAAAATAATAAAGTAACATCATGCATTTGACATGTTTTCAATCGCAGATCAGTAACATTCAAACTTTTCAGGAAAATCGACTTTTGAAAAGTGTCATAGGTTAGGGGTTAGAAAGAGTGGAGCTAATCATCTAACTTTTTCGGTCTTGGTGCACAGTTTCAGCTCGATAAATTGTATACTGTACTGCGTAAATTGGTTTATAGTATTTCTTTAAAAAATGCAGTTTATATAGGAGGTGGTATAAGGAGTGCGAGGATTTGAATAATTTTCATACCGTAGATTGAAAGTTGTATAAAAAATATTACTTTCCAAATTTCAGATCACTAACTTATGTACTTTTCGAGAAAAACAGTTTATTATCAAATTCCGAAATTGTGTCATTTTGTATGGGAGAGGTTATAAGGAGGTTATAAGGAATCGGCCCGTTCACGAAGTTGTCCTTACTTTTTTGTCAAAAACGACGTGTACGAAATTTGAACTTCCTAGCTCTACGCGTTCTCTAGAGAGGACACAGACGGACATCCGGTTTTGAGATTTTCGGGTGATAATATGAACTTCTGTATCATTCATTTTTTTCTCTGAGCCTTATTTCTTGGCGTTACAAACTTATAACAATCTCAGATTTCATCTAGAGTATAAAAATAAAAGGTTATGACCAGTCTGCCTCTTCCACATAACAATCTACATATGATCATAACATAGTGCTGGATTGCTTCGCAAACTGCTTAATTTCAAAGCATATTAGCGCGTTCTTGCTGCACCAAAATTGTGTCATTTTGAGCGGGTAAAATAAAATGGCGTGAAAGTGTTAACAACTACACAATTTCGTTCAACAATTGTCGCTATGAAAACCGCCAGAATTATATTTAATAATGACAAATGTCAGCGACATATATTTTTTTTATTTCCTTTATTCCAACACATATTATAATTTCTTACTAAAACTAGTACAATTCTTAATTTAGAAATTTATAAGTGAAAATTTAATTGAAAAGTGGAAATTTATTTGTATATTAATCGGGCAGAAAGTGTGCAAAAATCACCTTTAACTTAAATGAAATTTTAAATTTCGTTTGAAGTTGTCAATTTTTCATACCGGAAGAATTATTATTATTATTGTTGGTAAATGTCAGAAACGTCAAAGAAATACTGAATTGACGTGCTGAATTTAAAAATCTGAGTGCATTGAATCCGAGCGAAATAATAATGGCAGTAATTTCGATAAAATTACATGAAAATTCGGAATTTCGAAATGACTTCATTGTATGAGAAATCATGTAATTTCGAACATAATTTCATCGATTTGTACAAAATTACGTAATTTCGGCGTAGTGAAAATGCGATATTGTACCCCAATTACACCTACCTTGAGATGAGGAAAGGATTTCATTAAATAAATTTAATGTTTAATATGCTTCTCATCTGTTAATTTAAGGTATAATATCCTACGAGGATTCGATAATACACATAATGCTTTCTACTGTTTTAACAATATCATCGCCCAACGCGAAAAGAAGTGTAGCCGACGAATGATGCATGATTGTAATCACGGACGCAATGATTACAATGATTACAATAAGAGTGCTAAAAGTGTTGAGCTCGAAATTTGATATCTAATAGTGCTAAACTTAGCACTGAAATTTTAGCATTGGATACAACTGCAAAATTCAGTGTCTCACGCAAAGCACAAGAATAAGGGTGATACTTTCTGTTGATTATGAGCAAAATCCGGCAATATGTGCGCCATCGTTACCAAATTTTTAACAAAAATCAAATCCAGAAACAATAGAGACCCGAATCGCCGAAATGTATTTGAAAAAACGTAGTTTTGAAAATTTTAAAAGACTATGGACATTGAGTCCAAATTAATCAAAATAAAAATAACTTTTTTCTTCACTATACTATACACAACGAATCAGTAACATTATTTTATTACTTTTTTTTCAGGATCAGTATGACAATTTAGGAATACATACGCAAAAAGGCATAGAATCTTTAGATAAATACGCAAATTTCATTCGCGATAGATGTGCAATAGAAACAGAATATGCAGCAAAATTAAGGTAAGAATTTATTATATATTTAAGTCAAAACTGAAAATTCTGAGTGAAGTTTTTGATAAATTATTTCTTCTTCCATGAAACAATAGAAAAAATCGAGCCTTGTCCTTCTGACCCTCACTTCTTCTTCTACAATGGCGCTACAGCCCAAATCGGACCTTGGCCTCCTGACATTCAGGTTCCTTAACACTTTTTTTCATTACTTATTGTGGAAGGGTTGTTAGCCCTTCGCACAACCCTCTTTCTACGAATTTTTCATTTTCGTAGATTGAGGTGACCAAGGTATATCCAAGTAGGCAATGTGCTGGAATTATATATTGCGTCGACCGGGATTTGAATTCACGACCTTCGCATTACAAGACCAACACACTACCCACTAGGCTGTACCCTAGCTTCTGACCCTCAGGTTCCTTAATATTTTATTTGTTATTGTTGAAGAATTGTTAGCCCTATCTACAAACCCTGTAACTACGAATTTTAATTTTCGCACACTGAGGTGATATAAACTCAGGTATAATCATTCCGCGCTGGAATTATACGTCGACCAGAAATCGAACTCTCGATCTTCGTGTTATAGACCGACACGCTACCCACTAAGCTACACTCGAGCTAATCGATTAAGTCAGTCGTAAGTCTTAACTTTCAATGTAAAGATCACAAATTTAAAGAAGTATTGAACACAAATAGATCTTAAAATTATGGTTCTAATGGCTAGGGTGTTTGGGCAAGAGGTGGTCGCTTGACAGTTGTCAAATGTTGACATTTGTCATCTATAGACGCGGGAAATTTACCATGGAATGCTACATAGTCGTTGAATTTTATTACGAAAATTCACGTTCAATGGCAGTTACGATGCGCAAATTTTGATTGTAATCATGTGCCTTCTGAGACGTCTGTGCTCAACCTACTCAAAAAATTCCAAGAGACTGGCTCAATGCAAGATGTGAATACACCGAAACGACTTCGCCCCGGACGTTCGACCGAAAATATCGCCGCAGTGGATCAACCCAAACACCCTTCATTCGTCACCATACACAAGAACTCGACCTCCCCACGTCCACTTCTTCTCTTCTACAATGGCACTACAGTCCAAATCGGGCTTTGGCCTCCTGACTTTCAGGTTCCTTAACATTTTTTATTATTTATTGTGAAAGGGTTGTTAGACCTTCGCACAACCCTCTATCTTCGAATTTTTCATTTTCATAGATTGAGGTGACCAAAGTATACCCAAGCAGGCAGTGCGTTGGAATTATGCGTTGACCGCGATTTGAACTGACGAACTTCGCATTATAGACCAACACGCTACCTGCCAAGCTACACCCTAGCGTCCTCCACGGCCACACTGCAGCAAATATTGTCGAAAAATTTGGCTCTGCATACGTACAAGGTTCATTTGACTAAATAACTGCAGCCGGCGGACCAGCAGCGCCCTGCGTCCTCTGCTTGGGTCTTCGAAACAAATCCTACACCTCTTGTTGATACACCCCATATATATTAAAACAATGTATATATATATATATATATATACAGATATATATTGAAACAATTAAAAAAAAAATTAATGAAATTAATTTTTAACAATCATAAAAGCTGACAAATTGTTTCATAAGTACTCGATATTTGTACTGTAGTTTATAGATTTCGATTTTCCCTTATTTAAATATATCAATAAATCGCGTAATCTATAATAGGTATCATGCATCGAGGTGTAATTAAATTTCTCATTGTCATAACAATGTCGGACACTTCAACGAGCAGATCTATAAAAAATTGCAACTGATTTCCGCCTTATTTTCTACAAAATTACCCAAAATCTTCTTCAATTTCATAGTTCAACAACAACTTTCTCAGGTGCATTTCCTTATACAAAATGAAATGCTTCCGTGACCAAATATCTTGTGCTTTTTATTGACTAATTTAAAGTTTTTTTTTTCATGGCTCTCTAATAGAAATGCTTCTTACTCGTTTTACTTTTGCGAGATTTAAGCACTTCCTGTATAACATTAAGACTGCAAAATTAGTTCATCGTGTAAAAAGACGAAAAGGAAACAAATCTTATTTCACAGCCCACCAAAATTACTGGAGACACGAGACGATGATGATGATGATGACGATGCGGTCTAAATTTATCTTTTGGTGGCCCAGTGAACTAGTATAGAATAATGCAATCATGTCACATTTATTTTAATTTGAGGAACATTAGGGCGTGCACTCATCACCTATGCAAGCGGTTATATTTATGAAAATAAAAAAAATTGTTTGTCTTGTTTTCTGCTCCGATTTTAGAAAATGATACGCACGAAACGGATATTGAGTAAATTTTTGAAATAGATGAATTAAGTTTATTCGATGGTAGCATGTATGCTTATGTCTCGCACAGGTTCATTTGTATCTGTACTTTGCACGAGTACTATTAACGAAAATTACCGAATTAGTACTCTTCATATTTATCTAACTATCACACTTTAATTACTCCCAAATTAACCCGCTGAGTGCTAGTGGCGTAAATACATGGTGTTTTTTTTAGAGGCGGAGAACTTTAAATTGAAATAAAGCACAAAAAAATGTTTTCAATATCTATAAAATTGGCTTTATTTGAAAGACAAATTTTATAGCATTAATGTTCGTACATGATTTCGGGCATGTTTCCGCCGTGGCTGGCGCGTACATGACGTAATCTAGAAGACCGATTTACATACACTTTTCGCAGTAAATCAGGCTGTATTTCGGCAATAACGCGTCGAATGTTGGATTGTAAGTGCTCAACAGTTTCTGGTTTATCGGCGTAGACATGGGACTTTACATATCCCCAGAGAAAAAATCTAATGGCGTAAAACCGCACGAACGGGGTGGCCAGTTAACAGGTCCATTTCGTGAAATTAATCGATCATCAAATGTTTCTGTAAGTAAATTAATAGTATCGCGCGCTGTGTATCGTGTGGCGCTGTCCTGTTGAAATCACATGTCTGCGACATTAATGCCTTCCAATCGAGGCACGGAAAAAATTAGTAATCATGTCTCTGTACCGCTCGCCGTTTACTGTAATGTTCTGACCATCATCATTTTTAAAGACATTTGGATCAATGATTCCACCGGCCCATAAAGAGCAACAAACGGTGACTTTTTCTGGATGTAATGGTGTTTCGAAAATGGCTTGTGAATTATCATTGCTCCAAATGCGTAAATCTTGCTTATTGACTTAGCCATTTAGCCAAAAGTGTACTTCATCACTGAACAACATTTTCAAAATTTTGAAATTTTGATCAATTTGCAAAAGTTACTCCTGCGTGAGTCTATTGAATTGATGAATTACCAAATCAAACTAACCTAAATCAACCGGGAACTGTGAAATCGGCTATCACAGGGAACAGTGTTGCCGATTTGAAGTTCTCCACCTCTAAAAAAACATCCTTTACATGAAACCAAAGACAATTAAACGTTCTTCACACATATACTAACTATCGTTGTAATATAAACAAGTATGTATACCATATCGTGGTTACAGAATCATCAAGAGTTTCAATACAGGAGCGAAAAACACAACGAAAACTTCGCGCACCAATGCTCAAAGAAACTAGAGTAATATGGCTGCCGTAGTTGAGCAGTAACAAAATGGCCTAGTTCTACTTATTGCCGCTCGTTGGCAACACCTCCTCCAAAACCTTCGGTACTCCGTTGTGCCCCGGGCTCCCCTACAGTGAAACCTCGAGAAGTGACCACCTGTTCACTGTGACTAATTTTTACTAGTCCCCCTAGTGAGTAGCGTGTTCTTCAGGAGTTCAAATCCCGGTCAACCTATGAAGGGAATTTCATCTGAATCTACGAAAATAAAAATTCGTACATGGAGGGTTATTCGAAGATCTAGCAAGTTATCCACAAAATAAAAGGATATTTTCATAGGGACATAACAATTTTATATCTTAATAAAAACGCACTTTTTCTGATCCTTCATTATCAAAACGTTAATTTTCGGTCGTAATAATCGGCCCACCATACAGGCTGTGCATGCTTCTCCTTCTACAATGGCGCTACAGCCCAAATCGGGCCTTGGCCTCCTGACCTTCAGGTTCCTTAACATTTTTTCAGTATTTATTGTGGAAAGATTGTTAAACCTTCGCACAACCCTCTACCTATGAATTTTTCATTTTCGTAGATTGAGGTGACCAAGGTATATCCAAGCAGACAGCACGCTGCCTGAATTATGCGTCGACCGGGATTTGATCCCATGGCCTTCGCATTGTAGACCAACACGCTGCCCACTGGGCTACACCCTAGCTGATCATGCTATAGTGGATAAATTCGAGTCACCATATTTTAAATGTTCCTGTGCCAGTGAGATAACGCACTGATCGAAGTACCAAAAATATCGCAGCCATAAGTGCTCGTTCAAAGTTCAAAATGAGCCAAATCAGTTGATTCCACGCCGTTTACACGAATTGGAATCTCTCAGTTCACATTGTGAAGAACTATGCATAAAGATCTTGGGCTACACCCTTATAAGATCAAATACTGAAGCCTTTTTATCATTTGGGCTCTGTATGTTATACTCTTATTGAAAAACCTGATACATGTTAAAGAACCTGATAGTAAGAAAACCAAGGCCCTATTCGAGCTGTAGTGCCATTGAAGAAGAAGAATGGTTACATTGAGAATTTTTCCCAAATGATGGTCCCATGGGAGTCTCTATACAGAGGTTTCACTATCAATAAAATATAAATAAAGTAGTTGGTAAATTAAAATAAATCAATTGCGATCAGTGAAAAATCGCAAATCGTCTAAGCTCGTCAAATATGTCTTCCTTGGCTCTCATTAGTCTTTCAGTAAATTATTTGTTAGCTGCATTCTTTTTGTCTATTGCATCTCGACATTAACCTTCAAACCAATCATTTTTCTTTCGCCGAGTCTGATGGCCTATAACCTTTTCTGCGACAGAATTAATATCATTTTTGATGGAGACCCATAACTGCTCTATTGGCATTCGTGCTGGTTAAATATTTGTCTCTCCAGTATGAATATGTGTAGCTAGGGTGTAGCCTAGTGGGTAGCGTGTTGCTCTTCAATGCGAAGGTAGTGAGTTCAAATCCTGGTGAACGCATAATTCCAGCACACTGTCTGCTTGGGTATACCTTGGTCACCTCAATCTATGAAAAATGAAGAATTCGTAGGTTGTGCGAAAGTCTAACCCTTCAACAATAAATAATGAAAATTTTTAAGGAACCTGAAGGTAATTGTAGATAGTAGTATCAATATGTATGCGGCTGCGATGGACTCCTTCAGCTTCTCGATGATGAATTTAAGTGTCGGTTAGTGTTTCGATGCCTTGACCAAATAGTGGTCAGAGTCGCAGTTAGCACCTCTGAAAATTTTTACATCTAGGATGCTGGTGGCTGCCCTTTTGTCTATTACAACGTGGTCTATCTGATTGTATGTCCTTCCATCGGGTAACGCCCAAGTTCTTTTGTGAATGCTCCGATGCGGGAACCGTATTGAGCTTAATATGGTGTATCTACTGCAGGCGAAGTCAACAAAACGTTGGATGTTGTCATTGCTAATATTGTGGAAACTATGCTCTTCGGTTGTTCCTCTGTGTATCTCCTCCGTTCCAATCTTCACGTTGAAGTTAATTATCATTTGAGGGCAATGAGTCATAAGGTTTATAAGACTCATCCTTAGCTGCCTCGTCCTTGTGTTCCATTGAGGTGTAAACATTAATGATACAGATGTTAAAAAAATTTGTTTTTATGCGAAGTGATGTGTTTCAAGTTGGTGATATGCTATTGAAATACTTTGCTGACCAAAAAGGCCGCTCTAAACTCACGACTTCCCGATGGTTTTTATACTTTTAAATAGCATGTATGCAACCTCATGTCTGTTATTTCGCTGCCAAGCCAAGACAACATTAATGTTGAAATTATCAACTTCTTGCGGAAGTGATTTTAGTGCTCCAAGTTTGCACAAAGATCGTACATTACAGGTTCCGAAAAAGTGTTGAATTTTTCGTTTGCTAGTTCCTTTCCAATCCGAGGCAATGCATCAGGTTCCCTAACAAGTATTTTTTTTTTGAGCAGACAGGTTGTTTGTTCAACCTCTAACCTGAAAGACCAGGTCTGTGCACTTAACTGCACAGATACGGCTGGACAATTTCAGCTGAATAGGATATGTTAGAGTTATTCTGCGAGTCGACCTATATCCATTCTTTGCCTCAGTGGCGGCTCGTCAAGCGCATGAAGCGGCGCCTCACTCGCTCTTCTGTCAGGTGAAGCGCATGAGGCGGCGCCTCACTCGCTCTTCTATACCATTTTTAATATATGTAAATTAAAGCTAACACCAAAACAAAAAATTTTTCGAGACGACTCTGTCTTTCTACCCTCTTCGTTCCATGCAACTGCAGGAGAACGAGCTTAAAGAAAAAAAATCAGAAGCGCTAGGTCGGAAACGGCGCTAGCGCGAATGAACGAACGATCAGCAGAGGCGATAGCAAGTGCGCGTCATCCACCCCCTTATCGTAGACTTACTTCAACATATTGCTGCTTTGTTTGCTTGTGGGGGTCGATGGGATGACACTGAACAGTGTACGTTCCTAATTTTGAGAGCTTGCTAAACTGAGAACAAACTAATGGCAAGATCATATTTTAATTTATTTTTCGGTTTATTTTTTTTTTGCACTTTTATTTATAGCAAAGCTCCTCGAAATCACAAGTAATCCCAACCAGAGTATTGCCAAGCAAAGTATCACTTCCCTTCAATTGCAAAAATTAAAAATTTAAGAAAACAACAAAAAACATGACATAAATAAATTTTTTTTAAAGCCGTATAACACTTAGGAATGTTTTGTTATGCCATTGAAAATGCTGCGAACCGATGTTCAATATAAAAAAAAATCATTTATCAGCTATGTTTCAAAACGAAAATCACTGTAGGTAACAAAATAATGTTGCGTTTGTTGAAAGAACTTTGTCATGCAAAATTTTTTGATCAAGTACCCAGAAAACTTTAAATTTAATATTTTGTTTCGTGAATCCTCATAACTTTCTTTCGCGATTGACAGTCATTTCCAAAGCCAATACAAGTCGGTCCGGCGATGTGCACAATCTTTTATTTACGGTCCCACGCTCTTCTGTCAAAGTTCACTCGAGTTATTGTCGAGACACACAGACAGATGTTACAAAAAAAATTTAGTTTTTGGATTCGTGGGACCTCAAATGGTGAAAATCCATCAAAAATCGGATTTTTTTTTTGTAAATGCTAATAATTTGCGCGTTCAGTAGGCGATAATTTTCAAACACAATACAAGTTCATCCCGCAATGCTCCCGATCTTTTGTGAACGCTCCTACCCTTTTTTGTCGAGGTTTACTCGAGTTATCGTTGATACACTCAGACAGACGTCGCAATAAAACTACCTTTTTGGGTTCCTGCCATCTCATATAGTGGAAATCCATGAAAATCGAATTTCAAAATTTTATCGTGATCATATTCCCATTTATTTTACAACATGGGAGATTTCAAAAAATGAAGACCAATGGCAATCTTGTCAATTGCTCATTTCCATCAAAATTGCTAATCCACAATCTTGAAAATAATCTTCAAGAGACATTCAAAACACAGCAAAAATTTTACAATGAAAAAAGCTAATAACCTACGCCTAAAATGATTACGACATCACAAAGTAATGTTTCCCTTCTGCGAAATTACAGACAAAAATTCTTTTCGATTTTAATTCTACTAGGAATACGCTTCCATTAGTATAATTATATTTGTGTAATAATAAGCCTTTTGTTTTCATTTGGTAAACAAAAAAAAATGTATACTTGAAAAAAATTAAATCACCTGCAAAACAGATATTTTTTTAATCGGTACTACGAAATACTGATTATGCAATTATATCACAAAATTCACATTCATATACATAAATGAGTGTTTCGCTTTCTACGCAACTACATCTTGACAATTTACCACATATCAAAACAATTCAACAAGTGCTTTTAATCATTCATTTTCGAGTCAATTGCTAAATAAACACTGCTGCTCAGGTTGAATGCTAAACATTTTTGTTATCTTATCGTCAGTTTTATCTGGAAAGGAAAAAAAAATTTCACATTAGAAGTGGTGCTCAATAGGATCTACGTAATATCGTGTTAGTCATTTATTAAAATCTAC
This sequence comes from Chorisops tibialis, assembly GCA_963669355.1. Lineage (NCBI taxonomy): Eukaryota > Metazoa > Arthropoda > Insecta > Diptera > Stratiomyidae > Chorisops > Chorisops tibialis. The sequence goes on from OY770263.1 coordinate 268,910,568, forward strand.
TTAGTGTTTTATTTTTCGAAATATTTTGAGATTTTCTTGAAATAATATCAGATTTTTGCAATGTTCTTTACAGAAGGATATGTTTTAAAATTTATTTATCAGTTGAAAGAGTTATGTACGGATTTTTTTTTTATACATTTTCTGGAATTTATTTAAATAGCAGCTTAACAATACAAACTCAATTTTATATAGAATTTCAGAATTTCTATTATCTATTATGTACATTGAAAACAGTTTCAAATAATCTTGAAAATTTTGTTGTTCAGTAAAAGTTGGTGAAAAATTGGATAAAATTTCAGAAAATGTTAAGAATTTGCGGGCACTTTTAGTATAGTACAAGATATGGTAAAATAAAATCTATCCTAAATTTGGGTCTGGAAACTGGGGAGAGAGGGTAAAGTCACCTCTAAGTGCTTTGGTGATTTTTTTCATAAAAAGAGTTTTTCCCCGTAACCGAATCGAGTCATCTTACACCCCATAAAAAAGCAGGATCAAATTTAATCGAGACATAAATTTTTCAATGTAATACCTTGAACAAAAGAGTTAAAAAACATTCCTGTGGTGGAATATAACTTGGATCGAGCCTTTCGTGTTTTTTGAAATTCGCTTCGAGTTCATTTGTAACATTCTGGTTAGACGTTATTTTGATTCTTGCGCCGACTATGAACAAAATCTATTTCGTTCTACAATGGCACTACAGCCCAAATCGGGACTTGGCATCCTGACTTTCAGATTCCTTAACATTTTATTTTATCTATTTATTGTGGAAAAGTTCTTAGCCGTTTGCCCAACCCTCCATTTACACATTTTGACATAGATATGTCTAATGGCTCGACTCAACCAAAAATTTTGTGCACCGAAAATTTGTTACCGTGAGCCTCTCCAGCAGTCGCGCATAAACTCAACTGAGCAATAGGCACGAGATGATATTAAAAGGATAATGTGTCCTACTCGTCTCCATCTACATTCGATAAAAAAAAATATAAATAGTATATAAATATTGTAGTATAGTATTTAAACTAGGGGTCATCATCACTGTAAGTGCTACTCGACGCAACCCAAGTTAACTTACGATTCGAATGTGCATACCAGGTACGCAGAACTAGTGTCACTGGGTTGCTCAGATTCTATTCAGTATGAAATTCTGGCGGGTTTTTTTCCTGATTTGGTCGAGATTTCTTTCCCTATACTCGGTTGAGGTTATTGGCACCTGATCATGGGAGTTCGTTGGGACTTTCACTTGTTGGCTACCCGGGTTTCGAGCATTGTGTTGGTTTTGTTGTTGGATTCTCTGTCGTCGGGATGTTTGACCGCGTAGCGAGAAGACGAACAGAACACAGTAGGTGTTGGAGTTGTGGGGCCGCGCTGCTCAGGATCACGCGTATTGCAGGTGATAGAGAAAGGAAGGATTCCAAATGTGCAATACCAGGTACGCAGTATTCAAGTATTGCGTTGTTGCTGTTGGATTCTGCGCCGTCGGGATGTTTGATCGCGTTGCGAGAAGGCGAACAGAGCAGAAGAGGAGTAGTGGGACCGCACTGGTCAGGATCGCGCGCCATGTAGAAGATACAGAAAGGACGGTGGGTGGTCATAGGTGTATACCTGTAAGTCTATCTCGCTCGGAATTGTGTGTTTATCTGTATATACAGTATGTACCTAGTCCTGCCATAAGTTCTGTCACATAATTTCTCACATTGGTAACAACTTTATTTTATGAGTGACATTTCAATATCGGCCAGTTTTATAAACGTCATAATGTTGTTGACAGTTGATGGTCATTTAAAGTGTGTTCGTTAACGTGTGAAGATGGAATGGGGTGTAATAGAAAACCGAACTGCAGTGATTGCACTACATAAGTGTGGAAAATCCGCGAGTGAAATTTTCAAGTTGTTGTGCCCGTTAAAAATAACGCAAAGATTTGTGTATCGTGCGATCCAGAGATATAACGCGATCCAGACTATTGAAGATCGACCTCGTTCTGGACGTCCGCGTGATGTACGTTCTTCTGCTGCCATCAAAGCGGTCGAGAGTCGAATTCGTCGAAATCCGCTTCGTAAACAACGAATCATGGCTCGAGAGATGAACATCTCCACCCGAAGTATGTCTCGCATCATAAAATCTGACCTCGGGATGAGTGCCTTTCGACGATCAACGGGACATTTGCTGACTGAGCAGTTGAAGCAAATTAGGAGCACCAGATCGAAAGAGCTCCTTCGGCGGTACGGCAACAACAAACATCGAGAAATTTTATTTACCGATGAAAAAATTTTTACGGTGGAGGAACATTTCAACCGCCAAAATGATAAGGTGTATGCCCACAGCTCCGCAGAAGCCCGAGAAGTTGCCACTAGGGTACAGCGAGGACATCATCCAGCATCAGTCATGGTATGGTGGGGTGTCAGCTACGAAGGGGTCACCGAGCTTCATTTTTGCGAAAAAGGCGTAAAAACTGCAGCGAAAAATTATCAAACGGACATCCTGGAGAGATGTGTGAAGCCGCTGAACTCTACGCTATTCAACAATCGACATTGGCTTTTCCAGCAAGATTCTGCGCCAGCCCACAAAGCTCGAACCACACAAGCGTGGTTGGAAACCAATATTCCACAGTTTATAAGGGCGACGGAATGGCCTTCTGGGAGCCCAGATTTGAATCCCCTGGACTACAAACTGTGGGCGGAGTTAGAGTCCATGGTGTGCACGAGACGACACCCAAATATCGAGAGCCTTAAGCGATCTTTGACAGAAGCAGTAGCTAATTTTCCGCTAGAAACAGTGCGTACTGCTATCGATGACTGGCCCAACAGATTAAAGAGCTGTGTTAAGGCTAAAGGCGGCCACTTTGAATAATTTGTTGCTTATTTTACTTCCATTAGTATGCCAAAATAAAATATATTTTCCTTTGTCAAAAACTCTTTTTCATTTATACAAAAATTGCCCATATACGTGTGACAGAACTTATGGCACGACTAGGTATATTAGTTGAACAAAATTTTGCGAGTTCGTTTGTAACAGTTCTTTGGCTCCCAAATCTAAACCGACTTAATACGCGAGAGGCGTAAGCGTTAGCAAGAAAACGAATTACGTAGCAGCAATGAGTTTATGCAGTTTCTTCGCAATACACTATTCAGTTCAAGTACTGCAGAAATTGAAAAATTTCCAGAATGTCTACGATTACGTGCGACGAAAAAAAATGTAGAGAAATTGATTTTTCTCCGAAACTAGACTTGGAAATTAGGTCATAATATAATAATATGAATATCATTAACGCCAAAAAATATTGACCCAATCCTCTTACTCCTTCTACTGCCTCTCATACAAATGCACAATTTTCAAAAAAGGATTTATTCGGTTTTCATTGCAACTAGCAAAGCTAAAAGGACGATTTCTTGTTAGAATTAATTTTTTAATTACAATCAATTTTGAAAGAACTATCAACTTACCTCACTCCTTCTACTTCTACAAATTTCACGAAATTTCGAAGTTTCAATTAAAATAGTTTTCTTTAAAACCGTCAAAGCTATCAACTTAAATTTTTGAGAAAAATATACTATTGCAAATATCATTGATGTCGAAAAATTTGGTTTTGATTCGAATACTCATTCTACCCCCTCTCATACAAATGCACAATTTTGGTCAATCAATTTACATTGAAACTAGAAAAAGTACAAACTTAAAATTGGCATAATTTGTCCCATAATAATTGCAATAAATGCTATAAAAATATCAGCTTCGCTTCACTCCTTCTAACCACTCCCTTACAAATTTTTGTAAGAAGAAATTCAAGAAAAGTCTTTTTTCTTCGAACGTATGAGAGCTATCGGCTTTAAAATTGTTAACAATGTAGTCTGATAAGGATGTTTAAACAGTTTGAATATCCTCCCACTTTCTCTGCCACCTCCCATACAACTGCCATAATTTCAGACAAAAATTGTTGAATTTCTTCAAAAATTATGAAAGCTACTAACTTTAAATTCTGCACGAAATATTTTGCATACGACGTTTCGTATCATATACCAAAATGACAAACACCTCCCCTCTGCATCTACCACCTCTCATACAAAGTTACTCTTCGAAAAATATGAGATAAATTATTTTCCGGTACATTGAACTCTTTCTCATGTCAGCTAGAGTATCGTATGGTTGGACTTTACGCGGTTTTTTTTATTTTTATTTTCATAGATTGAGGTAACCAGGGTATATCCAAGCAGGCAGTGTGCTGGAATTTTACGGCGACTGGGAATTGAACGCACGACCTACGCATTGTAGACTACGCTAGCCACTAGGCTACACCCTTGCTAACAAAATATATAAAAGATGTACTTTTAAGAGTGCTGTGCGAGCAATTTCGAATTTGCATTAAGAGAACGCAACCGATCGAGAATTAGGGATATCTGTCAGCTCTTCTAACCTAATTCTTCTTCTCCTTCAAAACCTCTACAGCCCAAATCGGGACTTGGCTTCCTGATTTCAGGTTCCTTTAAATTTTTTCATTATTGCGAACCGGTTATTAACCGTTCGCAGAACCCTCTGACTATGAGACTCGATAAACGCACCTATTCCAATTGAATGGTTCGTCACAATAATTCCTCCAATGATGGTCTTGACGATTCATCACTGTCTCGAAAATCGGTTTCATTATCAAATATTCGTTTAATATTTAATAACAAGTTGTGCGCTGACTATTAAGTAATTTATTAAAGCTAAGAATTTGACATTTTCAAAATTGAGAAATGTTGATTATTCCTGAAAACTTCTGGGAAAATCATTTCTTCTTATTCCAATTATTCAGATCGCAATTGGGTATTTTCTAAGATAGTTCCGATTCTAGTTCTATGAGATCATACATTATTCCTGAACTCAACTACGAATAAGACCACGGATTATTACTGCTGAACAGCACTACTAAGATTTCGCAAACATAATTAATAATAACTACCTGAAAAAACAATTTTAATCTACAATATCATGCGGCATGTACTCAGCTCCAGGCAACAGTAAGCATAGTTTATGTCTTATCCAATACACCACCAGGCACATCATAATTCATAGCTGTATGGAAATTCTCTTAAATCCTATTTTAATTCGTATTTTATAATGGAATTAGGATTAGACATTCCCATTCAAAACATGCGATCAATTGGTTTTGGGATTACGCGAAAACACCGTATGATGTTGCTGCCAATTTTGGCTTATATTGCGTGGGATTTAATTTTAGCGATTGCAAATTAGCTTAGCCTTCAACAGTTTATTAAACTTGCCTGGCCAAATGTATCGAAATGCCCCGATACATTAGATTATAAGTGTTGTTATACTACAAAAATAGATATGAAAAGTAGAATTTTTAGAAATAGATTTTTTTTTTTTTGGCAAACGTTCAATAATTTATGAATTTAATAACAAATTTACTGAACGCATATAACAAGCCTTATAATTTGAAGATTGGCAAAAATTCAAAAAAGACAAATAAAAATGTTTCTTTACTTTTATTGTTGCTTTTTTTTCGATTATGTCAAAAACTTTGAGAAATTGAAAGTAAAGTTTAAAAATAATATCAATAAATGTTTAAAATTGAGAGCGAAAGAATTTAGACGATAATAAAAAATGTGTGTTTAATTGACAACTTAAGAATTGGTTTTTCTTTTTATAGTCTTTAGGTTTTGAAAGAAAGTTTATGGTTAATTTAATTTTGTTTTATTTAAGTGATCATGAATAAATGGAGCATCGTCAAAATTCAGTCATTTTTATCAACATTTTATCTAAATCGCTATAATCAAAATTATATATTTTGAATAAACCTGGTTATTTACTACTTTCCATGGCAATAAGTTCAAATATAACAATGCAATTGTCGTAAAGCCAAATTATGCGATGTTCTAGATGAAATTGAGTAGAGTTCAATATTCTAGAAATAATTTCATCTGAAATTCTGTAAAATACTGAATAATGACGTTTGCATGGGAGGTGGGGAAAGGAGTGAGGTTTATAGTTCTTGAATGTTAAAAGGCATCGAGTATGAAAATTTTCGTGCTAAATTTTATGTTTGTAGCTTAGATAAATTAATAAATTAACTTTTCAGAAATTGTGTCAGAGGTGGAAGATGGTGTGGGCGGATTTGGAAGAGTTTTGAAACTGGTAAGCAATGTTATTATCACCATGCTATGTGCTAATTTTTAAATCGACATTTCTCATGCCCATACACAATGTTCTGTGCTAAGTTTTGTGTCGTCTCTCATATATTTTCTACCATCGATTTTATTCATTAATTTCAAAATTATGTATTTGCATCGGAAGTAATGAAAGGGATCGGAACAAAATTCCTTGGAAATATTTGAATTCATATCGTTATATTGTACTTTGGTCAAATTGAAATCGATAGAAAATTAAATTTCGAAATTTTGGGAAATTTTTAGGAAGAAGTGCATGGATTTTACCCGTTTACGAACTGCTGTTCGTAACTTGTTAGTTACTTAATTGCTAAAAATACCATGGAATAAATTTGAGCTCCAAGCGTTTGAGAGTTATCGTATGGACGGACAGACTGTCAGATAGGCGGTCATCTAAATTCGAAGCTTTTGAGAAATAATTATAATTTGTGTACCATGAGAAATTCAAAAAATGCCCAGTTCAATTAATTTTAAAAGATCATCTCTGCAAAAATTTACAAAGCTAGATGGGTAAGAAATTTTAATTGTCTTGAAAATATATTCAATACTTTTATAGTATTATAAAAATAACACTCTACGAACAACACAAAATTAGTATCTAACCGATCTTCACTAGCAATAAATTGGTTTAATAGGCGATCATTAACTTTGAGTAGTTTTTTAACGACATGTCAAAAATTTTGAAAGCTTCAAACTTCTTGATTGTTTAGTAAACTAATGATCTTATAATTTTATTTTTGTTGTTTTTTATATTTTATTTTTTATTTTTCTATTCAAGTTAAAATCAGAGTTAAGGCTCTTCTATACCTATCTTCTTCTTCCTATGTGTTTTTTGCTAATTTTTACAATTCTAAAGTTTAAATGTACACTTTCGGCTAGTCTCTCGCGTTCTTACATTAGTTACTAAAGACTTGCAATTCAATTCGCATTGAAAGATTGCGCCGTAATTTGAAATCTAAAGAATGAATGAATACAATTCATAATTTTCAAATTTAAACGTGGACACTGCTGCTTTCGCAATAATTCTAATGTAAGATTGTATGATACCAGCCGAAATTACCAAGTTAAAAACTAGAAATGTAATATTGAGCAAAAACACTAAAGAAGAAGAAAACAGGTATAGAAGAACCTCAAGCTTGACTTTGATATGCACTTCAAGACGGAGCTTATAACTAAATTTGCAATGTTTTTTATGTTTTTAGCACTTTTGCACTGGCAATAACAGTTGATCATAATCAATCCGACTATTCTGAGAAACTTTTTTATTTAATTAATGGTTCTTGATGATTAAATGATCTTAATAACTAGGAGATAAGGTGTAATTGTGTTTCATACAAAAATTAACCCATTGAAAATTCAAAAACCCCAAAGTAGTGCACATAATGAGCTCAACTAATTACCTCGTTTTCTCGGGCATTATGCGTTAATGGGAGCATTGGACAGAAACAGTTCTCTTCCACAAGGCGCGATCCCGATCTTCGGGTTTTAGTTCTCGTCAGGACTTGTTTATTCCTCTGGCCTCCTCCTCAATTGCTCACTTCCATGCCACATGGTCGACCAACCCGGCGTCTTCCTTGAGGATTATAATCCAGAGCTTGTTTGACGATGTTTCGGTCTGGTTTTCTCAAAGTCTGACCGATCCTCTGCCGCTTCCGCCTTTGAATCTCAATGCCTTTTTTAGTCTACAGTTTTACTTCAAAGTTCGTCGTTGGAGATAACTTCTGGCCAAAATATCCCTAAAATGCGTCGAAGCAAAACTTATCTGCTTGCTTACGACCAGACCTTATTTCTTTGTCGTCAAAGCGGAAAAAATTCATTGTTTCCTTGAACTTGCTCCTGGACATAGTTTTAGTAAAGAAATGAGGAGCATGATCTCAATTCTCGTGAAGATCGCTATTCTCATTATTGCGGAGGACAATATTCATTGTTAGAATCTTCAGTATCCACCACTTCACTATCGGTCTCATTCAGGAGTTGCAGGATTTCAATATCTGATAACACACTACGAACCATAACTTGATACAAAGAAAATTTTCTATAACCTGACCTGACTGAGCAACTATTAAATGCTGATTACATTGCAGGGATTCGCTTGTTAAATATGTTGCGGCATGCAAGAGTTCTACTCGGCGCGTAGGTTTAGGTGTTGCGAATTTGGCTGCCAGGCCAAACACGAGCTCAGCACAGCCAGTTGTCAGCAGCGTTTCCATGACAGCGCATGAGAAAGACATGTAATATGTATTGCGAAACAGTACAAAGTGGAAACACTGGTTCTCAGCCAATGCGCATCGGTTCATTTTTCAATCTGTATTATAAAAATGTCCTTGCGTTATGGACCTATTCTTTTAGGGGTCGCTGGATTTCAAGTAAAAATAAAACTAGGCCGCTGTTTATTCAAAATAACCACAAATTTATTTTATTCGTTTTCAAGGTTAACTTTAACATTTTTTCACTATATCGCTTTCCCAACTTCGAATCTCTCGCTTCCAAACTTCCACTCTTTCGCTTTCCAAACTTCGACTGACTTTATAGCGACTTTACTACGCGATGACATGATCTTGACTCACTCTTTTCACGAACGCTCGCACTTTTTTATACCCAGACATATGTACTTGCAGATGTTTTTCTATTGTGTTTTTATTGTCGACTTGACTATCGCCGGTCCGACGTAATAGCTCATACCGACCGTCGATGAGTAGTCTAATGTGTCTCGGCATGTAGCTTGATCGGTATTTGCGTGCGCGTGTAATTGTTGTTGCTTTCGTTCGCAGAAATGAATGTTCTTGTTGTTGAGAATAGTGGTTGAAGATCACGATCATTCTTTAAGCGGTATAGTATTGGCACGTAACAATATTATCAAATCAGTAGAGGAGGAAAAAACATTTTTTGAATCTGAACCGTCAATTGACGGGCGTCGGTCCTCTAGATTAAAGCGATTCCACGAAAATTTCAAGGTGCTCAAATTGGAAAAACCCAGAAAAATCATTTTAAATTAATAAAAGTCATAAAATTTGAGAACCATTCATGAAAAGCTTTCAAAGAAATTTAATGCTAAAAATCGGAAACCGTAAATTTACGGCTTCTAGTGTTACAACAATAGAAATTTGATATTACAGGATCTTCAACTACTACTGAAGTGATAACTCAAAAATGGATCCAGAATCTAATAAGGAAATTTCAATGCCTTGAGAATGAAAACTTAGGGTATCTTCATATTTAAAAAAATAAGCGTTTTTTCGTAAACGCACTACAGCCCAAAACAATGATCCAAAATAAATAAATTCCATTAAAAAGATATTTTCGTCAAGGTGTGCCTATTCTGGGTTCCAGGTCTCTACCTGTTCCGGTTCCGGTTCCGGCTTTCCGCTGAAATATGGCAACATGATGAAAGAAAAGGTGAAAGGAAAATTGTAAGCTCCTCCCGTAATCAGATCACGACATCCGACAAACATCCGAAAACTTAAATATATATGGAATATATAACTATTATGATAATATCAATCTACCGTATAAAAATTATGCGTGGTTTCTCCCTCCTTCTACCACCTCCCATACAAACTGTACTTGTCATGAATTACTCTAAGCCAATTTATTCAGTGCGTATAAAATTTAGATAGCTGAAATTGTGCACCAAATATTTATTTAAAATTGTTAGCAAGGCCAAAAAAAAGACGATTAGCTTCACCCCTTCTACCCCCTCCCATACAAAATGACACAATTTGGCAATTCGACATTAAATGAATTTACTCGAAAAGTATAAAAGCTATTAGTCTGAATTTTGATTTGATTTGAGATTTATTACTTTCATAATAATTTCAATATACATTAGAAAAATTATTTGCGTCCTCCCTCTCCTTCCACCCTCTCCCGTACAAACTACACTTTTTCATGACTTTTTCTAAGAGACAGAAACATAAGCGCAAACGCCATTTAGTGATACCGCCTACCGATCTTTTATTTCATATCTATACATTCGACAAGTACACAATCGCTACCCCATCACATCTGTAAATATTTGTCAGTAGCAGCCAGTATAACTGCAAAATATACCAGCCTTACGAATCGTTACGATCGTTCTCATTCCCCTTCCCAATCACATTCCTTCACTCCATCACTGTGTTTGTGCATTGCACATAAAGGTCTAAATTGCCTATAACAGAAGTCATAATGTAAAAAAAAGCTTGAAAAAAAGGGGAGGGGGAGGGACTTCTTCTTAAGAGCTGTTCCTAGTGCAGTGCAAGAGCTTAGAATGACTGCTGAGAGCACCGGCCACGGTTTATATAATAAAATTTGTATGTGAAGCCGTAAGGGTTTTTTTTTATAAGAGGTACCAGAAGGATCTTTTACAAAATGGCTAAATTATTGAATGTTACAAGCTCCCCTTCTATTCCTGAAGACGTCTTGACAAGGAGGACAGTAGCTGTTTCAATGTCTTCCTTCCTTCTTGGATCGTCCTCTTTCCCTTATTGGGACTACAGGTTCAGTGTTGGCGACATCTTGACATCTGGTTAGTGATGACGTATGATAAGTGCCGATGACTTCGTTGCGATCGTCAGGTTGAGCGATCTCCTAACTCGTAGGACCTTTGGACGTGAGTATGATGTATTGACCATCACGTCGTGGTTTGAATTTTGAGGTGATTTATCGTTGCTTTTGACTTCTGGGATGGGTGGTTACCCATACTGAATCGCCTGATATATTGAATCGGGGCGTACGTCTGATACTTGCTTGCGCTTTTTTTTTTTTCTTTTCCATTACTTCCCTGGCTAAGTGAAGAGTATTAGCCAGAAAGGATAGAAATGGAGTTAACCCCGGTACGAAGTTGTATATATTTGTATGAATTGTCTCGAATCTCGTTTAGTGCATTCGGGAGTCCGTAATAGTCCGCTTGGTTTAAAATTCGTTGTTTTGTATCATTGACATTCGATACATTTCTTGACGTAATTTGCAACGTCATGTCTTGGGCTGGGCCAGTGGTAGCGTTGTGTGATGCGTTATGGAGTACGTTCTACACCGTAATGACCAGCCGCTGGTTCGTCGTGATAAGAACGTAGAATGGCTGCTCTTTCGGGAACGGGTAACACTAGATGGGCTTCTTCGTTGCCTTGGTCAGAGGCGTATCGATATAGTATACCTGCTGATAGTATTATATATGTATATCCTCGATGTGCTCATCTTGCCAAATCTTCTCTTGGATCATCTTCAAGCGCCTCGATTATTTCGTTTAGTTGCTGTTGGCGTACGTCGATTGCGCTGTCATGAGGAAAATCGATTGATGTTGAGCAAACTTCAAGTGAATTGCTCTCGTTATCATTTTCTGGTAGTCTTGACAATGCGTCTGATATTACGTTGATTTTGCCAGGAATGTATTGGATGTTGAGATTATACGGTTGAAGTTGTAATGCCCATCGAGCGAGTCGTCCGCTCGGTGACTTTAATGACATAACCCACTTAGGAGGCTGATGATCGGTAGCGATCTTTACTTCGTTGACTTCAGTGTAAGCACGGACCTTGGAAACTTGAAAAGAGCTTCTCTTTCGGTTGCTCTATAGTTCTTTTCTGCTGGGATGAGAAATCTACTAGCATATTCTACTGGTCATTCGTTCGTTCCCTCCCCATGGAGTAAGGCTGCGCCTAAGGCATATTCTATTGCGTCAGTTCGTAGCGTGTAGGGTTTGCTTTCGTCGGCTTGTTGAAGTATTGGTGCGGTTATTAAACACTTTTTTAATGTTTCAAAGGCGTCATTTTGTGGTTTAGCCCATATCCATGATGCTTTCTTTTTATTAAGATTAGGTGGAGAACGAGCTATCTCCGCGAATCAAGCGATGAATCTACGGTACCAAGAGCGCATAAGTAAGAATAGTATAAGCTGTTTCACATTTTTGGGCGGAGAAATGTTTGATATGGCAATCACTTTGTTCTAATCTGCCTTCATTCCTGTTTTCCTATGACTTCCTTTGGCCTCTAGTTGGGCTCCAATGATACGTTTCCCTGAACGGGGCGTATGGACGGTTCGTGGCATAAGTAACGACAATTTACAAGAGAGAGACGAGATGCAGACTATGTTGTATAGTGCCGCGTAAAGGAGATAGGAGTATCGGGTAAAAAATGAAAATACGAGGTTTTTCTAATTCGGAAGATTCTATTTTCAAGACCAACCAAGAGCTGTTCCTAGTATAGTGCAAGAGCTTAGAATGACCGCTGAAGGCAACGGCCAGGGTTTATACAGGGTGTAACAGAATAGATGTGACAAAAAAACATGGTAATAGGGGACCTCGCGGTGCACAAAAAAATATTCTACGGAAGACTTGTAGCTCCAACCCCTAGCGACTTAGGGGTGATTTTCTAGTTTTTGGTTCGTGGAGGAGGTTGTCAAACTAAAAGGCCAATATCTATGAAACTACTTGAGATAGCTCAATGCGTAATATCTTGTTGGGGAGCTTATTAATGTACCTTTCCAGCAATAAAAAATCAAATCAGCCACTGAGTTGCTAGAGTGGTTTGAACATGAAAAATTTTTGTTTTCCAAAAATGTCCTTCAACTTTGAAGGCTTTTTGCTCAAAATTTTGACAAAATTTTTTTTTTGAGTTTCTGATCTTAAAAACTACCCGACACATTTATCTTTCTTTAAAAACAAAAAAAATTGTCCTAGCTCGTTTTTTTACCAAGTTATGACCAAAAAACCGAAACGAAACCATCAAATCCAAAATTTCGGCAATGTGAAAAAAAAAATTTTTTTTTTTTTTTACTGCAAATTGAAAAACAACTTAATAATTTAATTTAAAAGTAAAATTTATTGGAAAATAATCTTTTTTCTAATTATAAACTTAAAGTATCTGGATTAAAATATTGTAAGAACGCATAAAGTACGGGTACCTATTAATTTTATTATCTTTTTAAAGTAATAAATTTAAAGGATGGATTAAATTGTTATTATCATTATTATTATTAACTAATAAATCTAAAAATATCTGGATTCATTGTAGGAATTAGTATTTAAGAAGCAATTATTTCAGTAACTAAAATTTCATTAAGCAGCTCCAAGTGAAATAATTAAAATAAAGAGAAGTCTTACAAGTTTGAAATGGCTGAACAATACAGTAATCAAGAACTAGCTGATATAATTTTTATTTATGGTGAATGCCATGGTAATGCGCGTGAAGCTTCCAGACAATGTGCAAACCAATATCCCAATAGAAGACATCCAAATCACACAACTTTCACAAGAACTTATCAGACACTTCGTGAAACGGGCAGCTTTACACAACGCAGAGAAGGTCGAGGCACAGCAAGTACTACATACAGAAGAGATGAAAGGATAAATTTGAGTACAAGGTCAGTTGGAAGAAGACTGGGGGTGTCACATATGGCAGTACACAGAACCTTAAAAGCAGACCATCAGCATCCATTTCACCATACTCCAGTACAAAGCTTAACTGAAGAGGACAAAATACATCGTAGATATTTTTGTGAAATTATGTTATTGCGACACCGGGAAAATCGTGAATTTTTATCTTCAATTTTATGGACAGATGAAGCGCAATTCACCAGAGATGGAGTGACCAACTTCCACAATCTGCATACTTGGAGTCATGAAAATCCGCATGACAAGAAGCAAGTTAAGTCCCAGCACAGATTCGATCAATGTTTGGATGGGAGTTATTGGACAAACACTTGTTGGCCCCTACATCATACCTGGCAATATGACAGGTGATGTGTACATGGACTTCCTACAAAATCATTTGCCCAATATGTTAGGCGATGAAGTACCATACAACCTTCGAAACAGATTATTTTTTCAACAAGACGAAGAACCACCTCATTTTCGTCGCGATGTGCGAAATTACTTAGACAATAACTATCCTGAACGATGGATTGGACGTGGTGGACCAGTAGGTTGGCCAGCAAGATCACCTGATCTAACACCACTGGATTTCTACATATGGGGACACATGAAGGATTTAATATACAAGATGGAAATACTTTCAAGAGAACAAATGCAGCAGAGAATTATGAACGCAGCAGACCAAATAAGGCAAAATTTAGCTTCTGTTAATCTTACGCAAGCAGTTGAAAAAAGATTGAAGAAGTGCAGGGAAAATAATGGCGATCACCTATATTTTATGGCTTTTTCCAATAATTTAATCCAGACACATCCTTTAGATTTATTACTTTAAAAACATAATAAAATTAATAGGTACCCGTACTTTATGCGTTCTTACAATATTTTAATCCAGATACTTTAAGTTTATAATTAGAAAAAAGATTATTTTCCAATAAATTTTACTTTTAAATTAAATTATTAAGTTGTTTTTCAATTTGCAGTGGAAAAAATAAAAAAAAAATTTTTTTCACATTGCCGAAATTTTGGATTTGATGGTTTAGTTTCGGTTTTTTGGTCATAACTTGGTAAAAAAACGAGCTAGGACAATTTTTTTTGTTTTTAAAGAAAGATAAATGTGTCGGGTAGATTTTAAGATCACAAACTCAAAAAAAAATTTAGTCAAAATTTTGAGCAAAAAGCCTTCAAAGTTGAAGGACATTTTTGGAAAACAAAAATTTTTCATGTTCAAACCACTCTAGCAACTCAGTGGCTGATTTGATTGCAGACCCTTGTTGGAAAGGTACATTAATAAGCTCTCCAACAATATATTACGCATTGAGCTATCTTAAGTAGTTTTGGAGATATTGGCCTTTTAGTTTGACAACCTCCTCCACGAACCAAAAACTAGAAAATCACTCCTAAGTCGCTAGGGGTTGGAGCTACAAGTCTTCCGTAGAATATTTTTTTGTGCACCACGAGGTTCCCTATCACCATGTTTTTTTTGTCACATCTATTCTGTTACACCCTGTATAATACAATTTGTATGTGGCCGTGTGGCTCTTTTATAGTATAGTGGTGCCGTAAGGGCTTTTTTTTATAAGAAGGATTTATTACAAAATGGTTAAATTGTTGAATGTTACAGTTGGACATTTCGAGTTCTTTCTTTGTTGTTGGCATATAACGTTTCCTTTTCAGTTGTGCGATCATTCTACGTACACGTAATACCTTCGCATTTTTATTGACTCAGAAAAAAAAACAATACTATGGCCGCTTTTCTCTATAACGGTATGCTATATATTTTTAGATACAAGAAACTATGACAGAAAAAAGTGCAAACCCAACTGAAAATGAAGCACTTCAAAATAATTGATGAAATACGGTTGTAGTTGCATTGATTGTTTTCTTTTGCATGATCTCAATCATTTTATTCATCTGTTCCAAATTTTTGTAGACGCCATTTAAAAATTGCGCCATTTGTTTTTCTTCAACTAATGAGACCGCCTTGATTTGAATTTTTCTAAACGGAAAAACAAATTTGAAATTTAGCAATACTAAAGCATTTGTTCCTCACTTTCAGTCTTCTAATTTTTTCCCGCTGGTTAGGATGTTTATACAATTCAACACTCTGTCACAGTATATGCGGGCAGGTCTTTCTAAGTAAATATTTTTCCCACACATTTCACTCTTTCAGTATCCCAGCAGGAAAAAGAGCAATTGCGAAGTATTTTAAATGCGCTTAATTTGTCCCAAGAAAGTGCTTCGAACTTACTAACATTTCATATAACATATATGTACATGTCCGCTGAAATAAGCTTTCCACTTCAGAATTAATAAAAGCGATTCTCAAGCGAATTTTTGTGTTGAGCAGAAAGTGCGACTTAGAGTTCACAAGTGATCTTAAACCACGTGTCCTGCTGTTTGTAAAAGTGAGGATCAGATCAGAATTTACAGATTATTGGTGACTAAAGAATAATAAGGTTTTGCATGGGGTCTTTCAGTCACGTAGGGACTGCTGGTTGCTAGTTCAAAGTTAAAATCAATAAAATATTTGAAGTTTAAAAAAAATATACCGATTCTGGTTTCCTAATTTCCTTAATGTTTTGAAAAATCATAGGTTAAGTGGAGATAAATGAGCAGTTCCTATTCAAAGAGTAGTTTAAAATTTAAAAATATCAGTGCACAGTCATATCCATTATTTAAAAATATCAAGAAACGACTCGCTCTTCAGTAATATTCACCTTAATTAAGTTTTTTTTTAAAACTGATCATTAATTCCGATATTTAATATTTCATAACATACAATTAGACATAAAAAAAAAAACTTTCTTATTTGAAAACAAAATCTTATTACAATGGCAATTCAATTGGCCATAATTAGTTTCCAGTACGATCTTCAACACTCTCTCTATCGCTCTTTCCCTGTGTCGATCCCACACATTCGATATTGCCGCGATCGCCTTAACAATTAAACCATTCATTCATCAAAAGATGGCATCAGCTTCTAATTAACACAAATTGACCCAATTTCATCTTATTTAAAAATGCTCGCCATAAATAAACATTACTTTTGCTTCGAATCCGAGAGATGTAGTTTTTTTTTCTATGCTTAGCGATCGCCATAATAATTCCCGATCCATACTTGGAACTTAGAAATTGAATCTTGATTTTCTCAATTCAAACATAATTGAGAAGGATGTGGGAGTGAGAGGTTGAATCTCTTAGCGTTTGAAGAACGCAGCAAGATTATAGTTTTCTTCAAGCGTGAAGCATTGGTATAAGCTCTTTTTCTCGATCCATAAAATGATTATTTTAATTAATAAAAATACCAATGGCTAATCTCCATTGTTATGATCCGTGAAAAAAGAAATGATTTTTTTTTAAAGAAATTTTCTACTTTACTTTCTTGCATATTATTAAAATAATTATGCATTTATCCGCTCATTAATTATATCAGAAATTTAATTACAAAAATAATATTTTTAATTTTCTTTATTTTCTATTGCAGACGGCTCGTGAAAAATTATCAACCCAAAAAGAAAGAGGAAGAAGACTATGAGTAAGTTATAGAAAATAATCGGAAATTTATCAATTTAAAAACGTTCATAAATCGAACGATTTCTTCATGTACACTTGTGATTGATCTTTCGAAAAATGTGTTCCCAATCGAGACATTCTTCGCGCAATACATCAGAGACGATCTTATCAATCGGAAATTTTTTCTTACGTAGTTATTTACTCACTTGACGATCAGAGACATGATCGAGTTAAGACAATATTTTTTTTTTAAATTGCTGGGATTTCCAAGGGCGATATGTCTGTGAAATTGATCTTATCCTGGCATTCATTTAATACCGCATTACTCCAATTATGTGATCAGATTCAGCTGGTCCGTATGAGAGAAAATAAAAAAAAATAGATATTGAGGCTCAAGATTGATCTAAAATCAATTTAGATCAATTTAATCGGATCTACGAGTAGCATATGGGTTTTAATTGAATCGCGCATTTAATAGTAGGAATATCTCTTCAAAGGGCTCGATTTTTTAGATCGTGTCTTAATGTTTTATCGGAGACGTGATTGGAAATAGGTTTTAATGTTAATTAAATGCAGACAATCAAAAATTAAGAAGCAAGGTTTGCTCGTTGGTGATTGTGGACTGTGATTTATTTATTTTTTTTTTTTTTTGCAAGAAAACTATTTTATATTCTACAGTTTTTGTTAATTTTGAAATCTTCATAATTGAGGCGTATAAATAAAACTTGTCGAGTCTTCAGTATCCATTTCCATTTTTTGAGGTTAAGAGATCTCTATAAGATACCTAAAAACTGCAAAATTTCGTGAACCAATGCCTGCGACCAAAGCTATCTACAATTCAAGCCGGGTAACTGAATGCAAAGTTCATTCGTTTAAGTCATAACAAAAGATTACAGAACTGCGATTGGGCGTAAAACCCAATCATGCGATACTCTAGATAAAAAAAAAATTTTTTAATTTTAAGAAATTTTGTATTGGGAGTGATAGAAGGGGTGATGGTATTGAAACAATTTTTTGACATCATGCCAAAGCTGCTATGAAAATGTTTTATACATAATATAAGCTTCAAAAATTTAATAGATGCTGAGAAAATTAGTGTATTGAATTTAGGGAATTTTTTCAGTTTGTATGGGGGGTGGTAGAAGGAGTGGGGGAGTTCATAATGATTTTTTTTTCAGAAATGACTATGAACATCATGCATTTGACATGTTTTAAATTGCAGGTCAATAGCAGTCATACTTTTCAGAAAATCTACTTTTTGTAAAGTTGCGAAATTGTGTCATATTGTATGAGAGGGGGCAGAAGGAGCGAAGCTAATCGTATAATTTTTTTCCGGACTCACTAAAAATTCTAAGTGCAGCTCGATAAATTTTATACGTACTAAGTAAATTGGTTTATAGTATTTCATGAAAAAGTGCAGTTTGTAGGAGAGGTGGTAGAAAGAGTAAAGCGATTCGAAAAATTTCTGTACAGTAGATTGAAATTGTTGTAGTCATGATATATTCCAAATTTTAGATCAATAGCCTTTAAGCTTTTTGAGAAAATCCGTTTATTGTCAAACTCCGAAATTGTGTCATTTTATATGGGAGGAGTGAGAATGGGTTGAGCGATTTGACCCCTTTACGAACTTGTCCTTACTTTTTTTTCAAAAACGACGTGTAAAAAATTTGAACTTTCTAGCTCAACGCGTTCTCGAACTAGAGGGGTCACGGACGGACGGACCTCCAGTTTTGAGATTTGTGAGTGATAATATGAACTTCTGCATCATTCATATTTTTCTCCGATCCTTATTTCATAGCGGTACAAACTTTGCAGCAAATTTATAATACTCTCAGATTTCATCTAGAGTACAAATATATGCAAAAAAGTCCGGGCGAAAAAAATCGTGGGTATACTGCGGCCATGCATCAACATCGGCGGCCAAGCCCAACATTCATGGCTCAAAAATCATGCTGTGTATTTGGTGGGACCAGGTCGGCGTGGTGTATTATAAGCTGCTGCAACCGGGTGAAACCATCATGAGAGATCGCTACAAAAAACAACTAATGCGTTTGAGTCGAGCATTGTAGGAGAAACGGCCGCAATATGAGGAGAGACACGACAAAGTGATTTTGTTGTTTGACAGTGCTCGGCCACATGTTACGCACGTTGTGAAAACCTACCTGGAAACACTGAAATAGGACGTTCTACTCCTTTCGCCGTATTCTCAAGACATCGCATTTTCTGACTATCTATTCCGATCGATGACGCATGACCTGGTTGAGCAGCACTTCCATTCTGACGAAGAAGCCAAAAATTGGGTCAATTCGTGGATCGGCTCAAAAGAAGAACAGTTTTTTCTATGCGGAATCCGTATGCTGCCAGAAAGATGAGAAAAGTTGTGGCTAGCGATGGGCATTTCTTTGAATAGTAAATATTTAACCATTTTTGCACAGTAAGGGTTCGAATTTTGAAAGAAAAAAAAACGGCGGTTTTCAATTTCTACTACCAATATTTTATCAAAAATATATTCTAAGTCTGGATTTGGTTTCGTCTTAGAAAACAATACTTTTTATTTCATACAAATGCATGGCTCCCATATCTTACATGTCATTGTACAGAATGCTCAACAGGAGTGCGCCCAACACCGATCCCTGCGGTACTTCAGTATTCTACTTTTTCATGTGTACGACAAATCATAAGCTTTGGACTATACAGGGTGTTTGGTACTCCGTGCATAACCTTGTAAGGGGTTATTCCTGGATATATTTTGAGCAAAAAATTGTTCTACGGAGATGGTCAATTTTCAATATCCACGGAGATACAGGGTGATCAAGAAAAGTCCTTCGGACCTGTACCCTCACTCACTCAAAACGCTATATCTTAAAAACTAATAATCGCATTTCAAAGTGTTATAGCTTGTTTTTTAGGGAATCAAATTATCTTTCATTTGGTGTAATAGTCCGTATTGTACCTGTACCCAATCTTGAGGTATTTGCTTCAGACCACAAATTTTTGATACTTTGACCCTCAAAATTCTGGGGTCAATGTAGTTTTTCTCAAAAAAATGTATTATAAAAATGTCATTTTAATGTTGTTGTTTTATGTGCCATATTATTGCCTACAAAAGATGCATACATACTTATGACTTAGGTTTTCCCGTTTTCCAGGTAATAAGCGAAAATACATATGGCTTAAAAATAAAATATGCCATAAACCAACCCTCGTTCTAAAAAAACTACCTGAAATGTTGTTAAACTGAAATATTCTTTGTGTCCTTTAATTACTATTTAAATTATCGATGAATGTCCTTTAAGTAGTATTAAATTATCGAGGAAATGAATTAAATTAAAATGAGTTTCAACACAACGACGCTGTCCGACGCTTGGCATTGCAGTTAAACGTCTCTACGTGGAAAGTTTGGAGTATCCTAAAAGCAGAGCGGTTGCATCCCTACCACCACACACCAGTGCAGGAGCTGGTACTCATTGATTTGCCCAAAAGGATGGAGTTTTGCAATTGGCTCCTTGAACGACAACTAAGTGACGAGAATTTTATGAACAACATTCTTTGGACTGATGAGTCCCAATTCACCAGGGACGGTATCACAAACTTCCACAACTTACACACATGGGCTGAGAGCAATCCACATACAAGAAGAGAGGCATCATTTCAGCACAGATTCAGTGTCAATTTATGGGCAGGTGTGATTGGCAACGATTTTATTGGTCCTATTAGGCTTCCGCCTACCCTAAATAGTTCCAATTACTTGCAGCTTTTGACAAATGATCTACAAGAATTATTGGATGATTTGCCACTGCAACGATTGGCTTCCATGTTTTACCAACACGATGGTGCTCCAGCTCATTACGGCCGACAAATCAGAGATTGGTTAAATTCCAATTATAGCAATCGCTGGATCGGTAGAAATGGACCGATACACTGGCCTGCAAGCTCCTGATTTAACTATTATGGATTTCTTTGTATGGGGACGGATGATTGACCTTGTCTACGCAACGGAAGTAGTAACGTTGCAGGATCTAAACACCAGAATCGATGCGGCAGCAACAGAAGTAAGGCAGCAGTTGAGGAGTATGAACACAAAGAGAACACTGGCAAAACGAGCTTTAGCATGCATTCAAAATGAAAGCGGCCATTTTGAACATTTATTGTAATTAAGGAAATTTGAAATAAACCATAAAAACCATTCTTAAGTTCTTTTAGTTCAAGCGGAGAGTGTTGATCAACATATTCTTGTTTTTTGATGAAAGTGCTATACTATTGGAATGATAGTTTTTTCTAAACTATGAAACTTATGCAATGCAAGTGTATACATCTTTTGTAGGCAATAATATGGCACATAAAAAACCAACATTAAAATGACATTTTTATCATGCGTTTTTTTGAGAAAAACTACATTGATCCTAGAATTTTGAGGGTCAAAGTGTCAAAAATTTGTGTTCTAAAGCAAATATCTCAGAATTGGATACAGTAACAATGCAGACTATTACAGCAAATGAAAGGTAATTTGATTCCCTAAAAAACAAGGTATAACACTTTGAATTGTGATTATTAGTTTTCAAGATATATCGTTTTGAGTGAGTGAGGGTACAGGTCTGAAACACTTTTCTTGGTCACCCTGTATCTCCGCGGATATTGAAAATTGACCATCTTTGTAGAACAATTTTTTGCTCAAAATATATCCAGGAATAACCCCTTACAAGGTTATGCACGGAGTACCAAACACCCTGTATATGGATTTTCGTTCCAGCAACTTCATAACAATTGCCAGAAAGCATACTCTTTTTTAGGCAACACTGGAATATTCTTACCCCTAATAAATTCAACCGTCAATAGGAATTAGAAACCCACTCTCTGCTCATTTTATTATTTTCTTTTAAGTATATGAACGAATAGTAGATTTATTATTTCTAGCAGACGTTTTGAGTTTAATCCTACTGTTCTATATTCTTTCGATTTTTACACCTAAAAACTGGTCCAAGGTTTTCTGAATGCCAACATGAGAAAACTCCGGATAAGAAACTAAAAACACATATCTCGCCCACGCATCATCAATCGAAATAGCGATATTATAAAAGATAAATAAAAAATTCAAAAGATCAATGCGGCAAGCTTTTTTTTCTTTCTATGTCAAGCATCATCATCTCGGAAGCGGGTCATGATGTCACTGCTAATGCCCATCTATTACCTCCAATCAGCATTCACATTAGAATACAAACATAGGGATCAATGAGATAATAAACTCGTCGAAATGGACGGATACAACCAGAAAAGAGCGTTGTCAATTAAAATGTAAAATTCTAGAGAATCATTATCTTAATGTGGGTCCAAGAGGAAAAGGAGAACCCCAAAGAAGACTATGGAAATATTACATTCGAATTCTTTTTCACAGTTTGAATTTTGGATGGCCAATGGTCGAACATAAAAAATAATTCCAACTTTTGTATGGATATGAAAATATTGAGAAAAAAAAAATTTATAAGATATGTTAGATTGCCTGGCATTCAGCTTAGACCCAGTGCTCCATTCGACTGACCAGAAGACACATTAAAACGGTACCGTAGCTTCTCTTAAGATGTAAATAAATCTCACAATTTTTTTCTTTCTTCTTTTCACTTTTTTTGTGATCTAAAACGAATTCCATCAAAAGTGAAAAATAATCGTTAAGCCAGAGTTCTCTTAAGAAAAACTATAAAAAAGTATCTATTTCTTAATGGAAGATAGATATCTGGATATTCGCCAAAATTCGATCTCGAGTGATTGTGGGCAGGCCAAATGTCTTATGTTCATCATCGAACAATCCCAGGAATATACGCATTTTAAGTGTCTTTCGGTGATGGTCGATTCGAATGTTTTCGAGCTTTGATATGATAGCTTTCTCGAGCAGAAGCGAAACAAGCAAAACAAAAAGGGCAATGTCCGTTTACTGGTGCATAAATTGTTCATTGTTGATAGTCTAAGTAGATCGGCCAGTACTCGCAATCATCACTCGCCATTATGCAATTCACACGGCAGAAACTACGCCAGTGTATCGGTCAATATTGGATTAAAGATAGATTTTCAGAACGGCTGATTCGGTTTCCATTAGGTCAGCTTTTAGGCTTATTATTACTGTGTGCTCTCCATTACTACTTTAAATTTTTGTCGTTTGAATTCTATGGCTAAAAAATTTAATTGTTATTAAGTTTTTAAAATGTCTAATTCAAATGTGTTTTTTTCTAATTCTAGATATTCATCATGGCAGGCATTTCGAAACGTTTTAAAAGAAGTCGGAGACTTAGCTGGTCAAAGAGAAGTGGTCGCAGAATCACTACAAGCACAAATTATACAGGGTATTGCATTATTATCAAAAAATTTAAAGGAAGACCGAAAGGTATATTTTGTATCGAGACTTTGGAAAAAATAATAAAAATTCTTATTCGTATTTATTTTCCAGAAATGCCTTTTCGATGGAGCAAATTTAACACAAAACTTAACCACACAATTAGGATCGCTCGATCGGGCAAAACGTAATTACGAAAAAGCCTATCGAGATTCAGAAAAAGCTGTAGATAATTATCAAAAAGCCGATGCCGATTTAAATCTTAGCCGGGCTGAGGTTGAAAAGCAAAAACACAATATGACAATGAAAATACAACAATCGGACGATGCAAAAAACGAATATGCCAATCAATTACAAAAAACAAATAATTTACAACAACAACATTTCGATGTTCTGTTGCCAAATGTAAGAGACGACTGCATAATTATTAATTTACAATGGTCAGGGGTACTAATTGTTTATTTTGTTGTTTTCTTCTGTGTATGTCTTTCACCAACAGGTATTTAATAGGTTACAAGAAATCGATGAAAAACGAACGCGTGGTATTAAAGAATTTATAAAAGTAACAGCCGATGTTGAATCGTCGGTTGCATCGATTATAGCTAGATGTTTAGAAGGTATTGTTAAGGCTGCCGAATCAATAAATGAAAAAGATGATTCGATTAAAGTAATAGAAAGGTATGGAAGAACGTTATATGTAAATTAATAAAAAAAAATGTATCTAATTCAACATAATCAATTGTAGGTATCAATCTGGATTTATTCCGCCAGAGAATATCCCATTCGAGGATTTATCGAAATCTGATAGTACCGATGGAGCAAATACAATGCAATATAATCATATTCCAATAAATCAACATCTCACGATGAAAGGTACAATGGGTGCTAGTAAGCTGAAAAAACGAGTTGGTCTTTTTGGGATCTTTAGCAGCAATAAGGTAAGGAATGATTTTTTTCGTTTTTTTTTACCACAGATATTTAATTTACGATAAGTTTAATAAAAAACCTACACTATAAAACTGATTAATTATTATGAACTAGATTATAAGCTGCTTGATATAATTTAGCTATACATTATACCTAATTTAATTGTATGCTATGCATTTTTGTTTTGAAAGTATTTATTTTGCAATAATTAATGCATTTGAATATAATTTTTAAGTTTTTTATTAAAATATCTACAAATTAGGATATAAAAGATGAAAACTATTCTTTTATTAATTGTAGTCTTCGCGGTATTTATGAAAGAGTCGTAGAACCTTTCATTGTTTGTAAAAGTATTTTTTCCCAAATGATTTTCAATTTTGCAAGTCCGACGTGCATCCCTTTTAATGTTTGTGCCCATTTGTGGATTTTCGGAAAGCTAAATCGCACGGTAACTTTAATTTAAAAGCTCTCCCATAAAACATTGGTACATGAAAATGTTATGAATGTTCTTGTTTTGAACCAGCGGCAATAATTGGGCCTCTGCACACATCATGGTTAAAATGACAAACTATGGGAAATTTCTGCTTTTCAAAGCAGCAAAAAAAACCCGTTGTAATTGCATACGGATTCCGCGTCGAAAAAAAACTGCTCTTCTTTTGAGCCGATCCACAAATCGTCCCAATTTTTGGCTTGTTCGTATGAATGAAAGTGCTGCTGACTCAGGTCATGCGTCATCGATCGAAATAAGTGGTAGTAAGGGACGATGTCTGGAGAATACAATGGGTGGGGTAGGACGTTCCATTTTAGTGTTTCTAGGTGTATTTTCAGAACCTAAGCAACATGTAGCCGAGCGTTGTCGTGCAGCAAAATCACTTTGTCGTGTCTCTCTTGGTACTGTGGCCGTTTCTCCTTCAATGTTCGGCTCAAATGCATCAATTGTAGTCGATAGTGATCTCTCGTGATGGTGTCACTCGGTTTCAACAGCTCATGATATATCACAAAACCTTTCTCTCCTTCACTGCTATGCCGGTCCTCGACTTCAAAATCACCGCTCTTGAAGTGTTGAAACCACTCACGTCACGTTTTTTCACTTATACACTCCGCAACAACTGTTTATGACCAACCCAATTTTTCTAAGAATTCCATAATTGCATAGTAAAATTCAATGATCTGCTTTGTCATTTTATTGCTTAGGTAAAGTAAGTTCTTGACGCATCTAGATTAAAATTATTCTCTTTCGCTACCTGCCAACAGAAATTAAATTGCCTGAAATAGTATTCAAAAGCGCAACAACTGTTTATGACCATCAGTTCAATTTCGTTATTTCTGGCGGATAGACGTGTTTAAAGAGGAAATTTTCGGGTTGTTGTAATTCTTTGTAATTTTGTGCATGAACAGTTTTTTAGAAAGATTTAAATATTATTGAAATGGGAAAAGGAACAACTTTAACGGCTTTCGAAATTGGTCAAATTAAAATATTGAAGGATACAGGGTGCTCAACTAGAGAAATTGGAAGAAAACTGAGGAGAAGCCATGGCGTGGTTATGAATTACCTGCGCGATCCGGGGAATTATGAGAAAAAGAGAAAGGGGGGAATTAAAACTGCAACATCGGAAAGGGAACGCCGCAGTTTATTGAGACTTGCATCAATGAACGACTCACAGCGAGAGAAATAGCAAACAGAGCAGGAACATCTGCTAGCCTAAGGACAGTACAATGCATTTTAAAAGAATGTCCACATTTAAAACGAATGAAAATGGAAAGAAAACCGGTTTTAAAGAAGGTTCACCAAGAACAGCGTTTGGCATTTTGTCGAAAATATATGGATTGGAATGGCAAAAAGTTATTTTTACTGACGAAAAGCGTTTCTGTCTTGATGGTCCTGATGGTTATTCTTTCTATTTTCACGATATACGAAAAGAAAACCGATTTCTCTCACGACGACAGACAGCATTTGGTTCCGTTTAGGGGTAGGGGCGCTGTGGTCGGCGTGGTCGATTTAGTAGTTCTTGATGGAAAACAAAACGCTCAAAAATATAAGGAGCTTTTAATGCAGGAGAAGATTAAAATAACGGAAGTTATGGAGACTACTAATTGGATTTACCAACAGGACAACGCCTTCATACATACTGCGAAGCTTGTCAGAAACTGGTTTTCAGAAGAAAATCTTTGTGTTTTGGACTGGCCAGCGTTATCTCCCGATCTGAATATATTCGAGAATTTGTGGGGATACTTATCTCGACGCGTGTACGCAAACAGCAAGCAGTACGACAGCAGATCATCCCTTATTGAAGGAATAAAGAGTGAATGGAGGAATATTCCTTTGGACTACGTTCAATAATTATAAAGCTCAGTTCCCAGCCGAATTTTTGAGACAATACAAAACAGTGGAAAACACACTCACTATTAAAAAATAAATTTATTATAAATTATTTTATTTGTCTTATTTTTCTCCGTAATTTTCATGTGGTCATAAACAGTTGTCGCGCCTTTGAATACTATTTCAGGCAATTAAATTTGTGCTGAAAGGTAACGAAAGAGAATAATTTTAATTTTGGTGCGTTACGAACTTACTCCACCTAACCAATAAAATAACAAAGGAGATCATTAAATTTTACTTCGTAATTATGGAATTCTTAGTAAAATTGGGGTCATAAACAGTTGTCGCGGAGTGTAGCAACATCGCCATAAGTTTCAACAATCATTCGACGCGCCTCAGGCGCAGATTTTTTTTTTTTTAATTGAAAGCAAAAAGCAAAATTTACGCTTATTTGGCTCAAACTTCTACATATTCGCGCACCTAAAAGTATGTGATGTCGATAAAACTGCTCAAATCTAATCATGTGTTGTTGACAGATGCCTAAGTTTACCATGTCACGTTTCTGATCCACCATTGTTGATCAGCATTACTGCTGCAATTTGTACTCCCGATATAAATCGTTTTATCATGTTCAATGTAAGCGCAAGGTATCGACAAAAAAAAGGTTTTTTTTACATTGATAACGGCTATATGTAAAATAACTTTCCCTGGGCTTACGGACGTTGGTATAATATGCCCTGTGCCCTTTGGAATGAATGCTTCACCAGAGGTTGTACCTTTTTTCTTTAATTAAAATGACAGCATATAGCCTTTGTTCTTTGTACGTCTAAAGAACTGCTTAACTATTTTCTAGCAAAAATTTAAGATTTATCTATTGTTTATCAAGAAATATTAAAGAACATCCCATTTTTCCCTACTGTAGGGACAAATCTTTAGTTTTACTGCGCTCAATATGAGTTTAATGTATGAAAATGTTGCGATCAAATTTTAGCTGGGAAACATAAAATATTTGATCTTGCAATTCAGCGTTCAATAAATAATAACTGTTTTTCGCTCTTTTCATTTTTCACTTTGTATACTGACGGTCCTGCCATTCCAAAATTATTTTTCAATAGATCGAATGGAGTTTCGGCCTCCTGATCTTTACCTTCCTTAACAATCCTATAAATTTTAATTTTTCGCAGATTTAGGTGGTCGGGAAACAGCCGCGGGTGCAGTGTGTTTGAATTGTACGCCTACCGGGATTTGAAATCACAACCTTCGTATTGTAGACCAACATGCTACTCACTAGACTACACGCAGACTCCAACCGCTAGTGATTAATAAAAATATTAAATTTCTATGGTCACATTGAACATGTTTACTTGAGAAGATAGTTGGGTAATTTCTAAGCCATAGAGACATTGACAGGAAGAGCTTGCCGCCGAACTTTTTATGCAAACTTCTGTAGAACTGCAACAGAGAAGAGACGGTTTTAACTTTCTGTTCATCGCTAAGTCGTAGTGACAGGAAAAATAGGGAAGAGTAAAACGACCTGCCATCTATCCTTCAAACATAATGATCTCGTTTCGTCTAATAATGTGACCTTTAGGCAAACACGTTTTTGCGCTTTGGCGTCGAAATCTTTGATATCTTTGAAGTTACCCTCCGGAACCGATAAAATATTTCACGTCCAGCGACGCTGCAACCTACTACAAGGTATAAATTGTGATCAAAAAGTACGCAAATATTAATATTTAATTAATTATCAATATTTATTTCGTCGCCTTTAAAGTAATCTCCATTAAATGCAACACACATGTGCCATCGTTTTTTCCAGTCCTCCAAACCACTTTCATAAGCACTTTCTCGTATGGCCTTTAGCTCCTTTGACGAATTTTTTTTAATGTCCTCGATCGACTGACTGAGGACGGGTTCCACGGAGCGGTAATTTCAATTTCGGGAATAGAAAAAAGTCACACGGGAACAAATTTGTTGGTTGATTGATTGAATTTTTTTGCTTTTTTGGCTTTAAATTCGGTCACAATTGAGGCTCTATGCGATGGCGCATTATCATCCTGGAAAATCCATGAATTCTTCTTCTATGATTCCGACCGTTTTTTACGGATTTACTCACACAAATGCTTGAATACAGTCAAATAGTACTCCTTATTAACCATCGGAACGAATACATGATGGATCAAACATCGAATATCGAAAAAAACCATGAGCATCATCTTGATTGTTGCGCGGCTTTAGCGTGGTTTTTTCAATTTCGGCTAATTTTTTTCATCCATTCCGATAATTGTTGACTGGTTTGCATGTCAAACTCATGTCTCATCACCAGTTATGATGCACTCCATGAATGTGGGATCATAATTCGCACAATCAAGCATTTTGTTTTTTTTTGTTTTTTTTTTATGTGACAGCGGAACTAGAGGGGTTACCCTTTTGTACTGAAGCACAGCTCCGGTGAAGGGTGAAGGATATTGGTTTTTGGGAATTAAGGGGATAGAGACGGAAGTGGCTATGAATATTTCTTTTAAATTGCTGAATATTGTAGTCATGTGGGAATACTGAGATGGGCAGCGAGTTCCATGTTCGAACACTCCGGTTTAAAAACAACTTAGCAACCATCTACAAGGCATTCATTCGACCACGTTTAGAGTACAATTCGCATTTATGGGCTGGGGCACCTAAAACACACCTTGCGCGCTGCTCGATCGAATCCAAAAACACGCGTTCCGACTAATTGGAGATGACACCATTACGAGTTCTGTTGACTCCCTCGAGCATCGTGCGGAACTTAGATCACTTATTCCTCCACCTTACAGTTTTCCCCGAAATACTCGTCAAGTTAAACGCGCGCACGAGTTTACCGTCAACCTTATTCCCACTCGTACAGTGAAATATAGACAGTCATTCATCTCCCGAACGTCCAAACTTTGAAACATATTGCCTGCTAGCATATTTTCAAGTAGGTATAACCTTCAGCGCTTCAAAAATAATGTCCATCGCCACTGCCGTCTCTCTCCCCCAAAATTCCCATAACATTACAACATTTCATCCTCTTCCTATACCGATATAACTGTGCAATGCATTATAGGGTGACCCCCTAAGTTATAATCGGTGCCTTAAAAAAAAA
Source organism: Chorisops tibialis (assembly GCA_963669355.1). Classification (NCBI taxonomy): domain Eukaryota; kingdom Metazoa; phylum Arthropoda; class Insecta; order Diptera; family Stratiomyidae; genus Chorisops; species Chorisops tibialis. The sequence goes on from OY770263.1 coordinate 268,940,284, forward strand.
ATCACGAAATTCAAGTGCGACCGAAGGTGTGGTTGAGAGAATACTTATGAGCACGTGAAGCAGCTCTAGTATTACGGAGTAAGGGCATACATGGGGGCAAAAGATTAGAGATTTCGTCCAAACAATCTCCATTGTAGTAGCGATACAAAAGGGTTGGGGAGCTTACAGTTCGTCTATGCTCGAGTGAATCAAGCGGAGAAGTGATGTCAGAATCTTCTATGCAAATAGGAGAGAAAAGTTTTGGCAGCTCCCACCAATAGGTGGGAAATAAATTCAAGACGTGGTCTAATACAGGCCTTATAAATTGTCAGTAACCCGGAAGCGGTGAAGTAGTTTTTATACCATTTTAAAAACAAACATTTAGATACTTCCTTGGCGATGTTAAATATATGCTCGTTCCAAGATAAGTTATCTGTGATTTGGATACCTAACATCTTAACACTTGAAGAGTTGGTTAATGGCTGGCCTCCGTCATTAAATTCAAATTGATTCTTACTGCCCCAACTAAGAATTTTAGCTAAGTCGTCATTCAATGATTGAACCATGTACCAACGTTGTTCTACTAAGCTAGTACATCGGGCTAAGCATGTCCAAAGGGACCTGTTTACGGTACTTTTTTTGAAAAAAATTCAGCTTTATTGGAACGAGTCGTGCAAGGACGTGTTTCATGGCCAAAGTATCCACCAAAATCGAACGAACGGACTCGCGAGAGATGTCTAGCTCTGCTGCTATCTCCCTAACACCGGCATAATCATTTTCGAGCACCATTTCCTTCATTTTTTTAATGTTTTCATCAGTTAAAGATGTCAAAGGTCATCCAGAACGAGGTTTGGTGGTCAAAAATTCACTTGGGTTCATTAATCGTTGACTGAAATGAAGTAGTCTTTTGATCAAATGGTGGTTCGCATTCACAGAGAATGTGCTTCATGTTCTCCACTTGACCATTCTTGCCTGTTACCGAGTACCAGTAAATAGCACACTGTGATTTTAGCCATATTTGGATATTCATTTTTGCAGTACTGAATGGTATGTAAAAGTATAAAAAAGGAAGAGGACCTGCGAAATCAGATTCGGCTTCTTTCCTGGCCAATAAATCAGCTTGCTCATTACCCTCAAAGCCACGGTGAAACAAACGAGAGGTACTCTGTTTTTATTGCCTAGTCCTATTAGTACCTGAAGGCAATCGAGCTTGATCGTATTTTAGATGACTGCAAAGCTAGTATTGCCACATTAGAGAAAATGTAAATGCCCTGATTCAGAATTTACTATCAATACTTTCGTGGCAAGAATAAGAACACGCATTCTTCCCCTTTATACTTTTCACCGAAAAACTCTCCAAGCTGAACGCACACACAAGAACACTTTTGCCTTCTCGATCCAACCAGTACAATATGAAATGTTTCAATAACAATATTCACCGTCCCTTCCATCTCTGTTCACCTAAACTATGTAAATTTATTTATTGTAATTCGTATACTAACATAGCTCTATCATAGTTATTAAATTCTGTGCCGTGAAAAAAAAACTCCTTTTCAAAAAATACAAATAGCTCCGTCGTTTTCGTTTTCCACCATCTTTATTATAGAGAGTAAACAAATCCACTAAATTGCGCCAACTGTATTCTCAATCACTTTACCAAAATAAATCTACAAAATAGCTTTGCAGGCTTCGTCATCATCCTCCATTACTATTTCGAAAAAAATAATAAGAAAACCACCATCCCAATAACAACTTCCCTAAAATGTTACATTAGAGTAGAATGTAAATGCTCCAGGATGCTCTCCAGCATCGCAACCATCTTCAAAATAAAAAAAACAATCAACAGCCTTTAAGGTTCTTCTTTACCTGTCTTCTGCTAAATATTTTTTGCTAAATATTACACTTACGCATTCTTACATTGAATTCCGAGTTATTATATTAATTTGAATCAGCGCAAAAGCAACTAATGCAAAAACGCTTAATACTAGACGAGACTGATCATTGAAACTTCAAAAGTGAACAAATTTATCAAAAAACTTGAAAGAAGAAGAAGATAGGTATAAAAGAGCCTTAAAAAAAGAGCTAACGTCAGCCGTCTTACAATCTTCTTTCGACCAAGAGTACTGCTTCATTTTTCAAAGGCATCAATTGCCTGTTCTTATTGCGAGAAACATGAATAAACGAATAATGAATTTTGTCGACCATGCTAAATTTGGAGTGCCTGACACTTTGTGCCTTTTAAGTCCAGAGACCCCCAACAAAAAGCGCGAGTACATCACCTTTCCACGCGAAAAGTCATCCAGATTGGGGGAATATGAAATGCGCACACTGGACGCCAACTGGGAGGCAACCAGAAACACTTTCCTAACTAGTGTTAAAGAATCTGTGGGATATGTGCAAAGCGGTAAGAAACCCTGGATGTCGCAAAACACATGGGACAAGGTTGGCGATCGGAAAAAAGCCAAATTGGCAACCAATCAACACCCAACTTGAGACAGAACTACCGCGATGCACATATACAGGTTAAAAAGGCTGTTAGACGCGACAAGAGAAAGGCCATTGAAGATCTGGCAAACAAGGCAGAATCTGCGGCTTACCTTGGGGATATGGGTTCACTATTTAAAATCATGAAACAGTTGACGAACAGGAATTTCACCGCCAACCACCTGGTGAGAGATGTCAACGGAACTCTCCTTAATATAAGTGAACACCAGTTGCGACGATGGAAGGAATACTTCTCTGATATTTTAAACATCTTTTCGGAGGAAGATATTATAGAAACAGAACCACTACGAAACATCCAAACGCAACAATCCTCGGACAACCGAACTCCTCAAATCGGATCCGGAGATAACAGCCGATATACTCCTCCCACTCTTTACTGAGGTGTGGAATGAAGGAAGATATCAGACTGAATGGAAGGAGGGCGTCATTGTGGAAATTTCGAAGAACGGCGACCTTCGGGATTGTGGCAATTGGCGTGGTATATGTCTACTTACTGCCGTATCAAAAATTATGGCTAAGGTAATTCTCAATAGGATTAGTGATGTTGTCGAGAGCACTCTCGAAGTTTATCAGGCTGGATTCCGTAAAGGGTCGTCTTGTACCGACCACACAAATACCCTACGGATAATATTGAAACAGTCAGCCGAAATGGGTTCGCCACTACATCTCATGTTTGTGTACTTCGAGAAGGCTTTCGACAGCGCCAGCGAGATTACATATGGAATGCTTTGCGTAGGAGAGGTATTCCAGATAAGGTCATAGCTATGATTAAAGAATCCTCACTATTTAAAATCATGAAACAGTTGACGAACAGGAATTTCACCGCCAACCACCTGGTGAGAGATGTCAACGGAACTCTCCTTAATATAAGTGAACACCAGTTGCGACGATGGAAGGAATACTTCTCTGATATTTTAAACATCTTTTCGGAGGAAGATATTATAGAAACAGAACCACTACGAAACATCCAAACGCAACAATCCTCGGACAACCGAACTCCTCAAATCGGATCCGGAGATAACAGCCGATATACTCCTCCCACTCTTTACTGAGGTGTGGAATGAAGGAAGATATCAGACTGAATGGAAGGAGGGCGTCATTGTGGAAATTTCGAAGAACGGCGACCTTCGGGATTGTGGCAATTGGCGTGGTATATGTCTACTTACTGCCGTATCAAAAATTATGGCTAAGGTAATTCTCAATAGGATTAGTGATGTTGTCGAGAGCACTCTCGAAGTTTATCAGGCTGGATTCCGTAAAGGGTCGTCTTGTACCGACCACACAAATACCCTACGGATAATATTGAAACAGTCAGCCGAAATGGGTTCGCCACTACATCTCATGTTTGTGTACTTCGAGAAGGCTTTCGACAGCGCCAGCGAGATTACATATGGAATGCTTTGCGTAGGAGAGGTATTCCAGATAAGGTCATAGCTATGATTAAAGAATCCTACGAAGATGCAAGGTGTCGTGTCTTGCATAGAGGAGAGCTGTCCGAGAGCTTTCCTGTGCGAACGGGTGTCAGACAAGGCTGCATATTATCACCAGCACTGTTTCTGGTGGTAATAAATGACATCTTAAAAGCTGCACTGGAAGGTGGGGAAGGTAAAGGTCTTCAATGGAGACTATTTAACATCTTAAGTCACCTTGATTATGCTGATGACGTGTGTTTGCTTGCACATACCCGTTCGGACTTAGAGTCAAATGTTCACTCGTTGCATTCTAAATGCCAACCCAAAATCTTAAGGATTATAATCCAGAGTTTGTCTGGCGAGGTTTTGCTTATGCGCTACTTTACCACATCCGCCTATGAATTTCAATGTCTATTTTAATCTATCCAGTTGCACTCCAAAGTTTATCGTTGAAGATCACATCTGGCCAGTATATTGAAAATGTTTCGGAGGTATTGGTTCACGAAAGTTTACAGCTTCTTGACAAGCCTAACAGTCACTTTCCATGTAGTTGTAATACAACCATATTTACTCTAGAATGGCACTACAGCCCAAATCGGGTCTTGGCCTCCTGACCTTCACGTTCCTTAACATTTTTCATTATTTATTATGGAATGGTTGTTAACCCTTCACACAACCCTCTATCTACGAATTTTTCAGGAGATCTTTGTGTTTGTGCATTGCACATAAAGGCCGAAATTGCCTATAACACAGGTCATTCTCTAAAAAAAAAAAAAAAAATCTCTCTGAACCTCCAAAAACGGAGAAATGGTACCGACGGCCTGACGAGGTTTATTCATTCGAGCCACAATATACTCCATGCTCTCAATGCTTCCGAAGTATTGAAAATCTTGCATCTTTTCCACTTGTTTGTTCAGAACAATCGATGCGCTTGTGCTCAAACCCATATGCATGTACTTTGTTTTACGCACATTATTTTCAGTCATGCCACGAGCGAACGGTTATGTGCAGGCAAACACACGTCATCACCATAATCAAGGTGACTTAATATGTAATACCATTGACACAAAGCGGTTCTAATTATAATTTAGCTAATTCGTAATTTAGCTCGTCTTCGTCGTTAGTGGAATGGTAACACATAGCACTTTGCTAATTAAGAAGAGCCACTCACCCATCTGTGATATTTTTAAAAAGTTGAATTGCATAGCCAATAGGCAATCAAATTTTTCAAGCAAGACCACAAAAGAAGAAAAACAATCCTTAGTCCTGTTTTGCAAGTCATGTTTCATTGCTGGGCGTTTAAATCACGCTGCAAAGATTTTATAGAAGTCAGAGCTGTCAGAAAATGACTTTTCTTCTCTCTTCCACGAAAATTTATGAAAGCTCCAGCTCTAGCACAATCATCATCATTATGGCCTAAATTATGAGAAAAATTAGAGAATTTAGCTAAATGAGATGATTTAGCTGATAAATGATCACTAATTTGGTAGCCGTTTAATGATAATTCAGGCCTTAATTATAATTAAGCTGCGCTATGTGTCAATGCTATTAAACAGTTCCCACAGATGACCTTTATCCTCCCCACTCTCCAGTACAACTTTTAAGATGTCATTTATTATCACCAGGAACAGGGTTGATGATAATATGCTGCCTTGTCTGGCACTCGTTCGCATAGGAAAGCTCTCGGACAGCTCTTCTTATGTAAAACTCGACGTCCTCCATCAACATTTCAGATTGCTTATACGTATTTGTAATTTTGTTGTTATGCACTAATCTAAATTGACTTTCGTCCAAATTTTTCTATGAAAAATTAAAAACAAAATATTCATGCAAATATGAACGAATTCAATAATTCATTGCTTTTATTTCATACATCATTTCATTGCTTCACAGATTTTTCGCTTATAGTTACTAATTCAAAAGTAACAAGAATTTAACGCACACATGCTATAAAATTTTAGTATAATTAGGCTAAGAAATGTCAAATATCAATTTCTAAATGTACTTATAATATTTATTTATATTACCTACCCTAAAATTGTTTTCTTCTTCTTTTTTTATATATCTTTATAAATCATACTAATGATTGTACTGAATAATCTACAATCCCATTGAATTATGATCCACGGATGATTTAACAATTGGGAATTATTCCTAAACAAAAAAAAAAACAATGTATTCATAAAACTCATTGAAAATAATCAACACCAATTTGATGATCTAATAATTGCGTTGTTGTTCGAATAATCAACATGAAATTCGACAAAACTCTGAATTAAAAAAATAAAATGAATTCGAAATTTACAATAAATCGTAAGTATTGGTGTTGTGATGTAATCACAAGAATTTTCGAAATTCTATCGTGTTTTTATTTATTTTTTTATTTTAATATTTCTTTTTGTTATTTTCCTTTTACCTGTTAAATGTGCCTAACACATAAATGTATTAAAAAAATTTTAATTTGATCTTTATTGAAATTTTCATTGCGCTTTATAGTAAGAGGTTAAGTTGAAAATATTGTTTGAGAAAATTTTCGAACAAATAGTTTTAGCTCATATCGACTACGTATAATATGAATGTTTTGTCTAATTCGTTTCAGACTGTAAAAAAAAGTTCAAATTGTGAAATCATTTAAAGATTTTACGTAGCATGTATGAGCTTTTCAAAAAATTAAAATTATTAATAAATTAATCTTAACCATTACTATGATCATTAGAATACACTGCTTTTTAGAGGTGTTATAAAACTATAAACAATTTAAGTCGTTATGGAAGGGACTCATACAGCTTAGTTTTCATCTGCCTTATATACATTTGGTCTTAAAATTTTTTCATGTTGTTTTAGACATGGCGAAGTCATTGCTTTCATTGATTTTTGTGAAATTGAAATTTTGTAAATTAGATATCCAGAAAGCTTTAGAATTCTGATTATTTGTAGAACCCCATGCCCTACTTCACCATAAATACGAGTTTGAAATTATAAGCCTTAAGAGAAACTTGTTTGTTGATATCTCCAGCTTCATAATTCTAGGGATTTTGTTGTATTTCCTCATAAAGATGTCTGTTGTGAAGCTGAATGTTGTAGAGAATAAGGCTGTGTCACAAGCCTAGTCAATAAAATTTTGTTTTATAGTTGGTAATTTTGAACTGAGAACCCTAAGAACCAAGGGGTACAACTTTCACCTCATTTTTTTTTATCATAAAATGTTGTGAGTAAGTAACCAAACAACCTAAAAAAAATTATTTTTTTTAATCTTAATTTTAAAGAAACGTAAAAGTTTACAGTTTTAAAAGTTTACAAGAAACTGTTTGAAATATCAGACACGATGGTGAAGTAGGACACCATTCCTTCGTACTTAATTCTTTTCTTCACAGTTTTCATTCCCACAAAAACAAACGATAAAACTACAACTTTATCTTATGCAATTTTTCGTTAGTTATTTGTTTTTCTCTCCCACTCACATTTCACATCACAAATACCACTTTTTTTATTCCATAAGATTTTTCTTAGATATAAGATAATAAAATAATTTTGCTTATCATCTTTTGTAATTTATTTATTTTTATATATCTTGCTTTTATTTTCATGCTGCATTCTTTTCTGTATAAAAAAAAAATATCAAAAATCTTATCAAAACATAAATCTTTCCTCGTTCGTCAAAAACACACAAAAACACAAAACTTCAACTCATATCGACTCGATAAAAAAAAACTGAAACATTTCATTTTCAAACAAAAAATGTTTTTCAATGTACAAAAACCAAAATGTTGAATGCTTTATACGAATTTCAAAACAAAAAAAAAAACGTGTAAAAAAAATTTATCAAAATAAAATATCAACAGAAGATACTTGAAGCCTGCATCACAGTTAAGGTACGGCGTTAATCAAAATTAAGAGAAATAAATAAATGTTTTATTTAAAAAGAAAAAAGAAAAACAATAGACATGTGTGAAGTTTCTTATTATAGATTTGTATTTATTTATTTTTTTGGGTAAATGGAATCAACGAGTGTATTTTAGTGGATCAGATTTATATATTTTTATTTTCTAGTATTTAAACAAAAAAATTGTGTAAAGTTTTAATTTGCATCCCCTCCACAAGTTTGATTTTTTTAGTTTTTCTGTTTATAATATTCGGAAAATTTTTTTGTAGGAGTTTTAGTAAATTGAAAATTAATTTACTGTTTATATGCAAATTGCATAATTTGCATGAATTTATTTTTTATTTAATAGAAAACTCAATTTAGTTAATAATTCTATAAATAAACACTAATCAAAATTATTTACAGTAAAATTAATCACAATTTATGAAATTGTTTGTTTACTTTTTTTATGCAAATTTTAGAGAAATTTGTTGTTTTCTTTTTCTTCATAAATTGACGGCAGTTCTGTTGTTATTGAGGCTTATTCGATATGTATGATTAACGTGAAGTTTCAGACTAAAGTCCTATTTGCGAAGGTATAACTACACGGTTGTCTTTAGCAAAGCGGATTGTTTTTGTGACGACCATCATTAACGTCCCCGAAGTTAGCAGTCTATACCGAATTTTCAGTTCAGTATTCATACAACTGGATGCGAGATCTATCTAAATCTCTAGCTGTCTGAGGGTGAAGACGGCGGGTTGTAATCGCAACTCCACGCCGAAAAACGAGGATCAAATTCCAAGCTTTACTACTTGCGATCACAGTACATACAGTAGAATCACTCAGCCAGTTTCGAAAATACACGTGTGTTTCCTCTCCCTGAAGCTTACAGTGAACATTTAGTCTGGTCTTTCCATTTCATTTTCGCAAGGATTTGTTTTATTGGACAAGAGCAAGCGAAATTGTAAGCACCGCCGACCTTAACTCGCGCATCCGCCGTCCAAGTTGAATACGACACGAGCAAAAGCTCTAAGAATGCCATGCCCAGGAAAGCGAGATAAGAAGTGTCGCAGACTCGGCGGGACACGTCGCGGACGTGTTGGTCAGTGCTCTTCTTCTTCTTCACTACAGCCCAAATCGGACCTTGTCCTCCTGACATTCAGATTCCTTAACATTACTTATTGCGGAAGGGTTGTTAGCCCTTCGCACAACCCTCTTTCTACGAATTTTTCATTTTTCGTAGATTGAGGTGACCAAGGTATATCCAAGCAGACAATGTGCTGGAATTATGTGTTGTGTCGACAGGGATTTGAACTCACGACCTTTGCATTACAAGACCAACACGCTACCCGCTAGGCTACACCCTAGTGGTCAGTGCTCTTGTCTCTTTCTTTTTCGGAGATAATGACGTCAAAATTTAGAGGTCTCTCACGAAAAACGTATTAAAACAGGCAATATACAGAGTTCATTTACTGTGTTGCCGATGTATGTATAGCCGTCACCACTACGTGCTCTCCGAAGGGACCTCAACTTTAGATGTGCCAATTAACTCAAGCCATGTCACATCAGTACCTTACTCGCCTGGGCTTGCATTTTACAATAAATTCTGTGCTACTTCATTGCAGATTTCCTAAACAAACTCTGGAAAGTAGATCGAAATTAAAAGCTGGCATTTTCATTTTATTTCAAACAACAATAACTACTAATGTTCAACGTCAATAAAAAAAAAGAAAACACAACATTTCTCATTTCTTTGCATTACAAAAATTTTTCTCTCACTAACCGCACCCTAGAGTTTGCGTGCGAATTCATTTCTCTTAACTTTTAGTGTACCTAAATGTAAATTTTCGATATGAAACTGTCTTTTTTTTTAAAAAACAAAAACTTTTCTCTCATAACTATAGAATTCGTTATCGACGGACGGTATGAAGGAAGACTTTAGCGATTTACCGCCAAATCAACGACGTAAAAAACTTCAAGCAAAAATCCAAGATCTTCAACAGAAAATCAGTCAAGAAACAGCGGCAAGAGATGGTCTTATGAAAATGAAAGTCGTTTACGAAACGAATTCGAGTCTGGGAAATCCGATGACAGTCGAAGGACAACTGAACGAATCCGAACATAAATTGGAAAAATTGAAAATCGATCTTAGGAAATATCAAGCTTATTTGGAGAAAGCCAATAGTTTACCAATGGCCAATAATAGTCCACAAGCACATCGAAATTTACAGAATGGACATCGAGTATCGAGGTAAGTATTTTAAATAATTTATTTTGATTTTAGCTTTTCGTTTTGTTCAAAATTTTGTTAATTTTTCTTCTATTACTTTTATCGTTTTTATTATTTTTGTTAATTTTGTTCTTTGTTAAAAAAAAATTATTAAAAACAGACATTCCAACGGTAGCGGCGATAACGACGAAAACGATGATCATCACGACGATGGCGGAAGCTTAAGCAGGTCAGATTCAGAGGATAATGTGGCGCAAATAGAAAACGGGCTTAATATTAATAATAACGGGTACAGATTTGTCGTATTGTCAAAAAACAAAAAATCAACACAAAATAACATTCTTCTATTTGCTTTTATGTTTTTTATAGCGTTTTTTATTCGTGATAGCAATTTTTAACGTTTCGCTGTAAATAATCAGATTAACTTTTTGAAGATTTTTTTTTTCATATTCATTTCTCAAATGCTGGGTTTATATTTCGCGCATGTTAGCCCAGAATAATTTTAAAAAAATCAGTATTTTCAGTTTCATAGTTGAAAGAAAAGATTTCCGGATTCTACACTATCACGCTTTATTAGTCGTGACGTTTCGGTCTGTGCTGAGACCTAAGGACTCAGCAGAGATCGAAATTTCACGAATAATAAAGCGTAGCAGTATATAATCTGGAAAACTTTTCGAAATGCACTGTGAAAACATTCACCAAACCTGTTTCACAGTTTTCCATTTTTTTTTGGTTCACTCTTCGGGTTCACTTCCATGTGAAAAGCTTTGCTTTTAATTTTCAAAATTAATCTGCTCGCAATCCTACACTCTGCATTTAAATTGTTATTTTTTTCTAGATACAATTTAAAAGTTATAAGTTTGATATAAAATTTGTAACGTTAAGAAATAAAAAGAAAAGGTGAATGACACAGAAATTTATGTTATCTTTCGAAAATCTCAAAATCACAAGTCCGTCATACTGCACGCTCTGCAGCTAAAAAAGGCGATGAGCTATAAAGTTTAAATTTTGTACATGTAATTTCTGACGAAAAAGAAAGGTGAAGTTCGTGATCAAAACGCTTCATTCCTTCTACCCTCTCTCTTTCATAAAAAATGAAACAATTGTACAACTTTGTAATAAGTAGGGTTTCTTGGGAACTATGGCCTGCCCTAAACTAAATTTGATGATTATGTAAAAATAACTGAAATACTCCCACTTCCCCATACGAACTGCACAATTTCACGAAAATCAATTTTCTCAGTACCGATCGAATTTAATAAGCTCTAGTTTTGTGCAAAATATCTGAGAAGCAAATGTAGTGTGATGCGTTCAAGCGCCCACGCACTCGTTTAGCACCTCTCATACACATGGCTCAATTTAATACAATCCAAACTTCCTCGATCAATTTCAATTTTTCAAACATGGCATTTTGTGTAAAACATTTCGATAGTAACTTTAATTTAATGTAACAAAAAATTAATTCAATGCTGTCATCCTTTTGCAAAATATAGTAATTTCTTAAAGCTAAAAAATCTCGATTTCATCTAGAATATAGCTTATGCTTTCCACCTAATCATATCTCAATTTAATCTAGTACAGAGCTCTGATCTCAAACATTTTTTCACATCTGTTTCAGCAGTTTCTCATTCAGCTGGACTGCTCTTCGTTCAACTTTTTTCTGTTTACCCCTAAATCGAATTCCCGATTTTAAAAGTTCAGCATAATGTTTTTTCAGTTATACCTATCTTAACTTTCTTAATTCTATCTTCAGATAAACTTTTAAATCTCTTTTCGAACCATCATGGTAGAAAATTCTATTTTAATTCTACTTTCGAATAAATTTCTATCAACCAGTCAATCAATTTTCTGTTAAGACCCCCTATAGGGGCATTGTACAGAAACAGTTCTTTTCCACAAGGCGCATCGGCCTTTAGTTGCGGCCAGGACTATTTTATTCCTCTGGCCTCCTGTTTAAATGCTCACTTCCATGTGTTACCAACCCGAATTCTTCCGGGAGGATTATAACCCAGAGCTTGTTTAGCGATGTTTCGCTCTGGTTTCCTCATAGTGTGACCGATGCACTTCCACTTTCGCCTTTGAATCTTAATGTCTACTTTAGTCTGTCCAGTTGTACTACAAAGTTCGTCGTTGGAAATCACTTCTCGCCAAAATATCCCTAAACACGTCGGAGGCATTGGTTCACGAAAGTTTACAGTTTCTTGGCAAGTTATTTCACGATCATTTTCTCTGTATTACAACCAAATACTCGCAGCTTCATGCGAAGGGAGATTTCTCTTAACCTTCTGAAAGTGGAACGGATACCGAATGCCTGACAAGCTTTATTTATATGAGCCTCAATATCCTTTTCGGCTCCGCCGTCCATGCTGACAATTCTTCCGAGGTAACAAAAATCTTGCACCTCTTCAACATCTTGTCCGTTAAGATCAATCGGTGTGCTTGTGTTCGAACCCATGTACATGTATTTTCTTTTACGCACAATAAATTTCTAGAAAATATTTAATTTGAAATTTAATCATTCTTTCAGCTATACATTAAATTTTTTTAATTATGCTATAAAATTTAAGGCCAATTTTCGCCATAAAAAATTTCGTCCCGAGGGAGAAAACAACTCTTAATTCCTAATTATGCCTTCAGACTTATTTTCTAATTGAGTTGTTGCCTCTGTCCTGTTATTCTATTCTTAATTACTATGTTAATTTTGCTTTCGGGGTTATGCCTTAAAATCATAACATCAACATAAATTTCAATCTATTAGTTACATCTCTCAGTTAAGTTAACGCGAAGAGATTGAATCTATTCCAAGCCATCCATTAAATTCCACATCTTGCTAGCAGATCTGTGACAACAAAAAGCAACCTGCATCGTATCTTTATTTATAAAATGAAACATAAAAATTGCTGGAGAATTTAAAATTGCAAGTATATTGCTTGTAGTTTAAAATTCTCCATAAATCCTATTTTTACAAAATAAAAAACGCTATAAATTTTCATTTCCTTAGAGGCATTTTTTTATAAATTGAAATTATTTAATTAATTATTTGCATGCTTCATAAACACAAACACATTTTTGCTAATTGTACGAGTGGTGTTCGATAGGTTTTCGGTACAATTAGAGTATGCTCCATCAAAGATAACTGATTACGTAAAGCTGCTGTTTAAGTTCAACAACCATCATAACAGCTCACCAGACTCAAGTTCAAGCTTACTAGAAAGATAGAGTTAAATATATAAAATAATCAGACACCGGAGTGTAAAACTGCATTTACGCGAAATTTATGCGGTTGTATTCGATGTGCACAGCGTCAATTGTTTTCTAGTGATCGAAAAAATATAAGTATAGCTACTTTCAAATTGAACTCATTCTACAATGCGACATTATTATGTCAGACATCACCAGTTTGACGTAGATTTTTTACTATTTGCAAAATTGACTAAGCTAGTGTGTAGTCTAGTGGGTAGCAACAATGCGATGTTCTGCAGTTCAAATCCTAGTCGATCTATAATTTCAGCACACTAATTGCGGGGGTGGCCTAGTGGGTAGCGTGTTGGTCTTGTAATGCGAAGGTCGTGAGTTCAAATCCCGGTCGACGCAATATATAATTCCAGCACATTGCCTGCTTGGATATACCTTGGTAAACTCAGTCTACGAAAATGAAAAATTCGTAGAAAGAGGGTTGTGCGAAGGGCTAACAACCCTTCCACAATAAGTAATAAAAAATGTTAAGGAACCTGAATGTCAGGTGGCCAAGGCCCGATTTGGGCTGTAGTGCCATTGTAGAAGTAGTAGAATTGCGAGAATGAAAATTCGTAGATAAGTGGGTTGTACAAAGGACTACCAACCCTTTCACAATAACTATTGGGGGTTTAAAAAGAAAAACCCCCGTTTTTTTCCAAAATTCGAGCCTTTATTGTGCAAAAAATATTTATTCTTCGAAGAATTGTCCGTAGCTAGCCACAACTTTTTTCCCATTTTTTTGGAGCATACGGATTCCGTTTCGAAAGTACTGCTCTTTTTTAGTCGATCCACGAATCGACCCAATTTTTGGCTTCTTCGTAAGAACGGAAATGCTGCTCAGCCAGGGGCAATGTCTGTTGAATACGGTGGAAAGGGTAGGACGTCCCATTTCAGTGTTTCCAGGTAGGTTTTCACAACGTAAGCAACATGTGGACGAGCGTTGTGTAGCAAAATCACTTTGTCGTGTCTCTCTTCGTATTGCGGTCGTTTTTCCTTCAATGCTCGGCTCAAACGCATTCGCTGTGTTCGTAGTGAGCTCCTGTGTTGGTTTCACCCGAATGCAGTAGATCACCGTACACCACGCCGAGCCAAATACACAGCATGAATTTTGGAGCCATGGATGTTGGGCTTGGCCTTCGATGATGATGCATGGCTGTGGTACTCCCACGATTTTTTTTGCTTTGGATTATCTTAATGGATCTACTCATCCTCAGCGACAATGAGATGCTAAAAACCATTCCTTTTTAGCCGTTGAAGCGGCTGTTCGTATGTGAAAAACAGCCGTTCGACGTTGCTTGGCTTCAACTCGTATGCCATCCAATATCCCTGCTTTCGCATCATTCCCAAGATTTTCAAACGATGTGAAATGGCTGGTTGAGTCACGCAGATTGAATCTGTAAGTTGTTGTTGCGTTTGGCATGAATATTCGTCCAGTATTTCCTCCAATTCTGCATCTTTCAACATTTTAACCGTTCCGAGGCGCTCCTTGTCTTCCACGCCGAAATCATCCACTTCGTGTTAGAACCATTCGCTATACGTTCTTTCACTAAAAGCACCCTCACCATAAGTTTCAACAATCATTCGACGCGCCTCAACCGCAGATTTTTTTGAATTGAAGGCAAAAAGCAAAACTTTCCGCAAATGACGCTTATTTGGCCCAAACTTCGACATTTCGCCTACAAAAAAGTATATGACGCCGATAAAAGTTGACAAATATAATGATGAGGAGTTGTTGACAGATGCCTAACCATATGGTGCGACATTTCTGATTCGCCATTTTTGACCAGCATTTACTGCTGGCGCCATATATGGGAAACGGTGAATGTTCAGCCGATTTCCAGGGAAGAAAACAAAGCGTTGCCCGCCAATTATCGCCCCATCGCCATTACTTTCGTTCTGTCGAAAGTGATGTAAACGGCTGTGAATCGCAAAATAGTCCGCTATCTTGAAGATAACAAACTTATCAATGATCGCCAATACGGATTCCGTTCCGGACGATCTATAGGTGACCTCTTGGTATATCTGACTGATCGTTGGAACTCTTGTATCCATAAATTTGGCGAAGGTCAAGTTCTGATCCTTGACATCGCTAAAGCGTTTGACAGAGTTTGGCACAAATGTCTCCTAGTGAAGCTCAATGCAGTCGGCTTTAATAATAACCTCGTAAAATGGATTGAGAGTTTCTTATATGAACGCACCATACAAGTTGTAAGCGATGGCGTGGCATCTTCTCCCTTTCCCATAGACTCCAGAGTCCCCCAAGGCTCTGTTTTATCACCCACACTCTTTCTTATTTTGATCAATGACCTTCTGTCAACGGTCAATCCGATACAGTGCTTTGCAGATGACAGTACCCTAGATAACATCTATGAATTCGACTCGATTACTAACGCTCATCGTGTCCCGGTAGCATCTAAACGTGCCGAACTATTTGGATCATTGAACTCTGACCTGAACCTAATCTTGGAATTGGGCAGGATAAATAGAGTAGAGTTCAACACCTCAAAAACACAGGCCTGTCATCTTTCCCTTAAACGTGATGTCTCGGCGTCGGTTTCTAATGTAACCTTCGGTGGTGTCCTAATAGACTCTTCCGAATACTTCTCACTCCTTGGCGTCAAAATAAATAACCATCTTAATTGGAACCAGCACATACTCGACGTAGCACTTAACGCTTCCAAACGCCTAGGAGTTCTCCGAAGATGTAAAAAATATTTTACTTCCAATGCTAGTGTGCAGCCTAGCGGGTAGCGTGTTGGTCTACAATGCGAAGCTCGTGAGTTCAAATCCCAGTCGACGCTTAATACCTGCACACTGCCTGCTTGGGTATACCTTAGTCACCTTAATCTACGAAATAAAAAATTCGTAGATAGAGGGTTGTGCGAAGGTCTAACAACCCTTCCACAATTAACAATGAAAAAAATGTTAAGAAACCTGAAGGTCAGGATGCCAAGGCCCGATTTGGGCTGTAGCGCCATTGTAGTAGAAGAAGGACCTATCAAATATCTATAAGGCCTACATTAGACCACGCCTCGAGCACAATTGCGATGCTCGATCGTGTCCAGAGACAGGCGTTCCGACTAATTGGAGATTAAGCCAACACGGTTTCTATAGACTCCCTAGAGCATCGCAGAAATGTCGGAGTACAAGCATTTACTACCGCTACTTTCATGGTAAATGCAGTGAGGAACTTGCTAAACTTATTCCACCTCTGTACACATTTCCTAGAAAGACTCGCGTAGCTTCAAGCGCACATGAGTTAACTGTTTAGCTTCCAACTTCCCGTACAAAGAAATATAGGCAGTCATTCATACACCGAACTTCTAAGCTTTGGAATGCATTGCCAGAAGCTGTATTCCCATTATCATACGACCTTTGACGTTTCAAACTCAACGTCCACCGGCATTTTAGGCTTTTCCCCTCTTTTAATCCCGTTTAACCTTAACTCATATTTTTTTTCCCTTACCGACATGTCTGTGTAAATTACATTAAAGGGTGACCCTCTAAGTTGTGTTCGGCTACGTAAAAAAAACGGCGGCTTTCAATTTATACTCCCGATAATACAATCTTAAGGAACCTGGTGGTCAGGAGGCCAAAGTTCGATTTGGACTGTACTGCCATTGAAGAAGAAGATCGACTTTTTGCATGTTTTTCACTCAACCCGAATGCCGAGCTTCGAGTTAATTGTATCTCATATTTTCCAAAATAAAAACAATTATAATGTATTCGATCGAGCAACGCAAGATGTGTTTTGGGTGGGAAGGGGGGAGCTTTCAACAATGTAACGACAGAAGCTACTGCAGAGGCTCTCCGCACTGCTGAAGTAAATAAAACGGTCAGCGCATATATCGAAACATTGCTCAGAAACAGCGTCGGAATGGGGCAAACGCACCAGTAGAGGAACGCCACAAGGAGTTTAACCTCCATTTTTGTGCGTACTGACTCTGAAAGGCATACTCAATGATCTAACAAGTTCGGGGGTAAATTTTGTGGCTTATGCTGATGTTGTAGTGATACTAGTACATAATATCTGAACTCACGGAAATAGTACTCAATAAACTACACGACTGGGCAAAAAGCATCGGGCTTAACGTAAACCCGCAAAAAACGAAACTGGTACTCTTCGCTGGGAAAACCAAAAGTTTGGAGTTCAGTTTACCGAAAATATTAAGCAGGAAACTGTGCGCGACCATGCAAAGTATTTGTGACTAAGCTAACATGGAAACAAAATGTTGAGAAGCGATCAATTAAATCCAACATCGCAAGAAGATGTTCGGTAGGAAGTGGGGTTTGAACCCGAATATAACACAAAAGATCTACACGGCTATGGTAAGACCAATTCTGCTTCCCGGCATACTGACATGGCGACATTCACTGAATAAAGTAGCATACCTGCATAGATTAGAAAAACACAAATCAAGACGTGTCAGGGAATCACTGAGTCTCCTAAGACTACATCCTCAGATTCGCTGTCTCACTCTCTTTGCCGCCAATCGTTATGTTCGCAAGAAGCGTGACATCCAAGTGGGTTGTTGGACTCAAGAAGTCTAAGTAATTTAAAACGCGCCCGTACGGATATAGTAGCGCACGCCTTCCTGCAATAACCACGGTTACAAAGTCTGGGTTTGATAGGGAATTCTCGATACGTTTACTGAACAGGGAACACTGGGAAATGAACCGGGGACCCTACAGGACCAATAAATCTATACACTGATGGTTCCAAACTGGAAGGAGTAGCGGAAGTACTCAACTGACCTTCTAACGGGCTCGTTCTTCACGTTGCCGAATGCATTTTTCAGGCGGAATTCTGGCAGAAGGCAACCAAAATCGCCAACACGCCACGGACCTTTATTGAAAAGATTAATGTCTATGCATATAGTCAGGCTGCCTTGAAGGTACTACAATCCTATATCATCAAGTCTAAGACAGTATTCAGATGTCGACATGCACTACAAAATCTCAGTGCCAAGAGAAAATTCGATATTTGCTGGGTTTTGGGACACAATAACACGCACACATGCATGGACGAGCTAGCAAAAAGAGCTGCTAATCTTGAACTAGAATCTGCAGAAAACTTACCACAGCCATATCGTCAAAGACTCATTAGACGCGATCTAGGCGAATCCATGTGGAAATAAATCACAACCTGTAAAGCCACGAAATCAATGTGGAATGTGAGTGACACGAAAAAGACAAAACTCTTATTATCATTATCCAAAAAGCAATGTGGGACATTGATAGGTATTGTTACCGGCCTTATTGGAGCATATACATATTGAATGGGTTTGGTATCGCATGACTTCTGCAGAAATTCCAAACAGCTAGGAGAGAAGGAGACGGTGGAGCAGGAGGCTTAAACTCTCGGTGTACCGGTCCAGTGGCGTGACTTTATAGTTAGGGGAAGCAATTATTTTTTTATATATATTGGTTTATTACGCTTAAGCAATATATTATAAATATTACTAAAACCTCTCTCGTCAGCTACTTGAAACATTATTAATGTTGAGAGCACCCAGGAATCACAATCGTGATATAAAAAAATGATCTTCATTCGCCCCTACTACCACACAGGAGCTTAAAGCGCCTGAATTAATAAATTAACGGACAATCCATATTGTTCAATCCCTTCAATAAATGGCATTTTATTTGCTAGGGTGGTAACGAACTGAAATTCGAAGAAATATTTTAGTAACGTCTTGCTTTGACAGACCCTTCAACCTTTTTATACTCTAGATGAAATCTGAGAGTATATTGTGTTTGTCTTACCGTTTGTAACGCTAAGAAATAATGCTCGCAAAGAGCCGCCAAGGGTACTGAGTATGGGTATTCTGAGTTGCTTTCTGTCCGTCTGTCTACAGCATAACTCTCGCAAGCTTTGAGCTATAGTGCTGAAAATTTTTGTGTGTCATTTGTAGCAAAAAAGTAACTTTAAGTTCGTGAATGGGCTACATCCCCCCACTCCTACTCCCTCCCATACAAATTTCATGAAATTTCGAAATAAAAAGAAATTGATTTTTTTTTTAAACTATTTAAGCTGTCGACTTGAAATTTACGTCAAAGTATTATGATATAGATGTCATTAATATCACGGAATATTGACCCGATCCCTTTACTCCTTCTACCCCCTCCCATACAAATGGACAATTTTGAAAAATACATATTTTCGATTTAGTAGTAGTAAAGCTGAAAAGACGAAATTTTGTCAGAATTAATTTTACTGTAATTGCAATTTATTTTAAAAATAATTATCAACTTCACCTCACTCCTTCCACCCCCTCCCATACAAATTTCACGAAATTTTGAAATTTAAATTAAATTATTTTCCTTCGAAACTGTTAAAGCTATCAACTTGATATTTTGTATAAAGTATACAAATAGAAATATTAATAATACGGAAAAAATTTGCTTTGACCCGTACACTCCTTCTACCCCCTCCCATACAAATGCATAATTTTTGTTAAATGCATTTTATCGATTTCCATTCAAACTAGAAAAAGTACAAACTTAAAATTTTGCCAGAGTTCGTTTCTTAATAATTGAAATAAGTTGTAGAAAACATTATCAGCTCCGCTTCACTCCTTCTAACACCTCCCATACAAATATGTATCTGTATTATAAATTCAAGAATAGCATTTCTCTTATACTTGAGAGCTATCGACTTTGAAATTGAATCATAGCATGATGATAAGGATGATGAAAAGCAGTTTAAAAATTATCTTAAACGCTCCACTTCCCCTGCCACCTCCCATACAAATGGCCCAATTTCAGGAAAACTATGACCAATTTCTTTAAAAGCCCAATCATAATTCTGTTGTTTTTTTTATTAAATATAAGCTTTTCATTCATTCATTTTCAGCGATTCATTTCCACTCAAAGCACGACAAAGATGGGAAATATTGCCAGATCTACCTCTTCACATTTTTCTTTCTAATCATTTTTCGGCTAGTACAGAAATTTCAATACTGGCAATAATTTGATCGGAAGCCAGAGCTTGCGACTGAAAGCACTGGCAGGAAGCGATAGCGTTAACGCATCTCTCCTTCCTATAGAAGTCAAACTTGCGCTCGCCGCGAGCGAAAATTTTACTCGTATTGGCCGGCGGTCTCGTTCTCTTGTATATGCGACTAAATGCAATGAGAGGAAAAGTGGAAACATTTTAATGCAGCGCATCTCTTTTTCCTATTGAAGTCGAACTTGCGCTCGTCGCAAAATTTTGCTCGTATTTGCCGGCGGTCTTGTATATGCGTTTTTAAAATCGCATCTTTTTCCCTGTGGAAGGCTTTCAACTTTCGTTGATCAGAAAAAGTGTGCGAAAAATAGCTGTCCTGAGCACGTAAATGCTGTAAACAGACGAAAATAATTCGCGCTTTCTTTTAAAGAAAATTTTTCAAAAATTTTCATATTCGTGCTGATTTCAGTTTAGCTTTTCTAAACTGAATAAAGGGTAAAACGTAAGGGAAGCATTGCTTTCCCTAATTCATGTGGTATCACTATTGATCTCAAGGGGTCACTCTAACCTAATACTACTCGTATAGTATGTTTGGACCCAGGCTTATCAAGAAGACATTCATGCCAAACTCTATCAAAAGCGTTTACAATGTCACGCGCAAGCACTTCGTGCTGTTTGTGCAAGCAAGAGTTCCAGAAGAGATCTCCCGTTGACCTTCCAGAACGGAACGCGTATTGACGAACGCAGATAAGCTGTTTATCCCCGAGATATTGAACAGCTTTGCGATTGACATCAGTTTTCATCACTTTCGAGATCACTGAATGCTATCGAGCGATAGTTAAAATTAAAAGAGTTTTCGAATTATGTAATTTTGAACGAGATTTAATCAATTTTGCAAGATCACTTATCAGTACAGTATAGAAAACTTGATCGACCCTGTTTAGGATATCCTACAATCTAATATGCAGAATATCCATCATTCTATTCATCTTTGTATTGAAATCTGTAATGATGTATCACAGTTTAATTATTGATTCTTCATCGCAACTGAAGAGATGTTTACAGAAGAAAACAAGGAAGGCAGAAAGCTGATTGCTGCCTTCCACGGAGATGCCTATGCTAAAATGAAACGAAGTATCACGAACAGTTCATGCATTCCACGATTCTAAAGATACGCAATATCATGCATTATGATACGATTCCATTTTCCGTTGACTTTATACTATCTTCAGCGTTTTGAAAACAACTTTCGCGCATTTTCCCTTTTTTCCCATATACATAAAGACACAACTGCATAACGCACTGATGGAGAAGCTGGTTTCTAGAAATACCTTAACATTCTGAGCAGTTTTATTCGAAAATATACCGATAACTTATCAAACACTTCTCGTACACCCAAAATTTTGCGATATAGTTCGGCTAGAAATTTGGTTGAAGTATTTTTTCGAATTTTGGGCATAGCTACCGTGCTGAACGAACGATATTAATATTCATTTTTTTCTCTCTTTCAATTAATTAGTAGTTCGGCGAGTCCAGAAAGCGGACTGGGAACATCACATACATCGTTGCCCGGTTCCGGACAAGGTAGTGCCAATGAAAATGCCATGAATGAGGATACATACTACGAAGCCGAAGCGTTACAGCCGCTCGGCACATGCAGAGCATTGTACCCATTCGAAGGTATTTAATAAATCACATCATCAATTTCCTAACGTTAATTTTCAATTCGATCATTTTAGCAACCAGCGACGGAAGCATTCCAATGACAGAAGGCGAAGAATTACAAGTGATAGAATTGGATCAGGGCGATGGTTGGACAAGAGTGCGACGATTGAACGGTCCAAACGGTTGGGATGAAGGTTTTGTGCCAACAAGTTACATCGAAAGTACTTTATTTGCTTAGTTTTCAATTAAAGAAAAATAATTAATTAAATCAAAATAAACCTATTTCTAATCTTAAGTTAATGGAGAATAAACTGTAAGAAAAATGCTAGACGCAAACAAAACGAATCCTACGGTAATTGACACACAAACATCCGTTCGAGTCAACTTTTTATGTGACCCTACTTAGCAGTGTGCGCAGTCGGGTAAAAGAAATCCAATCGAATTTGAATCTATCATTCAGATTTCTACAAGTCTGCCTCTACAACAGAATACGTTCAGCTTTATTTTATTTTATTATTTTTTTTAATATAATAACTCATAAACTTGTACGTGTGATTCATTTTCAAAGTCCAAATTTCTTGAAATATTTTTTTATTCAATAACAAGTAAACAAAAAACTATAAAGATTGAATGAAATATAAAAAAAAAAATTAAAAACAAAAAATGAATATTTTTAAGCTGTGAACATACATTTTAGTTTTTTTTTTTTTTTTAAAGAAATACGTTTATTTTTTTTTCATTTCATTTTGTTTAATATTATCATTATTTTAATTTTAAAAATAAATAGATTAAAATATTTATAATTAATATTAAAAAAAATATATATAAATAAACAAATTATTAGAATTAAATATTAATAATGGAAATTTATTAATAAATTAATGAAAAATATCTAAGAACGAAAAAAAAATATATTAACAAAATAAAACACGAGAGATGATGAATAGTTGAATGCGATTAAGAAGTGAAGCAAAGAACGCATGCGTTTAATGTTTTATCGAAACGATAAAATATGTTAAAATTTAATAGATTTAAATAATCATGCCCACTTTGAATAAATAGTCAAAATATTATTTTGTTTAATATACATTGTCAATGTAAGAGAAGTAATTTTATGTTATTATTTTTTTTTTATTTAAGTTACGAGGCAATTTTTTCAGATGTAACTCATTAGACGATTACATGCTCGGCCGTGTAATGCAAAAAATATATTTTTTGGTTGTACATTTTTTATTGATAATTTTTAAAAACATTAAAAAAAAAGAAATTTAATATTTTTATTGATGTTTTGATTTTAATTTTTAGTATTTTATATTTTTTTTGTATGCCAGTTGCATAAACTGCGACTGACTGCATTATGATTGTCGTGTCGACTTGTAAACGCGAAAATAAGTTTTAAGAAAAAAATCGAAAGTAGCTTACAGTAGTAGTAGTAAAATTTTGACATCCCAACGTGAAGGGAAACAAGTGCTCACAAAAAACAAGAAAGCAGAAACAGCAAGTGCTTATTTAACCCCGAGCTGGAAGCAACGGAAAAGCGCTTCCCGAAAAGCGAGAACGCAGAGTTTCTTTAACTTCAATCTGGAAGCAAGAGAAAAGCACCTCCCCAGAAGCTGATTTTAAAGCGAATAGGAAGCTCTTGAAAGAAAAGATTTCCGGATTCTACACTGTTACGGTTTATTATTCGTGACGTTTCGGTCTCTGCTGAGATTTTTATCATCAGAGACCGAAACGTCGCGAATAATAAAGCGTAACAGTGTATAATCCGGAAATATTTTATTCAATTCGAAATACAATGTGAAAACAGTCACCAAACCATCAAGAAGCTCTTGTTTTATTTCTCGTGGAAGCACACGAAAAACATCATCCTAAAAACCGATTTTGGAGCGCATACACATTGTTTTCAACAATTGTTCATTTTCGCGATTGAGTTGAGCGATTGAGGAACTAATTAGAGAAGTGAAGTTGAAAAAGTTTTCTGTTTTTTTTTTTTAGTTAATGTTCATGCAATAGTTCTAGGTCAGTGCTTCTAACTGACTGGTCAGTGCAACCTCAATGATGCGATTTCTACTCACTGCTTAGACCAGCACAAATGAAGCGCTTCTCACTTACTGTTTACTCACCTTTAGAGACCGCACAATTGAAAAGCTTATCGTAGCGGACATGCCTATGTTAAAAAGAAGTGAAGCGATGTATAAAAGAGAAGCGCGACTGGATTCTAAAAGAGCACTTCATCAACACTTCTGAAGCGCTCCTTTTCCCGTTGGGATTCTTCATACAATTTCCTTGATACGCACTTCAATGCCTTTAATTTAATCCATAGAATGCCCGAATCGATCAAATTTTTACGGCCTACCGGATTTTCAAATTAATAATATTGCAGCCAACAATGAAATATAATCCGCATCGAATTTATAGACGTAAAATTAAAAGCAGATATTGCTGCAGAATTGTCAATTTTGTTTATATTGTAAAGTCAGTGATTTTGTTTTAGTGCAAATTGATCTCATGCGTTTTTATTGCTGATGCAAACTTAATAATTTACGTCTGCATTATTGTTTTGTATTTTAGTAAAAGAAGAGATGACACCAGAGAGGGTCTGAAAAATCGATATTTTTTCTCTAAATGACAGTAGATAGGTATACAAGGTCCGTCCCAAAAGTTCGCGAACTTCTAGAATAGGGCATTTTTTGGAGGCGACACCTGTATGTAACTTAGTCCGTTAGGAAGGTACATCCTTTGCCGACTAACAGTGTCAAAGTTTCATGATATTTTGTTGAAAGAAAGCGGACTTATTGCGTCTGAAGTAACAGTCTGTTTGTATTGGATTTACCGTATAACTGAGCAACTTCCTCGGTATAGGAGTCCGGCACATTGCTGTTTTAGTACAAAAACAGTACGTTCTAAAAAAATTAGTACAAAAACGATGCGTCCTAACGATCAAAATGTTAGTGAAAATAGGTGTAGACTGTGTAGTCATTCTAACATATCCCAGTAGGGAGTGGAATCATTACCGCATCGATGGTTCTTACTATGAAGTTATTACAGCTACTTCCTGCCGTGAAACATAGATTACTTTAACATTGCCATGTCATAGGCGAGTTGCTCAGTTATACAGTGACTCTAGTTCGTATTATCGGTACAAAAATGAGCATCGAACAAAAAGCCAGTATTAAGTTTTGCTTTAAACTTGGTAAAAATTTTACCGAAACTCATCAAATTATGAAACAGGCTTATGATAATAATTGTCTATCCCGTACAACAATATACGACTGGTTTACACATTTTAAGGAAGGTCGGGAAGACTGAATGACGACGCACTTTCGGGTCGATTCAGAGAAGTTGTGAATGTAGATAGCATCAAAATTGTCCGTGAATTTATTAAAAGTGAGCAAAAATCTTCGGTGCGATATATCGCGTTTGGTGCAACGCATTTGGCCAAAATATTGCGCAGAAGGAAGTTTATTTATTTATTTAGCCATTGAACAAAAATTTACATTTCAATTACACAATAGCAAGCGTAAGAAATATTACAAGAATTTCTTAAGTTTAGTTTTAAAAGCATTAAGAGAAATAGACAAAGATCCAAGTTGTAGTTTGTCATGATTTCGCTGAAGAGGAGAGTGAAAATAAACGTCTAGTAAAGCGCGTGAAGGATAAAAAATATCGGCATTTCTTATACTAACAACTTCCATTCTGAAATTAAGTTCGTCAACAAGATTAGTCCTTATAATACCATTTACAACCTTGTAAATAAAGTACTCATCAAAGTAACTTCTGCGTATGTCTAAAGGATGGAGGCGAAGTACCGAAAGCCTCGTAGAGTAGTTAGCATACGGTATTTTAGAACTAAAGAACAGAGTTCGTGTAAACTTACGTTGAACTGATTCAATAGCAGCTGAGTGACACTTATGGTGAGGGCTCCAAACAACAGAGCAGTATTCTAGAATACTACGTACTAGAGAGATAAAAAGCAGGACAGCAGTACTAGAACAAGCGAAAGTCGAAGAAATACGGAGGACGAAACCGGCAAGTCTATAGGCTTGATTAATAATATTTTGAAAATGTGTGGTGAAACTCAACTTCACATCAAAAGTCACACCGAGATCCTTTATAATCGTTACTTCCGAAAGTCTAGTCATCGATTAAATAAAGTAACTCGGGAGGTTCAGTTTTAAGTGAAAATGACATTGAGGAGCATTTTTTAATGTTTAAGTCAAGGTCATTCAACAAACACCACTGATATAGTCGATCAAGGTCCAATTGTAAAATATCACGATCACAGGGAGAATTAATCACTCGAAAGATTTTGAGGTCACCATCAGGTATTTCAGTTGGCGTTTGTTGCACGATAATTCGCCGTCTTATCGATCAACACTTGTGTCCGATTTTTTGACCAACCAAAAATCGCATTTCAACCACTCACCGTACCGTATTCGCCTGATTTAGCTCCATACGACTTTTTTTTATTCTGAAAACTTCACTTGGCCATGAAAGGAAAGAATTTTGTGGATGTAGAACCCATCCAAAAGGAGCTGAAACACTCATTCGAAATGCTTCTTGAACCTACAAAACCCTGGATTGAGTCCGATAAATGCCAATAAATGATTTAGGCCAAAATAATTTGAAGTTGGTTTTTATTCATAAGTTCGAGAACTCTTAGAATGACTTTGTATAAACAAACCTCGTGCGTGTTGGTCTAAATTGCGAAGGTCGTGAGTTCAAATTCCGGTCGATGTATAATTCCAGCAAACTGCCCGCATGAGTACATTTGGGCTACCTGAATCTACGGAAAAGAAAATTCGTAGATTGAGAGAATCCTTTCACAATAGCAAATAAAAGTTAAAGAGCCTGAAGGTCAGGAGATAAAGGTCTGGTTTGAGCTGTTGTGCCATTGAAGAAAAAGAATAATTCCATAAGCTTCAGAGCGATATAGCACTAATTTTTATAACGAGAAGTATTTTACCAAGGGATTTCTGATGCGTAATATGTTGAATACCCAAAACTTTCACGGCCTTTTGTCCCAAATTAAATTTTGGAAGCTAGCGTTGAGATGATTTGAGAATCTATCGGCTTCACAATTTTGGGAGGATTTTCAAAACACTTAAATCTATGTCTATAGGTCTGAATAATGATAGCCGTCCACGCCTTTCGTCGGCTTGAAGACATGATGGAGGATTTCGAAGAATAAGAATAATTATTTATTTTGAGCCTTAGCGAAATTGCTATCGACTGGTCCGTAACGCTTGGTATACATTTCTTAGCAAGCGTTACGGGCTAATCGAAAAGGAAATAGAATGAACCTCATTGAATGAAAATTAAAATAATTTCATGCATTTTAATTGTAACCCTCATTCCTTGTTTTTTTTTACGGCCATCGAAAATAACTTAGGGCATAAAAAGGAGAACCTGCCCATCAAGAAAAAAGGATTTGTGGGCGGCATGAAGATATTGAATGTAAGTACCATTGCTGCTTTCAATTATAAGAGAACTCTACACAATTCTTTTCCCTCCGTCCCTTGCAGCATGGAACAACATGAAAATCACTCGCGAACTGGAGGAGCGTCAAGGCATCGATGAGATCCGTTTTTCCAAAGCGGGACAAGGACCGCTCGTCAAAACTTACAAATTCGATCCGACAAAGCCGAAACCCGCAAACACGATCCAAGCGAAGAAGGCCTAAATTTAGTTGGGCATTTTATTTACTAATTGTATGTACAGAAAAGGAAGAAATGGAGGTATACAACATGAAACGAGATTTTAATGATTGATTGCCCGGGCTTATAACGAAGCGATGCACTGATTTATGACTTCGATCAGGTGGGCATTCTCGAGGGCTGCAGCTACGCGCTCCTTGTCGGCGAGTTGCTTATTCACGGCATTCTCGGAGGCGTGAGTTCCCGGAGTAATCTCCACGGTGACCTTGAAGCGGGGCGGCAGCGAACGGAGCAGTTTGACGCGAATCGACAGACCACCAATCAGAGTGGCTCTAGTCTCTATCACAAGTCCTAGTAGTTGTGGCCAGTTTTGGTCAATGAGAAATAAAAACGATTTAAGATTATGCTGCAAAACGGTATTTAATCAATTTTCTTAGAAATGCAACCGCCTACATCGCTTCAATGACGGCCCTTCTTCTTCTTGTTCTGAGCTACTTTCCTGTGTTGATGACGAGGACCCGGTGTAGTCTCCTGATAAACCGGTGCAGCTGGTGAATTCTTCCCCAAATTATGCGATTTTGGCATGTCGCTGAAATCAAGAAACAAAATTTATAAATCTTGCATTCCACTCTTATGCTTCCGACACACGATGAAGATAAAATCGTATTAACTTCATATTTTGATATAAGTAGGCCGAATTATGTATAGGATAATGACACTAGTAATATCGAAAAGTGGGCTAATACGATTTTATCTCTATCGTGTATCGGCAGCCTAAGCTTAAAACTCGAAAAAAGTAAAGATCAACAAAAATCAGACTGACAATTGATCGGCTGCTCCCGAAGGCATTCCTTGCGATCCCTTGATAACGTCCTTCGTTCGACGGTCGCATTTTCTTCGAAAGCCAGTTCGTTCGTATTTCGGCAGCCAGCATTCCGGATCCGGAGCAATTTTCGCATTGTAATTCTTCGGCATTTTGCCGGGACGCTTTCGTCGAGCCTTACGCTTCTGCAAATCGGTTCCGGGAGTTCCTGGCGATTGATCGGATTTCTTAACGGTTTCCTGAACCGCCTTCGTACTCATCATCCAATTGGCCAATTCCAGTGCATCGATCTCTGACGCGGTAGTAAGAGTTTCGAGCGCAGGTAAACGCTTGCTGGCTTCTTGTGCCCTTTTCGGATTGAACTGAGCATAAGCGATTACCAGCTGAGCCAAAACTTTCATATCGTTCGGATTTGTTTTCAGCAATCCTTCGAGCGAAGCCGCGGCAGTTTGTGCTTCACCTCCACGCAAATGAAACTTGGCAGCTTGACGCCACATGTCCGATAGGTCGCCGCTGTTCACCTGCACGAGAATTGATCAAATAAATGCTGTTGCGACCCAAGACCTCATTTTAACTTACTTTACTCTTCTTGTACCAGTCGACCGCTTCCTTCAATATGCTCGAAGCGGCTTTCTTATTGTCCAAGCCGAGGTAGAGGGTGACAAGTGCCGAAACAACTCTTGGCTTGTACTTAGCTTCGCCCAGGGACATCAGAATATCATCGGCGCCCTTTTCATTGCCCTGAAACACAATATTACACCAGAATTAACAACAACATGAAAAAAAAATCTACAATCTCTCTTACATTAAGCAATTGCAGTTGTACAATTACGAATTTACAGGCGAAAGCTTTCTCTGGGTCAGTCACCCTGTAATGCGCGTTGCACAGTTAAGGCGACATGTGTACGGCAAAACAAGTGGAAATAGGAAAATTAGTAGGGAAACACAATGAGGACGATTTTGAAGTAGCGGTGAACGTTGCTCTTAAATTGTTGGAGGTTTTATCCCGTTGGAAAGAGATTGCCTGGTAATGAATTTACATCACTGTCGTCCGAGGAATGAAAGACTGTCTAGATTTTACTATTCTCTACGGCAAGGGCTTCACAGTGTACTCGCTTGGCGAGTGATTCAGGGGGCATTAAAAAGAGGAGGTATTAGGGCTTTTAGTTCCTTGCTGTAATTATTATGGCAATATCTATAGTAAATGCAAAGTGCAAATTTCGACAATGCTATTGAGGCCGATATACACTCTGTTTCATATTTATAGCCCACGTAGAAATTTTAGGTTATTTCCACTCGGAAAATTATTATGCTTTTGTATTTGATTGCTAAATGTAAAAAGCCTGGAGCTGAAATTATTTGTAGGTAAATAATTGCAAGGATTCGTTATTTTTGCAACAGTCCCAGCTATTATACGTGTTTTGCTCGTTTCATATATATATAATCCAGACGAAGTTTCCAACAAAATAAAGTGGTTATATCATATAAATTTTAAATAAAAAATTTTATACAAAAACTTAATAATTAATATCCTTTGGATTTTATGACTTCAAAAATCCGTTTTTTTCATCGATTGGATTAATTTATTTAACATTTCAAGGTCAAGTTTCTGCCATTCATCAAGGATTGCAGCTTTCAATTCTGCCAGTGATTCATACTGGCGATTTTCTGCATAGACCCGTCTGACAAGAAATCCCCAAATTTTTTCAATGTGATTCAGATCGGGAGAACATGCCGGCCAGTTCATCACCCTAATGGAATTTATCTCCATCCAACCCATTGTTTCACGACTGATATGAATTCTGGCATTATCTTGTTGGAAAATTCAGTTTTTCTCGCCACGTTTTGTCAGAAATGGCAGAAAAATGTTTTCGAGTACTTGGATGTAATCTCTACCGTTCATCCGCGATGAAATAAATTGTGTATCCAAACGCCTTGCTGCAGAAAACTCTTCCCACTACGTCACAGAACCGCCACCTTTTCTTCCCTTTCGCTTCGTTTTCCCATATAACTCCGGATCTTTTAAAAAGTTTCGAATTACACGTCGACTGCGAGCAACTTTTCTCGAAATTTCACTTATGTTCAAACCATCATCTTTGTACGCTAAAATTGCACCCTTTTCGACATCATTTAAAGACACACCGCGCGGCATTTTAAATAATAAGATTATTACGAAACCCTCTTGTAAGCAACAACTAAACTGATTCAGTGTGTCGATTTCTAACTGCACTAATCACCATGTGGGTTTTAAATATGAAACGCACAAAAATGACGAATTTCCAAGAACTGCAGCAAAAAGAACGGTAATGAGAAATGATTTACAGAAAAATCATTGCACAGAGTTTCTCAATCTTTCCTTGTATTTAATTTGGGGCAAAATTATTTTAAGGCGAAAATAATTTCAAATTGGTAGGTAGGCTGGCTATAAATATGAAACGGAGTGTAGTTTTCATCTCCAATTACTAATCTACATAAATTCGTGCTAAGAAATAAATTTGAATAACGTACATACTCACTTACGATGGCGCTACAGCCTAAATCGATCCTCGGCTTCCTCTACTGCGCTTCCATTCTTCTCTGTTTAATGGCCGGGACCTTCAACTGGTCTTAATCCATCAACTTTGCCCATTAGTGTGCGTTTGGGAATTCTTCCGTTATCCATCCGCTCCACATGACCAGCCCATTGCAGCTTATTGAATTGTATGAGGATTGACACTTCTGGATTGTCGAAGATGGCACACAATTCTTTCTTCTATCGTTTTAGCCAGGTAGAGTCTTCTCTCACCTTCTTTTCAAAGGCGTTGAGTAATTTTTTGGACGCCTGAATTTAATGTCCACGTTTCGCTGCCATAACATTCGATAGGTCTTATAATCGTCTTATATAGTTAAAGTTTAATTTTCCTGTGCACGGTTTTGTTTTTAATTATTGGTAGTACCAAATTATGCGTCTTATTCGCCATCATTATTCTTTTTTTTATCTCGATGGGTCCGCTTCCATCCTTCGATAGATTTACAAAGTTGGTTAGTTCGATAGTTTCTGATACGACAACTGATTTTGAGCTTATTTTTTCCTTTGCAATGCCACCACAGCCAAATCGGTAATTAGCCTCCTGAGCTTCAGGTTCCTAAACAGTTTATTTTTTTTATTTTTTATTGTGAACGGATTGTTAACCCTTCGCACAAACCTCTATCTACAATTTTTTATTTTCGCAGATTGAGGTGGCCAAGACATACCCACACAAGTAGTGTGCTGAAATTAAATGTCGACCCGGATTTGAACTCCCGACCTTCGCATTGTAGACCAGCACGCTACCCACTAGGCTACACCTTAGCTAACTGATTTTGGGCGACCTCATTTAAATTCAGTCCATGAGCGAACGGCGGCGACGATTGAATTCACTAAACCAGTAATATACAGCGGGATGGTATACTTCATCGCCAAAAGTCGAAGTGAGTTGATTGATGCTTTGTCGTTTAGATAATCCACGTCGAAAGTCGTTTATTAAATCATTGCACGAAAACTCTCACAAGGTTATTCTATTTTTAAACTGAGATAAAATTTTCAAATTAAAAAACACAAATATAGTGTCCGTATGACAAAACTTTCTGAGCACGCATCTAGTAAAAAATGTTAAACTTTACGATGTATTTGTCAGATGTCGCCTTCCAACAACAGTACCCCAATTCCGGATACATAAATAGCAACCTACATACATGGCGTATCACTAGAGTTGGAAGTAACAGATTCATTATAAACGGAGAAAAGGAATTTGACAAACAGCTCAGCAGTGCTGAAAGGATTAGAGCTGGCCTCATTATCAAGAAACATTGCGGATCTCAGTGAAATGACATATTGCAGAATGTTTTGGCATTAAGAAAAAATATTTTCGACTCGATTAATGTATTCGAAATAGCATGAACGTTTCTGTTTCATCATCATCAATGGCGCGACAGCCCAAATCGGGCCCTAGCCTCCTGAAGTCGTCGCCTTCAATCGTCTCGATCCAAAGACCGCGTCTTCCAGCTGCTGATTTTTAAGATGGCTTTGCTATCTTCATCAACCGAGTCCTCCCATCGCTTGCATGGCTTGCCTACTGGCCGGTTACCACTCGCTTTGCCTTTCAGAGCACGTTTGGGGATTCTTCTGTCTTCCATTCGCTCTACATGGCCAGCCCACTGCAGTTTACGTAGCTCAATGAACGTTGAAGCTTCTGGATCATCGTATAGTTGATACAACTCATGGTTATTCGCCATTCCGTTCCTTCCTTCACAGGTCCCAAAATTCTTCGGAGGACCGTTCTTTCGAATGCTTTTTCGGAAGTTCGCGTTAATGTCCACGTCTCGCTGCCATAACAGAGCACAAGTCGTATAATAGTTTTATAAATCCGCAGCTTATTGTTCCTGTGCATTTTCTTGGATTTCATTATTGGAATTACCGAATAATACGTCTTATTTGCAAGTATTATCTGTCGTTTGATTTCGTCTGTTTCATTACCGTCCTTGTTTGATATTACACATGTTGGAAGTATCTGTCGACAAAATTAATTGAATGTAGTAACAGCAACTTTGAATTACTGATGCAAGCCATCTGCTTAAAATAGAGAGTACTAACAAAAGTAAAAATAAAAAATTCTCTTAGAAAATATTTTGTAATTTGTGCATTCATATATCATCGCCGCAATACTACAACTAGATAACTCAAAAATTAACCGCTCCAAAAAATATTCACTGGAGAATTCACGTCACGGAAGGAATTGGCTGGCACATGTTTCACTTGAAAATGACGGTGGAATGTAAACACATCCTAAAACGAGTAATTATTTGTAATCGCCAACCAAGCGAAACGTAATTTTTCAGACCCTTTTCGATGGCAATTATTACATCACCGTTAGCATATTGAATCGGAAACAAGAAAGCTTGGTTTCCTTTCATCTTACGTTTTGAATTACCGATTTAGAACGTTGATTGATAGATGCAACGTGGCAATGCATATCACAATCACAACGTATATCTCGTTTTGTCAACGCAAATATTAGAAGAGCTACTGAGAAAAAAAAATCTACAGTAGAACGAGCTACTATCGAGGAATCTTAAGAAATCCGAAATATTCAATACGAATCCAGTACAAAAATGATGAAGAAAAAATTCAAGCTGCTGATCAAAACAGCATGCAATTTTCTAAAAATATATACATGAGTAATAATCGCTGTGCTATGCCCTCGACTTCCGTGGCGTAGTGGGCAGCGTGCTTGCTTCTCAGTCAATAGGTCGTGGGTTCGATTCCCACTCCAGATGGGATTTTTTTAAGCGCAATTTTTTCAGTTGCTACTGGTGATAAAAATTATTCGAAATAAAATGGGGAAACGGTGTAAAAGTGATAACAGTTCCACTTCAAGAAGGCCTAGATACTCAGTAGATGGTTTCTGTTCGCTTTCTATCATTCAGTCCCCCATAACATCTGCAAATATTTGTCAGTAAGCAGTCAGTACAACTGAGCACTATACCAGCTTCTCCGCTCGCTGCGGTCGTTCTCACTCCCCTTCCCCAACCTTTCCAATCCCATATTCCTTCCCTCCATGACTGTGTTTGTGCATTGCACATAGAGGCCGAAATTGCCTATAACACAGGTCATTCTGTAAAAAAAAAAAAAATAGCATGCGTTAAAATGCTTTAACTCTTGTTTCGATATTACTAATGGCACTGCTCTATACATAATTCAGCCTAATTCTATCGAAATTCTGAGTTAAAATGTTTTAACTTGCGTCATGTGTCTAGGGCATTATTTAAAATTAAAATGAACATTGTTCTCAAAAAAAGGGATTCAACGTCTCCAAGACACGTAGGATTGAATTTGTTGGGTTCTATTTGATTCTAATTTATCGACTAATTAGGAAACTTAATTGAGCTTCAGTAAACTAAATTGGTAGATCCATTGAAGTCGACGAAAATATTTGCTGAATTTTTTTTTTTTTTGTGATTAAAAACAATTTAAAAAAATTCATCTTCACTGCGTTTTTGCAATTTTTATAACATATTTAAAAAAACAAATCCCACCGCTGCTTTTTCATATCTCAAAAACTGCCAATATTGTAAGATTTATTCTATACCTGTCTTATTCTTCTTTGATATTGTTTTACTAAATTTTACACTTAAAGTATTAATGTGTACTTTCGGCCAGTCTTCCGCGTTCTTAAATTAGCGATCGAATTTCTGTAATCTTATTCACGGCTGTCCGAGAGATTCACTGTACGAACCGATGTCGGACAAGGCTGCATATTATCACCGGTCTCGTTTCTGGTGGTGATAAACGACATCTGGAAAGCTGCACTGGTAGATGGGGAAGATAAAGGTCTTCAGTGGCGACTGTTTAACATCTTAAGTCGCCTTGATTATGCTGATGACACGTGTTTGCTTGCACATAACCGTTCGGACTTAGAATATTCACTCGTTCCATTCTTAATGCCAAGAGGCAGGACTGAAAGTAAATGAGAGACTCTTGTTACCTCGGCAGCATTATCAACATGGATGGCGGAGCCGAAATGGATATTGGGGCTCGCCAGGCCTTCGATATCTTTTCATCTTCTTGGAGGTTAAGAGAGATCTCCCTTCGCACGAAGCTGTGAGTATTCGACGCTTGCATCAAGTCCGTGTTGTTATATGGTTGTACTAAATGGAAAGTGACCGACTTACCAAGAAACCGAAAACCTTCGTGAAAACCAATGCCTCTGACGTATTTTAGGGATATTTTGGACGGAAGTGATATCCCACGACGAACTTTGGAATACAACTGGACAGACTCAAATAGGCACTGAGATTGAAAGGCGGAACTCGCAGTGGGTCGGCCACACTTGGAGGAAACCAGAGCAAAACATCGCCAAACTAGCTCTGGATTGGTCGACCATGTGGCACATTGAAGCGAGCAGTTGAGCAAGAAGCCAGAGGCACACCGAAACAGCTTGAAGACGAAGTACTGGAAGCATCACTCAAAGAAATCCCATCTACATCTCTAAAACTAGGGTGTAGCCTTGTGGGTAGCGTGTTGATCTACAAATCCCGGTCGACCCATAATTTCAGCACACTGCCTGCTTGGGTATACCTTGGTCCCCTCAATTTACGAAAATGAAAAATTCGTAGAAATCCCATGTCAGACGCAAAATAAACTAGCAAAATCATTAGGAGTTGATCACATAGCAGTTGCCAAACGTTTTAGATCATTAGGAATAATTCAAAAGCAAAATTGGGTGCCATGCGAATTGAAGCCGAGATACGTTGAACAGCTGTTGGAACGGCAGAAAACGATGTATCTTTTGCATCGCATCGTGCCTGACGATGAAAAGTGGATACACACAATAACCTGAAGCGTAAAAAATCATGGGGCATCAACATCGACGGCAAAGCCGAATATCCACGGTAACAAGCTCATGATCTATATGTGGTGGGATCAGCTGGGTGCAGTACGTTGCAAGCTCCTCAAACCCAACGAAACTATCACGGAAGTATCACGGGAGATCGCTATCGACTACTATTGATGCGTTTGAAGGGAAAACGGCCGCAATACTAGGAGAGACGCGACAAAGTAATTTTACAGCATGAAAATGCTCAAATGAAAAGTTCTACCCCAGCCGTCATATCCATCACAATACATTGCTCGTTCCATTTACCATTTGTCCCGATCGTTGACTCATGGCCTGGCTGAGCAGTACTTCCATTCTTGTGAAGATGACATGAAATGGGTCGCTTCGTGGGTAATCTCAAAATATGAGTAGTTCCTTTGATATGACATTGTTATGCTACCAGAAAGATGGGACAAAGTCGTAAAACTTTCCGAAAGTACACATTTACACTTGAAAAGTGCAAAATTTCACAAAAAACACCAAACAAGAAGGCAGGTATAGAAGAACCTTAGATGCAACTCTAGATAAATTAAATTTCTTACATCTTAACCAAACATGCACTTCTTTGCTTCTCGAAAAACTAATCTTTATTTCAGTTTCTTTTTCGCTTTCAAAATATTTTAAATTGTAATTAATTTTCTGTTTTACTTCAAATTTTCTAGCTAAAATTCTAGTTAATCTGTACAATAATATTAGCATATTCGAATTAAATCTTTAGTTTGCATCTCTGAGCATTATAGCAAAATAAAACTATATCTTTATATTTATGCTGTCATAGTTAGCTTCAAATATCGCACTTAAAAAAAAAATTAATATAAATATTTATAAAAATATAATTATAAAATAATTTTTATCATAAAATTAATTAACACACATATGCGGGCCTTTCTTCAGCCCATAAATTGGGACGATTTTATTTTTGATTATTCTTAATGATTAAGTAATACTTGAACTTCACTATGTAAATATTTATTAACACCATTAATCATGTATAATTCCATAATTAAAATATTTTAAGATGTAATCTGTAAATAGCACTGAAATTTATTTAAGTAAATTAATTATAAAAATATAAAGTTAAACATTATTACTAAATTACCTTACAAATATATTTGAGAAAAAAAAATGTATATGTAAAATCCCCAGTCCATTTAAAAAAAAAAATTATTCTTGATTTTGTAATTTTAATTTACACTAAATTTAGTAGGTGATTAGAAAAAGCACATGTTCGTAATTATGACCCGGACTTCTTTGTTGGAGTTTGGATGCATTTTTATCGAGTCAAGTTCATTCTAGTAGTGATTATTATTGTTTTGTAATTTTATTTACTGCAAGAAATTGATTAACAATTGGAAACATGATAAATAAATGAATTCTTAAATTTCGCATTGATTTAAAGATCAATAGATTATAGTATTGCGAAAGCATACATGCCTTTGTTTGTCACCATTCTATTCATTTTTATGACATAGTGATTGGATTTCTGATCAGATCAGATCTGAATTTTGGTCGATCGTCCAGCTCTAACTCCGCCTTGGTATTCATAAATTACTTTGTCAGCATAGGACTTCATTCTCTGTTCCAGAATTTTCGTCAAGATCTTATAAGACGTACTCAACAAAGATATTCCTCGGTAGTTTTCGCAGCAGAGTTCGTCACCTTTTTTTATGAATTGGACATATGATGCTCCCACGCTAATCTTCAGGATGTGTTTCCTGCGTCCACATGTCCGTGACTAATCTTTGTAGGAGATCTACTATGCAGGGATCGCCGGCTTTCAAAAGTTCAACTGGAATTTGATCAGTGCACGGCGCGTTGTTGTTAGGAGTGTTCTTCAGAGGACTCAAAAAGGATCCTTCATCAGCTATTAAATCAGTTATACATGCTATTATGTCCGCTGCTGCTGTTCGTACGAATGATGGGCTCGGATTAAGGAGTTGTTCGAGGTATTGTGCCTTGTGTACTTAGGATGTTGCCTTCTGTATCCTTGCAGAAGGTCGTCTTCGGTTGGTATCCCTCTTTCAACCTTTTAACTAGGGAATACGCGGCTCTTGTGTTGTGTAATTTAAAATTTTCGTCCATGTCCTTAATTTCGTGTTCAAGTTGAGGTCTTAGCATATCTTTGAAGGATTTTGATATGATATTGGTAGTCTCAGCCAGTCACTCATATCACTACTCAAAATTTTCGATTATTTTCTAGGAAATTCTCACTTTATTTCGGAATTTTCTTCAATACTTGTGCTTTTCGCAATTAAAACGTTCACAATTTTTACTTGAAATTCCCACTTCTGACACTAGTTTAAGTACGCTCGTGGATGCCGGAATAAAAGAAACAGGAATACAATTTTACTGTAGATGAGTTTTACTTAAATTCATTTCATCAAATTGTTGATTATCACACTATTACCGTCTTTACACTGTATATGATTCCTCAAAACTTAATTGCTTCCGAATTAAGAATCATTTTCTTCCGCACATGCTCGCCCCTTTTATAGAGTCATTGGTATGCGTTATAGAATTCAGAATGAGTTGAATTTGTTCTGTTCGTAGTAAGAAGCTATATTATCACATCCCGTCAAATTTTCAAATCAATCAATCAATTTCCTGTTAAGACCCCCTACAGAGGCATAAGACAGAAACAGCTTTCTTCCACAAGGCACAATCCTAAGCATCGCCCAGGCCTTTACTTGTCGCCAGGACTTATTTATTATTCTGGCCTCCTGCTCAATTGCTCGCTTCAATGTGCTGCATGGTCGACCAGTCCGACGTCTTCCTTGGGGGTTATAATCCAAAGCTTATTCGGCGATATTTTCCTTTCAATCATCAATCAATTTCCTGCTAAGACCTCTCACAGGAGAATTGGACAGAAATAGTGCTCCTCCACAAGGCGCGATTCTGAGCATTGGCCTTTAACTGTCACTAGGACTTATCCATTCCACTGGCCTTCTGCTCAACTGATCGCTTCCATGCGCTACATGGTCGACCAGTCCGACGTCTTCCTTGAGGATTATAATCCAGAGCTTGTTTGGCAATTTTTTTCTCTGATTTCCTCAAAATGTGACTGATCCACTGCCACTTCTATGTCCGAATTTCAATGCTTATTTTAGTTTGTCAAGTTGTACTCCAAAGTGCGTCGTTGGAGATCACTTCTGGCCAGAATATTCCTAAAATGCGTCGGAGGCATTGGTTCATGACAGTTTCCAGTTTCTTGGTTAGCCGAACGGTCACTTTCCATGTGGTACAACCATATAACAACACAGATTTGACGCATGCATCAAACACTCGCAGCTTCACGCGAAGGGAGATCTCTCTCAACCTCCAGAAGAAGGAAAGAATACCGAAGGCCTGACGAGCTTTACTTATACGAGCCCCAATATCTTTTTCGCGCGGGTTATCGTTTCACAATCGCGAATACACGATAACTTTTTTTTTTACGGCACCGAGTGTAACTTAGGGGGTCACTCTTTAATGTAATGCACAGTTACGTTGGTATAAGAAGTGAAAGTGGAGGTATTAAGGTGGAGAGAGACGAAAATGAAGGTGGACATTGTTCTTGAAACACCGCAGGCTGTACTTGTTGGGAAACAAACTAGCTGGCAAATCGTTCCAAAGTCTTGACGTTCAGGAAATGAATGACTGCCTATATTTCACTGTACGAGAAGGCAAGGGTTTGACCGTGTACTCGTGTGCGCGTTCAGCTTAGCGAGTATTCCGGGGAAAAGTATGCAATGGAGGAATGAGTGCGCTTAGTTCCGTACTGCATTTACCGTGGAAATAGCGATAGTAAATGCTGAGTACTCCGACATTTCTGCGAAGCTCGAGAGAATCTATAGAAGACGTGATGGTTTCGTCTCCAATCAGTCGGAACGCATATTTTTGAATACGATCGAGCAACACGAGGTGTGTTTTGGGTGCCCCAGCCCAAACATGCGAGTAATACTCTAATCGTGGTCTAATGTAGGCCTTATAGATGGTTGCTATGTCGATGGGTTTTTTTTTTTTTAACGCGGGGAAAAGCATCGAAAACCTTAAAGTGCGGGACTTGAACCCGCTAAAAACCCCTCGCCTAGCCCACTACCCCCCGGGACAACCGTCAAGTATTTCGTCAGGAGGAGGGAGGAGCATAAAGCTCAAACGTCAAAGTGTCTTATGTCACTGTCTATCTTATTCAACTACCAGCTGTTCTAGCTGTTGTAGGCACTTCTATCTCAGATGGTTCCCTACGCAGTCTTTCGAGTCTCCTCAGCTCGGTGAGAACTTTCACGCACATCTGAGTCACCGCATTCCAGGTTTCGCTGCTGCTCAGCATATGTGGAACTAATATTTACTCCAACGATGTCCTCGACTCTCTTTCTGTCCATTTCGTAGACTGGGCAGTGAAAGAATACATGCTCTGCATTTTCTATTGCATCTGTACAATTCGGACATGACGCAGAGGAATCATGGCCATATTTGTGCAAATAGCTTCTATAACAGCCATGCCCTGACAGAAATTGGGTCATGTAGTAATCTACTTCACTATGTCGATGGGTGTGAAATATTTTTTGCATTTTCGGAGAACACCTAGGCGTTTAGAGGCGTCAAGGGCAATATCAAAGATATGCTGGGCCCAATTCAGGTGGTCACTAATTAACAGTGTAAAATTCTCCGAAGTGGTAAGCCGTGCACCATCAAAGGTTACATTGTGAGACAACACTGAAACATCCCGTTTGAGGGATAGATGATAGACCTGTGTTTTGGATGCGTTGAGCTCTACTCTGTTATTCCTGTCCCATTCCAGGATTAAGTTGAGATCCAAGTTCAGTGAACTGAATAACTCCCTGCGATTGGAAGCAATAGAATTATTGTTTGATTCCGTAGCAGAGTTAAATTCATAGATGTTGTCTAAAGTAATGTTATCTGCAAAACTATGGATTGGATTGAGAGTGGACAATAGAAGGTCGTTTATTAAAAATTAAGAAAAGAGTTGGAGATAAAACAGAACCTTGTGGGACGCCGGAATCAATTGGGTAGAAGGAAGAAGTAACGCCATCTAATACTACTCGTATAGTGCGTTCAGAGAGATAGCTCTCAATCCATAGAGCAAGGGTATCATTAAGGCCGATGGCCCTAAGCTTAACTAAGAGACATTCATGCCAAACCCTGTCAAAAGCTTTTGCAATGTCAAGTGCGAGGACTTGACCTTCGCCATAATTATGTAAGCATGAGTTCCATCGCTCTGTCAAGTAGACTAAAAGATCACCCGTCGACCATCCAGAACGGAACCCATACTGACGATCAGCTGTTTATCCTCCAGATATTTGACGATTTTACGATTGACAGCAGTTTCCATTACTTTCGAGAGCACTGAAGTAATGGCTATTGGGCGGTAGTTGGCGAGGTTCGCTTTGCTTCCTTTCTTAGGAAGGGGCTGAACATTCGCAACTTTCCACATACGCGGAAAGCACCCAGAAGAGTAAGAAAGATAGAAAAGATTGCGAAGAGGTTTAGCTAAAGAAGAGGCGCACTTTTTAAGGGTAATGGAGAGAATACCGTCCGGACCAGCGGATTTGCGGATATTGAGCTCTGTAAGAATCCGAGAAATAAGTCTCGTGCGAAAATGCAGCGCAGGCAGTGAGAAACCAGAAGGATTTGCAGCGGGAGGCGATTGGTTTGAAGGTGGAAGATGAGATTGAGATTGAGACTTTCTTTTCGAAACTTGCTGCTAGTAAATTGGCTTTTTCGCTAGGATCAACCACGGTTCGGCCGCCAACAACTAGAGATGGTATAGAAGAATTGTTATCCCAAAAAAATTCTCACTTTGTCCGTTCTAAAATTTTCTATGCAGCACTTTTTGCAATTTCACTGACGATTTGTTTCTACTTGAAATCCCACTTCTGACACTAATTTACGTGTGCAAGAAGTCGCTGGATTTCAAGTAAGAATAAACAAAAACAACAAGTTCACTTTAAAACAAAATTAACCGAAAATTTATTTTTCGCTTCTTACTTTCAACACTTTTCGCTTCCACTCTTGCGCTTTTCAATTTCAACTCTTTCTAACGCGACTTTCTACGCGAACATTCGATCTCGACCCTTTCGCTTCTGAGTCTCAACTGACTGCTTCATGAATGCTCGCTTCTATTTATACTCGGCTCAATCGACCATCGCCCATATCGCTATCCACACCGTCGCCGTCCATAGCGACTGTACAATGAACCTTGCCGTCGTCATCGTCGCCGTTCATAGCGACTCTACAACGACCATTTTCGTCGTTGTCTTCGCGATTGTCGCCGTTCATAGCGATGACCATTATCGTCGTCGTCGCCATTAACTAGCGAGTTTGCATCGTCGCCCTTGTACTTGTCGTTACTTGGTTGAATGTTCAAGATCGTACACGTGTTCTTTCACTAGCCACTAGTCACGATTGAAATTTGTGTGACCGTAAATTTGTTTAGGTTGAAATATCTGAAAAAGAAAACATGCGGCGAGCGACTAGGACTACTATGTAAAAGTATCCAGAATTTGTTTTTTGCAAGGCACAGCATTAATAAAATGGTCCGGGCGGCATATTAACCGGGATTAATTCATATCTCCAAGATAGTAAGTAAAAATTTCCACCTTATCTAAATTTTAAACCTTTCTTCCGTAATTAAAACATTTGAACCATTCAATCGTACGAAATGAGAGAGAATTGTATTGAAAGTATTTCACCGTTTCCAGGAATAACGATGAGCAGTTCAAATAAATTTAATAAAATTAAATATTGAAAATATAAACGAAAATTAAAAGTATATTTTTTACATTTGCCAAAACTGTATTAAGAAATAAAGAAGAAGAAAAAATGATGTCGAAATTTTGTAAACTTACTTTTAACACCAAATTAAAAATGTTTTTTTTTTTACTTTATAATTATCAAAATAAATGAAATCACTTATTAATTCGTCTACACAATTATTTCCGACCTGTAAATCCTTAATTCGTAGTTAAACATTCAAAATTTTTATTCTAATAATAAATTTTGTAATTGTGCTTACTAACAAAATTTTCAATTCACTACAAAAATGTTTGTAGTTTTCACTAGAAAGCAGATATCTGCAAAGTTTTACAAACGACTCATTTTGTTGATCGTCGAAAATATTTAAACTGTTTTCAAATACATTAAACAGCCCCAGAAGACTGAATTGATGAAAATTCGATATGTCGATATTTTCTTGAATTTTAAGTATTGTTTGAATGTCGTGTTGATTTAGATATTTTTTCGTTAGTAATTTACTCGAATTAATTGCTTGATTATTGTTATTTGAAAATAGTAAATGTAAAACACAATTTGAATCCACTAAATTAAGCAATTCTGATGGATAACTATTTTCGTAATGGCGTTGATCCAGAAAGAATACAATCTGAAATGGAATTTTATGAGAAATTCGTTTCATAAATTATACGAGAATTATTTTACATATCGCTCAAAAATAATTGCATCATGCTCTTTTAACCACTTCAGTACTTCGATGTTTGGAAGTTGTTGCTCCTTACAAAATTCTTCTCGAAATAAATTTCGAAATATGGCACAAGTCTTCGAAAATACTTTCTGCCGCTTGGATCGGATACTATTCAGCTCCTTGACTCGATTCTGGCAGATCTAAATTTTTGTATTTTAATTTTAATTGCCTTTTAAACTTATTAACATATTAACCAAATAAATTGTCAATGACGACCAAAATTCAGTTGAAGTGATGCTCCGATTGGTTCGATTGTAATGTCTCATAATTGACGAAATCTTTCGTAGAATTATTGGAAAACATTCTTCATAATTTTCCCGATTGTATCTTATGATTGTATAGAAAATGTAAATAAAGCTTTGAGCGTTGGCGAATAATGTTTCGCGATTTATGCTCATGAAATCGGGAAATACGTGAATGTCTTCTTGGATTATTGAAGAAATTATCATGTTGAAATTAGTTCGAGGAAAGTCGTGAATTATTAACGAACTTAAAATGGTGGCCGTTAAGAGTCTCACTTTGTATTTGAGAAATATGTTGTCGGGGCTGAAATAATAAGTTTATAAAGTCGTATAATTAGAATTATATTTTGAATTTTGCTTTATATCAATACTGTTGCATGTTATCCCGTGACAAATATTCATAATCTTCCACTGTACCGAAAACAACAAGCCTGTTAAATATTCATACTCTTTGACTGTACACGGAAACAACAAGTCTCATCGCACATATACACACACGCGCATATCCACACAAGTTCTACTCCATCATAGCCATAAACATTTGTAAGCAACTC
Organism: Chorisops tibialis; assembly: GCA_963669355.1. Lineage (NCBI taxonomy): Eukaryota > Metazoa > Arthropoda > Insecta > Diptera > Stratiomyidae > Chorisops > Chorisops tibialis. Next base: position 268,984,274 of record OY770263.1, read on the forward strand.
CCTTCTACGGAATACGAAATAGCGTCTTAGCGAGAAATATACACACAGTGATCATCTGCCAATTATATTTGATATAAAACAAACAGGCCCAAAAAGGAAAGATAAGCTCTTCGTCAGGGACACGTTCGAAGACATGATGAACACCGACATCACTAATCGAAGCGAAACAGCAAAGATCCTCGCGTAAAAAGTCACCCACACTATCATCACAGCGATGCCCAGAAGGACAACTAGTGGAAGAGGAAGATAAAGACACTCAGGGAAAAGTGCTTACAAGCCCGACGCAGAGCCCAACGATCAAGGGGAAGAGCAGATTTTCAGGACCGATTAGATACTTTCAAAGTGGCGAGATGGGACCTCTAAGCAAGACGATTAAACAGGCAATTTCTTTCTAAAATCTCTGCAACGAAGCGGATTTAAATCCCTGGGGTATAGCATACAGGATGGTGATGACAAGGCCCGCACAAATAATTTGCCCGATAATGCTAAGATCAATAGTGGAGCACCTGTTCTGCCAAAGGCCAACTATTATGTGTAGCATATCCAAAGAGATCATATCCCTGCAATTACGTCGGAGGAACTATTTGAGGCATGCGGAAAGATGGGAAAGATCAAGGCACCTGGACTCGATGGCATCCCAAATATGGCAATAAAACTTGCTGTTCAAAAGAGACCCGACATCTTTAAAGAAACTATGCAAAATTGTTTCGAGGAAGGAGTTTTTCCTGAACCATGGAAGCTCCAACATTTGGTACTTTTACCAAAAGGAAACAAGCCTCCTGGAGAACCATCATCATATCGCACAATATGTTTACTTGACACGTTGGGAAAGAACCTTGAGCGAATTATAAATAACAGACTGCTCGTACTAGCAGAGGAGAAAGGAGCACTGTCAGACCACCAGTTCGGATTCAGGATATCGCGTTCAACTGTTGACGCCATAAAAATGGCAGTCAATACTACAGCTGAGGCGATACAAGGAGAAAAATGGCGATGGGTAACAAAGAAATATTGTGCAGTAGTGACACTGGACATTAAAAATGCCTTAAACTCGGCAGATTGATGACTTATAAACAAACCGTTAGCCAGGATGGATGCACCATACTACTTGTTGAGAATAATTTCAAAATACTTCACCAACAGGAAGTTGAGGTATCAAACTACTACAACGTCACCACGGTACTACAACCTCACCACGGGAGTCCCACAAGGATCTGTACTAGGCCCTCTACTATTATGTACAATGGAGTTCTTTGAGTATCGTTGCCGTAAGGAGTAAAATTAATCGGGTTCGTTGACGACACACACAAAACGAAGGCTGTTCTAATAACAAGTCGAAAGAAAATTAATTACGTGAACAGATCGGCAGTGAAAACATCAAATCCAAAGAAGCAATAAAATATCTAGGATAATAGATTAAAATTTAAAGTTCACGTGGACTTCGCGAGCACAAATGCAGGCAGCCCATTCCCGAATACTGCCAAACATTGGTAGGCCAGGATATGCCAGAAGGATTCTACTTTCCAGAGTAATCAGCTCCGTGCTTCTATACGCTGCTCCGGTTTGGGCGGCGGCGTTAGCGACAAAGGCAACAAGTAAAAAGATGTCATCAACATATAGGCTCTGCGCGATAAGAGCAATCAGCGGTTTGCAAACAGTATCGGACGAAGCAGCCTGTGTCATAGCCGGAATGATCCCCATTGACATTCTCGCGAATAAGATGCTAAGGATCTACGAAATAAGATCCTTGATCCAACAAGAGGCAGCTGTTGCAAGAAAAATAAAAGAAGAGGAAAAGGCAACATCAATAGGTATGAGGTAAACCAGGTGCGACAAGACTACAAAAGGCAAATGGACCTGTAAGCCCCGCAATTGCTTACTTACTGCTTACGATGGCGCTACAGCCCAAACTAGACTTTGGCCTCCTGAATACTTTGCCTCCATCCATCTTGGCTCAGTGATCCCAGTTAGAAAATCTTAGCAGTGATTTGCTGTCTGCGGCAATCGAATCCTCCCAGCGCTCCCGTCGTTTTCCGACCGGTCTTTGTCCGTTAACTTTCCCTTTTAGTGTGCGTTTGGGAATTCTTCCGTCATCCATACGCTCCACATGACCAGCCCATTGTAACTTCTTAAATTTTATGAGGGTTGACACTTCTGGATTGTCGAAGATGGCATACAATTCTCTATTGTATCGTATTCTCCAGATCGAGTCTTCCCTCACAGGTCCGAGGATTCTTCTGAGGACCTTTCTTTCAAAGGCGTTAAATAGTTTTTCGGACGCCTGAGTTAAAGTCCACGTTTCGCCGCCATAGCATAGCACAGATCTTATGATGGTTTTGTATAGCTTAAGTTTTGTTTTCCTGTGCACGTTCTTGTTTTTGATTATTGGAAGTACCGAATAATAAGTCTTGTTTGCCATCATTATCCTTCTTTTGATTTCGATGGGTTCGCTTCCATCCTTCGATAGGTTCGCCCCTAGGTATATGAAGTTTTCTACGTTTTCTAGGTTATAGACTCCTACCGTAATGTTTTGTCTGATTGGTGTCTTTTTCCTAGTTCGCGTCATAATTTTTGTTTTGTTTTCATTAATACGTAGTCCAACTTCCCTTGCTACCGAGTCAAGGTTTACCAATACCTCCTTGGCACTCTCCAGAGATCTTGCAAGGATATCTATATCGTCGGCATATGCTACGAGTTGTGTGGATTTGAAGCATAGTGTTCCTTTGGTGTCAAAGAGAAGTTTCCGAACAACATATTCGAGTGTCAAATTGAACAGCATTGGTACGAGGCCATCACCTTGCTTAAGGCCGTTGTCTGTTTTAAAACTGGAAGTCAAATCGTTTCCTACTCTGACTCGTGACAAAGACTCGGTCGTTGTAATTCTTGTAAACCGAACCAATTTCAGTGGGACTCCAAACTCTAACATGATTTTGTACAGTACGCGCCTGTCGATACTGTCGTATGCTTGCTTGAAGTCAACAAATATCTGTTGCACATCAATATTATATTCCCAGCACTTTTCCAGCACCTGTTTAACTGAGAATATCTGGTCAGTGGTCGATCATCCAGCTCTAAATCCGCCTTGGTATTCACCAATTACTATGTCAGGATAGGGCTTAATTCTTTTTGGCCCGCAATTGAGGTCTGTACGAAGCGGGTGTATGAGGACTGCAACTATCACATCACGCCGTTCCTATCAGGTTTTCAACTGTAGTCGCTTCGCAGAATGGAGAATTAATATGCCGAGTCCACCATTCATCATAGACTATATGATGGAAGCAGAGGAAAATTAGATGGAAATTTGTACACTCGTAACGAATGTGCAAAAGGATCTTGAGAGAATCGAGAGAGAAAGTCTGTGTGCGGGGGTGTAGTTCAGTACACAGGCACATATCGGCTGACAGTTCTCCGTCAGGATCAGGTATGTGAATCGTGCATACCAATGGCAAGGGCTATTTGTATCTAATGAGGATTCCACACGTCCCTGGCGTAATCAGAATAAAACATAACAGAATTATGATTGGGCGTAAAGCCCAATCATATGATACTCTAGATGAAATGTGATTGACTTCGATATACCGGAAAATATGTCATCTCAAATTCTTTCGAATAGTGAATAGTTTACATGGGAGGTGGCAGAAGTAGAGGAGGAGGTTTGTATTTTTCGTATATGACACTGAACACGTCATGCAAATTGTTTTAGTTTTCATTATTTTTAAAGAAATTGGACATAGTTTTCCTGAAATTGGGGCATTTGTATGGGAGGTGGCAGAGGAAATGGAGCGTTTAAAATGATTTTGAAACTGCTTATCATCATCCTTATCACCATGCTTTGATACAATTTCAAAGTCGATAACATATATTCGAAGGAGAAATGCTATTCTTGAATTTATAATACAGATATTTATATGGGAGGGGGTAGAAGGAGTGAAGGGGAGCTGATATGTTTTTCTAGCATTTATTGCAATTATTAAAAAACAAATTCTGGCAAAATTTTAAGTTTGTACTTTATCTACTTTTAACGGAAATCGATATAATGCATTTAATAAAAATTGTACATTTCTATGGGAGGGAGTAGAAGGAGTGTAGGAATCAAAACAAATTTTTTTCGCGTTATTGATTTTTCTATTTTTATACTTTGTGCAAAATATCAAGTTGATAGCTTTAACAGTTTCGAAGAAAAACAAATTAATTAAATTTTTAAATTTTCGTGAAATTTGTATGGGAGGGGGTAGAAGGAGTGAGGTGAAGTTGATAATTTTTTTAAAACTAATTGCAATTATAGTAGAATTAAAAACTTTGTCTTTTCAGCTTTACTAGTTTCAATGAAAATCGAAAATATGTATTTTTCAAAATTTTCCATTTGTATGGGAGGGGGTAGAAGAAGTGAGGGGATCGGATCAATATTTCGTGATATTAATGATAGATGTCATCGTAATACTTTGACCTAAATTTCAAGTCGATAGCCTAAATAGTTTCAAAGAAAAATCAATTTCTTAATATTTCGAAATTTAATGAAATTTGTATGGGAGGGGGTAGAAGGAGTGGGGGTGTGTGGCCCATTCACGAACTTAAAGTTACTTTTTTGCTTAAAATGACACACAAAAATGTTTGGCACTATAGCTCAAAGCTTTCGAGAGTTATGCTGTAGACAGACGGACAGACAGACGGTCAGACAGACGGTCATTCGGAATCGAGGTTTTTGAGCCACAACAAATATTTCTGTACCCTTGGCGGCTCTGTGCGAGCATTATTTCTTAGCGTTACAAACGATAAGGCAAACACAATATACTCTCAGATTTCATTTAGAGTATAAAAAAACAAGTTCTACTGAGACACTAAATTAATCATACAGCGGGTCACGATCATGAAGGGGACCTTGATATTTCACCGCAGCAAACAATATATAGGTCTACAACAAAAACAACACAGGCAATAAGGAAACTCGACCAACAGGAAAAAAAATCGAACAAGAGCGATACTAGAAAGGAATGATTCGGACCATGTGGGACGCGATTTGCAATATTCAACAACAACAACCACAGAAGTATATCTCGACACGCACAATCATCGAAGGTTATCAAACAATAACAGTAACACAAGCGGCGATGGCGGCAGGCAAAGACGAGTTACTATTCGCGGCGAGGATACGGCGACGACTAGTTACTAGTGGCGGCGATGATACGGACGACGACGAGTTACTATAAGCGGTGACGTGGACAGCAGTATGAACGGTCGGTTGCGCAGTTTAATTATACATGGCAAGTTTATACACTCAGTTCTCTTTCGCTCTGGTCGGTTGACCCGAGTCTAAATGAAAGCGGGCATCCGTGAAGCAGCCAGTTGAGACTCAGGAGCGAATGGGTCGAGATCAGAAGTTTTGACTCGTATAGGAGAGTTGAAAGTAAAAAGCGAAAATGTGAAAGCGACAGTCGTACAGCGAAGAAAAGGGAATTAAATTGAAATCGGAAAATAAAGCTTGCGAGTATTTAAAAGTGAACTTCTTGTTTTGTTTATTTATTACTTGAAATCCAGCGACCTAATAATATTAGTTAATGATTAATACTCTATGTTTCTTTCCTGACTATTAGACTTGGAGACTTTATGAAATTTTTCACGAGTCCGCAATGAATGGGGACTCATTTAATTTATATAATACTATAGGTATGTTTGTTCCTCAATTCCTCAAAATATTCGACCTTTCTTCCTTTACACTACAGCCCGAATCGGGCTTCAGGTTCCTTAACATTTTTCATTATTTATTGTGGAAGGGTTGTTAGATTTTCGCACAACCCTCTATCTACGAATTTTTAATTTTCGTAGATTGAGGTGGCCAAGAAATACCCAAGCAGGCAGTGTGGTGGAACTATGCACCGGCCGGAATTTGAACTCACGGATCTTCGCATTGTAGACCGACACGCTACCCACTAGGCTACACCATAGCTTTTGTATTATGTTATGACATAATTAATTGAATACAAAACCAGAAATACTCACGAAATTTCTTTCAAAAATGCAATCAATCGCTCAATACCACTGAACTTTTCCACAGCTTCGGCCACATGTAATTTTTCGTTTTCGTTTCCAATTCTCGTTAAAACACCACTTAAACTTGTTATTACGAAATCAACCAAAGTCATATCCGATAATTCCTGAAATAAAAAATTTCAATTGAATTTTTTTCCGAATGAAATGAACATTTCTCACCTTGTACTTACAAAAAGATATTTCCAAAGGACATCTTTAAACACTTTTGTTAGAAATTTCTCGAAATAGTCTCGATTGTATTGAGAAACATTTCCAAGAAACCAATTAATCCTATAAATCAAATCAAATCAAATAATTAATATAAAAATATCAAAAATATTATTTTCACGCACCCGATAAATTTTCCGATCAATTCAATAACGACGAAAAGTCCTAAATTTCGATTTTCCAAATGAAACAATTTCAAACACCATTCAATTGAAGAATATTCGATTTGATAAATTTGATGAATAAGCTCAAAACTATCATTTTTCTTATAATTTTCGAAATAATTCACCGAAATTGATTTAATTAGCGGTAAAATTTGCATATATAATAATATTATTGATGTTTTGCAATAATTTAGCACAGAATTGTGACTTAAAATTATCTTGCATATTTTCAGCATTGATTTTACGGCTCCGAGTTCATCCAATTCGATCGGTTTCGATGAAAATTTTTGAAATCTGAAAATAAACGGAAATCAAACTTTTCTGTATAAAAACGAATGCAAATTCAAATTTCACCTTTTCAATAATATTTCCAACATAAAAACAACTTCTACAAATTCTTGTTGAAATTCCAGAAAATCACTCGAATTGATTAGAAATATCAACGCACGTGTAATATTTTTAAAAATTATCCAGCAATTGTCGAAAAACTGCTCGACTTCCGAAATAATGCAAAATAACTTTACAGTGGGCAGCAGGGTGTCCTTGTTTGAGGTTATGCCTTCGTTTAAAATTAGCGTAACGTTATGTCGGCACATGACTCGCAACAGGAAATGGCGGCTTCTGGTATTATCGATTTGTAATATAAATGCGGTGATTTCGTTGATAATTTCCACCAGAAGAATGCTATCTTGATCGATTATCGCTTGTTTTAAATATTGCAGGAGTAAGTCCATTTTCCGATTTCACTTTGAAGACGATATGAGTGAGCACAGACGAACAGAACAAGAACCGCACTAAACGAAAAATATACGCATACAGTGCGATCTCGAAAATTGCAACTAATTCAAGCATCCGGTTGTTGAAATTTCCGAAAAGTTGCATTTTTCGAATCGCCTTTAAGTGAGTAGCGTGTTTGTTGACGCAATTGCAGAAATTAAACTTCTTGTACAGGGTGGGCCAAATACAAGTTTCTTTTTAAAAATGCAATAAAATGAACAAAATTAAATTTTTTTCCATGTATTGTAGCTTCATTAGTAAGAGCAATCATTCCCATTAAGCGGCCGTACCTATCATTGGTCGATATCGATTTCAGATCATTTTGCCTACGATTTAAAATCGAGAGAGTAAATGATTTTTTTCTCTCTGAACACTTTTTCGTGTCGTAATTTGAAGAGATTATAAAATGGCGTATAGTCTGTAGTTGTGAGTTTTTGGTCCGCGAAAATTTTCTACCTCCAACTGATTTAAACGCGCAGTATTAAATAAATCATCGACATTAAAGAATTTTATCAAGTTTACTCAATGCCACTGTCAGAGCGTGAATTACGTAACCGCGGTTCACAGAAATCTTCATATTGCCAAAAACTGGTGTCGTCGTCGGCCATCTCTTCACCAAATTCAATGCAGTCAACGCTGTCAGAAATTATTTTAAAAATCGATCATTTACGGATAGAGTTCAGTGACAGGCTTGATTCGTTGTGCAAAAAAATAGACCTCATTAAGTCGGAGATGGAAACTAAGTTCGTTAGCAAACTGACCTTAAGATTTCGGATATTTTGCGTACCGGCATCTTGCAAAAGTAACGGACGACAACAAAAAACTACAGCTGAAGGTAAACAGTTTGGAGCGGGAAAGTTTGTCAACAGACCTCGTACTTTCTGGAGTCCCATTTGTAGTGGGAGAAAACCTAGGCGTTTTGTTCTCTACAGTTTGCGGAAAACTTCAATGCCCACATATTTATCCGGTTCGAATATTTCGAACTAAACCGTCAGCTGACAGAAGACTATCTCAAAACTCTACGATAATAATCAAATTAAAATCAGCAGACAACAAAACCCAGCTAATGAAGTCTCTGTTTCGGTTCATCAAAGTAAACAAGCGTCTCACAAGTTGCGACCTCGGTCTGGATACCGCAAATCCAGTTCCTGTATACTTGAATGAATGTCTGTCAGCTGATATGCGAAAAATTCAACAAGAGGCGATGAAACTGAAACGGGAAGGTCAGCTGTGCTCCGTGTTCACATTGAATGGTACAGTCTATATCAGGCAAGCCAAAGACGATCCTGCTGTGGGTGCGTCTTCATTCGACCAACTCTTGCGGTTTGGAAGGAAAGTCTCGGACCAACAACAACAACAACAGCATAAACTACAACAGAAGCAATAACAATTGTAGTTACAACAATATCATCTTTATTAATCAACGAATTTCTAATTCTGAAGTATTACATTTTATTTTTCCTATTATTCTGTTATTATTTAGTTTTCTATGTCTAATAATGTTCAAGTTTGATAGTTTTTCTATAGTTTATTTTTGTCGAGATGGGGTGATTTCTGTTTCTGACGACTTAGGGTGGCCCTCCACGAATAGCTACGACTATGGCTAATTTAGCAAATTTTTCGTCATCGGTGGACACATTAGGAGCTTTGTTCAATGTTTTTGCAAATCGGAATGCTGGATTCAACATCTGCTATTTTAACGCAAGAAGCTTGCGTAACAAAATTGAGGAGTTTCGCTCAATTTTCTGTTCGTCACAAATACATGCTTTACTCGTTAGTGAATCTTGGCTCAAGGAGCACGTACCATCTTCCGCAGTCGATATTCCCGGCTTTAGACTTTTCCGGGCAGATCGTGTTAATCGTCGTGGCGGTTTAGCTATATACGTGAAGAATGGCTTTCATGCAAAAATTCTGTATGCCTCTTCTTCCGGTATAGTGGAATTTCTTTGTGTTGAAGTTGCTGTAGGCCAGGAAAAACTTGTCCTTTCGGCAGTTTATTGCCCGGAGGAGTTTGTGGTCGAAGAAGCAAAGGTCCTTGAGGAGAGGATGGCTGCGCTTACGCAAAGTTATCGAAATGTCATCGTGGGTGGTGATTTCAATTTAAATATGCAGCTTACGAACATTAGGACGAAAAAATTCCAGTCGCTTTTAGAGAGCATTCATTTAAGTATAGTTAACAGTGAGCCCACGCGTTATCATTCGAATATTCCATCTCAACTTGACTTTATGCTTTTATTTGACGTTAGTCGCTTATTGTTCAACAATCAACTTAGCCCTCCCAGTTCGCTTGATCATGACCTTCTTTTTCTGACGTACGATATCGTGCTTCCTACTGAAATTCCTTTGTCTATTTCTTACCCAGATTATAACGCTATAAATATGGAATTTTTAATGTCTGAATGTGCTACTCTTCCTTGGGAAAATATTTACGCTTCTTCTTCTGTAAATGAACAAATAGAAATACTAGAGGAATTGATAGGATACTTGCATCGCAAGCATGTCCCTATACGCAGTATTAGGCATAAAACCTTTCTTTGTCCTTGGTTTTGCAGTAACGTTAGAAGACTTATTGCATTGCGTGAAAATCTCTATAAAATTTATAGACGTGACCGAACAGTTTTAGCTCATCTAAATCATAAGAATGCCAGAAACTCTGCTAATACTGCTATACGAGAAGCAAAAAAAAGGTATTATGATAAGAAGCTTGATCTTGGCCAGCCATCCAGAGTTCTTTGGAAAAATTTAAGACAGGCGGGAGTGGTTGGTAAGGCAAGTTCCCAGTGCGATTTTGATCCCGAGGAGATGAATAACTATATCTCATCTTTTAGCGCAAATGGTCTTGCAGTAGCTGAACCCAATCTCAGTTATAATGATGGCGATGGAACATTCTCCTTTAGATGCATTAATGGTAATGAGTTATTGGAGGCAGTGTACTCCATCAAATCTAACGCAATTGGTCCTGATAACATAAATCCGAAGTTCTTAAAAATTCTTCTTCCCTATATTCACAGCTATATTTTGCATATCTTCAATTCATCCTTGATGACGAGTACGTTTCCCGACAATTGGAAGCATGCTATTGTACTACCCCTCCAAAAAAAACCTAATCCGGTTGAAGTTTCCGATTTTCGTCCTATTAGCATACTGTGCTTTTTGTCAAAAGCACTTGAAAGGATAATGTCTCTTCGGATTCGAGATTTCGTAGATAAAAACAACTTCCTCACAAGGTGGCAGTCGGGTTTCCGCCCTGGACATAGTTGCGAAACAGCTCTGATAAATATTACTACAGACATTAGAACAGCTATGGACAACAACAATGTAACATACATGGCCTTGTTGGATTTCTCAAAAGCTTTTGACAGCGTTGATCATTCCTTACTTGTCAAAAAACTTTCATCTAATTTTAAATTTTCGCACAACGCAACGAAGTTCTTGATGAACTTTTTATTCTCCCGACATCAACGAATTAAATTTGGCGAACAAATGTCATCCTCTACGCACCTTTCAAGTGGCGTTCCACACGGCTCCATTCTAGGCCCTCTCTTGTTCAGTTTATTTACTAATGATTTATCAGAGGTAATTGAAGATAGCAATTATCATTTTTATGCCGACGACGTACAGCTGTACTCCAGTAGCGCTGTAGGCTTGGTCGAAGATTGTGAAGCACGCATCAATAGCGACATTGATAGGATATACAATTGGTTTCTCCAAAATAATCTACCGTTGAATATCGGCAAATCTCAATACATCATCTTTTATAATCATTTGGTGAAACTATCTTCGTCAAATTTGCCAGTTGTCGTGCTTAATGGATCCCCTTTACAATTGCTTTCACAGGTACGCAACTTGGGTATCATGCTTAACTCTTCTATGAGCTGCTGTAGCTATACCAAAGCTGTTCTTGGTAAAATTTATGCAGGATTACGCCGGTTCTGGCTGTTCGCTAGTATCCTTTCTACTGAAAAGCGATTGATGCTGGTTAAGACACTTTTAATACCTCTTTTCACTTTTGGTAGACTGGTTTTTTCCCATTCTCGATTCTATTTGCACACGAAAGTTCGAAGTTGCCTTTAATGACTGTGTTCGTTTTATTTACGGGTTGAGGAGATTTTCGCATGTCTCCCATGTCCGTGATTGCTTATTGGGTTGCTCGCTGCAAATCTATGTAAACCGACGCGCTCTGATTCTTCTGTTTCGACTGATAAAATATGGGAAGCCAACGTATCTGACTAATCGGTTAATATTCCTAAGGTCCACGCGTAAGGCTAATTTATTGATTCCGCGTTGGCAGACAGTGATTTCGCAGCGCTCCTACTTTGTTCACTCAAGTAAATTATGGAATAAACTTCCTAGCCATGTTCGGGGTGCAGCCGGAGTTCTCAGTTTCAGAAGTCACTTGCATGTTTTATAAGTATCGATTCTTGTTGAACATTATTGGTAGTTTTTGCAATAGTTATAGAATTTAATTTTTATTATTTCACTTATTTTTTTTTTTTTTTGTCTTGTTGTTTCTTGCAATAGTTATAAGCATTATTTTATTTTTTTTTTTTTTGTTATTTTTTAATTAATTTTATTTACTTTTTTCTTATCTTTAAACTTGCGTAAAAAAAGATTATAAATCTTGCGCATAATTTTTCTTAATGAATAAATTGAATTGAATTGAATTGAATTGGCTCGACTTCTAGCCTGTCGTACATGCTGTGATGATTAGTTTTTCCACGTCGATGCGGGAAGATGCGACTAAAGGAATGTGCAAGAATAAAGAGGAAGTGGAAATGAAAGCGGGGAAATAGGTCGCGAAGGAATAAGGAAAGAAAATGATGCATTGGCAAAAGCCATTCATTTATCTACACGACACAATTTCCCAACAACTCCATTCAATATTCTTCCCGCTTCACACTTGCATAGGTTAATGGATTTCTCATCATTCGCCACCTACGAACTTTGATCTGCGACAACACATACAAAGAATGCAAGCGATCATCGAAAATGCGAAGGGGAAAAGATAAATCTCTTGAGAGCGTTCGAACATCTCACAAAAGAGACCAACCGATTGAATAATCGGCGTGGACCGACCTCTGCTCTGGTCGCCCTCTCAAGGCATACTGAGCTTCAATTTTCCCTGCGAAATTTACTGATTGATTTTCAATCAATTATGATGTATTTTTTATAAAAACTAATACCGAACTCATTGAATAAGCTTAAAAACATTCTATTCTTCGATATCAGTGTTAAAAAAATGTCATAGTCATCAGTTTTACTACATAAATTCGAACAAAAAAAAAATCAATAAGAAACGCTCTTTTTTAACTCCAATTATTATTAATAAAACTTATAAAAATCGAAAATGTTCTTCCGTCAAGCACTTGTCGCAACCTTTTTCTATTGTTATTGCAAAAAATAATATATAGTCGTCGCCTGACTTATAGGTGATAAGTCGCATCGAAAAGTATAGTTTTTATCATTTTAAAAAAACCGAACCCGGAGTTATGCTGTAAACTTTTTCCTAAACATAATTTTAAAAATTTGTTTCCAACATGCTCTTGTAAAATTAACAAGGATTAAAATTATGAAAACAAAACAAAAAAAAATCATTATATTGAGTGCTTTGTCAGGAATGCCCGAAAATAGGCCATTTTTGTACGAAATCGTCGTTTCGGTATGGATGGCCCCTTAATAATGGAGCACAACTTCGTTCAAGTGGTTGCCTCGGCTTCGCAGTACTGCATTCTGTCACTCCAATTTTCCAAGACCAAGTCGATAGTTTCGGGCTGTAGCTCACGGAATGCTTGGACGATATTGGCCTTAAGGGCTTGAATCGTTTCTGGATTGTTGGCATAACATCGGTCCTGCACGGTTCCCCAGAAAAAAAAGGTCAAAGGGGTCAAATCGCAGCTCCGAGGCGACCAATTGGCATCGCCAAGACGGCTGATAAGACGATTTGGGAATGTGGTGCGTAAAAGATCGATTGTGGCATGGGCTGTGTGGCATGGCGCGCCATCCTGCATGAACCAGACGTCGTTCAAATCCATGTCTTCAATTTCAGTAAAAAAAAGTCGGATAACATAGCTCTGTAACGTTCACCGTTGACCGAAACGTTGTTCCCAGCCTCATTTTCGAAGAAAAATGGTCCAATGATGCCACCACTCCACAATCCGCACCAAACTGTCACTCTCAATTGGACCTGGTAAGTGAATAATCCGAGATCTTTCTGCAGAATTCTCCTCAGGCTAGTGCGTAAAATGTTGAGCTGTTGAGATCAACGGCGAGTTGATGTTCGTGGAGTGAGTGAGTCTCACTCTCTCGGCTACAGCAGCCACATTTTCGTCTGTGCGCACCGTACGACGACGGGGACGATGAGTGTTGTCCACTAGCATGCCAGTCTCACGAACTTTTTGCACAAACTTGCGTACAGCAGCTGCTTCATTTCGGCCAAAACTTCTTTTCAAAAAACGCACTGTTTGGGCTACACAGCGCTCACTTTGGAAATAAGTTTTCAAAATTTCCCAACGTTGTTCAAGTGTAAAGCGACTCATTTCGTTCCGTGGAAGTATGATACTCTTTCTGTCAAGATTTCGAGCGGGAAACAGCTTTCAGTGTCAAAATAACCTATGATTTAAAAAGAAACCACTGGCTGGCCCACCCTGTAGATCCCATTAGGACCGCTTATTTTGAAATTTGAAGAAAGAGTGGGAGGATGTTGATAAATTTTTAATTGATTGCTTTAAACACGTTCAAAATTGTCTGTGTAGAATGTATGTTTTATAAACACAAATGCTTAGAATTCCTATTAAATTCGGTGTATTTTAAGTGCTAGGGTGTAGCCTAGTAGGTAGCGTGTTGATCTTGTAATGCGAAGGTCGCGAGTTCAAATCCCGGTCGGTGCAATATATAATTCCAGCGCATTGCCTGCTTTGATATACCTTGGTTACTTCAATCTACGAAAATGAAAAATTCGTAGACAGAAGGTTGTGCGAAGGGCTAATCCCCTCCACAATAAGTATTGAAAAATGTTAAGGAACCTGAATGTCAGGAGGCCAAAGTCCGATTTGGGCTGTAGTGCCATTGTAGAAGAAGTAGATGTATTTGAAGTGCACGAAACCAAACATGTGTATGGGAGCGGATAGAGGTGAGGAATATCAAAATTTGTGAGCAGTTTTATTGAGTTTCTCTTGAAAGGTATTCGTACAAAATTTCAAGTTCGTAGCTTTTAATTTGTTGTTAATTAGTTTTTCTACAATGGCACTACATCCCAAATCGGGCCTTGGCCTCCTGACCTTCAGGTTTCTTAACATTTTTATTTACCATTATGTTAGCCCTTCGCACAACCCTCTATCTACGAATTTTCATTTTCGTAGATTGTGGTAACTAAGGTATATCCAAGCAGGTAGTTTGCTGGAATTATGCATCGATAGGGATTCGAACTCACGACCTTCGATTGTAGACCAACACGCTATCCACTAGGCTACGCACTAACTGGTATGGAGTGCTAAGGAAAAATTATTGTGAAACCTCTCAACCCATCGTGTGCGGGGAGACCCTGGCACGTAATCCCTGTGGTGTGCTAGTCTCATGCTATACAGATTTTCATAATGAACAGGATTTAAAATCAGCTACTGAAATTCTACTTACAGTAGCAGGCGATTTTGAATCCTGACTCTGAAAAAATAAAATAAAAAAATAGAAAATCATTTGAAGAAAAGTTTCTGATTAAAAAGGATTAAAAAAATATTATTTTGTTTTAAAATAAATAGTTGTAAAAATACTAAAAAAATATATTATTTAGAAAAGTACTAAGTAATTGTAATTAATAGTTGTTAAAAAGTGAATATTAAATAAAACGATAAATAACTAATTGTATAAAGTGCAAAATTATTTTTAAAAAATAATTAAGGAAATTAGGGGTAGAAGCATCATAACGCCAATAACCCCTAAAACCGCACACTACACGCGATGTAGTTCCTTAGTGCGTGTGGGAACACATTCGAATTCCTACAGCACCATTTAGGATGAGGCGTCTTCCAGGTCAAATTTCTCCACACCTACGCTCCTGAGCGGCTGGTAAAAGTACTGTACAGACCTGGAAGATCCCATTAAAAATTCTGAATGTGGAATGGGTCCCCGGAGGCTCATTTTGTATCAGTTATTAGTTGATTTATTAAAATTGATCGAAATTATACTTTTGTATGGGAGGGGGTGGAAGGGCAGGAGTGATTCCAAAACTGTTGATGCATTTTTATTTAAAATATTTTTAGAAGTGTTTGTAAAAGATTTCAAGTTGATAGCTTTTAATGGTTTGGTGATAATTAATTTCTTAAGAATCGTCGAAAAAATACTTTTGTATGGGAGGGGGTAGAAGTTTTAGAGGTATTCGACTAGTTAATATTGTGATATCTAGCATGATCAAAGTGGGCTGGAAGAGACATGACAGATGACGTTTTTGGTCTGAGGAGGATAGGTCGATTGGTCGAGTGTTTGAGCCGCGATAGATTGAAAAAAAATGCGATTTATTAAATAAAAATAGTTGTGCGATTTAATACTTACAACAGTGGTTTTAATTAACCTGCGAATTGCGAATCAGGGAATCAGTAGGAACCCCGGACGTGTAACAATATCTTAAACTCGTAAGTATGTTTTTTAAATTAATTTTACAAATTTTCAAGTTTTTAGCTTGAAATTTCACTCAAAAATTTTTAGTTTTTGTGTTTTTTCAATACACGTGAAACACCTCATGTAGGTTAGGGCCCCGCTTTGGTGGATAACAGGTTTGGTTCAAATTAATATTTTTTCTTTATCTATATTAAACGGATGTATGCATTTGCAAAATTTTAACTTTGTATCTCTTACCAGACATTTTGGCCTACTGCCTCGTTCTCCTTACACCCGCCACCTAAAAATTATAGATCATATAGCTCTACGATTTGACAAAATCTCAATTTAATACCTCTTTTAAATTTTGAGATATAACGGTTTGAAATTTTGAAAAGTGCATCATTTTTAAATGCTCCCCATTCGCCCCACCCCCTACTATGGTGACCAAATTATATATTGTTTTGGTAATCCACTAGTATAGCTTAAATACATATGTTTTAAATTTCAATTACGTAGGTTAAGAGATAGTTGAGATGTTAGTTTTTAAGTGTTTTTCTTCCCCTGACCCTCCTCCTTACAATAATTAGCCTTCCCCTAAGCTGATTCTGGAGGATTTATATGCCGTCTTAATGGTCTCTCACAGGTGCGATGAAAACCTGTCCCACAGCGGCAATGAAAATGTTTCTTAACATTCCTCCGATACATCTCCAAATAAAAAGGGAAGCTATCAAAGGGGTGTTACGCTTACAAAGGGAAAACAACTATAAACCAGGGGATTTTAGAGGCCACCTCAAAATCCTAAGTAACCCAAAACTAACCACTAACTAACCCACTTTGTTGGACGATATGCCGACAAAATATAACTTTGAAACCCCCTTCAAGGTTATTATTGGTGAACGCACGGACTGGCAATCCACGTCACCAGAAATAACAGAGGGTTCAACCATTTGGTATACAGACGGTTCGTGCACCTCCGAGGGGACGGGAGCTGGAGTCAAGGGACCTAACTTCTCGGTTTCAAAATCACTCGGCAAAGAAGCCACAATCTTCCAGGCTGAACTAATGGCAATCGAGCTATGCATCCAAGAGAACATAAGGAGAGCTCATCGCAACAAACCAATTTATATCCTATCGTATAGTCAGGCAGTTCTAAAAGCCTTATCATCCAACAAACATGGATCGAAGCTAGTTTGGGACTGCCTTCAAGACCTAATCATCCTGGGGAAAAGGAATGATGTAACCTTAATGTGGGTGCCAGGACACTTGGGAATTGAGGGAAATGAGGAGGCCGATCACTTAGCAAAAAACGGCGCGGAAGAAAACTTAATTGGCCCAGAACCTTTCTGCGGAAAACCAAAAGGGTTTCTTAACTCCTTAATTAAGAAGTGGGTTCAAGAAGAACACATAATCCACTGGAATAGACTTCCTGTTTTATCAACCTCGAAAAAATTAATCCTACCACATAAAAACAAAGTGGAGGATATCCTGAGATTCAGCAAAAGGGATATCAATACTCTAATCGGGCTAATTACGGGGCACAGTGGAGTAAACCATCACCTCAAAAAAATGGGCTTAGCTGAAACCGACATATGTCGTCTCTGTCTCGAAGACTCAGAAACGACAATACATATCCTATGCCACTGTGAAGCAATGGCAAGGAGCAGACTCAAGATTCTTGGGAAGGGCATCCTTTCCACCGAGGAACTAGCCAACATGGCTCCCTCACTTATACTCAAATTAGCTAAAGCTACTGGGATATGGTAGGGTAAAGGGGCAATTATCGTACAATAGGTCGGAAAGACCGCA
The DNA here is from genome assembly GCA_963669355.1 of Chorisops tibialis. NCBI lineage: Eukaryota > Metazoa > Arthropoda > Insecta > Diptera > Stratiomyidae > Chorisops > Chorisops tibialis. The sequence goes on from OY770263.1 coordinate 269,001,868, forward strand.
GTGCACTCACTTAGTCCCCTAACTTAAATAAAATAAATAATAATGGTCTCAAGATATGAATTTTTTGTGGCAAGTAATTTCGAAGATATAATCATTTAAAAAAAATTCGGCCGACAATTTGTTTTTAGCTCCTCTTTTTCAGACGCCAATGGATAAAAAAATTGAATTATTGTTATACAGGGTGTTTGGTACTCCGTGCACCACCTTGTAAGGAGTTATTCCTAGATATATTTGGAGAAAAAAATTGTTCTACGGAGATGGTCAATTTTCAATATCCGCGGAGATACAGGGTCATCATCACTCAAAACGGTATATCTTAAAAACTAATAATCACAATTCAAAGTGTTATAGCTTATTTTTTAGGGAATTGAATTACCTTTCATTTGGTGTAATAGTTTGCATTGTAACTGTACCCAATCCTGAGGTATTTGCTTCAGACCACAAATTTTTGATACTTTGACCCTCAAAATTCTGTGATCAATGTAGTTTTTCTCAAAAAACGCATCATAAAAATGTCATTTTAATGTTGTTTTTTTATGTGCCATATTATTGCCTATAAATGATGCACACATACTTATAACTTAGGTTTTCTCGTTTTCCAGGTAATAAGCGAAAATACATATGGCTTAAAAATTAAATGTGCCATAAAGCAACCCCCGTTCTAAAAAAACTGCCTGAAATGTTGTTTAAATTATCGAGGAATGTCCTTTAATTAGTATTTAAATTATCGAGGAAATGAATTAAATTAAAATGAGTTTCAACACAACTAGGTGCAACACTTTGCCTTTTTTAATAGGGTACCTAACAAAATGAAAAGCGTATAAAAGCAAATCTTACTTCATATTTTTATCAGTTTTAGTTACATTGTTAAAAGTAGAAGGTGTCACTAAAATTTAGAAAATAATTTCGAAATGCCTGAGTTCACGAATGAAGAATATGCAGACACCATTTTCATTTATGGGGAGTGTCAGGGAAATACACGAGCGGCGCGATCTTTGTATCATTAGAGATTTTCTAATCGTCGGATACCTTACAGGAGAGTATTCCAAGAAGTTTACAGAAGGATTCAGGAAACAGGCAGCGTTATGACAGGCAGAGTAAATGCAAATCCTGCGCCGATAATCGCTGTTCCAACCGATGAAGGAATACTACATGCAGTTCAAAATGATCCATCAATCAGTATCCGACGCTTGGTATTGCAGTTGAATGTCTCTACGTGAATAGTTTGGAGTGTCCTAAAAGCAGAGCGGTTGCATCCCTACCACCACACACCAGTGCAGGAGCTGTTACCCATTGATTTGCCAAAAAGGATGGAGTTTTGCAATTGGCTCCTTGAACGACAACTAAGTGACGAAAATTTTATGAACAACATTCTTTGGACGGATGAGTCCCAATTCACCAGGGACGGTATTACAAACTTACACACCTGCGCTGAGAACAATCCACATACAAGAAGAGAGGCATCATTTCAGCACAGATTCAGTGTCAATTTCTGGACAGGTGTGATTGGTGACGATTTCACTGGTCCAATTACTTGCATTTTCTGACAAATGATCTACAGGAGTTATTGGATGATATGCCACTACAACGATTGGCTTCCATGTTTCACCAACACGATGGTGCTCCAGCTCATTACGGCCGACAAATCACAGATTGGTTAAATTCCAATTATAGCAATCGCTGGATCGGTAGATTTTTTTGTATGGGGACGAATGAAGGACCTTGTCTACGCAATGGAAGTAGTAACGTTGCAGGATCTAAACACCAGAATCGATGCGGCAGCAACAGAAGTAAGGCAGCAGTTGAGGAGTATGAACACAAAGAGAACACTGGCAAAACGAGCTTTAGCGTGCATTCAAAATGAAGGTGCCCATTTTGAACATTTATTGTAATTAAGAAAATTTGAAATAAACCATGAAAACCATTCTTAAGTTCTTTTAGTTCAAGCGGAGAGTGTTGATCAACATATTCTTGTTTTTTTGATTAAAGTGCTATATATTTATTTATTTATTTATATTAGGAGACCACGTGAGAGCACTGCGGCCTTTTTGGCCTATTGTGCGATTATTGCCCCTATACCCTACCATAACTCAATAGCTTTAGTTAATTTGAGTATCTGTGAGGGAGCCATGTTGGCTAGTTCCTCGGTGGAAATGAATCCTTTCCCCAGAAGATTATGCCTTTTCCTTGCCACTGCTTCACAGTGGCATAGGATATGTATTGTCGTTTCTGAGTCTTCGAGACAGAGGCGGCAGATGTCGTTTTCAGCTAAGCCCATATTATTGAGGTGGTGGTTCACTCCACTGTGCCCCGTCATTAGGCCGATTAGAGTACTAATATCGCTCTTTCTGAAGGGGAAGGATATCTTCCAATTTGTTTTTTTGTGGTATGATTAGTTTTTTTGAGGTTGATAAGCGTGGAAGTCTATTCCAGTAGATTCTGTGTTCTTGTTCAACCCACTTCTTACGTATCTAGCTTTGATGCCCTTTTGATTTTCCGCAGAATGGCTCTGGACCAATAAAGTTTTTTTCCGCGCCATTTTTTGCAAGGCGATCAGCCTCTTCGTTTCCCTCAATTCCCATATGTTCTGGTATCCACATTAAGGTTACGTCGTTCCTTTTCCCCAGGATGATTAGGTCTTGAAGACAGTCCCAAACTAACCTCGATCCGTGTTTATTGGATGCTAGGGCTTTGAGAACCGCCTGAATATCCGATAGGATATAAATTGATTTGTTGCGATGAGCTCTCCTTATATTCTCTTGGATACATGTGCTATATTATTGGAATGATAGTTTTTTCTAAACTATGAAACTTATGCAATGCAAGTGTATACATCTTTTGGAGGCAATAATATGGCACATAAAAAACAACATTAAAATGACATTTTTGTAATGCGTTTTTTTGAGAAAAACTACATTGATCCCAGAATTTTGAGGGTCGAAGTATCAAAAATTTGTGTTGTGAAGTAAATATCTCAGAACTCGGTACAGTTACAAAACTATTACACCAAATGAAAGGTAATTCGATTCCCTAAGAAACAAGCAATAACGCTTTGAATTGTGATTATTAGTTTTCAAGATATACCGTTTTGAGTGAGTGAGGATACAGGGCCGAAACCCTTTTCTTGATCACCATGTATCTCCGCGGATATTGAAAATTGACCATCTCCGTAGAACAATTTTTTTCTCCAAATATATCTCGGAATAACCCCTTACTAGGTGGTCCACGGAGTACCAAACACCCTGTATATTGGCATCGCTTTAGAAAGGACTCTCTTTTGTCGGCCAGTGCTTTTATGTTATGCACCTTAGCTATTTTATGTAGGCGTTTAGTTGAAAAGTCGAATGGTAAATTCAACAGTATTTTTAGGCATTTGTTCTGGGTGACTTGCAACGTTTTTTGGTGTGTAGCGGAACTTTGACGCCATATAGGAGCGCCATAGGATATTATAGGTTGGATGACCTGCTATAAAATCAGGAGTTTGTTATGCACCGAAAGCTTGGAACTCCTGTTAATTAGGTGGTAAAGAGCATTAATGCTTTTTGAGCACGTCAATTCTGCAAGGTCTTTGTAGATAAGCTTTTTGTCTAGGATCACGCCAAGATATTTTATAGAGTCACTCCAATCGATGGTTTGTCGCAATTTAGCAAAATGTTGTGTGCTCAATCAGTTGATTTAAGTGACCTGCGGCGATAACACCACCAAAAAAAAGTTGTTGTGTCTATTTTCTTTACAAATTTGTTTTATTTTTAATACACGGTAAGAAATAAATTAATTATGAAAAATTGTTACAGTAAATTATGATTTTTGTAGATTAAATTAAAAATCACAAAAATGCGCCCATTAAGTGCTAATTTCAAGAAAGAAATCGAGAGATTGGTAGCAAATAAGCCAGGACGAAAACCCATCATTACGGAGAATCATAGGCGCCGAACTTTACGTGAAATCCGTCATGGTGTACATGATAATGCAGCCCAAACAAACAAATCACTTCGCCAATCTGAAAATATTGTCGTTAGTAACGATGCGATTCGAAAACACTTGCGAAAGGCTGGCTATAAAGATCAACCACTACTTAGTAGCGGCACCGATAATTGAGATTCGCGTTTGCTGCGAAGTACAAAAACTATGACCAGAATGACTGGTGTAATGTTATTTGTTCGGACTAAACAAAAATTAATCGGTTTCGATCCCACGAGCGTCAATTGAAGTGGAAAAAAAGCTAATGAAGCTTTCGTGGAACGACATGTACACCCTACTTAAAAAATTGGTGGGGTACAATTATGCATGATCACCGCAGGGGTTGGAATGGTTGAAAAAATTGAAGGACGTATGACAGCTCACGATTATATCAACATACTTGATACTTAATTGTTGGGAAATCTGGAGAAGTGGGGCAAAAATGTTCAAAATCTCTAAACAGTAGTTCCAAACTAAGGGATTTAAGGTTTTAGACTGGCCTCCACAATCTCCCGACTTAAACCTGAAACGAGATTTGGCCAACTACATTAATGACTCCCAAAATGTAGCTGAGCTATGGGTAAATCTAACTTTTGACAATTTTCCTCGGAAATCATAAAGCTGACCATAATACTAAAGGAATTGAAGACATGCGTTTCAATTTCAAAAAGCTTAGCTGTAATATTAGCGTTAAAATCTGCATAGTCACTTGGATCGCTTACGCAGGAAATAAGTCAGGGATGGCGGGACAGGATGATCAATCACTTCGAACTTTGATTGAATTAAACTGAACAGGTGCGATATTTTGTTCATTCTTTGTAATTTCTGCAACATCAGCAAATTAAAGTAGTAAGAACAATGCATTCCGTTCACCTTTTTTAATTTACCAATTTTAACATTTTCCGGTTCTGCCAAAATTTATAACGTCGAACTGTCGAGATCTACAGACTGAGAAGCACTGATGTACAAAATTCTTGCCCTACTGTCAGTTAAAGTTGTCATTTCCCGGTAAAGAAAATGTAAACAAGAATTACAGATTGTTTCCATTGTGTCAGAGGAATAAACAAGTCCTGCCAACAGCTAAGGGCCGATGCTCAGGATCGCGCCTTGTAGAAGAGAGTTGTTTCTGCCCTATATACGAGGTCTTAACAAGAATTTGATTGATTACGGATTGTTTATGTTGATTCTGTTCATTGGGTACTGATTGTCCAAAATGACAAAAGTTTGCTGCCGAATTTGCTTGGTATCGAGCAATTTGCACCACGTATTTGCGGAAATCAACTCGATTCCAATTAGCACGAAAATAATGGAGATTTCCAATGTTCAGGTGAGAATTGCTTTATAATTTTCCGAAAGAATCGTAATACTTCTTAACCACTTTCCACCAGATATCCGAAGAAGATAGCTTGCCTCAATATATCTGTGCCGATTGCGTTCAAAAAGTCGAGACCTTGCACGAATTTAAGCAACAAATCGAAAGCAGCGACCACTTTTTCCGAACGAATTTCGGCACTGAAGAAGAAGCTGAACCGAACTCCACTGAATTTTTATTCAAACTCGTAGCGATCGATGGCAACGAGGACGCAAAGGACGAAGAAAAACCGGAAAATAATGTCGACGAGATCGAACCGATTGAAATGATCGAAGAAGATTTTATTGATGAGGAGCCGAAGAATTCATGCCAGGAGGACGAAATTCTACCTGAGGAAACCAAAGAAAAAAACAAAAGAACCAACACTACTCCGATCCAGTGCACTACCTGTGGCAAAGTAGTCTCATCAAAATTCCGCCTCAAGTGCCACATGCGAACACACACGGGCGAGAAGCCTTTCCATTGCCCGATTTGCCAGAAATCGTTCACACTCGGCTACAATTTAAAAGTACACGAACGGACGCATACTGGCGAAAGACCGCTCGAATGTAAATACTGTTCAAAAACGTTTGCCCAATCGGCCAGCCTGATCTCGCATCTACGCCTGCACACCAATGAGAATCCGTACAAATGCCACATTTGCCCGAAAGGATTCAAAACCAATTCGCACCTGAAATATCATATCCGAAATCATACGGGCGAAAAGAATTTCGCCTGTCGAACGTGCAATCGAGCGTTCATAGCTAAAAGCGATCTCAATCAACATGAGAAAACGCATACTGGTGAGCGGCAGCATGTCTGTACGATTTGCGGTATGGCATTGATCCGAGCGTACCACCTGGAGCGACACATGCTGGCACATTCGGGCGAAAAGAAATTCAAATGTGAGATTTGTGGTCGTTCATATGCCCAAAAATACGATCTGAAACGGCATATTCGAACGCATAAGTTGCACGAGGAGGAGGAGGAGGCGCAGGTAATGAAAGTGGATTTTATTGAATAGATTGAAAATCAAATTTTAATTGGTGTTTTTTTTTTGTAAGTCGTAAGATTCTTTTTAATTTAAATTACTAAATAAAAAAATTTGTCTAAAATTTTATCGCTTTCTACGTCATATTTGCCTGCGAGCGGTATACTTGAATGAAGCATCCTTTGAACGAGTTCAGTCTGACATCAATTTCGCCTTCTTCCAGCTAAAAAATTCAGTTGGAATTAATTTACATTCGCTTAAATTGAAATCCTACCTCATCGAATTGGTAAATTTGATGATAGCAAGACGGCGAAATACACTGGCGAGTACATCGAATCCTTTCCACTCCAGTAATCGTCTCGCACCGTGTACTATGCTCACACGAAGTTTCGAATTCACGAAATGTTAGCTCCTGAAATTCAATGAAATTCAAAAATTCTGCAAAAATCAATCAATCAATCGAGGTCATTTTTTCTTACGTTTTTACTTGTCTGTTTGTAATCGAATTCGGGAAAATGAAAAACGGCCGATTTGTCGTCACAACGAATCACTCTCAAGCCGAAAACTACGAGATAAATAAGAATTAGTTTGGTTTTTAGTTTTAATGCTGCCGATGCAGTTGATTTCGTTGATGACATTTTGACAGTAGGGACAGTTGGTTTGTTATCCTTTCTGGAATGCGATGGTAGTGCGCAAGAGTTTATTTTCGATTCGTATAGGGGAAAAGTTGGATGTTTGTTAAACAAACGGAAAGGTGTACGATATGGAATGAAATTGTTAGATTTCTGTGGTGAGGTCATTTGAATCCTGGAGCTTGTATAAATCCTTTACAGTGAATTTTTCTTGTATACATATTGGACCAATGCATCATGCTTACCAAAAAAGTTGCCATTAATTTCCTGTTAAGACTCTCTATAGGGGCCAATGACAGGAACAGTTCTCTTCCAATTTCGCAATCCTAAGCATCGGGTTTTAGTTTGTGGCGATACGACGTCGTCGACACATTCCAGCGTCATTGACATCAAACGGATACATGCTGATCGCGCACAAGCAGACCGCTTTACGCGCAATCGTAGCCCTGTTATGTTTTAATTTCCTTTTAAATTTTTCACCTCTATCAGAAATATTGAAATTGTACTTTTTCGATTTTATACCCAATCCTACTACTGTGCACGAGGTTGCTATGATGCAAAGCTCCTTGTCTTCTTCTTCTGCAATGGCACTACAGCCGACATTGAGTTTTGGCATCTTAACTTCAGGTTCCTTACAATTTAATTTGTTGTTGTGAAAGGGTTGCTCTTCCCACAAGCCTCTATCTACGAATTTTCATTTTTGCAGATTGAGTTAGCTAAGATATACCTATATACACGCAAATCGTGTGCTGAAATTATACCTCGACCGGGATTTGAACTCCTTCTATTTGCATTGTTGACCAACATGCTATCCACTAGGTTACTCCTTAGCTCCTTGTACTATTTGTATAATAGATTCGAACTTACACCGAATTAGAATGCAAAGCGCATCTACATATCCCTGTACCCGAGTTTGTAAGCTTTAGAGCTCAAAAATCTATATAAGTTTTCTTACCCGTAAGGCATTTTATTATCAATGACGCGACAGCCCAAATCGTTGTCTGACATCCTCAAGTCGTCGCCTCCAATCGGCTCGATTGCGTCCTCCGGCTGCTAATTTTTAAGATGTCTTTGCTGTCTTCATCAACCGAGTCTCCCATCGCTTGCGTGGTTTACCTGCTGGCCGGTGACCACTTGCTTTTCCTTTAAGAACATATTTCTTCTATCTTCCATTCGCTCTACATGGCCAGCTCACTGCAGATTACGTAGCTTGATAAACGTTGAAGCTTCTGGTTCGTACTTGATACAACTCATGGTTGTATCTTATTCGCCATTCCGTTCCTTCCTTTACAGGTCCCAAAATTCTTCGGAGGATCTTTCTTTCGAATGGGCTAACTACTTTTTCGGAAGTTCGCGTTAATATCCACGTCTCGCTGCCATAACAGAGCACAGGTCGTATATTAGTTTTATATATTCGCAGCTTATTGTTCCTGTGCACTTCCTTGGATTTTATTATTCGAAGTATCCCGTAGGGTAGGGTATTTGTATGGTCGAAATCGAGCCTAATAAACTTCAAAAGCGCTCTCTACTCTCTTAGCTTAGAAAGGCGGGTCGTGCCTAATATAGTGTTGCTGTGGTTAGGTGTTTAGAAATGATTGTTCCTGGAATATCTCCATCTAACAAAAGGTTTAAAATATCATAGAAGTATTTCCACATCTGCTGGGGATGAAATTCTTGCACGAGGGCAATTCCAGAAGTACCCAATCTAACAAAGGAAACACAAGAAATTTTGGAAAAAAATGTTTTTATTTCTCTACCTAGTCTCCTTTTAGCATTTTTCCCAGCGATCGAATAGCTTCTGTACCCTGTGAGAATCGTCGAGCTCCTCAAAATAGCCATCAACCGCATATTCCACCTCTTCATTGTTGGCAAATCTTTACCACCAAGCAATTTCCAAGTTTGGAGATCGAGAGAGTGGCTAAATCTGGCGAATAGGGTCCGTAAGGAAGCCATTCGATTTTGAACTCATTGATTTTGGGCGTCGCGACCACGGATGTCTGAATTGGTGCATTGTCTTGATGAAAAAACTTTCTTTTTCGTCAAATGCCGACGTTTTTTCTTGATTTCACCACTCAAATGCTGCAATAAGTTCGTAGAATATTCGCCATTGATTGTTTTTCTGAAGATAATCAATGAAAATTTTTCCAAGCACAACCCAAAAAACTGACGCCATGATCTTGTCTGCAGGTGAAACTGTCTTCGCCTTCTTTGGAGCCGATTCTCTCCTCTAAGTCCATTCATTGTCCATTGGGGCTTTCCTTCGTCTCCGGTCTGAAGTGATAGACCCATATTTAATTAATGGTTATGAATCGACACAAAAACTCGGCTTTATTGTAGTGAACTTCGTCAAACACTCGATTGAAACATTCCAATGACGCTGCTTTTCTTCCATTGTGAGTAATCGTGTCAGCCATTTTGCGAACAGCTCTGTTACGTCCAATTTTCAGTCAATATGCCATCTACAGCTCTCTTTGAAATGCTTACCATATCTGCTAGCTCGAGCACTTTCAGTCGATGGTCAATACCATTTTGTAAATTTTTTTCACCATTTCTGGCGTAGTCACGTTATTAGGTCGATCTTGCGATGTTCGTCTTGGTAGCTCCTACAGCCTCGTTTAAACTCTTCTTCTCCATCTTCAGTGGCACTACAACCTAAATCGGTCTCCTGACCTTCAGGTTCCTTGACATTTATTTGTTATTATAGAAGGGTTAGCCCTTCTATCTACGATTTTATCATTTTCGCAGATATACACGCAAGATTGGTACCTTCTACCAAAGATATTTTTTCATACAACCGCCATCTATACATCAGGACTGGGTATTTCTGGGACTGCCTACGCACATCAACTGTTACATAATTTTAAATAGCAAATCTATTTCCGTAAGGTAAGCCACAAACTCCGCCGTATTGGTCAGCTCCACTGTGACCATTCTTGTCGTCAAGTGTGCGCATTTCATCTGCATTCAATGTTGATGACTTGTCCCACCAAATGGTTGAATATTCGCGTTGTTTGTTGACTTCTTTAAGTTTATTCATATTAAGTTTGCGTTTTATCTAAAGATAATGTCGCCGTCGGACAATTACTGCGCATAATCTTAGACCAGTAATCACGAAATGATAGTCGTTCCTCACGTCAGCTCCACGCTTTGCTCGCACATCAAGAAGACATCTTCTCTCTCGGTCACTTGAAAATGGACATAGAAAAAGTTAATATATAAAAAAAAAATCCAAATTTTTTAATAAACAAAAATTTATTGCAAATTCTTTTACTGTCATACATAAATATCAAAATAGTTTAATTATCATGTTTACGCATCTGTTTTATACCTTCAATTAAAAAAATAAAACACAATTTAATTTATTCATTAAAATAACCAACCAAATACCAACCATCCTTTGAATCGTTCAATTGCTTCTTTCCACATTCCTATTCGTTGTTCATATTTCTTCTTCATTTCATTTCTCGGCATAAATACTTTATCGATGCTATAAAATTGCTCCAACTCCTTTTTGGACGACCAAATTTCTACAGAAAAAAAAACAATTCAATTCAGCCAACCACAGAACATCTGCAACTGAAAAAAACTCACTTGTATTTAGTCCTGCTAAAAAGGCAGAACCCAAGGCACTCGATTCGGACATTTTCGATCGTTCAACTTTCAAGCCCGTTATATCGGCCAGAACTTGACAGACGAAATTATTTTTCGAAACACCACCATCAACACGAATGCCCGTAAACTTGTAATTTGTTTCGGCCACAGTACAGGAATAAAGTTGAGCAATTCGAAAAGCGATACTTTCAAGAAGTGCCCGAACCAAATGCGGTTTTCGTGTAGTTGGCTGAACACCAATAAAACCGGTTGCCGCTTGAGCATCATTAATTGGTGGCTGAAAAGTAATTTACAATACAATTACCACCCAAAAAATGTGATAAGCGATGAAATACATACTCCAAGGCCACTAAATGCTGGAATAAAATAAACGCCATCGGAATCATTAACCGATTCAGCAATATCCGAAGTCTTGGCAGGATCATCAAATAGTCCAAAATTGATTGCCCAGTTTATCATCGATCCGGTATCATTTGCCGATCCTTCAACGCAGTAAACTAAATCGTCGAGGTCATTGTATTTCATTCGCCACGCAACCAGTGGGTATAATCCGTGGACTGAAGCATGACACGATTTGTTCGTATTCACGTTCATGAAGGATCCAGTGCCAAGCGTAACTTTAACATCGCCATCGTTAAAACAACCGGATCCCCATAGCGAGCATGACTGATCGCTCATTGAACTGGCAATTTTTATCGGCACGCCGAAGATCGATTCGTGTATCGATCCAAAATCGTAGTCGTTGTTGACAACTTTTGGCAGCATTTCTTTCTAAAGTGGGAATTTCTAGACAGACTGCACTTATAAATTAATTTTTCTGATTTACCTTAATAGAAAATAGAGAAAGTTCCCATCCGGCCCAACTTAACGTAAACGGATCAAATATTCCTGTTGCCGTACACGACGTAATATCACTTATGTGCTCGATACTATCGGCAGAGTTACCCTTTCTATTGGCAAAGTGAAATCAGCCAGGGTTATTTTAAAGTGTCGATACGCGCGAACAATTCTTACCTAAATTTATATAAAAGCCACGAATCTAACGTACCAAAAAGAGCAGTCTTCTTCTCTATGGCACTTCTCAGTCGTTGATTGTTTATCATTTGCCACAGTAAACGCATAGTTATCTGCAAAATTAACAGACATTCGATTCAGAAAACCACTCAGTCCAGACGAAAATCTATCTTTACCTGTCCATTCATAAATTTCAGGACACTACCAGCCAAAAATCGTTTACTTCGTGAAATCATGTACAAAGCGTAGGAAATTTTATTGAGCATGGTCATCGTAAAGCTAGAATTCCATTTCTGAACTAGTTCGTCACCGCGTAAATCTTTCCACGTTATGAAATTATGAAAGTGTTCGTCAGTCTCCTTGTCCCATGTAATGAAGGTACAACGTTGAGTTGATATGCCGATGCATGTTATGTCGCGTGGAGACAAGTTGGCAGCTAGAAACGAAAGCGTTTATAGAATTATTCACAAGCTAAGCGAAAATTGAAAACAAAACAAAACCTCTTACGGCACAGCTGATGGCATTAATTATCGAGTCCCAGAGTTGCGTGGGATTTATTTCGAAATATCCTGGTTGCGGTGTGAGTAATTCAACCTAGATAATAATTGTTAATGGTGTTAGGATGCGAGCGGTTTGATCTTCAGATCATTATTTAAAACTTAAACTGATTATTTTTCTAAAACTAAAGCTAGGATGCAGCCTAGGGAGTAGCGTGTTGTTCTACAATGCGAAGGACGGTAGTTCAAATCCCAGTCGACGTATAGTTTCAGCACACTACTTGGATATCAATCTGAGAAAACGGTAATTCGTATATAAAGGGTTGTACGAAGGGCTAACAATTCTTTCACAATCTATACATATAAATATAATTGTAGTACCTGTCTGTTATTTGCTTATAAATGGCTACAAGTTAGTTTTTTGCTTTATTTTACCAATAACTAAGCATAAAAACACGTTTATGAAATTTTTGTCTGTCTGTCTGTCCGGCCGTCTTTCACGCACAAACGGCTGAACCGATTGTAATGAATTTTGTACAGTTAGGTGTGCTTTGAGACGTAATCTGCTCCTGATTTTATTTTTCTCCCCTCACGCCTTCTACCCTCTCCCTTACAAAGTGACTCATTTTCAAAAATATATACTAATGAAATTTTCTTGGAAACTACCTAGTCAAGTCATAAATATTGGTACACAACTAAACGCATTCATTACGAATGCAATATTGGGCGCATCCATTTCGTCTTGACTGTGATTTGACAGTTGACATTTCTGCTTCACTGCCAAGTAAAAAGTTTTTGGCATCAATTGTTTACAATCATGGAATGGGGCGACATCGAAAATCGTATTGTTGTAGTTGGCCTACTAAACTGCAACATGGAAAAAGGCGATATCTTTCGGACATTACAAACGCTTGGAATCACTGGCAATTTGGTGTATCGTGCTGTGAAGTTGCTTGACGATACTGGTGAAGTACGAGACCGTCAAAGAGCCGGCCGACTGCGCACTGTGAGACCTGGTATGGTGGGAAGTGAGCTCCGATGGCGTTACCAAGCTCCATTTTTGCGAGAAAGGAGTGAAAACATCGGCCAAAGTATATCAATCGGCTGTCTTGGAACCCATTGTGAAGCTTCTCAACCAATCAATATTCGCCAATAAGCCGTGGACTTTTCAGCAAGACTCTGCTCCAGCTCACAATGAAAAAACGACTCAACTGTGGCTCAAAAACAACGTTCCGAACTTCATATCAACGGATGATTGGCCAGCTGCTAGTCCAGACCTCAACCCGTTGAATTACAAGTTGTGGTCCGTATTAGAGGGCATGGCTTGCTCTACTCGACACCCAAATATTGAGTCGTTGAAGCGAGCTCTTGTCCGTGCAGTGGACAATTTCCCCATGCATGAAGTGCGTCTCGCGATCGATGAGTGGCCAGATCGTCTCAAGTCGGCAAATGGAAGTCATTTCGAATAAGTTGTTCTAAGCTTTGTAGCCATTGAATAACCCAATAAAAAGAAAAAAAAAGTTTTGAAAAATATTGATTTGTTTTCATTTGGCGTCGATTTTTCTGTGTACCAATATTTATGACTTGACTAGGTATAAGAGCTATTAATTTGAAATTTAGAATATACTACTTTTATTATAAATGCAGTCTTCAAGTATACAAATTATTTCAATAACCCCACTCCTTCCACCAGCTACCATACAAATTACAGATTTTCATGAAATAATATACACAAATTTTTACAGTGCGTATAACTTGCGTCGAGCTAAAATTTTGTAATAAATCCATAATTAGCATTATTATTAACACCGGGAAAAAATTTAACTAATTAGCTTCACTCCTTCTACCCCCTTAAATACAATGTGACACATTTCCACGGTTTTTCAAAAATGCGATGTTACTGATTTGAAATTTAAAACATATAAATTTTATGATAATTATAGTTGTTTCTCGAAAAATCACCAAAAACAACCCATTCCTTCTACCACCTCCCATACAAATTGCATAATTTCGCTAAATCCAATGCACTAAATTTCTCAGTACCTATTCATTTTTGGAGTTTAAGTTTGATACAAAACATTTTCATAGCTACTCTAGCATGGTGTGAAACAAATTAGTTCAGTGCTGTCACCCCTTCTACCACTCCCCATACAAAATTTTTTAAGATCACAAAAATTTCGATTTCATCTATAGTAATGTATGATTGGGCTTTACGCACAATCTGTGATGTTCTTAAGCATAATGTTATTTTATTTGGGCTTTTTTTTAATAAACGCAAGCTACAACTATTCACATGTCCTTAACGCTCCTCAATACGTGTATGATCTCAGATCGCGGGATTGATTTGATCACGAGACTGTTCCATACAAATGCGAGCATCATGGTTCCATTCTTAATAATTTATGGTTTTGATTTCAATAAAATACAAAGAATTGTATTCAAAGAGCCATTAAACTATGCAGATTATATATCCTACATAATTTATTACTAACTACAGTCTCAAAAAAAATTGCTTATTTCGCGATTCTTACGCGAGCAAAGTCGCGGCGATCGCTAGTAACAAATAAAATATTATGAAACCTAAGGCTCTGGAGGTCAAAACCCGATCTGGGCTGTCGTGCCAATGAAGAAGAATAAAGTTTGAAATTTATATTTCATTTGAGCAAAACTTGCTTGAGCAAATGTATAGACCAATATGTGAGAACTAGAATAACAAATCGACGAGCGAAACCAACTGGACCAAAAAAATGTGCTCATGATCTTGTCTAACGAACTGGTTTTACTAGCAGAAAAGTTGGTTGTATGATTGGTCTTACTTTCCAACCGCTCCACAAATCCAACCACACCCAAGCTTAAGTAAAGTTACTTAAAATGGCAGAAAGATAGGAAATTTTAATTATTACGTTGCAGTCTTGAAAGAAGTAGCTTTTTTCAGAATAAGACCTATAACGATTGTTGTGGCGCCTCAGATATTGAAATCAGTTCTGCAAAAAAAAAATCGTATCGTAATTTGAGTAGATGCGGTTGCAATTGCATGCTACCTTCCAAAAGATGTCATTTATTACCACCAGAAGCACGGCCTAGTGATAGTATGTGGCCTTGATTGACACCCGTTCGCACAGAAAACCTCTTCTGTATGTAAAACCCGACATCTTGAAGCTTCGTAGGACTCTTTAGCAATGATTTTATCTGGAATCTTATCTATTACATATGTAATCGCGCTTAACGATATATTCGTGAATTGAAACGTACAGTGGCTCAATTAAGCAATCGGACAGAGCTACGAGACGAAGACTTTTGTCAGTAACTCTTCATAAACCCCATTTAGGAGAAAATGGAATGCATATACATTTACTTGTTAACACTAGTTTATAATCTAAGAAAAAAAATAGCTTTTTATTACGTCAACAAAAAAGTTATAAGCCAAAATTCAAAATATGTGATTGTTAAATTCAAATTAAATATTCGGACACCTGGCAACACTGGTTTTCTGTTGACATTTGAGATGGGAATTCCCCGAATTATAACAAATTAAGTGTGAATAACGGTAGTGAAAGTGTAAACGAAAAGAATAAATTACAGTACAGTCGCGATAACTTCAACTAATGAAAACCGGGTTGGTTGAAACTATCGGGATGGATTTTCGGTTGCTTAAAAGTTCGTTGTGAGCACCTACATATTTATTGCCGTGCTCCGTAGTTCTTGAAGTGTCTCAATTTTATCTATAGAAATTGAGTTTTGCACAGTCCACTTTAAGACAACATCAAAACATCGAATAGCATCATCGTCTTTCACTTTTGTTGCTTCAATAATAATTTCATTTTGTTGATTTGCAATATCTCCTTCGGAAGAACTATCGTCGAAGCTGACAATATTGGTATCTAGTAACCAATTTTCAACTTCACTGTTACTAAAAGTTTCTGCTGGCGTTATACGTGTCAGCATGATAGAAACTGCTTCAGCTATATTTTTCTCTGAAAGCGCTCGCAACTGGAGAGTCTGCAAGGGTAAATCATTTTCGGACGAATAGTCTTCTGATTTTCTGGTTATATTTTTCCAACATTTTTTTATGCTTTCTGAAGAAATTTGATTCCACGCCTTTGAAAGAAGCAAAACTGCATTCTTCAAATTCAGTTTCTTAACAGACATTTCGATATCACAATCACTTTCAATTATACGTGACAAAAGAAATTTTTTGTAATTCAATTTGACCAAATTAATTGCGTTTTGATCCATTGGCTGGATTAGTGCTGTACAATTGGGTGGCAAAAATATTGTAACAATGAGACCATCATCAGTTTTAAGTTCTTCGGGACTCGGATAAGCTGGACAGTTGTCAAGCAACAATAGGGCTGTTTCTGGTAAACTTCGTGATCGCATGAATTTCCGCACCTGTCAAAATATAAAGTCCAAACCTGATTTAATATGAACATGTAAGTGAAATTATATTTGCGCTTACTTGGGGCACAAAGCTGTCATGAAACCAGAATTTAAAAATTGCAGTGGTCATCCACGCATTTTTCGAGTGGCGGTACTCTACGGGATTATGATCCATGTTTTTGAATGCACGTGGATTCTGTGCTTTTCCGATAACTAAGAGTTTGAGCTTGTGGTTACCAGAAGCATTAGTGCATGGCATAAATGTTATGCGCTCTTTACTGGCTTTTCGACCGGGAGCGTTGGTTTCCTTAAAATGAGCGAGGGTTTTTTCAGGGAGTAGCTTCCAAAACAATCCCGATTCGTCGGCATTGTAGCATTGTTCAAAAGTTAGATTCATTTCGGCAATCTTTTTATTAAAACGGTCAACAAATTCCCCTGCTCTGACTTATTAGATAATTTTTCGCCACAAATTTTTAACAGGCGTATTCCATGACATTTCTTGAAATTGTCAATCCAACCTGAACTAGCGGTAAAATTGAGGCACTCTTTAAATTTGTGATTCAATTGCCTGGCCTTTTCTGCTAAAATGGAAGCAGAGATTGGAGAATGTCGTTTTCTCTGCTCTAGAAACCAACGGTATAATGCTTGCTCCATTTTTGGTAATTCTGTTGTTTTCAGTGTTTTTCTATTACCGGGACCACTTTCAGCATTAGCTGCGAATTGCCGAATTTTTCGCTCATTTCGTTTTATTTGGCTTATAGTAAATTTGTCGACTCCGTATTGCAACGCTAGCGTTTTTTCACTTACGCACTTTCTAATTTGATTAAGTATGATAATTTTATCTTTTATCTATAAAAACTTATGAAACTTTCGAGGAGCCATTACATTTAAGAACACGCGTGGAACGCACTTAAGGACAAACTGAGCAACTGTCTTGCGAAATCGGCGAAATTGATATTATCGAAATGTCAGCATAACAGTGAATTGAAACTACAGAGTATATAATGTATAATTTATTTAGTTGATATTATCAAAGGTTGAGATTATCGCAGGTTGAAATTATCGCGACTGTACTGTACTTGTTGCGAAAATTTTATAGTGATTTCTCATACAAAACTAGCATGGGTCGTCGAGGTAAAGAAACTGCTAACGAAGTTCGGAAATTGGTCATCAAACATCGCAAAAACGGGATGTCTGTGCGAGAAATTGGGAAAATCATCGGTAGAAGCCATTCGACAGTTCATGACATCATTAAACGGTTTGAAATTAATAATACTATTGAAAATAATCCTAGATCCGGACGGCCGAAAAAATTTTCAGAGGCAGAGAAAAATCCCAAGCTGAGTGCTATAAAATTGACATCAGAAGTGTCTAACTACCTCCACATTACTGCAAGTACAGAATCTGTGAGAAAATTTCTTCGCAGTGACTATTTTAACGGCAGAGTTCCACGCAAAAAACCTTTTGTAAATGAGAAAAATCAGCTAAAGCGACTTAAGTTTGCTAAAGAGAATAAATCGCGTGACTTTTCCTATTGGAGCACAGTCTTATTTACTGACGAGAACAAATTTAATGTTTTCCGGTCAGATGGACAAACATGAGTGTGGAGACGACCGTAAAACATGGAGCTGGATCATTGATGGTTTGAGGCTGTATGGCTGCCTCTAGACCAGGAAAGCTAGTTTTTATTGATGGCATAATAGACCAACACAAGTATAGGGTTATCCAATAAGAGGTGTAGATGTCACTTTTGAAGCTGTCATTTTTTGACATTTGACAAGTAGAAACTACGCCATTAATAAAAATGGAACGATACACGCTTCAACAACGCATTGCAATTATTAAAATTCACAATTATTAAAATTCACAAAATCATCTTGACTGATGAGGCCCATTTCCACCTCGGTGGCTACGTCAACAAGCAAAACTGTCGCATCCTGGTGCTCGGAAAACCCAAGAGTTATTGTTGAAAAGCCTCTCCATCCTCAACGTGTGACTGTTTGGTGCGGTTTATGGTCATTTGACCTTACTTTTTCGAAAATGAGGCTGGAGCAACAGTTACGTTGAATGGGCGTTTCTTTGAATATCAAAATAACACCTCTTATTGGATAACCCTATACATATCCATTTTAAAAGAAAATCTTAAAGAAAGTGTAGATAAATTGGGCATTTCTGAGACATTTTCGTTCTATCAAGACAATAACCAAAAATACAAAGCTCACAATACGCGCATGTGGTTATTGTATAATTGTCCTCAGGCCGAACTTAAAGTGGCTCTGGAGGACGAATGGAAAAAAATCGATTCCTCTTATTGCAGGTCGTTGGTGGAATCTATTCCAAGAAGACTGGAAGCCATTCGGAAAACCAAAGGTTTTCCAACAAAATACTAAAATAAGAAAAAAAAAGCTTTTTGTACTTAATTTACTATCATTATTTGAAGTGTCCGAATATTTAATTGGAATTTAACAATCATATATTTTGAATTTTGGCTTATACAGTAGAACCCCTCTGGTCCGCCCTCGGCTAGTTCGTTACTACGGTTAATCCGACCATGTTCGATCCGAACGTGCCCTGTCTCGTCAGCTGGCGTCGATGACTCATCAAACGTCACACATTCTTTTCACTTTGCTGTTATCGCTCAGTATTGCGAGAATGGGGGAATGTTTTCCCATTTCAAGGGAAAATAGTTTTAGTAAATACAATGGAGAAGTATAGGGCTTGGGGAAAAATATTTTAGATTCTACGTTTTTGGGGAAAAACACAAAGTTTTTTGGGGACATTTTTGAATTTTCATCTGGCAACACTGTTATCTTGAAAGCTTTAGTCTGTCATCTCTCGTATCGTTTCTGTCGTAGTTTTCTTCGGTGTTCGGTTAAGTAGTATTTGCTTTACATTGTGTGTGTGTTTTTAACATGTCAGGAGTAAAACGTAAGCACGTTACTCTTTCATTAAATGAAAAATTAGCAGTGCTAAAGAGATTGGACAAAGGGGAATCACTGCAAAAAATTGCCAAAGGACTCAATGTAGGCGTTACAACAATAAAAGACTGGAGAAGAAATCGGAAAGACCTTGAATTATATACATTGACGATTGATGGGGAAAACGCTGTTAAGAATCGCAAAACATTAAAAAAGCCCAAACTTGAACTGCTTGATAACGCATTATGGATGTGGTTCTGTCAAGAAAGAAGAAAAGGAATCCCAATATCTGGGCACATTATAAAAGAAAAGGCAATAGTTTTGCACAAGAAACTAGAAGCCGGAAGTGAGTTTGCAGCTAGTGAAGGCTGGATTGATCGCTGGAAAACCCGTCATGGAGTCCGGCGTGTTTCAGTGTCTGGTGAAAAATTATCTGCAGATGCTGAGGCGGCTAAAAAGTTTTCTGTGAAGTTTCATGAAATTGTCGAAGAATATGAACTGTTACCTTGTCAAGTCTATAACATAGACGAGACAGGCCTAAACTATAAAATGCTGCCAAACAAAACGCTCGCTGCAGCAAATGAAACCGTGGCAGGAACGAAACTTATAAAAGATAGACTAACCGTTGCTCCTTGCAGCAACGCTGATGGTACACACAAGATTCCACTCTTCGTTATTGGCAAATCTAAGAAGCCTAGGGCATTCAAAAACATTAACTTATCCTCCTTGCCGGTTTATTACCGCAATCAGAAATCTGCTTGGATGGATTGCAATCTTTTTAAAGTTTGGTTTTTTGATGAGTTTGTTCCATCTGTTGAAAAAAATTTGAAACAAAAAAAGTGCGTACTCTATTGCTGCTGGATAATGCCCCATCACATCCATCTGAGGAGGAATTAGTGAAAGGGGACATAAAGTCTATGTTTCTTCCACCAAATGTCACATCACTAATCCAGCCAATGGATCAGGGAGTTATAGAATGGCTAAAGAGACGGTATCGCAGAAAGACATCAGCTCAATTTTAGAAAAGTCCGAAGATGTAACATAATCGAAGCTATGAAATCCCTCAACATCAAGGATGCTATCTATACGCTTGCTGTGTCATGGGAGGAATTGCAACCTGACACGCTGCGAAAATCTTATGAGTGAAATCGACCAAATCGAAGATGAGAAAAACAACGACATGCTAGAAATCGTTAAAGATCTACAAACTTTTGAACCTAATGTTCCTGCCAGTGAAGTTGAGGAGTGGCTTTCCCAATGTGACAAAGACTGTGAAACCAGTGAAGAGCTGGATGATAACCAGATCATTGCCGCTGTTTTGAAAAATGAAAGCGAAGGAACTATGATTGAGGACTCGGACGGTGATAATGACGAAACCCTTACCCGGATTTCACATACCGATGCCAAGAACGCTTTTGATATTGTCCTTCAGTACATCGAGCAGAACTCAAACTTAACACCTATGGACATTTTGTGGATTCAGAAATGGAGAAACATTGCAGCTAAGTCTAGACTTTCATGTTCTAAACAAAAATCTATTACTGACTTTTTTTCTAAATAATTTTTTTTTTATTGTAGACTATCTTCAAATTTATATTTTCAATAATAATAATAACAGGTTTTTTATGTTGTAATTTATTCTGTATTTTCGGATAATCCGACCTTTTTCGCGTTCCGACCATACTCCTTGTCCCAAAGGTGACGGATTAGAGGGGTTCTACTATAATTTTTTTTTTGTAAATAAAATATAAATTTATTTTTTTCTTATTTTATAAACTATTGTTACCTAGTAAATATATATACATTTCATTTCTTCCTAAATTGATTTTTCATAAAGTTACAGATTAAAATCTTCACACCGCAGTACTGTCCGATTACTTAATTGAGCCACTGTAGGTACTTTAATGAGGACCAGAACTAGTCTTGAACTTTTATTAAACAAAAACTATAATGCTTAATCACCATTAAGTGAAAGAAACCATTTTAAATGGTATTGTACTTATTTTTTTTCCCACGATATGTTAGGTCAAGCACACAAGGTTAAAACTACTCAAGCCACTACTGAACATTTTTTTTTGTTCTGCTTACAATTTTTTTAAGTAATTGGTGATGACTCACAAGGTGCACACCCCCTATTGAAACATATTAGTTAAACCATGATCATACAAAAACCAGTAATTATTGTAAATCTCAAAAAACTTCATCTGACCTTTGAAATTTGGGCGAGCCAGAAAGCCATGCCCATGCAAAAACAACACAAATTTAAACTTAAGATGACTTTCTTACCTTCTCGGTTGCCGCTCCCTTAATATTACAATTAGTATCAAAAATTAAACATCTTATGGTTGTCGTTCCTACGTCCAATGAAGCGATGAATTTCTCCGCTACCGTCATTTTTCTTTTACACATGAAACCAACTTGTCGGAATGCCCGCCAGCGTTCATAGTCTGTAGTAACACTTTGTACTTTAAACGTGATAAGAAATTTGATATTAAAACTATAGCTGAATCTAAAAAAATCGGAAGATAACGTAAGCGTAAGAAAACAATGTTGTCAATCAGTTCCGAGTTAGCGCAATCAGAAGCCAGCTCAGAGCTGAAAAGAAATGTTGTGGTAAATAACGCATCGAAGTTTGCAGAAAAAAATCATCCGATACCTGTTTTTTGCTTGACTTTTCATTAATATTACGACATTTAATTACATGATACTTTAATAGCTACAAAATAAAAAAAAGAATTCCCCTGGTACTCGCGCTGGCTTGTTTGTAAATAAAGAAATAAATCAGTTGCTGGCAGTTGACATCTGCGAAATGACGGTGCCAGACCTACAAGATTTTTATCTGCCAATTTTTATACCAAAATGATTTAACGTGGCACTTGAGTAGAGTTACTCTATGAAGAAGAAAGAACAAGGCACCTGAAAGAGTTAGGTCAACCTGCCAGATTGGGCGCTTTTTATTTTCATATGTATGCGTGCAACGTGTCCTTGTAACTTTTTCATCATCAATGGCGCGACAGCCCAAATCGGGCCCTGGCCTCCTGAAGTCGTCGCCTCCAATCGTCCTCCAGCTGGTAATTTTTAAAAGGGCTTTGCTGTCTTTATCACCCGAGTCTTCCCATCGCTTGCGTGGTTTGCCTACTGGCCGATTACCACTCGCTTTGCCTTTAAGAACACGTTTGGAGATTCTTCTGCCTTCTATTCGCTCTACATGGTCAGCCCACTGCAGTTTACGTAGCTTAATGAACGTTGAAGCTTCTGGCTCGTCGTAGAGTTGACACAACTTATGGTTGTATTTTATTCGCCATACCGTTCCTTCCTTCACAGGTTCCAAAATTCTTCAGAGGACCTTTCTTTCAAATGCGTTAACTGCTTTTTCGGAAGTTCGCGTTAATGTCTACGTCTCGCAGTCATAATAGAGCACATTTCGTATAATCATCATCAATGGCGCGACAGCCCAAATCGGGCCCTGGCCTCCTGAAGTCGTCGCCTCCAATCGTCTCGATCCAAAGACCGCGTCCTCCAGCTGCTAATTTTTAGAATGGCTTTGCTGTCTTCATCAACCGAGTCTTCCCATCGCTTGCGTGGTTTGCCTACTGGCCGGTTACCACTCGCTTTGCCTTTAAGAGCACGTTTGGGGATTCTTCTGTCTTCCATTCGCTCTACATGGCCAGCCCACTGCAGTTTACGTAACTTGATGAACGTTGAAGCTTCTGGTTCGTCGTAGAGTTGATACAACTCATGGTTGTATCTTATTCGCCATTCCGTTCCTTCCTTCACAGGTCCCAAAATTCTTCGGAGGACCTTTCTTTCGAATGCGTTAACTGCTTTTTCGGAAGTTCGCGTTAATGTCCACGTCTCGCTGCCATAACAGAGCACAGGTCGTATAATAGTTTTATAAATCCGCAGCTTATTGTTCCTGTGCACTTTCTTGGATTTCATTATTGGAAGTACCGAATAATACGTCTTATTTGCTAGTATTATCCGTCGTTTGATTTCGTCTGTTTCATTACCGTCCTTTGCTAGATTAGCCCCAAGATATATGAAGTTGTCCACACTCTCCAAATTATATTCCGCAATTGTTATGTTTTGTCTGATTGGCGTTTTCCTTCTTGTTTGCGTCATTACTTTTGTTTTGCTTTCATTAATGCGCAACCCGACTTCTTTTGCGGCGGAGTCAAGATTGACAAATACCTCCTTAGCACTAGGGAAGGATCTTGCTAGAATGTTAATGTCGTCAGCGTATGCTACTAGTTGGGTGGACTTGAATAGTAGTGTCCCGTTGGTGTCGACTGGGATTTTTCGGACGACATACTCTAGTGCCAAGTTGAAAAGCATAGGAGCTAGACCATCACCCTGCTTTAAACCACATTCCGTTGGAAAGCTGGTTGTGGAATCGGTTTGTATTCTCACTTGGGATTCAGTGTTCGTCATTGTGAGTCTTGTTAGTCGGACTAGTTTTGGAGGAATTCCAAAGTCAAGCATGATTTGGTACAGTACGCTCCTGTCGATACTGTCGTATGCTTGTTTAAAATCTACGAATATTTGGTGCACGTCTGTGTTATATTCCCAGCATTTCTCAAGCACCTGTTTCACCGAGAATATCTGGTCTGTTGTAGATCGTCCGGTTCTGAATCCGCCTTGGTATTCGCCAATTATTTGATTAGTATAGGGCTTAAGACGACGTTCAATTATTTTTGTCAGTATTTTATAGGACGTACACAACAATGATATACCTCTGTAGTTCTCACAGCAGAGTTTGTCTCCTTTCTTGTAAATTGGACATATAATGCTTTTTCGCCAGTCGTCGGGTATGATTTCCTCTGTCCAAATTTTGTATATCATGCTGTGCAGTATTTCAGCGACACAGTTTCCACCGTTTTTCAGAAGTTCAACTGGTATTTCGTCAATTCCCGGCGCTTTGTTTCGTTTTTGGTCACATAGGGCTGCTTTGATTTCAGGAAGCGTGGGTGGTGTCGATGATGATTCATCTTCGTCAGTTGAGGCTTGAATTGAAATGTTGTCTGTCGTTATCGGTGCTACTGGGATGGGATTCAAAAGATGTTCGAAGTATGAAGCCCATCTCCTTTTGATTTCTTCTGTGTCGCTGATGATATTGCCCTCTGCGTCTTTGCAGAGACTGGTTTTTGGTTTATATCCCTTTTTCAAGTCTTTTACTATGGCGTATGCGTCCCGCGTATTATTTTTTCTCATGTCGTCGTCCATTTTTTGTATTTTGTCATTATGGTACTTCCTTTGTTTTCGTCTGCAGGTCTTTTTCGCATATCGCCTAAGCTCGTCATATCTTTCTTTTTTGGCTCGTGTTGGTCGTTCAGTAAAAATTCTGTAAGCCTCGTTCTTTCTATCTATTGCGTCGCGACATTCTTGGTCGAACCAATCATTACTTTTTCGCTGTGCTTGATATCCTAATACCTCTTCCGCGGAGGATTTGATGCCGTCTCGTATTTTCATCCACGCATTATCCACTGGCATACTTTGGATATCTTCATATATTGGTGTCAGGTGTTTATTACATGCTAGCATGTAAGCCTGCGCCACCGTTTCGTCGTTAAGCTTGTCGACATTGAATTTGCGAGCTCTACTCGTTTTCGAATACCCACGACAAGCTATTTTGCATCGATACTTAGCTCTGACTAGATAGTGATCAGAGTCACAATTCGCACCGCGGAGAGTTCGTACATCAAGTATGCTGGAAGCAGCCCTTTTCTCAATAAGAACGTGGTCTATTTGGTTGAAGGTGTGACCATCTGGTGATGCCCACGTTCGTTTGTGAATATCGCGATGTGGGAAGCACGTAGAGCTTACTATGATATTTTTGCTGCTTGCGAAATCAATAAGACGTTGGCCATTGTCGTTGGTTATGTCATGGAGACTGTGCCCTCCTGTTGTTCCTCTATGAGCCTCCTCTTTTCCGACTTTTGCATTAAAATCCCCTAAGACAATTTTTAGGTCATTCGAGGGCAGTGAGTCATAGGTTGTCTCTAGGGTGGCATAAAATTCGTCTTTAGTTATATCGTCCTTGTCTTCTGTTGGTGCGTGAACGTTGATCAACCAAGTGTTGAAAAATTTAGTCTTTATTCGGATTGCACACAATCTTTCACTTATTGGTTTGAAGCTCGTGACCTGCAGTTTAAATTTTTTGTCAACGACAAAAGCGACTCCAAACTCTCTGCTTCCCGACAATTTTCCACTTGGATAGATTGTGTGTGATCTCATGTCCATGATTTCGCTACCGAGCCATTTCGTTTCTTGGATGGCAGTTATGTTGATGTTGTGTTTTGCCACTTCTTCGAGAAACTCTTTCAGAGCTCCTGTCCTAAATAAGGATCGAACGTTCCAAGATCCAATAGAGTAGTCCATTTTTCGTTTGCGGGGTCGTTGCCGTTGAGTCCATCCTTTCCGAGGCTGTTCTTCAGGTTTCTGGACAGTGTTCTTTTTCCGGTGATGCGTTGTCGGCGCCTCGCCCAACCCCCGACCTGGAGGACCGGTCCTACTTATTTATTACACCCTAGTAGAAAAAGGGTGGGAGTTTTGAGCTAAATATGACATGCTGGAGTTCTCACAGCTATGCTGCAAGTCCAACTATGTCATACTTTTTGCCTACTTCCTGAGACGCACTGGTGTTACTGGCCATTCAGGTTAACTCCATGTACCCTCCTCCTTTCTCAACTCGGGCTTGGGACCGTCTATGGCGGAGTTATTTCGTATAATAGTTTTATATATCCGCAGCTTATAGCTCCTGTGCACTTTCTTTGATTTCATTATTGGAAGCACCGAATAATACGTCTTATTTGCTAGTATTATCCGTCATTGGATTCCATCTGTTTCATTACCGTCCTTTGCTAGATTAGCCCCAAGATATATGAAGTTGTCCACACTCTCCAAATTATATTCCGGAATTGTTATGTTGTGTCTGATGGGCTTTCTCCTTCTTGTTTACGTCATTACTTTTTTTTTTGTTTTCGTTAATGCGCAACCCGACTTCTTCTGCGACGGATTCAAGATTGACAAAAACCGCCTTAGCACTCGGGGAGGATCTTGCTACGATATTAATGTCGTCAGCGTATGCTACTAGTTGGGTGAACTTGAATAGTAGTGTCCCGTTGGTGTCGACTGGGATTTTTCTGACGACATACTCTAGTGCCAAGTTGAAAAGCATTGGGGCTAGACCAGCTTCTTGCTTTAAACCACATTCCGTTCGAAAGCTGGTTGTTCAATCGGTTTGTATTCTCACTTGGGATTCTGTGTTCGTCATTGTGAGTCTTGTTAGTCGGACTAGTTTTAGGAGAATGCCAAAATCAATGCTTAGCTCATGGATTAATCTAAATAAATTTACTTTACTTTACAGTACAGTACTCTCTTGTCGATACTTTCGCGTGTGCCTGTGTTATATTCCCAGCATTTCTCAAGCAACTATTTCACCGAGAATATCTGGTTTTTTGTAGATGTCCGGTTCTGGATCCGCCTTGGTATTCGCCAATTATTTCATTAGTATAGGGTTTAAGGCGACGTTCAATTATTTTTGTCATTATTTTATAGGACGTGCACAACAACGATATTCCTCTGAAATTCTCACAGCAGAGTGTGTCTCCTTTCTTGTCAATTGGACATATGCTATTTTTTCGGCAATCGTCGGGTATGATTTCCTCTGTCAAAATTTTGCATATCATGTTATGTAGTATTTTAGCGGCACAGTTCCACCGTTTTTTAGAAGTTCAACTGGTATTTCGTCAATTCCCGGCGCTTTGTTTAGTTTTTAGTCACATAGCTTTGATTTCAGCAAGCATGGGTATTGTCGATGATGGTTCTTTTTCACCAGTTGAAGCCTCAATTGAAATGTTGTCTGTCGTGATCAGTGCTGATGGGGTGAGATTGAGAAGATGTTCGAAGTTCTTATCGAGACAATGGACTGCAACATAAATGAGCGGAATTTCCATTAGCCGCAACTCAGATGTCCCACCTCACTCCGACGAGATCGTAACTCAGAACAAAGCTCGCCAAACAAATTGCCGCTTACCCAGGAAAGCGCACCCCATTGACCACTTCGCACGTCCCACCTCATCGATCATCAGATCAAAATAGTGAAGTGGAGATGGTCGAGGCGTCGCGTGACAGAGACGGCGAATCAAACTACGGATTCGGTGTTTTTTTCTCCTCTCGACCGCGAAAACGAAGAAAAAATGGTCACCGCGAAACGGAAAAAGAAACGCGAGAAAAAACCTTTGGCAACGGGGATCGTGCGCTCGAAACATTTTTCGTCCGAGTTGGGAGTATTTCAAGAGCGGATTAAAACGCGTTCCGATAGAAAATAGACCGGAAATTTTCTGTGCTGTGCGGAGAATTTCCACGTTTTCGAGTCGCATCATTCTTGTAAATTAGCGGAAAAATTCTGTGTCTTATGATTGTCTCGTGCCCAGTGAAAGAAAAAGTTTCCCATCATCCCATAAACAAGAAGAAAAAGGACAAAAGGAATTTTTTTTTGTGTTTTCTCGAGGTTCATAACCTCCAAAATTCCGAGCGTGTGCCTGCCGATTACAACTTGTCTCCTCCGTCGGCAACGAAACGACGACGAGAAGATCGTTTCAACTAGCCTTCGGGAAAAATTTTCTCACGGAAGTTTTCTTCCTCTTCAAACGGAACTCCAAGAAAAAAAAAGGGAAAGAAAAAGCGGAGTGTGCGATAATTTTCCGCCAATTTTAAATTATCGACGATTCGCAGTTTGAAAAGCAAAAATTTGGAAACGCTACAAAATTAATCTCGTAAGGAGAAAGCAACAAAATAAGTGACCTTGAGAAATGAACAACGTGTAACGTAATTCGGATATCGGATGGAAATCGCCCTGGCGGCCAACTCTACACAACAGACTGTAATATTTCGTATGGTTGTTTTTTTTTAAAAATACATAATTCAAAAAAAAAGGATAGAACAATTACATGGGGTAATTTTTTTTTTTGTTTCTTCTTTCCATGAATGTCTTTAAGTTTATAAACATTTCTTCTTCTTTTATTATTCGATTTTTTTTTGCGAAATAACACTTTAAAAAAATAAAAAAAAGGAAAAACTTTTCAATTCAGTCGGGTTAAATAAGAAATTGAAAAAAAAGGAATAAAATGAAACGCTTTCAGTGCTGCTTCACTTCATTTTTTTTTATTTTATAAATGTCTAGTTTTATACTTATTTTAAACAATAATAATTAATTCACACTATGCTAGCGCTACTGAAACGAATTTTAATCTAGTACACGAATTAATTCTTAATATAAAGTGGAATTTAAAATGCAAAGAACATTAAATGGAGAATAAAGAGAAAATTTAATTTAGAATTTGAAGAGGAGAAGAAAATTAAATTTAGAAAATGAAAATTAAGAGAAAATTAAATTTAGAATGTGACAATGAAAATAAAATTAAGTTAGAATTTAAAATGGAAGGAAAATTAAAAGTGGAATTTAAAATGCAAAGAACATTAATATGAAGATGAAAAGAAAGTTAAATTAGAGTTTGAAATTGAGAAGAAAATTAAATTTAGAATTTGAAAATTAAGAGAAAATTAAATTTAAAGTTTGAAACATAAAGAAGTTGGATTTGTACAGTGAAAAGCTGAGAATGGAATAATTTTTTTTGGTTATGTTCTCCTTAGATTTTTTTTGTTAAATAATAATTCCGTTATGAATTAAAATCAAACTCTAGAAATTTCATTTGAAGAGCCCCTCTAACCTCCCCAACTCCTCCTCCTCTCTCCATGGGGACATACCTAAAAAGATATGTTGGAGACGGTATGGCTAAGGCAGGGTGGGCAGGGTAAGGCGATACGTCATCCGTCGCCATCGTCGGG
The DNA here is from genome assembly GCA_963669355.1 of Chorisops tibialis. Classification (NCBI taxonomy): domain Eukaryota; kingdom Metazoa; phylum Arthropoda; class Insecta; order Diptera; family Stratiomyidae; genus Chorisops; species Chorisops tibialis. The sequence goes on from OY770263.1 coordinate 269,031,072, forward strand.
GCATCTGATCGGGTCGACATCCGCGATCAGAAAAAGTCTTAGTTTTTTGTTGATGTTCCTATTCTGGGGTAAGTCGACGTGACGAGCTCTAAGCCTCGATTTGTTGTTATAGGCCACGGTCTTTATGGTCAGTATTGGAGGAACGAACTCCCCCACGACTCCCGTAGCTAGACCTGGCAGCACGCTAGCACGTCGCTCTAGCCCGATACTGCCACTGTCCGGATCTCGGACCAGTTTATTCCCGTACCTTGTTTTTCCTTCCTCTTTTACAATTATTTCGGTATTTTGGCTTTAAATTAAATCCGGATCATTTTCGGCTCTTGGGAGCTGTTCATACGTTCGGCTTCCATTGAAGCCGGCATCCGGTTATTTTGTACTCGACCCGGCATAACAGCCTGGTTGTCAGTTAGTTCTGACTTTCTTCTCGCCGTATGGGCGCCACATAGGGTATGCCCATACCTGAGTAATTGTTTTCGCAGTGTTGCAATTGTATTCTTAAGGGGCCAGCATTAAATTATTAGCTATGGGTTTACGTTGGGTAAACCCGCTCTAACTGAACTCTTTCGCTTCTGAGTATCGACTCAACTGCCCTGTTTCACGAACGCTTGCTCTATTTATATCGCCTTGTGTTCGTTCGTATCACGTTCGCTATTCGGTTTTTTACTTGTTCGCTTTTCGTTTGCCATCGACCACAGTCGGCTTTCTTCGTTCCCCTTGCCATGTAAGTCGCTGTTCATTGCTTGTCATCGTTACCCGAATCCTTTCTAGCTCATACGAGTCCGTATGTGTTGTGATTTTCCATAAATTTCGTTCTTGTTCGGTTCTTTTTCCTGTCGGTCGGGTCTCGTGTTGTTTCCTAGTTGATGGAATGTTCAAGCTCGTGCACGTGTTTATTTTTGAGTACGATGAGAATAATGCAAATCAGGTATACTTTATGGCTAATGATCACGCTTATATTTGTTTTTGGGTGAAGACCTTGACATTTCGATCCAGTCACATAGAGTCCTCCAGCTAGGGTATAGCCTAGTAGGTAGCGTGTTGGTCTTGTAATGCGAAGGTCGTGAGTTCCGGCCGGCGCAACATATAATTCCGGCACATTGCTTGCTTGGGTATACCTTGGTCACCTCAATCCAAGAAAATGAAAAATTCGTAGAAAGAGGGTTGTCTACTACTACAATGGCGCTACAGCCCAAATCGGACCTTGGCCTCCTGACATGCAGGTTCCTTAACATTTTTCATTACTTATTGTGGAAAGGTTGTTAGCCATTCGCACAAGTAGAAAGAGGGTTGTGCGAAGGGCTAACAACCCTTCCACAATAAGTAATGAAAAATGATAAGAAACCTGAATATCAGGAGGTCAAGGTCCGATTTGGGCTGTAGCGCCATTGTAGATGTAGAAAGATGAGAGAGACATAGAATCCTTTTTGGTCTTCGTACACGCACATTAATTTGATGATAAGCATGTAGAGAGTACAGTGAAAGACAGTTATTAATAACTTTACTATATTATTGTTTTGATTTTTCATTTTCACTATTTTCTTTTCTTATTGTTTCTTTTATTTTTTCATTGGCATATTACATATTTTTTATTTTTATTTTTTTGTTAGTGTTGTTAAGAATTTACTTTTTATTTGGAAATAAACGTATTATTATTAAAAAAAATAGTAATAAACCCGCTCATAATCTCAACGATCATATGAACTTCCGCTTGCATAAATTTGGTCGAATCCGAATGACGTTTCGTCCGTCAAAAATGACGTGTGATGATTTGTAAACTTTTTTGATACAACTTTCCGATTAAAATTTGAACATTTCCTGCTTAAGTTCGCCCGCGTTTCTTTTACAATTAAAAACGAACTGATCCACCTGCCCTTTTCGGCCACACCATCTTTATCGCGAAAATGGTCACAAAACTCGAAATAAATATTCGCTCGCTGCTCTCGAACTGCGAAGAAATGACCAGTGATGAAAGCAACACTTGGCGATTGAAAAAGTACATAAAATCGCTCGACACGATGGTTAAGGAGCTGGAGGAAGATAGCGAGTGAGTTCTGCGATGAATTGGAGAATTTATTCAAAATAACAAAATGTTCATTTCGTGTCAGGGATATCGCATATAAAACCTTGTGCGATTACAAATCACGTCTGATGAGCCTCAAGACTGCCACAAACTATACCGAAAGTCCGCCAGCGCCGAAGCGATTGCGAGACACATTGAAGAAGCAGCGGGACGTTGGTGATGCTATTATTAAGGAAGTCAATCAGATCCACGATGCAAAGTATTATGCGAATTTAAGGAAGGAACTGTTGGACGGTAAGAATTTCTTTGGCTTGTGTGTAATGTAAGACGGAAAAAACTTTCGGTGTATTCTTAAAATATGATGTTCTCGATAAATGCGTAGCTGTTTTGAATTGCTCGCCTAGATAGAACGTTATGGCAGTGTGAAAGGTCAACCGATGGCGGTGGAACTAATGCTAGGCGCTGGTTGGTTTCTTTACTGGCTTAATTAGGTAGAAAGTTCTTATATTCCTGTTGTATTGCTGTAATTTTGTTTTGCAGTGTCCAGCAGGGTTTATTTTATCATATAGCGTGTTGTTTTACACTTTAAATCGCCATGATTCCAGCATACTACCAGGTGCGGAAGCAGGTGAATCTGAGCTGCCTTAATCTGCAAAATCACAGAGTGTTTGAAGGTTGTCTTTGTATTACCCATAAGGCATTATTTGGCGAACAGCAGGTTAAGAGACCAAAGCTAGATTTGAGCTCAGTGGCAATGAAGGAAAAGCCAGCAGTTTCAGTACAAATCACTCACAATCGCACATTTTAATCAAAAATTTTAGTGATTGATATAATTAAAAGGTTTTTGGTGAGATCCTATTTTCTAGAATAGTTTTATATTCTCGATCAACAGAACGTCTACTGTTGTTGGGAATTAGTCTTATGAGGTCTGGCATTAGTTTCATTCCTGCAAAGTTTATTATCCGTTGATTTCGAATTGAAGTTACTCTACTAATTTCTTATTTTAAACTTAGATGACAGTCTCCGTAAACGAAACGTACAACCGGAAGAAAATATGGGCCAAGCTATGAAGTATTACAGCGATTATCAAGAAAAAATCACCGAAGACATGCTATCACTGACACGAAGCTTACGGGAACAAACCGAAACTGCTAATAAAATTATAAAGCGCGATACAGAAGTAAGGCATCATCACTCCACTCTACTCAAACATATCCCAGTATAAATTACGCTGCAATTAACTTACAGGTTGTCGGTAAATCAACTCTACTTTCCGATTCAAATTTAAGTTCACTATCTAAAGAGGCTGAAAAATTACAAGATCATTCTCGTAAGGCATGGAAATGCTGGATGTGGATAATGATCGGTTTAGTTATGATGATTTTTATATGTGAGTAGGATCTTTTATAACAACGAATGTTTTTTTTTTAATATTTTTCTTATTTTCAGTTATGGTACTTTTTATGAAAATTATGAAGAAGAAAAGTCTGTGATTTGCATAGTTATATCTAAAATTTAAATAAAAAAGAAAGAAATCGCTGTTCTTCGTTACAGCTAAGTAATATTTTATGAATTTTAAGAACGGTAATGAAGTATTTAAAAAGAAAATGACATTTGAGTTATTTAAGCTGAGTGGTGAAGTGATTGTTACTTGTTTGGGGATGTGATTAAAAAAGTCTATGGTGTAATATGTTGTTTATATGTATATATTTTAGTTGTTGTTATTTTAAGAAAGAAGATGCAATTTTTGAATGGCTTATGCAGTGCCGGCCAAAAGTTTAAGACCATACTAAGGACCATACTGAGGAGATGAGTTAAAACATAAAAACATGTTGGTATTTCCAGAAAAAAGTTTAATCATCACAAAATATACAACATGAGAAATGAAACTAATCTAAATATAGATAAACTATCCAATCTTTGCTCTTTGAACGTACATTTTTAATGTAAAAAGATCTTAAATTTATTTTTCATCGAAAAATCCTCTGCATTTTATAAATGTTTTCACCAGTCTCGGCATTCGAGCAATCAAATTATCGACTGTGTCTTGTGGTATATTGTTCCAGCTTTAAAGCCTTCCCCATGTTTTTTAATACACATTTGTTGTGAATCATCTTATTCCACCTTTATTCTTCGTGAATTTAATGTTTATATCGGGCTGTTGCACCTCAAACTCATTTCCCAGATGTAGTCGCGTTTCTTTTATTATTTCATTTATATTTCTGGCTGGTTCCTGAATATGAAAGGTTACGGATTTATGTCACCGTACCCAAAATAACAATTGATTTAAAAATAAAAATACATATAAAAAAAATAAAAATAATAATTTAACAAACAAAATCTTATAAAAATAATAATAAAAAAAACATGAACAAGTTTAAGCAGGGCAGAACTGCAATAAATCTTTTTGGCGCTAAAATCACTGACCAGAATGGAAAAAACCGTTTTTTTTTTCTGATTTTGGTCTGCCCGCCAAAAACGAGAGGCAAAAGATTTTTGGGCAGAGAGAGGGATGGTTCTCAGGACTGCCAGCGAGCACTGGTCGAAAAAAAACAGTTTTTTGGCTTTGATAATTTTTTTTCGTGTGCAAGAAATAAAATGAAAGAAAAAACTAAATAATTTTTTTAAATAAACATAAAACGAGGGAAGGCGATTTTAAAAGAAAAGAAAAAAAAAAACAGAAAAAGTGATAAAAGTTAGAACTAATGAAAAGAATTCATCGAAGCGGAAGTTTCACGAGACACTGGATGCAGCAAAGGCCTCATCGAGGTTTTTTCTATGTTAATTATTTTAGCTAGTTATTTAAAATTATTTTCTTGAATTTTGTTTTTATTTTCCATTAAAGTGAAGCATATAGCATACACTTTAATGGCTTCAAGTTAAAATTTATGTGCCGTTTTTTAGGAACCGTGCCATAGTTTTTTTTTTGCGAACATATTTCCTTTTTGTTTCCATTGCTGAAATTGGGCAATGATGAGTGAGGAGTAGAAGGTCGCTATATGGGTGTCCTGAGGATGCCCATCAACATGTAGGATTGCTATTTCTACCTCTCCTTGCTCGCTAATTTTCGTTACAGCACACAGCAAGGATGGGTGCTTCTTCGGGTCAATCTTTGACTCACCCCAACGTTCCCGCACAGCCGTTCCATACCAAGAGAAACAATCCAGACCATAACAAACAATCTGAAACTTATGGCGGAAATGAAATCGAAACTTAGTGACACTGTTGACATTAAAAATACTAAACTAAAAACCCCTAGGTTGATAATTCGGAATATTGATCGAAATTTCACAACTGAAGAACTAAACAGCGAACTTGTAAGTTTAAATCATGAAATAAATAAATAAATAAAAACTCGTTCTTGGACACTTTTTGCTGAAGCCAGTGGCTCAATGTTTAAGAAATTAGTCAACAAAAATATAAACATTGAGTGGAAAAGCCACTACATAGTAGAGACTTCCGAAGTCGTCCTTGCGAGTTCTATGTACATTTTCGGCAGCTATTCTACGTCATCGTTCTTAGCATTATTTATTATTTATTTATTTTAATACCATTGAAGGAATTAAATATCAATACAAGAAAAATCTTAGACAAGGAAAAACGAAACGTTATACAAGAAAAATTTTAGCATTGCGATTTGAATACAAGAAAAATCTTAGACAAGGGAAAACGAAGCGTTATACAAGAAAATTCTTAGACAAGGAAACGAAGCGTTATACAAGAAAACTCTCTTCGACAATTATCGATATATCGAATTTTAAAACATCTTATTTTCTAATATGTTTAACAAAGTTACATACACAACACATCCAGCAACCATTCATCACATTAAATCATCCGGTACGTAAACATCAGTATTCAACAAAGCCTATCGCAAGCCAAATACTGAATAATTCCGAATTTAATTCAAAGAAAACCTATCAACAAAATGAACAACGAAGACGAATATAAACACCCAGACTTAGAAGATATCATCAGCTTTCAATCTTAAAACCCACTAAGTTTAAAGTGAAACCATTGAGATTCACCTGGTAGATTTTTTTTAGGGCTATGCGGTGCTTCAAATATCAAAAATTTGGACATACTGCAGCAAAGTGTTCTGATAATATTAATACATGTGCAAAATGTAGTGAACATCATGAAACTCGAAGCTGTCCAAATAGCTATGAAAAATGTACGAACTGCGTTGCCGATAAAACGCTGAGCACTACCACAGGGCGGAAAGCTGGATTTGCCCATATTCCGCGAAAGTAGCAAGACACTTGCAAAAGAGGATCAATTATGACGTAACAAAATTAACTTAACATGGATATAAATTCAAAAGTAGTGCCTGGAAAAAGGATTACACAAGACAAATCAAGCACTTAGTTTAAATATATTTTATGCTAATTTGAGGAGTATTAGGATTAAGATACCCGAAATTCAAGTTCATTTACATCAAAACTCCGAACTACTGTTCAATGCTGTACAGCACTGAAATTAAATATTTCAATTTTAATGGCTTTACTGCAGTTCATAATTGCTGCGATGATGAAAAGGTAGAAGTACGGCTATTTTCATAAAAAGTACATACAAATTCAACACATTATTGGTGGATCAAAGATTTAACACAATAATAATTGAAATCCTTTTGAAAAGTTCAAAAATGAAAATATGCACTTTTTACAAATCACCTTTTGATGATAATCAGAACTTCTTAGACTATCTGGATCAAATCTACTCTAATTACAAGAATATAACCACTTTAGCACACAATAATATAAATCTATTTGATTCAGGTGCTCCTACGAACTGCTATATGGATAATTGTACGATTATTAATACGACCTCTGCCACAAGAATTACAGAGCAGACTCAAACTTTAATTGATCATGTAGTATCGAATATAAGTAACTTAATAACAACATACTCTATCAAGCTCAATACATGGCCGGAGCTTGATCACAGAGTTATAACGCTAAAAATTTCGATAACAAAATTACAAGTATAAATGACTAAGAAAATTATTAAGATCGTGGAAAAACATAACTTCATAGAAGAAGTTGCATCAAGTATTTTTGGCGGCTTATACTGCATCGCTTCTAACCAACTAAGCCGTGGGGTCTAGATTGCTCAGTGGCCAGCACGGCCGCTTTGCAACTCGAAAATCCCCGGGTTCAAATCTCACTACCTGCACGGTATTCCCTTAGCGTCTAAGGCAGGGCCTGCTTACACAAGCCTTACTGACGAGTCCGTCGTAAGCTGGCCTGGGACGAAACGCAACACAGCGTTGTAGCCGCTCACTCGCTACATATTGATGAGATGGTGAACTACTCATTTGAGAAGTTATCAGAAGTAATTATAGGTGCCAAGAAACGCTCCACTATTCTCAAACAAATATGAACAAGAAATCCATCATGGATTTCTCAAGACATTCTAAAACTTCTGTCTGATAAAAAACAAAATATACAAGAAATTAAAAAAAGGCCTGCGGACGAGAAAACTAAAATAGATTACGAAAGGCTTAAGAAAATGACAAGCCAAGCTAAAAGGGACTCGAAAACCATTGCAAATATTCTAAATCAACATTTTGCAACTGTAGCTGATAAACTTTTAGCTAATAAGAATGATATACATCAAACAGTAATTTACTCTACAATTTCAGTTCGTAGACAAAATAAAACCATGTTTCTAAATCCCACCACCACTGAAGAAGTGTTATGTACACTATCCCAGCTAAAAGTAGGCCCGGCACCTGGTTTTGACGGAATCACCACTAACGATCTCAAGGACTTAAAGAATATAATTGCTCAGTCCTTACCTAATATAATTAACAAACATATGCGAAAATATTGAAATCAGCAGTTATTAATCCGGTACATAAAGGTGGTGATAAAAATAAACTTGTCGATGCTGTGCAGTATATCAACAAGGGACTGGATGAAGGAATTATGTGGTAGCATTATTTGTTAACCTAATGAAAGCATTTGACACTGTGGTTCACAAAACGCTGATAGATGGACTAGATGAGATTGGAATTAGAGGAAAAACAAATGATCTCATTAGGAGTTATCTTACAGAAAGAAGCTACATATGTGACGAAAAATTTTGATGAACTTAGCGATGAACTCTACGTCAAAATAGGAGTACCACAAGGCTCAATTCCGGGTCCTACCTTATACCTCCTGTACATTCATAATTTGCAGAAAGCTGGATTACACGGAAAGTATGTAATCCTTGCTGATGACACCTTACTACTATATTCAATGAGTTCGAAGGAGGAGTTAAATTTTCGGATTAATGAAGATCTGATAAAATGTCAAAGATGGCTGTTACGAAACAGATAAACAATAAATGCTTCAAAGACGAATTACTTGATATTCAGGCAAAAGAACAAAAAGAACATCAAACTGTTGTTGAAAATCAATAACCAGTTATGAAATAGAGTGCTACAAACCAAATATCTTGGTCTAATTATTGATGAAAGGCTAACATGGACTAGTCATATAGCTGCAATAAGAAAAAAATTGTTCCAATTATTGGCATCTTACGAAGATATCAATACCTTCACGTGAAAATGAAAGAAATTATATATAACGCATACATAATATCTAATATAAATTATGGACTGCTAATATGGAGCCAAATACCTACATACAATATTAATCGAATATAGGAGTCAAAGCTGTACATAACCTCCCTGCACTGACACCATCAATTGAAATCTACAAACTTATAGGAAAGCTAAATATTGACCAATATATAATGCTAGAGAGAGCTAAATTGCATATATAAACTGGTACATCGACTCACTAAAAGCTCAGTAAAATTTTACAAACCGAAAACGACCCTATGCAAGGATGCGGAAGGGAACATTATAAGTAACGCGGAAGATATAAAACTAAGATGGGCACAATATTTTGAACACCTTCTTAACCCGAGCCCATCACCTACACGAACAGCAGCAGCAGATACAATAGCAGGTATAACTGATGTAACAGCTGATGAAGGATCCGCTTTGAGTCCTCCCACACTCGAAGAAGTAAAAACAGCCCTAAGGAACCACCCAAACAACAAAGCGCCGGGCACTGATCAAATCCCAGCTGAACTTCTGAAAGCCGGCGACACCTGCATAGCGCATCTCCTACATAGATTAGTCGCGGACATATGGACGCAGGAAATACTTCCTGAAGATTGGCGCAAGAGCATCATATGTCCAATTTATAAAAAAGGTGACAAACTCTGCTGCGAGGAATATCTCTGTTGTGTACGTCTTATAAGATTTTGACGAAAATTCTAGAAAAGAGAATTAAGCCCTATGCTGATAAAGTAATTGGTGAATACCAAGGTGGATTTAGAGCTGGACGCTCAACCACGGACCAGATATTCTCAGTTAAACAGGTGCTGGAAAAGTGCTGGGAATATAATATTGATGTGCACCAGATATTTGTTGACTTCAAACAAGCATACGACAGTATCGACAGGCGCGTACTGTATAAAATCATGTTGGAGTTTGGAGTCCCACCGAAACTGGTTCGACTGACAATGACTGAGTCTTTGTCACAAGTCAGAGTAGAAAACGATCTGACTTCCAGTTTTAAAACAGACAACGGCCTTAAACAAGGTGACGGCCTCGCACCAATGCTTTTCAACTTAACACTCGAATATGTTGTTCGGAAACTTCCCGTTGACACCAAGGGAACACTATGCTTCAAATCCACACAACTCGTAGCATATGCCGACGACATAGATATCCTTGCAAGATCTCTGGAGAGTGCTAAGGAAGTATTTGTAAACCTTGACTCGGTAGCAAGGGAAGTTGGACTACGCATTAATGAAAACAAAACAAAAATTATGACGCAAACTAGGAAAAAGACGCCAATCAGACAAAATATTACAGTAGGAGACTATAACCTAGAAAACGTAGACAACTTCATATATCTAGGGCAAATCTATCGAAGGATGGAAGCGAACCCATCGAAATTAAAAGAAGGATAATGATGGCAAACAAGACTTATTATTCGGTACTTCCAATAATCAAAAACAAGAACGTGCACAGGAAAACAAAACTTAAGCTATACAAAACAATCATAAGACCTGTGCTATGCTATGGCAGCGAAACGTGGACATTAACTCAGGCGTCCGAAAAACGACTTAACGCCTTTGAAAGGAAGGTCCTCAGAAGAATCCTCGGACCTGTGAGGGAAGACTCGATCTGGAGAATACGATACAATAGAGAATTGTATGCCATCTTCGACAATCCAGAAGTGTCAACCCTCATAAAATTTAAAAAATTACAATGGGCTGGTCATGTGGAGCGGATGGATGACGGAAGAATTCCCAAACGCACACTAAAAGGGAAAGTCAACGGACAAAGACCGGTCGGAAAACCACGAAAGCGCTGGGAGGATTCGATTGACGCAGACAGCAAATCACTGCTAAGATTTTCAAACTGGAGGACGCGGTCACTGAACCGAGATGGATGGAGGCAAAGCATTCAGGAGGCCAAAGTCCGATTTGGGCTGTAGCGCCATCGTAAGTAAGTAAGTAAGTAAGTAAAATTTTACACAAACGAAGTGAATATGTGTGATACAAGAAGTGCTGAGCAAATAAGAACACCAGCTGCTCGAACGAATCGTGTTCAAAACGACCCAATCAATCAGGCTTTTAAAGTTTTCAATCAGACGCCTTACCACATTCGCAAAAGCAATAATGTTGCAATATTTAAAAAAGCAGTAAGATGGCACATCCTTGAGAAAAATCGCCATGAGTAATGACTAATTTTGAAGTAAATTATTATTACATAATATGAATCCTGAATTTCCTAAAAGTGTGGAGTGTCGAACATTCAACATAGTTGAGTGAACTTCGGCCTCCATTCTGATAGGCAATCCTGTAGCTTTCCTTATACCAATCGACAATTGTCTGGGATGCATTATACACATCGTATTGTCATCAGTACCTGCTTCATCAATCAACAACAACATTTCGCTATACTAAATTATTACATGAATTATTATCATTATTACATTATTATTGGTTGAATAATACAACTTTCATTAATTTGAAAGAAAAGATTTCCGGATTCTACACTGTTATGCTTTATTATTCGTGACGTTTCGGTCTCTGCTGAGACCTTTATCAAACTGTTTCCAGTTAGAAAATCTTAGCAGTGATTTGCTTTCTGCGTCAATCGAATCCTCTTAGCGCTTCCGTGGTTCTCCAGGCGGTCGTAATCCCTTTTAATGTGCGTTTGGGAGTTCCTCTGTCATCCATCCGCTTCACACGACCAGCCCATTGCAGCCTTTTAAATTGTATGACATACTAATACTACTCTCCTAATACAGTTTGGACAATGCATGTATAGCGATTGCGCGGGAAATGTTGTCCGACATTTGAATTTTCTCAATTCATTTTCTTTTATGAAGTAAACACAATCATAATCAATCGTTATTTACGAAACTCATATTTATTTTCGATTGTAATGAGTGAATCCGTACAAGAACTTTTAGTTTAATGCAAGTTTGTGCTCGCGTCCATACATTTGAAAACCGTCAAACTCAAGCAAACTACAAGTTTGCCTGTTTTTCACATTCTGATGATACTGTTGGTATTATTGCATTGTCCAAACTCTATTAGGAAAGTAGTGTAGAGTGCATCTCTACTGTAGACGATAGTATTCTTCTAAAAAAAACTTGAAGGAATTGGAATTCGTGAAAAACCAATACATTGGTGGAACAATTACCAATTTTAAAATTTAGCAAAAAATAATGAGACTGTAATAAAAAGAAAAGATTTCCGGATTCTACACTGTTACGCTTTATTATTCGTGACGTTTCGGTCTCTGCTGAGACCTTTATCAAACTGATCGACAATTACAAAAGACAATTATTATATAGACAAGGGGGTTAATTGAGTGTGGGAAGGATAATTAAGGTTAATTAATTAGTATCAGGTAGTTAAATTAGTTAAGGATTTTTGGGTACGAATTCTGTTCTTACCAAATTTTAACGCAGGTAGCCAAACTGCTGATAACTTGTATCCGGTGTCTCGGTTGAAGTTCTGTGGATGTTTCGAAATTTCTATGGCTTCTCGCACTATTCGTTGATAATATTTATTTGTCCTGGCCAGAATTTGCACATTGTCGAAATCGATTGTATGGTCCTCTGTAGTTGCATGTTCCGCGATCGCTGATGACTGTATCTGGTTTTTCCGTGTGCATCGTTGGTGCTCCTTGATCCTTGTTTGGACTGTGCGTCCCGTTTCTCCTATATATACTTTATCGCAAGAGCCGCATGGTACTTTGTATACTCCTTCAGTCTCCAATGGTTTTTTGTCCTTCTGGTTTCCTAAAATTCCTCGGATAGTAGTCGGGGTAGTGAATGTTGTCTTGATGTTCGATTTTCGAAAAATTTTTCCTATCTTATCCGTCGTGCCCTGGATGTAAGGTAGTTTTACCCATCGTTTGTCAGCATTTCCTTCTTCAGTGTCTTCTCGTTCTGTTGTCCTTGGATGCTTCGGTTTCCACGCCTTGTTAATTTCGCTCGCTTTGTATCCATTTGCTCTGAATGCCCGATTCAACTGTTCCTTTTCTTTTCGTAAACTGCCCGGATTTCCATCAGTTATACGTTGAGCTCTGTGTATTAGGGTCTTCAATACGCCTGTTTTCTGGCTTGGGTGGTGATGTGAATGAGCGTGGAGATATCTGTTGGTGTGAGTTGGTTTCCTGTATACCCCGAAGCTTAGCGACGTATCGTTCCTTTCGACGAGTACATCCAAGAATGGCAGTTTCCCGTTGCTTTCCGTTTCGATGGTGAACTTAATTTTCTCGTGGTGTGCGTTCAGGTATGCTAAGAATTTGTCGAGCTCTTCCTTCCCATGTTGCCAAATGATGAAGGTGTCATCCACATATCGAAGATATAATTTCGGTTTTAATGGAGCTGAGTTCAGGACGTTCTTTTCGAATTCTTCCATGAAAATTTCCGCTACCACTGGTGAAATTGGAGATCCCATTGCCGCTCCTTCCGTTTGCTTGTAGAGCTTCCCTAGAGCTGAAAAGAAATTATTATTTAAACAAAATTCTATTAAGTCATACCTGTTGTCCGGAATGAGTTTCCTGATGATGCTTAACGTGTCTTTAATCGGGATGTTGGTGAAAAGTGATTCCACGTCTAGGCTGACTAAAATATCAGTTGGTTCCACGTTGATTTTTTGAAGAATCTCTACTAGATGAGCGGAATTTTTGACAGAGCGTGATGTGTTACCTACTAGTGGACGTAACTCTGTCGCGAGAGTCTTAGCCAGTTTTTGGGTAAGTGAATTTACCGAACTGACGATGGGTCGAAGCGGGGTATTCTCCTTGTGTATTTTCGGAAGTCCGTACACGCAACGGTAGTCATGGACAAAGAACAATACGAGGAGAAGATACGAGATATTCTACAAACAGGACCATATACAGAAATGATACCATTCTTCGAAAATCGAACATCAAGACAACATTCACTACCCCGACTACTATCCGAGGAATTTTAGGAAACCAGAAGGACAAAAAACCATTGGAGACTGAAGGAGTATACAAAGTACCATGCGGCTCTTGCGATAAAGTATATATAGGAGAAACGGGACGCACAGTCCAAACAAGGATCAAGGAGCACCAACGATGCACACGGAAAAACCAGATACAGTCATCAGCGATCGCGGAACATGCAACTACAGAGGACCATACAATCGATTTCGACAATGTGCAAATTCTGGCCAGGACAAATAAATATTATCAACGAATAGTGCGAGAAGCCATAGAAATTTCGAAATATCCACAGAACTTCAACCGAGACACCGGATACAAGTTATCAGCAGTTTGGCTACCTGCGTTAAAATTTGGTAAGAACAGAATTCGTACCCAAAAATCCTTAACTAATTTAACTACCTGATACTAATTAATTAACCTTAATTATCCTTCCCACACTCAATTAACCCCCTTGTCTATATAATAATTGTCTTTTGTAATTGTCGATGAGTTTGATAAAGGTCTCAGCAGAGACCGAAACGTCACGAATAATAAAGCGTAACAGTGTAGAATCCGGAAATCTTTTCTTTTAATTCAAAATGCACTGTGAAAACATTCACCAAACCATGAGACTGTAATAATAATTTATTCAATAAAAAATTCAATAACAATTCTAGATATAAAATCATAAGTTAAATTCAATCCACCATTAGATAAACTAATCCTTACTTAAAACAATATAAACTAAGAATGAAGCAAAACAGTACTACCTAATACAATATAAAATAATAAAAAATATATTTTTTTTGTTCTTTTTTTTCAAGATAAGTTACAGGAGAAAAATAATAGATAAAAAATAAAAAATAAATATATATATGAGATAACAGGTTATTTGCAATGGACGATGAAGTTCACCCGAGTCCGTGTTACGGGTGTTCATCTGTACATTGCAATTAACATCACATTACCTAATAAGTAGTATTAATGGATTTGTCCATATTATAAGGATACTTTCCCAGACAGCTACGAGCTGGTATTAGGGAAATTTACGTAGTATCATAGAATCGTATGTATATATAAGCAATACCGGGTAATACATAGTCAATTTAGTATCTTTACGATTGCTGTATGAACTTCTTTGCTGCAATCTTATTAATTTTGTTCTCTCCAGGTTTAATGTTTGCTGCAGGTTTAGCTTGTTGTAGGTTACGTAAAGATCTGCTGATGATAGATGTTTGGGTCCATATTACAATTCCATAGGTTATATTTGATTCAATAAATGAATTATACAAAATTTCTTTTATTGGTGTTGGTAGAAAATTGTTACGCCGTAGGACTCCAGTTATGGGTGCTATTTTCTTGCGAACGTTATTAATGTGAGGAGTCCATGTTAGTTTTTCATCGATCGTTAAACCTAAATTGGCTCGTTTTTTTCTAGATAATTCAATTCCATCTATGTTGAGTTTTAGATCAATATCAGCTTTGTTTAATTGATTAAATATCATGAAATTGGTCTTTGATGCATTTAGGGTTAACCTATTGCCCAACAGGGAGATCTGGCAAACAAGGCAGAATCTGCGGCTTACCTTGGGGATATGGGTTCACTATTTAAAATCATGAAACAGTTGACGAACAGGAATTTCACCGCCAACCACCTGGTGAGAGATGTCAACGGAACTCTCCTTAATATGAGTGAACACCAGTTGCGACGATGGAAGGAATACTTCTCTGATATTTTAAACATCTTGTCAGATGAAGATATTCCGGAAACAGAACAACTTCCAAACATCCAACCGCAACAATCCTCTATTAGGGACGATCCCCCAGATAAGGAAGAGATAGTTTCCGCCATTCGGTCAATGGCGGGAAGGAAAGCTCCAGGTATAGACGGACTACCAACCGAACTCCTCAAAGCGGACCCGGAAATAACAGCCGATATACTCCTCCCACTCTTCACTAAGGTGTGGAATGATGGAAGATATCCGACTGAATGGAAGGAGGGCGTCATTGTGAAAATTCCGAAGAAGGGCGACCTTCGGGATTGTGGCAATTGGCGTGGTATATGTCTACTTACTGCCGTATCAAAAATTATGGCTAAGGTAATTCTCAATAGGATTAGTGATGTCGTCGAGAGCACTCTCGAAGTTTATCAGGCTGGATTCCGTAAAGGGTCGTTTTGTACCGACCACACAAATACCCTACGGATAATATTAGAGCAGTCAGCCGAAATGGGTTCGCCACTACATCTCATGTTTGTGGACTTCGAGAAGGCTTTCGACAGCGTTAAGCGAGATTACATATGGAATGCTTTGCGTAGGAGAGGTATTCCAGATAAGGTCATAGCTATGATTAAGGAATCCTACGAAGATTCAAGGTGTCGCGTCTTGCATAGAGGAGAGCTGTCCGAGAGCTTTCCTGTGCGAACGGGTGTCAGACAAGGCTGCATATTATCACCAGCCCTGTTTCTGGTGGTAATAAATGACATCTTGAAAGCTGCACTGGAAGGTGGGGAAGGTAAAGGTCTTCAATGGAGACTATTTAACATCTTAAGTCACCTTGATTATGCTGATGACGTGTGTTTGCTTGCACATACCCGTTCGGACTTAGAGTCAAATGTTCGCTCGTTGCATTCTAAATGCAAAGAGGCGGGACTGAAAATAAATGTGCGTAAAACCAAGTACATGCACATGGGTTCGAACGCAAGCACACCGATTGTTCTTAATGGACAGGATGTGGAAGAGGTGCAAGATTTTTGCTATCTCGGAAGCATTGTCAGCATGGACGGCGGAGCCGAAAAGAATGTTGAGGCTCGGCTAAATAAAGCTCGTCAGGCCTTCGGTATCCTTTCCCCTTTCTGGAGGTTAAGAGAGATCTCCCTTCGCACGAAGCTGCGAGTTTTTGACGCATGCGTCAAATCTGTGTTGTTGTATGGTTGTACTACGTGGAAAGTGACCGTTCGACTTACCAAGAAACTACAGACTTTCGTAAACCAATGCCTCCGGCGCGTTTTAGGAATATTCTGGCCAGAAGTAATCTCCAACGACGAACTTTGGAGTACAACTCGCCAGACTAAAATAGGTATTGAGATTCAACGGCGAAAGTGGCAGTGGATCGGTCATACTTTGAGGAAGCCAGAGCGAAACATCGCAAAACAGGCCCTGGATTATAACCCTCAAGGAAGACGTCGGGTTGGTCGACCATGTAACACATGGAAGCGAGCAGTTGAGCAGGAGGCCAGAGGAATAAACAAGTCCTGGCAACAGCTTAAAGCCGATGCTCAGGATCGCGCCTTGTGGAAGAGAATTTTTTCTGTCCTATGCCCCTATAGGGGGTCTTAACAGGAATTTGATTGATTTGATATTGCCCAACAGCCATTTCTTCAATAGCTTGAGGTCGTTGTTGATAAGACATTCCATTTCAGGTTGATTTCTTGCTTTGTAGAGCAATAGTGTGTCATCCGCATAAATTATATATTTCGCACTTAGACCTATGTACTGGATGTTATGGATGTAGAGTAGGTAAAGAGTAGGGCCAAGAATTGAACCCTGTGGAATTCCAATGTCAATGGGCTTAGGATCACTGAATTTGTCCATGTTTTTTGTTATGTAAGTACGTCCTAGGAGATAATTTTTTATTACGTCGTTAGCTTTTCCTCTCATACCTAGTTCACTTAGATCTTGAAGTAATATTTTATGGTCTACCGTGTCAAATGCCTTCTTAAGGCATATAAAGACTGACGTAACGTAGAATCCTGTGTCAAGTCTATCATTTATGAATTGCATCGCTTCGATCAGAGCTGAAGTTGTGTTACTCTTTTCCTGGAAGCCATACTGATTCCGATCAAATCCACCATTTTTCTTATAATTTTATTATTCTTTTGTTGATCACTTTTTCCAAGATTTTGCTGATAGAGTTTGTCAGAGCGATCGGCCTATAATTGTTGGGGTCTGTATTGAATCCACTTTTGAACACTGGAGTGATCAATGATGTCTTTAAGCAGGAAGGAAATGTACCATCAGCCATATGAGCGTTAATCGCTTTAGAAAGTGGCGACGATATCAACGATGCCAAAGTTTTTAAGTCATTTGTTGTTATTCCGTCAGGGCCTGGAGCTATGTTGTTCTTAAGCTCTGCTATTATTGTACTAATTTCATTAGTGCAGGTGGGATATAGAAACATAGTTTTATCAGTTACCGGACAACTGTATTTCGGATAATACTCGCCATTAGGATTTTTTAAGTCTTTCGCAAGGGTGTCTGCTATCGATACGAAGTGGTCGTTGAGTCGATTTCCAGTTTCGGTATGGTCAGTCGTTAATTGTTAAGTAACTATTATCTAATTAATATTCGAATTCGCTGGGTGCAATTCATTCCAAAATAAATTATATTTGCCGTTGACAAAAACATTTGAATTCTCTTGAAATATTTTTCGACCAATTCCAATCCACCGTTCGCGGCCAACTTCACACGCTTAAACCGAGCTGTCACAATTCCACTGCAGCCACCTTAAAAACTTCCTTTCTTTCCGGTCGCCAAAATGGTGAGTGCAGATGTCAAAATTTCCTTGCTCGAAAATTCTATTTCATCTGCGTTTCAAGCGTGATTTCTGTGAAAATTTGTAGAACTACGCGACCGCGGACGCAATGTTGCACACTTCTAATTCGTTATTTTCCATTCCAGGGTATTGATATTTGTCATAAATACGATCGCAAGGTTCGTCGTACCGAGCCCAAATCTCAAGATGTTTACTTGAGACTTCTTGTCAAGGTGAGTGATTCGCATGATTTCCTTCAATTTCCCACAACTAATTCGTTTTCTTTTGCAGTTGTACCGCTTCTTGCAGCGCCGTACCAACAAAAAGTTTAACCGCATCATTTTGCGGCGTTTGTTTATGAGCAAAATAAACAGGCCACCAATGTCGCTGCAGCGAGTCGTGCGTTTCATGAAGAAGAGCGGTCAAGAAGATTCGACTGCCGTCGTCGTCGGAACCGTAACCAACGATGTCCGTCTCCTGAAAGTTCCCAAGATGACGCTTTGCGCTCTTCACGTCACGGAGAAGGCTCGCGAACGTATCTTGGCCGCCGGCGGAAAAGTCCTGACTTTCGATCAGCTCGCACTCAAATCGCCCACCGGCAAGAAGACCGTTCTGATGCAAGGCAAGCGTACCGCTCGCGAATCGTGCAGACATTTCGGCAAGGCTCCTGGTGTGCCGCACTCCCACACTCGTCCGTACGTCCGTTCAAAGGGACGTAAATTCGAACGTGCTCGCGGACGTCGTAGCAGCTGCGGTTACAAGAAGTAAGCAGCGAACGAATTGCGCGGTTCAGTTAAAAAAAATAAAACAAGTTTTTAAATAACGAAAATGTGACAGAAAATGCAGAAAAATAAACCGAGAGGATTTTTGGTTTTGTCATTGGAATTTTTTTTATTTTCATTTTTTGTTCGTGTTTGATGGTGATATGTTGTCGCAGCGGCAAGGTCGGTTCATAAATACTTGGCCCAGTATTCGACGAGCTTCTGGTCGTGCGCTTGGATGCCGAGAATTCGCTTCAATTTCGCCTGATCGCTGGAAGATTGTACTTGACTGATGCACTTGACTTTGCTGGAATAAAAGAGAAAACGTTTTTAATAGGATTGTGAGGGAAGTGTGACTGGAAAGTTTTTAATCCTTCGGCCAGAGACATCTTTACTGTTTAGTTGGATCCCAAAACTGAGAAGCATTGAGGGAATAACTTCCATATAACTCCTAAAACGCACCAAGAAAGTTAAAGGTACTTTTCATTTAAAACAAACAATAAATTAACAAATTTGAAGGCGCGGACGGCACTATTTTTCCCGATTTTCCACCTGGAAAATGACGATTCAAAATATCATGGCTATGCATGGAACTACGTTTTGAATAGTAGTTAATAGATGTGTACCAATATCTATGACTTGGCTAGGTAATTTGCCGCCAAGGGAAAATGTTTCTTTGGGAAATTATGGTTTATATTAATATTATAATTTTTTGGAAAATTTAAATCTAATAATATTATTTGCAAAAAAATTCTCCGCATAGAACTACGTTTTGGGTAGCCCTGCGGGGCCTTTTATCATCAACTCCCCTCTTCGTATCAAACTATGGCTACGCATAGAACTGGATTTTGACTAGCCCTGCGGGGATTTCAATCATCTAACCCTCTTTTTCGTATCCACCTATGGCTACGCATAAGGCTCGATAATGAGTTTTTCAAACGTCATTTTCCGGTCGGAAAACCGGGAAAAAATAGTGTTGTCCGCGCCTTCAAATTTGTTAATTTATCGTTTGTTTAAAATAAAAATTACTGTTAACTTTTTATACTCTAGATGAAATCTGAGGGTATTATAAATTTGCTCTAAAGTTTGTAACGTCAAGAAATAGGGTCAAGTTCGTGAACGGGCCAAATCGCTCCACCCCTTCTACCCCCTCCCATATACAATGACACAATTTCGCAATATGACAAAAAACGGATTTGCTTAAAAAGAATAAAAGCTATTGGTTTGAAATTTGGAACATATTACTTTAATGATGATTTCAATCTATCGTATACAAATTATGCGTGTTCGCCTCCTCCTTCTACCACCTCCCATATAAACTGGACGTATAAAATTTATTCAGCTAAAATTGTGCACTTAATATTTATTTAGAATTATTAGTAAGGCCAAAAAAAATTAGTCTATTACCCCATCTACCCCCTCCCATACAATCTAACACGATTTCACAACTTTGCAAAAGTCGATTTTCCTGAAAAGTGTGAATGCCACTGATTTGCAATTTAAAACATGTTAAAAACGTGATGTTTATAGTTATTTCTGAAATAGTTTCTAAGAACTCGCCCCTCCTTCCACCATCTCCCATACAAACTGCACGATTTCACTAAAAAACCACATGTCTGCGACATTAATGCTTTCCAATTGAGGCGCGAAAAAGTTAGTAATCATGTCTATGTACCGCTCACCATTGACTGTAACGTTCTGACCATCATCATTTTTGCAGTCATATGGAGATACAAATACAAAATAAAGTAGGAATATACTGGAAACGAAGACAACCAGGATCGCTTTATCGTTAAAATAAAAAGCTAATGATCTTTAAGGTCCGAGATTTTGATGAATGGGTGGCAGCCTGATCTAAGAAACTTGCGGCAAGTCCCAAAGATTAATCCTAGAATAAGCAAACCAGGAGATGAACAGCATTTGGAATGTCGGAGTACTTAGCACTACTTCTAACTTTGCACGACTAATTGTCGGTAATTTAAAATGGTTATAGCTTCGGAATTACTCAACACAAGAAAGCGTTGTTTTGTCGCAAAAGTACAACTCACGCGAGTTAAGTTTATTTATATTTTTATCTTAAATGTCCTATAGTACTAACGAGTCAGATATAATTTTATTAAAATCGCTCAGGCGAATCAAAAACCATGGGGATGGGATGGAATTTGAGTTGTAATTTAAAGACGCAAGACAAACATGATTATAAAATAAAAGGTATTAATATTACGTGGTGTGTTTTCATAATAGTAAATTGTATTACCCCCACAAATTGGGATTTGTGGGAATCGCAATACTACTGTCTCCAGATAAGTTGATGTCTGGATGTTCCAAAAGTTCGCGGCCAATGATTCCACCGGCCCATAAAGCGCACCAAGCAGAGACTTTTTGCAGATGTAATGGTGTTTAGATGAGGTAAATCTGCTTATTTAACATAACAGGGCTACGATTGCGCGTAAAGCGCAATCTTACGATACTCTAGATGAAATAGAATTTTTTGTTATCCCAAGAAATTTTGTATGGGGAGTGTTAGAAGGGATGATAGCATTGAACTAATTTTTTCGCCATCATGCTAAAGTAGCTATGAAAATGTTTTATACAAAATGCTTACTCCAAAAATTGAATGGGAACTGAGGAAATTAATGAGTTAGATTTAGTGAAAATGTGCAGTTTGTATGGGAGGTGGTGGAAAGAGTGGGGGGATTTTGATGATTTTTTCAGAAATAACTAGGAATATTATAAAATTGGCATCCCTTAAATTTCAGACTAGTGCCATTCATAATTTTCAAGAAAATCGATTTTTTGTGAAGTTGTGAAACTGTGTCATATTGTATGGGAGAGGATAGAAGTAGTGAAGCAAATCAAATATTTTTTTTTTCACCTTAGTAATAATATTAATTAAATATTTATTACAAAATATGAGCTCAACAAATGTTATATGTTCTAAGAAAATCGGCTTAGAGCATTTCAGGAAAAAGTGTAGTTTGTATGGGAGGGGGTGGAAGGAAAGGGAGGAAGCAAATAATTTTTGTACTGTAGATTTAAGTCATTAAAAAAGTATTATATACCAAAATTGAGACCAATAGCTTTTATACTTTTTGAGTAAATCCATTTGTCAAATTGCAAAATTGTGTCATTTTGTATGGGAGGGGGTAGAAGGGGTGAAGTTAATCATCTCATTTTTTTTTGACCTTACTAACAATTTTAAATAAGTATTTGGTGCACAATTTCAGCCCGCTGAATTTTATAAGCACTGAGGAAATTGGCTTAGAGTAATTCATGATAAGTACAGTTTGTATGGGAGGTGGTAGAAGGAGGGGGAGGACACGCTCAATTTTTATATGATAGATTGACATTATCATAAAAGTAATATATTCTGAATTTCAGGCCAATAACTTTTATACTTTTTGAGCAAATCCGTTTATTGTCAAATTGCGTAATTGTGTCATTTTGTATGGGAGGGGGTAGAAGGGGTGGAGCGATTTGGCCCGTTCACGAACTTGACCTTACTTTTTTGTCAAAAACGACGTGTACAAAATTTGAACTTTCTAGCTCAACGCGTTCTCAAGCTAGAGAGCGCACGGACGGACGGACGGACATCCGGTTTTGAAATTTTTGAGTGATAATATTAACTTCTGTATTCATCATTTTTTTCTCCGAGCCTTATTTCTTGGCGTTACAAACCTTAGAGCGAACTTATAATACTCTCAGATTCCATCTAGAGTATAAAAATTAGGGTGTAGTCTAGTAGGTAGCGTGTTTGGTTTACAATGCGAAGGTCGTGAGTTCAAATCCCGGTCGACGCATGATTCCAGCACACTACCTGCTTGAATATACCTTGGTTACCTCAATCTACGAAAATGAAAAATTTGTAGATGGAGGGTTGTGCGAAGAGCTAATAACTCTTCCGCAATAAATAATGAAAATGTTAAGGAACCTGAAGATTAGGAGGCCAAGACCCGATTTGGGCTGTAGCGTCATTGAAGTTGAAGAAGAAATCTGCTTATTGACGTAGCCATTTAGCTAAAAGTGTGCTTCATCACTGAACAAAATTTTCAAATAAAATTGAACCATGGTTTTCAAAATAAATTTGAACAATTCGCAAATCGTTGCTCCGGCGTGATTCTACTCATGATCAATTGCCAAACCAAACTAACTAGTGTTGGGTTACTCATACATAATGTGATACAAATGTCCCATTCATGCAAGTCAAAATGTCCCATCACTACAAAAATATTTTTGTCCCACTTTACACTTTTTGTCCCATCTGAATTACAGTCATGCATTTGTATGGCTGGCGTACCAAGACATTATTTGTACCACTTACTACACTGTTTTGAGAGAGTCGTGCGAATGAGGACTGAGGAGTTGTGTGAAAGTGAATAAGGCAATGACATCAATCATCATCAAATTCCTGTTAAGATCCCCTATAGGGGCATAGGGCAGAAACAACTCTCTTCCACAAGGCGCGATCCTGAGCATCGACCTTAAGCTGTTGCCAGCACTTGTTTATTCCTCTGGCCTCCTGCTCAACTGCTCGCTTCCATGTGTTACATGGTCGACCAACCTGACGTCTTCCTTGAGGGTTATAATCCGGAGCCTGCTTGGCGATGTTTCGCTCTGGTTTCCTCAAAGTATGACCGATCCACTGCCACTTTCGCCTTTGAATCTCAATACCTATTTTAGTCTGGCCAGTAGTACTCCAAAGTTCGTCGTTGGAGATCTCTTCTGGCCACAATATCCCTAAAAGGCAACCCAGGCATTGGTTCACGAAAGTCTGTAGTTTCTTGGTAAGTCGAACGGTCACTTTCCACGTAGTACAACCATATAACAACACGGATTTGACGCATGCGTCAAAAACTCGCAGCTTCGTGCGAAGGGAGATCTCTCTTAACCTCCAGAAAGGGGAAAGGATACCGAAGGCCTGACGAGCTTTATTTAGCCGAGCCTCAACATCCTTTTCGGCTTCGCCGTCCATGCTGACAAAGCTTCCGAGATAGCAAAAATCTTGCACCTTTTCCACATCCTGTCCGTTAAGAACAATCGGTGTGTTTGCGTCCGAAACCATGTGCATGTACTTGGTTTTACGCACATTTATTTTCAGTCCCGCCTCTTTGCATTTAGAATGCAACGAGCGAACATTTGACTCTAAGTCCGAACGGGTATGTGCAAGCAAACACACGTCATCAGCATAATCAAGGTGACTTAAGATGTTAAATAGTCTGCATTGAAGATCTTTACCTTCCCCACCTTCCAGTGCAGCTTTCAAGATGTCATTTATTACCACCAGAAACAGGGCTGGTGATAATATGCAGCCTTGTCTGACACCCGTTCGCACAGGGAAGCTCTTGGACAGCTCTCCTCTATGCAAGACGCGACACCTTGCATCTTTGTGGGATTCTTTAATCATAGTTATGACCTTATCTGGAATACCTCTCCTACGCAAAGCATCCATATGTAATTTCGCTTAACGCTGTCGAAACCTGCTCGAAGTCCACAAACATGAGATGTAGTGGCGAACCCATTTCGGCTGACTGCTCTAATATTATCCGTAGGGTATTTGTGTGGTCGGTACAAGACGCCCCTTTACGGAATCCAGCCTGATAAACTTCGAGAGTGTGCTCTCGACGACATCACTAATCCTATTGAGAATTACCTTAGCCATAATTTTTGATACGGCAGTAAGTAGACATATACCACGCCAATTGCCACAATCCCGAAGGTCGCCCTTCTTCGGAATTTTCACAATGACGCCCTCCTTCCATTCATTCGGATATCTTCCTTCATTCCACACCTCAGTAAAGAGTGGGAGGAGTATATCGGCTGTTATTTCCGGGTCCGCTTCGAGGAGTTCGGTTGGTAGTCCGTCTATACCTGGAGCTTTCCTTCTCGCTATTGACCGAATGGCGGAAACTATCTCTTCCTTATCTGGGGGATCGTCCCTAATTGAGGATTGTTGCGGTTGGATGTTTGGTAGTTGTTCTGTTTCCGGAATATCTTCCTCTGACAAGATGTTTAAGATATCAGAGAAGTATTCCTTCCATCGCTGCAACTGGTGTTCACTCATATTAAGGAGAGTTCCGTTGACATCTCTCACCAGGTGGTTGGCGGTGAAATTCCTGTTCGTCAACTGTTTCATGATTTTGAATAGTGAACCCATATCCCCAAGGTAAGCCGCAGATTCTGCCTTGTTTGCCAGATCTTCAATGGCCTTTCCCTTGTCGCGTCTAACAGCCTTTTTAAGCTGTATATGAGCATCGCGGTAGTTCTGCCTCAGGTCGGGCGTTCGCTGGTTGACATCGGGTTGAGAGATGATTGCCAATTTGGCTTTTTTCCGATTGCCAACCTTGTCCCATGTATCTTGCGACATCAAGGGTTTCTCACCGCTTTGCACATATCCCACAGATTCTTCAGCACTAGATAGAAAAGTGTTTTTGGTTGCTTCCCAATTGGCGTCCAGTGTGCGCATTTCATATTCGCCCACTGTGGATGACTTTTGGCGTAGCATAGTGGTGTATTCGCGTTTTTTGTTGGGATCTCTAAGTTTATCCACATTAAGCTTGCGCTTCATTTGAAGAATTTGTGGTCATCGGATAGCTGCTGTACACAATCTCAAACAGGCAACCATCAAATGGTGATCGCTCCCCACGTCAACTCCACGTTTCGCTCGCACATCGAGGAGACATCTTCTCGCGAATTATAGCCAAATGGTCGATTTGGTTCTGAGTAATACCATCAGGGGAAACCCAAGATGTTTTATGATGGCTCTTGTGTGGAAAAAGGGTCCCTCCGATGACCACTCGCCGAGTACTACAAAACTCCACAAATAATTCGCCGTTTTCGGGTCTCTTAATCCAAGGTCGTGGCGGGTCGATGCAAGGGTCACCATGCCTCCCCATGACGTGTTCTAGTCCAGTGTTGTCTGATCTAACCTGAGCGTTCATATCTCATGAGATGATAATAATATTACCTCTTGGAACACGTTCGAAGGTGGCACTCAGTTGGCTATAAAACTCCTCTTTGTCACCAGATGTTGCGGTATTAGTTGGTGCGTAGCACTGCAGAATCGTGACGTTTCTGACACTGGTCCTGAGTCTGACGACGATAATCCTATCCGAGATTGGTTCCCAGCTAATGAGACTGTTTCTCGCTCTCGGTGTAAGGACGAACGCCACGCCATTTTTGGCTTCACTTTCAGGGCCAATGTACGGAATAGTGTTTCCATTAGGGGTTCGTTCTTCTCCTGATCCTGTCCACCTGACCTCGCTCAAGCCCAAGATTTGGATGTTATAGTGCTCCATTTCACGGTCGATCACTGATTGGCGGTGCAAGGACCGAGTAACCCCAGCTCTTCCCCCGTCATTCAATGTTCGAACGTTCCAGAAGCCAATCATAGTCCGTTTTCGAATGCCAAAAGTCGTTACCGTAGAATCAGTCCGTATCCGAGGCGCTGTATCCGTTTCTCGTATCAGTTAGGTCTTAAGATCACGGGTGATAGGCCCATGATCCAGTGAGTGTCCGTTTGCCATTTTTAGGGCAATCAGGACTGGCTGTGGATGAATTCTACAGCCCCCATCCCACAGGGGGATAGTTAGCTCAGCTCCGTGGAGTCGCTAGTCTCCAAAGATAGTTGCGGGAATTGGTAAAACCTCATACAACTACCCCCTTGCGGGAACCTTCACCGTACATAGCACAAATTTTTTCACAAGCCTGCGCAGCGTTCTTCCCTTTGTCGTAATAATATTGAAAATATAGCGCAATTTTCCATTACTTTTCTCAATTTTCAAACCCAACAACTTTCGAAGCACTGCATCAATTTTATACACTCAGACTTACGCTCGAAGTGTCACATTTCCAACGAGCGTTTAGTGGTGCCGCTGCGATCTGTTTCTTGAGTTATTTGCAGTTGAAGTCATCTATCAGGAAAAATGCCACGAACTTTTTTCCCAGACCCAATTTGACCAGGAAAGCAGATGAGAGTGGTTTTGTCGCAATAGTAGCATACATACAATTTGTCTCACCTCAAATGAGGTATGGATGTGAAACCGCAGCACTATCACATGGCAGGTTCGCATGCATAAAATTTATCTTATTGAGGTACGATAGTGAATGCGAATGAGGTAATGACGGATGATAACTTTTAACACACAAACGCTTTTTTTCATACTCCTCCATTTCTTTTACACCTTTTTAGTTTACTTACTTTTTCCATTCTTGAACTAAAACTTTCAATTGCTTCTCCAATACAAAGTCCGTAAATAATTTCTCTTCAACAGCTTTGATGACTTTCGTTAGCAAATCGGGCCCTGAAAAAAAAACACAGCATCTAGATTAAATATAAATTAAAATCACGAAAACATCACAACTTACATTTACTAGGCATCTCTCCAAGCCACTTAACCGAAACCGTATTCTCATTCCCGACGAAATCAATCCGAAAAATCGAATGACTCGGCTGTGGTACTGCCACTTCAGGCGCAACAGTAATTATGCGAAATTCGGACGGCGACAAGTACTGCGAGCAGTTCATACGTGTGACCTTGTGAATTTGTTCGGGCAATAGTTTGCGAAGACACATCATCAAATGATAGGTTTTTGCAGTCGATCCTCGCAAAACGATCTGGAAATCAATTAAATGCAAAATAATGGAATTACTGTTATCGCTTTGAACAAACCTGAATTCCTGTTATCGCACAAAAACACGCCGTTATGAAATCCGAGTTTAACAAGTCTTTCATGTTCCGTAGCGAATGAAGACTGAGCATGTCGTCCTCCATTTCGTCTATGACCGATTTCTGCAAGAGCCATTCCTCGCGATTGATATTCACGTATTCGCGTTCGAGTTCAATGTCGGGCACGAGCCACGGCAGATTACCGAACGTTACATGTTCGGTTAGGAAACGTGATCCGGCCAGCAGGATCCAAGCAAAGTGAGAATGCAGTATGCCGAAAATGTTCTTTTCGCCGGTCAGCTCTTGGAGCGAGCGAGGGATTTGCGAAACAGCTTGGCCCCCACTCAAGCGATGATCGCGTTCCGAACCGTTGATTGCTTCTTCGTGGGTGTAGACTCGACGCGCGTACGATTCCAATTCTTGTGTGATTCTCTAATGTGAGTTATTGGGGTTAATAATTTGGACTAGTGAGGTAAAAAACGGGGCAAATTACACGTAAATTCTCCGCAAGGAAAGGTTGAATATTGAGCAAGAAAAATTTATCTTTCATAATGATGACTATTGAAAACAGCCGATAGAATCCTCTAGCCTGGAACCAAGAAATTTTATTCATTTGTAGCTCCATTTAATTTGCAATACCTTACCTGTCGATCGCTGATGTTGAAGGTATGACTGAGAACATGCCCGCGAGCCGCATCACCAAAGAAAACAAAACCTCCATCCTTATTGCTATTTATCTCACAGCTCAGGCTCCGTACCGAAGCCTTTTAAGCATTGTTTGTATTAAATGTATTTCAAAAAAAAAAAAAAATAAGAAATCACCTGCTTTACCAGGCTGACCACCTCGTGAAAGACAGGAATCTGCGTGCTAAGGAATGTTGCATTGCTCTCGACATCCTTGCTGGTAATTCCTGTAGTCGTGCCAATCGAATTGCATGCCTGGCATGTTTTATTCAAAGATTGTGCATCGAAATTAAGTTCATCGATTTTTGTATCGCGTAGGGTTTGAGTGCAGAAAATTGCACAAGGTCCGTGGGCTTCACAAAAATGACACAATGCTATCACGGCGTTCATTTTTCAATTTATGAACTTTTTTAATTGAAACGAATCGTTTCTACTTGTGTTTACAATAAGATATTTGGTATGAATTTCTAAAATGATTGTCAAATTCATGTGATCATAACAAAAGTGAAGTTGGAAGAGAATCGTGCGGGATAAAAACTTAGTCGGATAAAAAATATTTTTAAAGGAAATCCTGATTTTAGCTGATTATTTTGTGGATATTTCTAATAACTCATACCATTTTTGACGCTATTCATTAAGTTTTTAATTCATAAATTAAAAAAAAAAGAACCGAACAAATGAATTTCGAAAAAAGTAGGGGAAACAAAACGTCAATCAACAAAGCAAAACGTCAGAGAGAGCAGCTGTCGGACAGTTCGAATTTCATGTCAAGTTTGTTTGCAAGAATTTGGGTCAGCAATTGGGACGTTTAATTAATTTAATTAACAAAAGGGACAATCATTGTATTTAAGGGAATTGCAAATTGGATTTATAAAGGTGAGAGTTCTTGGAATTTTTAAAAATTAAGTAATCGGTTGGGAGTGATTTTTGGGGGTGTATTTCTGTTATTGTAGAGACATCAAGTCCATTTCTGTCCTCGTTTTTGTCTGGATCAAAGCAGTTCCATGATTTGTTTGGTAGTAGGGATTTTTTTTATTATATTGTAATTTTAAGTAAAAAAGTTAATTAGCAGTTATTTAAACATTCGTTTAAAAAACTGGCAACATTTTCCAATAAATTACCGTCAAGGTTTGTAGGAAGATGTTTGCAATTTTTTTTGTCCAATTGGATCACAATGTTAGATGAGGCTTTTCTTATCGCAACTTTATGGGAACATGATAACAAGTTTCATTATAGATAGGGGTTGCCCTTGAATTTCTATTGAGTTCCTAAATTAACACTCAAAGGCAAATACAGAAGACGTAAACATGTCATCCCCAAATGGTCTCTATCATTTTTAAGGTCAGAAGATGGCAGGAAGCGATTCCAGAACTGAAAAGAATGAAGCGTATCATACAGGAGGCCAAGGCTTCATGCAAAAACTGTAGCGCCGTGATCCAATCATGTGAATAGTAATTTCGAATCATTTTAATAATAGACAACAATTAACTGGTTTACAATTTTTTATTGGATGGATGAAAACACATTTAAGATAAACTGCCAACAAGTCGGGCGAAACTTTATTATTTTTGGGACAAGTTGCGGATGAGTGGAAAGTCAATATGCAGATTAGAGTGGTTAGGGAAGGCTAAGTGAAAGGGAGTTCTTGGGCAGGGCTGTTGGCAATTTAACAATATTTCATTCGTTTCTGCAAGTTTAGGTTCTTATGAGGGGATTAGGAGGGGTAATAGTATGGGTGGGTGGATGTTAATAGCTTTTTAATTAATTGTTTGAATCACGTCAAATATTCTCTGTATAGAATTTGTTTCATAGACGAAGTTGCATAGAATTTTCATAAAATTCGGTGTTATTTTACATTCACGAAACCGAACATTTGTATGGGAAGGGTAGAGAAGGTAGGGGAATCGTAAAATTTGATATGTAGTTTTATTTCGCTTTTCTTGTAAGGTGCTTGTATAAAATTTCAAGTTTGTAACTTTTAGTTTGTTGGTTATTAGTTGATTTAATGAAATTGGTCAAAATCATACGTTTGTATGAGAGGAGGTAGAAGGGCAAGAGTGATTTGAAGACTTTTGACGCAATTTTGTTTCAATTATTTTTAAAAGTTCTTAAGTAAAATTTTAAATTCATAGCTGTAAATAGTAAGGTGATAATTGATTTCTTAAAAATGGTCGAAAAAATAATTTTGTATGGGAGGGCGTAGAAGTCTTAAAGGTTTTCGACCAGTTAGGGTTTAGGTTTAGGTTGTAGGAGGGTGGTTGCGCGGAACCACAAGCACTTAGGCCATGTAGTTGGGTCCATTGTACTCCCCCTATAGCTATAAGTTGGAAGTCACTCCTCTTGCTCTATCCACTTGGTTCGGTTTGCGAACCTTAACAGGCTCGAATGTTGGACGCCTCTGAGGTCGTCTAGTTCTGAGAAGAATCTAGAGCCTAAACAAAGGAGATGACTGTTGGAGATTTGCGGACAGTGACAAAGATAATGTTCGATAGATTCTTCGTCTTCCTCGCAACCTCTGCACAAGCTGTCGCTCGCGATTCGCATCCTAAATGCGTGCAGCCTTAGCAAGCCATGGCCTGTGGTCAGGCCGACAATAGTTCGAATACTATAGCGACTACGTTGTAACAGCTGAGCTGTAATATTTTTGTTCGGTTCTTCCCAAAAGGATTTGGCCGTTTTACAGCTTTCCAGCTGCCGCCACCCCGCCAAGAAAGAATCCAAAATAGTCTGTTTGAAGCTAGTCTTCAGCACTGTTGGTGCTACATCGACTGACTTCCTAGTGGAATTGATGTTAGCAGATCCTTGCCGTGCAAGCGTATCTGCCGCCTCGTTACCTAGCAGGTCACTATGACCCGGTATCCAAATTAGAAAAACTTCCGTTATGGCCGCTAGGCGATTTAAATTGTGTCTACAGATGGACACTCCTGTAGGATTGGAGTGTCTGAAGCGCAGCCCTGCTGTCCGAGAAAATGTAACAATTTCCGAGACTGTTCTGCTTATCAAGAATAATTTTTGCACACTCGTTAATGGCTAATACTTCTGCTTGGAACACTGTCGCGTGTTCTGGAAGATGAAATGAAGTTTGGATGTCGAGGTCGTGGGAATAAATCCCTGCGCCTGTCCCCTGGCTAGTTTTAGATCCGTCCGTATAGAGATGAGAACCTATACAGGTGCTGAGTATCGTATTTGTTGCCCATTCGTTTCGCTCTAGTGTTGGGTTACTCATACAAGAAGTGTCCATTTCATGCACGTCAAAATGTCCCATCACTACAAAAAATATTGTTGTCCCACTTCAAAGTTTTTGTTGCATCTGAATTAAAAACATGCATTTGTAACACTCAAATCACACTCACTTCACCACCGGGTTTTGTCCCATGCATTTGTATGGCTGAAAGCAAAGCTCTCTAGAATGTAGAAAGCACGGATATATTACGAACCGGAGAACTCTGCACATGAATGACAGATTCTCTTCGATGGGAGAAACCGAGATTTGACTTTCATCGCACTTTTTCAATTAAAAATCTATTGCACTGATATCAACGTGTAGTAATTACATGCTGAGCACTATTAATAAAGTATTTTGGAAAACTGAACTATTTTTAACACTGCATTTAAGAATAAACGCGATTCTTACGAAGCCCGCCGTGTCCGCTACATACAAAAGCTGGCGAATTTGTTCGGAACTGTCATTTTTATTGTGACTCCAACTTGTTGTTGTTGGATTATTAGTGTTTTAACCCTAGTGAAACCGAATAAGTGTAAGCTTATATATATTCAAAGCCGTCTAAAGTTGAAACACATAGAAAACTGTAGAATTTTGGTTATTCCCCGACACCTCTTATCTCTCATTCTTGTACATGGCGTTCTTAATGCTTTTGCTCGCGTTGTATTCAACTTGGACGGCGAGTGCGAGGGTCATGGTCGGCGGTTCTTAAAATTTCACTTGCACTTGTCTAATAAAAAAAAATCTTGGCGAAAATGAAATGGAAAGATCGGGTTAAATTTTCACTGTAAGCTTGAGTGAGATGTAGCTGTAGTAGATGTAGTGATGTTTGTTGATGTTATGAGCTGACCAAATTAGCTTTAAAATGATAGTTTATCGGTTTGCATGTGCGCAACCATTTAATTTTTATGTCAATAGAAAATGGATTTTTTTTTATATTAACTAAGGAAATTTTGTATTTTAATTTTTAAAATTAAATAAGAATAAATAAAATAAAAAAGAATGTATGTTATAAACACAACCCACAAATGCCACAGACCTAATAATAAGTCATTTTACTATCGCATATCAATAAGAAACGGTGTTAGTAGGGTTAAAATACTCTACGCGCACACATAAAAGCGCAATATACGTCATTCTTCGCTCATTTGCTACCATTGCTTCTCAAAAAGGCAAATTGTATGTATGGGACGGACATTGTATGTATGAATGGGACATGGAGCTTTTGAATGGGACATTTGAGGTGGGACATTGTACCACCTCAAATTTCAAATGAGCCCCTCATACAAACATGGGACAAAAATTCTTGTCCTACCCAACACTATTTGGCTCAGGAAACTTAATGTGAAACTTCCGTTTCTCAACCTGCGGTTGGTTCATGCAATCATACTCGCGGTCTAAAAGGGAGTTTGCGTTTCTAATGTCGTTTAGAATTTGTCCATGACCAATTTGTGGCGCTGACCACGATTTAGTGGTTTTTAATCTAATTGCTGCCAGGCCCGCTGCTTGTTTTATAAAAAGATCAAGTGGGGGTAGTGAGAGAATCACCTCCAGAGCTGCAGTTGGTGTGGTTCTAAGGGCACCTGTTATGCACAGACCAGTTAATATTTTGCTTATTTAGGAATTTTTTTAAATGCATTTCACAAATTCTCAAGTTTCTACCTTAAAATTTCACTCAAAAATTTTCAGTTTATGTGTTTTTTTCAATGCACATGAAACACCTTGTGAACGTTAGACCGGGGGGGTCGGTTCATAACAATTATGGAACAAGTTATTATTATTTTTCTATTATATTATTAGATGTATCCACATGCAAAATTTAAACTTTGTATCTTTCACCAGATTCCTAAAAAAATCACTCAAAATTTTTGCTTATCATCTCCCTCCCCTTACACCTCCCAACTTAACATTTTTACCAAAATTAAAGACTATGTAGTTCTACAATTTGACAAATTTTCGATTTGATATCTGTACTCTGTTTTGAGATATAAGAATTTGTAATTTTGAAAAGTGTGCCAGTTTTGAAATGCTCCCCATTTCCCCCACTACTTTTATTT
The DNA here is from genome assembly GCA_963669355.1 of Chorisops tibialis. Taxonomy (NCBI): domain Eukaryota; kingdom Metazoa; phylum Arthropoda; class Insecta; order Diptera; family Stratiomyidae; genus Chorisops; species Chorisops tibialis. The sequence goes on from OY770263.1 coordinate 269,064,501, forward strand.
CAACATGTTAAATCGGGTGAGTGGAACTGTTCATGCGGAGTTTGAGAGTAAAAGTCACACAGTGATAGGCAAACAAAGTTCTTTATTCTGTCAGTGATATGTTCTCCATCGTTTTCTATAATCTATTTCCAACGTTCTGGCAGCATACGGATGCCCCGATCATAAAAACTGCGCGGTTTAGATTCAAAGAACGAAGACACGACGTTTTTTAAGGCATCCAAAGAGTCAATTTTTTTTTTCCATTTAAATGATTTTGCAATGACCGGAACAAGTGATAATCAGATGGTGCAATATCAGGAGAATACGGTGGATGAGTTAGGACATCCCATTTCAGTTTTTTGTTCAGTTTTTGCGCAGCGTCTGCCTTGAAACGTGTGGTCTAGCGTTGTCGTGATGAAAGACTACGCTCTTGCTATTTGACAAAATCAGACGTTTCTGTTTGATTTCTCGATTCAGATTGGTTAATTGGCGACAGTACTTACTCGAATCAATTGTTTGGCGAGCTGGGAGAAACTCAAAATAAATTATGCCCTTGCAATCCCACCAAACACAGAGCATCACCTTCATCGGGTGCAAACTGGCATTTGCCATTGCGTCGCCATGCTCACCTGCCTTTTTCCATGTGCGTTTGCGCTGAACATTGTTGTACAGGACCCATTTCTCATCGCCCGTCACTAATCGATCCCAAAACCGCTCGTTTTTAAGCCGCCCGAGTAAAGAAACGGCAGCAGAAATTCGCTCGATTTTGTTCCTCTCGGTCAGCAAATGGGGCACTCATATATTGAGCTTCAAATTGAATCCCATGTTTTTTAAACGTCGAAAAGCGGTAGCAACCTGTTGAAATTTGCGGAGTATTCTGAACTAAAGTACGCACAACATCGTCATCTATGTGTGAAGGTCGACCTGAGCGTGGCTCGTCTTCAAGGTTAAACTCTCCGCGGCGAAATTTCGCAATCCATTTTTCCACAGTTCGTCTAGCTGGTACTTGATCTCGATAAACCTCTTGAGTGTTTTTTACGGCTGCTGCAACGTTTATTCTCTTCTGAAACTCGTAAAGCATAACATACCGTAAATGCACCTTATCGACACTCATTTTGAAAGTAATCTTTCTCGAAGCAGTTTGTATCTACACAAATTATTTTGTTTCAAATGAAAGCTGCACATGTCACCTTCCCAACGATCTGTCTTACGTAGATGGCAGTATTAATGGCAACACTTTACGCCGCTTCAACGCCATCTATTGCACCTCCGCACGAACTTTTGCAATCAAATTCCTGTTAAGACCCCCTATAGGGGCATAGGACAGAAACAACTCTCTTCTACAAGGCGCGATCCTGAGCATCGGCTTTAAGCTGTTGCCAGGACTTGTTTATTCCTCTGGCCTCCTACTCAACTGCTTTTGCACTCACCCAATATTTTTTTCGTATTTTTCTAATATAGCTTAATATATGTTTTGAGTTTCAATTAGATGGCTTAAGAGATAGTTGAGATATTAATTGTAAAGTATTTTTTTTGCATCCCCCCTGACCCTTCCCCTTACAATAATTAGCCACTCTCTAAGGTGATTCCGGTGGAACTATATGCCACCTTAATGGTCCCAAAATATGAATTTTTTACGATAAGTAATTTCAAAGATATAATCATTTGAAAAAACAATTCGGCCGACAATTTGTTTTTACCCCTCCCCCCTTTTCGGACGCCAATGGATAAAAAAATTAAATTATTTTTAAAGTTTGTTCCACATCCCTCTGTATCCACCACAACAATCCACCCTAAAACGAATATTCTACCTTTAACGGTCTCGTAGATATGAGTCCATATCTACGGCGTGCGGCGGGACGGATTTTTTTTGCATTTTTAGGCTAATTTAGTCATGAAACGTGAAAAAATAAAATTTCAGGGTAGCAATTTTTTTTTTCTGTGTCGATCACAATACTTTATTATTAGAATAATAAAGTAAAACTGATAAAGGGAAACTGATGCGATAATAAAAGTCAACGGAAAATATATGATTAAGAACAAATGAGATACCGAGATATTAACGATTGGATTGCTTATCAAATTTTGAAACTACTGGAAAAAATATACCAACTTTACAAAAGGCCTACAATGTTTCCCCTGGATTTAAGGAAATGATAGCAAGCATGGCAGAAATTATTTGAACTGAGAGAAAATAGTGTAGAGATAAAATTCGAAATGCGCACAATGATTCAAGAAAATCAATGAAGCATTGGAAAGAACTAAAGAACAGGATCTAGGAAAGTATGTCGTAATAAGAGTCAACATGCTTAACAGAAAGGCAAATTAGCCCTTCATGGTCTAATTAAACAAATAGAAAAGGCTAAAGTTCACAAAGAAATTGCCCTTTGTGCATTCCTAGATATTGAAGTAGCTTTCGAAAATACTCCACATGTCGCCATAATAGCGGCAGCCAGAAAAAAAGGACTTAATCGGCCACGATAAAAGGGATACATGCCATGCTAATGAGCCGATTGACAACCGCGGATCTATGTGATAGCTCATGACTGCACATACCTATAGGGGCTGTCCCCAGGAAGGAGTATTATCTCTACTTTATTTTCAATCGTTGTAGATGAGGTCCTAGACCGTCTAACAGAACAAGGCTACGAGGTAATTGGATATGCCGATGACCTTGTTATTATCATTAGAGACAAATATGATATAACTTTGTCAGAAAGGTTACAATCTGCCTTGGAAGTGATAATGAACTGGTGTCAGTCTAAAAACTTAACAATAAACCCAAGTAAGACTGAGATAGTACTATTCACGAATAGAAGGAACATTTACATAACACCTCCTTCTATAAATGGAACACCAATACCCTTTTTAGTTGAGGTCAAATATTTAGGTGTGATACTTGATAACAAACTCAACTGGAACAAACATAGAATGGCCTCAGCCAAAGCACTAAAGGCATTTTGGGCCTGCAAAGCTTATTTGACAGAAAATGGAGATAACAACCCAAGATGATCTACTGGTGCTACAGAACAATCATCCTTCCAACAGTCAAATACGGATCAACAGTGTGGTGGACTCAAATATTACAACAAAAAGCGCAGCTCATATTACAAAAAATTCAAAGACTAGCTTGTCTTTGTAACACAGGTGTAATGAATACCTGCCCTACTGCGGCAATGGAAATATTCCTATACATCCCTCTGATACATCTCCAAATAAAAAGGTGGCTATCAAAGGGTTATTAAGCATACGGAGGGATAACAAATACAAATCGGAGGATCTTAGAGGTACCTCCAAATTTTTAAAAATCCAAAAAATTGAGGTTCTTACTGCAACACTGTCAGACACCATGTCGAAAAAATTCAATTTTGAAACCCCATTCAAAGTAATAATCAGAGAACGCAAGTAATGGCAATCCATGCTACCTGAAATGTAACCATCTGGTACATAGATGGCTCGCGCACCTCGGAGGGAACTGGAGCCGGAGTCATAGGCTCTAACTTCTCGGTTTCAAAACCTCTTGGTAAGGAAGCCACAATCTTCCAAGCCGAACTTATTGCAATGGAGCTAAACACGGTCACAAAAGTCTACATACATCGCTTAATTACGTTATATAAAGAAACCAAACAACAAAGACTAGATTCAAATCAAACATCCTAAAATATGCAATAGTATAAACCAAACAATAAAGTAACGAAAAATACCAAATGAATCCGTTATTTCTTTAGGAAAACGAAAAAAGGGGCGATGAGCACACCACATGCACCCTCTCAACTGTACAATTCTCCGAAATTTTACTGTTGATTGCATTGCTTTTTTCTATTTCACTATTTCTTTAAAGTTCGTTTCGATAAGCGCTAGAATTGAAATAGTGGAAAAATGAGCTCTTGATAAGAAATTTCGAAGGATATACGCTTTTTAGTTGTTATATTGCGACAGGAAGGAAAATCTTTGGACGAAATCGGCGGAATAGTTAAAGTGAGTCTTCCCACTGTCCAAAGCATTATAAAAAAAAATTAACTTAAATGACAGTATAAATAATAAGCCAATATCTGGGTGACCTAGAGTGTTGAACGTAATATTCGATCAGTTTTAGAAAAAGTGAGAAAAAATCTTAAGAAAAGTGCACCTGAACTGGCGAAATATATTGAGAATGACTTCAGTAAAGTGTTAAATCCTGTATCCTTGCGAAGAACATTATCATTTGCTGGCTATCATGGATGAATCGCAAGGAAAAAGCTGTTTATATCTATGTTACAGTGAGTCGGCAAAAGCGACTTGATTTCGCTAAGATGCATCTAAAAATGGACTTCGAATTTTCAAGAACTGCACTTTTTACGGATGAAAGTCACTTTAATATGTTTGTTTGCGATGGACCAGGAAAAGTTTGGTGGAAGGCCAACACTGAAATGAAGAAAGAAAATCTCGTTCCTACAGTTAAACATGGTGGAGGAAACGTAATGATCTGGGGAGCCATGGCGGCGACAGGGGTAGGAAACTTACACTTCAATGAAGGAATAATGGACCGAAATCAATATTTGAATATATTTCGGGAAAACCTAAGACCATCGGCAGAGTGCTTAAAGCTCGGAATCAACTGGGTATTCCAACAAGACAATGACCCCAAGCACACCGCTATGATCGCTAAAGAATGGATCCTGTATAATGTGCAAAAGCAAATGCATTCACCATCCCAATCGCCGGATATCAATCCGATCAAGCATATTTGGTATGAACTAGAGACACGCGTACGTAAATATAAAATAACCAACAAGAAATCACTCATGGAAGCTCTAAAAGCAGCATGGAATGAAATAACGCCATCTATTATTGAAAACCGTATTCTTTCGACGCCAAGAAGATTTCGAGCTGTCATCGATGCTAATGGAGGCCGTCGATATTGAATTTGCGACCTCTACTTGTTTTCGAATATCCACGACAAGCTATTCGGCATCGATACTTAGTTCTGAATCACAATTTGCACTGGAAGGGTTCGTACGTCAAATATACTGGAAGCAGCCGTTTTCTCAATTAGAACGTGGTCTATTTGGTTGAAGGTGTGACTATCTGGTGATACCCACGTTTGTTTGTGTATATCGCGATGTGGGCAGTACGTAGAGCTTGCGAAGTCAATAAGACGCTGGGTATTGTCATTGGCTATGTCATAGAGACTGTGACCTCATGTTTTTCCTCTGTGAGGTTCCTCCTTTCCGACTTTTGCATTAAAATCTCCTACGACAATTTCTCAATTCATCTTTAAGTACATTGTCCTTGTCTTCTGTTGGTACGTGGACGTTGATCAACCAAACGTTGAAAAATTTAGCTTTTATTCGGATTGCACACAATCTTTCACTTACTGGTTTGAAACTCGTGACTTGCTGTTTAAATTTTTTGTTAACGACAAAAGTGACTCCCAACTCTGCTTCCACAATTTTCCACTTGTAAAGATTGTGTGTGATCTCATGTCCATGATTTCGTTACCGAGCCGTTTCGTTTCTTGGAGCTCAGTTATATTGATCTTTTGTTTTGTCCTAAATAAGGATCGAACATTCCAAGATCCAATAGAGTAGTCCATTTTTCGTTTGCAGGGTCGTTGCCGTTGAGTGCATCCTTTCTGAGGCTGTTCTTCAGTTTTCCGGACAGTGTTTTTTTTTCTGTGATGCGTTATTGGCGCCTCGCCCAACCCCCGACCTGGAGGGCAAGCCCTACTTATTTATTACACCCTGGTAGAAAAAGGGTGCGAGTTTACAGCTAAATATGACATGCTGTAGTTCTCACAACTATGTCATAGTTTTTGCGTACTTCCTAAGATGAACTGGTGTTGCTGGCAATTCAGTTTAACTCTATGCTCCCTCCTTCTTTCTCAACCGGGCTTGGGACTGGCTATGGCGGAGGTAGATAGGTTTAATAAATTTGAAAACTGGGACAGTTTTATAACGGACTCTATTGACATTGCAAACAAACTAAGTAACTTTTTCGCAAACGTTGAGAAAGATTTATCAGAAATGCTGAAAATGAAACAAAAAATAAATAAAGCAAATAAATCAGCCAACACGCAAAGGAAATCTATCATCATTTTTTCTATCACCTAAGGATAGGGAAGAAATCTTAAGAAAACACCGTATTAGAACGTGCTGGAAATTACAAATTCATACATCCAAAGTGGTATTTTTACAGACTATAAAAGTGACGGAAATAAAGCCAATCTTCTATGCGGAAGCTGCTCTCATAATATTAATAGATGCATAATTGTTTTAAGCGTATTGAGTAAAATATTCGAAAAATTTATTAAAAACAGACTAGCAATTTATGTAACGAGAAAAAGAGGGTTTGATCCGCCATGGAAATCCTGTTTGGTATTGTTACATGTCGGCCCCAGTCGTTTATCGAATATTTGCGATCTTCTGCTATCTACTATTCTGCACACTCACACACGCACATATAATGACTCATCGAGTCGGAGAAGGCCGAAGCTGGCCAAAACAGCGGAGAAGGCCGAAAAGAACGATATAAAAAGGCGAACGTTTGCGATGTGTGATTCAGTCGGGATTGAGAAGTCAATCAAGTCGTGTGATCGACTGGGCGCGATTAGTATGAGAGTTGAGGCGACATATTGTGAGTCAGTCGGAATTGACAGACCGATCGAGTCATGTAATCTACAGCGCGATAGATACGAAGTTTGAGGTGACATATTGGACTCAGTCGAAGTTGGGGAAGCGATTAGACCACCTATTTTGAAATTTAAAAAAAAAATGCAGTGTTTATTTGAAAACCTCTGATGTTTTTATTTTAATAAAGAGTAGGCTATGTATCGAATAAAATATCTCACAAATGGCCGCCTCGTGACTGATTCCACTCGTTGATCCTTTTGACGAAATTTTCGATGACATTTGTCATAGTACCGGATCAATTTCATCAATAGCTGTGTTTTTTTGCGGACGAGAGTAGAGCAGGTTAAGATACTCCTCAAAAAAATGATCCAGAGTAGAAGTTCAGTACTAAAGTATTGAACTGGAAAGTTGTTGCGCCTGGAAACAATTTGACAAGTTTACTTCGAATTGCCAGTTGTGAATTATAACAGGTAATTTCTGTAAAATATTGTGAATTTTCGGCGATAATTCAAAACTTTTCCTTACAAATCCAATTATGAGTGCAAATAGGAAAATGTTTTTATTGGAACTACTAGAATCAAGTGATGCGAGGGTTTCGCCTCGGCCCCAATAACGATGAGATCTATAAAAAAACGAATTATTCACCTAATAAAAATTGAAATCGTTAGCTTACCTTTAATTTCTTAAATTGATTTCAATTTTTCTCACTGCGTATCTTCGAAAAATAACTGAGATGAGAATACGTTATTTTGTCAGAAATGTCAAATTTCATTGCTGCCAACGGCTGGGAAATGAAAGTCCCAAGTTCTAAAAACTTCTGAGCCCTCTATCAGTGAACACAGGAACTATTTATCCAGTAGATTAGCTACCACAGTGGTCTAACTGGGGTAGCTAACCTACTCTGGATAGATGATTTGTTATTGCTTTCAATGTAGTTACGCTAATCTGCTCTGGATACAGCCGCAAAAAAACACGGCTAATGGCATGACAAATCTCAACTTTTAGCTTAGGAATCGTTTTTGGGTTATTGCCATACAATTTTGAGTTCAAAAACCCCAAGGCAAGAAATCCAATGGCGTCAAATTGCATGAGCTTGGTGGCCAATTCACATCGCCGCGGCGCGAGAAAACTCTCCCTTCAAATTTCGTCTTCAACAGTTCCATCGTTTCGTTCGTTGTGTAGCAGTTTGCACCGTCCTGTTGAAAGCACTTGTCTTCGAGACCCATTTCAGCAATTTGAGGCCAGAAGAAGTTGTTTATCATCTCACGGTAACGAACGCCATTGACGGTGACTAAATTGCCATCCGCATTCTCGGAGAAGAGCGGTCCAATCACTCCCTTAAAATGCGCACCAAACAGTGACTCGCGGTAGATGCATGGGACGTTCAAGGATCACTCTTGGAGTATCAGCTCCCCAAATGCGACAATTCGGCTTGTTGACATAGCCATCAGGTTCGGAATGCGCCTCATCAGAGAAGATGATTGTCTTCGAAAAATTCCCATTTACTTGTTGTTACTCTAAGATCCAATGTGTGAACGTTCGGCACTGCTCATGGTCTGCTGGCTTCAACTGCTGTATCAACTGAATCTTGTAAGGATGCAAATGCAGATCTTTAGTTAAAATTCGCTGTAGACTGCTTCGTGAAAGTATTAATTGCTGAGATCGATGGCGACTAGAGGTGAAAGGATTCTGGTCAACACTCTCACGAACAGCTGCAATGTTTGACAGATCTTTTCTGGGTTTGAACTGACCCATTCGTCTGAAATTTCTGGATTAATCGGACCAATGTACGGCGAGAATGTTCGTTATGGTGACATTTTCTAACCGTCTCCGCAACAGCCATACAACAAATTTTATCGATATGGGACTTAAAAGTTAATTTAGCGTCAAATATTACTCCAAGATATTTGAGAGACACGTTTTAAATTTTCATTGCTAATATTATAGATGAACTGAAATGTGCCAGACTTTTTTCTAGAAAATTTATTACTGCTCATTTATTAATATTCAATTGCTTAGCGTTATTCAAACACCATTCAGATAAAATATCAATATTCCCTTGCAATATGATGTAAACTCGATTTGATTCGATAGTACTGCAGATTTTTAAGTTATCAGCGCATTCGTTTAAAAGTAATGGCACGTCGTTAATAAAAATTATAAATAAAAGGGGCCCTAAGATGCTACCTTGAGGAACGCCAGAGGAGACTGTAGTAATTTTGGATAGATGCGATGAAAATATAACTTTTTATGTACAATCCGGCAAGTAAGACAAGACAAGTAAGACACATTACGCTTCAACTTGAATAGATAATGATAAAATGCTTATTGCTATGTAATTACGAATGTCAGATCTATCTCCAGACTTAAAAATAGGTGTTATATGCTCCAATTTAAAACATATAGGAAAAATGGATTGCTGAAGGGACGCATTAAACAAAGGAAGCAATGATCGAGGTAAAGTAGTGGTGGTTTTATTCAGAAAAATTGGGGTAATGAGATCAGGTCCAGTACCTTTGTGCATATTTAGATCAAGCAGCGCAGAAGTTATTTGGTTAATAAACAGGATCACGTTAGTTAATTTCGGATCCTGGAAGGGTATATGAGAGAACTTACCAGGATCAAACTTGAAAGGCTTGGTAAGTTTGGAATCAAAGTGGTTAGCGAAAAAGTTTGCAATTTCTTCAGGATGAGAAGATGAACGATCACAAAATTTCATAGAAGCTGGATATCCACTTGTACCGCGTTTGTCATTAATGTGTTGTCAAAACATTTTAGGGCGATCAATCAAGCTGTTTACTATTTTACGGTTATGGAGTTTTATGGCTTCCTTTTCGCTAACATCGAATTGTTCGCACGGATGTAGAAATGTAGTATGATCCACGGCTGATTTAGATTTAGAACATTTCCTGTAGGATTTGTTACGTTTGTTATGTAATATTCTAAGGTTTTTATCCATATGCGGTTAAAATATGCTTAGCGCATAATAATAAATTAAATAACATAATTCACACGGTAAATGTTTCAAACTCTTCATGGTCGACGAGGGTCCTCATTGCCGATTGAGCTAAAATTTGGAATATATCGTTCTTTTTTTGGTGATTGAAACAAGATAGGCGGGTGGGAGCAAAACTCTTAGAAAGTTGAAATATAAGAGCCGCCCTAGTATACTCACATATAACCTGTTGATCTTCCTGATCGAAAACTTTATTGACGGTCATCAATAAGCTATCCCTAAGCATTACATGATTTTGCGATTGACAGCAATTTCCAACAAGTTGTTAAAACTATTTTAAGGCGATAAATGAATTTTATGAATATTACATTTACAAATTACAAGCTAGGGTATATCCTAGTGTGTAGCATGTTGGTTTACAATGCGAAGGTCGTGAGTTCAAATCCCGGTCAACGCATAATTCCAGCACACTGCCTGCTTGGATATACCTTGGTTACCTCAATCTACGAAAAATGAAAAATTTGCAGATAGAGGGTTGTGCGAAGAGCTAACAACCCTTCAACAATAAGTAACGAAAATGTTAAGGAAACTGAAAATCAGCAGGCCAAGGCCCGATTTGGGCTGTCATGCCATTGAAGGAAGGACATTTACAAACTTACCATTACAAACTTACCATTACTCTAAATTAATTTCTTGATTTAAATATTTTTTAGTACCTACCAGCGCTATCACATGGACATCTAAAATGGAGAGTTCTCTACACTACATAGAACTATCGAAAGATCCAATTCTTTTCGATTCTGTAAGTCAATTGACTAACGTTTTCTTCGATGATTCCAATAAACAGGTAAATTAAAATAAATAAGAGAAAACTCCATCCAAACATATTTCATTCTATTTGAACAGATCTTTGCTGTACGATCTGGCGGCGCAACTGGCATCGTTGTCAAAGGACCAACCGATCAACGTGTCATTTCCTTCTGTATGGACGATAAAGGTCCAATCCGTTCGATTAAATTCTCACCAGATAATAAAATCCTAGCAGTACAACGGGCTGAAAATGCCGTTGAATTTATCGGATTTCAAGACAATCAACCGATTTTAAGTGAAATTCTAACGTACACAGCAAAAAGCCTGTCGATATTTGGTTTCGTATGGATTCATACGAAAGAAGTTGCAATTATATCGAGCGGAGGTGTGGAAATATTTCTGGTGACGATGGACAAGAAACAAGTTAAATCGGTTAAATCGATATCGTTGACAATAAAATGGTTTGCATGGTGTCCGGAAGGGAATTTAGTCGTCTTGGCATCGAATAATGGAGCGATTTTAAATCCGGTGATATTGAAACAGAAAACAATTACAAGACTACCGAAATTGGAATGTATGGAAAAATTGAAGAGCTAAGATTAGAAAATGTTAAAATATGGAATTGATTTTTCAGTGGAAAATTCACGAGAAGGACCGATACCGGAACGTGATCTTACTTTAGGACAAATTTATGGAACATTTGCCGTACTCATTCTTCTGCAGAATAACAGTCGGCTCGGTGAGGTTGTGATTTATTTGCTAAACGGGCCCGGCTTAGCTCCACGGAAACTGCATATTTTACGTTTAGGCCATAGCGGACGATTTGCCATGAATGTTGTTGATAATTTAGTGGTGGTGCATCATCAAGCTTCGGCAACATCGTTACTATTCGATATTGCATTAAGCGGCGAGGTGGATGCGAACGGTATTACATATCATGCTCCGATTACTCCGGGACGAACAATAAAGCCATTTTTACTGAAGTTACCGTCTCTCGGTGAACAGACAAAGTATAGCGAATTATGTAAGTCGTTTTTATGTTATGGATCTTTATTCAGTTTTCAGAAATAATCGAATCTTGTTTGTAGATTCGAAAAATTGGGTTCTTTTTCAACCGAATATCGTAATCGATGCCATGGTTGGTCGCATGTGGTATCTCTCGTTGGAAATCGAACCACTGTGTACCCTGATTACAGATCGAGTTCGACTTGTGGAATTTCTACTGCAGCGAACGAACGGAAAAGTTATCTTACTGAATGTTTTAAGGGAATTATTCGATAGTCAGTACACCGGTATTTTATTACCGATAATTGAAAATGTCTTCGATAAATTAAATGTTGTTTATCAGTAAGTAGAAATTTGGTTTGTGCTTTTTCGAATTTTAAGCGTGATTTTGTCGATACAGAAACTGGATAGCAACGGAATTACAGTGCCAAACAGCGCAACCATCTTCAGTTAAAAGTGTACCTAAATTACCGTCACCGCCAAAAGTTTTAATCGATCAGTCCGATATGTTTACGCATGTATTTACGCATATCGTAGAACGTCCGTACACGGAGAAGGTATTGTTGAATATATTTGCAGTAAATTGTTTAACTATATTTTACGATCAATTTCAGGTGTTAATCGTATACCTTCAATCGCTAAGTCGACACAACATTGATGCTCAGCCGGATTTGAGTAAAATGATTGCAGCCGAACTTATTCGAAATAAACATTTCGATGTTTTGCAACGACTGGTCGATTATTCGTTGCTAAAAGAATCGAAATTGCTTGCTTGTTTTCTACTATCGCATTCGAAAATTAATTCGATCGTAACGCAAACTGCAATGGACATTTTGGAGAAGTTGAAATCAAATGAAGTACATGTCTTTTGAACAATCGCAACCATCATAATTGCATATGTTGCTCTTTTCTTTTCAGTTAATCCTAGAAATACTACTGGGACAGGGCAAAGTAATCGATGCTCTACGGATTGCTAAAGCCTTACCAGAAGGTGATACGATATCGGCCCGGAAATATTTAGAAGCAGCTCAGAAAACCGGCGATCCAATTATTTTTTATTCCGTTTATATGCACTTCCAACAGAGAAATTACCGATTACGCGGTTCACCTGATTTTATACGAGGTAATTGCGTGACTTCAGTGGTGGAGTTATTTCAGTTTAATATTTTTTTTTAATTTATTTACAGGCGAACAATGCTTAGAATTTGTACAGTATTATAATACTTTATTCGGGCTGAAACTATTGACATAATTGTAATTTACTTGAATTTTTATTTAATTAAGTTTACTGGTAAGACGGAGGCATCTTTACATATCTGTGATAATAAAAAAATGAGGAGTTGTGTTGATTGCAATTATTGAAAACAAATAGTAATAAACTTGTACATATTTAAAATTTGGTTTATTTTTCGGGTATGACTGTGTTAAAGGAGTTTGCGTCAGGTTGGAATTTTATTTATTTATATGCGGGTCTAGCCCTCAAAGATGAATAAAAAAGTATACATGTATCAATAAAACCAAATAGTTAGGAAACAATACAAATAATAATCCTTTACCGAATTATTTGTGGAATGCATTAAAGGGTGGTCCTCTGAATTAAACTCGATGCCTTAAAACAAAATAGGTGGTAACGAGTAAGGACAACAAAATAAATAAAAAAGAAAATAATGAAGTGCGCAAGGTTTCGCTTGATTTCAAGTAAAAAATAAAACTACTGGTTTAATAAGTTCACTTTAATTTAACCGCAAAACTTTACTTCATTATTTTTCAACTAAATCGCCTTACAGTACTTCCACAAATTATCGCGTTTCAATCCTGACTCTTTCGCTTTCCGAACATCATATGACTGTTCAATCCGGACTGACCATTCCTCTAAACGCTCGCCCTATTTATATTGTTTTTGTCCGCCGACCAAGGCCACTTCTATAAAGCATTCCCTTGTCGTCTGAATCATTTCCTTCTCGTCCGAATTGTTTCTTTCTCGGCCGATTGTTGTTCCTTCTCGTCCGAATTATTTCTTTCTCGGCCGATCGTGGTTAGTTGCTTCTATAAAGCATTCCCTTGTCGTCTGAATCATTTCCTTCTCGTCCGAATTATTCCCTTGTCGTACGATCGCTGTCGGCCGCTTCTCTACATCGCCCGTGTAACTGTTGTTGGTTAAAATTAAAAGAACTGTAATCTTTTTAACATCAACCAGATCAGAAAATCTGTTAGCAGCCTTCAGCATTCTGACTGAAGGAGTATTTTGTCAGTATGATGTGCAATGATGAACAATATTAAATAATGCGTTTGACCTTGTTAGGCGGCTTGGAACGCGAAAGTTTGCCTCTAGGAATTGAGGACAATACTTATCATTGTTCGAAAAAAGGGCTACAAGTTCCAAATGAACTCTTCGCTTTGATAGGGGAAGGGGGAGGAGGCGAAACTCTGCAACAGCTTTCATAGGGCATTGAACGCCTAGTACTATTATTCTTCCCTGGCATACATCAGGACAAACTGAATGGTACGGATAGTGGATTCATTTATCGACGCTCTGCAAGATAGGAAGCTTCAACAGGCGCTGAGATTGGCGACCAAGAAAACCTCGAAGGAAGTTTTACTTTCCAAGCTGCTTGACAAATTTCGCGCAAAAGAAATTGAGTAATGTGGAGCCCGAGGAATGCGTCTGCCAAAGGGCGGAGTTGGCAAAGCAGAGTGAAGGTCGTGGAGTTTCACGTTGCTGGCATTGCGGACAAACAGGACATCTACGACGTCGTTGCCGCAAACCCAAACAGGCATCAAATCCTTGCCCTGAATGTACGAAACGACGAGATACGAGCGAAGTGAATTCACAGCCTCACCCGCTAACAGCTCGGGAAACGAGTAAAAGCCAATTTCAAGGGACAGAGAGGTTGGCTGGAGGCATCGACGCCTATAAAACTATCATCACCGTCTCTCGACTTTATCGCGGCGAAATGATCTATGCACGAGTGGTCGAATTGTAAACGTCGGGCACATAAGACGTGAGTGCAATAGAATTAACCAACAGGAATGAATTGGTCAGAATGTGTCGCCAAGCAAGTGTCGCTGAATGATTAACGAATCCAGAGAGTTATGGTCGGAACCACGCAAAGATTGTACCGGAAAGGAGAGCCCAGTAAGCAGAGCGTTAGCTACAAAGTTCCCCGATGTTGGAATTGCAGACAGAGAGGAGACTTACGACGTGACTGCTGTAAGTGAAGTAGAGCATCAATTTCTAGTTCAGAATATATCTCCGGATCAGTTTGACAAAACAATTGTAATTACTGTTGAAAAAATTGTCAGAAATTGAATGATGCTCAACGAGACACTTGACAGACCATAGTCTGCAAGAACAACATGAAAAGACACCAGTTGAAAAATAGCCTGAACAGTTTACGAGAAGGCAATTTGGTACGGCTTTGTAATCATCATTCCCATGGGGAGAGATTCTCTAGGCCTCAGCGAAATAGGGAAGGACCGTACCAATTCATCACCGGAGTGGATGATGCGGAGTATTGGCAACCTAGCGCAAAAATGAAAGGAGTAAACGGAGTGGCGAAATACCATAACCACATTAACGAAAGTGAAAACTCGGGACGAACAGGAGCTAAGAGGAGGTAATGTTACATGCCAACACTATGTCGCTCTTCGAATGTTCGAGATCGTTAACCAAAACAAAAGGCAACAAGAATTACTCGCACGCTCAATTTACAATCACGGAAATGATTCGCCATGATGGGCGGACAGTACAACGGGACGACAGCGGTCAAGAGGAACGATATAAAAAACCGACCATTTGTAATGGCGAGTCAGTCAGGAGCCGTAGCGTGTAAGGTGCTTCGATTCAGTGAATTGGAAGTAGCGATTGAAAACAATCGGCTAAAAGCATATAAAATATTTACTTCAACCGAAGCTATAACTTATATAAAGAAGTCGAAAACCAAACAAAAGAGCCATGAGCTGCATCTCTAAAGGGATGGATTAACAGCTACTGTTTTATTTTGATGGCCGCAAATCTGAAAAATATCAATTTTAGAGTTAAGGTTAGCAAATATAATTATATTCAATTCTTACCACCATAACGTTAATCTATGGAAATCTTCTCTGTTGAAAAACACATATCCCTCTTGGTTGGGCTTCAACAAACCTATACGCGTACCATCACCAATGCAGTCCACAACGCCGGGTAGTTTGTAATTGTCGTTGTTGTTGACTCCGATGGAAATTGTCTTCATCCAATTTAATCCACTTTGGGCAGAATTGGTCTTCCAAAAAATCAAGGGGTTGGCGAAAAATTTTCGATATTGCTGTTTGCCCCATGGCTAGCAGGAATTTGCTACTAACGCATAGCTGATTGCTGCCACTAGCCAAATTTTCATAAGCAAGCCGCCAACTTCAAGTGGTTCGGTATATTCCAACTTCGTACTTGCGTAGAAAATTCGATTGAATTTAGCATTAGACTAAACCCTTCTTGACTAGCTCTAAACATCTTTTGGAAGCTGAAAAAATGTAATCAATATTTTGATTTCTAAAAATAGCACAAATTCTTACTTCGACTCTCTTGAATCTGGAGGATTGCTTCCATCACGCAAGAATTTTCTTTGCAAACTCAATTCAGCAGATTTTTCGTCTTCCCTCTCAAATAAAATCATTTTAGATTTCTACTTTCCATTTATTATTATTGTCAATAAGACTTTTGACACATCTGATTGGTATATGTAAATTGTAGGATTCTAGCATATATTTCTTCATGTTTGGTATGGCACTGCCAAATTAGAGATATGTATGTTGAAGGATCAGCACAAGGGGAAAATAAAAATACAATAACTTTTTCTATTTATGACGTTCACAGGTCGAGCATTTATAACATAATATATTTTCAATCTCAATTGTTATTTTTCATTATACAGGGTGTTTGGTACTCCGTACATAACCTTGTAAGGGGTTATTCCTGGATATATTTTGAGCAAAAAATTGTTCTACGGAGATGGTCAATTTTCAATATCCATACAGGGTGATCAAGAAAAGTCCTTCGGACCTGTACCCTCACTCACTCAAAACGCTATATCTTGAAAACTAATAATCACAATTCAAAGTGTTATAGCTTGTTTTTTAGGGAATCAAATTACCTTTCATTTGGTGTAATAGTCCGCATTGTAACTGTATCCAATTCTGAGATATTTGCTTCAGAACACAAATTTTTGACAGTTTGACCGTCAAAATTCTAAGATCAATGTAGTTTTTCTCTAAAAAACCCATTATAAAAATGTCATTTTATTGTTGTTTTCTTTTGTGTCATATTATTGCCTACAAAAGACGCATACACTTGCATTGTATAAGTTTTATAGTTTAGAAGAAATTATCATTCCAATAATTTAGCACTTTTGTCAAAAAAGCAAGAATAGGTTGATCAACACTCTCCGCTTGAACTAAAAGAACTTAAGAATGGTTTTTACGGTTTATTTCAAATTTCCTTAATTACAATAAATGTTCAAAATGGCTACCTTCATTTTGAATGCACGCTAAAGCTCGTTTTGCCAGTGTTCTCTTTGTGTTCATACTCCTCAACTGCTGCCGCATCGATTCTGGTGTTTAGATCCTGCAACGTTACTACTTCCGTTGCGTAGACAAGGTCCTTCATCCGTCCCCATACAAAGAAATCCATAATAGTTAAATCAGGGGATCTTGCAGGCCAGTGTATCGGTCCATTTCTACCGATCCAGCGATTGCTATAATTGGAATTTAACCAATCTCTGATCTGTCGGCCGTAATGAGCTGGAGCACCATCGTGTTGGTAAAACATGGAAGCCAATCGTTGCAGTGGCATATCATACAATAACTCCTATAGATCATTTGTCAAAAAATGCAAGTAATTGGAACTATTTAAGGTAGGCGGAAGCCTAATAGGACCAATAAAATCGTTGCCAATCACACCTGCCCATAAATTGACACTGAATCTGTGCTGAAATGATGCCTCTCTTCTTGTATGTGGATTGCTCTCAGCCCATGTGTGTAAGTTGTGGAAGTTTGTGATACCGTCCCTGGTGATTTGGGACTCATCCGTCCAAAGAATGTTGCTGATAAAATTCTCGTCACTTATTTGTCGTTCAAGGAGCCAATTGCAAAACTCCATCCTTTTGGGTAAATCAATGGGTAACAGCTCCTGCACTGGTGTGTGGTGGTAGGGATGCAAACGTTCTGCTTTCAGGATACTCCAAACTTTCCACGTAGAGACGTTAAACCGCAATGCCAAGCGTCGTATACTAGTTGATGGATCATTTTGAACTGCAGCTAGGATTCGTTGATCAATTGAAATAGCGATTACCAGTGCAGGATTTGCATTCACTCTGCTTGTCCTAACACTGCCTGTTTCCCTAATCCTTCTGTAAACGTCTTGGAATACTCTCGGGTAAGGTATTCGATGATTGGGAAATCTGTGATGATACAAAGATCGCGCCGCTTGCTCATTTCCCTGACACTCTCCATAGAGGAAAATTATGTCTGCATATTCTTCGTTCGTGAACTCAGGCATTTCGAAATTCTTTTCTAAATTTTAGTGACACCTTGTTCTTTTACAAATTTAACTAAAACTGATAAAAATATGAAGTATGGTTTGCTTTTATAGGCTTTTCATTTTGTTAGGTAACCCATTAAAAAGGGCAAAGTGCTGCACCTAGTTGTGTTGAAACTCATTTTAATTTAATTCATTTTCTCGATAATTTTAATACTACCTAAAGGACATTCATTGATAATTTAAATAGTAATTAAAGGACACAAAGAATATTTCAGTTGAACAACATTTCAGGTAGTTTTTTTAGAACGAGGGTTGGTTTATGGCATATTTTATTTTTAAGCCATATGTATTTTCGCTTATTACCTGGAAAACGGGAAAACCTAAGTCATAAGTATGTGTGCATCTTTTGTAGGCAATAATATGGCACATAAAAAAACAACATTAAAATGACATTTTTATAATGCATTTTCTTGAGAAAAACTACATTGATCACAGAATTTTGAGGGTCAAAGTATCAAAAATTTGTGGTCTGAAGGAAATACCTCAGGATTGGGTACAAGTACAATACGGACTATTAGACTAAATGAAAGATAATTTGATTCCCTAAAAAACAAGCTATAACACTTTGAAATGCGATTATTGGTTTTGAAGATATAGCGTTTTGAGTGAGTGAGGGTACAGGTCCGAAGGACTTTTCTTGATCACCCTGTATCTCCGTGGATATTGAAAATTGGCCATCTCCGTAGAACAATTTTTTGCTCGAAATATATCCAGGAATAACCCCTTACAAGGTTATGTACAGAGTACCAAACACCCTGTATATAAAAATTCATGGCATACTGTGTTTTTGTATTACAGTTTCTATATCTTTACTATACTTTTAATTTTAAATGGTATATTAGCGCGTATTCCATGATTGTAATTCGCGATAAAAATTTCTAATAAATTCACTACAGATACTCGATACACACTAAAATTCTATCCTAATAGAGTTTGGGCAATGCTGTAGTACAAAAATTCTCGCGCAATCGGTGTACATGCATTGTCCAAACTCTATTAGGACGGAAGTGTTAGTGTGTATCGAGTATCTCTATGCTAAATCGCTAGCCGTAACGCTTTCTTTGCTACCGCAGAATAATTTTTTCGAACGAAACGACTGAGTCGAAACACCTTTCATGTCCACTACCCCCGGATTAGGAAGCCGATTAAGTTCAGATTGGGAAGCGAAAGAGTCGGAGTCTAGAAGACGATATAATTAATAAACAAAACAATAAATAAAGTTGCGGTTATTTTAATCTAAAAGCGAATTCGTTTAATTTTTCTTTGAAATCCAACGGCTTCTAAAACACTTCAATATATAAACAGGGCGATTGTCAAGTTCTTCCATTTGACATTACAAAAGTTTTTGCCAGAATATGACATGAAAATCTCATAGCTAACCTTAGCGCCATAGGTCTTAATGCAACCCTTGTTAAATAAATTGAGAATTTTCTGCTTGAACGCACTACACGAGGTGGCGGTACTTATTCCCAATAGATTCCCGCGCCCTTCAAGGCTCTGTTTTATCTTCTGTCATCTACTCTCAATCCAATTGATAGTTTTGCGGATGGCAGTACTTTAGATAGCACCTATGAATTTAACTTTGCTGCGGCATAAAACAAGCATTCTATTGATTCCAATCGCACAGAGTTATTCTGCTCGCTGAACTCAGATTTAAACTTAGTCCTGGAATGGGGCAGGAAAAACGGAGTAGAATTCAACGCCTCCACAACACAGGCCTATCATCTATCGAACGTGATGTTCCAG
The DNA here is from genome assembly GCA_963669355.1 of Chorisops tibialis. Lineage (NCBI taxonomy): Eukaryota > Metazoa > Arthropoda > Insecta > Diptera > Stratiomyidae > Chorisops > Chorisops tibialis. The sequence continues at coordinate 269,084,182 of OY770263.1, forward strand.
TGTTATTTCACAATGTGACCTTTGGTGGCCCACAACTTTGCACTTCGGATAATTTCACACTTCTATTAAATTAATGATCACCTGAATTGGGCTCAGCACATCTTTGATGTTGCCCTCGACGCCTCTAAACGTCTAGGTGTTTTCGGAAAGTACAAAAAATATTTCACGCCGTCCGATCTAGCAACCATTTACAATGCATACTACATTAAACCACATTTAGAGTACAACTCACATGTTTAGGCTGGGGCACCGAAAACATACTTCGCGCTACTCGATCGTATTTAAAAACATGCATTCCGACTGATTGGAGACGAGACCATCACGACTTTTATCGATCCTCTCGAGCATCGCAGAAATGTCGGAGTACTCAGCATTTACTATTGCTACTTCCATGATAAATACAGTGCAGAACTAGGCGCACTCATTCCTCCACTCTATAATTTTTCCCCGGTATACTAAGTTCAACGCGCACACGAGTACAGCGTCGAGCCTTTGCTTTCTAGTACAGTGATACCTAGTCTAGCCATAAATACTGTTACAAACTTTTTGAAGCACTGTTCAATAAAAGAGGTGTTATATGTTAAGAAATCATTGTTTATTTATTAAATGCATTGTCAACAACGGAAATTGCAACAAGTTATTCGAAGTGATTGCCTTTTGCCTTTACACAAGCCTTTAATCGAGCTGGCCACTTATCTATGGAAGCACGCACGACTTCAATCGGAAAGTTGGCGACTGCATGTGTAAGAGACTTCTTTAAGGATTCGATATTAGGATGTCTTTTAGAGCACGTCATTTGCTCTAAGACATAATATACTGTTGCGAGCTAGGGGATCGCCGATTTCAAAGGAAACTCAATTCGTTAAAAAAAATAATAGATAATTTATTTATTGTACTTTATACACAATTCTCACTTTAACTTAATTCGCCTTAAAACGCACTACCGATATTTCGCTTTCTCAATTCTCACTTTAACTTAATTCGCCTTAAAACGCACTACCGATATTTCGCTTTCTATCGCTTTTACTACCGTCGCGTTCAGATGTCTCTGATTCACTAAGTGGTTGCTGACAGCTACCGTGGTTTTATACCTTTTCCCCTTTTTCTAGAGGCTTCGGTTGTGGATGCTTTCGACTGTTCTAGATGATTCTAGATGGCACTTTCTAGCTTCTGTGGAGGATGTTTCCAGGTGTATGTCTCGACTATTCAAGTTCCATCGGGTGTTTGCTAGAAAGTTCTAGATGGCGTTTTACACAGTAGGGGATACTGATCTTGTATTTTGCAGAAATATCGGCGGTTTTCCAGATCCATAACATTACCCTCTCCTTAGTTCCTGTTCGTCCCGAACAGAGTCGTTCACTTCTGCAATGGCACCGTGGTACTTTGTTAGTCGGTCGAGATGTACCACTTTCATTTTAGTACGAGGTTTTTGATGTAGTTGAATCCGATAGACGACATCATTTAACCGGTTGATGATCTGGTAAGGGCCTTCCCAGTTTCGCTGTAGTTTCGGAGATCTGCCCTTCTGTCGTTTGGGATTGTATAACCAAACCAAATCGCCCTCTCGGAATCCTGACGAATTCGCCCGTTGATCATACCTCGTCTTCATACGGTCGGTTGCCAAATCAATTTTATCTCTGACCAGGTTATAAATTGTCTTTAGTCGACATCGAAGATCCGAGACGTAATCTTTAGCATTGGTTGGTTGGTCTGGTGGCACTCCAAACATTAGTTCCGCAGGGACTCGAATATTTCTTCCGAAAATGACTCGGGACGGAGTTTCTCCTGTTGTTGAATGCACCGATGTTCTGTAGGCCATTAAAAATAGAGGGATGTGCTGGTCCCAGTCCTGTTGCCTCTCGCTGACGAGTTTGGATAGGTTTGAGTTCAATGTCCTATTGAACCGTTCCACCATTCCATCGGACTGTGGGTGTAATGGAGTTGTCCTCGTTTTGCTTATTCCCAGCATTTGGCATACGTGTTTGAATATTTGAGATTCAAAATTGCGCCCTTGATCGGAGTGTAGTTCACGTGGAGCTCCAAATCTGCTCACCCAGTTGGTAACAATTTGTTCAGCGACGGTTACTGCTTCTTGGTTTGGAATTGCGTAGGCTTCAGGCCACTTGCTGAAATAATCGATGACCACTAGAATGTAGCGATTACCATTTTCTGATTCCGGAAATGGTCCAGCAATATCTACAGCAATTCTCTCAAATGGGAGTCCCACGTTGTATTGTTGCATTTCTCCCTTTGATCTGCGGTGTGGGCCCTGACTTGATGCACACGTAGTACATTTACGGCACCAATTTTCGACATCATCTCGGAGATGGATCCAATAGAACCTTTCTCGTATCTTTGCCAAGGTTCTATTTACACCCAAATGCCCACCGGAGGTACCTCCATGATATTCCTTCAAAACCTCCTCGACTTTACAATGCGGGACGATGGTTTGCATGTGATATGACTTTCCGTCAGCGTTTTCCCATTTCCGTTTTAATAATCCGCCGTCTAGGTGAAGGGAGTTCCATTGTGCCCAATAACACTTCAGGGTTTCGCTGAATTGTGAGATGTCTTTCCACTCAGGCCATTTCATTTCGTCCTTCCATGCCATGATCGGTGAAATATCTAGATCTTTACGTTGGGCATCTTTCAGTTCTTGCTGACTCCATCCATCCTTTGGTTCGGTCGTTATCCTCTGAATGGTTTCTCCGGCTTCTTTTCCTTCTATACGGTGACAATGCTTGCAGTTCGGTGGACAAGGACGACGTGAAAGCGCATCGGCATTACCGTGGATTCTTCCTCTTCGATGAACAATTTCAAAATCGTAGGATTCGAGCCTTTCAATCCATCTGGCTACTTGGCCTTCGGGGTTCTTAAACTGAAGTAGCCATTTAAGCGATGCGTGATCCGTTCGAAGAAGGAACTTTTGACCATAGAGATATTTGTGAAAATGTTTCGTTGCTTCTACAATGGCTAATAGCTCTCGGCGAGTTACGCAATAGTTCCTTTCTGCTTTTGAGAGTACTCGGCTGTAGTATGATAGCACTCTCTCCTGCCCGTCGATCTCCTGTGATAGTACTGCTCCGATACCGACATTGCTGGCGTCAGTATCTATGATGAAACCGTAACCTGGTTTTGGGTACGCCAGAACTGGGGAGTCGCAGAGTTGGTCTTTTATTTTCTCAAATGCTTCCTGGCACTGTTGACTCCATGTGAATGGCTTTCCTTTTTCTGTCAACTGGTGCAGACATTTCGCCGTGTTGGCAAAGTCTTTTACGAATCGTCGGTAATATGTCGCTAAGCCTAGGAAGCTGCGCAACTGATGTTTATCACTCGGAGTAGGCCAATTTTTCACCGCCAGTATCTTCTCCGGATCCGTCTTTACGCCATCAGCTGAAACGATGTGACCTAAGTACTTGACCTCTGCACTAAATAAAGTGCACTTTTTCGGACTCAGTTTTAATTTTGCCGCTCGTAGTCGCTGGAAGACTTCCTGCAGATTTTTTAGGTGTTCCTTGAATGTTCTGCCGATAACGATCACATCATCCAGGTAAACGAGACAAGTTTTCCAACTCAGGCCACGCAAAACGAATTCCATTAGTCTTTCAAACGTAGCTGGAGCATTGCACAAGCCAAATGGCATTACGATGAATTGCCACAGTCCACTGCCGACAGAGAATGCTGTTTTCTCTCTATCTTTTTCATCTATCTCCACTTGCCAGTAACCACTCTTCAGATCTAACGTTGAGAACCATTTAGCATCAGTCAGGGTGTCCATGATATCGTCGATTCTAGGTAGTGGATAGCTATCCTTTTTCGTAACATCATTCAGTCGCCTGTAGTCCACACAAAAACGGGTACTGCCGTCCTTCTTCTTTACCAGCACTACTGGCGATATCCACGGGCTCTTTGATTCTTCGATGATTCCCTGATGCTCCATAGTTTTGACCATTGAATTGACTTCTCCTTGTTTCGCTAATGGTACTCTTCTTGGAGGTTGACGTATCGGTGTAGCACTTCCGGTATCTATACGATGTTTCACTAAGTTTGTTCTGCCATAGTCGTCATCACCGGTGGAAAAGACGTCGCTGAATCCTTCGATTAGATCTACTGCTTGCTTGTGTTGTTCTCCTCTAAGGTTGCTTGACTGAAGAAGTGTTGATGTTACATTGTCCCTTCTTCTTGGCTTATTTTTAGAGGGTACGTCATGTGGTTCTGCCTTGTCGATACTCGTCACCGCCGATATTGGTTCACAGCTGCCAATTACATCTCCTTTCTTTACGCTGGTAGTGCTGTCCGCAACGTTCAGGACTCTTATTGGTACCATCATTTTCTCATTCCTTTTTACGAGCGTTTTTCCTAGTATCAGACTTCGTAATGCAGGTGTCGTTTCCGGTTCTATGAGGTAGAATCGGTGGTTCCCGGGATCACCATCGAGCTCTGCCCAAATAACATTCTCAGATGACTTTGGTATGTCCGCATCTTCGCATAATACAACTCGCAGCTTTGTTGTTTTGGAGGATGTTATTTCCATTGGGATTTCAATATTCCGCCACTTCATTATTCGTTGTCCTAAGTCCAGCTGGATACCGTGTGGTTTCAGAAAATCCATTCCAAGGATACACTCATCGGTAATGTCAGCTACCACGAATACATGCGAGAAGGTCAAATCCCCAAGTTGTATGTCACGAGCTATTTCTCCATGGACCGTTGTAGTTTCCCCTGTAGCAGTGCGAAGTGCGTGCTTCTTGGTGTTGTGAAGCCAAGTACGATCTACGAGGTCAGATCTTAGCACTGACCGTGTTGCGCCTGTGTCGACTGTTATGATGCAGTTTAATTGCCGACTCGACCACTCATACATAAGTCGTTTTCACAACGATGTAGTCGAGAAACTGCGATGATGGTTCCGGGGGCGTCGATTCTACCAGCCAACTTCTGCCCCATGAAGTTGGCCTTTACTCGTTTCCCGGACTGTCATTAGGCGAAGCGTGCTCTCGTGACGGTTCGCCCCTTCCTCCTCTTTGTTTAGCAGCGCAGCCGGAACAGTAGTTGATCGCTTTTCTGGGTTTGCGGCAGTCGCGTCTTAAGTGTCCTGCCTGTCCACAATTCCAGCATCGGGGAGCACCAGATCCTTCGCTCCGCTTGGTGTACTCGGCTTTCTGGCACACACATTCTTCTACTATTTCTCGAACTCGATAGTTACTCCGCGAGCTTTGCTTGGCAGCTTCGAACGTCAGCCCATATACTAAGGCTTCGCCAATCGTTTTCTTACCTGCCAGTTTTAACGCCTGTTGCAGCTCTCTGTCCTGTACAGCATTGTTAAATGCGAAAACAGCTGTATCGTTGCGTTGCTCTGTTTGCGCATTAGGCAGCGATAATAGTGTGAGTCGTTCAATATCGCGTGCCAGCTCTTGAAGTGTTTCACCATTCTTTTGAGTTCGGTTGTATAGTTGAGTTTTGTAGATCTCTCGCATGTGGTCACTGCCGTAATGAAGATCCAATGTCCGAACTAACGTTGAAAAATCTTGTTGTTGCTCCTGCGGAATCGTTTGAAGAACTTCTGCTGGTGGACCTCTTAGCGCCAATATAAGAGCTGTTCCCCGTTCCAGATCATTCCAATGGTTGTTTCTTGCGGCGGCTTCAAATTGGGTCTTATAAATAGCCCACGGTGTTTGTCCATCGAAGATTGGAGCCTTGAGACCCTTGTGTGCAACATGTTCTGTCTTGATGACGCCAGTCGCCTTCACGTTATCGAAGTCTCTTTTTAGGCGTTCGACTTCTTCTGCAATTCCGGATGTCTTTTCCGTAATTTGTTCTTCGAAGATTCGAAGTTTCTTCTCAACGTTTTCTTCTATGGCCTTACCCATGGTGTCTATTTTATTATTTTGCAGCTCCAATTTTTGGTTAAGGTCCTTTGAGGTCTGGTCTAATTTCTGATTAATGTCCGCTGATTGTTGTTTAATGTCCACCGATTGTTGTTCAAATTTCTGATGCATGTCCGCTGATTGTTGCTCTAATTTCTGATTCATGTCCGCAGATTGTTGCTCCAATTTCTGATTAATGTCCGCAGATTGTTGTTTAATGTCCGCTGATTGTTGTTTAATGTCCACTGATTGTTGCTCTAATTTGTTCATCATTTGTTGCATTAACTGTGTTAAGGCATCCGATGTACCGGAAAACTCCTCTTTACGAGCTTCTTCGATTTGGAACTCAAAACTATCTGCATCTTCGCCCTCAGCCTGCAGTGTCTCGATCATACGGCTGACAAGTTCAGACTTGCTCCCTGTCGTAGGTAACTCGCGTCTACTGAGCTCTTCCTTCAGCTCCGTTACTTTTAAGTCCTTTAAATAACACGGCATTCTCACTACCTATTATTTCCAGTTTTTCCGCGATTCGAATTCACTTAAATTTACGTCACTAATTAAAGTCACTGCTCACAAAATTCTCACTGTCCGTTCGAGAATTTTAGTTCCGCGATTTTACTTCGCTAATTTACGTCACTGCTCACTAAATCACCCGAGAATATTCGATTTCACAAAATTCTCACTGTCCGTTCGAGAATTTTAGTTCCGCGATTTTACTTCGCTAATTAAAGTCACTGTTCACTAGAGCACTCGAGAATATTCGATTTCAGAAAATTCTCACTGTCCGTTCGAAAATTTTAGTTTCACTTTTTCGCTCTCACAAAATTATCCGTTCCGAGAATTTTTAATTTCACTCGCGATTTTTAACCCGAATTTATCCTTGAAATCCCACTTCTGACACCAATTGTTGCGAGCTAGGGGATTGCCGATTTCAAAGGAAACTCAATTCGTTAAAAAAAATAATAGATAATTTATTTATTGCACTTTATACACAATTCTCACTTTAACTTAATTCGCCTTAAAACGCACTACCGATATTTCGCTTTCTCAATTCTCACTTTAACTTAATTCGCTTTAAAACGCACTACCGATATTTCGCTTTCTATCGCTTTTACTACCGTCGCGTTCAGATGTCTCTGATTCACTAAGTGGTTGCTGACAGCTACCGTGGTTTTATACCTTTTCCCCTTTTTCTAGAGGCTTCGGTTGTGGATGCTTTCGACTGTTCTAGATGATTCTAGATGGCACTTTCTAGCTTCTGTGGAGGATGTTTCCAGGTGTATGTCTCGACTATTCAAGTTCCATCGGGTGTTTGCTAGAACGTTCTAGATGGCGTTTTACACAGTAGGGGATACTGATCTTGTATTTTGCAGAAATATCGGCGGTTTTCCAGATCCATAACAATACATAATTCGTAATCCAGCGGATTCAGGTCTGGGCTAGAGGAAGGCCAATCTTCAGCTTTAATAAAATCTGGAACAATTTCTTCAAGCCATTTTTGGGTTGACTTCACCTTATGACCTGGTGCAGAATCTTTCTGGAAACTCCAAGGCTGATTTTTGAATAATGACGTGTTGAGAGGTTTCACTACACTTTCAAGGACACTTTCTTGATAAATTTTGGCAGACGTTTTGACGCCCTTTCCACAAAAATGCAACTTTGTCACCCCGTTGTAGCTAACACCCCACCAAACCATTACTGAGGCTGGATGATGACCTCTTTGAACCTTTTGGGCAACTTGAGAAGCTTCTCTGGCACTGCGAGCATAAACCCTATCGTTTTGTTTATTAAATGTTTCTTCGACAGTAAAAAATTTTTCGTCCGTATACAAAATTTTACGGTGTTCTTGGTTTGCGTACCGGCAAAGTAATCGTTTTGATTTTTCCACTCTATTTTTTTTAACGAATCTGTTAGTAAATGCCCGGTAGATCTACGATAAGCACCCAACCCCAAGTCACTTTTGATGATACGTGATATTGTTCTTTGGGGTATTTTCATCTCACGCGATAAAATTTTTTGTTTCCGAAGAGGATTGCGGCGAATTCTCTCGCGCACGGCTTTAACCGCTTGAGGTGTTCGAGTAGTTCGCGGACGGCCACTTCTTTCACGGTCACTTACTCCAGACGTATTATTAAATCTTTCAATAGCCCGATATACAAACATTCGGCTTATACCAAGGGTATGCAAAGTAAAATATCACTTGGTTGCATTCCTACTTTATGAAGTGCAATCACAGCAATTCTATTTTCTTTGTCACCCCAATCCATGTTCACTACACTAAAAATTAAACTCAAATGATGACAAATCAAATGCATCAAGCACAAGCGTACTATAGCGATTAGCTCAATTTTTAAGAAATGCAATATAACGGTTCCTTTCTGCAGGGTTGCCAAACCTTGTAACAATATTTATGGCTAGACTAGGTATATAGGCGGTCTTTCATATACCGAACGTCAAGACTTTGGAACATATTGTTACAGATCTGGCAACCCCGAAATTCGATCTCTCTCGAATAGACAAGAATTATGTAGAACAGTATACCCCAATATGTAGAAAGCCACAGTTAAAGATCTAGAGCTTTCCAGTATAGTTCAGACATATACCCCAACGGAAGTTTCGAGAATAGTCATGAATAGGGGGAAAATGTATAAAAAGGCACGAAAGCTTTCAGTCGAGAACCAGTCTTTTTTTGATGACGGAGACGCGAACCAGTGCAGGAAAGCGATAGAACAGTACGCGGCGGTAGTGCCATATAGTGCGAATTAAGTTAAAGTGCGAATAAATAATTTATCACTTATTTTTAAACGAATTGTGTTTTACTTGAAATTCCGGCGAACCCCTAGCTCGCAACAATATTATCAGCCAAAGTCTTTCTCAACGAGTACAACCTGCAGTCCTTCAAGAGGAATGTCCACCGTCATTTTCGTCTCCCACCTTTTAAGTTAGCCTGTTTTAATAACCCTTAAAAAAATTTCCAATATCTATGCTGACATAACTGTGCATAACATTATAGGGCGATCCCTGTTATATTCGGTACCTTAAAAAAAGCATCCGAGAATGAAACCTCTCCACGTCATTTCCACGGTTCTAAAAAACCTATTTGAAATCTTATGTATGTAGCGAAGTATAAGGAATAAATAAAAATATTGTGAAACGCGACATTCCGGTAACAATAGATTTCATTTACACATGCAATAATTTTTTATAATTTTTCTTCCTTTATGAATAATATTACATAATATGCCTAAACTACAAGATAAATACTATATACAAATTTTAATAATAATAATATTAAAGTTACTCTTAAAATTGTCTAGGTGGCGCCTTAACATGCAATATTTCCGAATTACCACAGACATGACTGTCATTTTTAGATTCGACAATATTTAAACTAGGTTTGGCTAATACGACTTCGCTGCCCACATTTGCACCGCATCGTGGACAATGCAATCCGTTCGATTTATTTAAATTCTCCGCACAGCTCTGATGAACAGAATGTCCGCATGAACCGAACACTAAAACATCCATTTGATTATACAATCTCTGTCGGCATATAACACATTTAATAACCGTGATCCATAGACCACGATTCGCCGATTTCTTCTCCTTTTCCAATTGTTCATGTAAATCGCGACCCAATATTCGAGATGTCGTTTCTAAAAGGAGCGTTTCATAGCGCGAATTCGATAGCATGCCGACCAACAGGTGTTTTATATCGCCGAAACTTCCCGATTGCGTGCCACAATTCAAAACGAGCTGAACCAATTTCGATAAATCGACATGCTGACTGGCGAGATGTAGCATATTGCGAGTGATCGATGTAAGATCGGGACGGGACAGAACCACCGTTAAAAGTGGAAACCAGAATTCTTCGCGTTGCTTTTCGGAAAGGACTAGCGATGCCCGTGAACACAGTGCCATGATTTGTAGCGCGTACGATTCGGCCGTACTTTCGGGAGCTTCGCGTAATAGTTCCATCGATAAATCAAAAGCTGTTTGGTAGTCACCTTGTTTTTCGTACAAGTAAATACATGACTGGGTCAGTTCATGTTTCGTGACGATCTCTAAAGCCTTTTCCAAACGGTAATTATCGTTCGTTGTCAGGAAATCCTTGACATGCTCGGGATTCTCTTGGCACAGTAGTGCCAAATAGTTTTCGTAATCAGTCGTATGCAAAGCCATTCCGCACTTGAATAAATTACTGAGAAACGAGTACAAAAGTTTCGGTTCGTTGTCGAGCACGTTAATTAGGTCTTTGACTTTTTCACTAAAATTATCTACAATAATTTTTGTCAGTCGTTCACAATCGATCGGTATTAATTTTTCGAAATGCTTCGCTATCTGTGAGTAAATTTTCCGATTGGGATTCGCAGCGTGATTGTCAATGTACGTGAATATTTCGTAATGTCGTACAGAATTGTTTAGATAGCAGTCGAGAATTTCGTCGTAGCGTCCCATTTTTTCTAGTAGATGTTCGCTAACGTAGTAGCATTTAGCCTTGTTCGCCATGTTGAGTTGATCTTTTAGAGGAATATGATTTAAACAATTGGTAGCGATCAGCTCGAGCCAAGCATGTTCACGTTCGGAATGTTGTCGCGGCGTTTCTCCTTCGATTTCTTCTTTAATTAAGTAGTTGAGTACTTTTTCGATTAACATTGAATCTTCGGGAAGACATTTGGCGGAGATTTGCTGACTGATAAAGTTTAGAAGACATCCGATCTGTGACCACTGCAAATGGTAAAAGTTTGCGGTAATTGAAGATATTTTATCAAGACATTAACTTACCGTGACATTATCAGGCGTCATAATTTCCAATAGAATATTAACAATTCTCTGCCTATGCGAAAGTCCCAATTCTCCGCTAAACTCCCGCTCTTGGAATGCAAGTGCAATAACGTTCAAGGTATCTCTCGTGTCAAATGCAAGCAATGCTCTTAAATACGGGTAAGGAAGCTCGTTTTCGATGCTTCTATGCGAATGAATCGAAGTCAGACAACGTAATACTTCGTGCTTAACAGCTGCTACTTGATCGGGTGGAATCTCGCCGAAAGGGTATCCTCGCCCGGCCAAGCAGCTGGAAACATAAACCAAGAGGCAATTGCCCAAATCTCGATTTTCCGTCCCGAGCAATGGAATGAAATCGCTTAATGAGATCGTATAATCGCGCAAAGCATGCGTATTCAAATAAATCTGAGCTTTGAACAGTTTTTTCTGCTTGGCAATGGTTAGGACTTGATGCAGATCCAAACAAGTCCAGTCCAGCTTCAAAATGATATCCTCTAATTTTGACGGCGATAGATTTACCCAGAAATCGACCAAAGCTTGTGCAATATTCGGGCTAATTCTTTTTATGTCGTCGTTTTCTATATGTTCGGTGACTAGTGTTAAGAACAATCCCGGCGAGTTCAATCTGTCCCATAGCTCTTGCCATAGTAATTCCAATTCGTTGATTTCAATCAAACATTTCATAATTGGACCGAGACAAAATTCCGGCGTACGATTCGTCGACGAGATGTACTCGTGAAATAGTTCGACTATTCGATCACGTGCCTGTTGCTTACGCCGTTGACGATCTCCTGCCGAACGATATCCTTCGACAGCCAGTTCGCATGCTTCGACCCACCGTTGATTGTTAACCAAATAGGAAATTCGTTCGTTCCAATGACGAATGCTGACGACATGTAAACTTTTGCCGCCGAGCATATAAAATTGAGTGCCTTTCGATGTAATCGAACTGTAGCAAGCGTGAGCTCCGGCCAGGGCTAAGGCTGGCGAAACGTTTCCACCGGTCGCTAGACCTTTGAACTGTGCCGAGCCGTACACTAGACCAGCATTCGCCATATCGACACATTCCAACTCTTTACTGGATCGTACGTCTATTAAATGCAACATTTCCGAAGTGTCCAGACACGCTATCGATTTCGATCCGAGCCAGTGAAGCGCTAGGAGATTGCAGGTTAATTGGACGTGTCGCAGGAATAGAAGATTAACGCGATTGTTACTGACGTAAATCTAAGAAATAGAAACATTGCGATTACTGATATTTATTTAGCAAGGAATGTTAATTTTAAGATTCTGTACTCTTTTCCATCGAAAGATATTGTTGCATGTCAGCCCAAGCCGTACGTCGGAATATTCGTAATCTTCACACATCATTGACAATCCGCATTCATCAGTTACTTGTGACCTCGAACTGATCGTGCGTACTCATTGAAAAAGGCGAGCATTTGCGACGAAAGAGTCAGTCTGAATTTGGAAGCGAAAAGGTAAAGATAGGGTGATCGCGTGGAATATAGCCAATCCGAGATAGAAAAAAAAACAATTGGTGAACAGAAAAAGTGTTTGTGTGAGTTAGTGAGAAGGGAAAAATAAAGTTTGCAGTTATTTTAATTTAAAAAAAACTTGTTTCATTTTTACTTGAAATTCAGCGATCCCTCGCGCACTTCTATATAAAAAAAATTGTTTACTCCTAGTTTAGTAGTTTTGTGGAAGTTTTCATATCTTGGAATAAGATAACCACAATTGGAGTTCTGTCGTATGCCATAAGCTTGTATTGATTTTTTGTGCTGTTATGCTGAAATTTAATTCAGAGCCTGCATTTATATTTAACCCATTTCGGTCTAAGACATTCGCCAAGAAAGCTCGCAGTGATCCGAAGTCTAAAAGTTTTAAAAGATTTTCTTCTTTCAACACAAAGCGTTTTTTATCCTTGCAATTTTTGCGAAAAGCGAAAGATCTGCTTGAAAACTATTCGCGCTCGTATGAATGCTTGGTGTCGCTGATTCTTGTGCCAGACAGCAACACAAATCTTCATAAAACCGTATTGCCGGGTCATTCATTCCAAAAAAATATTACGTCAAAGCTGGTATGGTAGTTGTATAAAAATTTAACTCACCTGATGAAAATATAAATTATTGCCTCGTGCCACAGCCAAAACCGGATCAACCGTTCGGCTAGTATCGGCCGCCTGAATTAGGACCATTTGCCAGGCGAGTAAGGGTAAACATCCCGGCGGACCGTTCAATACGTGAAACTTTACAACACGCAATCTGGGCCGTATCGTTACAACGAAATATTTCGAAAGTGTGGCGAGTGCTACAATCGAATAACTCTGCAGCTCGTGGCCATCGTCTTCCAGGAGCAGCGGTTCGACAGCACACACCTCACCTCTAGCACCGCTGAAAAGACAACGCGATGCACACCCACGAATTCCCAGCTTCCTAGTAAAGCTCAGCGACCAAACTGATCCTCCCGAATCCGAGCAAAGAGCCAGGGCCGGTCTCCCGGTCCATTTAATGCTCAAAACACCCGTATTCGGAGTTATAACGTCATGTAGACTTCTCAGCACATCACCGCTGGCCGTGTCAATCATGATGACAAGCCCGCGAGCGAATCCAGCTAAAAGTCGTGTTATGTCCTCGTTATAGGATACCGCCGAAACAGCGCCTTGTGATGTGTGATCTTGATGAGCCCAGCGCAAAGCCTGTGAGCTGTCGAAGTTCAGTATGTGGCCGTGCGAAGTGCCGACCGCAATCATTTGCGAGACAGCAACTGCAGTGGCAAAGCCGGCATTTATTCGATCCTGAAAAGCGAGTTTTAAAAAAAAAAAAAAAAAACAATCTACCGGGCAGTTTCAAAAAAAGAAACTCACCGCTGCCGATGAAATCTGTGATGTGATGCCTTGCAAGATGACATGACGTAGAATGGACCCGCCGCGATTGCTCTCGTCCATTGAGGGCGTAGGTGTCGGGGCGGTAAACGGAGCCTCGGACGCAGCATCCGAGTCCCCCTCCAGTTCGCTTAGAACACTCTCCAGGGTCAGGTGTCGAGTGTCCAAAGTTGGAATGAGATATTCGGCATCATCTAGCTATTCGGGCGGAAAGAAAGGAACAAATTAAAAAGAATTTAGGTCGACAGATTGGCGTGCTCCTTACGTCTTCGATTTCCAGCTGTAACGATTCGGCCAAGAGGCTGTCGTTTGATCCTCGGTCAGATTCCAGAAGTGACTGCAGCGAAGGTGCTTTGAGCTCGTTCATCGCGCTATCTAAAGATTACACGAGGTGCGCCGTATCACCTGGTTATCAGTAAAAAAAATTTCAACAACTCAGCGAGTTGCCTGCTTATCGTTTACTCTGCCCACACGATTTATTTTCACTACCGCTACTGCCCACTGATTAGGTCTGACAGTTGAACAGCTGTGTTTGGAAATAATGACAAATGGCTAAAGATTTTCCAGAAGATGGCATAATTCATCTTCTTGTTGTTGTCGTCTATCATAGATGTCAGTAAAGAGATTTTTTTTGTAAATGAATAGGAATTCTCAGTTTCTTCCAGGCGGCGCCAATATTGAGAACATGTTGTCAACATTTTCTCACATAACCTAACACATTGTTTGGCATTAATGTTAACGTAACTTTTTTTAAAAGCGAAAGTGCTGACTTCAACAATACTGTTTTGAAAAAATTGATTACAAAAAGCTATTTTTATTCTTCGAGTAAGATTGATACTGGTATAAAATAAATTGAATGGCACTTATATATACAAATAAAAAGTGCAATTCTTAAAATTAATGTGCACAGGTAAACATAGAACGTAAGTTGAACGATCGAGCATAAAAAATGATGACACTTATTAGCGTTTATTTTTGCACGTTGGGTTGAATGACCGGACATGCCTTACTTGAATATGATTATAATGCATGTTCGATCATTTACCCAACTTAATGTAAATTATTTATTTATTACTATGTTCAGCTTCTGAACATATTGGGCGGCCGGCTTCGAGCACCTTGTTGAATCTTCGTTGGAGTGATGTTGGAGTCTCTGGCTCGTCTGTAACTGTTGATGTAGCTTTGCCCGGGACCCATTTCTTGTCACATCTGGTGCAGAGCCTTTTGAGCCATAGTGCGATGAGAATAACTGCAATAGTGATGGTGATTGAAGCTGCGACTGATATGGCATGTTGCTTGACCACACGCAATGTTGAGATTTGTTGTAGTGTTGTGTCGCTTGTTTCCTTGAAGAGTTGTTCGGTGGCTTTTAAGGGCATGATGGGATGACGCTTGTAATGCTCTAAGGGTGCCGAAAAGTAGTGAAGCTACTGGATGCCATTCTCTCATTGGTGATGGTTCCTTGTAAGGTTACTTCTTTGGTTTCTATAATACAGTTACCGTTTGTTCGTATAATCCCGATGTTTTTGAGCACGATTTCCTCCCTCTCATTTTGGAAAATTATGGAAGCTGCAGTTGGAACGTCGGCTACGAATAGCCAACTGTTTTTTATCATTAACTCTTTCCAGACGATTCCTGAGCTCGTTGCGACTTTTGTTGGGCAAGCTGTCTTTTGGTGCCGATTATAGATTTCGTCGATCATACAATTTGGGCTTGTATCCATATTTTTCAGGACAGTAGGAGAGCATAAATAAACTTGATTCTTCAATTTGCATGATCTTAGTTGTTTCTGGTCTAGACTATAATAGGTCAGCTTATTAAAGTCCATTGCTAGAGTTTCGCTGTCTATTGCAGCAGTTGAATAATGATGAGCCGTTGTCTTGTTGGGAGTCGCAGTGACGTGAATTACGTCATAGCTGTTGGTATCGATAATCGTGAAGTAACCATATACCTTCACTTTTGTCAAATCTCCCTTTATATGGATTTGCTGCTGAGGAGATCTGAGGATCTTCAGAGTATGGCCTAATTTAGTTGAAACTGCTTCTAATGTCTCATTGATGATCCTGAGGCTGAGTAGGCTCATTATACTTCCATGCCCGTAAACTATACTCGTCAGCTTTGCATACTTCGTGAGCACCTCGTCATAATAGTCGACAGCCGTTAAGTAGGTTGAAATTATCCGAAGAGCTATTTTATTCTCATCGATTCGAACGTACCACGTTTGCATGTTGTTGATAGACTGGATGACCTCCTGGAGCTTATCGGTGAAGTGAAGAAATTTTTCTGTCATCACAGTGTTTGTTTCTATAATTCGTGTACTGAGTAACAAGGATTGTTGGTTTGTTGATTGCAGAATATCTTGCTGATTGCGACTCAACTTGTCAATGTCATCATATACCTCGTCGTTGACTCCGAAGACAGATGTAAGCAGCTTTCCTAAGACTCCTCTTCTTTTTCTGGATGAAGTGAGTTCATTTATTTCTCCTAACTGATGTAGTATTTCATTTCGCTTGATTTCGAGGTGGTGAATGAGTGTATCACAGTGCGTGGTTTCCGATAACTGGTTTGTTTTCCGGCACATATCCTTTGCTCGATCAAAGGTTTCTAGAACATTCTTCCTGTCTTGCGAAATATCCTCCTTATCAAAATTTATTTCCACTCGTAAGTTCCCACGTATGACATGTGAGAGTCCTAGTTTTTCTATATAAAATCCTGGCTTGGGTGTGAAAACTTCGTAGTTCTTGTTACTAGTATTCGAGGCTCCAACGGATATCAGTAGTAACAGAACCATGACCACTTTTAATAATCGTTTAGCCCAAGAGCATGGTGCAATCTTTGGCCTTTTTTGTGTTTGACATTTAGGTTCTTTAACTTTTCTTTTCTTGGGGCGTTCCATTAAAGGTATTTCTGGTGCTGCCCTTTTCTGTGAACATGCAAGATGAGCCTTTAGATTAGCCTTTCTTAACTCTATGGGTTCTTCTGGAGTCTGTACTGGAAGTTGACATAAGTTTGCAAGCGAAACTTGCTTGTACTCATTTCCGTGGTATCTCACGATCACCGTTCGGACTTTTCCATCTGCTCCGGGTTGTAGCTCATGTATCCGAGCTAGCGGCCATTTCGTTGGAGGAGTATCTCTTTGCTTGATAAGCACCATCTCGCCGATTCGGAGGTTCGGACTTTCCTTCGTCCATTTTGTGCGTTGTTGAAGATTGTGTAGGTATTCTGTGGACCATCTGTTCCAGAATGTTTGATGCATTGCTGTCAATATCTGCCATCGTTCATGTATGGTCTTTTCAGATCTTATCTGGTTCAGGTAGGGCTAGTAATGGTCGACCAATTATGAGGTGTCCAGGCGTCAATGCTTCGAGATCATTTGGATCGCTGAAGAGTGGTGTAATGGGCCTTGAATTAAGGCATGCTTCAATTTGACACAATATGGTTGTTAATTCTTCGAATGTTGGTATTATCTTCGTTTCATCTAGAATTCGTTTAAGATGTTCTTTGACGGACTTGACGCCAGACTCCCACAAGCCTCCAAAGTGTGGTGTGGCGACTGGTATAAATTTCCAGGAAACCCCGACTTTTGCTGTTATTCTTGCTATGTTGTTTGTCGATCTTCTAATTGCCTCCTGCATGTCTTTATCCATTTGATTGCTTGCGCCCACAAAATTCGTTCCATGATCGCTGTATATTTCACGGCAGAGTCCTCTTCGACTGGTGAAGCGTTTGAATGCTGCGAGAAAGGCTTCTGTGGACATGTCGCTGACAAGTTCTAAATGAATTGCTTTCGTGACCATACAAACAAATAGGGTGATGTATCCTTTTAATGTGGTCGCGCCTCTTCCTTTGAACATCCGAGTCTTGAGAGGTCCAGCGTAATCAACTCCACAGTGCGTGAAAGCATCCGTGGGGGTAATGCGAACAGCAGGTAAATTTCCCATTATCTGATGGTTGCTAGTGTTTGCATATTTGCAGCAAGTCAGGCACCGATGAATTTCATGACGAATAACCTTTTGATCAATGATTATCCAATATCTCATCCTTAAATAGTTACGGACCAGTTGCAATCCACCATGCATTGTTCTTGTATGCGCCTGTTTCACGATTAAATATGTAATATGGTGTCTTTGTGGCAGAAGCATAGGATGTTTGCTCTCTTGCGAAATATCTGCATTTCGCAATCTTCCCCCGACTCGCAGTATTCCAAAACTGTCGATGAATGGGTTGCGGCATCTTAGCTTATTCGTCAACTGTTTTCCATTTTTTAGATTGGAAATCTCTTCTTCAAATTCTGTACGCTGGATCATTTTAATAACATTGAAGTGCGCTTGTTGCAGTTCTTCAGACTGTATTCTTCCAGTCTTTCTCTGCCCTTGTAATCTTTTACAATTATGGATGAATCATAAACAGAGTGCTACGATTCGTGTTAGGTAGGTAAAGTTTGAGTACCGTTCTAGAAATCCAATTTCTAATTTGGTTGTGGTCACTGCTATAACTTTGGGAATTTGCTCCATTTGTATTGTCTGTCTTAACCATGATGGACCATTCCACCATAACTTATGGTCTGGAAGCTCTTTTGGACTGATTCCTCTGGACGCACAATCAGCTGGATTTTCTTTTGACTTTACATGATTCCATTTCCAGTGTCCATTAGCTAGTTTCTGAATTGTTGAGACTTGATTAGCCACGTAAGTCTCCATTGATGATGGTTCCTTCTCTAGCCATGCTAGTGTGATGGTAGAGTCGGACCAAGCGTAGATTGGAACGTTTTCCATATTTATGGATATAATTGTCTGGTGAAGCAGTTTTGCCAACAGGACTGCCGCATTGAGCTCGAGTTTTGGTAAAGATATTTTGCCTTTTAGGGGGGCAACCTTAGTTCTGGAGCAAAGAAGTGTTGTTGTGATAACTCCAGAGACGGTAGTAGTTTTACTATATATGACTGCCGCATATGCAACTTCGGATGCATCGCAAAAACCATGAAGTTCGGTTTGTCCATCCCTGGAATGGTGTATCCAGCGCGGTATTTTAATGAGCTCTAAACATCTAAGTTCTTCTTCTAATTTTGTCCAACCATTGACTATATCCGCTGAAGGTTCTTCATCCCAATCCGCGCCTGTTTTCCAAACGAGTTGCATTAGAAGTTTAGCACGAATTGTTACTGGAGCAAGCCATTGCAGAGGATCGTAGATGGTAGCTATGTTTGACAATAGCTGACGCTTCGTTAGTTTTTTTGAATTGTCGAAGTTTGTAATTTTGAACTGGAATTCATCTTGAGCTGGATTCCAAATTGCTCCGAATGTTTTCATGGTTGCGTCTTCAGTAATACTGAGAAATCCCTTTTCTCTTGCTTCCTCGGGAATGCTAGTTAGAAGCTCAGAGTTATTGTTAGCCCATTTTCTTAAATTGAAACCTCCTTTTTTTAATAGGATGGTTATTTCCTTTTGTAGGTCCTTTGCTTCTTCTTTTGTATGTGCACCGCTTAACATGTCATCGACGTAGAAATCATTTTTTAAAATTTTTGCTGCTATTGGATGTTTATACTTTTCGTCGTCTGCGAGTTGAATTAGAGATCTAACAGCCAAGAAGGTCGCACAAGCTGTCCCATAGGTGACGGTGTTAAGGCGGTATTCCTCCACAGCTCCTTCCTTATTCCTTCGCCATAAAATTCGAAGATAGTCACGATCTTCTGGAGCAACTTCGATTTGTCGGAACATTTTTTCTATGTCCGCAGTGTAGACGTATTTATATTTTCTCCATCTAAGCAGAAGTTGGGAGAGATCCTGTTGTAATTTGGCTTCGGTATAGAGCTTATCGTTTAAGCTGATACCCTCTGAAGTTTTAGCTGAGGCATCAAAAACAACGCGTACTTTTGTGGTGGTGCTGCTTTCTTTAATGACTGGATGATGAGGTAGGTAAAAAACATTTCGACAATCTCCTGTATATGGGATGACTTTCTGCATATGCCCTAGATTAAGATATTCTTGTAAGAAGCCGTTGTAATCCTTTGAGAGTTCCTTACTTTTGTGAAGCCTTTTTTCCACTTGCTTATATCTCAGCATTGCTCGGTTTCTAGAGTCTTCTAGTTCTTTGGAAAATTTGTCGTCCTTAAATGGGAGATGCACAATATATCTACCGTCCTTTTTTCTTTCATGTGTGGTCTGAAAGTGTTCTTCGCATCTGAGCTCTAATTCTGGAGGTTCTCTTCTTCCTTCTTCGTTGTCCATTTCGAAAAATTTTTCCACTGACTTGTGAAAATCGGACATGGAGATGAGAGAGGTGACCTTTTTTGATTTTTGTTTAGCATTGGTCATGGTTTTCCTGATAAAATCCAGCCAAGCTTTGTTCGCTGCGCTAGTAATGGTTTTTCTCGTCTTATTTCATCTTCAATGATATCCTCGAAGACGTCTGCACCAAGTATGAGATCTATATTTCTCGGAACGGCGAAGTTTGGATCTGCTAATAGTAGGGTTTTTAGTCGGCTTATGTTCTTTAACTTAACAGGTTCATCCGGTAGTACAGCAGTTAGCTTAGGCATTATAAGTGCATCAACCAGCAAGAAGAATTTTGATGGAAATCTTGGTGACATCGTGATTGTTACCTTCTTTCTTACGGTTTTTGTGTCGACGCCTCCTATGCCAGATACAGCTGCCATTATGTTTTCTTGCTGTATGCCGATTTTTTTAGCAGCCGCAGATGTTATGAACGATGTTCGAGATCCCTGGTCAATTAACACTCGTAGTGGCAGGCTTTGACCAGAACTGGTCATCACGTTTATTTGTGCTGTTGCAAGCAGCACATTCATGTTTGTTATATTGCTTCGATTCTCCGGTTGCAATTTCGGCTCGTTAGTGGCCAAATCGACAGAAACAGTCTTGTTCGTAGGTTGTTCTTTAAACGGAAAATGCAGAAGCGTATGATGCGGTTTTTTGCACTCAAAACAATTGTGCTTACTGTTGCATTTTGTTGCTTTAGTGTGACTTAAGCAATTCTTACAAATTTCATTTGAAGTAACGAAATTGTGCCGTTTGTCAATGTTCAGTTTCTTGAATTGATCGCAGCGGTATAGGTTATGCTCGCCATTGCAGTATTTGCAAACAGTTGCAATTGCCACAAATGACTTCTTTTTTATCATTTGATTTTCTGGGCATTGTGTTCTGATGGAAGTTAAGACATGATGTCGCTTCATAAGAAAATCGTACAACTGTTGCAAAGATGGCATCTCTTTCCTGTTCTCTAGATTTTCTTCAAAGATCCGTAGGCTTTCATTGTCTAATTTTTTCATTGCTATATGAACTATCAATGGATCCCAGGTCTGGGTATTGTGGTACATGTTCTTTAGAGCTGCGAGACAGTTGCGAAGAACATTGTACAGGTTTATAATTCCTGCAGCGGACCTATGCTCTACCTTTTTGGCGTCAAGAATGGCGTCAACGTAAGAAATCACCATTTTCTTATTGTCGCTGAATCGCTCTTGCAATATTTCCACCGCAGTGTTGTAGTTCAGTGCGTCCAGTTGTAGGTGTGCAATCGAATCTTTTGCATCACCTTCTAGATAGCTGAGGAGATATTGCATCTTGTGGATGCCTCCTATGTTTGGATTGTCGTGGACAATAGTTTTGAAGATGTCGATAAATCTTCTCCACTCCTTGTAATCGCCATTGAATTTTGGTATTGCAATGGCCGGTAGCTTAGGCAGATTGTAGTTGGCTGCCCAAGACAACGAGTGTAGGTTAGTACCTTCTGGGTGTAATGCCATTGGAGCAGGCGTAGTAGTGGTTGTCAGAAGGTTGGCACTGCATGCAGCAGTAATTGGTGTTTGTTGCGGCAGGTTCGTTGACACTGATGGCCATGTAGTCGATAATATCGTAGGTTTTGGCGAGTCCAATTGAAATGGTGCGCCAGACGGAGGTGCCAGGTTACTGGGCAGACCAGGAGGATCGGCTACCGTACTTTCGTCTCCTAGCGACCGAAGGCCCTCAAGATAAATCGTCTTAGTATCGAGGTAAACCTTCTCCGTCGCTTCGTATATGCCTTCCTTATTAGGTCGTCTGCGTAGAGGGAATGTTTGCAGAATTTATGATTTCCAATTAGTTTGCTTAGTGGATTAAGTGCGAAACGAAGCAGAATGGTGGATATTGGGGAGCCTTGCGGAATGCCGTTGTAAAGTGTGCACGTATCGGAGTGAGTTTGATTTGCTTCGACGCGAAATTTCCAATTCGACATGAATGCTAGAACATACTTCAAGATTAAGGGGCCTATCTGCCAGGCTTGTAGTTCTTAAGTGATGCAGTATAAGCCGATTCTGTCGGAAGTCTCTTGATGCCGGTCAGTAGTAAGTTGTCTAGTGCACTTTTGCCACCTTGGAAGGCTGTTTGTTCGTCTGGTAGGAAGTGGTTGGTTCTTGCTATCCGGGATATGCGATATGTGATAATACCATCTAATAGTTTTGCAAGACACGTCAAAAGGGATTTAGGTCTATATCCGTTGATATCATTAGGCTTGCCATTTGGTTTTATTATTCGAATTATTGGTGATATCTTACATTTCGTTGGGATTACACCAGATTGAAATATTTTGTTGTATAGTTCATGAGGTCGATTGTTGGTAATTGTTGGCAGGTTTTCGATCACGGCGTAGTCGATGCGGTCGTATCCCGATGTTTCGCCTTTTATTGAAGTGCGGGCGGTATAGAATTCTATTTGGGTTATAGGAAGTTCAATTTTCTTGGATGCACCTTGCAAGAGGAGGGAAAGAAAATTGCGTCACAAATTTTGCAATTCCCCCACCTCTTCTACCCCCTCCCATACAAAATTATTTTTTCGAGCATTTTTATGAAATAAGTTATCAGCTAACTCTTAAAAGCTATCAATTTCAAATTTTGCAGAAAAATTTATAAAAATAATTTAAATGAAGTTGCTTTAAAAGTTTTGAAATCGCGATTGCGCTTCTACCCCCTCCCATACAAACCTGTGATTTCGACCAATTGCATTAAACCAACTAATAACCAAACAAATTAAAAGCTACGAACTTGAAATTTTATACAAGCACCTTACAAGAGAAATAAAATAAAACTTCATATCAAATTTTACGATTCCTCTACCTTCTCTACCCCCTCCCATACAAACGTTCGGTTTCGTGAATGTAAAATTCACCGAATTTTATGAAAATTCTATGCAGCTTCGTCTATGAAACACATTCTATACAGAGAATATTTGACGTGATTCAAGCAATTAATTAAAAAACTATTAACATCCACCGACCCTTACTATCAACCCTCACCCCTCCCCTCACAAAACTCAAACTTGCATAAATAAACGAACAAAATATTGATTAAATATATTGAAGCTTTAGAACGTTTCCGCAAAGTGTTAAATTGAAAACTGGCCTGCCCAAGAACCCGCTTTCACTTAGTCTTCCCTAACCACTCTAACCTGTATATTGACTTTCCACGCATCCGCAACTTGTCCCGAGAATAATAAAGTTTCGCCCGACTTGTTGGCAGTTTATTTATATTTTTTTCACCGCCGTTGCAGATAATAGATGATGCCGGGTGGTAAGATGAAGAAAGAGTCGAGTGCGGTCCTGTTGCGGTGGTGGACGGAAGAAGGTGGCCGCAACGGGACCCACAGCGATGCGGACAAGGAGCAGGTCGCCGCACGAGCGGGAGTAAGCTACGCCCAGGTAACTCGAGTGTAACGAAAATTGAAATGCAATTGCCTGACATGCGTTGTTCCAGGTTTGCCGCTTCATACTAAACCGCCGCCACCGTGATCGAAAACGGACGGCAGAGGAGAGTACACCAAACCGGGTGGCCAAGACTCGGAAGCGGCGTATGGAGGGGGAGTCGAGTGATGTCCTGTTGCAGTGGTGGACGGAAGAAGGTGGCCGCAACGGGACCCACAGTGACGCCGAGAAAGAGCAGGTCGCCGAACGAGCGGGAGTTCGGGTCGCCCAGGTAATTCGAGTTTTACGGAACTTTTAAATACAATTTAATGACATGCGTTGTTGCAGGTTAGCCGCTTCATTCTAAATCACCGGCAGTACGAGACGAAACGGGCGAAACGAGGCGGTTGTTTCTCGGAACCGTTCATTGCCGCAATTGCGGAGGAGGGGTCCGATGTTGGAGTAATCGAGGAGTCATGGGAAGAGTATTCAGTAGCAGGTGAACAATTAGAACATAGTAACCTAGAAATAAGTGTTAACCCAATTAGCTGGGATAGGCATATAATTAATAACAGTATTAGTAATAAATAAATAAATACATTTCTGTGATTTGATTATTAATTAATTAATTGTAACTATTTTTAAGTGTTGTAAATAAATTTAAAAAAAAAACAAATAAAAATGAAATAAAGAGCAGTTCCTCTTTCAATTCCATCCTCAATACTTTCCGGACGCTCGCTGAAAGTACGTTTAGCTTCGCATAATAAACACGCTATGTTACACCCCAACTATGAGATTATGTTGATGAATAGAGTCAATTTGTTTTCTTCAATCACATAACCCGTAAGGGTTAATTTGATTAATTTAATTTAATTAATTTAAAATTAAAACAAAAGTGTCTATTGCTCTGCCGATCATCAGGAAGGACTGGATCCATCCGTGAACAAAACAAAATGAGCAGTTCATTATCCAGTTGAAGTGATCGAACACGCGGCTTATTATTATTATTATTATAAATAGATTTCTGTAATTTTAAATGTTAATTAATTTTAAGTATTTTTTAAGTACTTTAAATTTGTTTATAATAAAATAAAAAAATTGAATATGATGGTATTTAATCAGTTTTACTACCGACTGTATATGAGTGACTACATGCTCCATATCGGTTGCACCCTTAGAATATGTATATAAGGAAATGAAGAGCCCTATAAAGCCCTATAAAGAAAACTGAAGCAATTCCTATACATGAATAACACGATCGCCACCTGTCGCCGACCCTTCTCAGATTCCCTAAAATCGGTAAATTTGCTCTCAGTTCGACGACAATACAAGCAAAAGTGCAGGTATCGCCTCTCTTTTCTCTATCGTAAACCATTCCCCTTGCATTTTACCTCCGCAAGTTCCAACAAGACCGGTTTATTTTTAGCCGTCGTATTTCTCCGATGTTACACGATCGGGACAATATCGACCAAGCTGTCAATTTGTCACGTGGTGAAAAAAAGCGGGAAAAGAATAAAATTTTTCGAAAGTGATTTCTTGAATGAAAATAAGTGAATAGCGAATATTTTCAGATTCAGGACAATAAAAGAGTGTAATTAGTAAACTGTTTGCTAAGGATTCATGAAGTTAAAAGAGTTTTTAAGTGAAGAAATACTGTTACTAAGTGAATTAAAAACACGAAGTGTTGTATTTCCACCTGTAGTAAGAAGTACGTCAAAAAGGGCAATGCGGCATCATTTTTTAGGTAAGTACTCAAACAGTGAAACTGGTCGCAGTTGGGGTTTTGTCCTTTTCTTAAGTTTTCATTCAAGAATAACAAATTTAAAAAAATTAAACTTGAGAATGACTTTTTATCGACCAAATGATATGCGCATTTCGATATTAGTGCAGTGGCGTAGTATAAAGGGTTGTAATGCTAGTTATGGCAACACCATAATACCTACCTCTAATCATATCTAAGAATCATTGTAATTCATAATACTTACCTCTAATAATATCTAAGAATCATTATACACCATAATAAATGTAATAATTTCTAAGAATCATTATAACATGAAAATCAACTCTCATATAACGTAATTAATGCAAATCTTTCAACAAGAGATTTTAAAGCTCATGTCCACTTAATGAATTGCATATACAATTTTGTCAGATCAAATCTGTCACCAAGAACTTTTAAAGGTACTTAAGTGCACGGAAAAAGAACGCGAAATATCCATTTGTCATATCCATTACGATTTTGTATAAACAAAATCTAATCTGTATTTTAAAAGGTTAAAATTGATTTTCATCTTTATGATAGTTGAGTCTGAATTTACCATCTGAACTAAAAGGTCTTAATTAAAAAGTAATTTATAAAATTGTAAAATTAGTATTACTTTTCGTCGTCCCCATAACTGGCGCAGTCGGCAACTCGAACCAAGTGTTTTCAAAATAAATTTTGTGCAAAATTTCTAAATATCGTTGTATGTTACACGAAAAAGAAAGTTTTTTTTTAACGTACAGTGATGTGCATCAGGAGAGTAACATTGTTCTAACACGAAAAGTTGCATCAACATCAACAATTCCAACAATTGCAACAACAAACGCTACAACAGCAGCAAACTCTACAACAACAAACGCTACAGCAGCAAACTCTACAACAACAAACGCTACAGCAACAAACGCTACAGCAGCAAACTCTACAACAACAAACGCTACAACAGCAGCAAACTCTACAACAACAAACGCTACAGCAGCAAACTCTACAACAACAAACGCTACAGCAACAAACGCTACAGCAGCAAACTCTACAACAACAAACGCTACAGCAGCAAACTCTACAACAACAAACGCTACAGCAGCAAACTCTACAACAACAAACTCTACAACAACAAACGCTGCAACAGCAACAGCAAAATCTCCAACGATTGAGTATTCAAACAAATCAGCAGCTAATAAAAGCATCAAAGTGAAGCAGCAAAATATATCCTGCAAACAGCGAAGAATACATTACACCAGCACATCCAGCGATTGCATATTCAAACGTGAGTTCTGAGGTTAGATTAATTTCTGTAATAGTTAAGTGATTTCTGTAAAATTGTAAAATTTGATACTTGTTGAAAAAATGTCGACTCCTGGTGAAATCGCGGCGCAAATTCGGAACCAAGAAAAAGAAAAGGTTCAAAATATTGTGCCTGAAGTCGCAATGGTGTTGGGATTCGAGGAAGTGTTACGCGAAATTGATCGATTGGATCAGTTTTCAAACTCAAATCGCGGTATTTCTCTGCAGTCCTTTTGTAATCGTGTGGATCAAATATTGGAATATTGCGGAACGGATTCGCAAAAACAATA
Organism: Chorisops tibialis; assembly: GCA_963669355.1. Taxonomy (NCBI): domain Eukaryota; kingdom Metazoa; phylum Arthropoda; class Insecta; order Diptera; family Stratiomyidae; genus Chorisops; species Chorisops tibialis. Next base: position 269,110,714 of record OY770263.1, read on the forward strand.
TATAGAACAAATAGTGCAAACGAAAATTCGTGGTGAACCCCAAAGTGTAATCGATAGGTTTCCTTTCGCCAGATGGCCACAATTGAAGCAAGTATTGTATCAGTACTTCGGAATTACACAACCCTATCATGCACTTATAAATGCAATGAATCATGTACAATACAGTACAGATATTGAAAAGGTTTATCTTGAAATAAGTAGTATTCTTAATAAATTGAATACAAAATACTTACAAGACCCTCAAAAAGATTCATTTCCACAATTCCATCCTTCGTATAACGAAAACTTTGCGTTATCTCGTTTTAAATCATGTATTCCTGAATATAAGGCAATCCTTGTTGAAATGCGTCTAAGCGAAACTTATTTGATGCATATTCTGTTCTGAACCAAGTGCAACAACTTCGTGACAGTAACAGGTCTAATGACCATAATTCGAAAAAAATTTATAATAATCAAAAAATATTTTCAAATCCACGTAATCAAAATTATTACAATAATGAAAATTATAACCGCAATTTAAATACTCAGTTTCTAGCAAACCAAAACTATAATTATAATCGCAATCCCAATAATGTAAACCCCGGAAATCAAAACTATGAACATACGAGTAATAGAAACTACCTATATAATCGAAACCAAAATAATGTTAATCAAAGAACATATAATCAAGGATACAATAATCAACCTAGAGGACAGCAGTTTCATCGTAATTATCAGGGAAATCAAAGGAATCCTACTATTGATCAAAGTATGCGGACCGCAAGACCTTCTCCAATCATCGATGCAAGTATGCACACAACTCATAACAACCAGGCTGAAAATTTTCCAGTATTAGCCTCGGAACAAATTCAAGTGAAGCGCGAGAAAAGGAACTTCCAATAATTCCCATTACTATTAAAAATAAAACCATTCGTTGTCTTATAGACACAGGATGTAATACATCCTTACTTAGTTGTAACATATTTCCAGAATCTAGTTACCATACCCTAGAGAATCCTATTAAACTAACCAGTCTTCATTCTAACGAAATAATACAAAAATGAATTTGGACTAATTTTCCCACAGAATTTAATCTTTCCGAAAGTAATATTGAATGGAAAGTCACATCGCTGTCAAGTTCAAAATTTGAAGCAATACTTGGACAAAATGTCTTAGTACCTATGGGATCCATAATCAATAATTTTGACGGTTCTATAAAAATGAACGACATAAAAATCCCCTTTATAACAGCTGATCAAAACCCCGAATTAATATCTAAAAGCCTTCATCTTGATTTAGATCAATTATCCCCAATAGAAAGTAAAAGTATTCAAAGTATTAAAATTAATCATTTAAACCCAGAGGAAAAGAAAGAACTCTTGAAAATTTTAAATGAATACAGTGATTTGTTTTACAAAGAAGGAGACGTACTCACGTCCACCAATGTTGTGACACATCAAATTAAGCTAAGTTCAGAAAAACCAATATTTACTAAAATATACAGGTTCCCTCAAGTCCACCAAAAAGAAGTGGAAAAGCAAATTGCAGAAATGTTGCAAAATGGAATAATTAAGCAGTCGGATTCTCCCTATAATGCACCATTGTGGATTGTACCCAAAAAGGTAGACAATTCCGGGCAAACTAAGTGGAGAATTGTTACGAATTACCGTAAGTTAAACGAAGTGACTATTAGTGACAAGTATCCAATCCCAAATATAGAGGATTTATTTGATAAATTAGGTAAAGCAAACTACTTTACAACTATTGATTTAGCAAAGGGTTTTCATCAAGTTCTAGTGAAACCAAGTGATCGAGCAAAAACTGCGTTTTCGACACATAATGGAAAATATGAGTACTTACGAATGCCTTTTGGACTCAAAAATGCCCCAGCGACTTTCCAACGGATGATTGATACCGTTTTGAAAGAATATATAAATAAGATTTGTGTGGTCTATTTGGATGATGTGTTAATATTTAGTACTTCACTTGAAGAACATATTGACTCTTTACATAAAATATTTGCTCGATTACAACAGTTTAATTTAAAGGTGCAGTCTGATAAATGTAATTTCTTCACACATCAAACTGAATTTTTGGGTCATATTCTGACAAGAGATGGAATAAAACCAAACCCAGAGAAATTGAAAAAAATCCAAAATTTACTAATACCCAAAACCGTTAAACAACTTAGATCATTCTTAGGTTTAACGGGATATTATAGAAAGTTTATTCGAGATTATTCTGCATTAACAGTCCCTATGACGAAATTCCTGAAAAAAGACGCTAAAATAGATGTTAATGATTTTTCATATTTAGAGTGTTTTTCAAAATTAAAACTAGTTCTTACGAATCCACCAGTATTAAAATACCCAGATTTCACAAAGAATTTTACTTTGACAACCGATGCATCTCAATATGCATTAGGTGCAGTTTTGTCCCAGGATGGTCATCCAATAGCGTATGCTTCCCGTACATTGAATTCACATGAGATTAATTATTCGACAATTGAGAAAGAATTGCTCGCAATAGTTTGGGCAACAAAAAGTTTTAGACCTTATTTATTTGGCCGACGTTTCGAACTTGAAACAGATCATCGTCCTTTAGTTTGGCTAAACTCATTGAAAGAACCAAATAACAAATTAATACGTTGGAAACTTCGACTTAATGAGTATGATTTTGGTATAAGCTATGTAAAAGGTAAGAATAACCAGGTTGCAGATTTTTTGTCACGTTTGAGAGACGATAACATTGGAAATAAAGAAGTCCATTTGGGTAATGTTCTTCCACTAAACGATACAACACTAGAAGAAATAAAAGATATTTGTAGAGAGGAAAATATTGACTTTCCAGATGAAATAAATATTCCCGAGTCATTACAAGTTCATAATGAATCAGTATTTGATCCAGATGAACCGAGTGATAATATTACCATTCATTCAGAACCAGAAAATCTAAATCTTCTAATTCCAATAAAGGAAGACTACATAAATAAGTACAACTATCAATTATTATTATCAAATAAAACTTACCCGAAACCAGTAAATAAAGTTCGTATTCAAATAAAAGAACAAGATTTATGCCTTCACGAATACATATCTGAATTGTCTACTAAATTATCCCCAAATAAAAATATAGCTATTTATTCAGATCTTAGTGACCACCTTTATAATAAACTTCAATTAAAGCTAAAAGAGGTGTTCAATGATAATTATAAATTTATTAAGGTATCCCGAATGCTTAGAGATCTTCAAACAGAAGATGAAACCATTTATCAGATACATATGTATCATACTAAAGAGATAGGACATGGTGGAATTGAAAAAACTTTTAAAGGAATTCTAAAATTCTTTTACTATCCTGATTTGAAAATTTTGGTAACAAGATATATTAATAATTGTGACATTTGCAATAAAGCAAAACATTCCACTAATCCCATAAAACCTAAATTTAAAATAACGGAAACACCTGAAGATATTAATCAAATTTTCCATATTGATATATTTTTTATAAATCGTATCAAAGTTGCCACTTGTATAGATAAGTTCTCAAAATACGCAATTGCTATTATTATAGCCGATCAATCCAAACCAACGCTAAAAGAGGCAATAATATTTTTTTTGTCAAGCTTAGGCAAACCTACTAAAATCGTTGCCGATAATGAGTTCAACAATTTTTTCATAAAAGAACTCTGCAATGATCATAATATTCAAATACATTTTACAAACCACATTCCCATACAGGAAATAGTGATGTTGAGAGGTTACATCAAACAATCGCTACAAAATATAGAGCAACTTCTCCTAATGAATCCCCTAAATCTAGATTATACACCTCTGTATATTTCTATAATCGTCAAATTCATTCATCAATTGATGAAGAACCCTTCAAGGCCCATCATGGTCTAATAAATAAAACGAAAATTCTACATTTAATGAAACAAAACAAAGAAAGGTCTATCAATAACCAAAATAAATCTCGTGAGGAATACGAAGAAATTCGAACGATGGGTTATGTAAAAGTACCCAATCGAACTCCCAAACATTTACCTAAAAATAAAAAACAAAATCTACAAAATGTAGCCCTAATTAATATAAAACGTCCCAAACGTTTTGTCATTTCAGATGACACCAATTATGAAAATTCTAGAGGTAATCCCCTTGTTCCTGATATTACAGTTGGCTTCGACCGACATTCAAATTGAAAAAGTGGAAACCGATAATGGTATAGTATTAATAAGTAAACAACAGATACATTTGATTGCAGACCAATACAGAATTTTCCATAAAATAAATTTAACGGACTATAGTAATGTAATCATAAATTTAAAAGAAATGCAAATAAGAGTAGCTGAAGATATGTACAAACCCGTAATTAGATTTCATCCCGACTTACAACAAGAACTAGAAGACCTTGAAACAAAAATAAATTTACTTAAAGGAATTGATAATGCGAAACCGATAAGCACACTTCAATTACACAATTTGGATCTTGCGAAACCCAATCGTTTTAAACGCGGTTTGGTGAATCCTATTGGTGGATTATATAGATGGTTATTTGGTATAATGGATAGTGATGATAGAGAAGAAATACTAGAACATCTTGAATATATTGATAAAAATAATAAAGAAATAATTACAAAATTTAATAAACAAATTAAAAATAATGAAGTCTTCGCACGAAATTTAGAACGTATAAAAAACCGTACTGAAGTAATACAAAATCAGTTTATGCAATTTCTTGCATGGACTTCTAATTATTCATCTAATATTAACCTTCAAATATATTACCTAAAATTTAAAAATACTTTAAAAGATTTAACATATGAAGTAGATAAAATACTGGATAACATAAATGCAGCACGTTTCGGATTAATGTCCCGATCGATTCTTGATCGAGCAGAAATAGAGCAAAATTTAATAGGTTTTCATGAATTGCAAGAACTATTCATCTCCGTATTTGCGAGAAAGGATAATGATATTGTTTATATTGTTCTAAATATTCCCATATTCTATGATAACTCTGTTCCAACATATTATTTGCGTACTGTACCTACAAGTAATTTTACGAAAGTCGATATACCAGACCAAGTCGTAGTTAAGTTTAACAATCACTATTATAATGAAAATAAATATATAAAAAATTTAAAAAACCCAATTAATTGTGAACATACATGTAAACTTATTAGAGTTAATAATCATACATACATTGAAGAAATAGAAAATGGAATTTTGTTAGTACAAAACTTTTATGATAAAATAATACACAATTGTAATGAAAAACAATTTCAAATATTTGGTACCTTTGTAATAAACTTTAATAAATGTTCAGTACAATTAAACGAAAAATTATATACATACAAATAAAATTGTAAACTTTAATCATAAATTAGTAATATCACCACCACTACTTTTAAACTATACGAAATATGAAGTAAACTTTGACGATATAAAACTAGAAAAGGCTGAAAACATAAAAAGGATTGAATTAATTGAATTTAGACATAAACGTAATACAGTGATTTCTACAGTAACAATTTTACTTTTTATTGTCATAATAATAACATGTATTTTCTTATATTTTAAATTTAAAAATGGAAATATTAAAGTAAATATAAACTCACCTGCAGAAAAACTTGCACAAAAATTTGATAGATTAGAAAAGAAACGTGTCAAATACGAAAAAGAAAGAGATAAAATTACCTTTTCACCTGAATCAGGAGCTTCAGTCTAAGTGGGGGGGAGTTATGGCAACACCATAATACCTACCTCTAATCATATCTAAGAATCATTGTAATTCATAATACTTACCTCTAATAATATCTAAGAATCATTATACACCATAATAAATGTAATAATTTCTAAGAATCATTATAACATGAAAATCAACTCTCATATAACGTAATTAATTCAAATCTTTCAACAAGAGATTTTAAAGCTCATGTCCACTTAATGAATTGCATATAGTGAAACTTGCATAAGCCGGAACCCTAATAACGCGGAAACCTGTCTAAGACGCAAATAATTGCCAGTCCCAAAGTTTAAGTCAAAATAATCCATATATATTGACTTGCATAAGGCGGAACCTGTGTAACGCGAACCCGGAAACAAAACACAGGAAAATTTTTATCTCGTGGGACCTATATAAGACGGAAATCTTCTTCGAAGTTTTTTTTTTGTTTTGATTATTTTTGTTTTGTTCCCTTCAATTAATGAAAACCGAAGAACAAATGCACGCAGCTCAGTTTGAGAAATAGAAACGCCAGAAAAATGAAGCTCTCTCCGCTCTCCGCTCTCTGAAGAACAAGAAGAAGAAGAAATAACGTGCAAAATTAACATGTTTCGGTTCCGAACGGCTAAAAATAGAACGGGCGAGAGTGAACCGACTAGATTGTTTATACGGAAGGTTTTGATTTTTGACTGTTGTTCGCCATCCAAGTTTTGTTAATTGTTTTAGAGTATACCAAAGGTTAGGCATTTAATCTTACTAAATCAAAAAGTTGTTGAATTTAATGATAATCTGTATTTCAGTAAAAATGTCGAAAAAGTTAAATACACTAACCTTAAAGGAAAAAATAGAAGTAATCGATGGAAAAGAAAATAATGGCTTGTCGATTAAAGATCTTCAAAACAAATTCAAATGTGGGAAGACACAAATTTATGAAATTCTGCGGAATAAAGAAGACATTAAACTACAATGGACGGCGACTGATAATTTGCACATCAAAACGAAAGCAAGAGTCACGGGAAATGAAAAAATCAATGAAGCTACTTTGCGATGGTTTGCTGCAGCTCGTGCAAAAAACTTGCCTATTTCTGTACCAATTATTCAGGAAAAGGCTAAAGAAATTGCTAGAAAGTTTCACTGTATTGATTTTAAAGCCGCTAATGGTTGGCTTGCCAGTATTAAAGCACGCCACAAAATCGTTTTCACCAATGTTTGTGGGGAAGCAAATGATGTGTCAGCAGTTACGACCGAAGAATGGACCGAAAAGTTGAAAGATCTAACAGCAGGATACGATCCTAAGGACATTGCTAACGGCGATGAAACGGCTTTATTTTTTCGCGCCTTACCAAACAAGGCGCTATCTTTTAGAAAGGAAAAATGTAGTGGTGGAAAGCAGTCCAAAGAACGGCTAACAGTGTTGTTGTGCGCATTTGCTGACGGATCCTTTCAGAAGCCTTTGGTGATAGGGAAAGCGCTTAAGCCACGATGCTTTCAAAATATCGATAAAGAAAAGCTCCCTGTAATATGGCGGGCTAATAAAAAGGCTTGGATGACAACATCAATAATGGAAGAATGGCTTTTACAATTTAATAGTGAAATGAGGCGGCAAGGTAGAAACGTCTGTTTATTTTTGGACAATGCAACCTCGCATCCAAACCTCAAACTGTCAAATGTTAATTTGATTTTCTTTCCACCAAACACAACGAGCGTGTCTCAAACTATGGACCAAGGACATATTCAGTGTTTCAAAACGCATTACAGAAAACGAATACTTTGTCGGTTGGTTGCAAGTATTGAGGAGTGTAATAACGTGTCTGCATTAACAAAATCCATTACTTGGCTTGACGCAATTTATTGGATTAAGCAAGCTATCGCGAATATTCCGAAAAGCTGCATTCCAAACTGTTTTATCAAAGCTGGCTTCGACTTGGGAATAATGGAATCTATACCAGTTGTGGATAATCTAGGCAGAGACATATTCTCGCTAATGCTAGCAGCTGACATTGAAGAAGTTTCAGTCGTCGATTATGTGAATATTGATTCCAGTGCTTATACTGAAACTGATGTAATTGACTTAGAGCAAATCGTATCATCAGTTGCTGAAAATGAGCAGGATTCATCTGAAGACGACGCCGACGACAATTTACAGGAAGTTTCGAAATTTGCAGTTTTAGCTGCTTTGAAAACGATTCACTGCCATGCTGCGAATACGAATAATACGAGTATGATATCTCAGGTGTTCGAGTGGAAAAAACAGGTTGAAGAAGATATTGTTTCCAAAAGCGCGAAGCAGTCACTAATTACAAATTATTTTATATGAATAAAAAGATAAAAAGAAAATTGAGCTGACCTTGTTTTTTAATTTTAATTATTTTTTATTGAAATTGAATTTATTTTTTGTGTGAATTGAATTTAATTAAATGTATCTATTATTAAAAGAAATTTAATGTTTTTTTATTGCCAATTCCGCATTGCATTATGTAAACCTAATAACACGGAATCCTGTATAAGACGGACATATTACTCGGTCCCGTGCGATTCCGGCTTATGCAAGTTTCACTGTACAATTTTGTCAGATCAAATCTGTCACCAAGAACTTTTAAAGGTACTTAAGTGCACGGAAAAAGAACGCGAAATATCCATTTGTCATATCCATTACGATTTTGTATAAACAAAATCTAATCTGTATTTTAAAAGGTTAAAATTGATTTTCATCTTTATGATAGTTGAGTCTGAATTTACCATCTGAACTAAAAGGTCTTAATTAAAAAGTAATTTATAAAATTGTAAAATTAGTATTTCTTTTCGTCGTCCCCATAACTTGCTGGAGTAAAACCGTGTTGTTAAAATTCGCAATCGGTTTTTTTAAGATCTTTTAGAAAATTGCGATTTAGGTCGTGATATAGTGTTTCAAAGGAAAAAAATAATAATAAAAATAAATAAATCGGATATTTAAAATAGAAAAAACATATACATATATGTGGTTTGAATAATTCAGGATTATTAAAAAAAAAAAATTAAATTATTAATTAAAAATGGCGGATCGGGTGAGCGTTAATGTCAACAATATCGGATCTGTGGCGAGGCAGATTGTAAGGAGCTCGAAGTCACCAGATGTAAGTAAAACCGTTGATATTTTTTGTTATGGACCCTCGCTACATTCGCAAGTGTGAACATGAAGAGGGAATAGAAATGGAAAAAATTATTATGTAATTATTAAATGTTTTCTCAAAATTAGTTTAAAAAGTTTTGGATACCAGCGTTGTTACGACTGGGGGTCGTCTCGTCTGGAAGGATGTCTGAGTCCATCGGTTGTTACTCCGTTAACGAAAAGTCATTGATTTTACTCTTATTTCTCTTTATTCACTGCTTAAAAATTCCATTTTATAAAAATACATAAACAGATTAACTGCGTGTAGCGAACTAGTACCTTCGAACTGCGTATTACCAACTGCCTGGTCTTAACAAACTGAGATAGTGCAGAACTTCCAACTGTAGTTCCGATATTGATCAACTGTCTATTACCAACTACTGCCTAATACTAACTGCCTACTGTGGTCTTAACAACTGCCTCGAGATCAGGTTATCCTGATCTACAGTCAAACTTCCAGAAGTCGAACGTATATAACTCGAATTTTCTATAACTCGAGCTAAATCAGGTGTCAATAGCATTTAGAGAGCAAATTGTATAAAATGTCACTTTCATAAGTCGAACTTCCATAACTCGCATTTCTCCATAAGTCGAGTAAAAAACTGGCACGCGTATTCAATAAGTCGAATAATTCGGGGAGATTCCTGTTAGCGGAGAAAATTTTTGTTTCTTTTTTTTTGGGGAATCCCTCATTTTCTCCCATCAAAGTAAGTGGTTTATTGTTTTGGGTTTTTATAGTTGGGGAGGTCCCTATTTATAAAGAAATGTGCACCAAGCGGCAACCGCTTGGTGCACATTTCAGTTGCGCTTGTAAGTAAACACGAATTCAGTTTGCGTACTACGGTATATTAACACAAAATCGGTTTTTCATGGCGTCGAAACGTGTTCTAAAAAGTTTGTCAATTGACGAAAAGTATAAATTAATTCAAGAAATAGAAAGTGGATTAAAGAAAAAGGATGTAGCTTTTAAATACGGTGTTCCGGCGAGTACAGTTTCAACGATTTTAAAAAATAAGGACACAATTATCGCATCAGTTGAATCTGGTGCTGGATGCAGCAAAAGAATTAAAAATCCACTATTCACAAATGTCAATAATGCAGTTTTCAATTGGTTTAAAGAAGCAAGAAACCAAAACATGTCCATATCTTCAGGAATTTTAAAGGAGAAGGCATTGGAATTTGCGAAGCGGTTTGGAGAAAACGATTTTCAGGCAAATACTGGTTGAAAAAATTTGCTATCCTGAAATTTTGTTTTTTCGCTTTTCATGACTAAATTAGCCTAAAAATTCAAAAAAAAAATACATCCCGCCGTCCGCCGTACAGGACTTATATCTCCGAAACCGTTAAAGGTAGAATGTTCGTTTTTGGGTGGATTGTTGATTGGGTAAGTGAGCTCTATTTTCTAAATTTCGTGGGGTGTTAGGTGGAAGGGAGAGGCGGGAGGAGGGAAAGAGTCAAAAACTACACTTGCTAATATCTCCACCACGAATTCACATAGGAAGTTGAAAATCAGTAAGGATATAGAGAGGCTTGTGAGACAAACTTTGCAAATAGTTTAATTTTTTTCTTCATTGGCGTCCGAAAAGTGGGGGGTAAAAACAAATTGTCGGTCGAATTGTTTTTTCAAATGATTATATTGTTATAGATCTGGCAACCACGCAATATTGATCTTTCGGGAATATGCCAGAATTTTATATAACAGTCCTCCAATATGTAAAAAGCCAGTATAGTCGAGACACACAATCGAAGACATACACCACGGCAGGTTCGACAATTAGGGAAAAATGGAATAAAGGCACGAAGCTGTAAGACGGGAGTCAGTCATTCAGCGACATCTATCGGTAGACGCGAACCGGTGCAAGAACGCGATAGAACAATATCGGCGGTGGTGCCATATAGTGCGAATTAAGTTAAAGTGCGAATAAAATAAATTATCATTTATTTTTAAACGAATTGTGTTTTACTTGAAATCCCGGCGAACCCCTAGCTCGCAACAATTGGTGTCAGAAGTGGGATTTCAAGGATAAATTCGGGTTAAAAATCGCGAGTGAAATTAAAATTCTCGAACGGATAATTTTGTGAGAGCGAAAAAGTGAAACTAAAATTCTCGAACGGACAGTGAGAATTTTGTGAAATCGAAATTAGTGAAGTAAATTTAAGTGAATCGCGGAAAAACTTGATATAATCGGTAGTGAAAATGCCGCGTTATCTAAAGGACTTAAAATTAACGGAGCTGAAGGAAGAGCTCGGTAGACGCGAGTTATCTACGACAGGGAACAAGTCTGAACTTGTCAGCCGTATGATCGAGACACTTGAGGCTGAGGGTGAGGATGCAGATAGTTTTGAGTTCCAAATCAAAGAAGCTCGTGGAGAGGATGCTCTAACACAGTTAATGCAACAAACGATGAACAAATTAGATCAACAATCTGCGGACATGAATCAGAAATTAGATCAACAATCTGCGGTCATGAATCAGAAATTAGAGCAACAATCTGCGGACATTAATCAGAAACTAGAGCAACAATCTGCGGACATTAATCTGGAATTAGATCAGACCTCAAAGGACCTCAGCCAAAAATTGGAGCTGCAAAATAATAAAATAGACACCATGGGTAAGGCAATAGAAGAAAACGTAGAGAAGAAACTTTGAATCTTCGAAGAAGAAATCGAACGCATAAAAAGGGACTTCGATAACGTGAAAGCGACTGGAGTCATCAAGACAGAACATGTTACGCACAAGGGTCTCAAAGCTCCAATCTTCGATGGACAAACACCGTGGGCTATTTATAAGACCCAATTTGAGGCTGCCGCAAGAAACAATCATTGGAATGATCTGGAACGAGGAACGGCTCTTATATTGACGCTAAGAGGTCAACCAGCAGAGGATCTTCAAACGATTCCGCAGGAGCAACAACAAGATTTTTCAACGTTAGTCCAGACATTGGATCTTCATTACGGCAGTGACCACATGCGAGAGATCTACAAAACACAGCTGTACAACCGAACCCAAAAGAATGGTGAAACACTTCAAGAGCTGGCACGCGATATTGAACGATTCACAATATTATCGCTCCCAATGCGCAAACAGAGCAACGCAACGATACAGCTGTTTTCGCATTTAACAATGCTGTACAGGACAAAGAGCTGCAACAGGCGTTAAAATTCGCAGGTAAGAAAACGATTGGCGAAGCCTTAGTATATGGGCTGACGTTCGAAGCTGCCAAGCAAAGCTCGCGGAGTAACTATCGAGTCCGAGCAATAGCAGAAGAGTGTGTGTGTCAGAAAGCAGAGCACACCAAGCGGAGCGAAGGATCTGGTGCCTCCCGATGCTGGAATTGTGGACAGCAGGACACTTGAGACTCGACTGCCGTAAACCAGAAAAGCGACCAACCATTGTTCCGGCTGCGCTGCTAAACAACGCGAAGGTAGAGATCGTGAAGGTAAATCTTGGTTAAGAACTAGTCGTCAGAGTTCAAATCTTACACACGGTTTTGATAAAAGACACCGGAGTCGATCGAAAACCCCAAGTCGGCAAGACCGATTGCGACAAGAACAATACATCGGAAAAGATCAGGGAAGCAAAGATAGGCATTCGAATAAGGATCGCGAACGAACGGTTGGAAGTCGTGACGGTCAAGTACTTCATGCGAATGAACGTGCCAAGTCCGAACATGAGAAGGGACGTGTTCGAGAAGATCGCGAAAGGAAGAATGCGGAACGTGAAAAGAAAGAGCAAGAACGGAAATTGCATGAAAAGGAAAGTAAACGTGCTGCCAAGGAGGAGAAGGAGCGCAAAAAGGACAAGGAGAAAGAACGCGAACGTGAGAAGGAAAAAGAAGCCGAAGAAATCATTCAGAGGCATGGAAGGACGAAATGAAACGGCCTGAGTGGGAAGACATCTCTCAATTCAGCGAAACCTTAAAGTGTTATAGGGCACAATGGAACTTTCTTCACCTAGACGGCTTATTATTAAAACGGAAATGGGAAAACGCTGAGGGAAAATCGTATCACATGCAAACCATGGAGGTACCTCCGGTGGGCATTTGGGTAAATAGAACCTTGGCAAGATACTAGAAAGGTTCTATTGGATCCATCTCCGAGATGATGTCGAAAATTGGTGCCGTAAATGTACTACGTGTGCATCGAGTCAGGGCCCACAACGCAGATCAAAGGGAGAAATGCAACAATACAACGTGGGAGTCCCATTTGAGAGAATTGCTGTGGATATTGCTGGACCATTTCCGGAATCAGAAAATGGTAATCGCTACATTCTAGTGGTCATTGATTATTTCAGCAAGTGGCCTGAAGCCTACGCAATTCCAAACTAAGAAGCAGTAACCGTCGCAGAACAAATTGTTACCACGTGAACTACACTCCGATCAAGGGCGCAATTTTGAATCTCAAATATTCAATCACGTGTGCCAAATGCTGGGAATAAACAAAACCAGGACAACTCCATTACACCCACAGTCCGATGGAATGGTGTCGAGATAAAATTGACTTGGCGACCGACCGCATGAAGACGAGGTATGATCAACGGGCGAATTCATCAGGATTCCAAGAGGGCAATTTGGTTTGGTTATACAATCCTAAACGATAGAAGGGCAGATCGCCGAAACTACAGCGCAACTGGGAAGGCCCTTACCAGATCATCAACCGGTTAAATGATGTCGTCTATCGGATTCAACTACATCAAAACCTCGTACTAAAATGAAAGTGGAAACATCTCGATCGACTAACAAAGTACCATGGTGCTATTGAGGAAGTGAACGACTCTGTTCGGGACGAACAGGGACTAAGGAGAGGGTAATGTTATAGATCTGGCAATGATCTTTCCCGAATATGCCAGAACAGTCCCTAATATGTAAAACGCCATAATCAAAGATCTAGAACCTTCCAGTATAGTTGAGACACACACCCGAAGGTTTGAGAATTGAGAAAAACTTTTATACGGGAGTCAGTCATTCAGCGACATCTGTGGAAGAACGCGAACCGGTGCAAGAACGCGATAGAGCAATATCGGTGGTGCCATATAGTGCGAATTAAGTTAAAGTGCGAATTAAGTCAAAGTGCGAATAAATAAATATCACTTATTTTTAAACGAATTGTGTTTTACTTGAAATCCCGGCGAACTCCTAGCTCGTAAAAATATGTATATATTTGAGTTATAAAATCAAGAAAAAACGGTTGCATTTGGCGTAGCAGAAAGTTTTGTTTAATCAAGACAATGCACCACTTCACACATCTGTAATCGCGATGGCGAAAATCAATGAGTTCGTATTGCTTCCTTACGCACCCTATTCGCCAGATTTAGTGCACTTGGATTATTTTCTGTTTCCAAACTTGAAAAAATGGCTCGGTGGTAAAAGATTTGACAAAAATGAAGAGGTTGAGTCTACGGTTGATGGGTATTTTGAGGAGTTCGACGATTCTCACCATAAACAGGGTATTTAAGCTATTGATCACCTCGAGAAGATTGGAAGCGAGGACTTCAGGATGCCAGGGCCCGATTCAGGCTGTCGCGCCAATGATGATTACAATAAATTTTGAAAAATTATCAACTTCATCTCCCCCATATAAATTCCACGAAATTTCGAAATTTCAATTAATTTTTTTTCTTTGAAACTCTTAAAGCTTCGACTTGAAATTTTGGCAAGGTATTATAATGCGAATATCATTAAGGTGGAAATTTTTTTTATTTTGATCCGTATACTCCTTCCACCCTCTCCCATATAAATGCATAATTTTGGTATGCATTTTATCGATTCCTATTAAAACTAGAAAAGTAGAATCAAAAATTCTACCAGAATTTATCACTTAATAATTGCAATATATGTTTAAAAAATATCGGAAGTACAAATTGAAACCCGCCGTTTCCCAATATACGTTTCCCAATGGTCAACAATGGAGGACCAGAAACGTTACATAGTAAAATTAGGCATCTGTCAATAACTCTTCATCATTAGATTTGTGAAGTTTCATCGGCTTCATATTCTTTTTTTTGCGCGAGTATTTCGAAGTTTGAGCCAAATTAGCATCATTTGAGGGAAGTTTTGCTTTTTGCCTTCAATTAAAAAAAATCTGTGGCTGAGGCGCATTGTTCAAACTTATGGGAAGGGAGCGGTCAAAAAGTTTGAAGACGCAAAATTGGAGCCATAACTGCACGAGCATTCATGCCAAACGTAACAAAAACTTGCAGATTCAAAATGTTCAAACGATGAGTCATTTCACATCGTTTGAACATTTTGAGAATGATACAAAAGTAAGGAATTTGGGTGCCATACGAGTTGAAGCCAAGAAACGTCGAACGGCGTTTTTTCACATGCGAATAGCTGCTCCAACGGTAAAAAATGAAGGGTTTCTTGCATCACATCGTCATGGGTGATGAGAAGTGGATCTATTACGATAGTCCAAAGGCTAGCTTCCCTTGGTATCACAGGAGCAATGAAAACAGCGGCAATGGAAATGTTCCTTAACATTCCTCCGATACATATCCAAATAGAAAAGGAAGCTATCAAAGGAGTGTTACGCATACAGGAGAAGAACAATTATAAGTCAGGAGATTTTAGAGGTCACCTCAAAATCCTAAAAGACCCAAAAATAGAGGTTATAACTTCCACATTATCGGACGCGATGCCAACAAAATTCAACTTTGAAACCCCCTTCAAAGTTATAATCAGAGAACGCAAGGACTGGCAATCCATGCTACCTGAAATAGTAGAGGGATCAACCATCTGGTATACAGATGGCTCTCTCACCTCTGAGGGGACAGGAGCCGGAGTCAAAGGTCCTAACTTCTCGGTGGCAAAACCACTCGGTAAAGAAGCCACAATCTTCCAGGGCGAACTAATTGCAATGGAGCTATGCATCCAATATAAGGAGAGCTCATCGCAATAAATCCATTTATATCCTATCGGATAGTCAGGCCAAAGCTCTAGCATCCAATAAACACGGATCGAACATAGTATGGGAATGCCTTCAAAACCTAATCACCCTGGGGAAAAGGAATAATGTAACCTTAATGTGGGTACCAGGACACATGGGAATTGAGGGAAATGAAGAGGCTGATCGCCTGGCAAAAAACGGCGCAGAAACAAATTTTATTGGTCCAGAGCCATTCTGTGGAAAACCAAAAGGGTACTCCAACCCCATACTCAAAAAGTGGGTAGAAAAAGAACATAAAATCTACTGGAATAGACTTCCAGGCTTGTCAATTTCAAAAAAACTGATCCTACCACAAAAAAACAGAGTTAAGGATATTCTAAAATTCAGCAAGAAGGATATTAGTACTCTAATCGGCCTAATGACGGGGCACAGTGGAGTAAACCACCACCTCAAAAATATGGGATTAGCTGAAACCGACATTTGTCGCCTTTGTCTCGAGGACTCAGAAACGACACATCCTATGTCACTGTGAAGCAGTAGTTAGGAAAAGACACAGTCTTCTTGGAAAGGGTTTCCTTTGTACGGAGGAACTAGCCAATACGGCTCCCTTAAAGATTCTCAAATTAGCTAAAGCTATTGAGATATAACAGGGTGAAGGGGCTATAAACGCACAATAGGCCAAGAAGGTCGCAGTGCTCTCACGCGTTCGCCTAATAGTAATAAATAAATAAATTAGGATAATCGAAAGCGAAAAAAAATCGTGGAGATCGACGGCCAAGCCTAACATCTATGGCTCGAAAATCATGCTGTGTATTTGGTGGAACCAGCTTGGCGTGGTGTATTACGAGCTGCTGCAACGGTATGAAACCATCACGAGAGATCGCTGTAAGAATCAACTAATGCATTTGAGCCGAGCATTGAAGGAGAAACAGCCACAATGAGAAGGGAGACACGACAAAGTGATTTTTCTGCGCGACAACGCTCGGCCACATGTTGCTCACGTTGTAAAAACCTACCTGGAAATACTGAAATGGAAAGCCCTACGTCATCCGCCGTTTTCTCGAGACATCGTCCCTTCCGACTACCTATTTCGATCGATGACGCATGGACTGGCTGAGCAGCACTTCCATTTTTACGAAGAAGCGAAAATTGGTCGATTCGTGGATCGGCTCAAAAAAAGAGCAGTTCTTTCGATGCGGAGTCCGTTATCTGCCAGAAAGATGGGAAAAAAGGTGTGGCTAGCGATGGGCATCTATTTGAAAAATAAATATTAAACCATTTTTGCACAATATAGGCTCGAATTTTTAAAAAGAAGCTGTTTACAATTTGTACTCCCAATATCGCATCACTCTCATACGAACTTCTATATTTGAAATTCAAGAAAAACATTTCCCGTTCGAACGTACAAGACTTTGAGAGAGATGTTGACAAGCAGTTCCAAACTTATACAAAACCTTACACTTCCCTTGCCACCTCTCATACAAATGCCCCGATTTGCGAATAAAACGTCCAATTTCTTTGAAAATCATAAAAACTACCAATTTTAAATTCAGCACGAAACATGCTGCATACCACGTTCGGTGCCATTTTCCCCCCTCTCCGGATACCACCTCCCATACAGAAGTCATAATACACTATTCGAAAGAATTTGAGATGACATATTTTCCGGCACATTAAACTCTTTCCCATTTCATCTAGAGTATGATAATTCTGTTATGTTTGTACTCTAGACGAAATCTGAGAGCGTTATAAGTTTGCTGTAAAGTTTGTAACGCTAAAAAATAAGGCTCGGAGATAAAAATTAATGATATAGAAATTAATATTACTCAAAAATCGCAATGATCTCCGTCAGCCCGTCCGTCCGTCCGTATGTTCGCTGTCTAGCTTGAGAACACGTTGAGCTAGAACGTTCAAATCTTGTTGTTTCTGGCAAAAAAGTAAGGTGAAGTTCGTGAACGGGCCAAATCGCTCCACCCCCTCCCATGCAAAATGATACATTATCGATATTTGACAGTAAGTCGATTTTCTCGAAAAGTCTAAAAGATATTGATCTGAAATTTGGAATAATATTATTTTTATACTAATTTCGATCTACGGTATAATAATGATTTGAATCCCCTACTCCTTCTACCATCTCTCATATAAACTGCACTTTTTCACGAAATACTATAAACCAATTTACTCAGTACGTAAAAAATTTATCAAGCTGAAATTTTGAACAAAATATTGTTATAAATCTGCCCTTCTACGACGTTCTCAGAAACATCTAGAAAAGTCCGTCAACATGCAAAACGCTATAAACATGTTTCTAGCAATGTCCAGTAAACTCCAAAGGGTAGGCAATTAAATTTCTAGAATAGTCGAGACATACACCCGGGAACATCTACGATCGCAACTTCTAGAACTGGCAACAATTGTATATAAACACGAAGCTCTCAGACGAGCTGTTAGTTAGTTCAGCAACTTCTGCGAGAGAACTTGAACCGATACAAGAACGCGATAACAGTGGTGCCGTATAGTAAAAGTGTAAACTAAATTAAAAGTGCGAATTAAAGTGAAACGTGCGAATAAATAAAATTATCTATTATTTTTTTAAACGAATTGAGTTTTCTTTGAAATCTGGCGAATCCCCTAGCTCGCAACAATATTTATTTAGAATTATTAGTAAGACCAAAAAAAATTTAAGATTCAAGATTCAAACTTCTATTGAGACTTACTTACTAACAATTCATGTGACTTAATCTTACGATATGAAAGAAATATTTGTTGATTATTTTTACTTATATCTAACAAACTGTAAATTTATTTATAACAATATTTTATTTATAATCCAATTTTCGGTATATATAAATGAATATAAAAAGTGTACTTGCTCAAGGTACTTAGAAAGAATTTAGTCTATAATGACAAAAATAATTTAACTTAAAACTAAACTAAACATAGAAAAGATAAACGGAATAGAATAAAAAAGAACCGTAGCTGTGAGAAAAAATAATCGGGAAGGAAGAAGGATGAAAACCTGATCAGTTGGTACCTTTCAATGAATGGGGCTTTATCCGCGGTAGATATTACTGTCCACTTTGGTAAAGAAATTTAATTGCTCTGAATTGGTACTAACGGGCTGAAAGAGGATATCCGAGTTTCGATGGATTATTCCAATAGGAGATGGATAATAGTGACTGGACAGAGAATCATTACAGTTTTGCCAGTAGATTTCTTTAACGAGAGGATTTAGGTGCACAGCCACCCTGTTGACTGCAGATTTAGCGAGTTCAACCATGTACTTCATTAAAGGAGTGATGTTCGTATGTTTATAATAGTAGGAATTACGGTTATATTTTTTATTAGGCCTACGAAACTTAGACACACAATGGCGTAGGATTTTCCTTTCGAAAATTTGGAGTTCCTCGGAGACAATCGATGAAATGAACATCCACGTGACAAAAGCATATGTTAAAACAGGTCTTATTAGGGTCTTATACATTAAAATTTTCGTTGCGCATTCCAACTCCTTTGATTTTAGAAGTGGGCTCAAGAGAGCAGCAGTAATTTTAGCTTTGTGTAGTCCATACCTTGCATGGTAATTATATTTTAACCTGTGATGTAGTTTTATGCCTAGATATTTTATTTCGTTCTTAAGCGGAATATTATTTCCCTCAAGGGATAAGGTAATCTACTTGCTCTCTTGGACGATGCGGCGAGGACCCTTACCGCTGGCATTTCTAAAGCATATAAGCTCACATTTCCCAGTGTTAATTTTTATTCCCCACGTTTTGTAGAAATTATTTGCAAGATGAATGTGGTTTTTAATTGCGTCAATTGCGGTCTGAGGATGTTTTGCGTTCGCGACTAGTATTGTGTCATCCGCGTACATGATGGCCGAACTCATTACATTGGACTCTTCTTGAAAACTGTTTGAGGTTTGAGATAAAAGCATCGGAAAATCGTGTAAATAGAAATTGAACAGTTTAGGACCGATTATTGACCCCTGTGGAACGCCAGCATTTACTGCGACCATTCTAGATTTCTTTGAATTAATTTCAATGAACATCTTACGGTTGCTTAAGAAACTTACTATAGTTCTCAGCAGGACATTAGGACATTTGGCTTCAATCAATTTATAGATAAGTCTCTTTGTCCATACAGAATCAAAAGCCTTTTCTAAGTCCAGTGCACAGGCCACAGTACATTACCTGGATCTCAGGTTTTGTATAATAGTGTTCTGGAGGTGGAGGACTGCGTGCTCTGTTGAATGTGATTTTTCAAATCCAAATTGTGTACTGGGAATAAGGTTAGAGCAGAAGACTTCTAATTTGGTAAGTAGATTCTTTCAAAGATTATACCCATGTTGGATAAAAGGGAAATCGGTCTAAGATTTGATATTTCATTAGATGAGTTATTCTTAAGAATGAGCTCGAGTTTTGCAGTTTTCCATAATTTTGGATAGTAACCATTATTGAGACAGTTGTTTATGATAACGTTTGGCTTATGTGCTAGTTGTGATGAGCATTTGCGCAAAACGAAGTTTGCGATGCCATCTGGACCCGATGATTTTTTCCTGTTAGCCGTTTTAATGAGCTCTTCGATAAGTTCTTCCGTTGCAAAGAACTCTCGCAGCTCAGGATTTGAAACTGACTTAGCACTACATTCAACGGAAAATTGGGTTCTGATAAAAATTCGCGCAAGCTTCAATTTTGTCTTCCACGGATAAATATTCTGCACCGTTGTTTGTAATTGAGTCCCTGGCAATATTGAATTTTCCTGATATTCTACCTGTAATTTTGTTAATTTCACTAAAGGCTGTGTGAGAAGGTTTTATGGCATTAAGTCTTTTTTTGAAAGACTCATTTAAGTCGGATTTAACTACGCCCCTAATGATTGTATTTAGACATTGAAGATTTGCGTTAAGGCTCTGGTATTCTATACCTATATATTCACTCTATTGAAATTTCTATGTTAGATTCTTTTAAGTTTTCTTAGCCATATTCTACGAATCCGAAAGAGTTTCAGGGTAAGACTTGACAGATTTTTGTATCTCATATTTTTGCATACTAAAACTTTGGAATGCACTGTCGTGGTGGAATTAATACCGTCCGTGATTTTGGCGATAAACTCTTCTATTTCTAAATTGGATAAATTTCTCTCATCTGGAATTTCGAAATTTAATGCTGATATGAGATCGTTCTGGAAATCCTCCCAATAAGTATCTCTATATGTGGTATAGGTGCGAGGAGTTTCAACAAAGGGATCAAAGTGTAAAAGCTTTATTGTCAGCCAAATTGCAAAATGATCTGATGCCGCTGGCAGAGTAAAGCAAGAGTAGTTGGCACAATGAAGCGTATCCAACATGTGATTAGAAATTAAAAAGAGATCTAAGAACGATGAGGAACGTGGAAATGTTGGGCTAACGGGATTGATAATGTCCATTTCGAGGAAGGCTCTATTTCTCATCCAAGCGTTTAAATGGTTACCGTTAACGTTTCTTTCCGAGTCACCCCAATTTTCATGTCTGGCGTTAAAATCCCCTCCTAATATGCAGCCATCGAATTGTCTAGAAAGTCTTAAAAGTTTGTCCAAGTCGTTAATGATCCTGCCCCCTAATCCACGAGGTATATAAATGGCCCCAACGAGCAATTTTTTGGTAATTCCATTTCTAACTATATACGGGACACAAGCTAACGATGCTAGAATATTGGTAAAAATAAACGAGACTGGTGAGGACTTGATCGACTCTCGAATTAGGATGGCAGTTCCTTGACCTTGATCATTTCTATAAAAATTATAATTTTTTATACTAAGCCTATGCCTCGCGTTTAAATGGGTCTCCGATAAAAGAGCAGCCATAGGGTTGTTTTGTTCAAGTGCATTTTCAAGAGTTGCCCTTCTATCATGAGCAACTAACGAGCTAACATTTAGAGAATATATTTTTAATAAATTCATGGTTTTGACGTCAATTTCACCACAAAGTTCAAGTACGCCATAATTTTTTCCTCACTGGAGTTCAATTTAATGTAATTCGGCCAGACGAGTTTAATCTCCTCTAAAGGTTTTGCTAAGGAGATCCCGAAAAGCATCTTGGATTCATTCAAAAATGAATTCAGAAAACCGTTGTTAGATGTTTCACAAGTATTTGGTTGTCCGTGTCTTATCCCATTTACAACCCCAGCATAAGACCTTTCCGGAGAGACAAAATTGTTTATTGCATGTGCAACAAAATTTTTATTGTTAGTCGCTTTTTGGGCTGTAGTCAATTTCGCAAGTTCAAGTTTTTTCTTATGTTTAAGATATACTTCACACTTTGAGTAATTGGATAGATGGCCTTCCTTACCGCAGTTGATGCAAAGTGGTAGCGAAGGAGAGTCCCCTTCCTTAGCCCTAAGGCATTGATCTTTTCTTTCATGTCCCTCTCCGCATTTTGCACAGCGTTTGGGGTTAGCACAATTAACTGACAAGTGACCGAAACGCTGGCAGCGAAAACATTGAATCAATCCTTTTCTTTTCGGTTTCTCCCAAATCGTTTTTTGACAAAGCACATATGTATCTCACGCGGAGAATTTTTCGTATGTCTTCATCACCTCTCAAAAAAATGTGGAAAATATTCAAGTTTACGTTCTCTTTTCGGGACCAAGGCGTACTAAATTTTTCTACCTTCAGCACCTGAATCGAAGCATCTATCGCTTTCAAATCTTGCTCTACTTCTTGTGTGCTGTAGTCAGTACAAATGCCTTTCAAGAGTACTGAAAATGTTCTGAATTCACGCGGAGTGAAGGAAAACGCGTCAGCACTGGTTGGTTTCAAGAGGTCAATAATTTCCCACTGCACGTTGGAATCGTCTACGTAAAGCTTTTGCTTATCTACACCTTGACTTAAACCTTTAAACTTAACTTCACTAGAAATTTTTTTTATCATCTCGATAACAGTTTTCCCTTTTAAGAATTTAATGAAAATAGGAGGACACCAGATGGTTTTCTGTCGTAGGGGCAAAGAATTAGCGGGTGGTTGGGAGCTGTTTCCCATATCACTTAGATTCCTAAGAGCACTAAACCTATTATAAAAAACATAACAGGAGTACGATTGGGCATAACGCCCAATCGTGCGATACTCTAGATGAAAGAGAAATTTTTGTATCTTAAGAAATTTTGTAGGGGAAGTGGTAGAGGGGATGACGACATTGATCTAATTTTTTCACATGACGCTAAGGTTGATATCAAAATGTTTTATGCAAAATTTAGGATTTAAAAATTTAATAGGTACTGAGAAATGTAGTGGAGTAGGTCAGTTTGTATGGGAGGTAATAGAAGGAGGGGCGAGTTTTTAATGATTTTTCAGATATAACTATAAACATCATGCTTTCGACATGTTTTAAATTGCAGATCAGTAGCATTCATACTTTTCAGGAAAATCGACTTTTTATAAAGTTGGGAAATTGTGTCATTTTGTATGGGAGGGGGTAGAAGGGGTAAAGCTAATCGTCTAAATTTTTTTCGGTTTTACTAATAATTCTAAATAAATATTTAGTGCACAATTTCAGCTCGATCAATTTTATACGCACTGAGTAAATTGGCTTAGAGCATTTCATGAAAAAGTGCAGTATGTGTGGGAGGTGGTGGAAGGAAGAGGAGGACTCAAATAACTTTTATACAGTAGATTTATGTCATCATAAAAGTAATATATTCCAAATTTAGGATCAATAGCATTTATATTATATTTTCGAGCAAATCCGTTTATTGTGAAATTACGAAGTTATGTCATTTGGTATGGGAGGGGGTAGAAGGGGTACAGCTAATCGTCTCATTTTTTTTAGTCTTACTAATAATTTTAAATAAATATTTCGTGCACAATTTCAGCTTGATAACTATTATACGCACTGAGTAAATTGGTTTAGAGCATTTCATGAAAAAGTGCAGTTTGTATGAGACGGGGTAGAAGGAGGGGGAAGACACAAATTATTTTTATAGAGTAGATTGGAATCATCATAAAAGTATTACATTCCAAATTTCAGATCAATGTCATTTGTACTTTTCGAGCAAATCCGTTTATTGTCAGATTGCGAAATTGTGTCATTTTGTCTGGAAGGGGGTAGAAGGGGTGGAGCGATTTGGCTCGTTCACGAACTTGACCTTACTTTTTTGTTAAAAACGACGTATACAAAATTTGAACTTTCTAGCTCAACGCGTTCTCAAGCTAGAGAGGACACGGACGGACAGACAGACAGACAGACAGACAGATGGACGGACGGACATCCGGTTTTGAGATTTTTGAGTGATTATATGAACTTCTGTATCATTCATTTTTTTCTCCGAGCTTTATTTCTTGGCGTTACAAACTTTGTGGCAAACTTATAATACTCTCAGATTTCATCTAGAGTATAATTACCGTCCGATTTTCTGGATTCCCCTGTAGCTTCTATGCGAGGTGCTTTCGATGCCTTTCTGTGTTGAATCGTTTTGAATCCGTTGGCTTCACTGTTAACTTCTTCGATACATTCCTTTAGATTTTCTCTAAGTGCTGCTAACATAGATTCGCCGGTTTCTGCTTTTTTTCTCTTCTTTCCATTGTGCGTCGAAGCCGGTTTGTGAGTACCGTAATCCGTATTTTGTACTTGTTCCCAGGTTGAGCCGGTGTTGTTTTGATCCCGCAATTCATCTGTATCGGCAGGAATCCTCCGCAAAATAACCTGAGGCACTTTAAGACTGTGCTCATCTCCCGTTTCGTCCATCTGCTCGGCTAGAGTCCCCTTTGAGGCCAGGGGAGGCCCTGGATCAAACATAGCTAAAATGCTATTATACTTTTTTTTTTTTGTGTGTTTGAAATTAAAAATGCGAATTCTTGCGCTGCGCGATGTGTTGTCGCTAAGAGCTGAACTCAGACTCAAAAAAAAAAAAAAAAAAATTAAATGATTAGCTTCACTCCTTCTACCCCCTCCCATACAATATGACACAATTTCATAACTTTTCAAAAAGTCGATTTCCCTGAAAATTTTGAATGCTACTGATCTGCGATTGAAAACATGTCATGTTTGTAGTTATTTCTGAAAAACTCACTAAGAACTCCCCACTCCTTCTACCACCTCCCATACTAACTTAATAATTTCACTAAATCCAATACAATAATTTTCTCTGTATCTATTAAATTTTTGAAGCTTAAATTTTCAATAAATCATTCTGACTCCCCATAAAAAATTTCTTAAAATTAAAAAATGTCTTTGTATCTGGAGTATG
Organism: Chorisops tibialis; assembly: GCA_963669355.1. NCBI lineage: Eukaryota > Metazoa > Arthropoda > Insecta > Diptera > Stratiomyidae > Chorisops > Chorisops tibialis. Next base: position 269,135,674 of record OY770263.1, read on the forward strand.
ATTGAGCCTTATGTACAATCGTAGTCCTGTTATGTTTTTTGCTAAATTTTACACTTTGAAAGTATAAATGTGCACTTTCGGTCAATCTTACACGTTCTTAAAGTTCTTAAAATGTGACACTAATATAATGAATATTTATTTAATTTCAATTTTTCAAAATAATATTCTTGAAATATGAGCTCGATCAATTTTGAGAAATTATTTTTTTTTTTCGGCACAAAGAAATAAGTGAGAAGAGCATCGTCATTCTTGCTTTCAAAAGATATCTGACTTCTTTTCAATTTGAAATTTTTTGAATTTTTTCATTCGCAAATAAATTTTTTTGAAATAAGTGTGTGTAATAAAAGATGTAGAAATTTGTTCGGTAGTTGTTGATCTAAAATTTTAAGTTTTTTTTACCAATTGGGGAATTTGGTTAATCCATATAATCCTGTTTCTATTCCAACCTACTTACCGATCGACTATATGAATATTTCCGTAGCCCTTGAATAAACCATGATATGCTAGCTATGAATGTAAAATAATTGTAATAAGTGCCATAAATTATTTGAAATTGCTAACCTCGAGATTAGTTACACGTTTCGGTACTATGCTAAATTTTTCATAGACATTATTTGGCAAACCTTGTATTATTGCTATTTTTAAAATATATAGGTAACTGTTTTTCAGCTTCCGCCAAAGATCGAAACACATTGAAATGATTTCGAATAAAGGTCATAGGCGCAATTTCATATGAATCTAGAATGGATCGAGCCTTCTACTAACAAAAAACCAACAGCTTATCTCATTTTTTTATTATGTAAAAGATTGCTACCTACAAATTAGCCATTGTAATTACCTTTCTAATATCTTGAAACAACAGTGAATTAGTTCATCTTTTTAAGCGATATGATTGAAGATTTCGTAGAGAAAGAAAGAAAAAAAGAGCAAAGTGCCGTCCATCAACATGAAATTCGTAGCTATAATATACCTGTGCGAAAATAAATAATCGTTCCCACTTAAAAACATCGAACTTAACCTTCCAAAACTGAAGGTCCATCTTGATCTTGTCGCGCTTTCGCACTATGGTCTTGCAAGAAAAAAAGCCACACACACGATCCGATTGATCTTGCGCTCTGATCTTGCTCTTGTGGTCCATACGCTGGTCATGAGTTATGAATGGGCTAGCCAGCAGCCGAAATCTCGCGGAACGAGTCAATCGACCCAAGGCAAAGTCGGTGCTGTAGTGTCTGAAAACAACAACCGTATCCAACGAAACATATCCATTAAGACTTAAAGACATGCGAAAAATCTGCAAACATTCGAATTTGATTTTCGATCAATACAAAATGCGAAAAAAAAAACGATTCACTTTGGAGACCTTGAGACTGCCAGACCCCGTTGACAGATTGTGGCTGCTGGACCCCAAAATTAAGAAAAAAACCCCCTTTGATTTTGATTTGATTTGATTTGGCAAATGGCTATCTTAAGCGAAAGCTTAAGATTGAAGATTGGGATTAGGTTTGTTGTGGCTCCGATGCAAGGATGGGTTGTTACGTCCACGTTGCGTAAGCGTTAAACGATTTATCTGACGATTTCTGTGAAGCTTTTCGATTGATTTTTCGCTGCTTGCGACGGTAAGCGATATTGAAATCCTAGAATATCATTTACTTCATAACTATAGTGTAATAGTAATCGCGTAGATTTGGTTTGGGAAACTGTCCAACGATGTTAAACGATTTATGTAAGTTGGATTAAGCCGATAGCTTCTTACTGTCTCCATATTGGGGTTAATCAGATTCCAGAAGGATGATATTGGACCACTTTTTTAGTTTCCGTAGTTACAGTTCGTGATCTCGCCATGATTACGGAAGCACTCGATCTATAGTTTTACGTAATAAAGTCACAATATTGAGTCATATCGATGTTTGAAAGATTTTTTCGAGGTCAATTTGCAATTTAGCATTTAAAATCGCAGCTTAAATTGTCAAATGAAATTCAAATTTCTCTACAACATCGAACGAGGGTCAACCAACAATTTTACTTTATTATTTTAATAATAAAGTATTGTAATCGACTTGGAAAAAAAAATTTACTACCCTGAAATTTTGTTTTTTCGCATTTCATGACTAAAATTTAGGCTATTTTAGTCATGAATGCAAAAAAAAACATAAAAGAATTATGACTGGGCTTAAAGCCCAATCATATGATACTCTAGATGAGATGGAAATGACTTTGATATACCGGCAAATATGTCATCTTAAATTCTTTCGAATAGTGAGAAGAGACTTTGCATGGGAGGTGGTAGAAGTAGAGGGGGAGGTTTGTATTCCTCCTATGTGACACCGAAAATGGCGTGTAAAGTGTTTCGTGCTGAATTTAAAATTTTTAGTTTTCATTATTTTTAAAGAAATTGGACAAAGTTTTCCAGAAATTGGGGCATTTGTATGGGAGGTGGTAGAGGAAGTGGAGCGTTTAAGATGATTTTGAAACTGCTTATCATCATCCTTATCATCACGCTTTGGTTCAATTTCAAATTGGATAGTTCTAATATATTCGAAGGAGAAATGCTTTTCTAGAATTTATAATACAGATATTTATATGGGAGGGGGTAGAAGGAGGGAAGCTGAGCTGATAATTTTTTCCAGCATTTATTGCAACTATTAAAAAACAAATTCTGGCAAAATTTTAAGTTTGTAATTTTTCTAGTTTTAATGGAAATCGATATAATGTATTTAACAAAAATTATGCATTTGTATGGGAGGGGGTAGAAGGAGTGTAAGGATAAAAACAATTTTTTTTCCTGTTATTGATATTTCTATTTTTATACTTTATGCGAAATATCAAATTGATAACTTTAACAGTTTCGAAGAAAAATAATTTAATTTAAATTTCAAAAATTCGTGAAATTTGTATGGGAGGGAGTAGAAGGGGTGAGGTGAAGTTGATAATTTTTTCGAAGTTGATTGGAATTCTAATAAAATTAATTCTGGCAAAAATTCGTTTTTATAACTTTACTAGTTTCGATGAAAATCGAAAAACTGCATTTTTCAAAATTATGCATTTGTATGGGAGGGGGTAGAAGGTGTGATGGGATCGGATCAATATTCAGTCATATTAATGGTATCTATATCATAATACTTCAACCCAAATTTCAAATCGATAGCTTAAACAGTTTCTAAGAAAAATCAATTTCTGAAAATTTCGAAATTTCGTGAAATTTGTATGGGAGGGGGTAGAAGGGGTGGGGGGATCTGGCCCGTTCACGAACTTAAAGTTTCTTTTTTGCTAAAAATGACACACAACAAATTTCAGCACGATAGCTCAAAGCGTTCGAGAGTTATGCTGTAGACAGACGGACAGACGGACAGACGGACAGACGGACAGACGGACAGACAGACAGACGGACAGACGGACAGACGGACAGACAGCAACTCGGAATCGAAGTTTTTGAGCGACAACAAATATTTCTGTACCCTTGGCGGCTCTGTGCGAGCATTATTTCTTAGCGTTACAAACGGTAAGGCAAACACAATATACTCTCAGATTTCATCTAGAGTATAAACATAATAGAATTATGATTGGGCGTAAAGCCCACTCATATGATACTCTAGATGAAATACTTACTTACTCTTTGTTTGGGAGGTAGTAAAAGCAGAGGGGGAGGTTTGTAATTTTTGTATGTAACACTGAAGTAGTATATAAAATATTTCATGCTAATCATATTGCTTTGTTACAATTTTAAAGTCGATAGTTCTCATATGTTCGAAGGAGAAAAACTTTTCTGGAACTGCCAATACAAAAATTTGTATGGGGGGTGGTAGAAGGAGTGAGGTGAAGGCGATATTTTCTTAGAATTTATTACAATTATTAAGGGAAAAATTCTGGCAAAATTTCAAGTTTCTACTTCTTCTAGTTTCTATGAAAATCGGTTAAATGCATTTATCAAAATTCTGCATTTGTATGTGAGGGGGTAGAAGGAATATCCGAATCAAAACCAAATTTTTTGACATCATATTTAAAATAGTATACTTTTCTAAAATTTTAAAATTGATAGCTTTGATGGTTTTGATGAAAACTAATTTTATTGAAATTCCGAAATTTTGTAAAATTTATATACACTCCTTCTACCCCCTAGAAGGAGTGTTGAAAATTTTGAGAATTTTGAGTGATTTTTTTATGACTCTGGTAAAAGATACAAAGTTTAAATATTGCACGCTGACACATCTATTTGATGTACACAGAAAAAAAATAGTAATTTGTTCCAAAATTGTTATGCACCGAAGTGGGGCTCTAACGTGCACAAGGTGTTTCATGGGCAATGAAAATAACACATTAACTGAAAATTTTTGAATGAAATTTTTAGGTAGAAACTTGAAAATTTGCGAAATGCATTAAAAAAAATCTCTAAAAGTTTGAAATATTAACTGGTCGAATATCTTCAAAACTTCTACCCACTCCCATACAAAATTATTTGTTCGACCATTTTTAAGAAATCAATTATCACCTAACTGTTAAAAGCTATCAATTTGAAATTTTTTCACAAAAACTTACAAAAATAGTTGAAATAAAATTACGTTAAAAGTTTTGAATTCGCACTTGCCCTTCTACCCCCTCCCACACAAAAGTATGATTTCGACCAATTTCATTAAATCAACTAATAACCAACAAATTAAAAGCTACAAACTTGAAATTTTGTACAATCACCTTACAAGAGAAAGGAAAGAAAATTGCGTCACAAATTTTACGATTCCTTTACCTCCTCTACCCCCTCGCATACAAATGTTTGGTTTCGTGAATTTAAAATACACCAAATCCAATGAAAATTCTATGCAACTTCGTCTATGAAACTGACATTCTATACAGAGAATATCGGACGTGATTCAAGAAATCAATTAAAAAAGTATTAACATCCACCCACCCTTACTATCACCCCTCCCTTCATGAAAACTCTAACTTGCATAAATAAACGAATGAAATATGGAGCTTTTGTACGTGTCCGAAAAGTGTTAAATTGAGAGCTGCTCTGCCCAAGAAGCCCATTTCACTTAGTCTTCCCTAACCACTCTAACCTGCATATTGACTTTCCACGCATGCACATTTTGTCCCAAAAATAATAAAGTTTCACCCGACTTGTTGTCAGTTTATTTTAAAGTTTTTTAATTAATTTACTTACAGAACGTTGAAATTGCATAAATAATTGCTTCGCTAAGGTATATGTAACCTAGTCCTATTATAAGTTACAAGTATAATTTTGAATAGAAAACGAGGACCTTCATTTTGTAAATCTATATACTCAGGAACAGTACTACAAACGGTAAAAAACTAATTTATTCGAAATGACCTTTTTTGCCTCAAAACTAGCCCGTGGCCAGTCGTCAATTGCAGCAAGACCCTTTTCCAGCGGGTATTCATCCCTTGCTTTGATCAGGGGCCTCTTTTGGCCCCTCAAATCAGATGAAGTCTTCCGCAGGCTATTTCCTCGAGGGCAGACCATAACGAGTAGTCCAATGGATTGAGGTCTTCGCTCCCAAAGTGCCAAACTGAGTCCCTTATGAACTCAGAAATGTTTTCTCAAGTGATCTGGTCCTGTGGGCGGGTGCAGAATTCTGCCGGAGCACCCAGTGGCGTCCCTACGAACAAGGTATCGCTCAAAGGCATCACAACATGATCTAAAATATCTTTTTTGATTACTGTCCGAGTTTTGACGCTCGTTTCACAAAAATGGAAAATTTCAAAATACGATATTTGTCACAGAAATGAAAGAGACGGATATAATGTTTGGATATTTTTCCGTGGTTTGGTTTCCGAATTGTGGCCGCTCCTTTATTTACTTCGCGCGATGTTTAAGCTATCAGTTTCGATCAGTTGTCGCATTTTGAGCAAGTCAGAAAAAGATAAAATTGTAACCGTGCTGGGAAAAAATTATGACTTTCCCGTCGCAGACCGTACGATTAAACTTTTATAAACTTTTCTGTGCTCTTTTTATTTTGGCATATCAAATAAGAATTCTCAGAGATTCTATGATCCGCGAAAACTGTTTATAAGCAAATTTTTGGCGCTCTTTTCATCATTTAAGTATTAAAAAATCTGCCAACAAGTCGGGCGCAACTTTATTATTCTTGGAACAAGTACGTGCGAAGTCAATATGCAGGTTAGGGAGGATAGAGAATAAATAAATTCTAGGGCAGGGTTGTTGTCAATTATTTAACTCTTGACTGCGATTACGATCAATAGCTCCACTCCATTGAATCAATATATCACTTGTTTATGTATGCAAGATTGGGTTTGTACGCGTGGGGGTGGCAAGGGGCAATATAAGGGGTGGGTGGTAGATAATAATGTTTTAATTGTTTGCTTGAATCACGTTCGAAATTCGCTGTATAGAATGTTAGTTTCATAGACGAAGTAAATTCTATGAAAATCGGCATATTTCATATTCTTGAAACCATACATTTGTACGGAAGGAGGGAGCGGAGTTGTGGGAAACCTAAAATTTCTAATTCAGCATTGATTCGTTTGTCTTGAAAGGTGTTCGAATGAAATTTAAAGTTCGTAGCTTTTAATATGTTGGTTATTAGTTGATTCTTTGAAATCGGTTGAAATCATACTTTTGTATAGGAGGGGGTGGAAGGACAAGAGGGATTTAAAAACTTTTGATGCAATTTTGTTTTAAATATTTTCACATAATTTGAAGTTGATAGCTTTTAATGGTTTGGTGATAATTCTTCCTTACAAATGGTCGAAAAATACTTTTGTATGGGAGGGGTAGAAGTTTTGAAGGTATTCAACCAGTTAACGTTTTAAACTTTCAAACATTTATTATACTCTAGATGGAATCTGAGAGTATTATAAGTTTGCTCTAAGGTTTGTAACGCCAAGAACTAAAGCTTGGAGAAAAAAATGAATGATACAGAAGTTCATAAAATCACTCAAAAATCTCAAAACCGGATGTCCGTCTGTCCGTCTGTCCGTCCGTCCGTCCGTCTGTTCGCTCTCTAGCTTGAGAACGCGTTGAGCTAGAAAGTTAAAATTTTGTATACGTCATTTTTGAAAAAAAAGTAAGGTCAAGTTCGTGAACGGGCCAAATCGCTCCACCCCTTACCCCATACAAAATGACACAATTGCGCAATTTGACAATTAATGAATTTGCTCAAAAAGTATAAAAGCCATTGACCTGAAATTTAAAATATATTACTTTTATGATAATATCAATCTACTGTATAAAAATTATGCGTATCCTCACCCTCCTTCTGCCACCTCCCATACAAACTGTAGTTATCATGAATTACTATAAGCCAATTTACTCAGTGTGTATAAAATTTAGCGAGCTGAAATTGTGCACCATATATTTATTTAAAATTGTTAGTAAGATCAAAAAAAAATTAGACGATTAGCTCCACCCCTTCTAACACTCCCCATACAAAATTTCTTGGGATCACAAAAAATTCTATTTCATCTAGAGTATCGTAAGATTGCGCTTTACGCGCAATCGTAGCCCTGTTATGTTTTTTAAATGAACTTTGCAAATTTTAGTTAATAGCTTCAAATATCACTCAAAAATTTTGAGTTTATGTGATTTTTTCAATACACATGAAACAACTTCTGCATGGCCTCCCTTCAAATCAATGTATGCACGTGCAAAATTTGGACTTTGTATCTTCTATCAGGGCCCTAAAACAATTAGTGAAATTTTTCGACATTTTCGCTCACCCCGCTCCCCTTACACCTCATCTTAAAACAAATTTACGAAAATTAAAACTCATACAGCTCTACTATCTGACAAAATTTCAACTTAACTAAATTTTATATTTTTCTCGCGTTTCACTAATATAGCTTAATACATAATTCAATTTTACTTTATTATTCTAATAATAAAGTATTGTGATCGACACAGAAAAAAACCCTCGGTCCTGCATCGCTCGCGGCCCCCCCGGACCCACGGCGTACATGGTGATCTAGAGTACAAGTTGAACGTGATGTTCGTATTTTCTTACTTTACGGGTATTCACATGGTCGCACTTTCGGGTATTCGCATTGTCGCGCTTTCCGGGTTATTGTATCGTTGTTGTATCGTTTTTAGCGGGCTAAAACACGCAAAATATGGAACATACTTACACATTTCATTGAAAATATCATGGGTATCATAGGTAATTATGTGAATGCAGCGTTGCGCTAGCCGGTACACCCGCGTAACCCGCTTATAGGAGCTCGCTTTAACACTAGTCAAATTATAACTTACAACGCTTTTTTGTTTTTTCCTTTTTTTTTCTTTTTCTTTCTTTTTCTTTCTTTTTTTTTCTTTTTTTTGTTTTTTTTTTTTTCTTTCTATATATTTTTTTTTTCTTTCTTTTTTTTCCTGTTTTTTTTTTTTTGTTTGTTTTTTTTTCTTTCCTTTTTTTTTTGTTTTTTTTTTCTTTCTTTTTTTTTTGTTTTTTTTTTTTTCTTTCTTTTTTCTTTCTTTTTTTCCTGTTTTTTTTTTTGTTTTATTTTATTTTTTTTTTTTTGCTTCGAGATTTTCGGTAACGCTTTTCGGTGACGGTTTTTGATGACGAATTTCTTAACAAGCCCCCGTAAAAGTATGTTCCATACTAAAAAAATTTGCTACACTGAAATTTTGTTTTTTCGCGTTTCGTGACTAAATGAGCCTAAAAAAGCAAAAAAAAAATCCGTCCCACCGTCCGCCGTCCGCCGTATATATGGACTCATATCTCCGAGACCGTTAAAGGTAGAATGTTCGTTTTTGGGTGGATTGTTGATTCGGTAAGTAAGCTCTATTTTCTACATTTTGGGGGGTGTTCGGTGGAAGGGGAGGCGGGGGAGGGAAAGTGTCAAAAACTACATTTGCTAATATCTCCACCACGAATGCAGATAGGAAGTTGAAAATCATTAGAGATACAGAGAGGGATGTGGGACTTCCACCACCTCCCATACAAACTGCACTTTTTCATGAAATACTCTAAACCAATTTACTCAGTGCGTATAAAGTTTAGCGAGCTGAAATTGTGCACTAAATATATATCTAAAATTATTAGTAAGACCAAAAAAAAATTAGATGATAAGCTTGACCCCTTCTACCCCCTTTTATACAAAACGATGCAATTTCGCAATCCGACAATAAATGGATTTGCTCAAGTACTTAGTAAAAAATTAAAAGTAGTAGTAAAAAATGAAACGATCAGCCTTACCCCTTCTACTCCCTTCCATCCAATTTGACTCAATTTCACAACTTTAGAAAAAGTCGATTTCCCTGAATATGAGTGCCACTGATTTACAATTTCAAACATGTCAAAAGCATAATTTATTTTTATTATTTCTGAAAAAGTCTTTAAGAACTCGCCCCTCCTTCTACTACCTCCCATACAAACTGCACAATTTCATTAAATCTAATACACTAATTTTCTCACTACCTATTACATTTTTGAATCCTAAATTTTGTATAAAACATTTTGGTAGAAACTTTAGTGTGATGAGATAGAAATGGTTCAATGTCGTCAACCCCTGTACCAATTCACCTACAAAATTACTTGAAATCAAAAAATATATCTTTCATCTACAGTATCGCATGATTGGGCGTTACGCCCAATCGTAGTCCTATTATTAGAATAATAAAGTAAAATACGCTCCTGAAAATGAAAAAATATTGACACCCGGTTTTTGACCGATTCTCATTGTTTGAAGTCACAAAACTGTAAATTGGGCTGTGGGAAGAAGTTTGACGCTTCTATTAGCCCTGTGTAAGTACACAATGTGCTCATATGGCTAATTTGGCCCTGTCTGCAAATAGCCCCGATGAGAATGCAATGAAGAATCACTAAAGGCGGAAAGGTGTTCTTGGGTTTTGCTATAGTTGAATTTGGAAAAAGGAAACCAAAAAACGTAAAAATTCAATTGAAAAAGTCTGCTACCAGGACGCAATAGCATAAATGCTAAAAATTTCGAAAGATTTGTGGCCGCGTACGATTCAGGCGATAGTTAGAAAAAAAATTAAAAAGATATATAACAGACATTTTTTAAAAAACTGAATTTTTCGATTTTTAGTCCAATAGTGCGTTTTCACTACGCCGAAACGACGTAATTTCGTTATTAAATTACGTTCGAAATTACATAATTTCCCATATAATTAAGATACGAAATAACTCACAAGCAAGCATAGCACACACGAAAAAGTAACTGACTTGTCAAGACATTTCGTTACTCGAGTACTTGCACGTAACATCGAAGTCGCGGGCTCGAGTGGCAGGTAGGCAGTCGTTACTAGCGTTAGTTGTGTACACGCGTTACACTCACGAAATCGATATCGATTCACGAGTATCTAGTAAAGTAACTAGTAACGAAAAAATGTAACGACTTTTCTAAAAGTAACGAACAGTTATTATTACCGAAAAGTAACGAAATTTAACATCACTATACTGCAGCTTTCAAGATTTTTTTTATGGCCAGAAACAGGGCTGGTGATAATATGCAGCCTTGTCTGACACCTGTTCGCACAGGAAAGCTCTCGGAAGCGAGCAGTTGAGCAGGAGGCCAGAGGAATAAACAAGTCCTGGCAACAGCTAAAGGCCGATGCTCAGGATCCCACCTTGTGGACGAAAGCTGCTTCTGTCCTATTCCCCTATAGGGGGTCTTAACAGGAATTTTATGTTTTGATACTGTAAATTTGAATAATCCGAAAGTCTCAAAAATGAATGTGTTCAATAGTATACTAACTAAAAAGTGTCTTATACTGGAATACTATAAATTATTTTAATAATCATTTTCATTCTGATATACAATCTTATTCATTTTGGTTTAATTCGCAAACATACTCGCAGAACTTGAAAGCAAGAACTGATTAAAAATTGTACTTTCGAAAATAGACTTCTTTTCTTATCCTCCTTTTAGATCTTTATCCTCCTTTGAGATCTTTGATATAACTATTTCGTAAAATGATACAGAACCAATTTGGTGTAAAAAGTATATTTTTGCAAAATCGGGCTTAGAATGTTTATACTCTAGATGAAATCTGAGAGTATATTGTGTTTGCCTTACCGTTTGTAACGCTAAGGCATAATGCTTGCACAGAGTCGCCAAGAGCACGGAAATATTTTTTGTCGCTCAAAAACCTCGATTCCGAGTGACTGCCTGTCTGTTCGTCTGTCCATCTGTCTACAACATAACTATGTAATTTTTAGCAAAAAAGTAACTTTAAGTTCGTGAACGGTCTACATCCCCCTTCTCCTTTTTCCCCCTGCCATATAAATTTCATGAAATTTCGAAATTTAAAGAAATTAATTTTACTCAGAAACTATTTCAGCTATTGACTTGACAATTACGTCATAGTATAATGATGTAAATATCATTAACGTCAAGAAATATTGATTTAATCCCCTTACTCCTTCTACCACCTCCTATACAAATGCACAATTTTTAAAAATGCATTTAGTCGGTTTGAATTGCAACTAGCAAAGCTACGAGAACCACCTTTTGTCATAAATTATTTTATTACAATTGCAACCAATTTTGGAAAAACTATCAACTTCACCTCACTCTACCATACAAATTTCACGAAATTTCGGAATAACTAACTAAATCATTTTTCTCCAAAACCGTCAAAGCTATCAACTTTAAATTTTGAAAAAGTATTCTATTACAAATATCACTGACGTCGAAAATGTTGTTTTGATTCAAATACTCCTTCTACCACCTCCCATACAAATGCAAAATTTTGGTAAATGCATTTAATCGATTTTCATCGAAACTAGAAAAAGTACAAACTTTAAATTTTGCCAGAATTTGTCCCTTAATAATTGCAATAAATTCTTAAAGAAATATGAACTTCGCTTCACTCCTTCTACCACCTCCCATACAACTTTGTGTATTGCAAATTCAAGAAAAGTTTTTCTCTTTTAAACATATGAGAGCTATCGACTTTAAAATTGTGTACTACGTTCGTTGTTATATACAAAATTTACAAACCTCCCCTCTCTGTTTTACCACCTCCCATACAAAAGTCATTATTCACTATTGGAAAGAATTTGAGATGAAATATTTTCCAGAACAATAAATTCTTTTCTATTTCATCTAGAGCATAATTCTGTTATGTTTTGTTAAGCTATCAATATAATTATTTGAAAAGGCGTCGTAGTGCGTTCGGGACCAGTTCCATTAAAAAGTCGTTTCCATAATTTTCATACAGCTGAAGACCTAATAAGTTGTAACTCACTTACATCAGAATGTGAACAATAATGTGTACCCTGTACCGGCTTCTGAAGTTAATGTTATTATTGTTTTTCCAACATTCTTTTACTTTTTTAGTATGGTACTTCAAGCTGTTGTGTCTCGACACGTACCCTATGAATTCAAATCCACCCCCGTAATGCACTTTCAGTTTCAACAAGCGGCATTGTTTACATCATCCTACCGATAGTTGTGTGTGAGTTAATCACTCGTCATTTGAAGAATCTCGCATAGCCAGGACGAATATATTTACCTTATCGTGTAGATCCGGCACCCCACGATGTCCTTTGGTGTCACACCCTCCAACCCAACAACATCCGACTAGGATTTATGAATGAAACAAGGATTTCATTCATGAATCGACATCAAAGGGGTCTGCTGCCAGAAATAACAGTGAATCCGAAAAATACTACAATTTTCATATCTTTTCCACTTGTTTATCACGATTTTGTGAATGAAATATGCGACTATGAGTCGCGCGTGCATCACCCTGGGCGCATATCCTTTCGTAGGTCGTCGTCGGAGCGATCCAATAATGCAAACAACGCCAAGTACAGTGGGTAAGGTCCTTGTGGAATGCCATCTGCATCCCGTGAAGAGCTTTACCGCAACTTTCATTTCGTCACAGTCACGAATTGTTTAAAGTTAGATAATGAGCTTCCCGGCAAGAACGAGAGAAGTGCCTGCCGTATATCCTTCGTGGCGGAGGATCCTCATTGGGCCCTTAGAGACGTGATATGCAACTTGGCTGGGGTGGTGCTCGCTGCCCGGGAACGACTTGTGCATGATGCTCGGAAAAAGTGTTTCCATTTAGAGCAAGTTTGCCACTGTTGTTTGAGCCGGGGAACATGAAGGACATTTGGAAACGTTGTAATGGCCCTCGAGTGGCGAGTCCTTCAGCGCGTCAATGCCATTCGGTAGGAAGGAGAAATTTTGGTGGCGGGTGGCATGTAAAAGGCCCCACATCGCACATCTTCCAAGCAATCAATGGCATCGTACATTGCTTCTCCCAGCACCATCCCAGATTGTTCACCTTCCCGTTGTTGTTGGCTTAAGGCTGCAAGCCCATGCTCCGGCACGGCAGCCTGGCCTTTGGGCTCGCTCGCTACGTGCAAAACAACTTCCACGAGTCGCTTTTCTAATCTCGTTTCGTTCGCTGCCGTTGTTGTTGCTCTCGACGTCTTATTTTCTAATTTCGCTTTTCTTCAACATTTTTCCCATTTTTCCACCTCATCTTGAGCGTGATGCTGGCGTCTTACCGCCCATGGGCCCCCGTCGGCCCATCGAGCGGCCGGACGCTATTGTTGTTTGTATTTTTGCATTAGAATCGTTCGCACACGTCGTTACGTCACACACCGCAGAAAGTCCCTCGTCGGATTTGCCAACGACGAAGAAATGATGTTCGAGAGTTGGTGGACCGGGGCCCGGCGGGCGAAGCTTCCCATCAGTCCCAAGGAGAACAGAAACGCTGGGACGGGACATGGATGGCATGGGATAAAGAAGCGAAAAATATGGTCTACGGCGATTGTGAGTGTGTGTAGGGCACAGCGTTCGTTCACCTCCCAACTGGCCATTGGCCGACCGGCCGACGTGAAAACGTAGTGCAATCTCTTCGAGATTGGAGCGCGGCGTCCACACTTTTGTTCGCAATTGCCGGTTGCCTTCATTTTCCGATTTTTCTTTTGTTTTCCTCTTTTCTTTTCTCAGTTCCTTGACTCGCGCGGTTACTGCCACTGCTGATGTTAGGGCTCCCCAGGCAACCCCAAATGCACGGTACACTCATCTCGCGGGAAATTTCTTCGGGTGCAACGCTCTTTATCGCTGCCTGCATGCTGCATCATCTGGTGCTGTGGTGGTGACGTGGTTCACCGTTGCACTCGATCGATCAAACGATCGCGATCCGATTCCCATGGGCGAGCGATCGTTGGAGAAATTCCCTTCTGCGATGTTCGTGTCGTTGCACTGCAGCCTAAGATCTGCATTCGCAGTTCAAAGTGCAATAGAAGTAAAATTGCAAGAAATTGGAATTGAAGGGATTTTTCGATGAGTTTTGCATACATCAGGATCAGCAGGAATTGGGCAAAAATGCATCCTTTGACAATTTGGGAGCCTGGAAACCACAATGGTAGGGAGTTTATATTGTTTCTCGATTCGTGAGAGGATAAAAAAATGTCTCGACCTCACTGAATCTTGAATTCTTGGTTTATCTTTTTATGGATTAAAGCGCACGACCTAAGTTGTAATAATTTGTTGAACAAAAAAAGTCTTATAGTGATTTCTATTCTAAAAAAAAATTTTACCCGCTTTTGCCCTTTAAGATTCAAAATTATTGCAGTTTTGCACTCATTTTGTTCAGTTCCGTCCGCCAGGTCAATTTATAATAAAGCGCTTTAAGTGTGTTTGCATTTTTACATTCTTTTGTCTGAAGCGTGCCGAACAGCTGATTGCCTTCCGAAATTGTCAAAACAAAGCTGCGAACAAGTTGGATCGGTTTTATTTGTCTTGTTATCTTCGTACTATTTACATTTACAATTATTTTAGCATTGGTGTTGATGAACAATTTGCTTTATATTGCCTCAAAACTCGCAAAAGTCATTTCCATTTGCTAGAAGAAGAGTCTGTTGCCACTGTTAAGTTATAGCAACTGACCAAACACCAGCTGCATTCAGACTTACGTTTCAGAAAGTCCTGTAAACAATTTTAATGTGATCGACCATATTTTCAAGTCAAACGATCTTTCAAATTAATATAATAAATATTCACATAAAGAAACCCTGACCCAAGGCAATGGGACATTATGGTCTGTATTCGGATAGTCAAACAAATAACAGTTGGTACAATATGGTGTGATGTCGATGAAAGGACGATAGTACATATCTATATATAGCCTTTGAAGATTTCATCTATCCTGTATGTAGAAATTAAGATTAGATTTAAGTTCACCACCATAACGAGAAGTGCTACGCCGCGTCTCGTAGATTTAAGTCTCGAGTAATAATAAAAATGTAATTCTTAACATCAAATTCGTGTATTATTATAACTGTTGTGAGAGGATTTTTTTCAAGGTGTCGCACAGTACAGGTCAATTGAGTTGCACCATCGAAAAATTCGGGGCATGAAATGCGCATTTTCAGTTAAAGTTTTACATAGTGCGCAAACCATTTTTCCAGTAGAGCAGAACTTTGTTTTACAATGGAACAAAGGATCTGCTAGAAAAAATGTTAAGGGCCACATATTTTTCAGAATAGAAATCACTATTTGGTCTAAGAGACTTGAAGTCAAGGACATTGAACTCTGAAGGAACTCAGTTTATATAGGCTCTATTTCTCGCAGCCCTTATGGTTAGTCCTTAATAATATTCCGATATCCTTTGTTAATTTGTTATTTATCTATCTGTTGTATGTATGTTGAATGTAAGCACACCGATTGTTCTTAACGGACAGGATGTGGAAGAGGTGCAAGATTTTTACTATCTTGGAAGCATGGACGGCGGAGCTGAAAAGGATGTTGAGGCTCGGCTAAATAAAGCTCGTCAGGCCTTCGGTATCCTTTCCGCTTTCTGGAGAAGAGATCTCCCTTCGCACGAAGCTGCGAGTTTTTGACGCATGCGTCAAATCCGTGTTGGTATATGGTTGTACTACGTGGAAAGTGACTGTTCGACTGACCAAGAAACTACAGACTTTCGTAAACCAATGCCTCCGGCGCATTTTAGGTATATTCTGGCCAGAAGTAATCTCCAACGACGAACTTTGGAGCACAACTCGCCAGACTAAAATGGGTATTGAGATTCAACGGCGGAAGTGGCAGTGGATCGGTCATACTTTGAGGAAACCAGAGCGAAACATCGCAAAACAGGCTGTGGATTATAATCCTCAAGGAAGACGTCGGGTTGGTCGACCATGTAACACATGGAAGCGAGCAGTTGAGCAGGAGGCCAGAGGAATAAACAAGTCCTGGCAACAGCTTAAGGCCGATGCTCAGGATCGCGCCTTGTGGAAGAGAGTTGTTTCTGTCCTATGCCCCAATAGGGGGTCTTAACAGGAATTTGATGGTGAATGTAAACACGAGGTCCTGAGAATGTAAACATGAGGTCCTGAACGTTTTCTGTTGCACATTCGAATGTAAGCATGAGGTCTTGAGTATGACTCATTTGAATGTAAATATGAAAACTCAAATGTAATTCTTACCTATTGTAAGGCATCCCAGCAAACGAGCGCTCGCAAATAACGATCTCAAAACGAGCATGAAGTGCCACGAAACAAATGAACTGCGTGATGATCATAAGCAAACCAAACAAAAAGGGTCGCACAACGTCGATACAAGCAGTTCTCATTTCACCATGCGTATTAACAGAGCCAAAAATTATTTCGCGTCGATATCTTAAAATATTGCAAACGCAAACGGTGAATAAATTGAAGTTTACGGTTTGAAAATTGTGTTAAATATGTGTATCACAAAGAGGAGTATGTAAGGAATAATAAGCTCAACAAATTTCGGGTGAATACTGTACACACCTATAGCGTCAGATTTGATCGAGAATATAGCATGGTACATGTAACAACCCGCTACAATAAAACACAATCCGTATTTTCGATTATAACTTTATTCTGATTTCGCACGCTACAACTTTGCCGTCTCCTGTTCGACTGCCTCGCTCTCAATACCGTCGGTCGCTGCTGCCGAGAGACGTGGTACGGGTTGCCACAGTACACATCTAGCAATTTTCGATTACTCTTTTGCTTTGAGAGTTGGAATTGTTTGCGGATGCTTAGCACATATCTTACTCTTAACATAACCCTAAGGAAGAAGTCTAACGGTGTTAAAATGAAAGGTCTCGGGTGTCAATAGGTGTCGCCAAAACACGAAATTACGCGACCAGGGAACTTCGTGCGCAATAATTTGTTTGTTTCAGAACTTGTATGTATGTCACGTAGCACCATCCTGTTGAAAGTAGAGATCATCCGTGTCCATATACTCCACCTCCGGGCACCAAAAATTGTTTATTATGCGTCTGTAGCGCACTTTATTGACTATAGCGGTTCTTCTGTCGTCATTTTCGAAAAAGCACGGCCCTATGATGACTCCGGTCCACAGTCCGTATTAAGCGGTCACTCGTTGTGAGTACGTTGGCTTGTCCTGAATCACTTGTGGGTTTCCGGATCCTCAAATGCGGCAATTTTGCTTATTACTGTAACAGCCAATGAACTTCGTCAAAAACCGTGATTTTTTTTTTTGCAAAAATCACCATCACAAATCATGTTTTCCAAGATCCAATCAGAGAACGTACGGCGCTGCTGGCGGTCCACCGGCTGCAGTTCTTCAGTCAATCGGACACAAGCAGAGCCAAATGTCTCGTCAATATTCACTGCAGTGTGGGCGTGGAGAGGTCGAGTTCTTGAGCAAGGTGACAAATTGAGGTGTTTGTGTCATTTTCAGCGATATTTTTGGTCGAACATCCGAGTCGAACCCGTTTCGATGTCTTCACATCTTGCACTGAGTCAGTCTCTTGAAATTTTTTAATTAGGTTGTGCACACACGTCTTAGAAGGCACACGATTACGATCAAAATTTGCTCGAATTTTGCGAATCGTAACTGCGATTAAAGTTGAATTTTCTTAATAAATATTCAACGATTTGTATTTTTTCTTACACTGTGTAGCGTTCCATGATAAATTTTCATTTATACATACATATATGACAAATGTCAACATTTGACAACTATCGAATAACCAGCTGTCAAATAATAGGCCTTTCCAACCCTAAAATTTGCTACCCAAAAATTTTATTTTTTCGCGTTTCATAACTAAATTAGACTAAAAATGTAAAAAAATGCATCTGTCCGTACACCGTACAGATCTCCGTTAACGTTAAAGATAAGAAAATAATTCTTAGGTGGATTGTTGACTGGGGAGTATCAATTGAAAAATGGTAATGAAAAATAACACTTGTCAATATCTCCACTTCTTCTTCTACAATAGCGCTACAACCCAAATCGGACCTTGGCCTCCTGATATTCAGGTTCCTTAACATTTTTCATTACTTATTGTGGAAGGGTTCATTTTCTTAGATTGAGGTGACCAAGGTATATCCAAGCAGGCAATGTGTTGGAATTATATATTGCGCCGACCGGGAGTTGAACTCACGACCTTCGCATTACAAGACCAACACACTACCTACTAGGCTATACCCTATCTCCACTGCGAATGCAAATAAAAAGCTGAAACTCAACATTTGAATACTTTTTGGTTTTTTCCCATAAAGCATATGGGAAAAAACTAAAAATAAATTACTTTTTGTATTTGGGGTCCTAAAACGGAGGAGGGCTAAAACCAAATTGCCAGCTTAATATTTTTTTCAAATTATTTTATCTTCGGAATTACTAAGTCAGAAAAGCTCATAGTTTAGGACCATTTAGGATGTGTATCAATCAATCAAATTCCTGTTAAGACCCTCTATAGGGGCATAGGACTGAAACAACTTTCTTCCACAAGGCGCGATCCTGAGCATCGGCCTTAAGCTGTTGCCAGGACTTGTTTATTTCTCTGCTGTATTTGTGTATAGCTCCACTAATATTAACTTTGAAAGATCGCAATACTTGTAAAGAGGGTCAGAGGGTATACACAGAAGGGTCAGAGGGTATACACAGAAAAACACTTGAAATTAATATCTCGACTATCTCTTGAGTGATGTAATTGAAACTTGGAACCTATTTTAAACTATACTAGCGGAATATGGGAAAAATATTACATTTGGCCATAATAGTAGTTAGTGAAAATGGGGAGCATTTGATAAATGGTACACTTTTCAAAATTTCAAATCGTTATCCTCGTATCTCATTATCCTATGCAGATATTAAGTTGAAATTGTTCTGATTATAGAGCTATGTTCTATTATTTCGATAAGATTTTGAAGTTAGGCAGTGCAAGGGGATAGAGGTGGTGAGTAAAATTGTTGAAAACTTTGAGTAATTTTTTTAGAACTCTGGTAAAAGATAGATACAATGTTCGAATTTAGCACATGCAAAAAAAAAAAAAAAAAAAACGTACATAAAAGAAAAACATAACAGGGCTACGATTGCGCGTAAAGCGCAATCTTACGATACTCTAGATGAAATAGAATTTTTTGTGATCCCAAGAAATTTTGTATGGGGAGCGTTAGAAGGGATGATAGCATTGAACTAATTTTTTCGACATCATGAAAATGTTTTATACAAAATGCTTACTCCTAAAACTGAATGGGAAATTAGTGAGTTTGATTTAGTGAAAATGTGCAGTTTGTATGGGAGGTGGTAGAAAGAGTGGGGGGATTTTGATGATTTTTTCAGAAATAACTAGGAATATTATAAAATTGGCATCCCTTAAATTTCAGACTAGTGCCATTCATAATTTTCAAGAAAATCGATTTTTTGTGAAGTTGTGAAACTGTGTCATATTGTATGGGAGAGGATAGAAGTAGTGAAGCAAATCAAATATTTTTTTTTTCACCTTAGTAATAATATTAATTAAATATTTATTACAAAATATGAGCTCAACAAATGTTATATGTTCTGAGAAAATCGGCTTAGAGCATTTCAGGAAAAAGTGTAGTTTGTATGGGAGGGGGTGGAAGGAAAGGGAGGAAGCAAATAATTTTTGTACTGTAGATTTAAATCATTAAAAAAGTAATATATACCAAAATTGAGACCAATAGCTTTTATACTTTTTGAGTAAATCCATTTATTGTCAAATTGCAAAATTGTGTCATTTTGTATGGGAGGGGGTAGAAGGGGTGAAGTTAATCATCTCATTTTTTTTGACCTTACTAACAATTTTAAATAAGTATTTGGTGCACAATTTCAGCCCGCTGAATTTTATAAGCACTGAGGAAATTGGCTTAGAGTAATTCATGATAAGTACAGTTTGTATGGGAGGTGGTAGAAGGAGGGGGAGGACACGCACAATTTTTATATGATAGATTGACATTATCATAAAAGTAATATATTCTGAATTTCAGGCCAATAACTTTTATACTTTTTGAGCAAATCCGTTTATTGTCAAATTGCGTAATTGTGTCATTTTGTATGGGAGGGGTAGAAGGGGTGGAGCGATTTGGCCCGTTCACGAACTTGACCTTACTTTTTTGTCAAAAACGACGTGTACAAAATTTGAACTTTCTAGCTCAACGCGTTCTCAAGCTAGAGAGCGCACGGACGGGCGGACGGACAGACGGACGGACAGACGGACGGACATCCGGTTTTGAAATTTTTGAGTGATAATATTAACTTCTGTATTCATCATTTTTTTCTCCGAGCCTTATTTCTTGGCGTTACAAACCTTAGAGCGAACTTATAATACTCTCAGATTCCATCTAGAGTATAAATAATAATTTGAACCAAGACTCTTATGCACACGGTATTTCATGTGTAATGAAAAAAAACATATAAACTGAAAATTTGTGATTGAAATTTTAATCTACAAACTTAAAAATCTGCGAGACCCATTTAAAGACCACCAAAAGTTATCAACTTAAAATTTTGTAGAAAAACTTTTAAAAATATTTATAACAAAATTTGCGTCAAAAGTTTTGAAATTCTTTTCTCTCTTCTTCCCACCTCTCATACAAAAGTATGGTTTCGAACAATTTCAATAAACTTATCGTTCAGTCCCCCATAACACCTGCAAATATTTGTCCGTAGTAGCCAGTGCAACTAAGAAATATATCAGTTTCAGCTTTCGTTACGATTGTTCTCCCTTCCACCACTTTCCCAATCCCATTCCTCACTCCATGACTGTGTTTGTGCATTGCACAAAAAAACCGAAATCACCTACACCTTCCTTAAAAATAAAAAATATATCAACTAATAAGTATCAAATTAAAAGCTACGAATTTTAAATTTTGTTCGAACACTTTTCAATAGAAACGAAATAAAACTGCATTACAAATATTACGATTCTTTCCCCTCCTCTACCTTCTCCCATAATTGTACGTAATTTATGAATATGCACTAAATTTGATAGAAATTCTATGAAACCTCGTTTATGAAACAAACATTCTATACAGAAAATTTTGGACATCATTCAATTATTACCATCCACCAACAAATACTCGTGAAATACTCTAAGCCAATTTACTCAGTACGTATAAAATTTATCGAGCTTAAATTGTGCACTAATAACTTATTCAGAATTATTAGTAAGACCAAAAAGGAAAAAAAAAATAGACGATTAGCCTTACCCCTTCTACCTCCTCCCATATAAAATGACGCAATTTTGCAATAAGCGGATTTGCTCAAAAAGCATATATGCTATTGATCTGGGATATTCTATTTTTATAATGATTTAAATCTACTATATAAAAATTATTTAAGTCCTCCTCTTCCTTCCACCACCTCCCATACGAACTGTACTTTTTCATGAAATAACCAATTTACTCAGTGCGTATAAAATTTATCGAGCTCAAATTGTGCACTTAATATTTATTTAGAATTATTAATACGGCCAAAAAATATTAGACTATTAGCTTCACCCCTTCTACCATCTCCCTTACAATCTGACACAATTCACCAATTTTAAAAAAAGTGAATTTTCCTGAAAAGTATGAATGCTACTGATCTACAATTTAAAACATATCAAAAGCATGATGTTTATAGGTATTTCTGAAAAGTCTTTAAGAACTCGCCCCTCCTTCTACCACCTCCCATGCAAACTGCACAATTTTACTGAATATAATTAAATATATATATATACTTATTTTCTCAGTACCTATTAAGGTTTTGAATACAAAATTTTGTATAAAACATTTTGATAGCTACTTTAGCGTGATGAGAAAAATTAGTACAATGTCGTCAAACCCTGTACCACTTCCTCTGCAAAATTTCTGCAAATCAAAAAATTTCTCTTTCATCGAGAGTATCGCACGATTGGGCGTGAAGCCTAGTGATGTTTTTTTCCAAAGTCGATCACTTTACTTTATAATTAGAACAATAAAATAATAAACTGCCAACAAGTCGGGCGAAACTTTATTATTCTTGGGGCAAGTTGCGTATGAGTGGAAAGTCAATATGCATGTTAGAGTGGTTAGGGAAGGCTAAGTGAAAGGGAGTTCTTGGGCAGGGCTGTTGTCAATTTAACAAAATTTCATTCGTTTCTGCAAGTTTGGGTTTTTATAAGGGGACGAGGAGGGGTAATAGTAAGGGTGGGTGGATGTTAATAGCTTTTTAATTAATTGCTTGAATCACGTCCAATATTCTCTGTATAGAATATGTTTCATAGACGAAGTTGCATAGAATTTTCATAAAATTCGCTGAATTTTTTCATTCAAATCGAACATTTGTATGGAGAGGGTAGAAGGTTGGGGAATTGTAAAATTTGATATGTAGTTTTATAGTTTTATTTCGTTTCTCTTGTAAGGTGCTTGCATAAAATTTCAAGTTTGTAGCATTTAGTTTGTTGGTTATTAGTTGATTTAATGAAATTGGTCGAAATTATAGTTTTGTATGGGAGGGGGTAGAAGGGCAATCGCGATTTCAAAACTCTTAAAGCAACTTCATTTGAATTATTTTTATAAGTTTTTATGCAAAATTTGAAATCGATAGCTTTTAAGAGTTAGCTGATAACTGATTTCTTAAAAATGCTCGGAAAAATAATTTTGTATGGGAGGGGGTAGAGAAGGTAGGGGAATCGTAAATTCTGTGATGCAATTTTCTTTCTTTTCTATTGTAAGGCGCTCATACAAAATTTCAAGTTCGCAGCTTTTAATTTGTTTGTTATTAGTTGATTTAATTAAATTGGTCGAAATCATACTTTTGTATGGGAGGGGGTAGATGGCCAAGCGTGATTTCAAAACTTTTAACGTAATTTCATTTCAATTATTTTTGTAAGTTTTTATGCAAAATTTTAAATTGATAGCTTTTAAGAGTTAGGTGATAATTTCTTTCTTAAAAATGGTCGAAAAAATAATTTTTTATTGGAGGGGATAGAAGTTTTAAAGGTTTTCGACCAGTTAATATTTCGTATATTTAGAAATTTTTTTTAAAATGCATTTCGCAAATTTTCAAGTTTCTACTTTAAAATTTCACTCAAAATTTTTCAGTTTATGTGTTTTTTTCAATGCCCATGAAACACCTTGTGCACGTTAGACCGGGGGGGGGGTCGGTTTATAACAATTATGGATCAAGTTATTATTATTTTTCTATGAACATCAAATAGACATCCACATTATCCACATGCAAAATTTAAACTTTCTGAAAGCCGGCGACACCTGCATAGCGCATCTCCTACATAGATTAGTCACGGACATATGGACGCAGGAAATACTTCCTGAAGATTGGCGCAAGAGTACCATATGTCCAATTTATAAAAAAGGTGACAAACTCTGCTGCGAAAACTACCGAGGAATATCTCTGTTGTGTACGTCTTATAAGATCTTGACGAAAATTCTAGAAAAGAGAATTAAGCCCTATGCGGACAAAGTAATTGGTGAATACCAAGGCGGATTTAGAGCTGGACGCTCGACCACGGACCAAATATTCTCAGTTAAACAGGTGCTGGAAAAGTGCTGGGAATATAATATTGATTTGCACCAGATATTTGATGACTTCAAACAAGCATACGACAGTATAGACAGGCGCGTACTGTATAAAATCATGTTGGAGTTTGGAGTCTCACCGAAACTGGTCCGACTGACAAGAATGACAATGACCGAGTCTTTGTCACAAGTCAGAGTAGAAAATGATCTGACTTCCAGTTTTAAAACAGACAACGGCCTTAAACAAGGTGACGGCCTCGCACCAATGCTTTTCAACTTAACACTCTAATATGTTGTTTGGAAACTTCCCGTTGACACCAACGGAACACGACGCTTCAAATCCACACAACTCGTAGCAAAGGCCGACGACATAGATATCCTTGCAAGATCTCTGGAGAGTGCTAAGGAAGTATTTGTAAACCTTGACTCGGTAGCAAGGGAAGTTGGACTACGTATTAATGAAAATAAAACAAAAATTATGACGCAATCTAGGAAAAAGACGCCAATCAGACAAAATATTACGGTAGGAGACTATAACCTAGAAAACGTAGACAACTTTATATACCTAGGGCGAACCTATCGAAGGATGGAAGCGAACCCATCGAAATTAAAAGAAGAATAATTATGGCAAACAAGACGCATTATTCGGTACTTCCAATAATTAAAAACAAGAACGTACACAGGAAAACAAAACTTAAGTTATATAAAACGATTATACGACCTGTGCTATGCTATGGCAGCGAAACGTGGGCATTAACTCAGGCGTCCGAAAAACTCCTTAACGCCTTTAAAAGAAAGGTCCTCAGAAGAATCCTCGGACCTGTGAGGGAAGACTCGATCTGGAGAATACGATACAATAGAGAATTGTATGCCATCTTCGACAATCCAGAAGTGTCAACCCTTATAAAATTTAAAAAGTTACAATGGGCTGGTCATGTGGAGCGGATGGATGACGGGAGAATTCCCAAACGCACACTAAAAGGGAAAGTCAACGGACAAAGACCGGTCGGAAAACCACGAAAGCGCTGGGAGGATTCGATTGACGCAGACAGCAAATCACTGCTAAGTTTTTCAAACTGGAAGACGCGGTCACTGAACCGAGATGGATGGAGGCAAAGCATTCAGGAGGCCAAAGCCCGATTTGTGCTGTAGCGCCATCGTAAGTAAGTAAGTAAGTAAAATTTAAACTTTGTATCTTTCACCAGAGCCCTAAAAAAATCACTCAAAATTTTCGACATTTTTGCTTACCAACTCCCTCTCCTTACACCTCCCAAATTAAAATTTTTATCAAAATTAACCACTATGTAGTTCTACAATCTGACAAATTTCCGATTTGATATCTGTACTCTTTTTTGAGATATAAGGATTTGTAATTTTGAAAAGTGCGCCATTTTTGAAATGCTCCCCATTTGCCCCACTACTATTATTTCAACATGCTATATTTTTTTTGTATTTTCCTAGTATAGCTTAATATACGTTTCAAGATTCAATTAAATAACTTAAAAGACAGTTGAGATATTCATTTTTAAGTGTTTTGCTTTGCACCCACTGACCCTCCCCATTACAATAATTAGCCACTCTCTAAGCTGATTCCAATGGAACTATATGCTACCTTGATGGTCCCAAAATATGAATTTTTTACGATAAGTAATTTCGAAGATATAATCATTTGAAAAAACAATTCGGCCGACAATTTGTTTTTAGCCCCCCCCCCCTCTTTTCGGACGCCAATGGATAAAAAAATTAAATTATTTTTAAAGTTTGTCCCACAACCTTCTCTATATCTCTACTGATTTTCAATTTTCTGTCTGCATTCGTGGTGGAGATATTAGCAAGTGTAATTTTCGACTTTTTCCCTCTCCCCGCTCCCCCCTTCATCTAACATCCCCCAAAATTTAGAATATAGAGCTCACTTACCCAATCAACAATCCGCCCAAAAACGAACATTCTAACTTTAACGGTCTCGGAGATATGAGTTCATATGTACGCGTACGGCGGGACGGATTTTTTTTTGCTTTTTTAGGCTAATTTAGTCATGAAACGCGAAAAAAAAATTTCAGGGTAGCAAATTTTTTTTTTTCTTGTGTCGATCACAATACTTTATTTTTAGAATAATAAAGTAAAATTGACTTTTCAGAAATAATTATAAACTAAATTCAATTGGCATGTTTTAAATGGCAGATCAGTAGCTTTCAAACTTGTCAAGGAAATCGACTTTTTGTAAATTATGAAATAGAGTCGTATTGAATGGGAAGGAGTAGTAGCAGTGAAGCTAATCGTCTAAATATTTTCGATCTTACTAATAATTCTAAATAAATAGTTAGTGCACAATTTCAACTCGATAAATTTTATACGTAGGGGAAGATCATGTACCTTGGTCCTGTTACTGTTTTGACGAATTTAACATCGTTTTGAAAAAAATAATTTTCAATAATTTGTTGGCCTTTGTTTATAGTAAATTTTCAGTGTTACCCTTTCTAAGTAGCCCGTTCTTCGCACAGAAAAAAAAATTATTTCGGGCGTCCAAGGTAATTTTTTTAAGTGTTTCATATGAAATAATCGTATGAAATAATCGTATGAAATAATTTGCAAAGCCTAATGACCTTTTTCTCGGTAGTTTGTTCTCTGTTTTGCTTGTTTGGTCTGTTTTGAATCCTCTTATTATTAAATAGATTGATCGTTCTTGTATCTTAAAATAAAATACTTTAGAGTGATAAGTTCCATCCATGTATCTTGGTTTTATATATCACTTTTAGCTTGGTCCCTAGCGAGTTACGAGAAAGCAGGAATTGAGAAAACAATGGTAGTGCAAAGTATCAGCAAAACCACCTATGTATTTGCCTAAGGTTTATATCCGAAGATCCAATTTAGACTGTGGCGCCATTGAAAAGAATTCTAAACCATTACTCTAGATCAATTCTAGAAAATCAATTTTAATTTATTTTTAAAATTTGGTTAACACTAATTTTTTAATGAATAATTGGTATTGTTAGGCTATTTGTGTTCATAAATATTTCTATATTCGTAACAAATAATTTTTTTTTTTTAATAAATGTTCAAGGTACATGCCACGTCGGACCAACGTACAAGTACTGTTTGTTCTTTGGGCTGTTTTGACTTTAGCTACATTTTCGTTCATAACATTAACAGTAGTGCATTACATGAAAATGTTAAGAAGAAATTTTGAAGTTGAAATTTGTACCTTTAAAACAATATAAACGAGAAATATTATGCATTAATATTTTGTAAGTTATAGTCCATTAAGTGAAAACCGGACCAAGGTACAATACTGAGTAATTTGGTTTATAGTATTTCATGATAGCACTCGTTGATCCTTCCGACGAAATTTTCGATGAAATTGTGGCATAGTACCGGCTCAATTTCATCTTTGTCACAACAAATCTCGACTTTCAATTCAGGAATCGTTTTTAGGTTGTTGGTATACACCTTTGATTTCACAAAACTCCAAAGAAAGAAATCCAATGGCATCAAATCTCATGATCTTGGTGGCCAATTCGTATCGTCGCAGCACGAGATTTCTTCAAATTTCGTCTTCAACAATTCCATCGTTTCGTTTGCTGTGCGGCAAGTTGCGTCGTCCTGTTGAAACCACATGTCTTCGAGATCCATTTCAGAAGAAGCCAGAAGAAGTTGTTTATCATCTGACGGTAACGAACGCCGTTGACGGTGACAGCATTGCAGTCCGCACTCCCCAAAATGCACACCAGAAAGTGGCTCGCGGTGGATGCATGGGACTTCCAAGGATCGCTCTTGGATTATCAGCTCCCCAAATGCGACAATTCCGCTTGTCGACATAGCCATCAAGTTCGAAATGCGTCTCATCAGAGAAGGTGATTGTCTTCGAAAAATCACCATTCGCTTGTTGTCGCTTTAAGATCGAATTTCTGTACGTTGTGCGTCTGTGTAATTTTCCATCACTAGATCTCAGTGTTCACACAATACAAATGTCAAACAAGAATGCTGCACCACTGACGCAAAAAAAATGGCGGTTCTAATGGGACATCCTTCATAATCCTTTATTTTTCCTATTAGTTTACGCGGCGCTAGTTCTTTTGTTCAGTTCGTCTTGACTCCATTATATTCCTTAATAAGCGTCTGAAACCAGAATCAAGAATGTAGGCAACGTTGCTAACTTATTTAATGTATCGCACAATGATTCAATTCCAAATCAACATAAGAAAATAATAACGAATTCAATAAAAACCATCCCAAAACGGAACATCGTTTTGCATATCGAGCAAAATCGCATCTGGCCTTGCCTCAAGGCCGCGAAGATTCCCACACTAAAACACGTCGTGCATAATTTGACGAAATCGAAAAAAATAACAACAACAAATACCTAGCAAGTCGGCATTCAGAAAAATTCTAACGAGCGACAACAACGCTCCAAAACTCCAAAGAGCAATCAACAAGCAGAAGCAGCCCCACAACACGTCACATCAGCTATGCAAGCGGGACATAGCCAAGAAAATTGTGCAAAGTGCCAGGTTCGAGCCGACAGCAGAGTTCCCAAAGCGGCCGCGAACGGGTAAATAAGGCATAAGAAATGGCATAAAACACAAGACAGCGCGTAACAACGAAGCCGGCTATGACGCCAACGACTATATAAACGCGGAATATAGGACAACAAACTTCTAACAGCCGGGGCAGCTATCCCCAAACACGCGGCACAAACGCCTCGTCAACCCGATGGGTGGTGGCAGCGAGCGAACACACTCGTTGCTTGGGTGTAGCGCCAACTTGCAACTGTAGTGGAGGACGAGCACCAAACACCACCGACATTCTGCATCTTATGTACCCGAAACTACAGAGGAGGCTTAGTATGCCCAGGACAGTATCCCTCAGAACCACCGAGAGGCTGCGATGCTGACGAACGCACCCGGCCAGCTGGAACAGCGCCGAGATAAGAGCTCCACAAACTCGGGACGGGGCTCCAACATGCGTGGAGCGAATCTCGGAGGCAAGATGACTATGAAGATAACATCCAAGTTCGCTCTTCTCAATGACAAGCTCCGAATGTTGACCATCGGTCGAGGTAAATGGGCAAAGCTAAAAATACATAAGAAGGCTCACCTCATGTGAGGTTGTTATTGCAGTTGCATCGCCATCAGAACTGCAAGTCACAGCGACGGCAACAACAACAGGAAAATACCAAGGAAAATTCTGCACTGCTTAAAAAAGGCGAAAAGGGAATGAGATTGGCGGTTGCATCATCGCCAGCATCAGACGAAGCTGCAGCAGCTTCACAACGCTCCACCCCGTTCGGCCATGCAACTTGCAACTTTTTAAGGTTCATCGTGCCCTGAACGCTGCACACAATACCCAGCACACACATGTACTGCACACAGCGTCAATCCCGGTGTGCATTTTTTTTTGTTGCCTTCGTCAAGAGTGCATTTTTATAGCCGTGCAAAAACTGAAGAATTTCGCACGATTAACCGCTTGCGGGCAGTTGAAGCGAAAAAATAACGAGAATAGCAATGAAAACGTCGAACTAGCATTCTGAACCCAATGTCCTTCCAAGGGCGCGAAACCCACTCTGCCGCACTAAAGACTTCCGAAGTGGCCGATTACGCTGATTACGCACTAGTGACCGATATTTTCATATTTCACGCGTAAAATCCTTGACTGCTCTGCACTTCGGTTGAGCGATCTTGCAAAGGTTACGCTAAGCCAAATGGCTTTGATAAGAGAAATTTGATAAATGAAGTCAACAAGCGTATTCGCACGATGAAGATTGAAATCTTAATGATAGTGAGATTGAAATTTGAAGAACGTGACCTTGACGCTTGGATTCGTCTCAGCATTGGCGGAGAATTAACAAATTCATGACATGATTTCCATGATTTGGAGGTACATAATTAATTTGAAGATTAATATGGTAATGCTGCAGAGTTTTATTGTAAAGTTTCGAAGGCTCTGAGCATCATCCTGCTGATAAATTGTAAGAAAAGAAAGATTAATTATTTACTTGGCAAATCCGGAAAGCAATGCCTACTTCCTGTTTAAAAATCACCATGAAATTATGCTGCAGTATCTAAATATCTGCCAACAAGTCGGGCGTAACTTTATTATTCTTGGTAGAAGTTGAGGATGTGTAGGAAGGCTATGCACAGGTTAGGGTGGATAGGGAAGACTAAGTGAAAGGGGCAGGGATGTCGTTAATTGTTTAACATCCATTTAGCTATTACGATTAACACAGCTCCAGTACATGTACTGGAGCTGTGTTAATCAATATTTTATTTGATTATTTATGCAAGTTTGGGTTTGTATTGAGAGGAGTGGGAGGGGGGGGGGGAGAGTTGTAGAAAGGGTGGGTGAATGTTAATAATTTTTCAATTTATTGCTTGAATCCCGTTCCAAATGCTCTGTATATAGGTAGAATGTTAGTTCCATAAACGAAGTTGCTTAGAATTCCTATGAAATTCGGTGCATTTTATATTCACGCAACCAAACATTTAAATGGGAGGGAGTAGCGGAGGTGAGGGAATCGGAAGACTTGTGTGTTTTATTTCGTATCTCTTCAAGTCAGGTTCGTTGATCTTAATTTGTTGGTTACTAGTTAATTTATTGAATTTGGTCGAAATCGTACTTTTTTATGGGAGGGGGTGAAAGAGCAAGGAGGATTTCCAAATTTTGATGCTTTGTCTCAAATATTTTTAAAGTTTATACAAAATTTCAAGTTGATAGCTTTTCATGGTTTGGTGATAGTTGATTTCTTAACACGTTGACTGCCACGGCACTTTTCAGGATTCCAGTGCAATAAATCAATTTAATTTAATTATATTATATTACTAGAGATCGCCCGCGACTTTGTCCGCGTAAGAATCGCAATAATGACATTTTTTGAGAATGTAGTTAGTAGTACATTACATCGGATAAATAATCTGCTTAGTTTGATGGCTCTTTGAACACAATGTTTTATATTTGGTTGGAATCAGAACCATAAATTATTAAGACCATGATACTCGCATTTGTATGGGACAGGCTTATGATCAAATCAAACCCGTGATTCGAGATCATATGTATACGTGTTGAAGAGCGTTAAGGACATGTGAATAGTTGTAGCTTGTGTTAGTCAAAAAAAGCCCAAATAAAATGACATTAAGCTTAAATACATAACAGGACTTCGATTGTGCGTAAAGCCCAATTATATGATACTACCGATAAAATCGAAATTTTTGTAATCTTAAGAATTTTTGCGTAGGGAGTGACAGAAGGGATGACAGTACTAAATTAATTTATTTCACATCATGCTAGAGTAGCTATAAAAATATTTTGCACCAAAGTTAAGCTTGAAAAATTGAATAGGTAACTTGAGAAACCTAGTGCATTGGATTTAGTGAAATTGTGCAATTTGTATGGGAGGTGGTAGAAGGAGTGGTGGGTTTCTGGTAGTTTTTCTAGAAACAACTATAATCACCATGCAATTGATATCTTACAAATTTCAGATCAGTGAGATTCACACTTTTCAAGAAAATCGAGTTTTCGTAAAGTCATGGAATTGTGTCACATTGTAAGAGAGGGGGTAGAAGGAGTGGAGTTAATCGGTTAATTTTTCCCGACAATAGTAATAATGCTAATTAGGAATTTCATACAAAATTTTAGCTTGATCAAAGTTATACGTACTGAGAAAATTGATTTAGAGTATTTCATGAAGAAGTGCAGTTTGTATGGGAGGTGGTAGAAGGAGTGCGGGGGTTTTTGCTAAGTTTTCTGGAAACTACTATAATCATCATGCAATTGATATGTTTTAAATTTTAGATCAGTTAGATTCACACTTTTCAAGAAAATAGAGTTTTTGCAAAGTCGTGGAAGTGTGCCACATTGTATGGGAGGGGGTAGAAGGAGTGGAGCTAATCGGTTAATTTTTGCGCGATAATAATAATAATGCTAATTAAAGATTTGTACAAAATTTTAGCTCGATAGAAGTTATACGTACTGAGAAAATTGGTTTAGAATATTTCATGAAAAAGTGAAGGAGTGGAGAGTTTTTAGTTATTCTTTGAGGAGCAACTACAATTGATATATTTTAAATTTCAGAACAGTAACATTCATTCTTTTCAAGAAAATCAAATTTTCGCAGTCGTGGATTTGTGTCAGATTGTATGGGAGGGGGTAGAAATAGTAAAGCTAATCAGTTTCTTTTTTCCTAATATTAATAACAATGCTAATTAAAGATTTAATACAAAATCTTAGCTTGATAGAAGTTATACGTACTGAGAAAATTGGAGTATAGTATTTCATGAAAAAGTTTAGTTTGTA
Organism: Chorisops tibialis; assembly: GCA_963669355.1. Lineage (NCBI taxonomy): Eukaryota > Metazoa > Arthropoda > Insecta > Diptera > Stratiomyidae > Chorisops > Chorisops tibialis. The sequence goes on from OY770263.1 coordinate 269,167,662, forward strand.
TGGGAGATGATGGAAGGAGTAAGGGCATTCAAATTATTTATATACTTGAAGATCGCATTTATAATGGAAATAATATATTTTAAATTTCAAATTCATAGCTTTTATAGTTTCCATGAAAATTTGATTATTATAAATTTTTGAAAATGAGTCTCTTTGTATGGGAGGGGGTAGAAGGAGTGAGGGAAGTAAAATAAAACCTAAAGCAGATTACTCCCCGAGGTAGACCTAATAATCTGTGAAAGTTTCATTACAATCGGCTTAGCCGTTTTTGCGTGAAAACCGGGAAGACAGACAGACAGACAGACAGAGAAAATTTTTAAAAACATTTGTGTCTGCTTAGTTATTGCTAAATTAAAGCAAAAAACTTATTTATAGCCATTTGTAAACAAATAACAGACAGACACTAAAATTATATTTATATAGATTAAAAACTGTAATTATAGTACATTGTTATCGTCAAAGCTATGGTATAGACTAGTGGGTAGCGTGCTTATAATGCGAAGATCGTGAGCTCAAATCCGGCTCGACGTATAATTCCTGCACACTGCTTACTTGGATATACCTTGGTTACTTAAATCCACGAAAATAAAAAAAAAAATGTAGAAGAGGGTCGTGCGAAGGGCTAACAACTCTTCCACAAAAAGTAATGAACCTGAACCTGAAAGTCAGGAGACCAAGGCTGTAGTGCCATTCTACTCCTAGAAGTAGTAGAAGTAAAGAATGTGGAAAAAAAGATCTTGCATATTATCTCGTAATAGGCTTATGTAGCAGAAAGCAAGATTATATTTTTTCTTCATTTAAGCTAACCTTGAATTTTTATTCACTAATATATTAGGAATTTCATTGTAGCTGCACAAATATGGCATGTAACCAAACTACGAGATAACTTGTAGTTGACGTCCTAGGAAATAACAAAAACTACCAGTTATCTCGTAGTTTGCAGGTAACGTGTTAAAAATGGTCGAACAAATACTTTTGTATGGGAGGGGCTAAATGTTTTAAGACTTTTTACATATACTCTAGATGAAATCTGAGAGCATATTGTGTTTGCCGTACCGTTTGTAACGCTAAGAAATAATGCTTGCACAGAGCCACCAAGGCTATAGAAGTAATTGTAGTCGCTCACATACCTCGATTCCACGTGACCGTCTGTCCGACCACTTTGAGCAATCGTGCTGAAATTTGTTGTGTGTCATTTTTTAGCGAAAAGGTAACTTTAAGTTCGTGAACGAGATACATCCCCCCACTCCTTCTACCCCCTCCCATACAAATTTCATGAAATTACAAAATTTTAAGAAATAAATTTTTCTTCTAAAATATTCAAGCTAGCAACTTGAAATTTGGGTCAAAGTATAAAATATATATGTCATTAATATCGCAAAATATTGATCCTATCTCTTAACTCCTTCTACCCCTTCCCATACAAATGCATAATTTTGAAAAAATCATTTGTTGATTTTCTTTGAAACTAGCGAAGTTGAAATAGCGAGTTTTTTCCAGGATTAAATTCATTATAATTGAAATCAGTTTTGAAAAAAATATCAACTTCACCTCACTTCTTTTACCCCCTCCCATACAAATTTCACGAAATTTTGAAATTTCAATTCAATTATTTTTCATTGAAACTTTAATTATCGATTTAAAGTTTTGTGGAAAGTATAATAATAGAAATATCATTGATGACGAAAAGTTTTGTTTTGATCTGTATACTCCTTCTACCCCCTCCCATATAAATCCATCATTTTGGTAAATGTATTATATCGATTTCCATTAAAACTAGAACAAGTACAAACTTAAAATTGCCAGAATTTGTCACTTAATAATAAATAATAAATGCTAAAAAAATCATCACTTCGCTTCTGCCCTTGACCCACCTACAGACATCTAAGTTATAAATTCAAGAAAGCACCTTTCCTTCAAATATATCATAGCTATAGACTTTGAACAAAGCATAGTGATAAGGATACAGATAAGCTGTTTCAAAATCATCTAAATTTCTCCCCTTCCTCTGCCACCTCCCATTTCAAATGCCCCAATTTCAGGTAAACTATGTCCAATTTCTATGAAAATAATGAAAACTATAAACTTTTAAATGCAGCACGAAACATTTTGCATACCACATTCGGTGTCATATACAAAAATTACAAACCTCCCTCCTTTGCTTTTACCATCTCCTATACAAAAGTCACTTTTCACTATTCGAAAGAATTTGAGATGAAATATTTGTCGGCACATTAAACTATTTCCATTTCATCTAGAGTATCATATAAATATAATAATCATAATTCTGTTATGTTTCAAAAATAATTTCGCAAATTTTCAGGTTTCTAACTCAAAATTTCAATTAAAAATTTTCAGTTTTTGTGTTTTTTCTTATTGCACATGAAACACCTTGTGCATGTTTGGTACATGTTCAGGCTAAATTTTATTTTATTTGTGTATGTCAAATAAATGTGTGCACGTACGAAATTTCAACTTTGTATCTTTTACCAGAGCCCTAAAAAAATACTTAAAATTTTTAAAATTTTGTTCACCTTACACCTCCGAACTTAAAATTTTTATCAAAATTGTAGATTATGTATGTAGCTCTAAAATCTGACAAATTTTCAGTTTGATAACTGTAATGAATTTTGAGATATAATGGTTTGAAATATTGGAAAGTGCAATATTTTTTAAGTGCTCTCCCGCGTCCTACTGTTATGTTCAAATGTCATATTTCGCTAATATAGCTTGATTCATTTTCCAAGTTTCAATTACATATCTTAAGAGATAGTTGATATAATAATTTTGGTTTTCTTTGCATCCCCCGAGCGCTCCTAAACAAAAGTATTGGCCTCCCTCTAAATTCGTCATGATGGATCTATGTGACAACCTAATTGGCTGTTAAATATGAACTTTTTGAAAAGAATAATCTTAAAAATTTAATCATTTGAAAGAAATAGCCGTTAATTTGCTTTTAGCCCCCCCATCCTTTTCTGACCCCAATGGATATAAAAATTAAATTATTTTTAAAGTTTATCCCACGAACTCCTCTATATGAGTGTCGATTTTTCGCTATCCAGCTAGAACCATTGTTGAGATATTCGAATTCGTATTGTACGGTTCTAGCGCTCCCCCCGCCCTCTCCTTAACCCCTACACACCCCAAAATGGAGTCCGCCTGAGATCAGCACCCATCTACAATCCACCCAAAAATGAACTTTCTGTCTTCCATGGTTCGGGAGTTATTGTGAGCCGAACGTACACAGACGGATTTGGTTTTTTTTCATTGCATCTAGTCATGAAACGAACACAAAATTTTCAGGATGGTAAATTTTTATACTCTAATGAAATCTTGGAATATTATAAGTTTGCCATAAAGTTTGTAATGCTAAGCAATAAGGCTCACAGAAAAAAAAATTGAACGATGCAGAAGTTAATGTTATTACTCAAAAATCCCAAAACTGGATGTCTGTCCGTTCTTGCGCTCTCTAGCTTGAGAACGCGTTGAGCTAGAAAGTTCAAATTTTCTGTACGTCGTTTTTGTCAAAAAAGTAAGGTCGACTCCCTGAACGGGCCAAATCGTACCACTTCTTCTACACCTTCTCATACCCTCAAAAATTGACTACAATCAAAGTTTCTTGGAAACAATAAGATCTCGTTGAAATTGAAAGAAAAGATTTCCGGATTCTACACTGTTACGCTTTATTATTCGTGACGTTTCGGTCTCTGCTGAGACCTTTATCAAACTGATAAGATCGCTTAATTTCATATTTAGGATATATGATTTTCATCATAAATATAGTCTTTAGTATAAAAACTATTCCAATCCCGTCACTCCTTCCAACACCTCCCATACAAAATGCACTTTTCATTTCATGACAAATACATTAAGCCATTTTTTTCAGTACGTAGAACAGTTATCGTGCTCAAATTTTGCAATTATTACTTAATTAGCATTATTATTAGCATCGAAAAAAATTAACTGATTAGTTTCACCTCCCATACAATATGGTACAATTTCATAACTTCACCAAAAATAGATTTTCTTGAAAAGTATGAATGGTGATGTTTTAAAACTTGAGAGAAGTCATTTGCATAATATTCTCTGTTATTTAAAAAAATCACTAAGAAGCTCTCACTCCATCTACCACCTCGCATACAAACTGCACAATTTCACTAAATCTAATGCACTAATCTTCTCAGAACCTATTTAATTTTTGGAGCTTACATTTTGTATAAAAGATTTTTATGGTTTAGCATGATATGGAAAAAAAATTAGTTCAATGGTTTGCCCCTTACCACCACTCCCCATACAAAACTTTCTAAGATCACGAAAATTTCAATTTCATCTAGAATATCGGAAGATTATGCTTTCTGCGCAATTACAGCGCTGTTATGTTTTTTTTTCTCAAGTCGATCGCAATACTTTATTATTAGAATGATAAAGCGAAAACTCCGATAACATAGAATTTTACTCCTTCTCTGTTAGTCGCCATCACGTATTTCAAAACCATCTTCTTCTTCAACGGCACAGCAGCTCAAATCGGGAATTATGATTTTATTATTTACTAGCGATCTTCCGCGACTTTTTCCGCGTAAGAATCGCAATAATAAGCAGTTTTTGAGAATATAGTTAGTAATACATTATCTGCTTAGTTTAATGGCTCTTTGAATACAATGCTTTGTATTTTGTTGGAATCAGAACCATAAATTATTAAGAATGAAATCATGATACTCGCATTTGCATCGGACAGGCTCGTGATCAAATCAATCCCGTGATTTGGGATCATATACGTTTGCTTTATGGACATGTGAATAGTTGAAGATTGTGTTAATTAAAAAACAAAACCCCAAATAAAATAAAATTAACCTTAAAATCATAACAGGACTACGGTTGTGCATTAAAGCCCAATCATACGATACTATAGATGAAATCGAAATTTATTTATTTTATTTATTTATTTATTTCATTTATAGAGGATATCTCAACAGACTAAAGAATTATAATAAAGAATTTGTACAAATTCAAATTTAAAAAAGAAAACAATAAGAAACAATAAGTTAAACAATAATAAAAAAAGAATACAATAGTAATAACATAGAAAAATTATAAATTTCCTACAATGTAAACTTTAAACTGCGGTCGACTATCAGTAAAATCAATTTTTTCGCAAATCATATTAAAGTAGGAGATGCATCTAGAAATAGGTACATTAAGTCCAATTTGTGCGGTGCGCGATGGGATGAAAAATCGCCCTCAGCCTCAATGGCCTTTCTGGAGCGAAAATTAGGAGATAATTGAGCAATTCAGTTCTTTTAATGCGATAGGAGATAACATCCCTTATAAACATCACGCATAATAACTTTCTTCGATGAGTCAAAGATTGCAAGCCAATAAATTGGCATCTGGTTTCATACGTGGGAATGTCAGCGCTCCAGTTAAACTTATGAAGAGCATATATAAAGAAATTACGTTGAATTCGCTTGATTCGCAACACATGAATCTGATATACAGGATCCCAAACCACACAGCAATATCCCAAAATAGGTCTCACAAAAGAAACAAAGAGTGCTTTGACAGTATATGGGTCAATGAAATCTTCAACATTACGTTTTATAAATTCCAGATTAAAACTAGCTTTGGAGATTATGTAGTCGAAATGAGAATTAAAGGTAAAATTAGAATCGATTAACACGCCAAGATCCTTTACCTCCGAGGATCTTTGAAGAGATCTGTTATTTAAGTTGTAATGAAATAAAATGGGAAAAAATTTTCTGTAAGCAGAAAATATTTTGCATTTGTCAAAATTAAGTTCTAATAAGTTAACGTCACACCAACTATAGAGCTCAGCAATATCAGCCTGAAGTTCAAGACAATCATCCAAGCTTGAAATCTTAGAAAAGAGTTTAACATCGTCAGCGTACAAAAGAGAACTAGAAAATTTAAATATTGAAGGAATGTCGTAAATTAAACAAAAAGTAAAGGACCTAAATGGTTTCCTTGGGGAATACCAGATTTAACATCAAAACACGACGAAGAAATTCCGTTTATTCGCACAACATATTTTCTATTCATCAGGTAAGATGATAACCAGTTCAACAGATTAGAATCAAACCCTAGTGCCTTCAATTTCTTAATCGAAAGACTATGATGAGCCCGATCAAATGCCTTTTTAAAATCTGAATAGAAAACGTCAACTTGAAAGAATTGTTCCATTGCAGTTATACTATATTTAGTAAAAATCGTTAAATTTGTAGACGTAGAACGTCCGCAAACAACACCATGATGACAGTTTAAAATAACCTCTTTAATGTGAAAAAAATAGCTTTTCCTTAACTATGCTTGTCTGCAGGTCTGTTGTGTAGATCGCCTCCTCGCAGTGCAGACTGGGTAATGCTAAAAGATCTACAGATAGGGGGGAACAAGTCGAACAGCTTACTGTCGGCTCCGTAACCTATCTAGATAGGGGGGATTAAGTCGAATAGCTTGCTTTCGGCTCCGTATCCTATCTATGGTCTTTGGCGGATGTGATAGGGGGGATCAAATCGTTCAGCTAGCTGTCGGTTCCGTTTCCTATCGCAGCATTGATATTTTTGTAATCTGGACTGGTCATGTGTTAGGCAGATGTCAAGATGTTGATGGTTACAAGGGGATTTATCTCTAAGTGATTCGCAAGTGTACGTACTACCTTGATGGTGACCTTCACAAAGTACGACGCTAGAGGAGTAAACCTTGTATATAAAAATCCCCTAATCTACGGTGGAACAGCATATGCCAAAAGATGAATGGTCAGTGGGTAACTTACAATTAATATGCGAACTCTGGATACCAGGCGCCCTCCAGTTTAAACTAGCCTTCCCCTAGTAATGCTCTGCCAGGGGTGACTCTACTTTCTTGCGCTACTCGTGGGAGTCATATGGATAAACCAGAAGTAAACAAAAGGACAGATGCATCCCCTAAAGCATCACAAATAACGGCTGATGTCGTAATTGAAGAGGAAAGAATTACAACAAACCCTCTACAAAAAGTGCGTGAAATTACAGCAGAGGCTAAGCCTCCAAGCACAGCAAAGGCCAACAGACCGCCACTCAAAGCAGATAGGAAAATCCCTATTAAGTCTCTAATGAACGAGCAGAGTTTATCAGCAGAGCTGAAACAACTAACGCTCAAAGAAAAGAAAAAAGGCTAAGCGGGGCTGCCCGGAAACGGTATTCTTACCATAGAAACCAAGGGAAAACCGCTAATGAAGCTTGCGATCTTGCTTGCCAGCCGATCGTAAAGACGTTATCGCCAGCACAGAAGGCAATGAAAAGAGGCAGAACCTCTTCTACAACACCGCCATCTGTGGGAAGTGGCAACAAAAGACCCAAATTCGTGAACAAAAGCGTAGTACATAGACCTACAGTAGAGGCTCAGCCATCCACGTCAGGAACTACTTACAGAGACGCAGTAAAAGGAATCAGCATCGGTATTATACATACCGACCATCCTAATAAGATCCTTACAGCGGAACAACTAGCCACTATTCAGGAATGCATTCTAAACGAAATTCCAAAAGCGGCAAAAGAGGAGATAAGCCCACCATTTGGTGGACTCAGCCTTAAGCCAGGATGGAAGCTGATCATTTGCCTAGATGAGCAAACGGCAGCATGGCTGGAAAAAACGGCAGAGAGCATCAAGCCGGACGAGTCCACGAACATCAGGGCAGTCCGGGAGGAGAATATCCCGCGATTGGAAATAATCACGGGATATTTTCTTCATGAAACAAAAACTACAGAGGAAATTACAACCCTCATTGATGCGCAAAATGCTGGTTTGTGCGCCTCTAACTGGAAGGCTCTTTGCAGGAGAGTAGAGGGCACAAACACCATCATAACCTTCTCCATCGACGGCCAATCGATGGAAAAGATTAAACAAAAGGGGTATAGAGTCTGTTTCAAATTCTCGAGCGTGACTCTCCGCCCTAAGGTCAAGGAGTTCAAGAGCGGCGAGCCGCAGTTGAACGAAGATGGCCATAACTCTCAATAAAATTAGAGTTATACAGGCGAATCTCCATCGTGCAGCGGCCATGGACACAATTACATGGAGATTCGCTAAAGAGGAATTCCACATAGCCCTAATTCAGGAACCGAGAGCCGCAATGGGCAAAGTTATTGGTATTCCTAAAAAAATATGTAAGGTTATCTTTGATAAAAGAAGTGACAACCCAAGAGCTGCAATCCTAATATCATTAGAAATTAATTACCTAAACATGCCTATTTTCATCCAAACAGATTTAGTAGCGGTACAGGTGAAAATTACAAAGGCAGGAGGAAGCCAAGAGGTAATAATTGCCTCAGCCTACTTTCCGGGGGAGGAGCAAGAGGCGCCACCCCAAGGCGTCATGGAGCTGATGGAATATAGTAAAGTCCACAATATACCAGTTATCCTGGGCTGTGACGCTAATGCTCATCACACTATCTGGGGAAGCAGTAATATCAACAAAAGAGGTGAGTCACTTTTGGAGTATCTTACTACTAACAACCTAGACGTAATAAATAAAGGTAACACACCGACCTTCATTAACTCAGTTAGGCTGGAAGTACTTGACCTAACCATAATAAGCCCCTGCCTGGCTGACAAGTGCGAAAATTGGCACGTATCATTATCGGATCATAGGCATATCTGTTTTGATATTGAGACTTCATTTGAATATATCAGACAATACAGAAACCCTAAACGCACCAACTGGAATCTGTACCAGTCAGTCCTAGAATTTGAACTAGGTATCGAAGAAGAATCAATAAGCAGCCCAGACTGCATCGATAACATCACGAACAAACTCGTAAGCAATATAATTAATGCTAACGAACAAAGTTGTCCTGTTCTACAGAAAAAAAGGGCCAAACAAGCACCTTGGTGGAACGAGGAACTAGCGACAAAACGCAAGCAAACTAGGAAATTGTTCAACAGAGCAAAGACCTTTGGGAATTGGGACGAATACAGAGAGTCTCTAACCGAATATAACAATCTTCTAAGAAAGTTGAAAAAAGAGTCCTGGAGAAGATTCTGTGAAGAGATAGATGATCTCCCAACAGCTTCAAGACTTCAAAAGGTGTTATCAAAAGACACCCCGATAAATATCGGACTTCTGGAGAGACCAGATGGGTCCTCTACTAAAAGCAGCAAGGAAACCCTTGAGGTGTTATTGGCAACACATTTCCCAGGCTGCAAAATAATAAACAACAATGAGGATTTACAGGCGGAGGAAAGGACGTATCGTCAAACTCCGCACAAAAAAAGTATTGCTGGTAAAATCTTCACTCCGGAAAAGATTAGATGGGCGATCAACACCTTTAAGCCTTACAAATCAGCCGGAGTAGATAAAATATTCCCCGCATTACTGCAGAAGGGGTTAGAGATCTTAATGCCAATCATGATAAAGATCTTTAAGGCCAGCTTTATTTGGGGATACATCCCAAAAATTTGGAGGAAAGCGAGGGTGGTATTTGTACCGAAGGCAGAGAATCGTCCCATGGATCAGCCTAAGTCATATCATCCTATAAGCCTTACCTCCTTCTTCGTCAAAACGATGGAGAAATTAGTGGATATACACGTAAGAACAGGACGCAACAAGGTTCGTCTTAATACTAATCAACATGCCTACCAAAAGGGCAAATCAACAGAGTTAGCCCTTCACGGTCTGGTAAGACAAATCGAAAAGGCAATAGACTATAAAGAAATTGCTTTTTGTGTATTCCTAGACATAGAAGGAGCATTTGACAATACTCCCCATGAAGCCATAATAGCGGCGGATAGGAAAAAGGGGTTGGAAACGGCCACGATTAGATGGATACATGCCATGCTAAGGAGCCGAATGACAACCATGGATCTAGGGTATAGCACATTGACTGCACAGACCATTTTGGGCCTGTAAAAGCTTATTTGGCAGAAAATGGGGACTAAAGCCCAAAATGATTTACTAGTGCTACAGAACAATCATTCTTCCAATAGTCACATACGGATCAACGATATGGTGGACTAAAACTTTACAAAGAAAAGCACAGCTTACGCTACAAAAAATCCAAAGGCTAGCTTGTCTTGGTATCACAGGAGCTATGAAAACCTGTCCCACAGCGACAATGGAAATGTTCCTTAACATCCCTCCGATACATCTACAAATAAAAAAGGAAGCTATCAAAGGGGTGTTACGCATACAGAGGAAAAACAAGTACAAGCCAGGGGATTTAAGAGGCCACCTCAAAATCCTAAGAAATCCAAAATTGGAGGTTCTAACCTCCACACTATCGGATGCTATGCCGACAAAATATAACTTTGAAACCCCCTTCAAAGTTGTAATAAGAGAACACAAGGACTGGCAATCCTCGCTACCTGAAATGGAAGAGGGATCAACCATCTGGTAAACAGATGGTTCGCGCACCTCTGAGGGGACAGGAGCCGGAGTCAAAGGCCCTAACTTCTCGATTTCAAAACCACTCGGCAAAGAAGCCACAGTCTTCCAAGCTGAACTCATTGCAATGGAGCTATGTATCCAAGAGAATATAAGGAGAGCTCATCGCAACAAATCAATTTATATCCTATCGGATAGTCAGGCGGTCCTCAAAGCCCTATCATCCAATAAACACGGATCGAGGTTAGTTTGGGGCTGTCTTCAAGACCTAATCATCCTGGGGAAAAGGAACGACGTAACCTTAATGTGGGTACCAGGACATATAGGAATTGAGGGAAACGAAGAGGTTGATCGTCTTGCAAAAAATGGCGCGGAAAAAAACTTTATTGGTCCAGAGCCATTCTGCGGAAAACCAAAAGGGCATCAAAGCTCGACACTTAAGAAGTGGGTTGAACAAGAACACAAAATCTACTGGAATAGACTACCAGGCTTATCAACCTCAAAAAAACTAATCATACCACAAAAAACAAAGTGGAGGATATCCTAAAATTCAGAAAGAGCGATATTAGTACTCTAATTGGCCTAATGACGGGGAACAGTGGAGTGAACCACCACCTCAATAATATGGGCTTAGCTGACCGACATTTGCCGCCTGTGTCTCGAAGACTCAGAAACGACAATACATATCCTATGCCACTGTGAAGCAGTGGCAAGGAAAAGGCATAATCTTCTGGGGAAAGGTTTCATTTCCACCGAGGAACTAGCCAACATGGCTCCCTTACAGATTAGCTAAAGCTATTGAGTTATGGTAGGGTAAAGGTGCAATAATCGGACAATAGGCCGGAAAGGCCGCAGTGCTCTCACGTGTTCCCCTAATATAAATAATAAAGTGGATTGTTAATTCTGTTTGCAGTGGTGGCGAGTGAGGTGAGGTAACCCAGATACACAGTTCGCGGGAATTATACATCCACCGGGATTTGAACTACCGACCTTCATATTGTAGACCAACATGCTACTCACTAAGCTATACCTAGGTTAAATAGGTACATATGATCACCGTAACTATTGCCAACAATTTCTGGCTTGAAATCTTTCCAGGCGGTGTAATTTCCAAATATAACCCAAATTTTCCATATTTCTTAATTCAAGTTTTATCCAATGTGTGCCAATAGTACGAGCAATGTTATAACTGTGATTTATATCAAACGTAATCAATATAATTTGTAAACTATTTAATTTTCACCATGTCAACTCAGAAAACAGGTCTGGAGACGCTCCAGGAAGCCGAATTAGGCTTATCGATGTAATTCTGCATTTTGTGATCTCTTCTGAGATGGCAACATTTCATCTTACACAACATGTCTGCAAATTATTTAATTACGAATTTCTTGAACAGCTGAAATTCCTCTCATTTAAATGGTTAACTTATTTCAGTCCTAGATCACATTAGGGTGCTCTTAGACGTGCAATAGTTCTGTATGCAAAAATGCAGTGCTTGGATTTGGATAAGATGTTCATAATGCAGTGAAGATCGGCGAGTTAAAGTAACATACTTTCAATGAGATAGATCTAGAGATTATATTAGATCCACCGTGTAGAGTAGGTTTGGTTTCCTCTATCACTAACCCACCGAATAATAAACCTTAACCTTTAATTAAAAACCGGAAATGCGGCAGGACTTCTACCTTCAAATACTCATCCACCTTAGACAAAAATGTTGCTACCTATAAACTAAGTTTGCAAAAAAAAAAACGCTTTAAATCCGGAAGAAATTGCCAAACGACTTGCCATAACCGAGAAATGACAATGAAATATTGGAGAGAGAAAAAAGAGCCTTCAGAATTGCCCAAACCACTTTTCTGTGTGCAAACGAATTATGACGAATTGGAAGACAACATGTCGTTTTCTTATCCTAATCAAAAGATTGCGATTGCAATAGATGTCCCAGATATGGTGGCGTGGACACAGACGTTTTTTTCGGGTGGTACAGACGAAGAAGTTAAGCGGGTGCTCTTTCTTAATCACTCGATGCTCTAACGGCCCAACTGCTTAACATTCGATGACATCACTAGCTTTTGTCTTAAACGTTGCCTTGTCTAAGACCAGCTACATATTTAAAGCGTATTTCATGGTATACTATGCCGAATGTTGTACGAGCGTTTTCAAGGCCTCCAGTCCGGGCCATATAAACATTTTTTTCGGCGGTGGCCTCCGCTAAAAGCGAATTCACAGCTCAATCTCAAGATAGCTATATATCAATTTTATGCTGTACGGAAAGTGAAAGTCGATTGAACGCGCCAACGAATCAGAAATACTCGTACGAATTTCGAGATGTAGTTGTGCTTTGAACACGCTATCCCATCCGCCAAATCTTGAGGAGTTGAGGTATCCGAGCGAGGTAGAGTGGGTCTGTGCTGCGTCGACATTGAGCATTTCTTAACTAAATGCGACACATCTGACAAATGGTGACCTTCAGTGGCCTCAAGTGCTTTTCAACGGAATAACAACAACAGCGGCAGCAGCATAACAGCAAAAAGTTGCGAGGTCACTTAAGCCCCAATTGATGGTTGGTTATTCGGCAATCGTTAGAACCTCAACATTGAGCACTTGGGATGGAAATAATCAATGTCGCGGCAGCGTAGTTGATGGACGTTTGCAATTTGATTAAGTTTACGAATTTTTATGAAAATGAAAGGTAATCAAGTCGAGACTGCGTATCATGTTTTTTAATTCGCATCGATTTTGCACTTTGAAGCTATGCAATTATGTGGTGGTTGCTGGAATGTGGAGCAATCAGACAAAATAAGATTTCGTTTAATAATGGCTTCTTAAGCTAAGAGATATTTATAATTCATAAAAACCAATTTTTCCGCAGGAACTCCAGCTTCGTCACCAAACAAATAAATTAATCAAATTCTTGTTAAGACTCCCACAGGGGCATAGGACAGCAACAGTTCCTTCCGCAAGGCGCGATCCTAAGCATCGGCTTTTAGTTGTCGCCGGGTCTTGCTTATTCCTCTGGCTTTTTGCTCAACTGCTCGCTTTCTTAGAACTGCAATGCCACCTAGTTGAGCCCATTTTGCTCCCCCTATTTATTATGAGATGGATTTTACTCCTCCTGTGCTAGCCACTTGCTTTGATTTGCGAATTGAAGCAGGCTCGAATATTTGACGCCTCTGAGGTCGTCTAGTTCTGAGAAGAATCTAGAGCCTAATTAAAGGAGACGACTGTTGAAGATAATATTCCTTAAGAATTTTTAATCCAGAGCTTGTTTGGCGATGTTCTGCTCTCGTTTCCTCAAAGTGTGACTAATCCACTGCCCATTCCGCCTCCAAATCTCAATGACCATTTTAGTCTGTCCAGTTGTACTTTCAGCTTCATATGAAGGAAGATCTCTCTCTCTCTCTCTCTCTCTGCCTCCAGAAAGGGGAAAGAATACCGAAGGCCTGACCAGCTTTATTTGCACGAGCCTCAATATCATTTTCAGCTCTGCTTCCGATATAACAAAAATCTTGCACCTCTTCCACATCTTGTCCATTAAGAACAATCGGTGTGCTTGTGTTCGAACGCATGTGTACGTAGTTGGTTTTATGCACATTTATTTTCAGTCCCGTCTCTGCGTTTAGAATGCAATGAGCGAACATTTGACTCTAAGTCCGAACGGCTATGTGCAAGCAAACACAGTACCATTTACTTTGTCTGTCTGTCTATCCGGTTTTCACGCGAAAACGGCTAAACCGATTGTAATGAAACTTTCACAGTTTATTAAATGTGCACCGAGATGTAATCTGCGTGTGGTCTTATTTCAATACCCCCCGCCTTCCACCCCTCCCATACAAAATGACTCATTTTCAAAAATATATATTCTTCAAAACCATTGGAGCAAATCATTTGAAATTTAAATCATACTATTTTTATCAGAAATAATATCTATGGTATACAAATTATTTGAATCCCCCTTTCACCACCTCCAATACAAACTGCACTTTTTCATGAAAGGCTATTCATCAATTTTCTCAGTACGTGTAACTTTCATCGAGCTTAAATGTTGTGCTTTATACTTAATTTGCATTATTATTAATATCGGGAAAAAATTGACCGAGTAGCTTCACTCCCTCTACCCCCTCCCATTCAATATGGCACAATTCCACGACTTTACAAAAACTCGATTTTCTTGAAAAGCGTGAATGATGCAGATCTGAAATTTAAAATATATTAATTGCATAATGATTATAGTTGTTTCTCAAAAATTCACTTAAAACCCCCTACTCCTTCCACCACCTCCCATACAAACTGCACTTTTTCATGAAATATTCTAAACTAATTTTCTCAGTACATATAACTTTCATCGAGCTCAAATTTTGTACTCTATCCTAAATTAGCATCATTATTAATACTGGAAAAAAATTAACCGAGTAGCTTCACTCCTTCTACCCCGTCCCATACAATATGACACAATTCCACGACTTTACGAAAAATCGATTTTCTTGAAAAGCGTGAATGATGCAGATCTGAAATTTAAAATATATCAATTCCATAATAATTATAGTTGTTTCTCCAAAATTCACTTAAAACCCCCTACTCCTTCCACCACCTCCCATACAAACTGCACTTTTTCATGAAATATTTTAAACTAATTTTTCCAATACATATAACTTTCATCGAGCTAAAATTTTGTACTCAATCCTTAATTAGTATTATTAATATCGGGAAAAAATTAACCGAGTAGTTTCATTCCTTCTACCCCCTCCCATTCAATGTGACACAATTCCACGACTTTACAAAAATTCGATTTTCTTGAAAAGCGTGAATGATACAGACCTGAAATTTAAAATATATCAATTGCATGATGATTATAGTTGGTTCTCGAAATATCACCAAATCCCCCTTTCCTTCTACCACCTCCCCCCATACAAATTGGACAATTTCATTAAATTCAATGCACTAAGTTTCTCAGTACCTACTCAATTTTTGAAGCTTAAATTTGATACAAAACATTTTTATAGCTACTCTAGCATGATGTGAAAGAAATTAGTTCAGCGCAGTCACTTCCCATATAAAATTTCATAATATCACAAAAATTTCGATTTCATGTTACGTTTTCAAGCTTAATGTTATTTTGTTTGGGCTTTTTTTTAATTAACACAAGTTATAATTATTCACATGTCCTTAATGCTCTTCAATACGTATATGATCTCAAATCACGGGATTGATTTGATCACGAGCCTCTCCCATTCAAATGCGAGTATCATGGTATCATTCTTAATTATTTATGGTTCTGATTCCAACTAAATACAAAACATTGTGTTCAAAAGCCATTAAGGTAAGCAGATTATGATGAGGGATATCATAATGTATTACTAACTACATTCTCAAAAATTGCTTATTATTTCGATTTTTATGCGAACGAAGTCGCGGGCGTTTGCTAGTCAAAAATAAAGTCATGGTACCACTTTGCTAAAAGAAACAAAAACGTTCAGGAGATCAATTCAATTCTGCATACGAAAAAACGCACAACTCAAAAATCCCTTTTCTTACGATCGCATGTATCCGACCTGGTTGGCTAGGCAATTCAACTTTTTAAAAATATGAGTGATGAGTGAGTGGCTCTTCTTATTTGCTAATTAAAAGAGCAACTCTTGCTTGTGTCACCAATTTACTAACGATATTAGTTTACAATGAGCTCGAATCCCGGTCGACGTATACACAGCACACCCACCGAGGGGCATATCTGGGCTGGAGCTACCATTTGGAGAGACAGAACAATACACCTGATTATATTTATATTTCATCTGAGCTGACATATTACAATTAGAGTACCAATAAGCGGAGATAGGATTGGGAGAATGCAAAAATTCAAAATACATATTATCTGAAGAGTTGATTTTTGTGTCAATTTAAACATGATATATTACCAATCAAGCTGTATAACATCCAAATTTTGGATTTCAGTGAGGTCAGGAGATGAGCGAATCTCAAGCGGAAATTCCATTAAGAACGTTGGTCTTACGTGTGACAGTCATCCTTATACCGATAGCGAGAAACAACCTTATTAGCTGGGAACCAATCTTGGATAGAGTTATCGCATTCTTGATATATATTTTTTAAATCTCCCCCATTTTACCAGATCTATACATATAAATATAATTATAATATCTGTCTGTTATTCGTTTAGAATTAACTATAGGTTAGTGTTTTGCTTTTTTAGGCAATAACTAAGCAAAAACACACGTTTTTAAAATTCTTCTCTGTCTGCCTGTCTATCCGCCTTTCCTGCAAAAATGGCTGAACAGATTGTACTGAAATTTTTTATTAGGTATGCTTCGAGATGTAATCTGCATTTGGTTTCATTTCAATACGCCTTCTATCCCATCCCATACAAAATAACCAATTTTCAAAAATAAATAATAATCAAATTTTCTTGAAAACCATAGAAGCGAATAATTTGAAATTTAGAATATATTATTTGAATCTTCACCCCACTTCTTCCACCACCTCCCATACAAACTGCACTTTTTCAAGAAATACTATAAACCAATTTGCTTAGTACGTATAACATTGATCGAGCTGAAATTTTGTATTAAATTTTTAATTAGTATTATAATTAATATCGGTGAAAATTAAAGGGACCAGCTTCTCCCCTTCTACCCCCTCTCATACAATGTGGCACAATATCACATCTTTTCTGAAATTTGATTTTCTTCAAAAGAATGAAAGTTAGTGATCTGAAATTTAAAATATATCAATTACATGATGATTATAGCTGTTAAATCACTAAAAACCCTCCACTACTTCCACCACCCCTCATAGAAACTGCCCAATTTCAGTAAAACCAATTCACTAATTTTCTCAGTTTCTATTCAATTTTTAAGCTCAAATTTGGTACAAAACATTTTTATAGCTAGTCCAGTATGATGCAAAACAAATTAGTTCAATGCTATCACCCCTTCCACCACTCCCCATACAAATTTCGATTTCATCTACAGTATCGTATGATTGGGCTTTACGCACAATCGCAGTCTTGTTATGTTTTTTAAGCTTAATGTTATGTTATTTGGGCTTTTTTTTAAGTAGCACAACCTACGACTATTCACATGTTCTCAATGCTCTTCAATACGTATATGATCTCAAATTATGGGATTGATTTGATCACGAGCGAGTATCATGGTTTCAGTCTTAACAATTTATGGTTATTATCACTAACAAAATCTATTCAAAGAACCATTAAACTAAGCAGATAATATATAGGTGATAAAGGTCTCAGCAGAGACCGAAACGTCACGAATAATAAAGCGTAACAGTGTAAAATCCGGAAATCTTTTCTTTCAATTCGAAATGCACTGTGCAAATATTCACCAAACCGATATGAAATAGGATTATTTTTATCCCCTATTCTATTTCTCTGAAAATACAAATGCGATCCTTTTCTCATTTAGCGCGAAATGATCGATAATTCGATTAATAACTTCTAAACCTTTACTTTCAAAAAATCATGTCGTGGAATTGTTAACTTATTTTAGTCTGACCACTATATACTCGAAAATTTGGCTTCTGATGGGAACATTAATAATAGTTTATACACAAATTTATATGAGGAATCGATAAGGATACCGATCCTTTGCGGATTAGATACTGGTTTCAAACTTTTGGGTTTCAAAAATTAACAATAGTTCTCTGCAGGACATAAATCTCTTCCAATATAGCTCAAGGATGCGTATCTAACAATATAAAATTTTCAAATGAATATACAAAAATTAAAATATTTACGATTCTATTAATTATCAATTCGCTATAAAACATCGCATTAGTTTCTTGATTAATTTCGATAGTTAAGTAGATACATATGCCGTTTCTGACCATAAAGATAGCTATTAAGTGCGAAATTCGTTAGGAGAAAGCGTTGCAACTGAGATACAACTGAACTATCCGTGTTACGAGTAAAATACTAAACATCACCAAACAGTCCATTGCGGCACTAAAAATGTTATTAACGAGATGTCGTAAAAATATAAACGAGTCTTTTAAACGCTTATAAAGGTCAATTAGGGACTGTAAGCAGTGTTGTTTTTCGAGTGCACAGAAGAGTATACTGAAGTGTAATATAATACGTAAATGTAAGATGCTTGAAATTGCTACTTGAAAGTCAGTTCATTTTGTTTTTCGCTATTTTGAAGAAGAGTACTAATAGTAATTAGCTAGTTATATTTTCACATGTACATAGCTTTAGTAATTCAATAAAACGTACGTACGTATATATTAGTCGAGAAGTGCTCCATTCGTCTTGTTCTCTCACTGGTCTGAGGATTCACTGTAGGTTATGCCTGTATTAAAGTCCACTTTTCACTGCCAGAGCAAAGCGCAATAGAGTGGGGATGTTTGCATTCTTTTTTTTATACTCTAGATGGAATCTGAGAGTATAATAAGTTTGCTCTAAAGTTTAAAACTACTACTACTACAATGGCGCTACAGCCCAAATCGGACCTTGGCCTCCTGATATTCAGGTTCCTTAACATTTTTCATTACTTATTGTGGAAGGATTGTTAGCCCTTCGCACAACCCACTTTCTACGAATTTTTCATTTTCTTAAATTGAGGTGACCAAGGTATATCCAAGCAGGCAATGTGCCGGAATTATATATTGCGCCGACCGGGATTTGAGCTCACGACCTTCGCATTACAAGACCAACACACTACCTACTAGGCTATACCCTAGCTTAGTTTAAAACGCCAAGAAATAATGCTCGCATAGAGTCGCCAAGGGTACGGAAATATTTGTTTTCGCTCAAAAATCTCAAAACCGAATGTCCGTCCGTCCGTTCGCTCTCTAGCTTGAGAACGCGTAGAGCTAGAAAGTTCAAATTTTGTACACATTGTTTTTGGCAAAAAAATAAGGTCGAGTTCGTGAATGGGCCAAAATGCTCTACCACTTCTACCTCCTCCCATACAAAATGACTCATTTTCAATCATTTACATTAATGAAATTTTCTTGGAAACTATAAAAACTAACGGTTCGAAATTTGAACTATATTAGTTTTATCATAAAGATGATGAAAAAAATTATTCTAATCCCCCCACTCTTTCCATCACCTCCCATACAAACTGCACTTTTTCATAAAACACTTTAAGCCGATTTTTTCAGAATATGTACAATTTATCGAGCTCAAGTTTTGTACTTAATACTTTATTGGTATTATCATTAAGATTGGAAAAAATTTATTAATTAGCCTTACTGCTTCTAACCCCTCTCATATACAATGACACAGTTTCACAACTTCACAAAAAATAGATTTTCTTAAAAAATATGAATGTTACTAGTCTGAAATTTAAGAGGTATAAATTTTGTAATATTCATAGTTTTTTCTGAAAAAATAACGAAAATCCCCTCACTCCTTCTACCACCTCCTATACAAACTGCACAATTTCACTATATATAATAAACTAATTTTCTCAGTTTCTATTCATTTTTTGTAGCCTACATTTTGTACAAAAAATGTCTATAGCTACTCTAGCATGATAGGAAAAAAATTAGTTGAATGCTATCACCCCTTCTAGGACTCGCCATACAAATTATTCAATCAATCAATCAAATTCCTGTTAAGACCCCCTACAGGAGCATAGGACAAAAACAACTCTCTTCCACAAGGTACGGCAAATCGTACAGCAAAGTGTTGCAGAAAGTTCTGGACCTTTGGACTCAATGACGGAAGGAATAAAGAAGACTTGTCTCGTTCACGGTTACAAACCAAGTGAGAGATTCTCGTCTATTCAAATGTCAATGTATCGAAAGGGGATAGTTGTAGGATGAGGTTTTATCAATTCCTGCAACTATCTTTGGCGACTAGCGACTCCACGGACCTGAACTAACTATCTCCCTGAGGGATGGGGGCAGTAGAATTCACCCACAGCCAGTCCTGCTTGTCCTAAAAATTGGCAAATGGACACTCACTGGATCATGGGCTTATCACCCGTGATCTTAAATCCTAACTGATACGAGAAACGGATACAGCGCCTCGGATATAGACTGATTCTACGGTAACGACTCTTGGCATTCGAAAACAGACTATGATTGGCTTCTGGAACGTTCGAATATGGAATGACCGCCAACCAGTGATCGACTGTGGAATGGAGCACTATAACATCCAAATCTTGGGCTTGAGCGAGGTCAGGTGGACAGGATCAGGAGAAGAACGAACACCTAGCGGAAACACCATTCTGTACGTTGGCACTGAGAGTGAAGCCAAGAATGGCGGAGCTTTGGTCCTCACCCCGATAGCGCGAAACAGTCTCATCACGTGGGATCCAATCTCGGATAGGATTATCATCAGGCCCAGCACCAGTGTCAGAAACGTCACAATTCTACAGTACGCACCAACGAATACCGCAACACCTGCTAACAAAGAAGAGTTTTATAGCCAACAGAATCCCACCTTCGAACGTGTTCCAGGTGATATTATTATCATCTCAGGAGATATGAACGCTCAGGTTGGATCTGAAAACACTGGACTAGAACACGTTATGGGGAGGCATGGTGACCCTTGGGTCGACGCGTCACGACCTTGAATTAAGAGACCCGAAAACGGGGAATTATTTCTGTCATCATTAAACATCTTGGGTTTCCCCTGATGGTGTTACTCAGAACCAGATTGAGCATTTGGCTATAAGTCGCCGATAGAGAAGATGTCTTCTCGATGTACGTGCGAAACGTGGAGCTGACGTGGGGAGCGATGACCACCTGCCTGCTTGAGATTGTGTACAGCAGGTATCCGACGACCACAAATTCTTCAAATGAAGCGCAAGCTTAATTTGGGAAAAAACTCAGAGATCCCAACAAAAAACGCGAGTACACCATCATTCTACGCGGAAAGTCATTCACATTGGGCGAATATGAAATGCGCACACTGGACGCCAATTGGGAGGCAAACAGAAACACTTTTCTAACTAGTGCTGAAGAATCTGTGGGATATGTGCAAAGCGGTGAGAAACCCTGGATGTCGCAAGACACATGGGACAAGGTTGGCGATCGGAAAAAAGCCAAATTGGCAATCATCTCTCAACCCGATATCAACCAACCAACGCCCAACCTGAGGCAGAACTACCGCCATGCTCATATACAGCTTAAAAAGTCTATTAGAAGCGACAAGAGAAAGGCCATTGAAGATCTGGCCAGCAAGGCAGAATCTGCGGCATACCTTGACGATGAGACATGTCAACGGAACTCTCCTTAATATGAGTGAACACCAGTTGCGGCGATGGAAGGAATACTTCTCTGACATTTTAAACATCTTGTCAGAGGAAGATATTCCAGAAACAGAACAACTATCAAACATCCAACGGCAACAATCCTCTATTAGGGACGATCCCCCAGATAAGGAAGAGATAGTTTCCGCCATTCAGTCAATGGCGGGAAGAAAAGCTCCAGGTATAGACGGACTACCAACCGAACTCCTCAAAGCGGACCCGGAAATAACAGCCGATATACTCTTCTCACTCTTTACTGAGGTGTGGAATGAACGAAGATATCCGACTAAATGGAAGGAAGGAGGGCGTCATTGTGAAAATTTCGAACAAGGGCGACCTTCGGGTTTGTGGCAATTGGCGTGGTATATGTCTACTTACTGCCGTATCGAAATTATGGCTACAGTAATTCTCAATAGGATTAGTGATGTCGTCGAGAGCACTCTCGAAGTTTATCAGGCTGGATTCCGACTCTTTTACCGACCACACAAATGCCCTACGGATAATATTGGAGCAGTCAGCCGAAATGGTTTCGCCACTACATCTCATGTTTGTGGACTTCGACAGCGTTAGCTTTCGACAGCCTTAGCTTTCGACAGCGTTAAGCTAGATTACATACGGAATGTCTTGCGTAGGAGAAGTATTCCTGATGAGGTAATAGCTATGATTAAAAATCCTACGAAGATGCAAGGTCTTGCATAGAGGAGAGCTGTCCGAGAGCTTCCCTGTGCGAACGGGTGTCCGACAAGGTCGCATATTATTACCAGCCTCGTTTCGGGTGGTAATAAATGACATCTTGAAAGCTGCACTGCAAGGTGGGGATGGTAAAGGTCTTCAATGGAGACTATTTAACATCTTAAGTCACCTTGATAATGCTGATGATGTGTGGTTGCTTGCACATAACCATTCGGACTTAGAGTTAAATGTTCGCTCGTTGCATTCCAAATGCAAAGAGGTGGGACTGAAAATAAATTTGCGTAAAATCAAGTGCATTCACATGGGTTCGAACACAAGCACACCGATTGTTCTTAACGGACAAGATGTGGAAGAGGTACGAGATTTTCGTTATCTCGGAAGCATTGTTAGCGTTGACGGTAAAGCCGAAAGGGATATTGAAGCTCGTCTAAATAAAGCTCGTCAGGCCTTCGGTATCCTTTCCCCTATTTGGAGGATAAGAGAGATCTCCCTTCGCACGAAGCTGCGAGTTTTAGACGCATGCGTCAAATCCGTGTTGTTATATGGTTGTATTACGTGGAATTGACCGTTCGACTGACCAAGAAATTACACACTTTTGTGTTTTAGGAATATTCTGGCCAGAAGTGATCTCCAACAACGAACTTTGGAGTATAACTGGCCAGACTAAAATAGGCATTGAGATTCAAAGTCGGAAGTGGCAGTAGATCGGTCATACTTTGAGGAAACCAGAGCGAAACATCGCCAAACAGGCTCTGGATTATAATCCTCAAGGAAGACGTCGTGTTGGTCGACCATGTAACACATGGAAACGAGCAGTTGAGCAGGAGGCCAGAGGAAACAAGTTCTGGCAACAGCTTAAGGCCGTTGCTCAGGATCGTACCTTGTGGAAGAGAGTTGTTTCTGCACTATGCCCCTATAAGGGGGTCTTAAACAGGAATTTTAATTTGATTGACGCATCATCAACTTGTCCCAAGAATAATAAGGTTGCGGCCGACTTGTTGGCAGTTTATTTTTTTTTCACAATTCAATTAGTAAAACCATTACAATAATTTAAGCTTGAAATATGTCTGAATGTAAAAATTTGACAATAAATAAATCTAAAAAGCGGATGAGAGCAAAATATGATGTTTTCAAGGTCAAGTCAAGTTTATGAGTTGATAGTTTCGAAGAAAAACAAATTCTGTAAAGTTTGAAAAATTTATATGAGATGTGGTAGAACGTGAAAGCAGTGGGGGATCTGGGCCGTTCACGAGCTTAAAATTACTTTTTGCTAAAAATCACAAGGGAAATATTTAAGCACGATATCTTAAAGGGTTTGAAAGTTATCGTGTGATCGGAGAGACTTCTCTTCTACAATGGCACTATACACCAAATCAATGACCAAGGTATATCCACGCAGACAGTGTGCTGGAATTATACATCGATCGAGATTGTATACCAAAACGCTACCCACTAGGCTATACACTAAACAGACGGCCACACATATTGGAGGAACAGATTCGAGCAAGAACAAACAAATTTGTATCGTTGGCGGTTCCTTCCGACTCAAATTTCTTAGCGTACAATCGTTTTATCAAAAACAGATTTCATCTCGACTATTATTGAAAGTATCTATTATTTTGGCTAGCTGATTCGATAAGTTTTTAATTGAATTCAAATATCAGTTTTATCTTATGCAGTCGTCCAATCCGGATTCCTAATCCGTTGGGTGCATCTGCAAATTGCTTTGAGAGTTCATTACACGAGCAGCCCGACTGTAGGTAGTTATTAGAATCCTACGAAGAGAAAGTCGCCCCGCAACAACTCTCGATCGGATAAATTGGTCACTCAGTCAGTTAATCACTTTCTGTGAGTTTTATTGAAAACATTTTTCCACGGTTCTTGCCCTATCGCAGGCGATAGTCGTCGCCGCCGCCGACGTCGTCTGTCATCTTAGCGGCAGCCTTCCAACCACCGACCACGCTCCATCGGCACTTTCTTCGCCATCGAACCGGTAAGAGTTTTACTTTTCAACGAACTTTTTCGTCGAGGCATTCAACTTTGCCTGTGCAGCGCAGCCTTCTATTGCCATTGATTCGATCCTCCAACTCCAACTTGCAACTCGTTCCTCCGACATCGCTCATTTTCCATTTCGAAAAACTTTTCCTCATTTTTTTCCGGCCTTCCTTCACGTTTTCAATTTTTATTTATCTAATTTTTTTTTTTTGCCTCCACTTCGTGTTCTCCCCGAACGACCAAATCTTCTTCAACATCTTAAAGATTTCCATTTCTATCGTCGTAAAGTCATTTCGGAGGAGTTGAAGGTATGAGCAGAGTGCGATTGGCCCGGATTCCTGTTCGACCAAGGCAACAAAGCTGTGCTGCGATAAATTGGCTTACTACATGTTGCTGTGTGGTCATTTCGTTCGTTTCGTGAGCGCGGAAAATTCGCTTTTCGCACAAAATCATTGCCCCCAGGTGTATAGCAACGGAACGTATAGGTATCTAATGGTGAAGAGACAATCGAAAACAAAAATAAATTACGGAAAAAAAACAGCGAAGAAAAATGCAATGAAAATGGAAAACTAGAAAAACCATAAGAGAGTGTGTTTCATTGCTTCGGGAATGAAAAAGGAAAAGTTAAGCAAAGCGCAAGTGCTTTCCCTGCGCGCCTTATGCACCTCTTGCGTGCATCGTCGGCCGTTTATTTCATAGGCGAAGGCAAGAGGCCTCCAAACTTGCAATTTGCCCCGATATGCAGCCGCGTTGCTGGTAGTGGTGCAGCACTATGCACTTCTATCGTGCAATTTCGATGTATAAAGTGCATAAGAAAAGTGCTGGTCGGCCGGGAGGAAAAGTGCATTGGAGATAGCAGCGTAGTGTAGCGTAGCCCCCGACCTGCACCAACACCAGTTCGGGTTTGGGGCCGCGATAGATGCAACCCAGCAACTCGGCAATTACTTTCATTTCACTTTAGCGTGGCGGGCAAAGCGAGTTCCTTGGCATTAGACTTTGAAAATTTTGTTCTCTTGGCCGACGATTGCTTTTGTGGTTGCGCAGCAGTGCCAGGGAAAACTTAACTTTATAAATGAAATTGAAGACGCGGTCGAGGGGAGCAGGGGGTAGCAGCCTATGAGTCGAGTGGTGCAGATAGATGTACGACGATGTACCAGAGAATTATGCAAAAATACCTCTGGAAATGCAATTAACTTACTTGAGTTACCTCAGGTTAATGTGAATACTGCTATGTTGTACTTTATTTTCTTTAATTTTTTGTTTTGTTTTATTTGGTTTGTTTGGGGTTATCGAAAGTTTCATCGCTTGCCAGAGAAATTATTGCCAGCCCACTATTTTTATCTATTTTTATTAATTTCAATCGATAATCACCATTAGCATAATTTCTATTCTAATCGAATTATTGATCACTCGTATATCTTGATCATTACTGGAAACAAATGTTTAGAAAAGCATTGAAACAAAGTCACAAGTGCTGGGTCATTAGAAACATTACAATTTGCTTAAAGCATGGCAGGATTTTTATTTTAGTTGTAATTAAAACAAGTTTTTATTTGAAAGCCTAGGACGCTGTTCAAGTGAGATGAAATTTTCGTATGGAAAATCATAATAAGCGAAATGGAATTGTTCAGATTTTGCATAAAAAAATTTCACTTCACTTGAGCAGCATACTACGATCAAAAATACGAATTTAGAGCAATGGAAGTTTAGGTTTTTATGGTTAATTTTTCAAATTCCTGTTAAGACCCACTATAGGGGCATAGGACAGAAACAACTCTCTTTCACAAGACGCGATCCTGAGCATCGGCCTTAAGCTGTTGCTAGGACTTGTTTATTCCTCTGGACTCCAGCTTAACTGCTCGATTCCATGTGCTACATTGTCGACCAACCCGACGTCTTCCTTGAGGATTATAATCCAGAGCCTGTTTGGCGATGTTTTGCTCTGGTTTCCTCAAAGTGTGACCGATCTACTGCCACTTCCGCCTGTGAATTTCAATGCCTATTTTAGTCTGTCCAGTTGTACTCCAAAGTTCGTCGTTGGAGATCACTTCTGGCCAAAATATTCCTAAAATGTGTCGAAAGTTTTTAGTTTCTTGGTAAGTCGAACGGTCACTTTCCCCCTAGTACAACTATATAGCAACACGGATTGACGCATGCGCCAAAAACTCGCAGCTTCGTGCGAAGGGTGATCTCTCTGAGACTCCAAAAAGGAGAAAGGATACCGAAGGTCTGACGAGCTTTATTTGTACGGGTCTCAATATCATTTTCGGCTCCGCCATTCATGTTGACAATGCTTCTTAGGTAACAAAAGTCGTACACCTCTTTACATCTTGTCCGTTAAGAACAATCGGTGTGCTTGGTTTTACGCACACTTATTTTCATTCCCGCCTTTTTGCATTTAGAATGCAACGAGCGAACATTTGGCTGTAAGTCCAAAAGGTTATGTGCAAGCAAACACACGTCATCAGCATAATCAAGAAGACTTAAGATGTTAAATAGTCACCATTGAAGAACTTTACCATCCCCACCTTCCAGTGCAGCCCTGTCTGACACCCGTTCGCACAGGAAAGCTCTCGGACAACCCTTTTATGTAAGGCACGACACCTTGCATCTTCGTAGGATTCTTCAATCATAGCTATGACCTTATCTGGAATACTTCTCCTACGCAAAACATACCATATGTAATCTAGCTTAACACTTTCGAAAGCCTTCTCGAAGTCCACAAACATGAGATGTAGTGGCGAACCCATTTCGGCGGACTGCTTCAATATTATCCGTAGAGTATTTGTGTGGTCAGTACAAGACGACCCATTACGAAATCCAGCCTGATAAGCTGCGAGAGTGCTCTCGACAACATCACTAATCCTATTGAGAATTACTGTAGCCATGATTTCGATACGGCAGTAAGAAGACATAAACCACGCCGATTGCCACCATCCCGAAGGTCGCCCTCCTTCGGAATTTTCACAGTGATGCCCTCCTTCTATTCAGTTGAATATCTTCTTTCATTCCACATATCAGTAAAGAGTGTGAAGAGTATATCGGCTTTCATTTCCGGGTCCGCTTTGAGGAGTTTGTTTTGTAGTCCGTCTATACCTGGGGCTTTTCTTCCCGCCATTGACCGAATGGCGGTAACTATCTCTTCCTTATCTGACGGATCGTCCCTAATAGAGAATTGTTGCGGATGGATGTTTGGTAGTTGTTCTGTTTCTGGAATATCTTCCTCTGACAAGATGTTTAAAATGTCAGAGAAGTATACCTTCCATCGCCGCAACTGGTGTTCACTCATATTAAGGAGAGTTCCGTTGAATTCTCTCACCAGGTGATTGGCGATGAAATTCTTGTTTGTCAACTGTTTCATGATTTTGAATAGTGAACCCATATCCCCAGGGTAAGCCGCAGATTCTGCCTTGTTTGCCAGATCTTCAATGGTCTCTCTCTTGTTGCGTCTAACAACCTTTTATCGCTAACCTTCTCCCATGTGTCTCGTGATATCCAGGGCTTCTCACCGCTTTGCACATATCCCACAGATTCTTCAGCATTAGTTAGAAAAGTGTTTCTGGTTGCCTCCCAATTGGCGTCCAGTGTACGTATTTTATAATCGCCTAATGTGGATGACTTTTCGCATAGAATGCTGCTCGCACTTATTGTTGCGGTGTCTCACTTTATCCTCATTAAGCTTGCGCTTCATTAGAGAAATTTGTGGTCGTCGGATAGCTGCACAATCTCAAGCGGGCAACCATCAAGTGGAGATCGCTCCCCACGTCAACTCCACGCTTCGCTCGCACATAGAGGAGACATCTTCTCTATCGGCGACTTATAGCCAAATTGTCGAACTGGTTCTGAGTCATAGGAATTTTTACGTGGACGTTCATATCTCCTGAGATGATAATAATATCACCTCTTGGAACACGCTCGAAGGTGGCACTCAGTTGGCTATAAAACTCCTCTTTGTCACCAGGTGTTGCGGCATTATTTGGTGCGTAGCACTGTAGAATTGTGACGTTCTCTGACACTGGTCCTGGGCCTGACGATGATAACCCTATTCGAAATTGGTTGCCATGTGATGAGACTGTTTCTCGCTCTCGTTATAAGGACGACCGCCACGCCATTTTTGGCTTCACTCTCAGGACCAACGTACAGAATGGTGTTCCTGCTAGGGGTTCGATCTTCTCCTGGTCCTGTTCACTTGACCTCGCTCAAGCCCAAGATTTGAATGATTGGCGGTGTAAGGACCGAGTGACCCCAGCACTTCCCCCGTCATTCAATGTTCGTACGTTCCAGAAGCCAATCATAGTCGGTTTTCGAATGCCAAAAGTCGTTACCGTAAGATCCGTCCATCGAAAATTTGTCAAATTATAGAGCTATATAGTCGCTAATTTTGGTAAAAATTTTAAGTCGGGAGGTGTAAGGGGAGGGAGGTGGTAAGCAAAAATGTAGAAAATTTTGAGTGATTTTTTTAGTGCTCTGGTGAAAGATACAAAGTTTAAATTTTACATGTGAATACATCTATTTAATATACATAGAAAAATAATAATACCTTGTTCCATAATTGTTATAAGCCGCCCCCGCGGTCTAACGTGCACAAGGTGTTTCATGTGCATTGAAAAAAACACATAAGCTGAAAATTTTTGAGTGAAATTTTAAGTTATAAACTTGAAAACTTGGGAAATGCATTTAAAAAAAATCCCTAAATACACGAAATATTAACTGGTCGAAAACCTTTAAAACTTCTAACCCCTCCCATACACAATTATTTTGTCGACCATTTTCAAGAAATCAATTATTACCTAACTATTAAAAGCTATCAGTTTGAAATTTTGCACAAAAACTTTTAAAAATAATTGAAATTAAATTGCGTCAAAAGTTTTGAGATCGCGCCTGTCCTTCTACCCTTCTCATACAAACGTATGATTTCGACCATTATTAAGAAATCAATTATCACCTAACTATTTAAAGCTATCAATTTAAAATTTTGCTTAAGAACTTTTAAAAATAATTGAAACAAAATTCCGTCTAAAGTCTTGAAATCGCTCTTGCTCTTCTGCCTCCTCCCATACAAAAGTATGATTTGGACCAATTTCAGAAAATCAACTAATAACCAACAAATTAAAAGCTACGAACTTGAAATCTTGTACAAACACCTTACAAGAGAAATTAAATAAAACTGCATCACAAGTTTTATGATTCCCTTACCCGCTCTACCCCCTCCCATACAAATGTTCGATTTCGTGAATGAAAAAATTCAGCGAATTTTATGAAAATTCTATGCAACTTCGTCTATGAAACACATTCTGTACAGAGAATATTGGACGTGATTCATGCAATCAGTTAAAAAGCTATTAACATCCACCCACCCTTACTATTGCCCCTCCTCCTCCCCTCATAAAAACCCAAACTTGCAGAAACGAATGAAATATTGTTATATTGACAACAGCCCTACCGAAGAAGTAACTTTCACTTAGTCTTCCCTAACCACTCTAACCTGCATATTGACTTTCCACTCATCCGCAACTCGTCCCAAGAATAATAAAGTTTCGCCCGACTTGTTGGCAGTTTATTTATTTTTATTTTTAAACTCTAGATGAAATCTGAGAGTATATTGTGTTTGCCTTACCGTTTGTAACGCTAAGAAATAACGCTCGCACAGAGCCGCCAAGGGTACAGAAATATTCGTTTTTGCTCAAAAACCTCGATTCCGAGTGGCCGTCTGTCCGTCCGTCTGTCCGTCTGTCTCTCTGTGCGTTTGTCTACAGCATAACTCTCGAAAGCTTTGAGCCATAGTGCTACAAATTTTTGTGTGCCATTTTTAGCAAAAAAGTAACTTTAAGTTCGTGAATGGGCTACATCCCCCCACTTCTTCTACCCCCTCCCATACAAATTTCATGAAATTTCGAAATATTAAGAAATTGATTTTTCTTTGAAACTGTTTAAGCTGTCGACTTGAAATTTAGGTCAAAATATTATGATATAGATGTCATTAATATTACGGAATATTGACCTGATCCCCTTACTCCTTCTACCCCCTCCCATACAAATGGACAATTTTGAAAAATACATATTTTCGATTTTCATTGAAACTGGTAAAGCTGAAAAGACGAAATTTTGTCAGAATTAATTTTACTATAATTACAATTTATTCTAAAAATAATTAATAACTTCACCTCACTCCTTCTACCCCCTCCCATACAAATTTCACGAAATTTTGGAATTTAAATTAAATTATTTTTCTTCGAAACTGTTAAAGCGATCAACTTGATATTTTGTACAAAGTATACAAATAGAAATAATAATAATGCGGAAAAAATCTGTTTTGATCCGTACACTCCATCTACCCCCTCCGATACAAATGCATAATTTTTGTTAAATGCATTTTATTGATTTCCAATCAAACTAGAAAAAGTACAAACTTCAAATTTTGCCAGAATTTGTTTCTTTATAATTGAAATAAGTGCTAGAAAAATTATCAGCTCCGCGTCACTCCTTCTACCACCTCCCATACAAATATATGTATTATAAATTCAAGAAAAGCATTTCTCCTTCAAGTATATGAGAGCTTTCGATTTTGAAATTGAATCAAAGCATGGTGATAACGATGATGATAAGCAGTTTCAAAATCATCTTAAACGCTCCACCTCCCATACAAGTGCCCAAATTTCAGGAAAACTATGACCAATTTCTTTAAAAATAATGAAAACTAAAAACTTCAAATTCAGCAAAAAACATTGTGCATGCCATGTTCGGTGTCGTATACGAAAAATACAAACCTTCCCTCTACTTATACCACCTCCCATGCAAAAGTCTCTATTCACTATTCGAAAGAATTTGAGAGGACATATTTTCCGGTATATTAAAGTTTTTTCCATCTCATCTAGAGTATCATATGATTGGGCTTTAAGCCGAATCATAATTCTGTTATGTTTTAATAATAAATTAGCCAAAGGAAACTTCAATAAATAGTTAAATAACCTAATAATTATGATTGAATAAGGCTTACACACTAGTAAAAATTCAACGCTTACAGCTGGTTAAATTAATTAAAAATTTGATTGAAACTGTCTTTTAAAAGTTTCAATTTTACCTATGTGTTTAGCTCAGTTATATATTTTTATAGCTGAATGTTCTACTTTATGATATATGAATTATCTAATGATTTAAAAAGAAAGATTTCCGGATTTTATACTGTTTGATTTATTATGTGAGCCGTTAATAGACTTAACTTATTTAATTGTTAGGTTGAAAAATAGTCATTTTCTTTAGACGATTTTACCTATTTCTTTTGGTGAAATGGCTAATGATTTCTTTCAGTATATTTTGAATAAATACCTAGTTCCATTCTCTTTTCTAAAGTTCCCGGCGTACCTCAACTTGCTAACCAACTTCACACTTATGCAGAGTTACCCGAACTTCACAGATCTGCAGATGATCTATACTAATTGCAAGAGGATTATGCTGAGACATCGATTAATCATGTATATAATAAGCAAAAACTGTGCATATATTTGATGTCACATGACTCACAGTAAATTTTTCCGAGATAACTTCGTTGGTATCGGTAGTTCAGTGGAATAACATGCCTGCTACGCGGGCGGCCCCGGTTTCAATTCGAATTTTTATTACGAATATTTTTTTTATACTCTAGATGAAATCTGAGAGTATATTGTGTTTGCCTTACCGTTTGTAACGCTTGAAAATGATGATCGCACAGAGTCGCCAAGGGTACAGAAATATTTGTTGTCGCTCAAAAAACTCGATTCCAAGTGACCGTCTCTCCGTCTGTACGTCTGTCTATCTGTCCGTCTGTCCGTCTGTCTGTCTGTATACAACATAACTCTTGAAAGCTTTGACCTATCGTGCTGAAATTCATATTTCATGTGTCATTTTTAGCAAAAATGTAACTTTAAGTTCGTGAACGGGCTACATCCTCCCATTCCTTCCAACCTCTCCCATACAAATTTCGTGAAATTCCAAAATTTAAAGAAATTGATTTTTCTCCGAAACCATTCCAACTATTGACTTGAAAATTAGATCATAATATAATGATGTAAATATCATTGACGCCAAAAAATATTAATCCGATACCTTTACTCCTTCTATCCCCGCCCATACTAATCCGCAATTTTCAAATATGCATTTATTTGGTTTGCATTGCAACTAGCAAAGCTAAAAGAGCTAATTTTTGTCATAATTAATTTTGTTGCAATTGCAATCGTTTTTGTGAAAAGTTTCAACTTCTCCTCACTCTTTCTACCCCTTCCCATACAAATCCCATTAAAGTTCGGAATTTTAACCAAATTATTTTCCTCCAAAACCGTCAAAGCTATCAACTTTAAACTTTGAGAAAAGTATACTAAAGCCTGTATAGATAACGGTTCTGTTTTTTACCAAGAAAGACAAAAACTTGTTTACGTGATTCTCAGAACTTCCTTACTCATTTACATAGGACTTAATCTGCTTGACTGATTAATTTAGTGGAAATGCAGCGTTCTAGTGGTTCGGTTCGTCAACAAGTTGTGCGAGAATGGCAAAAAAATCATCAAGTATCGCTTTCAACATTGGGAAAAAAGTATAAAATTACAACTAGGACTGTACAAAGGTATATCAAACGGTTCAAGGAAGAGCTGAGTGTATCTGAGAAAGCAAGGTCAAGTCGTCCAAAAGGTCCTATAAATCCTGTTCTCGAAAAAAAGATCCTTAACGCTTCAAAGAGAAATCCGTCGATATCTACAAGGGATTTGGCTAAAGATCTTAGAACCAGCCATCAAATGGTGCAAAGAGCAAAACAACGGAATGGTTTAAAGAATTTCAAAAAGCAAAAAGCACTGAAAAGAAATTTTGATCAGTAAAAACGAGCGATTAGGCCCAAAAAATCTCTACCGAAAATTGTTGACGAAAAAAATGTGCGTTATAATGGACGACGAAACATATTGCAAAATGGACTTTCTTTCTCTACCGGGTCCGCAGTGTTACTGCAAGTGACAGAAATAAATTTTTTTAACCTAGCTTTAGAATACGTCATCAGAAAGTTACCCGTTGACACAAGAGGTACGCTGCTTTATAAATCCAGCCAGATAGTGGGTTATGCGGACGATATCAACATATTATCACGCTCTTTCACATCCGCAAAAGAAATTCTACTAAGCCTCGATCAAGCAGCAAAAGAAGTTGGCCTGAAAATCAATTTAACAAAAACGAAAATAATGACACAAACAAGGAAAAGGACCCCCAATAGACAAAACATTACAATTGACGAATATAATTTGGAAAAATGTGGACGAATTCATATATTTAGGCACAAAATTGACAAAGAGTGGAAATGAAATGAACGAAATAAAAAGACGAATCCAGCTCGCAAATAAAACGTATTATTCAGTCTTAGCTATTCTTAAGGCCAGCTGCGTACACAGGAAGACCAAACTCCAAGTCTACAAATCAATAGTAAGACCTGTGCTTTGCTACGGATGCGAAACATGGACCCTTACACAAGCATCCGCAAATATGTTGAACGCTTTCGAAAGACGGGTTCTGAGACGAATAATTGGAGCGAAACGTGATGGTGACCGATGGCGAACTAGATACAACAGTGAGCTGTATGATATATTTGACGAACCGGAGGTTTCCACTATCATCAGACTGCGGAAGCTGCAATGGGCTGGCCATGTAAAGGATGGACGAAACTCGAATACCTAAAAAGGTATTCGAGGGAAAAACGGAGGGCCGGAGGCCAGTGGAAAAACCCAGAAACGCTGGCCCGACTCTGTTGACGAAGACTGTTCATCGCTGCTCGGATTTCAAAATTGGAGGACGCGGTCACTGGACCGAGATCGCTGGAGACATCGGCTACGGGAAGCCAAGGCCCGAAAGGGGTTGTAGCGCTGCGACGACGACGACAGAAATAATGTTAGTGAATCGGAAAAAACAGTTCTCGTTGAAAATTTTGGAAAATAAATTATGGTTTGGCAAGCTCTTTGTGAATGTGGGATGGAATCAACAGCGTTTTTTACAATAAGAACCATAAACGCTGAAATCTACCGTAAAGAATGCTTGCAGAAAAGATTATTGCCCATGATTAAAAGGCACAGGACTCCAGCCCTGTTTTGCCCGACTTGGCAACTAGTCACTATGCTTAAGCAACGGTAAACTGGTTAAATTCCAAAGGCATTCCATATGTACAAAAAGCAGACAATCCTCCGAATACGCCGATACTTCGTTCAATTGAAAAATATTGGGCAATTATGAAGGGAAATTTAAAAAAAGAAGGAGGAAGTGTAAAAACCATGGATGAATTTAAAAGACGTTGGGCATTAGCATCGAAAGGAGCCACAAAAAAGTTTGTGCGCCACTTGATTAAAACCATGAGAAGAAGGATCAGAGAATGCACCAGAAAAAGTATTCAACAAGTTCTGAATTAGGAATTCATAACTTGTAGGATATAAAGTAAATACAAATAAAATTTTATAAAAATCCATTGAGTAGTTTTCAATTTATACCCACTTTGCGCAAGACAGAACTTTTCGTTGTAGGCTTTATTATAAATATCATTGATTTCGAAAAATTTGGTTTTGATTCGAATTTCGAAAAATCATTCAATCCCCCTCCCATACAAATGCATAATTTTAGTAAATGCATTCAATCGATTTTCATTGAAATTCGAAAAGGCACAAACTTAAAATGTTGCCACAATTTGTCCCTTAATAATTGCAATAAATGCTAAAAAAACATAACAGGACTACGACTGGGCGTAAAGCCCAATCGTGCGGTATTCTAGATGAAAGAGATTTTTTTTTTATTTTAAGTAATTTTGTAGGAGAATTGGTAGAGGGGGTGACGACCTTGAACTAATTTTTACACATCACGCTAAGGTTGCTATCAAAATGTTTTATAGCAAATTTAGTATTCAAAAATTTAATAGGTACTGAGAAAATTTTTGTATTGGATTTAGTGAAATTGTGCAGTTTGTATGCGAGGTTGTAAAAGGAGTGTGAATTTATTAATGGCGTTTTTAGAAATAATTGTAAACATTATTTAATTGACACATTTCAAATTGCAGAACAGTAGCATTCATACTTTCCAGGAAAATAGACTTTTTGCAAAGTTGTTGAATTGTGTCAAATTGTATGGAAGGGGGTAGAAGGAGTGAAGCTAACCGCCTAATTTTTTTTGATCTTACTAATAATTCTAAATAACTGTTTAGTGCATAATTTCAGCTCGATAAATTTCATAAGTACTGAGTAAATTTATTTAGAGTATTTCATAAAAAAGTGCAGTTTGTATGGGAGGTGGTGCAAGGAAGGAAAGGACTCAACTAATTTTTATACGGCAGATTGAAATTATTATAAAAGTAATATATTACAAATTTCAGATCAATAGCTTTCATGCTTTTTGAAAAAATCCGTTTATTGACGAATTGCGAAATTGTGTCATTTTGTATGGGAGTGGGTAGAAGGGGTGAACCTAAATGTCTATTTTTTTTGGTCTTACTAATAATTCCATATAAATATTTAGTGCACAATTTCAGCTCGCTAAATTTTATACGCACTGAGTAAATTGGCTTAGAGTGTTTCATGAAAAAGTGCAGTTTTTATGGGAGGTGGTGGAAGGAGGGAGAGGACATGCATAATTTTTATATGATAGATTGATATCATTATAAAAGTAATACATACATATGTTCCAAATTTGAGACCAATAGCTTTTATACTTTTCGAGCAAATCCGTTTATTTTCAAACTGCGCAATTGTGTCATTTTGTATGGGAGGGTGTAGAAGGGGTTCACGAACTTGTCCTTACTTTTTTGTTAAAAATGACGTGTACAAAATTTGAACTTTCTAGATCAACGCGTTCTCAAGCTAGAGAGGACATGGACGGACAGACAAACAGACGGACGGACAGACGGATGGACAGACGGACAGACAGACGGACGGACAGACGGACGGACAGACGGACGGACAGACGGACGGACGGTTATCCGGTTTTGAGGTTTTTGAGGGATTATATGAACTTCTGCATCATTAATTTTTTTCTCCGACCCTTATTTCTTAGCGTTACAAACTTTGTGGCAAACTTATAATACTCTCAGATTTCATCTAGAGTATAAATATGAGCTTTACTTCGCGCCGTCTACCACCTCCCATACAAATTTTTGTTTTCAAAATTCAAGAAAAGTATTTCGCTTTCAAACATATGGTAACAAAGCAATGTGATTAGGATGTTGATAAGCAGATTCAAAATCATCCAAAACTTCAACTTTCTCTGCCACCTCCCATTAAAATGCCTTAAATTCAGACAAAAATTCTTTAATTTTGTCGAAAATTATGAAAGCTACAAACTTTAAATTAAGCATGAAACATTTTGTATACTACGTTCGGTGTTATGTAAAAAAATTAAAAACCTCCCCTCTCTGCTTTTACCACCTCCCATACAAAAGTCACTATTCACTATTCACTATTCGAACGAATTTGAGATGACATATATTCCGGTACAATAAACTCTTTCCAATTTCATTTAGAGTATCATATGATTGGGGTTTACGCCCAATTATAATTCTGTTATGTTTTATTTTGACTAAAGTAAAAATAATTTTAAATAATTTTTATTCCTTGCATGAGATCAAAATAAAATCGATTTTTTTAGTTCGAAACTAATGACTTGATATCGAAAGTAGATCCAAAAATTGTGGCTAAATTTTGGCGAAAAAAGTTCATCGGCATCGGTGGTTTAGTGGTGGAATGCTCGCCTACCATGTGGCCGGCTCGGGTTCGATTTTCGTCCGATCTAACTTTCATTTGAACATTTTTTTAATGCATTGCAAATTAGAATTTTTCCAAAATGACAATGTATTTTCACATGGACAATTCTATGGCGCCATGTCATGATGCCAAACACAAAAAGATTTGAAGTTATTTATAAAGAAGAAGATTTGAAGCCATTTACAAATAAATCTAATGGGAAATCATACCGATTTTAAGTTCTGGACTAAATTTATAATAGTTAAAAATTAATTACATTGATATTTTCCATAATCTATACATCTATACATATAAATATAATTGTAGTGTCTGTCTGTTATTTGCTTATAAATGGCTATAAGTTAGTTTTTTGAGTTATATTAGCACTAACTAAGCATAAAAACACATTTTTGAAATTTTTGTTTGTCTGTCTGTCTGTACGACCGCTTTTCACGCAGAAACGGCTGAACCGATTGTAATGAAACTTGCACAGTTTGTTAGGTGTCCATCGGAATGAAATCTGCTCTTGGTTTTATTTCACTCTCCTCACGCCTTCTACCCCCTCCCATACAAAGTGACTCATTTTCAAAAATATATATTAATCAAATTTTCTTGAAAACTATAAAAGCTATTAATTTGAAATTTGGACTATATTATTTCTATTATAAATGCAGTCTTTTGGTATACAAATTGTTTAAGGTCTGTCACTCCTTCTACCACCTCCCATACAAACTACACTTTTTCATGAACCACTTTACACTAATTTTCTCAGTACGTGTAACTTTCATCGAGCTAAAATGTTCTATTAAATCCTTAATTAATATTATTATTAATATCGAGATAAAATTAACCGATTAGCTTCACTCCTTCTACCCCCTCCCATACAATGTGACACAGTTCCACGCCTTCACAAGAATTCGATTTTCTTGAAAAGTCTGAATGTTACTGATCTGAAATTTAAAATATATCAATTGCATGATGATTATAGTTGTTTCTCAACAAATCACCAAAAACCCCCTTCTCCTTCCACCACCTCCCATATAAACCGCACTTTTTCATAAAATACTCTAAACGAATTTTCTCAGTACATTTAAATTTCATCGAGGTAAAAATTTAAATTTAATCCTTAATTAGCATTATTATTAACAGCGGGAAGAAAATTAACCGAGTAGCTTCACTCCTTCTACCCCCTCCCATACAATGAGGCACATTACACGACTATGTAACAATTCGATTTTCTTGAAAAGTGTGAATGATACAGATCTGAAATTTAAAGTGTATCAATTGCATGATAGTTATAGTTGTTTTTCGAAAAATCACCAAAAACCCCCCACTCCTTCTACCACCTCCCATACAAATTGCACAATTTCATTAAATTCAGTGCACTAAGTTTCTCAGTACCTACTCTATTTTTGAAGATTAAATTTGGTACAAAATACTTTTATAGCTACTCTAGCATGATGTGAAACAAATTAGTTCAGTGCTGTCACCCCTTCTACCACTCCCCATACAAAATTTCTTAACACCGCGAAAATTTCGATTTCATCTATTAATAATATTGTATGATTTGGCTTTACGCACAATCGTAGTCCTGTTATGTTTTTATGCTTAATGTTATTTTATTTGCTTTTTTTTTTAATTAACACCAGCTACAATTATTCACATGTTCTTAACGCTCTTCAACACGTATATAATCTCGAATCACGGGTTTGATTTGATCACGAGCCTGTCCCATAAAAATGGGAGTATCATGCTTTCATTCTTAATAATTTATGGTTCTGATTCCAACAATATACAAACCATTCTCTTCAAAGAGCCACTAAAGTAAGCAGATTTTATATCCCACATAATGCATTACTAACTACACTCTCAAAAATTGCTTATTATTGCTATTTGTACGCGGACGAAGTCGCGGGGGTTTGCTAGTAATAGATAAAACTGTGCTCATAATTGAAGTCACTCACATTAGGTAAATCATAAAATTTTGGCAAGATAAGTTCATTAACTAGCTAGGGTGTAGCCTAGTGGGTAGTGTGTTGGTCTTATAATGCGAAGGTCGTGAGTTCAAATCTCGGTCGGCGCAATATATAATTCCAGCACATTGTCTGCTTGGATATACCTTGGTCACCTTGATCTACGAAAATGAAAGATTCGTGAAAAGAGGGTTGTGCGAAGGGCTAACAACCCTTCCACAATAAGTAATGAAAAATGTTAAGGAACCTGAATGTCAGGAGGCCAAGGTCCGATTTGGGCTGTAACGCCATTGTGGAAGTTGAAGTTCATTAACACCGGTCGTTCATTGGTAGAATGCGCACCTGCACGCGGACGGCCCGGGTTTGATTCCCCATTCCCGGCCGATATGATTTTTTTACGAATATTGTTTTACGCTTTGACTAGAGTAAAAATGTCATAATTTCAAATGATTTGCTTGCGTTGAAAAAAATTGAATAAGAAAAAATTCATTTGAAAGAAGAAATATCTATTTCAACGGGTTATATGCCCTTGTTTAATATATAAAAAAGACAAATAATTTAATATGTAATTATTTTTGAATTAAGTGGTCCGTAACATAAGTTCGATTTTTTAATAATCATATAATTAAATAGCGCATTTTTGAAACTAGCCAACTTCTAAACATTTTCAACACTCGCACTATGAATGGCTTTTCGGCATAAAAACAGTTTATTTATTTAGAATTCATCAACAAATGATTACTTACAAATTATACTACCATATAAATTACAAAGATTACAGTGAAAACATCATATTGTTATTTTAACAAAGCTGATTTTATCTGAGCAATATTAAGATTAAAATCAATGTTGCTATAATTAACTTTAAAAGCCCGTGAAATGGAAGTTATCGGTTCGTGCTGGCCGTAATAAGTGCGATGGAATGGAATATCGAGAAGTTCGTAGTCTCTCAAGGATCGAGGTATTTTGAAGGAGAGAGCTCCTAACA
This sequence comes from Chorisops tibialis, assembly GCA_963669355.1. Classification (NCBI taxonomy): domain Eukaryota; kingdom Metazoa; phylum Arthropoda; class Insecta; order Diptera; family Stratiomyidae; genus Chorisops; species Chorisops tibialis. The sequence goes on from OY770263.1 coordinate 269,207,645, forward strand.
AGTGCGGAGAGTCAATCTCACCTGAAATTAATTTTACTGCGGCTGCAGCACTAAGAACTAATCGCCTATGTTCGAGTGACTCCAACGAAAGTAGTTGAAGTCGTTCTTGAAAGGAGGAAGACATATCTGATCTGACCAGGGAAGGCCTTTAAGAGCAAATCTTAAAAATCTTCGCTGTACAGACTCTATCCTATTGATATGAATATCATAATACGGAGTCCAAACAGGGCAGGCATATCCAAGAATTGAACGAATAAAAGCACAGTAAAGTGTTTTTGTAATGTGAGGGTCGTTAAAGTCTTTACACCATAGTTTTACAAAGCCCCAACTGGAGTTAGCCTTGATAACAATACAATCGACATGGTCGTCGAAGGTAAATTTATCATTGAATAGTACACCGAAATCGCGTACTTTGCTTAATTTCTGTAAAGCAATTCCCTCTAAAACATAGATAAATTCGAATGGATTAATTTTCCTGGAGAAAGATGCCATGGTGCACTTCCCAATATTCAAAGGCATACAGTTTAAGGTACACCAGTCAAAAAATAGCTTTATGTCATTTTGCAAAAGTAGATAATCATTCGTACAGGTGATAGTACGAAATATTTTTGCATCGTCAGCATACAAGAGAATATTAGAGTTGGATATGACCGGACTCACGTCATTAATAAATAAAATAAACAGAAGTGGACCAAGATGACTACCCTGAGGTATAATATAATCGATGAGGCAGCATCTCGAAATTGTACTTGTTGGGTTCGATTAGAAAGATAGGAATTGATCCACGTAGTAAAAATATCAGGAAATCCGAGTGAGCAAAGCTAGTATATTAGTAAGTTGTGATTAATTTTATCAATGGCCTTACTAAAATCTATATATACAGTCAACTTGTTTGCCTGCTTCAATCGCTGGAATCACAAAATTTGAAAATTCCAGCAGGTTTGTTGTTGTGGATTTACCTTTGGTGAATCCGTGTTGAGTTGGGCTAATTATTGATTTGCAATGAAAGTACATTATGTCACAGACAATTGCCTCAAATAATTTTGGAACACTAGACAGCCTAGCTATAGGCCGGTAATTACATACGTCGTTCCTTTTGCCTTTCTTGAACAGGGGAGTTATTGTCGAGTATTTCCATAGACTAGGGAAAACCCCACAACGAAGAGATGCGTTAAATAAGGAGGTCAGTGGAGATAAAAGTGCAGAGGAGCACCTTTTAAGCACAACAGACGGTATACCATCTGGACCGCTATTGAAACTCTCAGAGATGTTCATGATGAACTTCGATATAGTGGACTCATCTATAATGAGATCCTTCATCTCAAGTGTAGTAGAGGGAAATTTTGTCAAGTATTGAAAATTCTTAAAATTAATATCACAGTCCCCGAAAAAGTTGCTAATTATTTTGGGGTCGTCGCTAACTTCCCCGTCAAAAGACAGAGTCGCAGGAAAACCATCTGTTCGCCTTTTAGAATTGACGTAATTCCAAAACTGCTTAGGCCTGTCTTTAATTGCTTTTTTCATATCAATCAGATAACATTGATAGGCCAATTTTGAATTGGTAAGAAATAAATCGCGTAATTCAGAGTACTTCTTATAGTCAGATTCAATCCTTGAGAGACAGTACGTCTTCCATGCTTTAGTTTTCAAATTTTTTAGATTTACTAAATCGTCGTCAAACCATGGAAATCTTTTACATGAACCATGACTCGTAACCGGCACGCACCGAGTGAAACAACCAAACGTAATATTGTAAAAATTATTAACAGCAATTTCAATGTCTGTTTCGTTAAGTACGCAGGACCAATCACGTTTTGAAATATCTTCATTCAAGGCAGCAAAGTCAGCTTTATTAAAGTTAAATCGATGAGAAATAGCAGTATCAAAATTATTAACATTATCAGCACCAGTATTTGAAAAGCAAATAGCATGAAACGCAGGATGGCGTGCTGATTCTGGAAGCAAAGGTGAGTTGCATCTGTTGATCGTTAAGTATCTCAAATCCGAGCAGACCACTAGGTCAAGAAATGTTCCGAACGAGTTAGGTATTGGATTAGATTGAAGTAAGCCCGTTGAAAACATACTATCCAAAAATTTTGCATCTTGCCGTGAACAGGAAGAAAGAGCTGGCATTAGGCAATCTTCATTGTCGGAGAGAGACCAAGTGAAAAGAGGCATGTTGAAGTCTCCAAATACGAGTAGCTTATCACAAGATTGCATAAGAGTACTGACATAATCAATTCCATTGTATACTGCCTCGTAGACAACATAGGGTGATAGTGGTGGTATATATAAAGTTACGATATATAGTTTCTTGTCCTGAAGTGCGAGAACGACGCATAATATTTCAATATCAGCAACTTCAGTGATGACGAAAACTTCTGCCGGAAATTGATTTCGAACCGCACAGAGTCCACCACCAACATTGGCATCCAAAAGTTCAAGATGACGATCACGGCGAAAAATTTGATATTCAGAGTCAAGTAGTTCAGCATCATGGAAACTACCACAGAGCCATGTCTCGTTGAGACAAATTACGTCAAAGCAGGATCCAGCAGCAGCGATTTAAAGTTGACCGGTTTTGGTTCGCATACCACTTACGTTGGCGTAGTATATTGAGATGGAGAGCCATCCCGTTTTTTGAGTTAGTGTCAAAACGATGCTGTATTGAATTGTGTCGACTCTTTGGAACAAATTCCCTTACGATTGCCGAAGTCGGCCAATAGTTGGATGTGGAAACCATATCAAAACAGGATGTCGGCAACACGACTCTAAACGAAGACACCAGAGGCGAACCACGATGAGTAGCTGAAGCTAATTTTCTACATGAAATAGCATTTTGAGGTATACTAATATTATCGTGGCTCAATATATTCATGATGTTAGTAAGAACATCCGTTTCAGAAGTAGCAGGATCTAACCGTGACACAAAAAGTACTTTAGGTTTTTCTACCGCCTTTTGTGGAAGATAGAAGCGACCAACTAGATATTTCAAAATTCTTTAAGATTTTTTCCATCAAAAATCTTTGAGTTTTTTTTCTAAATCAATTCTCTTGCATCTCGACCTTACGGCATTTGCTTGCAATTACGCTAATTAATTAGATAATTCTATCTGCAAACGCCCAGCAAGCACATTTCGCAAATTGTGAAAATGCCCAGTTTGCCATATGGCAGCACCATTCCCATATTGTTAAACACGTGCTGCATAGAATTTTATCAAAACAAAGTGATAAGACATTGAACTGAAAAAGCTCTGTGGGTGGACTTTTAGAGTAGGCGCCTCTCTCTGCCAAGCTCTTGAGAAAACGCTGCGATCCGATAAGAAACGACAGCGCAGAGCAATCAGCCTCGAAAGAGAAATGTTGCCAGCAACATTTGCTGCTTCGACTCGCCACTATACTCGATTCGTTTGCGATTTCATAAAAGTTTCGTTGAGACTGAGGAAAATCCGCGAGAAATGTCGCGACCGCGAAAGCTCCCAACTCCCTCCCTCCCCCTGCCTTTTCCACGTTAGTCTAAGAAAAATCACTTGCGACTCGAATTCGAAAGCCAAGCAGTCAGTCAGTCAGTGACTTTGGAACAACGCAACTCGTCAATCGCGCGACGGACTCGACACACGAAAATCGCACGCGTGCTTTTCTTGTCCAAGTTTTCATTTCGCTTTTTATCACGTCTAAGAAATAAACTCGAATTTTCCGAGTTGAAAAGTGTTTTTTTTGAATAATTTGCCATCCTGAATTTTCCAAGCACAAACCGTTTTTTTTTTTGTTGTATTACTGGATTACTCTCGTTTGTGAAACAGTGTGCTAGTGGGTGGTTGAAGGCATCGAAGTAGACGTCCTTGCATTGCGTGGACGGCAAGTGCATATATAAAAGTGCATTAAAGTGATGCAAAATTAAAAAAAAATAATAAATAAATAAATACGATCCTTAAGTGCGCGTATGTTATCGTACTTTTTGAATAATTTCGCGCCAAAAAAATTTTTTTTTCTATCGTTATCGGTTTCGGGAAATTAATTATATTGTCGTTACGTCGGTTTTGGATTTTATTTTAATTGACGGTCTTTTGTATTTATTTTCGTGATTTTCCTTTGCTATTTGATTTACACTTATAATTAATTTAAGACACGCAACGATAAATTTTATGCAGTTTTATTGTAAATCTAAAGTGAAATTACATTGAAAAAAAAAAAATCAACGCGAATACTTTCACTGATTTGTGTGATTTCTTCAGGTGAATAAAAAGAAGAGTTAAAGAATTTATTTGAAAATAATTAAAATAAAGAAAAAGATAAATTAAAAAAAAAAAAAAAAACGTTCGGTTTTTTGTGAAATCAGCAATTCTATTTATTGCTTTTTTATTACAATATTTTAGTGCATCTTTTCCATAAAATTGGTGTTTATAATAATCGTTTTTTTTTTACTGTGCAAATGGATTTTGTAGTGATTCGAGTTTTTAATTAGAAAAAAAGAGAAAAATACGTAAAGTGAAAAATAAAGAAAAAAAAAAATTATTTAAAAAAAATAATCATTGAAGAAATTGATTTAAACATAATTAAGATTAAGCGTTTTTTGGATTACCTATTTGTTTATCGCATATAAACGACCGATTGGATTTTGTTATTATTATTAATTTTGTGGATTAACCTAACCGATTGCTGATTTGGATTTTACTTTCGTTTTTCTTGCATTTTTTTAACGGTAAGTTTATTTTATTTATTATTGTGCTTGAATTAAAGGGGAATGAAATGGATTTGTAGTTCAACTGTTCTGATTCCAAATATTGGGTCATCGATTTAATTGATAAAATTTAATTTATAAAAAGTTTAAAAAGTCAAATTTTGTATACCTAAGATGTTGCGAAATTATTTTGGGATGGCAGACATGTAAAATTTTCTGTAAATCTGAACTTAGAGAAAATTTTGAGTTTTCGAAGGTGAGTCTCTTACTCGAACCTTCTATTAACTTGCACTTTTTTTTACGTGAATGCAATACGTAAATTGTATAGCAATAGCTTTCAATTTGAGCTTTTATGTCTTTACGAAGGCAGAATTTCTTATATTGTAGTTTTTCTAAAATTGGAACTGAATCTATTTATGTTTTGAACTGCGTCTTGACTCATTGCTTCATTGACGTAAATTGAACTTAACTTGATAGCAATTACTGCTTCAGTAAATCTGATTCGCAAAACATGCCGATTTAGTTTTTTACTTTTGTTCAAATTTATATTAGAATTTCAGATGATTTTGGAAACCTGCAATTTGATGCACTTTTAAAATGTATTTAGGTAGATACATGTAGGGTAGAGATAGATTGTATAGATTCACTCATTACAATCGAAAATAAATATGATTTTCGTAAATTAAAATTCATTATGATTGTGTTTATTTCGCAAAAGAAAAAGAATTAAGAAAATTCAAATTTTGGACAAATTTTCTCGCGGTGTGCATGCATTGTCCAAACTCTATCAGGAGAGTAGTGATAGTGAATTTTTTTTTTTGAATTTTGAATATTATTATTTTATTGCAATATAAATAATTTTGTATACATTCATTACAAATGACTCTTAATTTTTTATTTAAATCTAAATTACTACACCATTTTTAATAATGGTTTTTCAGCATATGACTGTAAGTTGTGATTACTGAGACAAATTGCTGTTATATAATTGACTTTAATAAATGATACAATTTTTTAGGAAAAGCAATATTGAAAAACCTAAACTTATTCGATAACTTGTGCTTAAAGCACAGTGATAGTGAGTATCGAGTATCTCTAATATAGGGTACATATACATGTTTACATATTTATTTATGTTAATTAAAATTCTCAGTATTGTATAATGCGATGGGCTTATAATCCTTGGAATAAATAATTCCTGGAAATAACTTAATGCTGCTAAGGATCGCGCCTTGTTGAAGACGTTTCCTATTTTCTATTAGGGATCTTGATAACCTTTCCAAGACAATAAAATATTATGGAACTTAAATACCTGAGTGACAAGGCTACGGTGCTATTCAAGAAGAAGAAATAATTTCATTTTGATTTTTTTGGATGTTTAATTCCTAGTAAATTTGAAACGAGTATTTCGCTTAAATTATTCTCTTAAATTGCGCCGTCTTTTGCAAGGCGATCAGCCTCTTTATTTTCCAATATATCCTGGTACCCACATTAAGCTTACGTCGTTCCTTTTTTCCTAGGATGATTGGGTTTTGAAGGCAGTCCCAAACTATCCTCGATCCGTGTTTATTGGATGCTAGGGCTTTGAAAACCGTCTGACTATCCGATAGGAAATAAATAGATTTGTTGCGATGAGCTCTCCTTATATTCCCTTGGATGCATAGCTCCATTGCAATTAGTTCAGCCTGGAAGATTGTGGCTTTTTTGCCGAGTGGTTTTGAAACCGACTAGTTAGGACTTTTAACTCCGGCTCCTGTCCTCTCAGAGGTGTGCGAGCCAGAAGGTTGATTCCTTTCCATTTCAGGTAGCATGGATTGTCAGTCCTTGCGTTCTCTTTGAAGGGGATTTCAAAGTTGAATTTTGTCGGCATAGTGTCCGATAGTGTGCAGGTTAGAATCTCTATTTTTGGGTCTTTTAGGATTTTGAAGTGGCCTCTAAAATCTCCTGATTTGCAATTGTTTTCCCCTGATTTGTAATTGTTATGCGTAACACCTTTTTGTTTGGAGATATATCGGAGGGATGCTTAGGAACATTTCTATTGGAGCCTTTGTATTTTTTGTAGCGTAAGTTGGGCTTTTTGTTGTAATATTTTAGTCTACCATATCGTTGATCTGTATGTGATTATTGGAAGGATGATTGTTCTGTAGCACCAGTAGATCATCTTGGGCTGTAATCCTCATTTTCTGCCAAATAATCTTTTCCAGGCCCAAAATGCCTTTAGTGTTTTGGCATGCGTCCATTCTATATGTTTGTTCCAGTTGAGTTTGCTATCCAGTATACATTGTGACCGTAAAGTACCGGGATTTTGTAAATAAAATGATTCTGGGGAATGATATTTAAAATTTTTTTTTGGTAAGCAGGACTGTTCTTAATTATTATCCCAAAAATTAGGGCGGTCTGTTAATCAGTTTGTTTGCAGCAGTTGGTTGAATGGTTACACCTCAATATTCCAAAAATTTGAAATATCATTCCCCAGAGTAATTTTATTTATAAAATCCCGGTACTTTATGGTCACAATCTAACACCTAGATATTTAACCTCATCTGAAAAGGGTATTGGTGCGTAGTGCGTTTAGATTTTTTTTGCGAAACTCTACTACTTTTGAGTTGAGATGAGAACTGTTTTCAAACAACAATTAAAGAAGCTGATATTTTTGACACCGTTTTCGTTTTTAACAATGAAAGCAAATGAATTTTCTGTTAAAAATTATAGAAAGACAAACAATTCGGTCGATAGCGCATTAATTTAATAGCTATCGTACTAAACGACTTTTGAAGAAAATTTCTTGGTCTAAGCAAATTTCTTCCTTCATTTTTGATCAAACAAATCAGAAAATCTGAAAAAAAAAAATTAATGGTTTAACGGTTGACTGTTTTGTCGATATATGTAGTTCAAATTTTGAATTCATATACCTTACTATTTTTAACTAATGAATACGGGAAAATTCGATAGTGGCTCAAATTTCGAAAAGATTTGGTTGGACGGCTCGTCAAGTACGGCAAGGTTGGCAGTGCTGACTGATAATAATTTTGTATAATTTAATTGCACTACTAGGCCGTATACTGCACAAAATTTGAAGCATTCCATAAAAGTAAAAGCTGGGCGTAGCCTAGTATGGATAGCATGTTGTTCGACAATGCGAAGTTTGTGAGTTCAAATCCCGGCCGACGTATCATTCCATGGCACTGCTTGCTTGGACATATCTGGACCAACTCAATCTGCGAAAATGGAAATAGCAAAAATAAAAAAAAACCAATTCGTTATATGGTTTTGCCAAGGGCTAACAACCCTTCCACAACAAGAAATAAATGTTAATGAACCTAAAGGTCAGGAGGTCAAAGCACAATTGAAGAAGAAGAAAAAGTAATGAATCATTAATCATTCTTTAGAACAATTTGTTATTATTTTACTTTGAGAAATAGGGAATTCACCCTTGCTTTGTTGAAAGGGTTATGTCTTTTAATTTCCCAAAACAAGCTGTCCAGAAGCAGCAGCCCTGCTATTTTCCACTCTCGTCCATAGTATCTTAGAATACTGCTTCATCATGTGGAACCCTCACCATGCTTCGGCCGTCGAATCCGTTCAGCGTAAATTTACTCGCACCCTTTTCTACAGACTAAAAAAACCTCATATCAGCTACAATGACAGACTTATAGCACTTCAACTCCAACCTTTGCATCTACGACGGACTTTTCTTGATGCTTGCTTCCTCTATAAACTTTACAACTGCTTTCTTAATACCTACCTCTGCAACGACCTGAATTTCCGGTAGGGAACAGTCTCAACCAGGAATTCAGATATTTTCTATCTTCCTCGAGCTTCACTCGATATTTACTACCACTCCCCGATGTTGAGAATGCAAAGGAACCACGATCAACTTCAACTTGGATCTTTTACTACTTCTTTTGTTTTATTTAAAAATAGAGTAAAAACTATAATCTTTAATGTTTGAAATCTTATCATCACTGCTCTAATATTTCTGCTTTTGCATAAATGAAAATATTATCTTTTTGTTCAAAGCGTTTAAATAAATAAATAAATAAACAAAGAACAAAGAGACTGGACGTACTTTATTGATTAGAGCCAAAGTAACAAAATTCTTCTCTCATATTGCTACAGGGCAACTGGTACAGGTTGTTGTAGTTTTTGCATTCGACGCTCAAAAAATATCAATAAATTCCATCAAACCAACCGGGATTTGAACTCACGACCTGTTGGCTACACCCTAACTTAAAATTTGTGACATTAGTGATTGGATTTTTCACATTTTTGCAAAAAAACTACTTCGACAAAGATTGTTAATTATGGCGAAAAACAGTTTTGAGTGGGTCGAGGTACTAACGACAGATTTTTGACAGCAAGAAATTCGAAATTATATAAAAATAAATTATATGTATTTACTTATGTAATAAAATATCTAAGAATAAATTTTAAAACAGTATTGCAAAAAAAAATGCTTTAATTTTCAGTTATTTTCTGGTATTCTGGTATTTTAATAGAAGTACACAAGCTTAGCTATGGTGTGGCATAGTGGGTTGCGTGTTGGCCTGCAATGCGAAGGTCGTGAGTTCAAATCCCGATCGATGTATATATCTAGCACGCAGCTTGCTTGGACATACATACCTTGGACACCTCAATCTGCGAAAATAAAATAATTCATAAATTGAGGTTTGTGCGAAGGGCTAACAACCCTTCCACAATAAATAATGAAAAAAAAAAAAATTTTTTAAAGAGCCTGAAGGTCAGGAGGCCAAAGCCGAATTTGTTGTAGATAGATAGACAAAAGCCTACCAGTGATTGTTGGAGATAATAACAAAAACATTACCAACGCTGGATTATTGTTCAGTCAAACATTTTCGACAGAAATGTGATAATTTTTTTTAGAATAAAGTTACAAGATTGCTATGAAACTGTGCGTAGCGGTGACTATGTTTTCGACATCTCGCATGACATTTTAGACGTTAGATTTGTGACACTTATGTTGGCATTTTTTAGGCACAAATTTGACTAAAAGAGCTGATTGTCGAAAAAATTGTACGACATTTCAACGAAAAATTTGTCAGATATTGGAATCATAATAAATGTTACAGTTAAAGAAATTTGTCACATTTTGCGCTATGATGTTGTTGAGAAAAAATTTAATTTTTCAACAATTGAATTAGCTTAAAATATAATTTTATAATTTTTTTATTAAAATACATAATAGTTTACAGATTAAGTATTACAAAAAAGATGAACAGAGCCACACTTAGTGCTTCCGAGATGTGTGTAAAATGATATTGAATGCCCACAAATATTTGTGAAAAATTTAAAAAAAACTTAACAGGACTACGATTGGACGTGAGGCCCAAACATGTGATATTCTGGATGCAGAGACATTTTTTGATTTTAAAAAATGTATGGAGAGTAGTAGAAGGGGAAACGTAATTGAACCAATTTTTTCACATCATGCTAGAGGTGCTTTCTAAATGTTGAATTGAAAATTTAAGCTTCTAAAATTTAATTGGTACTGATAAAATTAGTGTATTGGATTTAGTGAGATTTTGCAGTTTGTATAGGAGGTGGTAGAAGGAGTGAGGAGTTCTTTCTGAGTTTTTCAGAAATAGCTATAACCATCATGCATTTGACATGTTTTCAATTGCAGATCAGTAGCATTCAAACTTTTCAGGAGAATTGACTTTTTGAAAAGTTGAGAAATTGTGTCATATTGTATGGAAGGGGGTAAAAGGAGTGAAGCTAATCACCTAATTCTAATTCTTGGACTTACTAATAATTCTAAATAAATAATTGGTTCAAAATTTCAGAACAATAAATTTTATATGTAAATTGAGTTATAGTATTTCATGAAAAAGTGCAGTTTATATGAGAGGTGGCAGAAGGAGTAGGAGGATTCAAGTAATTTTTATACCGTAGAGTGAAATTGATATAAAAATATTGTATTCTAAACTTCAGATCAATAGACTTTTCGAAAAAATCGGTTTAATGTCGAATATCGAAAATGCGTCATTTTGTATGGGAGGGCGTAGAAGGGTTGTAGCGATTTGGCTCGTTCACGAACTTGACCTTACTTTTATGTCAAAAACAACGTGTTCAAAATTTAAACGTTCTGACTCGACGTGTTCTCAAGCAAGAGAGCGAACAGACAGACGGACGGACATCCGGTTTTTAGATTTTTGTGTGATAGTACTAACTTCTGTATCATTAATTTTTTTCTCCGAGTCTTATTTCTTAGCGTTACAAACTTTAGAGCAAACTTATAACACTCTCAGATTTCATCTATAATTATACCAAGAAATCGTGAAATTTTTCGACGTACATATTTCTATTATGTTAGTAAATTTCTGACAACTACGAGAATTGCAATATTTTTCTTAAAGAAAAATAATTTTGCTAAGAGGGGCAATCGTAAACTTCTTCGCTGAGTTTAACTTTTAAGTCTTTTAATAATGTCGTTGGAACGCAACGAAGAAAAATTAGATTTTTTGGAAAAAATTGTTTTTCCCTTATATTGATAAATTAGAGTAAAAGAAAGCATAAAGATCACATTTCGAAATTTTCACACCCATTCTCCTCTGAAAAAGCTCCCTCACATGGAACGATTTCAATTAAAATTGAGGACATAGCATAAAATGATTTTCATAAAACAGAATGCACTTATGAATCATTGCCCATCTGAACTTGAAAACACCCCCAAAGAGGCAAAATTGGGTTATTTTATTTATTGTCAATTTGCGAAATGTGTCATTTTGTATAGGTTAACATAGAACAAACGAAAATTAAACTGTAGCCAATTCGTCGGGAATTTAAGTTGTCTTAACTTTAACAGGTATTAAATTTGGATTGGTAGAAAACCTTCAGAGATTTGGCTGCATCACAAAAAATGTTCTATCACCAATGAAGCATGCATAAATGTCACTTCGAAAATGTGTATTACGACAACTATCTACGTTCTATCACCTCTTAATTTTCGCTATTGCCTCATATATGTATCTATCAGAAGACAATAATTGATTTATTACTATTACTGACCGCCATCTATTAGTCAGTACTATTGTTGTCGGCTTGGACCTAGGGTGGGCCACCAATTAGATTATGATGATTATTGTTAAATATTTTGTTTTTTGATAAGAATAGTCTTTAAGACGAACAGTCATAATTGAAGATTAAATTCAATGGCTTAGGCCATTTCAAATAAGAGATATTTGTTACTAGAACCGATTTTATGCGTTTTATGTTTTTTATTTCAACGATAGCAAAATTTATAATCGTTTTCAAATTACTTGAACTTTTTTTTTTAATATGAAAAAAATCTATTTCTAATGGTTCAGTCAATGTTTTCATAGTGCATTTTAAATTAATACAACAGATTTGCGGATTTTACACTGTTTAATTTATTATTTGCGATATTTCGGTCTCTGCTGAGATCTTTATCAAAGAGTTTGATAAAAGTCGCAGCAGAAAATAAATCAAACAGTGTAAAATCTGGAAATCTTTCGTTTCAATTAATATATTTCTCAATATCAAGATTTAGGATTCGGTTGTAGCTCCATTTATCATTCATATTTATATTTTTTCAGAAATATTTTATATCCAAACATTTCACATACGCTTGTCTTAACTCACTTTACGCGGCATTCTACTTAAGCCCCGTACTATCTAGAATATTATTGTTTACTACACAATTCGAATAAGTCATAGTGTAATTTAATTTAATAACTCAATGGACGTTAAGGTTCTGAATACGTATCTAAGTACATTTGTGTATTTCTATTAATTTTTATTATTTTGCAATTTATATAAACATTCAGAATGTACGAGTATAGCTATGACGATAATTATTATTTGGTATATCTATTTTTTCGCGCGCGCTGAGTACTTAAACATGTTCACTGTATTTAACTAATAATTTAAAAAAAAAGCTTTGTCACATCTAAGTACGAGTATACCTATGTCGATGATTTCTAACTTAGTTATCAGTTGGGTAAATAAAAAAACACTTGACAGTCCTTCTATATTAAGATTGTGACCTACTCATATAATATAGTGTGAAATAACTCTTTAAGCACTTATTGTTTACTATCACGCAACATTCCATTGCTTGCAGTTTTGTAAAATATTTGTGTTAAGAATTTCACTCTGTATCTGCGAATTTTTTTTCAATTTTCAATCAGAGAAAATTTATACGTTTCACAATAAATTAAATAATAACAATTTTTCTTCCATTGATTTAACATAGGAAAACAATGTGCTGTTAAAATCTATTACTTAATTTTTGAAATTGTCTTTGATATTAGAAAGATGACGGTCGCAATAACCAGTTTGCGATCGATATTGATAACACTAATTATTAAATTTCAATAACGAATAAAGGGCTTAATGCAGAATAACGAGTTAGGGTATATTTGATCTTATTATCCTTTATGAAAATAATTGCGGCAGCTTATTGGGATTTGCTTAATAAAAGCAACACATATACACAGATACGTAGAACTTTGCAGGGTGTCACGTCTTTCTTTTTCAGGCCGAATGCTACAGCCGCATCTGTCATATTGTTCAGAAAATAAGAAAACAACAAAGTTTATTTTTATTTTTTAAGTTTAACTCGTGTTAGAGGCACTGCCTTATGTGCAGTGCACAAACTTAGTCATTTGGAAAGGATTTATCGGGATGGGAAGGTTAGGGAAGAGGGGGTGAGAACTACAGAGTTGCAAAAATAGTCTTTCAGTAGAACTGACTGCCGCTGATAAATACTGTTGGCTCATAGAAGGCTAGATGTTGAGATAATTGAAAATTGAGCTGATGTATCTTGTTCACAGTTGTTGTATTCACATATTCTCTTTAGCCAAAAAGTCGGGTCCGGCATGTAAAACCATAGAAAAGGAACGATTTTTGATACTGGTACTGTGTCACAGAAAAAATATAAAGATAGACTTGTGACAAATGCTGTGATTTGATTGGCTGGCTGACCCATAACTTATGCTGCCACCGACTATCATCGAATAGCTAGAATATAGATACATATATCATTTAGTACACCGTAGAGGTATTACATGCGACAGACCACAGTCTCCTCTTAAAACATTCAAGACCGATACCTCAAAACAGGCTACCTACTCTGTTCTCTCCTATGAAAGGATCCATCCTTACCGCAGTTACCACAATAAAGGATCCAGGGGTGGTCTTTGACCACAAACTTAAATTCGTCAATCATTTCTCGAGATCACTAATAAATCATACAGATTTGCTGGTTTCGTCCTTCGAACGACCGTCCAGGAACTGCTGCTCTCCTGTTTTCCACTCTCGTCCGTAGTATTTTAGAATACTGTTCCATCGTCTGGAACCATAACCATTCTTGCCATGTTGGAGCCATCGAATCTGTTCGGCGTAAATTCATTCGAACCCTTTTTTACAGATTAAGAAAGCCTCATATCGATTACAATGACAGACTTGAAGTGCTTCACCTACAGCCTCTGCATTTACGACGGACCTTCCTCGATGCTTGCTTCCTCTTCAAGCTTTGCAACCACCTGCTCATGTAACTACATATCTTCTAAAATGGCACTGGAGCCCAAATCGAGCCCTGGTCTCGGCCTTCCAACCCTCAGGTTTCTTAAGATTTTCATTACTTATTGTAGAAGGGTTGTCAGTCCTTCGCTAAACCATCTATCTATGAGTTTTTCATTTCCGCAGATTGAGGTAACCAATACCCAAGCAATGAGCGTGCTGGAATTATACGTGGACCTGGACTTGAACTTTCGACCTTCGCATTGTAAGCCAACACGCTACCCACTAGGCTACACCCTAGCTTACAACAACAATATCTACACAAACATCAATTTCCAACTTAGCCAAGTTTCGTCAATCATTGATTTTTCGTTAAGGTTCATGGTATTAAGAATCTTGATTTCGATCAGTTTTTTCAATCTATCAGACGAGACGAAGCAATGTTTAATAAAAATATGTACATTCATCTTTTATCTATGATTATCTATAAATTTATCTAATTTGAATATGATTTGAATAATGAAGATGGGCAAATTTCACATGTGATGAAATGTTTATGATATAATATAAATATCAACGAATTATATGCGTGGATTTCGCGCGTTGATAAATTTAGCAATTTGGATATGAATTAAAATATGTAATTAATTGCATAAAGATAGGAAATGAATTTATCAACTCGCTTAACGTGTTGACGAATAAAAAAAGGATATTTTCTAATTCTATTCAACTGCTAATAACTTTAATTTTATTTAGTCTCGTGCAGTACGTTTTCGTGGCTTTACGCAGGAATCAAAGAAAATCCTGCAACTGTTATAATTTAATCAAAAATAAATCAATGGAAAAGATTTTGAATTTACCATGTCGTCATGCGAAATAATTGGAATAAGTAGGGCTGAATGTATGATCAGTTTGTTTTATAAAAACTTAACAGAATTATGATTGTACGTGAAGCCCAATCACAGGATACTCTAGAACTTGATCGACAGATGGCTTTTTCCAAGATATCATAATATACATATACACATGCTTATTTTTCTATTTTCTTTAATTTTGATGAAGTAAAGTTTACGCAAACAGGCGACGAAAGTAATTGTTTTAATCTTTTGTAAGTTTTTCCAAAATTTTTATTATTTTGTAAGAGTTCTACATTGTAAAAATTTTGGAATAATTTGGTTAATAAACAAATATCTATCTATCTATCTATCTATACCCATACTAGTAGTCTTCTCAAGAATATAACCTTGACCAAATTTCCCTAAATAAAATGTTCAGAATGTTACTATCAACCTTTGTACATATTACATTTTTTTTACCAGGATTTGATTTAATTGTGGTATTGAAAGTAAGTTGCGCCAAGGCACTAAAATGATCCGTTACATTCGATTCATATATTGCAGGTTTAAAAGTGATATCTTCGAAATTTTTGAAAAATATATGGTCAATACATGAATGGTTTAAACTAACTGCTCTAGTTATGCCAGATAGATTAAAATCAAAATTAGACAGATTATCCCAAAACTTCAGCACGTGCTGTCGATAGTTTAGGTTGTAAAATATTTATATTAATATCTCCCATAATTAAGTGGTTCTTATATCGTCTTGTGGAAAACAAATAATCATGCAATGAATTTATAAAGCTTGTTGGCTTTACACTATTCGATCTGTATTTACTTGTTAAACAAATGCTTCTAATTTTCGGTAATTGCAATTCTAGAGATAGAACATTCGAGTCTAAGATTTGATAGTCAAAACGTTTAATATTCCAATTACTATGTACATAAACAGCAATTCCGTCACATGGTGACGTGACTTATTGTGTAAATTAAAGCCGTCGATTTCCAAAAAGTTGCGTGCATCTTCTCTAATCCAAGTTTCAGTCAAGACCAAAATGTCGAAATCCACTTTGATTTCATTTAATAAACATACAAGCTCGTCAAAATGCTTCCGTATACTCCTAACGTTCATGCAAAAAATATTAAAGTTAGAGTCAGGAACATGCTGAAAAAATTTGGTACAATCTGTTCTATTACGCAATACAGTTGTATTACTATTTGGTTCTAGTTTCTCAAAGATTGCATATATTTTTGAAAATTAAAATATGTAAGTAAAACTACCTGATTCTAATCTATATTTGCTAGCATATCTCTATTTGTTATCATTATAGCTGTCTCCTTTTCGAATTTTACGGCGAATACCTGATTGTCCCTGGTCCATATATACTTAAAGTTGTTCTATTTAATTCTAAGCTTAGCTTCTTTTAATAGACTCGTAGCGTATGGAATCAGATGTTCGGATAAATAAGCCTGACCTTGACCTAGGTCTTTGTTTATAATGGCAATCTTCTCACCGCAAATAATACCATCGATACTCTGTAAATCAAAAGAGATAAGAAGCATCTTACGAACTCTAAAGTCAAAAAAGGCTCCTGGTATAGACGGAGTACTAATACCAATGGTGAAAAATTTGCCGAAAACTGCAGTAGCCACCTCAATTTCATCTACAACTGTTGTTTCAAAATAGGATATTTCCCACAGGCTTGGAAAATTGCAACAGTAACTCAGAATTCAAAGCCAGGCAAGGACTCAACGCAACCTGAAGGCTATCGACCAATAAGTTTACTGCCCATTCTGGGGAAAATATTTAAAAAAATAAATCTAAGCCGGTTGATAGATAAGAATGAGAAGCTTAAGGTTACTCCTGATTTTCAGTTTGGTTTCGGTGCAAAGAACTCAACAACATAGCAGCTTTCTAGAGTAAAGTCATAAATACAAAAATCCTTGCACGACAAAGAATCTGTTGGCATGATAACACTAGATATCGGAAAGGCCTTCGAGTCCGTTTGCCATGACGGCTTGGCTTACAAACTAGTGAAACTTTCTTTCCCTCCTTACCCGTGCCACTTAATAAGTTCGTTTCTTAGCAACAGAAATTTCACTGTTAAAGTGAAAGATAACTTATCCCGACACTGAGCTATCCACTCAGGAGTGCCACAAGGCATCAGTCCCACTCTATATAATATCTTTACAGCAGATATCCCAAAACTTGATTCCTGCGAACTAGTTATATTTGCGGATGACACCACCATTTTATCTACAGCTTCAGATCCTTAAACAATAATAAACAACCTGCAAGATCAACTTGAAAAAACGCAAAACGGCCATATTCTTCACAAAACGTAGAGCATCACGATACGTACCTCCACCTACAATTAACATACTTGGCGAACCCGTACTATGGTCTAATATCTAGGAGTTTATTTCGACCCTAAGCTAATTTTCCAGAATCATGTTGAACAAACTATTTCAAAAACCGCTAAAAACATTCAAATTTTGTATCCACTGATCAACAGAAAGTCTCAAATGTCCCAAGAAAATAAGTTGCTTTTATGCAAAATCGTAGTAATACCAGCCTTAACATACGGTGCTCCTATTTGGAAAATCATCGCAAGAAACTGCAAATTATCCAAAATAAGTTCCTTAAAATTATTCTAAATAAACCGTGGTACTTTACAACTTGCCTTTTGCACGAATTAGCAAAAACTCAACAGATTAATGGCCTTACCAATGAATTAGAGTTCAAATTTAAAAATAGATGTTTAAATAGCGGCATTACTACAATCGAATTAATCTTCGATTAGAATAGTCTGTAGTTTTAAGTTTATTTTTAATATTAGTTAAATAAGTAGGGTTAATAATTTAAACATTGGGCTTTGCATTTTTTTTCAAACTTATTAAAAATGTTAAGAATTAAATCTCCACATTTGCTACTCAGTGCAAAATAAAGTTGTAGAGGCAATGTTTAGTCTAAGCTCTGAAAGTGAAATCCTTAATTATATTAAACATGTTAAAAACATACGCAATAAATATACATAAACATGTACAATATCCGAAAAATGCATTAAAACTCAAGGAATAACACATACGTCAGAAGAACTAGGACTGGAATATCTTTAAAATCAATTAGTAAAATGCTGATTTTTTTACAATAGCGTGGCGTGATATAATAGCTGAGGGAAGCAATTACTTTTTAAAAATATTGGTTTGTTACACTTCTACAATGGCGCTACAGCCCAAATCGGACCTTGGCCTTCTGATATTCAGGTTCCTTAACACTTTTCATTAATTATTGTGGAAAGGTTGTTAGCCCTTCGCACAACACTCTTTCTACGAATTTTTTCATTTTCATAGATTGAGGTGACCAAAGCATATCAAAGCAGGCAATGTGCTGGAATTATGTATTGCGCCAACCAGGATTTGAACTCACGACCTTCGCATTACAAGACCAACACACTACCTACTAGACTACACCCTAACTAATTAAGTAACATGTTTAATAATAATTAATAATTTACCTCTCCCGTCAGCTGCTAGGAACATTTGAAATGTTGAAAGCACGCAGGAACCTGAGAGTAGGTATACTATCCTTTATTTTAATATTATTAATAATTTTATTCGTATTGAATTTTTTTGTATATAATTTTATTCAAAATTGGTACAGTTTTTAGAAGTAAAAAAAAATAAAAATACAACTTTAAAAAATAAGCTGCCAACAAGTCGGGCTCAACTTTATTATTTTTTGGGACAAGTTGAAGATGCATGGAAAGTCAATATGCAAGTTAGAGTGGTTAAGGAAGAGTAAGTGGAACCCTCATTAACAAGTGGACCCCCTTTAGGGCAGGGCTGCTGTTAATTTAACACTTAATTGCGAATACGATTAATAGCTCCAGTTTATGTAAGTTTGGGTTTTTATGAGGGAGGAGGGAGGGGCGATATTAAGGGTGGCATGTCAATAATTTTTCAATTGATTGCTTCAATTACGTGCATTATTTGCTGCATAGAATGTCAGTTTCATAGACGAAGTTGCATAGAATTTTTATAAAATTTGGTGTATTTTACATTCACGTAACCAATTAGTTGTTTTGGAGGGGGTAGAGGAGGTAAGGGAAATGAAAAATTTGTGATGCAGTTTTATTTCATTTCTCTTGTAAGTTGCTCGCACAAAATTTCAAGTTCGTAAGTTTTAATTTGTTGGTTAGCAGTTGTTTTATTGAAATTGGTCGAAATCATACTTTTGTATGGGAGGGGGTAGAACGGGAAGTGCGATCTCAAAAATTTTTAAGCAGTTCCGTTTCAAATTTTCAAAGGATTTTGTACAAAATTTCAAATTGATAGCTTTTACTAGTTAGGTGATAATAAATTTCTTAAAAATGGTAAAAATAAGGTTGTATGGGAGGGGGTAGAAGCTTCGACCGGTTAATATTTCATTCTTTTAAAGATTTTTTAAAATGCATTTCGCGAATTTTCAAGATTCTACCTTAAAATTTCATTCAAAAATTTTCAGTTTATGTGTTTTTTTCATTGCACATGAAACACCTTGCGCACGTAAGACCGGTCGGTGCATAACAATTGTGGAATTTTTATTATTTTTTTCTGTATGCACAACAAATAGATGTATCCACAAGGAAAATTTAAACTTTGTATCTTTAAAAAATCACTCAAAATTTTCGACATTTTTGGCTACCACCTCCCTCCCCTTACATATCTCAACGTAAAATTTTTACCAATTTTAAAAACTACATAGTTCTACAATTTGAAAAAATTTGAATTGGGTATCTGCACTCAGTTTTTAAATATAACGGTTTGAAATTTTGTTAAGTGCACCATTTTTGAAATGCTCCCCATTTCCCCCACTACTATTTTGTCTAAATGTTATATTTTTCTCGTATTTCTCTACTATAGCTAATATAGGTTCTAAAATTCAATTCCATAGCTTACTAAATAGCCGAGATATTGATTTTTAAATGTTTTTCTTTGCACCACCCCCCTCCCCCTGATTTTCCCTCTTACAATAATTAGCTTCTATCTAAACTAATTCTCGTTGATCTACAGTATTGGACAAAACTAAAGCACCCCTTTGCGAAATATCAGTTATCCTCTGATATTATCAGGAAAACTTGATGAAAAAAATTTGTTCTTAGTTTTTATTATTTATTTACATGTGTATTGTAAAAAAACATAACAATGACAATTCAGTCTTTTCAACAACAAAAAATAAAACAAAAATATTTCTCAGTACTCAAAAGTTGCCTGGTCAAAACTAAAGCACCCTCTAGCTGACGATCAGAATTTATACCAAATGTTGGGTAGTTTTAGTATTTCGTCGCCAATCCTTTATTTATAATAAAAGCAGTACATCTTTTTGGCATAGAAGATATTATATTATCAATGAACTCTTCAGGAATATTTTCCCACGCTGTCTTAATAGCTTCGAAAAGTAACGGTTTTGTCCTGCACTTTTCCCTGTTGATCCTCCTTTTAGCAATTTCCCACATGTTCTCAATCGGGTTGAGATCAGGAGATTGCTCAGGCCAATCCAAAACCTCTATCTATTCGTTTGTAGCCAAGTCTTGCACAGCTTAGAGGTATGCTTAGGGTTATTGTCCTGCTGAAATCTCCATTTTAGTGGCATCTCCTCTTCAGTGTACGGCAGCATTATGTGTTGTAAAATGTCAACATATACGATCCATAATACCATCAATTCGATGAATTGGTCCAATACCTTGTCCAGAAAAGCAACCCCAGACTAGGACATTACCTCCTACATGTTTGGTTGTTGGGATGCAGTACTTAGGGTTAAATCTTTGACCTTTTGGTCGTCGTACATGTTTTATTCCATCAGAACATTTTAAATTAAATTTCGATTCATCGGAAAATAATACAGTTCTCCACTTTTGAATAGTCCAGTCTAAATGGTCCTTGGTAAACTTTAACCTGGCCCTCCTGTTCTTTTCTGAAATGAAAGGCTTTTTTGCAGGCCGGTAAGCCGGCAAACCAGCTTCTTCAGCTCTTCTCCTAATTGTCCTTACACATACTGGTAACTTCAAATCAATTTTAATTTGGTTAGAAGAGACCGTAGGTTCAACTGCAATCCTTTTTTTGATCAAAGAATCATCTCTTCGTGTTGTTTTTCGAGGCCTTCCTCCAGAATGTACAGGAGATATGCGACCCGTCAGTTTATATTTTTGGATTAGTCGATATATAATTGACCGATTTATCAAAATATCTTTTACTAATATTATGTCGAGATAATCCACTTTTATAATCATAATAATAATAATTAATAAATAATAATGTTTCTTGCCATTTTTAGTCTCTTAATGTCTTAACACAAAGAACAGAATGCGCACCACTATTCACGACAGAAATTTTGCACAAATGCTGAAGTAATGATGAAATTTTAATGATTCATATCAGACAAATGCATTTCTGATGCAATAACTATTTCCTGCTAACTGTTCGGCAGTAGCGGTACGAAAAAAATGAGTATAGAAGAGGGGTGCTTTAGTTTTGCCCAGGCAACTTTTGAGTACTGAGAAATATTTTTGTTTTATTTTTTGTTGTTGAAAAGACTGAATTGTCATTGTTATTTTTTTTTATAATACACATGTAAATAAATAATAAAAACTAAGAACAAATTTTTTTCATCAAGTTTTTCTGATAATATCAGAGGATAACTGATATTTCACAAAGGGGTGCTTTAGTTTTGTCCAATACTGTATGTATTACCTTAATGGTCTCAAAATATGAATTTTTTATGGTAAGTAATTTCGAAAAAACAAAAATTCGGCTGACAATTGGTTTTTAGCCTCCTCTTTTCGGACGTCAATGGATTAAAAAATTACTTTATTTTTAAAAGTTGTCCCACAAACACCCTTCTATATGAATGTTGATTTTCAGCTTCCTAGCTGTAACCATGTTGAGATATTTGAATTCGTATTTTTCGGCTTAAGCGCTCCCCCCGCCTCCCCCTGAACCCGTATACCACCAAAATGGGTATCAGCCTGAGATCCGCAACTATCTACAATCCTCCCAAAAATGAACTTTCTATCTTGTAGAGTTTGGGAGCTAATGTGCGCTGAGCGTACACACTGGCGTACGGCGGACGGCGTACAGACAGACGGTTTTTTTTTGCATTTTTGGGCTATTTTGGTCATGAAACGCGAAAAAACAAAATTTCATGGTAGCATATTTTTTTTTTTTACAATTCGATCACATTACTTTATTATTAAAATAATGAAGTAAATCTATATACAATAAAGTATACTCGACGGTTAAGCTAAAAGCAAATCTTGAATTATTAGTACTAGTATCTAAGATCTAAAATCAAACACGATGCTCATTCACCCTAATACTACATAGCATCCGAAAACGTTTAATTCTTTAATTAACGGACATTAGAATCCTCTGCCAACACATGGTCTTATATACTGACTAGGGTGATAACGAATCGAAATTTGAAGAACTCTTATAGCGGCCTTTTTCTTTGAAACTCTCTTCAACCTTTGTCAAAAATAAACTTTAAAAATGTTAGAAAGTTAACATAGGTTTTATTTATTTTGAACTTATATTTTTTATTTCCAAATAAAAAAAGTAATGACGTACAAAAAAGATGTCGTTCGATCTGCAAAAGTTTAAGCCGATTCGTTTTCCCCTGAAAGTACGACAAATATAAGGAATATTGGCAGATTTACCCTTTCACATTTTTCTTACTGATCATTTTTCGATCATTAAGAAAATTTTCATACTGGTAAAACTTGGAACGAAGGAATGCGACGGATTGCGACTGAAAGCTCTCAAATACCGCGATGCATCTCTCCTTCCTATAGTAGTCGAATTTGATCGAATCGAGCGGGAAAATTTTGCCACGTACTGGCCGACAGTTCCGTGTATGCATTTTTTAAATCGCATCTCAGAGCGATTGTTGCCTGAGGATGGCTTTGGGCTTTCGTTGTTTCACCGTTAGAAAACTCGCTGTCCTGTGCAGAGCGAAAGAAGACTGAGTGCGAAAACGGGCTATGTTACCCATAGATAAAAAAAATTTTCTCATAAAAAATGCTTACCTCCCAAATGAACGATTTTGATTGGTTCGCTCAAGGTTTAACCTCCAAAAACTTTAAACAGCTGATTACTAAGCCATATTTTACACGTAGATTGTTCGCATATGTGCGTGGAAATTGCACGCATATTGGTGAGCTCAGTTGAGAAGTTCTTTCCCGTTTGCCAACTGTTTTACGTATAATTAAAATGTGGTCCTGTGCACGTAAAGTGTGTTTACGGTGATGGACGAAAATAATGCGCGCAATGCTCCCGTTGCATCAATGGTCGCGACGCCACTGATTTTTTATCGTTCGAGGATTCCTGATTTAAACCAGAATTGGAGGCCTATGCCTCGATTTAATTTTTAGCATATAATTTTTTTCTTTAATTAAGATTTTTTTCAGAGCACACAATATTGCCGAAAAGGTCTGTGAATTAAGCTCAAAAACTATACGAATCGGACCGTAAAGGACCTATTTTGTGTCATATAAATTTCGAAATTTTTTAGAAATCAATAAAAAAAAGCGCGATTTTTAAATCCAAACTTATCTACGTCCATACTTCTTATGTGGTAAACAATTGCAATTGAGCCTTGTATTCCTGACGGCCGATTCGTCACTTAAAACTGATTATACGCACCACTAAACTTTTTTATGTTTATCGCATTGATTTAAAAAAAAAAAACCACCTCAAGCATTATGCACTGGCTTGAATGCCATACAACTTTATTTTTCCTTCGAACCGAACCCAATAGGTTAGCTTGTTAGTTATTATACACGAATATCGAGCGCCTGGCCTCGATTAAATTTATGAATTTTTATTTATTCGAAACCATTGAATTAACCAATAAAATTTGTGGTTCTAATGTGCGACGAAGGCTACGGAAAATAAAAATTGTAAAAATACCCGTACCCTACCTCACCGCGCGAACTTGTCGCAGCCGTCGTCATCTTCTTACTTAATACCGGGCAATTATTATTTCTCTCCATTGCATGAGCATGTGTGTTCTTCGTAATTGCTAAGTGCAAGCAAAAAGTTTACCTATGCCTACCACCAACTGACTTTGCGTTTGTAAATTAATTGCGCACAATTCGCACTTAGAAGAGAATGCATTTCCGTATGCATCTGTGAAATGTTTATTCGAAGAAAAAAATCAAACGGCTCCTACATTCGTCCCAAAAACAACAACAAAAGCAAGAACCGAACTGCATATGTGATTTGAATATGATCGTGCAGTATTATAAA
The DNA here is from genome assembly GCA_963669355.1 of Chorisops tibialis. Taxonomy (NCBI): domain Eukaryota; kingdom Metazoa; phylum Arthropoda; class Insecta; order Diptera; family Stratiomyidae; genus Chorisops; species Chorisops tibialis. Next base: position 269,231,953 of record OY770263.1, read on the forward strand.
TGTGCTGTGTTGATCGCTAGTTAAATGGATTTTGTATTCCGTTAACCTTGAATTTAATATTAACATGATTGGGATAGAAAATTTCTCTGTAGGTTAGCAAGATGTTTTCTGGAAACGAAAGAGAAATGATCAAGACATGAATACGTGTGGATAAGTGAATTATATTTAATTTTTCTTTTTTTTTTCTTGAGAGATAGAGAGAAAAACTCTAAAACTAAAATCGACAAGATCACGATCGCGGCACCATTTATCGTAGCGGGAGTTTTATCGACTTTTATAAGCGTATGGCACGCCGCCGATCAAGTGAAATGAACCGCGAAGAATGGTAAAAGCGCAGCGCGGCAACATGTGGAACGATTACCTGACGACTCTTAAGTGATAGGAGAAAGTGCATTTTGTTTTGAATGCTTCTTCTTTTTTCTTTCTTTCTTATTCGTTTCGTATAGTTTTCAATTTTATTTGCCTTATTTTTCATTAATTTTTAATGTTTTTGATTAGTTTTATTTCGTATTTGTTGTATTTTTTTTCGACCTTTTTTTTCTATCATTAATTTTTTTTTGTTATTTTTTTGAAATTAATTTCGAAATGACCGTTATCGGTTTAAAACCGTTCGATTTCAATTGGAAGTGAAATTGCGGTGGTCAGTTTAAAATGTTTTCGCGCTATCGAGAGGTGACTGTTAACCGAACTAATTGAGATGATTTATTAAAATTTTAGCTTTTGCGCAACTTGCAGTTTCGGATTTTGACAGTTAATTAACATTTGAAATATTCTGTTGAAATCTTTCAAATGCAAAACTAAATTTTCATTAATTTATGCGATAAAATTTTATGTAGGCGTTTTTTGTTCCATTTTGCTCATTTGGTTGCTTTATTTTCTTTATTTCTAATGTTTTTCATGCGAAATTTTTGTATATAAAGGAAAACTATTAGGAGTACAAATAAGTTTCCGCCGTTTGATAAAAGATGGCCCCATCAGAAGATTGAAACTGTCAGATGTAAAACGTAATATCGCAAGTTTGGGCATCTGGTAACAACATAACCTTGAAGTATTAGTAATATATGGTGAGACTGCTTTAAGTGAGAGAAGTTGTCGTGAGTGGTTTCAAAAGTTTAAAAACGGTGGCTTATTGGAGAAAGACTGGTGGAAGGATTATTAAAAAGGAAGTGGATTGTCTGATAAAGCATAACGCAGCCTTAGCTTGTATGCTGGCTTACTAATTGGAGGTGTGTAGTGCACACTGAATTTGTTAAATGTTCTACAACACCTGTTAATTGGTTCGTTTTGACCGTAGTCAGTACGATGTAGGTATTCCTTAAGAGGTTTTGCATGTCTCGTCAGCCTGACATTGAGTCTGATTTTATTTTTAAGGTGGTCAACCTTAATATCGCCATTCAAAACGTCTAAGGTAAAACAAGATGTGAGCATAGTTCTTCTAGAACTAAGAGGTAAAAGGTTTAACAAATGTAGCCTAACTGCATAGGGAGGTTCTCGAAGTCTCTCGGATCATACAAGTCCCTAAGGGCAAACAGAAGGAATTGCTTTTGGATTGGTTCTATTCTGTTGCTGTAAATCCGGAAAAAAGGATCCCAAATGGGACATGCATATTCCAAAAGAGGGCGAACAAGAGAGAAGAATAATGATTTGGTGACCCAAACATTCTTGAACTCCTTAGCTCTCCTCTTAATGAACCCGAGAAGTTTATTGGCTCTTGAGATTATACTGTTGTAGTGAGATTTAAAGCAGAGTTCAGTGTCGAGTAGAATGCCCAAGTCCTACTCGATGAAGTTCAGTACCATTTAGAAAGTAGTTATGGTAGCATGTGTTTTTTTTGCGTGAGAAACTTATCACGTGACATTTACCGACACTAAGCTCTAACTTGTTCTGGCTGCACCACTCATTTAGAGCAATAATCTTGGATTGCAGGAATTAAACATCTGCGGGGGAGGATATGACATGATATATTTTTAGATCATCAGCGTATAACAAATGTGGAATACCTTCTAATACTCCCGAAAGATCTGCAATGAAAATATTAAATAAGAGAGGTCCTAAGTGACTTCCTTGGGGTACGCCCGACGACACGCCTATTTCCTTGGAAATAAAGCCCTGAAACTTAAAAAATTGAGTCCTGTTGCTAAGATAGGATTTAAGCTAATCAAGTAAGGATCCAGTCACACCAATTTTTCTTAATTTTAAAGTCAGGATATTGTGATCAATTCGATCGAAAGCTTTACTAAAGTCTGTGTATATTGCATCAATTTGATGTCCCTTTTCCATTGCACATAGTGTATCAGATACAAGACTGATGAGGTTAGTCACTGTTGATAGCCTTTTTCTAAAGCCGTGCTGCTGTTCGTTTAGAATAGGGTCGATCATAGTGGTCAATTTATCGCAGATAATTTTTTCGAATAATTTGGGGATAGCTGATAGAATTGCTATACCTCTGTAGTTGTCAACCTTGCATTTGTCTCCATTTTTATGGATGGGTGTGAGATGCGACGATTTCCAGACTGATGGGAAAATTCCCAATGACAGTGACTTGTTAAAGAGAAAGTGAAGAGGTGATGAAAGTTGGTGTGCACATTTTGATAGAAATAGAGGAGGAATAAGATCAGGACCTGGACCTTTTTTGATATCGATGGTAGTAAGAGCATCAAACACCTCCTCAGTGGACAATGAGATATTGTCAATTAGTGAAAGAATTGAAATGTCGGGTTCGTTTTGGGTTGAATCCGTCTGGCTACCAAAGACTTCGCGAAAACGGTCAGCAACATATTGCAGATATTACGCCGGCAGGAAGATTGCTTGATTCCACTGGACATGCTTACAGGGTAGCCCGAGTTTTTACGTTTTGTACTAACAAAGCCGAAAAAATTTTTAGGGTCTGTTACAATGCCTTCCCCAATTTTTTTTACGTAATTTTCATACGCAATCCGGGACTTAAAAGAGAATTCGGATGCCACCGTGACTTTAATTGGTGGCTGTGCTTTGAGTTTGAAAATTGTGACGTCATCGCGCAACTTATGACGGAGACAATCATAAAAGGCATTAGGCTTTTTATTTCATGGAATCTCAAAAAAATCAAGCCTGCAAATTATTCATGGTTCAACAATGATTGCTTCGAAACAATTAGAGCCAAAAAGCAGTATTTTCTTACCTTTCACAACAATCCGACGGTAGAAAATAGTGATTCATTAAAAGAGACAAGAAACACCTGCAATAAAATTTTAAAGCGTGCTAAATTCGAACATGATCGGTAACGTCGACTTAAGATTATTAAGAATCCCAAAAACTCAAGATCTTTCTGATCATTTGTGAAATTGGTCAATAACATTTTCATCACATCTTCAACACCTCCTCTTCTCGATTGTGACCGAACCGTTGTTGATCCTGTTGAAAAAGCAAACTTTATTAGAAACTCGAAGCTTACCGGACTCTGGTTTCTCGCTGCCACCACTTCGTTATCAAAGTAGGGTTATTTCCAGGACCCTGCAGGAGCTCAATATCCAAAAGTCTGCTGATGGCATCCTTCCCCTATTGTCCTTAAAAATTGCGCTTCCTCTCTGACTAAACCTCTTCGTAATCTCTAACATCTTGCATACTCTTCAGGGTACTTTCCGAAGATCTGGAAGGTCGCGAATGTTCAACCAATTCCAAAGAAAGGAAGCAAAGCGAACCCCGCTAATTACCGTCCTATAGCCATTACCTCGGTGATTTCAAAGCTAATGGAAATTGCTGTTAATCGCATGATAGTCAACTTTCTTGTGGATAAAAATCTCAATATGAATTTGGCTCGGGTCGTTCTACAGGCCATCTCCTGGTCTATCTTAACGAGCGTTGGAACTCCTGCATCCACGAATTTGGTGAAATTCAAGTTCTTTCTCTTAACATCGCCAAAGCGTTTAATAGAGTTTGGCGCAAATGTCTCTTAGCTAAGCTAAGGACCTTCGATTTTAGCACTTCGTTTCTTTAGATTGAAAGCTTCCGCTACGAGTCGTACTAGACGGAGTAACTTCTGTAGCCTTTTCCATTGATTCCGGCGTCCCTCAGGGCTCATTTTATCTCCCACTCTCTTTTTAGTTTTCATAAACGACCTTCTGCCATCTACTCCCAATCGTATTCATAGTTGTGCGGATGACAGCACTCTGGACAACATCTACCAATTTTACTCTCCCGCGGAGGTTCGTCTGACATCGGTGGCATCATGTCGTAATGAGTCGATAAAATCGCTGATATCGCTTTGATCGTGGAATGTAACAGTTAAAACATAATAGAGTTTATTGCCTTAAAAACGCAGTCCTATCATCTATCTCTTAAACAAAACGTTCCGACGTCGAGCGCTAATATGTTCTTAAATGGCGTACAGATTTCACCTTCTACACAATTTACGTTACTAGCTGTAAAATTCAACAATCGCCTTGATTGGAGCCAACACATCGCGAAGTCGCTCTTAATGCTTCGAAACGTCTTGGTATTCTGTGGAAGTGTAAGAAATATTTTTCCCAACTAGCTGCCATCTGTAAGGCTTATACCCGCTCACGTCTGGAGTATAGCTCGCATGTTTGGGTTGGGGCCCCAAAATCACACCTAGCTTTGCTCGACCGTATCCAGAAACACGCAGTACGATTTATTGGCGATGAAGCCTCTATTGACTCCTTCGAGCATCGTCGCTATATCGGAGTACTCTTCATTTACTATAGATACTTCCATGGTAAATGCAACAAGGAACTAAAAGCTCTTATACCACCTGTATTCAATGCCCCCCGAAATACTCGCCAAGCTGCAACGCTTACACGAGTACACTGTGAAGCCCTTGCCGTGGAGAACAGTGAAATTTTGGCAGTCCTGCATCTCTCGGACGTTGAGGAATTCATTACCAGGCAATCTCTTTCCAACGGGATTCAAACTCCAACAATTTAAGAACCACGTTCACCGCCACTTCAAAATCTCCCCTCCTGTGTTTCCATACTAATTTTCCTTTATCCACTTTTTTCCCCGTACCCATGCCGACTTAATTGTGCATCGCGCATTAAAGAATGACCCCCTAAGTTATTTTCGACGCCGTAAAAAAAATGTAGCCCTTTCACAATCTTAAAGTTACTTTTCCGATAAAAATGACACACAACAAATTTCAGCACGATAGCTCAAAGCGTTCGAGAGTTATGTTGCAGACAGACAGGCAGATGAACGGACAAACGGTCACTCCGAATCGATGTTTTGGAGCGACAACAAATATTTCTCTACCCTTGGCGGCTCTGCGCGAGCATTATTTCTTAGCGGTACAAACTCTAAGGCAAACACAATATACTCTCAGATTTCATCTGGAGTATAAAAATATAAAATTGGTTGCAATTGAGGAATAATTCTAATAAAACATAATTAATCTTAACAATTTTTTTAATATGAAAAAACTAGAATTTATGTTGGACGAATGAACAAAATGCATAATTAATAATAATTAATAAAATTTATTTTCCACATACCATAAAAAAATGTGCCAACGAGTCGGGTGGAACGTTAATATTCTTGGGACAAGTTAAGGATACGTGGGAAGACAGTATGCAGGTTAGGGTGGATAGGGAAGACTATGTGAATGATGGTTCTAGGGCAGGGCTGTTCTCAATTATTTAACAATTACTGCGATTACGATCAATAGCTCCAGTACATAGAATCACTATTTCATTTATTTATTTGGTGGAGGGAGGGAGGAAAAAGGATGGCTATATGTCAATAATACATTGATTTTTGCTTGAATCACGTACAAAACTTGTTGTATAGAACATTAATTTCTTAAATGAAGTAAATTGTATGAAATTGTCGGCGTAGTGGAACCCGGGGCACAACGGGGTACCGGGGCGGAATGAAGTTCGATGTTTTTCAGTGTCAAGGAGGTGCTGCTAGCAGCAATACGTATAACTAGACCATCCTGTTACTGGTCAGCTACGTCAGCTATGTTAGTCTGGTTTTCTTGAGAATTGGTGCGTGAAATTTTCAAGTGTTTTTTTGCTTTTGTATTGAAACTTTTTGATGATTTTCTAATCACGATAAGGTCTACATTACAACTATTGTTTGTATATGCCTGAAGAACGTTTAATCGTCTTTAATTTGTTTCGCCTGAATCGTGTCCCTGGGGCGGAATGGGAATTCTTTGTTTATATTTATTGTGGTGAGTTTTACTCAAAATCAGTTGAAGATTAGGTCGCTTGTTGGAAGTGCAAAAAATTGACGAACGATTCCTGTGCGAGAATAGATAGAGAAAATAATAAGTCTGTCCTACTGTGTGGATTTCGTGAAAAGGACACAATTAATGAAAAGTGTAGTTCAACTTTCATAGTCACTTAAAACTAAATAAATATAGAGTAAACTTATTTTTTCTGCATTTCCACTAGAATTATGTTTTTGTAATTACTTGTCCCAACCATCCGATTTCGCCCCCTGCCCGGAAGACAAATGACATTATTTTCTATTTTTGAAAACCAAAATAATGTTGGTTTTCTCTCAATATAATCGTATTAACGTAATTATTATTATAATTGGTTTATAGAAAAATTTGCAGCTCCCTTAATTAACCCTTTTGTGTTTTTAAATCATATTTTCAACTTAGAACCCCGTTCAGCACTGGATTCCCCTACTTTATGTTATGGAAACCATACATTTGTATGGGAGGGGGTAAAGAGGTAAGGGAAAAGTAAAGCTTGTAGTGTACACAAATTATTTCTTTGTCCGGTGTATACGAGCGCATAAGTCAAAAATATGTTTTTTTTTTGCCAAAGTCAGAAACGTACAATGAATTAGGGTGACTAACTGCTTCGCGTAAGCAATGTTTGTGTTTTGCGAAGGAAAACTAAAATTTTTAGTACATATTGCATATATTTTTTTTTTTAAATACTCCCCGGAAAAACTGATTTCAGTATTAAAAGATATGGCAACACCGGTGCGAATATGTCAATTCTGACTACATCGCGTTTGCCTTTTTAAATGACAAACGTATTAAGAACATTTTGTCATACTAGCCCTGTTCGTATTTTGCACAGTGGCTTGAAACATTAATCTCGGCCGATAAATGGAATTAATTTACATTTTCTGCACTTATACCCTATACTAGGCATCTTAGAGCCTCAATTGATGAGTCATTCACCATACAGTCCTGATTTGACACCCACTGACTTCTTTTTATTCCCGCAAATCAAAAATTAGTTTCGAGGTTAACGTTCGTCAGCACCTGCAGAAGTGGTTCATGCATTCAAAACGCATGTTTTTGAGGTACCTCATTCGGAGTGCAAAAAGTGCCTCGAAAATTGGTTCAAACGCATGCAAAAGTGTATTGATTTTCAATGAGAATATTTTGAAAAACAAGAAAACAATTTTCGATTATAAATATTTGTTTTTACTTGTCTATCTCAAAACTTAAGTAGTACCCTACGTATGTGCCCACCGACCAAACTCTTTGATAAAGATCTCAGCGGAGACCGAAACGTCACAGAAAATAAAGCAAACAGTGTAAAATCCGGATAACTTTGTACATGTATTAAATTTTGGATGCTCAAATTTTGTTCCAAACATTTTATAGTTTGTAGTGTGATGTGAAAAAAATCAGTTCAATGCTATCTCTCCTTCTAGATCCTTATTTAAGCATCGCATTTTGAAATTTGTGCCAGCTTTAGTTTTATTCAGATGGTCTTGATCAGATCTTATTGGTTTTTTTTTTTGAAAATTTTGGTACAAAGAAAAAGTAAAGGTGAGCTGGACAGTTTTTTTCTTCAATATTTTACATTTAAAGTTATTTTTACAAAAACATACACACATCCTAGTCCTAGAAGATACATTCAATATTACTATACACGTCCACTAGGCTGTATTGCAAAAAAAAAATTTTTGAATGATTTTGTTTGCAGCTGCGTGCAATTAGCCGTACAGGAATAATCGCATTTTACATTAAAAAAAGGTCTTTGTGATATGTACAATGGCTCCTATTCGATGGCTTAGAAAATTTTAATTTTTTATTAAAAAAATATTATGTATTCATACATGCATAATATCAATGCAATAATGCTGATTAGATTTTCATAAAAAATTTATACTTTCTATCATACTCTGACATATTATCCACCTACGAGACAATATTTTAACAAATTTACAATACGAAACCAAAAAAAAATTGCATTCAATTTGCTCCAGAAAGAACTGCAAAAGTGGGTAGCATGGTATAAAACTGCATCATAATACCGATTAAAATTAGGCTACCTTAGAAACAATCAGGTCATAAATGCTATGTAATGAAAAATCACTCACATTGCGAACAAACAAACATAAACAATGAATTGGCCAGCAATTTGCAATCAATTTCATATTACCTTTGCCGATTTTTTTTTTCACTTTCTGCTCTCTAGTCAATTATGCTGACCCCATTTTTGTTTTAAATTGAGTTCTAGTTCTTAGCTAAAAAGTCATTGGTTGTAATTTTACAATATATAGTGTGACCATTGAAATTGGAGTGACCAAATTATTATGCAAAAATGGCAAGAAAAAAGAAAGAAAAAATTAAAGAGGGACACTAATTAAAAATCGTACATCGGATTTTTTTTTGATGAGTAAGTCGGACTGAATATTTATGATAAGTTGACTGAATTGTTATTTAATTTGAGAATAGAAAAAGGAATTTTTTATTTTTTTGAGAATCAGGCTTATTGGGGATGTTCTCTGTATTATGGATCGTAATCACACTCATTGGGATAATGGAGCCCTTTCTCTCTCTCTCTTTTTCTGTATTTCCTAAATCCTTGTGTTTGATTTGGTTTGCCCATGTTTTTTTGTACTTAGAATCGAAAAATAATTCATTATGATTAAAAAAAAAATGGTGTAAGATGGGAGATTTTCAAAAACGGGCTTCTGACATTCTCGCAGGCGCAGAAAACCATGTTTCATCGAGCGTTGCTTTGCTTTATAGTTTATCGAGCAGTTAGAACTAATGTATGAAAAAATTAATAATTAACGCAACGTTAAGAAGCTCGCTTTCAGGGTTTTGTTATTGTCGCTCAAATATGGGTTACCCTGTGGCGTTTACATGATTTGGTAAAGGGTGCGGGACAAAAATTGTCATTGAAGGACATAGCTACCATATGCAGTAGCATATTGAACTAAAGATACTTTGGCAAACATTCAAATGCACTGAGAAAACATCCACCTAACCAGATTTCTTCTTCTTTTGTGCTTTTTTCTAAATTTTACAATCATATTACTTTCAATTCGATTATTGCAGAACATTCGATTTTTTGTCTTGTAACAACTATGAGTGTTTCAGTACATGGTATGACTTATATAGCTGGATAGAGAAGGAAATGACGGTGAACATTATTCTTGAAGGACTGGAGGTTATACCCGTTCGGAAAAACGCTAGCCGGCAATGCGTTCCAGAGTCTGAATGTTCGGGAAATGAATGACCGCCTAAATTTCACTGTACGGGTAGATAAAAGTTTCACTGTGTACTGGTGCGCATGTTCCGCTTGTCGAGTATGACGCGGAAAAGTGTAAAGTGGAGGAATAAGTGCGCATAGTTCCGAACTGCATTTACTATGGAAGTAGCGATAGTAAATGCTGAGTACTCCGGCGTTTCTACGATGCTCGAGGGAGTCAATAGAACCCGTAATGGTTACATCTCCAATTAGTCGGAACGCATGTTTTTGGACTCGGTCGAGCAGCGCAAGGTGAGTTTTGGGAGCCCCAGCCCAAATATGCGAGTTGTACTCTAAGCGAGGTCGTATGTAGGCCTTGTAGATGGTAGCTAAGTCGTGAGGCGTAAAGTATTTTTTGCATTTACGAAGAATACCTTGGCGTTTGGAAGCGTCAAGGGCAACTTCGAAGATGTGTTGACTCCAATTGAGATGGTTATTGAGCTTTACGCCTAAAAGAATAAAATCTTCGGGAGAGCAGAGTTGTACACCATTAAAGGCTACATTAGAAGACGACGCTGGAACATCACGTTTGAGGGATAGATGACAGGCCTGTGTCTTAGTGGCATTGAACTCTACTCTATTTTTCCTGCCCCATTCCAGGATTAAATCGAGATCTGAGTTCAGCGAACGGAATAACTCTCTGCGATTGGAAGCAATAGAATGCTTGTTTGATTCCGCAACAGAGTCAAATTCATAGGTTATATCCAAGGTACTGTCATCCGCGAAACAGTGGATTAGATTGAGAGTAGAAGACAAGAGATCATTAATAAATACTAAGAACAGGGTCGGCGATAAAACAGAACCCTGAGGGACACCGGAATTGATTGGGAATGAAGAAGAAGTAACGCCATCTAATACTACTCCTATAGTGCGTTTAGACAAGAAACTCTCAATCCATTGAATGAGGGTGGCATCCAGGCCAATGGCCGTGAGCTTAACAAGAAGGCATTCATGCCAAACTCTGTCAAAAGCTTTCGCAATGTCAAGCGCAAGAACTTGACATTCGCCGTATTTATGCAAGCAAGAGTTCCAGTGTTCCGTTAGATAAACCAAGAGATCTCCCGTCGATCTTCCAGAGCGGAAACCGTATTGGCGGTCGTGAATAAGCTGTTTATCCTCGAGATATTTAACGATTTTGCGATTGACAGCAGTTTCCATCACTTTCGAGAGCACTGGAGTAATGGCTATTGGGAGGTAGTTAGCGGGGTTCGCTTTGCTTCCTTTCTTGGGAATTGGCTGAACATTCGCAGCTTTTCACAATTGTGGAAAGCACCCAGAAGAGTAGGATAGATGAAAAAGGTTACGAAGAGGTTTAGCCAGAGAAGAGGAGCACCTTTTAAGGGTAATGGGGGGAATGCCATCGCTTTTTCGATAGAATCAATTATGGTATGGTCGCCAGCAACAAGACGTGTTATTGAAGAAGGAATGAAAGTTGACGTTTTGCGAATGACCCAGTTAGTTCTTGAGCCCTTAAGGCACTGAAGGATCTCCCATCGAAGTTCTTGGTCAGGCTTAAGATTTGCAGGCATTTCTTGACGCATTGAAGAGGCTCTGTTGGCAGGTGTTTTATTGTCTTTAAAGGTTTCATATGCTTGTTTCTTGGCCTGAGTGGCATCGGGACAATCTTTATTGAACCAAGAGTCCTTCGACGGCATAACTCTCTTATGACTGGAAGGTATGTAGCTTCATACCTTTCAGGATAATCCCGACCACAAGTCTTCAAGCTTTATCGCAGTCATTGGAATCAAAGCACAATTTCCAGTTAAAGGCATTGAAGAAGTCATTTAGCGCACCCAATTGGCTCTTCAGTGTAGCCTAGTGAGTGGTGTGTTGATCTACAATGCGTAGGTCGGGAGTTCAAGTCCCGTTCGACGTATAATTTCAGCACACTTCTTGTGTGGATATATCTTGCCCACCTCAGTCAGCAAAAATGAAAATTCGTAGATAGAGGATTATCCGAAAGGTTAACAACCATTTCAGAATGACATATCAAAATGCTAAGTAATCAGGAGGTCAGGAGGCCAAAACCCGTTTTGCGGTGAAGTGCAATTGAAGAAGAATTGGCTTTTTCGTGATGCCAAATATATCTTCGCTGTGCCTTGATTGTTAGCGTTGTAAGTGCTGAAACTAGAAATTATGCACGAATCAAGAAATGATCCGTATTTCCAATTGGCGATAAGGATATGACAGGAACCGAATACTTCTCAGGCTGGCTGACGAAAAAATGGCCAAAAATGTTGGAAAAATACGTTGGAATATCTAATAAATGAGCATGCTCATCCACCAGGTGTGTTAAATCGGAGGCAAAAAGCTCAGTATCACGCCCTCCTGGTCCGTAGTATAGGAGTGTTTAAGGCAGACAATGTTGTGAACGTCAGGGCTTGCAGGATATATGTATACCTAGTCCTGCCATAAGTTCTGTTACCATGTTTGGGCGTTGCTGAAGTTACTCCATGCAAGACTCTGTATCAGAGTCTGGCAGAAATGTCACAATCGCCACCTGCGAATTCACCTTCCCGAGTTCACCATTCGTAGAGTGGTGAGTTTAGTGGTTTTCTTTTGCCAATTTCCTCCGCCCTAAGATAATTTGTTCCTTCAAAATCGTTGTTTGTGACTTTTTAGTTAAGTATTAAAAACTACGCACAGTCCTTGATAGGAACGTACCAAAAAAAAGGTCGACACTTTTTTTTATATTTCGCTCCAAATATCGGCCTCAACTTTGCCAAACTATGGTAAAGCGCCTCTAGTGTCGCATGGAGTAACTATAGGCGTTGCTAACCACTTTCCCTGGTTGTTGAAATTACTATTAGATGCGTGCCTTTCGGAGAGCGACAGATCAGATGCTTTCAGCAGCTATTAAAACTATACGAACAGAAAGATCAAAGGCCTTGTTTGCTCGTTACGCGGATGGTCAGTATCACAACTTCTTGTTTTGTCACGATTGAAAAAAATTTAACCGTCAAAATGGCCGGGTCAATGCTACCACCTCTTGAAAAGCACAGAAAAAAGATTGATATAAAGGGGTTATCATCCCTTGGCAGTGATGGTCTGAGTAGGGTTTAGCTACGACTGGTACAACAAACATCCATTTTTGAACAGAACTTATGTGCAGGACTAGGTAGACTGGATAAAATCAGATAACCCATCCAGTTCTAATAATTTATTCGCGGTGCTATACCCATAACAGAAGTACATGACATGTCTTTGGATTAATAATTTTACCCATCTTCTGCTTCAATGGCACTACAGCCCAAATCGGGCCATGGCCTCATGATCTTCAGGTTTCTTAACATTTGAGTTGTTATTTTGAAAGGGTTGTTAGCCCTTCGCATAACCCCCTTTCGTAGATTGCGATGGTTACGCAAGTTGTGTGTTGAAATTACACGTCGACCGAGGTTTGAACTTCCGACGTTCGCATTGTAAACCAACACGCTACTCTCTAGGCTACAACCTAGCTAATAATATTAACATATTTTTTTCCCAGATTTAGTTCCACTTATGGGTAATTAATTGGAAATACATGCTGATGTAGAGGGCAACACTCCGCTCTCGAAAAACAGCTGGAATAAGGTGATATTCGGGAATGGAATAAAACTGTTCACTTTCTGTTAATACCTTACATTAGCTAAGTACTAGAAAATACGGTTTTTCAATTTGAGTAGGGATATACAACAATAGATAGGCAGAATCTAGAGATCAAACCATATTCTAGTAGAGTTAGATCATGCTAAAATTGTAACTAATATTAATGAAAATGAGAAAGAGATTTGGAGAGAGAACGAAACTTTGATGGACACCAGCATTGATATAAATGGAGGAACCTTAGAATATATATGTAGATACGGAGAACGAAAGAGAATCGTTGCAATTCTCAGTGTTGAAAAAAATAGAAAGAAAAATAAGAAACCGATTTGATTCGCTGCGCCGCCGTTAAAGTTTAAATAATTCCATGGTGGCTCTTGAATAGGAAGAGCTCATATACCCCTTAAATTTTCAAAAAATCGATTTTTTATTTTTAACAGATTTTTATTTTATATACTTTTAAGAATTGATAAAAAAAAATGTAAGAAAATTCCACTCATTTACAAAGTTATAGCAATAAATGTGACCGGACATCGGGTTGAAACGGCTACCCAGCAAAGGCGTGGCGTCTATTGAAGCAAGGGAAGCAATGCTTCTCTTATGTCGTGCCCTTTATTTAGTTCAGAAAATTTAAACTGAAATCAGTACGAGTATGAAAATTGATTAAAAATTTCTTTAAAAAGCGCGCACTATTTTCGTTTACCGTACTCAGGACAGCTTTTTTTCAGTCTTTTTCTGACCAACGAAAGTTGAAAGCCTTCCACAGGGAAAAAAATGTGATTTTAAGAACGCATATACAAGACCGTCGACCAATACGGGCAAAATTTTCTCGCGCGACGAGTGCAAGTTCGACTTCAATAGGAAGAGGAGATGCGTCGCATTAAAATGCTTCTACCTTTCTTCTCATTGCTTTTAGTCGCATACACAAAAGAACGAGACCGCCGGCCAATACGAGTAAAAGTTTCGCTCGCGGCGAGCGCAAGTTCGACTTCTATAGGAAGGAGAGAGGCGTTAATGCAATTGCTTCCAGCCAGTGCATTCAGTCACAAGCTCTGGCTCTCGATCAAAGTATGGCCAGCATTGGAATTTCTGCAGTAGCCAAAAAATTATCAGAAAAATGTGAAGATGTAGATCTGGCAATATTGCCCCTATTTGTCGTGCTTTGAGCAAAAACAAATTGGTACAAATTTCGGCAGATCGGGCGACATCTTTTTTTGGACGTCTTTACTTTTTTTTATTAAGAAAATAAAAACTAGAAGCTTAAACTAAGGCTGGAATTAATTAATTATTCAACATTTTTAAAGCTTCAATTTAATAAAAAAAAGTTTGAAGCGTCTGTCAAACAAGACGTTACTAAGATATTACTTCGTTTTTTAACTTTTTGTTTAAAAATCTGGATAATTATTTTCTCCATAGTGTGACGAGAGGTTTTTTCAACTTTTTTTTTCTTTTTTAAATTAATGTTTGAATTATTGTAATTTCCCTATTTTTGGAAAAAAAAATTCCCTGCGTCACACTATTACTATTACATTATTTTACAAGATTCTTTTTTATTTTTGTGAATTAAATAATTTTTGTTGAAGTTATGATGTCGACAAGGAGGCGTCATGGTTTTCTCGTTCAATTTTGCGCATGCGTCAAGCGCATACAGTAACGTAAGAGAATGGTGCCTCAAGCACATGCGCTTTTTCTTGAAATTCTCAATAAAATTGAGAATGTTCCTTCGCTTTTCATCTTACTTTATTTTTTATTAGATAGCCACTCGGTTGCAAAGAGTAAATACTTCGTACAAGTAAATCGCGTACGTCAGCTTGAGCGATTGCATGAGTCATCAAATTCCAAGAAAAAGCGCTTGAGCTTGATGCAAGATTCTTTTGCGTTGTTTCATGCGCTTGACGCATGCGCAAAATTGAACAAAAAGCGCATTGTCTGGCCGTACCTTTAGGCTCTCAGTCCGAGCGAGTGCATCGGTCGGTCGAAAAAATCGCTGCTCAGCTCAAACGCATAAGCTTAGTATTCAAACTTTTCAAACAAATTTTCTATCTATACTGGAAAACCCGATTATTTTTCGATTAAGCCATTGAAGTATCGGTAAACATTTGCACATTAACTAAATATTTTGTGATATTCTCTACTATATAGCTATCAAAGCATTAGCGCAACTAATACCACACCTAAAATTGAAAACACCTGCCGCTACGATACATACCTACTTACTCGTATTTTTATTTGCTATCAAGTGAAATTGTTTTCACACCTTATCAAATTTTTTTTTTATGGTTTTCTAACCTTCATTGACAATAAATAAACGCTAAATAGCCATGTGTGTTTTGTCATCGTCTGCATGCTTGCATCGCGACTTTACCTCCAACGCTTAATTATATTATTAAAGTGTGAACAGACAAATCGCTGTTAGTTGTTGGAGTGTTGTATGGTTGTTTAATGTTTGACACTCAATCATTGCCAAATTGAATTCAAATGGCATGACTGCCACCCTGTATGGCGTATTGTAAAAAAAATAAAGGAAAACTATACGTTATACCAGATCACACATACGAGCATATCGTACGAGCTTGTATTACTGACATACTTGATAGTCATAAAGTAGTACCTAGGTCAGCGCGTTAATGAAATGCCGCGACAAGTGGGATCGTAAAAAGCTATGTGACCATGGCCAAGCAAAACTCGCATGTAGTATACAAAACTTGCGATAAATCGCACATACGGTTGTACGAGTGTGCAATAATTATTATACCCGCTACGGCCTACGTCACAATCGAAAATTATATTCGTTCTCGTAAGTGAAAAAAAACCCCGAAACGTATGTGTGTAAGCGGAAAATGAATGCACTTGCACCGGCAATCGTATTTTTTTTTGTTTTTGTTGTTTACGTGCATGCCCACGCCAAACTGCAGTCGATCTTTAAACTCTGATCGGAGATCGCACGCTCGGTTGTTTCGTTTTCGAGTGTTTCACGCGCGAATTCGTAACGATCGTTTTATTGGATCGCGAATATGAAACGCGTATTGTACCGAAGTATGCGTGTGCTCATTTCAGCTCAAAGCCTTGTAACCGTGGCCTGCTATTGAAGATCAGCTTACGTATAGAAATTTATTAGGCATAGTTTTTTGTTGTTATTATTAAATTGTCACTACGTAGCCAAGCTTTTTGTATTTGCTTGAGAATTTCGTAACACGTAACTATAGCGCGTATAGGTTTAAGACAACAAAATGTTTCAAGATGTTGTCGCTTTCGTTACGATCAGCTAGAAAGATCGTATCGATTATTTCAGTTAATTTGTTGCTGTTTTGAATGAAATTGGCTTGAGGCGCCCGTGAAATTTTGGGTTTTTTTTCGGTAACTACGATTGCGTTATTGTAAACGCCACAGTCAGATATATGAACATACGTTGCCCAGGGTAGCCGCATTACCAAGCTTAGGAGTGTCGTAAAACATGCAATTACAGTCAGCGACAAAAGTCATGGCACCTGAGTGCACTTATTGTTTTACAGGTATGTACATATCTTCTAAAATATTAAAGCCATTCCGTTGTATTTTAGAAATAATAAATATTTATTAATATATCGGGTTTTCCAATGGGGACTTGACAACTTTGAATTCAATTTGTGAACGCACCCTTTCACTAATCATCGAACTGTCACTGTCAATCTATTCAGTAAACCTAACATTTTTATCATGGTAAAGTACACGAAGGAACAACGTCTGCAAATTATAAAAATTTACTTTGAAAAAAAGTTGTCAAGTCCTTATTTGAAAACCCTTTAGATTATGAATATATAGAAACAAATCAAATTTCACAAAATTAATAAAACAAAACAACTTCGTTTCTACAAAAATTCTACTTTTCCCGCGACAAAAGTTATGGCACTTGATTAGAAAATTGTATCTTTTAATAGCAGTATATTGAAATTAATATTTAGTTGGATATCCTTTGAATTGTATTACCGCTTTCAAGATTCGTGCCCAATTTCGCTGAATTATTAGCACCCATCCACTCGCATCTATCTTCCTTACAAAAAAACAAGAAAAATAATCCAAAAACTGTTTTTCTTTGGCCACAACAGTACCAAGACAAGTTCGAGGAGATAAAAATCGCTCTAGCCGATGCAACGCTTCTCGTGTACCCAAAAAAAGATACAACATTTAGTATTCCCCCCGATGCTTCAGACAAAGCTGTTGGTGCAGTGCTGCAATAATATCAAGACAAATGTTGGAAACCGTTAGCCTTCTTCTCTAGAAAACTATCAGCAGCGGAAACAAAGTACTCAACTTTCGATCGTGAACTGCTTTCCATTTACTTGTCAATCAAACACTTTCGTTACTTTGTTGAAGGCAGATCTTTTGTTGTTTATACAGACCACAAGCCACTAGTCTATGCTATAAAATCAAAAACTGAACGTAGTCCAAGGCAAACGCGCCATTTGGAGTACATCTCCCAATTTACCACAGATATTTGCCATATATAAGTGGCAAGGAAAATTTCGTAGCAGATTGCCTGTCGCGAATAAATTCGGGAATATCAACAATTAATCTCAATTTTGATAATTGCAGTTTCATTAAACATCAAAAATCCGATTCTGATTTAAAAACTTTTCTTTCTCAACCCAATAACAACTGTTCCAAATTAAAAATGGAACTTGTTGATATCCCTTTGTCTGATAAAAAACTATGGTGCGAAAAATGTACAGGTAAAGCTCGGCCATTTGTACCAATACCTTTGAGATTCGATGTTTTCGAAAAATTGCACTCTCTCTCACATCCTGGCATCAAAGCCACAAGATTTAATTTCTAGTCGTTACTTTTGGCCAAACATGAATAAAGACATTAATCAATTCGCCAAGTCATATCTGGCATGCATACTAAATCCGAACCTGGAAAATTTGAAACTCCAGAGGGACGATTCGACCACATTCACCTAGATATTGTTGGTCCCCTTCCTCCGTCCATTGAAAATGTATACATACTTATAATTGTCGATCGTTTTACGATATGGCCTGTAGCCTACCCTATGAGTAACATATCTGCAGAGACTGTTGCCAAAACTTTCGCTAACAATTATATCCCTCGATTTGGTGTACCTGCAACACTCACCACCGACCAAGGTTCGCAGTTTGAATCCAAAATATTCAGCGAATTGCAAAAACTCCTTGGAATCAACAGAATCAGAACTACCGCTTACCATCCACAATCAAATGGTATGGTAGAGCGTTTTCACAGGCAATTAAAGGCATCACTCATGTCTCGATGTAACACCACACATTGGAGCGAAGAACTGCCATTCGTTATGCTTGGAATCAGAGTTAGCGTCAAAGAAGTTCTCAAGTGCTCGCCTGCGGAAATGGTATATGGCCAAGCACCAAATAATTACCGACACCAATATAGATACTTTCATTCACATATTACGAAAGCAAATGCGAGATCTTCGCGTAACTGAACCACGTTCCAACCATAAATCTGACCATTACGTTCCAGAATTATTAAATTCGTGCACTCATGTATTTGTTAGAGTAGACAAGGTCAAACACAGTCTTCACCCTCCTTATGAGGGACCACACGAAGTCTTTAAGAGATTCAGAAAGCATTTTGTGGTAATCGTTAACGGTAAAAACAAATCTATATCAATCGACCGATTAAAACCAGCATTCGGCACACATAACGACTACAAAAATCGAGATTCAATCGCAAAGAAAAGAGTTAGGTTTTTGCAAAAATAGATTAATTTATTATTATTATAATTATTATTATTTACTTCCTGATACCGCTCCGCTAAGGAGGGGGTACTGTAGCGGTACGATATCAAATATTGAATTTAACGTATATCGTATATAGCTACTACTAATATTAATGCGCCATTAATAACATTTTGATGTATCATACACTATCAACGATGTTTCTTAAATTATCAGTTTTAAACAGATGTTAGTACCAACCTACAAGAATATAATATAATGAACCAACATAATGAATATAAAATTATCAATTGTCAATAGAAATAAGTAATAAAAGACAACAGTTGTTGATCAGCAGTCCAACAGATAGCACGCGTTTTATTTTACCCTGCCCATCGACGCAGACCAACAACAGCCTTTGCATTGATTGGACTAATTTTAGCGTAAATGAATTGTTGATGTTAGCTCATTCTTACCATATGATGTCCTTCAGTTGTGCTTTCGATGCTATGTCATGTTTCCTTAAGTTTTTTTCCAATTCACTCCAAAGATTCTCAATCGGATTGAGGTCTGATGACTGATGAGGTGTAGCCAGCATATGAGGAGTGTTATAGATTATCCATTGTTTCACAATGTATGCTGTATGCTTGGGATCATTATCTTGTTGAAAATAATAATCACCACTCAAACCCAATTTTTCCGCACTATTTTGCAAATGTTTCTTCAAAATGGCTAGATATCCGTAACGATCCATTGTGCTTTCTCTAAACTCCATATTTTCCACACCGTTTGCACACATGCATCTCCATATCATAACGCAACCGCCATCATGTTTCACTGTAGGATGTAAATGTTTCGGCAGTAAGCTTTCGTCTTGTCGACGCCACACTCTTATGCGACCACCACTTCCAAAAATATTGAATTTCGATTCATCGGAAAAAATTACCTTGTTCCAGAAGTCAGCTGGTGCTTTTAAGTATTTTCTGGTGAATTCTAGACGTTTTTTTGTATTTGCCTTGCTTATGAACGGTTTTTTTGCGAACGACACGGCTTCTAAGTCCATTACTTCGTATGACTCTTTGAATACTCCTTGGAGAATTTTTTTTTCCGAATTCAACTGAAGCTGCCTGGCTTAGTTCACTTGCAAATATTTTTGGATTAACCTTGACTTTGCGCATTATAATCCGTTTATCGTTGTCGGTTAAAGCTTGGGGCCGGCCCGTTCTTGTCTTGTTCTTAATTCTGTTTTCTATTTCCTTTCGTTTTATTATATTTCTTACTGTCGACTTACTCCTTTGTATATATTCTCCAATTTCCTCATAAGTTTTCCCATCTTTCCTCACATTTAACACAATTTTCCTTTCTTCACTCGTTGTTTCTTTCCTTGACATCTTTTTTAATCACGAAACACTTTAAAAATTGGCTGAATCAACGTAAAACTTTCTCAAACTAAAATAGATAGACCACCGAATTGATATTTACTTCCAACAGGCTACACAGGTCCTGGAAATTACTGTTATTGAATAAGCAACCTGCTGAGTGCCATGATTTTTGTCGCGGCATTTGTGTACTACGCAACAAATTTTAGGCTTCATGGACAAACGCAATGCAATATTGAAATTCCGTAAATGTGAAAATATAGTTGCTATTATAGAGATTATATTTTGAGTAATTTACTTTTGAAAATTAAAAACCATACTGAATGATACTTATTGTTTTTCTACACAATTAAAGGTGCCATGACTTTTGTCGCTGACTGTATGTTGGCCTAGGTAATACCCGCAAAAGGTGTACAGAAAATTCGGTAATAACACAACACACCTACAAGAATCCAGTGCGTGTGAGCAACGTACTTGAAACTCACTGTGATTTCTAGCATTACGGCCGGGCTCTAAGATGCTGTCTATTAAAGCGGTTTCAAGCCAGACGGCTGAAGCCCTTGAGCTTGAGCTTATTTCGACGCTCAGAAGATCGCAAGATCAGTTTTTTTGCTTTTTTTTATACTACAGACGCACTTATGCGCGGTATTGCAGTAGTACGCGGCCAGCAGGCGTACATTCGACACGAACCAAGGTAAAGCGAGGTAATTGCGTAATGTTTTCGCGCAATGGCAAACCCGTGTGAATGTCATGAGCTTTGCATTTGCACGAGCTGCCGTTTTGGGGCAATAATGCTGACTGAGTGGCGGCGGCGGGCCGCAGCACGTTTTGGCGGTAAAGATCGCCAATGGCACTGCACGAAATTTCACTTTGGCCATCAGCGAAGAAAAGAAATAAAACAGCAGTGTAGTCACAACTGCGCCAACAAAGGAGAATTTCACACTCAATTGACCGTGACACATATAAAATTTTCGTTAAACATGTGCGAATTATAATACCACCTGTGATTATGTTGCGACGCGGTAAAAGCCAAAACTGAGGTGTATTTTCACCGCACCGAAATGCGCGTACACGCGGAATTTTCCGGTGTAGGTTTTCTTCAAGGTCGTTCGCGCTTTCTGGTTTGGTATCTACTCATACCGGCATAAGTCCATAAAGTACAATTACAACAGTTTAAGCGAAAGGAATCAGATCGATCGCAATTAGCGATCGGTTTAATTATGTTCGAAGTAACTTGAAGAGTTTTGGGATGTGATCGTGCCGTGTAGTATGAAGTGAAATTCGTCCTTGCACGATCGTTATTCTGCCTTGTAAGAACGAACTTGGGTCTTTTGTACAAGGTTTGTTCGGTGGTAGTTGAGACAAATAGTTTTTTGGACATTTGACGGTCGTAACTAATGGCAAGGTTACACGTGTAAAGGGTGGCCTCTACGTAGTAGGAACAAGGAACATTTCGAACAACTTGATTGTATTATACAAAGTTTGTTATTTCAGATGAATTTCGTAGATAGATGTAAAAAATTCAACTAGGTCAAGTTAATGGTCAAATCGTTGTTAGTTGCTAGGAAAATTATTACGATCCGTTTTTTCAATAGTCCATGCTATGTTTGAAAGGATACTTCTGTCAAATTTGGCAGTAACGTTCATTATGGTTTGGCGAATCACCAATGAATATCGGCAGTACAAATTTTAACCCGCCGTTTGCCATTAGATGACGCTAGCAGTAAATGCTGATCAACAATGGTGGATCAGTAACGTCACATGGTAAACTTAGGCATCTGTCCAAGGCTCTCTAGAAATACCAGGCCGAAATGCTGAAAACGATAACGTAGAATAGCAGGTTTTTCTGAACTAAACCTAAGGTGTCCGAACAAGTCGGAACTACGAAATTTGTCAGTTTGACTGTTTATGATTATCGTCTGGATGTCAGGATTCACGTCACGCCTGTTTGTTTTAAACTGTCGCTTTCAGAGCATTACGCATGAGTTAGATCACGTGTGTGAACTTGGCCCCCACAATTTCTATTTTTTTAATTTTTCTTGTTGCAATCGTTTGGTGGTCGTTTGGTGGTGATTGGTAGTCACTTTTTTTCGTTTGGTGGTAATCCGTATTCTTAGAAATCACGTTTACTTTATTTAGCGTGAACTTAGCCCCCCCAAAATACATTTTCTTAAATATCTGGAGTTACAGTTATCTTAGCGTAAAACAAATTATGCCATTCGTTTGGTGGTCGTTTGGTGGTGTTTGGTAGTAACATTTCATCATTTGGTAGTAATTCAATTAGCTGTAATAAATGATTTTCTTGAAAAGCGTGAAGTTAGCCCCCCATTATGTATTTTTGTAAATAACTGGAGTTAGGATATTCTTACAGCAAAACGGATTTCACTAGTCGTTTGGTGGTCGTTTGGTGGTGATTGGTAGTCACCTTTTAAACTCTGGTACCCATTCACATAGCAGTAGTAGGCAAATTTCAAAATGAGCTTTAAGCTTTCCGAATTTGTGTGAAGTTGGCCCCCCCCAATGTAAAATATCTAAATTTTTTTTATTGCATTCGCTTGGGGGTCGTTTGGTGGTGCTTGCTAGCCCAATTTCATCGTTTGGTGGTGATCGGTATAGTTACAATATCGAATTTCCGTTAGTTTTATTCCGAAAAAGGCAACCCGAAATAGAATTATGAATGAAAATGTCCCCAATATTTTTGATTTTTGAATTTTTCTTGATGTATTCGCTTGAGAATCGCTTGGGGGTGTCTGGTAGTCTAATTTTATCTTTTGGTGGTGATTAGTATAGACACAGCATCGAATTCCCGCAAGAGCTTTATTTCCAAAAAAGCAACTCGAAATGGATTCATGAATGAAACTTATCCCCAAATATAAAATTTTTAAATTTTTCTTCTTGAATTCACTTGGCAGTCGTTCGGTGGTATTTGGTAGTCAAATTTTATTGTTTAACGGTGATTAGTATAGTTACAATATCGAATTTCCATTAGAGCTTTACCTCAAAAATAGAAACCTGAAATATAATTATGAATGAAAATTTCCCCAATATCTATGATTTTGGAATTTTGATTATTGCATTCGCTTGGCGATTACTTGTTGGTGTCTGCTTGACTGATTTCATCGTTTGGTGGTGATCAGTACAGTAACGGTATCGAATTTCCTTGAGAACATTTTTTCAATAAAAGCGTCGAATCTAATTATTAATGAAACTTCTCCCCAAATTTAAAATTTTTAAATTTTTCATTTTTGATTCGCTAGGGCGTCGTTTGGTAGTGATTAGTGGTCTACATTTATTGTTTGGTGGTGATCAGTACAGTAACGGTATCGAATTCCCTTGAGAGCATTTTTTCAATAAAAATATCGAATCTAATCATTAATGAAACTCCCCCCAAAATTAAAATTTTTAAATTTTAAAATAGACTACCAATCACTATTAAACAACCCCCTAGTGAATTCAAAATGAAAAATTAAAAAAATTTTAATTTGGGAGAAGTTTCATTAATAATTAGATTCGATGATTTTATTGGAAAAATGCTCCCAAGGAACACTGTACTGATCACCACCAAACGATGAAATTAGTCGAGCAGACACAAACAAGTGATCGTCAAGCGAATGCAATAATCAGAATTTCAAAATCATAGATATTGGGGAATTTTTCATTCATAATTATATTTCGGGTTTCTATTTTTGAAGTAAAGCTCTAATGGAAATTCGATATTGTAACTATACTAATCACCGTTGAACAATAAAATTAGACTACCAAATACCACCAAACGACTGCCAAGTGAATTCAAAAAGAAAAATTAAAAAAATTTACATTTGGGGATAAGTTTTATTCATGAATCCATTCCGAGTTGCTTTTTTTGAAATAAAGCTCTTGCGGGAATTCGATGCTGTGTCTATACTAATCACCACCAAAAGATAAAATTAGACTACCAGACACCCCCAAGCGATTCTCAAGCGAATACATCAAGAAAAATTCAAAAATCGAAAATATTGGGGACATTTTCATTCATAATTCTATTTCGGGTTGCCTTTTTCGGAATAAAACTAACGGAGATTCGATATTGTAACTATACCGATCACCACCAAACGATGAAATTGGGCTAGCAAGCACCACCAAACGATGAAATTGGGCTAGCAAGCACCACCAAACGACCCCCAAGCGAATGTAATAAAAAAAATTTAGATATTTTACATTGGGGGGGGCCAACTTCACACAAATTCGGAAAGCTTAAAGCTCATTTTGAAATTTGCCTACTACTGCTATGTGAATGGGTACCAGAGTTTAAAAGGTGACTACCAATCACCACCAAACGACCACCAAACGACTAGTGAAATCCGTTTTGCTGTAAGAATATCCTAACTCCAGTTATTTACAAAAATACATAATGGGGGGCTAACTTCACGCTTTTCAAGAAAATCATTTATTACAGCTAATTGAATTACTACCAAATGATGAAATGTTACTACCAAACACCACCAAACGACCACCAAACGAATGGCATAATTTGTTTTACGCTAAGATAACTGTAACTCCAGATATTTAAGAAAATCTGTTTTGGGGGGGCTAAGTTCACGCTAAATAAAGTAAACGTGATTTCTAAGAATACGGATTACCACCAAACGAAAAAAAGTTTCTACCAATCACCACCAAACGATTACAACAAGAAAAATTAAAAAAAACGAAATTGGGGGGGCCAAGTTCACACACGTGTTAGATCCGTGTTTAATTATCGAGCGACGGCCTTCGTGGTCCAGCACGGATATTATCAGTGCCTGAATTGATTCGACGAGCGAGTATAGTATCCTGTTTTTTTGGCTTTACAATTGCGCTATAGCCCAAATCGGACTTTGGCCTCCTAAATACTTTGCCTCCATCCATCTCGGATCAGTGACCGCCTCCTCCAGTTAGAAAATCTTAGCAGTGATTTGCTGTCTGCGTCAATCGAATCCTCCCAGCGCTTCCATGGTTTTCCGACCGGTCTTTTCCGTTGACTTTTCCTTTTAGTGTGCGTTTGAGAATTCTTCCGTCATCCATACGCTCCACATGACCAGCCCATTGTAACTTTTTAAATTTTATGAGGGTTGACAATTCTGGATTGTCGAAGATGGCATTCAATTCCCTATTGTATCGTATTCTCCAAATCGAGTCTTCCCTCACAGGTCCGAGGATTTTTCTGAGGACCTTTCTTTCAAAGGCGTTAAGTAGTTTTTCGGACGCCTGAGTTAAAGTCCACATTTCGCTGCCATCGTATAGTACAGGTCATATGATGGTTTTATATAGCTTAAGTTTTGTTTTCCTGTGCACGTTCTTGTTTTTGATTATTGGAAGTGCCGAATAATAAGTCTTGTTTGCCATCATTATCCTTCTTTTGGTTTCGATGGGTTCGCTTCCATCCTTTGATAGGTTCGAACCTAGGTATATGAAGTTGTTTACGTTTTCTAGGTTATAATCTCCTACTCTAATATTTTGTCTGATTGGCGTCTTTTTCCTAGATTGCGTCATAATTTTTGTTTTGTTTTCATTAATACGTAGTCCAACTTCCCTTGCTACCGAGTCAAGGTTTACAAATACCTCCTTAGCACTCTCCACAGATCTTGCAAGGATATCTATATCGTCGGCATATGCTACGAGTTGTGTGGATTTGAAGCATAGTGTTCCCTTGGTGTCAACGGGAAGTTTCCGAACAACATATTCGAGTGTCAAATTGAACAACATTGGTGCGAGGCTGTCACCTTACTTAAGGCCGTTGTCTGTTTTAAAACTGGAAGTCAGATCGTTTCCTACTCTGACTCGTGACAAAGACATTGTCCTTCTTGTAAGCCGAACCAGTTTCGGTGGGACTCCAAACTCGAACATGATTTTATACAGTACGCGCTTGTCGATACTGTCGTATGCTTGTTTGAAGTCAACAAATATCTGGTGCACATCAATATTATATTCCCAGCACTTTTCCAGCACCTGTTTAACTGAGAATATCTGGTCCGTGGTTGAGCGTCCAGCTCTAAATCCGCCTTGGTATTCACCAATTACTTTATCAGCATAGGGCTTAATTCTCTTTTCTAGAATTTTCGTCAAAATCTTATAAGACGTACACAACAGAGATATTCCTCGGTAGTTTTCGCAGCAGAGTTTGTCACCTTTTTTATAAATTGTACATATGATGCTCTTGCGCCAATCTTCAGGAAGTATCTCCTGCGTCCATATGTCCGCGACTAATCTATGTAGGAGATACGCTATGCAGGTGTCGCCGGCTTTCAGAAGTTCAGCTGGGATTTGATCAGTGCCCGGCGCTTTGTTGTTTGGGTGGTTCCTCAGGGCTGTTTTTACTTCTTCGAGTGTGGGGGAACTCAAAGCGGATCCTTCATCAGCTGTTACATCAGTTATACCTGCTATTGTGTCTGCTGCTGCTGTTCATGCGGGTGATGGGCTCGGATTAATAAGGTGTTCAAAGTATTGCGCCCATCTTAATTTCATATCTTCCGCATTACTTAGAATGTTCCCTTCTGTATCTTTGCAGAGGGTCGTCTTGGGTTGGTATCCCCCTTTCATTCTTTTAACAAGGGAATGCGCGACTCTTGTGTTGTGTAATTTAAATTGTTCGTCCATGTTTTTAATTTCGTCATTACTGTACTTCCGTTTTTTTTTGTCTGCATATTTTGTTTGCAAATCGTCTAAGATCATTATATTTGTCCTATTTGGCTCGTGTCGGTTGTTCTGTTACTATTTCGTAAGCCTGGTTTTTCCGCTCTAAGGAATCTTGGCATTCGTTGTCGAACCAGTCATTTCTTTTGCGCCGGGGTTGTTGTCCTATCACCTCCTCTGCGACAGATGTAATGCCATCTTTGATACTTTGCCACATTTCTTCTATTAGCATGCTGGCGTTGTTGTTCAGTATTGGCGCGAAGTGCCTCTCTAAGGCTGATACGTACCTCGCGACTACTTTCTCATTCTTGAGTTTCTCTATAATTTAGGAACCGGTTGTGTTTTTGGGTGTTGTCGTCCTTTTCTCTATTAGGACGTGGTCTATTTGATTGAATGTTCGTCCGTCGGATGATGCCCACGTTCTCTTATGAATGTCACGATGCGGGAAGCATGTCGAGCTTACAATAAGATTTTTGCTGCTGGCGAAATAAGTCAGTCTCTGGCCGTATTCGTTACTAACGTCATAGAGACTGTGCCTTCCAATGGTCCCTACGTAAATTTCTTCTTTGCCCACATTCGCGTTAAAGTCACCGAATACTATTTTAATATCGTTCGACAGAAGGGAGTCGAATGTTGATTCTAGGGTGCTGTAGAAATCGTCGTTAACTTCGTCGTCTTTGTCTTCCGTTGGGGCATGGACATTAATAAGCCAAACAATAAAAAATTTTGTCTTGATGCGGATTGCACACAATCGTTCATTGACGGGTTTGAAGTTGGTGACCTGGTGTTTAACCTTGTTGTGCACCGAACGCGAGATGCAATATGTTTCGCGCTGAATTTAAAATTTGTAGTTTTTATTATTTTCAAAGAAATTGGACAAAGTTCTTCTGAAATTGGGGCATTTGCATAGGAGGTGGTAGAGAAAGTTGAGGGTCTTATATAATTTTGAAACTTTTCATCAGCATCATGTTTTGTTTCAATTTCAAAGTCGATAGCTCTCATATGTTCGAAGGAGAAATGCTTTTCTTGAATTTGTAATATTCATATTTGTGTGGAAGGGGGAAGAAGGAGTGCAGCCAAGATGATAATTTGTTTTTTTTTTTTTACGTCACCGAGTATAGCTTAGGGAGTTACCCTTTAATGCAATGCACAGTTACGTCGATATAGGAAGTGAAAGTGGTGGTATTAAGGTGGAGAGAGACGGAAATGACGGTGGACATTATTCTTGAAACACCGCAGGCTGTACTTGTTGGGAAACAAACTAGCTGTCAAATCGTTCCAAAGTCTTGACGTTCGGGAAATGAATGACTGCCTAGTTGTTTCACTGTACGAGAAGGCAAGGGTTTGACCGTGTACTCGTGTGCACGTTCAGCTTGGGGAGTATTCCGGGGAAAAGTATGCAGTGGAGGAATGAGTGCGCTTAGTTCCGTACTGCATTTACCGTCGAAATAGCGATAGTAAATGGTGAGTACTCCGACATTTCTGCGATGCTCGAGAGAATCTATAGAAGACGTGATGGTTTCGTCTCCAATCAGTCGGAACGCATATTTTTGAATACGATCGAGCAAAACGAGGTGTGTTTTGGGTGCCCCAGCCCAAACATGCGAGTTATACTCTAAACGTGGTCTAATGTAGGCCTTATAGGTGGTTGCTATGTCGATGGGTGTGAAATATTTTTTGCATTTTCGGAGAACACCTAGACGTTTAGAGGCATCAAGGGCAATATCAAAGATATGCTGGGCCCAATTCAGGTGGTCACTAATTTCGACGCCTAACAGTGTGAAATTCTCCAAAGTGGTAAGCCGTGCATAATCAAAGGTTACATTGTGAGACAATACTGAAACATCCCGTTTGAGGGATAGATGACAGGCCTGTGTTTTAAATGCATTGAACTCTACTCTGTTATTCCTGCCCCATTCCAGGATTAAGTTGAGATCCGAGTTCAGTGAACTGAATAACTCCCTGCGATTGGAAGCAATAGAATGATTGTTTGATTCCGGAGCAGAGCTAAATTCATAGATGTTGTCTAAAGTACTGTCATCTGCAAAACTATGGATTGGATTAAGAGTGGACGACAGAAGGTCGTTTATGAAAACTAAGAAAACAGTTGGAGATAAAATACAATTCGCATGTTTGGGCTGGGGCACCCAAATCACACCTCGCGTTGCTCGACCGTATTCAAAAACATGCGTTCCGACTGATTGGAGACGAGACCATCACGTCTTCTATCGATTCTCTCGAGCATCGCAGAAATGTCGGAGTACTCAGCATTTTCTATCGCTACTTCCATGGCAAATGCAGTGCGGAACTATGCGCACTCATTCCCCCACTCTATAATTTTCCCCGTGATACTCGTCAAGCTGAACGCTCACATGAGTACACCGTTAAACCCTTGCCTTCTCGTACAGTGAAATATAGGCAGTCATTCATTTCCCGAACATCAAGACTTTGGAACGCATTGCCAGCCAACGTGTTTCCCAATATTTACAACCTCAGGTGCTTCAAAAGCAATGTACATCGTCACTTTCGTCTTTCTCCACTTTAGTTTCTCTTTTTTTTTTTTTTTCTCATTCTCCAGTTCCTGTACCGACACAGCTGTGCATTGCATTATAGGGTAGCCCCCTAAGTTGTGTTCGGTTCCTTAAAAAAAAAAAAAAAAAAAAAAAAAAATAGAACCTTGTGGGACGCCGGAATCAATTGGGAAGGAGGAAGAAGTAACGCCATCTAGTACTACTCGTATAGTGCGTTAAGAGAGATAGCTCTCAATCCATAGAACAAGGGTATCATTAAGGCCGATGGTCCTAAGCTTAACTAAGAGACATTCATGCCAAACTCTGTCAAAAGCTTTTGCAATGTCAAGTGCGAGGACTTGACCTTCGCCATATTTATGTAAGCATGAGTTCCAACGCTCTGTTAAGTACACTAAAAGATCACTCGTCGGCCGTCCAGAACGGAACCCATACTGACGATCATGAATGAGCTGTTTATCCTCCAGATATTTGACGATTTTACGATTGACAGAAGTTTCCATTACTTTCGAGAGCACTGAAGTAATAGCTATTGGGCGGTAGTTGGCGGGGTTCGCTTTGCTTCCTTTCTTGGGAATGGGCTGAACATTTGCAACTTTCCACATACGCGGAACGCACCCAGAAGAGTAAGAAAGATAGAAAAGATTGCGAAGAGGTTTAGCTAAAGAAGAGGCGCACTTTTTAAGGGTAATGGGGCGAATACCGTCCGTATTTCTTGCAATTATTAAGGACAAATTCTGGCAAAATTTTAAGTTTGTACTTTTTCTAGTTTTAATCAAAATCGATATATTGCATTTACAAAAATTAAGCATTTGTATGGGAGGTGGTAGAAGGATTATGCGGATCCGAACAAAATTTTTCGTCGTCAATGATATTTCTATAATATTATTACACTTTCAACAATCTTCAAGTTGATAGATTTGATAGTTTTGAATAAAAATAATTTAATTAAAATTTCGTGAAATACAAGGGAGGTGGTGGAAGGAGGTAAAGTTGATGGCTTTTTTAAAACTACTTGCAATTATAATGAAATTAACACTGGCAAAAAATTTGTTCATCTAGCTTCAATGAATATCGAATAAATACATTTTTGTAAATTTTGCGTTTGTATGGGAGTGGAGGTATGTAGTCCGCTCATGAACTTAAAATTACTTTTTTGCTAAAAATGGAACATAAAAAATTTCAGCACGTTAGCTCAAAGCGTTCGAGAGTTATGTTGTAGACAGACGGTCACTCGCAATCGAGTTTGTAGGGCAACAATAAATATTTCTGTACCCTTGGTGGCGAGCGTTATAACACAATATACTCTCAGATTTCAGTATAAAAATGTTGTCCTATTTGATCCGATGATACTTTTTAAAATTTAAATCGTTATTTCGGGCAATTTGTAAAACTGCTTGGCTTCAAAATAGTAAAGGTGGGCTTTTACTGGTGCGGCTAGTCGCTGCGTACGATCGTTATAATGGCATAATTTGGTTCGTGTAAGTGCAACTGCATTTAGTTATAATTAAAATCGTAAAAACTTTTACTAATTTTTCAAGATTTTGACTATATGAACGTTAGCGCAAACTTAAATCTAGCAGAAGCTAAGTAGCTTCTAGCACTAACAGGGACGTAATAGTGCGATCTATCATCAAACTTAAGCAGCTGATGAGTGAGCTCGGCTACCTAAAGCTGCAAACCATTATTATAAATCTCCTTGATCTTCTCATACAAAGCAGCCTGAAAAATATAACAGATCTGTTGTTGCATCATCGCCAATTTTTGATACGGATCAATTTCCGATTCGACAGTGAAAGTCACAAAGAGGATCATTTGGCGCTGGGACAAGCAAAACGCATTCTTTAAAACTTTTGATTGGAAGTTTTGCTTTATATCCAATGATTGCGATACAGCCTGCAATATTACTACTGATACAATTTTAAAAGGAATGCGGCTCTTTGTTTTCTTCAACCTCAAAAAATGTAGATTGTCACAGCAAGTTTACACTCCACCCACGGCAACACAGAAAGAAAGTCCTGCAACTCTATTATATATTAAATCAAAACACAGCATGACTAAAAATTAAGCCGAAATGTTATTAATTTAAAATTTAGAATGTATTATTTCTATTATAAATGCAATCTTTTCGTATACAAATTATTTGAATCTCTTTACTCCTGCCACCACCTCCCATGCAAACTACACTCTTTCATGAAATACTATACACCAATTTTCTCAGTACATGTAACTTTCATCGAGCTAAAATGTTGCACTAAATTGCACTAATTAGCATTATTATTAATACCGGGAAAAAATTAAACGATTAGCTTCACTCCTTCTACTCTCTCCCATACAATGTGACACAGTTCCTCGACTTTACAAGAATTCGATTTTCTTGAAAAGTGTAAATGTTACTGATCCGAAATTTTAAATATAACAATTGCATGATGATTATAGTTGTTTCTCAAAAAATCACTGAAAACCCCTTTCTCCTTCCACCACCTCCCATACAAACTGCACTTTTTCGTGAAATACTCTAAACCAATTTTATCAGTACGTATAACTTTTATCGAGCTAAAATTTGATGATTATAGTTGTTTCTCAAAAAATCACTGAAAACCCCCTTCTCCTTCCACCACCTCCCATGCAAACTGCACTTTTTCGTGAAATACTCTAAACCAATTTTATCAGTACGTATAACTTTTATCGAGCTAAAAATTTTTTTTACCCTTCTATCACTTCCCGTCAAAAATTTCTTATTGGGGCCCGTTTGGCGGCACAAAATTGTACTGTTTTTTGTAAACATTGTCCATCATTGCTTAAAATGTCTTTCCAGGTGCGGATAAGTGCCACCCACCCTATCCAAAACTTCATAAAAATTTTGACGACGAGTTAAATTTTTGTCAAAATTTTTGATGTTTCGACCCTATTCACAGTCTAAAGCCACACACAAACACAATAGTTCCGAAACAGAAGCTTTCATCACATGCAATATTTTAATTGTACACTTTCGTTACAATGTAAAATAACCTTGCCGCCGGCACGCATTCTATTTGAAAAGTAGGCACTTAAGACTCGACCATTTCACTCAATAAAAATTCTTCCTTTAGCCACTAATAACATAATTCGACTGCGGCATTTCATCAAGGAAGACATCATAAAATTGAGAGAGAGTGTTTACGATTTTCATTTCAACACGTTTAATTCATTCAGAAGCAACTTTGTGCTAATTTTACATACGCAAAGTTGTTCCAATTCTTTTATTGTTTTTTG
Source organism: Chorisops tibialis (assembly GCA_963669355.1). NCBI lineage: Eukaryota > Metazoa > Arthropoda > Insecta > Diptera > Stratiomyidae > Chorisops > Chorisops tibialis. The sequence continues at coordinate 269,264,490 of OY770263.1, forward strand.
CTTTTGATTCAAGCAAGACAATTATAACAACAAAAGAACAAACAGCAAAACAATAATAATAATAACGGCGTGTATTTGTTTAGTCAGCCCCCGAAGTCATGCTTTAACAAATTTTATGCGAAATATTCGTATATCCACCCACAAACGCATAAATCATCTCATTGGATCTGAAAACATGCAGAAATGCATAACCTCAAAATGCATCACGCACAGCTCGAGTTCGAGCCTTTGTCATTGGCTTGGCGCCAAATAATATCCGATATATTGGTGTGAAAAGAAAAAATCGAATAATTCAGGGTTATTATGAAGATAAGATAAATTTGCCGGTATAGTTATAAATTTAATTTATCTTTACCGATTAAAAATTTTTTTTCCCGGCAAATGTGACATGCGCTACTGAAGTCGATGCCGCATGCGCAATACGATAAGCGCCAAAATATAAGAAAAACGCGTCAATTTTTATAAAAAAAAAATCCAACCAAGCTAAGAGAGCGCCTGCCCATCTAGCACCAACCAGCCTAAGCCGCAGCGTCATCTATTTACGTCCATAATCGACTGTAAATGTGACATAACCTCGAATGTAGGTCACCTAATTTTTCGTACTAAAAATGCCATTTTGAAAATGAGTTTATTTTTTTCGATGATGTTTGCAAATTTTTTTATTTCGTCACATGAAACCGTGATTTGATAATATTTTTCTTTTTTTTTTGCTAGCTATCTCAAACTGTACAAGTTTTCATTTTATAAATTTTTGCATGTGTCACTATAGAGCGGATATCTTTAAGATACTGTATATATCTATAAGCGATGCAGTTGGTATTTTGTTTGGACGAAATTGCACTTGTTAATTTCTTTACCTAGACCTGAGTCATCATCATCGACATCTGCGAGTGATCCATTTTGCGAGATCCAGAGTATCTTAAACTAGAAAATATGTTTATCTATTTATTATACTTGAGTTTGAGGCGTACTAATACTGTGTGTGCGGAGGCCGGGTATGCACATTCTGAACGCGGAAGATATCGTGTAATACTCGAAGAAATGATTCAACAGCGCGGCTGTTAGTTTCAGTTAAGCTCAAGGTCATCGATTCCAAGTATATATGAAGAGATTAGAAATTATTTTTATTTTTGAGTCGGTGTGTTGTAGATTTTTTTTTTGTATCTTAAGATTGGCATACGTTGTCAATATTGGGCCATAAAATTATCATTTTGACAGCGAAATGTCATCGAAGGACATTAACTTGCATTTATTATGTAAGAGATACTAAAAAAAATTTGTAAACTTTACACCATAAACTCATGATGTATGTTTTCGCCAATTTAAAGCGAGTAGTTAAGCAAAATAGTTTTTTTTTTCAAATATTTTGACAGTTGTTGATTTTGGACGTTTTTTGGTGAATTAATCAATGTTTCAATGTAATCAATGTTTATGATAGTTAGCAAAATAGTTACTCCATGGGACACTAGAGGCGCTTTACCATAGTTTGGCAAAGGTGAAGCCCGATATTTGGAGTGAAATTTAAAAAAGTGTCGACCTTTTTTTTGGTACGTACCTAACATCAAGAACTGTGCGCAGTTTTTAATACTTCACTAAAAATTCACAAACAAACATTTTGAAGGAATAATGTGTCTTAGGGTGGATGAAATTGGCAAAAGAAAACTACTAAACTCACCACTCCAGGAATGGTGAATTGGGGGTGGTGAATTCGCAGGTGTCGATTGTGACATTTCTGCCAGACTCTGGTATAGTGTGTCTCCTTCTTGCGTGGAGTAGCTCTAGCTAGCATTATTAAAAATTTTTCCTGATCCGACATTGTTCTGATTTATAGATCGTGATGTTTCGGTCTCTGCTAGGACGAAGCTCTCAGGGACCGAAACGTTGCGATTAATAGATTAATAAAATCTTTCTTTTCTCTGATCAAAATCAAAATCATAATTATTATTGCAACTTGCTAGTATAGAAAGAAGCTGACTCTCTTAACATCTGACTATACTACAATGGCACAAATCGGATCTTGGCCTTAAGGTCCTTAACATTTTTCATTACTTATTGTGGAAGGGTTGTTAGACCTTCGCCCAATCCTCTATCTCCGAATTTTTCATTTTCATAGATTAAGGTGACCAAGGTATATCCAAGCAGGCAGTATCCTGGAATTATGCATCGACCGGGACTTGAACTCACGACCTTCGCATTGTAGACCAACACGCTATCCACTAGGCTACACCCTAACTCATCTGACCCAATAAGGATTATTTCGTGCATTTACCTCCCGATTTTTTTTTCAGTTTTGGGAAATTTCCGTGTTCTAATCGAAAGAAGTTTGCCTTCATTCGATTATTCAAAACTAGTTTGTGAGCTTTCAATCATCCGTTATGAGTGCATCAGGGGTAAATCATTTTATTAAAATAAAAAAAAAATATATATAATTTATAAAAAACATAAAACAAGGTTATGCAATTTATTAGTTCTAGTTTTTCGCCAAAACTCGTTTAGTTCCGGATTGGTTCAATACAATACAACTTTTATGCGAGCATGAATTGGTTTCGATAGTTTTTTTCTTAAACACATAAATATCGATGAATTCTGATCGTCTTTCATTGAAATTTTCGAATTAATATTCGTGATAATTTTTTGATTTTAATTTTTGAACCTTTTCAGCATTATTGGATCGCACAAAAACCAACTGATCTTGACTTTTTGCAGTGTAGTACGGTCGAGCTCGCTACTATACTCGTACCAATATGCTGCGATATTGAGATATGACGTTGGTTTAGCGTAAGCAAGATCAAGTATGGTTGAGTTGTTTGGTAACGCCAGGGTACACAACCAATGTCTTATTCGGAGGAGACGCTAGGCAATTCAAGTATAAATAATATAAATGAATCTTGTACCAAGGTTGACATTTTAATTTTTCGTTAATTGAACTTGACTGGTCTGACTGAGCTCGAATCAGGAGCGGAAAAAAAGTAGCAAGCAAAAAGACGAAATATATAAATTTGGAAATGTCTGAGAACGTACAAGTTTCGGACTGGTTGTGCCTGGTGCACTTTAAGATTATTGTAAAGAGAAATTCCAAATTAGGAAGGTAAATACTCGACATTGAACGGTTTAATATGCTCTGTTGTTCAAGTGAAGTTTGATTGGTAGACGACTTTTTAAGTTTGCTTACTTAAAAGAGTAATTGTGTTCAACATAATTATTGTCATTTGCCTGCTATACAAGCTGATCCCCTTTAACATCCCGCATTACCTGCTGAGGGTATTAAATAGCTTTTTATAAGATAGAAAGCTAACTGTTTAAATATTAGATAAAGAGTATTCATATGTAGTTGAAGTCCTCAGAGGGATTCCACAGGGTACTATTCTAGGTCCAAAACAGTAAAACATGTTTGGCTTCCCTCACTACAAACGTAGACTCTCGTCCTGTATAATCTCCACCGCATTGGTTTAAGCAGATGATACGGTTATCTACGCTAAGTTTGCAAATCGTCAAATAGCCTTGAATAAGGTGGTTAAGCACTTAGCCAAGATATCGAATTCAATGAAAATGGGGCATTAAAATAAATTCCGAGAAACCTGAATTCATTTCTTTTGGAAATAATGGAAGAAGGTACGTATTAGCGAAGAGCTAGACTTCTATTGGACGAAAAAACCATCCCCCTAAAGGATAACATTAAATGTCTAGGAATTAATTTGAATCATCTGCTTGAATTGAACAAACACTTCAAAGCACATCTTGTCAACGCAAATTTCTTTTGTATTCATCCTTATTCCATTGGAGAAGTACTCTTTATAGTTCGAGGTTTCCACGGCATAGTGAGCAGCGTCCTTGCTTCTCAGTCAATAGGGCGTGGGTTTGGTTCCCGGTTTCTTTGATATTTGGTATCGTATTTTTTTGGTGTTGTTGATGTGTTGGTGTGTAGTTTTTACTGGCAATGAAAAATTATTCAAAACAAAATGGGAAAGCAATGTAAAAATGAAATAATTCCATTTCTGGAAGGTCTATGTTCTCAGTAGATGATTTCTGATTGCGTTCTATCATTTAGTTCCACATCTGCAAGTATTTGTCAGTAGCAGCCAGTACAACTGAAAAATGTACCAGCTTCACCACTCGTTACGGTCGTTCTCACTCCCTTCACCCTACCCTTCCCAATCCCATTCCTTCCGTCCATGACTGTGTTTGTGCATTGCACATAAATGCCGAAATTGCTTTTAATACAAGTTATTCTATAAAAACAAAAAAACAGGAGCTCCAAACTTGTCTTATATAAGCAAGCAATAAAGCTGATACTGACGTACGGCTTCTCCTGATGGCTCTGAATTTCAGCAACAATAGCGAGGAGGTTCGAACGCAAGATTCTGCGACACTGTCTGATAATGCGATATTGTGAAAGAAATAGATATTTCTCTAATGAAGTCACATTTCAGATTGTGTCACATTTTGAATGAAAATCTCTCTTTACTTGTCATAAAAGTGGTGTGAACATGTTACATCTGCGCCCTATCAGCATTTGGCTCTACTGCAAAAAAAAATTCGAACAGCTATATCTTTTCGTTTTTCTAGCAAATCTCAATATCTCAGTTTGATAAAGGTCCCAGCAGAAACCGAAACGTCACGAATAATAAAGCGTAACAGTGTAGAATTCGGAAATCTTTCCTTTCAATTCGAAATGCGCTGTGAAAACATTCACCAAACCAAAGTGAAACTTCTCCATAGAAAACTTTCAAGTGATCGAACAACAATTACGCTATCAGGAAATTTCGATTGTTTTCTTTTTCCTCTTTTTGGCAGTAAGTGTGGAAATGGAAAAATGTCTAATTAAAGAATGCCTAATATTTGGCGAATACGTATTGAAAATATGAATTTCGTTACCTCACACACACAATTGGTCGAATTTCGACCACAGACAATAATAGTTATCTTTAAAGTATAGATGAATGAATTGCGTTTTTGAAGTATTAAACTCCACTCAGATTTCAGAATTGCATTGAAATCTGAGTTTAAGAGCCAGATGTGCCGTTGCAGAGGAGTCAAATCTTAAGATGCTTTCAGTGAAACTATGGATAGGATTGAAAGTTGACGACAGGCGGTCGTTTATAAGAACTAAGAAAAAGGTTGGTGATAAGACTGAGCCTTGTGAGACTCCAAATTCAACAGAAAAGGGAGTAGAAGTAACGCCATCTATAACGATTCGTGTAGTGCGCTCGGAGAGGAAAGCTCTTAATTCATTTCATAAAGAACACGATAAGGCCAAGCTCTGTAAAATACGTCAGTGGCAAATATTAGACCTTCGCCGAATTTGTGTTGGGAAGATTTCCAACGTCGGTTTGATTCGGCAAGAAATCTGCCGTAGAGCGTCCATTCAGGACGGTTTTAATCAGCAGTATTATCTTTGAAAACACTGAGGTATAAAAGAGCTCTGTGCACCTTTTCTCTTGGCTGAATATTCGCGATTTTCCAGACCTGCGCAAAGCACCCAAAAGAGATGAAAGATGGTAAAGATTGAGAAGTAGCTTAGTGAGAGAAGAAGCGCATTTTTTAAGGAGAATGGCAGAGATACCATCATCATACTTGAAAGTTCATTATAAATATGTTCCACTGAGTATTGTTTCTCTCGCAAGGAAGTGGTTACTGGTCTAGAAAGGTACGCTGATTCCAGTAATCGCGTTTGGAGTGTATCGCCTCCACGGACCCGAATTGCTCTCGTATTGTTCGGTATCAAGGTTCTAGAGGCTAGACCGATGCAGGTAGTCTGCAATACAGCACATCTACTACAAGGGGAATGTTGCTGTTGATCTGTGTCCTTTGCTCGAATAATTAGTGGTGCGTTCGTCGGTCTATATGTACATGAGGGCATTGCCTGCAGATTATGCATCGAAGCAGGGCAGTTGTGCCATAGATGAGGTCTTCTTCGGGGTACACGTGATGGCTGTGACACATTCAGCGTGGGCAGAGGAGTATTTCAGTTTACTACTTCAGATGATGCTAGTCTCTCTAAAAAACAGGAGTCTTAACCCAAAGACAGGTAGAGTTTTAGATAGGTCTCGCGCCTACCAGGGTGTTTAAGCCGTTCCTGAAAAAAGTGGTATAAGCTGGAACTATCTAGCAGGTTCAGGCAATCGTGCAATTAAGCAACGACATTACTGTATTTTGTTTATTCTAGTCAAGCATAGGTGCACAATCCAGTTTAGGTCATAGAGTTCAGCCTAGTTAGTCTAAAAATGCGGACCTGCTTATACTCGATGCTTAGTGTTAAAATAAATTTAGTCGTTTTAAATGTTTGATCAATATTAAGAATGCTTTTTTTTGTTATTCAACTTCTTAGATCGAATTCGAACAAGTTTTTCTAATAGTTATACTAGGGACACACATGTGCTAAAGTGAACCTAGTATAAGCAAAATACCTGGCATTATGCATGTGTGTCAGCTTGTACCAGATTTATACCGAGAAAAATGTGTGATATGAACCAGGCATAAAGAGTGTTCATAGTACAGAAAATGTAATAAATATACCTAGTACAAGGAATATTTGTGCCAACCCTGAACATAAATTCAGGGCAATGCACGAAGAAACTGTCAGATTTAGTAAGATATTATATTTAAATTTGTCATTTGAATTTTGACCGCAAGAAATTAGAAAATCTTTCAAAGATGAAAAACGCGAAGGATTCCAGATTTTGCAAATTGATAATGAAAGCAATTTGATGTCGTTTATAACCACGAAATGAATGTTTCATCTAACTTGGTTTACTTTACTACGTTACTAGATATAAACCTATGTATGTATGTTTCCTTACTATTAAGTAAGTAAGTGTGTCAAACATAGTGCACATACTGAATATTGTAACTTTTCATCTAGAAATTAACCCAATTTTATTCGTACTTTTCAATGCCATAATGCTCCACTGGAAGGAGCAGTGTAATATCACACGGAACGACTCCGTATTGGTGAGCTGAAGTTCATTTTTAGCGTCTGGCTTTTGAGTGTATTGAAGTGTCTTAGGAGTCACAGGCAAGGAGGATATATAAAAGGAGTATCTGATAGTCTGTCTCACGTAGGAATATTTTTTGATTCGGAAATTTTCGAAAATTGTGTCCAAGCTTAACTTGGCTTCAAACTTTTACAAAAAAAATACAATAATTTGTATTCTTTCTTGGTTGCTAATATTCAGTCAGCAATAAAGTAATTTTCAATACAATGGTGTTTGCTGTTTCATTTCAGAAATTTTTATTTTTTCAATTTTTATTAGTTTTGGTTTGTGTTTAAGCTAAGCACTTTAGCAACGGACAATTTAACGCGGGACAGAGACTTACTTTGGGTTTAAGTATATCAAACAAAGATAGCGAAACAATTTTTTCGAAAATTTGACAACTGTTTCGAACAATTTATCGTGGGAAAGAGTTAGTTGCAATATTTTTAAGTGTGGCAGACAAAGATAGCGAAACGATTTTTTTCGAAAAATTTCGAGCATTTCGGTAGTAAGGGAGGGAAATACATTCATTCCCATTGTGCTTACAAGGCAAAGCATGCTCATAGTCACTCCTTTTTATATATCCTCCTTGGTCACAGGATTTCAAGTAAAAAATAAACCAGGCTGCTTTTTATTTATCGCTTTTCCAAAAATCACTTTAAACTTTTTGTTCACACTATATCGCTTCTATTCTTCGCAGCATTCGTTCTGTCGATTCCGCGACTTAATCGCCTTCTAGATCTAACTCTTTTGCTTTTGAATATCGACTGACTCTTTGCACGAAAGCTCGCCCTTTTTATACCCAGCACAACCGACGTGTTCGCTGACTGCCGACCCGTCCATACCGAAGGTCGTCCACACTGACCGTCGTCCATACCGACCGTCGTCCATACTGATCGTCGTCCATACCGATCGTTGTCCATATCGACCGTCGTCGTCCATACTGACCGTCGCCATCCATGCCGATCGCCATCCAGACCGACCTTCGCCCATACCGACCTTCCTCCATACGACGCATTCGCTGATTCACCCTCGATGAGTAGTTCATTGTGTGTCGGCATATATGTAACTTGATCGGACTTTGTGTGCGCACGTAATTGTTGTTGCTTTCGTTCGTGGAAAAGAACTTGCAGATGTTTTTATTTTCAGTGGATTGTTGTTGTAAGTTTGTTTAATACTGATTACTTTTTTAAATTTTCTAAAAACATAACAGAACTACCATTGCGAGTAAGTCCCAATTATGCGATACTCTAGATGAAAATTTCAGTGACCTTAGAAGGGATGATTTTACTGCTATATTAATGACCTACTTATATGTAGATACTTTATGTCTAATTAAAGCAGTATTGTCCTGAAAATTGTTTTAACGCGTGTCGCCAAACTGTGACTTTTGTACGGGAGCTGTGCAATTGTGCCGTTTTGTATGGCAGGTGATTGAAGGAGTGGCGGGATCGAAGCTTATTTTTTCACAGCTTTCTACAGTTACTACCAAAAAATTTTGTATCAAATTTGAGCTTTAAAACTTTGATAGATACTGAGAAAATTGGTTCTTGGTATTTCGTGAAATGGATTAGTTTGTGTGATAGGGGGTAAAAGGAGTGGGAGGATCTCAAATATTTGAATAAAATTAAGTACTGAAGAAGTGTTTACTTCAAAATTTCATAGCACTAGCTTTGGTATTTTCCAAGAAAATCAACATATCATAAAGTAGTAAACTGGTATCATTTTGTTTGAGAGGTGATAGAATGGGTGGCGAGATTCACCCAATTTCTTCTCATACCACTATCAATGATAGCAAAATACTTCACACAAATTGATCTTCATAAATTTTATAGATACGGAAAAAAAGGTGCATTGCATTACGGGACATTGTGCAATTTGTATGGGAGGTGGTAGAGGGAATAGGACGACTTAAATTTATTTTTGATAAACAAATATGCTTATCATAAAAATAGTAAGCTTAAAATTTCAGATCATTAGCATTTATAGTTTCCAAAAAAATTAGCTTACAATGAAGTTGTGGAAATGCCCCACTTTGTATGGGAGGGGGTAGGAGTGGACGACTTGGCCCGTTCACGAACTTGATCTCACTTTTTCACAAAATATAACTTGTACAAAATTCGAGATGCTTAGCTCAACGTGCTCTCAATCTGGAGAGCATATGGACGGACGGATATTCGGTTTTTTGAGTGACAATAAATATTTCTGTACTCTTGGCGGTTCTGTGGGAGCATTAGAAACTGCAAAGCAAACTTATATTTCTATCAGATAGGGTGTAGCCTAGTGGGTAGCGTGTTGGTCTTACAATGCGAAGGTCGTGAGTTCAAATCCCGGTCGACGTAATATAATTCCTGCGCACTACCTGCTGAGATATACCTTGGTTACCTCAATCTACGAAAATAAATAATTCGTAGATAGAGGGTTGTGCGAAGGACCAACAACCCATCTACAATAAATGATGAAAAAATGTTAAGGAACCTGAAGGTCAGGAGGCGAAGGCCCGATTTGGGCTGAAGGGCCATTGTAGGATATAGTAGTAGTAGTAGATTTCTATCAGATTCCATATACAGTATAATCATGTCAATATATAGCCGCTTTTCAATTTTTACCAAAATTCACACGCATTGCGTACCCATACTTAAAAACTTTTCACATTTCACTATCTATAAAAAAAAAAAATGCGGCATATAAATCAATTAATTGTCGTATTACATATTCCAATCGGCGATAGCATATTTTATTTATCTTTTTTTTTCTTATTTATAATTATTTTCACGGCTTTACATCAAGGCTGTCTACTAGAAAAAAATCACGTTACACACAGTCGACGTAATCGAGCAGTGTTCAATCGATCGATAGATAAATCCTATAGCCATTGAAAATGTGCAAAATGTCGATAATGTCGAAAGACCTTCGATTTCGAGCAATATTTTATATTTTAAATAAATTGGAGGAAATGTCAACTAGTAGTAAAGAAAACAAGCAAAATAAAAAAAAATTAGGTTGGAGGTTTAATCTAATAATGATTAGTTTATATGAACATGGCGGGTGTTATTAATTCAAAGTGCATTAATAGTTTTTTAATAATCACTTCCGCTATTTGATAATAGCTGTTGTACTATGCTAACGTACAATTTCAACACGCAACTAGATTTTGAATAAAATTATTTTTATATTTTATTATTTTTTTTTCTGAAATACATTCAATCTTATGACTAATTCAACGGCATTATCTTAAAAATAAATCCATTATAACCCAACTTTTACAGGGTGTAGCTTTGGGGGTAGCGTGTTCGTCTACAATGCGAAAGTCTTGAGTTCAAATCCCAATCGATATATAGTTCCAGCACGCTGCCTGCTTGGTTATATCGTGGTCACCTCAATCTACGAAAATGAAAAATTTGTAGATTAAGGGTTGTACGAAGTGCTACCGATGCTTTAGAAATGTTAAGGAACATGTAGATCAGGAAGTCAAAGCCCAATATGGCATGTAGATTCGATTATTAAATGTTTATAAATTTAAATAAAGACTTTTTTTCGTATCGAATCAATCAAGGAATCGGCATCAAATATTTTAATTTGAATACTGAATCAACTCATCTTTTCTACCACCTCCTTAAAATTACAAGTAAAAATTTCTGCACTTAATACTGTTACGCTTTATTAAATGTAACTTTCCGGTGTCTGCTGCTACATTTATCAGTTTGACCTTTATAAAACTGAGTTCAACTCACTTTTGTATGGGCAGTGGTACAAGGGGTGACAGCATCGAACTAATTTGTTTCACATCACGCTGGAGTAGCTATAAAAATGTTTTGTACCAAATTTAAGCTTTAAAACTTGTATAGATACTGGGAAAAGTAGTGCATTGCTTTTACTGAAATTGTGCAGTTTTAATGGGAGGTGGTAGAAGGAGTGGGGGCCCTTAGAGATTTTTTGAAAAACAACTATAATCATGATGCAATTGATGTATTTTAAATTGCAGATCAGTGACATTCATATTTTCCAAGAAAATAAAATTTTTGAAAAGTTATGAAATTGTGTTACATTGTATTAGAGGTGGTAGAAGCAGAGAAGCTAATCGGCTTATTTTTTCCACGATATTAATAATAATGTTAATTAATGATTTAGTACACAATTTGAGCTCGATAAATTATATACGTACTGAGAAAATTGGTTTAGAGTGAAAAAGTGCAATTTGTATGGGAGGTGGTGGAAGGAGTGGGGAATTCAAATAATTTGTATACCATAGATCAGATCGCTCCTATGGTTTTCAAGAAAATTTGACTATTACATGTTTTTGAAAATTAGTCATTTTGTATGGGACAGGGTAGAAGGCGTGGGGTTATTGAAATAAGACCAAATGCAGATTACATCTCGAAGCATATCTAATAAAGTGTGAAAGTTTCATTATAACCGCTTCAGCCGTTTTTGCGGGAAATCCGGACAGACAGATAGAGAAGAATTTTAAAAAACGTGTGTTTCTGCTTAGTTATTGTCCAAATATAGCAAAACACTAACTTATAGCCAGTTATAAGCAAATAACAGACAGACACTACAATTATATTTATATGTATAGATTTCTCAGAGAATAAGGTGCAAAGCATTCTTGGCGTTATTAAAGCGGTCCTTTTCTCTCTTAAAGAATTAATCAACATATGATTAATTGTATTTTCACAGTCCAAATATGGCTGGCATATTCAAGAATTGAACGAATAAAAGCCCAGTAAAGTGTTTTTGTAATGTAAGGGTTATTGAAGTACTTACATCATCGCCTTATAAAGCCCCAAATGGAGTTAGCCTTGAAACAATACAATCAACATGGTCATCGAAGGTAAATTTATCAATGAATAGTACACCTGAATTGCATACTTTGCTTAATTTCTGTAAAGCAATTCCCTCTAAAACATAGATGCATTCAAGTGGATTATTTTTTCTAGAGAAAGATGCCAACATTCAAAGGCATACAATTTAAGGTACACCAGTCAAAAAATAGCTTCATATCATTTTGCAAAAGTAGATAATCATTCATACAGGTAACGAAAAATTTTCGCATTGCCAGCATACAAGAGAATATTTGAGTTGGCGATGACCGAACTCACGTCATTAATAAAAAAAATAAACAGAAGTGGTCCAAAATGACTACCCTGAAGTACACCAGAAGTGTTTGGAATAATCGATGAGACAGTATCTCGAAATTGTACTTGATGGGTGTGATTAGAAAAGTAGGTTTTGATCCACTTAGTAAAAATAGTAGGAAATCCGAGGAACAAAGCTTGTGAATCAGTGTGTTGTAATTAATTGTATCAAATCTGCTTCTACAATGGCGCTACAGCCCAAATTGGCCTCCTGATATTCAGGTTTCTTAACTTTTTTTTTTACTTATTGTGGAAGGGTTGTTAGCCCTTCGCACAACCCTCATTCTACGAATTTTTTCATTTTCGTAGATTGAGGTGACCAAGGTATATCCAAGCAGGCAATGTGCTGGAATTATATATTGCGCCGACCGGGATTTGAACCCACGACCTTCGCATTACAAGACCAACACGCTACCTACTAGGCTACATCCTAGCTAATTGTATCAAATGCTTTTCTAAAATCTGTACATATACAGTCAACTTGATTGCCTGCTTCAATCGCTGGATTCGCTAAATTTAAAAATTCCAGCACGTTTGTTGTTGTGGATCTACCTTTGGTGAACCCGTGTTGGGTTGGACTAATTATTACTTTGCAATGAAAGTACATTACGTCACAGACAATTGCCTCGAATAATTTTGGAACACTAGCCTAGCTATAGGCCGGTAATAATCGTTTCTTATGCCATTCTTGAACAGGGAAGTTATTGACGAGTATTTTCATAAACTAGGGAAAACTACACAACGAAGAGATGCGTTAAATAAGGGGATCAATGGAGATAAAAGTGCAGAGGATCACATTTTAAGCACAACAGACGGTATACCATCTGGGCCGGTATTAAAACTCTCAGCGTTTTTCATGATGAGCTTCGATATAGTTGGCTCATCAATAAAGAAATCCTTCATCTCTACTGTAGCAGAGGGAAATTTTGCCAAATATTGAATATTTTTATACTCTAGATGAAATCTGAGAGTATGATAAGTTTGCTCTAAGGTTTGTAACGCTAAGAAATAAGGCTTGGAGAAAAAAATTAATGATACATAAGTTAATATTATCACTCAGAAATCTCAAAACCGGATGTCCGTCTGTCCGTTCGTCCGTCCGTCTGTCCGTCTGTCTGTTCGTTCTCTAGCTTGAGAACGCGTTGAGCTAGATTGTTCAAATTTTGTACACGTCGTTTTTGACAAAAAAGTAAGATCAAGTTCGTGAACGGGCCAAATCGCTCCACCCCTTCTACCCCCTCCCATACAAAATGACACAATTGCGCAATTTGACAATAAACGGATTTGCTCAAAAAGTATAAAAGCTATTGGCCTGAAATTGGAATATATTACTTTTATGGCAATATAAATCTACCGTATAAAAATTATGCGTGTCCTCCCTCTCCTTCTACCACCTCCCATACAAACTGTATTTGTCATGAATTACTCTAAGCTAATTTACTCAGTACGTATAAAATTAAGCGGGCTGAAATTGAGCGTCAAATATTTATTTAAAATTGTTAGTAAGGCCAAAAAAATTAGACGATTAGCTTCACCCCTTCTACCCCCTCCCATACAAAATGACACGATTTCGCAATTCGACAATAAATGGATTTGCTCGAAAAGTATAAAATCTATTAGTCTGAATTTCGGGATATACTACTTTCATAATGATTTCAATCTACAGTATAAAAATTATTTGCGTCTTCCCTCTCCTTCCACCCCCTCCCATACAAACTACACTTTTTCATGAAATGCTCAAAGCCGATTTTCTCAGAACATATAACATTTATCGAGCTCACATTTTGTAATAGATACTTATTTATTTAAGATTATTATTATTATATTATATTATTGAGGCTTCCGTGGCGTAGTAAGCAGCGTGCTTGCTTCTCAGTCAATAGGTCGTGGGTTCGATTCCCACTCCAGACGGGATTTTTTAATCGCAAATTTTTCAGTTGCTACTGGTGATAAGAAATTATTCGCAATAAAATGGGGAAACAGTGTAAAAGTGAAATAGTTCCACTTCAAGAAGGCCTAGATACTCAGTAGATGCTTTCTGTTCGCTTTCTATCATTCAGTCCCCCATAACATCTGCAAATATTTGTCAGTAAGCAGCCAGTACAATTGAACAATATACCAGCTTCTCCACTCGCTACGGTCGTTCTCACTCCCCTTCCCCAACCTTCCCAATCCCATTCCTTCCCTCCATGACTGTGTTTGTGCATTGCACATAAAGGCCGAAATTGCCTATAGCACAGGTCATTCTGTAAAAAAAAAAAAAAATTATTATTTAAGATCAGAAAAAAATATTTGACTACCTTCACTGCTTCTACCCCCTCCTATACAATATGACATAAAAAATCTATTTTCTTGAAAAGTATGAATGTTACTAATCTAAAATTTAAGAAATGACAATTTTATGATTTTCTTAGTTATTTCTGAAAAAATCACTAAAATCCTCCTACCGTTTCTACCACCTCCCATACAAACTGCACATTTTCACTAAATCTAACTCACTAATTTTTTCAGTTCCCATTAAATTTTTGGAGTAAGCATTTAGTATAAAACATTTTTATAGCTACTTTAGCATGATGGGGAAAAAATTAGTTCAATACTATCACCCCTTCTAACACTCCCCATACAAAATTTCTTGGGATCACAAAAAATTCTATTTCATCTAGAGTATCTTAAGATTGCGTTTTACGCGCAATCGTAGCCCTGTTATGTTTAAAATTAATATCACAGTCTCGGGCATCAAATGCAAATTATCGCCAAAAAAGTTGCTAATTATTTTGGTGTCGTCGCTAACTTTCCCGTCAAAAGACAGAGTCGCAAGAAAACTATCTATTCGCCTTTTAGAATTGACGAAATTCCAGAACTACTTAGGCTTGTGTTTAATTGTCTTTTTCATGTCAATCAGATAACATTGATATGCCGATTTTGACTTGGTAAGAAATAAATCGCGTAACTCAGAGTAGCGTTTATAGTCAGATTCAATCCGTGAGAGACAGTACCTCTTCCATGCTTTAGTTTTCGAATTTCTTAGATTTATTAAATCGTCGACCACCTCCCATACAAATTTCATCCTTTTGTTTCAAATAAAATAAATAAATTCAAAAAAATTAATAAATAAATTAGATGAAAAGAAATTTTGTGCAGAAATTCATGCTAACATCTCTCATATCAACTATAACAATCTGCGCACCATTCTATCACCTCCCATACAAATAACGTTATCGAATTTGAATTTGATTTTAAGTTTTTGATGCATTATATCGCAGTAATTCTGCAATACTTTTTTTTTTTACAAGATAAAGCACGCATTAAAAATTTATTTAAATGATCTTGCTCGGCCCCTCTGTAATTGACTGCATCTCATTTTGCATTCAATTTTAGATTGATATTGTTCGTACTCGTATCTAGCTGTATTATAGAAATCTGAAGCGCGTAATGTAGCCAGAGGCCATCCCGCCATTTCTAGCAATGTCAAAGCGATCGCGTCAGCGTCAAGTGCACTTAGCAAGGACACCGAACTGCTTGCTATCAAAGCGATATAGAAAAGATGGCGGTAGCGATTTTGTTGATGTGTTTGTGTGTATTATGGCGACTACCATGTTTCGTTTCCAATTGTTTCGAACATATTTAACGCATGCAGGCGGATTTTTGTTGACGGAATAAAAAACCTGTGTTTTCAACATTGGCATTTATTGTTAATTTCGTCGGCCGATCTTGTTGGCATACCCACTTGTACGTAACGATCACTTGTCAGACATACTGTACGGGTGCGGGTGCTAGTTTGCGACAAGTGATCAAGCCGTGCCATTATACAAATGTTTGAAAATTGTGTACTTGAAATTGAAGATCGTTATTTGTGTTTAGTAAATTTGCATGATTGAAACTGAAGGTAAAACGTTTGACCTCTAAACGGGCCGTTTGAAAAGTTGCATTCGTTGCTTGCAAGAAATGAAAAACGATCGCACGTTCAAAGCTAATTGATTTGAATTAGATATGCGTTTCTTGTTGCGTTTTAAGTCCGTTACGATAATCATGCAGATTTCTGTCTGTCTAGTACCGGGATCTTACATATACTTAACTCTGGTAGAGTTAAGTAGGTATGCTTTTGCTGTAATAACAGCATTCACTTTTCTTTTCACGATCATGATCTTGTCTGTAGTTTTACAATTTAATTTTTTATTTTTTTTTCGCTTTGCTTGCTCCAGTGGCTTAAATTTTATTAAGACTTTTTCGGACAAAGCACGAAAAGCGAAATTTCTTTAAGAAATTGACCGGTCGGTGGTGTGAATTAATTTCTACAATTTTTAAAGAGGAAAAATTAAGTTGTGTTGTTTGTTGTGTTGTACTTGTAGCGATGAAAACAAGATCAAATGTAGCTATAAAAGTTTTCTGGTGCAACCGTTAGTTGAGCTCATAACCAGATCAAAAGCAGCAAGAAAATTTGTTAAAAAAAAAACATGGAAAAATAGATGAGTTGCGCTTCGAGGTGATTACTCTCCATTTTTTCCGGGTTTGCTAATTAAAGTGAAATTAATTCAAAATGTAACCGTATCGTTTTCAAAATTTAAACAAATTTTCCGTTTTTGGGTAATGACGAAGAGTTTTCTCTTTTATTGGAATTATGTGATGATTGCGACAGTAATTTGAAAAATGATTCTAATTCTCTCAATTAAATGACATAGTAGAATTTGCCATTCCTCTATTCTTGGTGCAAATATATTGCCACATACTGGTCGGCAGTCCCATGTATGCATTTTTTAAATCGCATCTCGCAAATCTTTTTTTTTTATAGAAGGTTTTGGTCTTCCATTCTTGCGGTATTGTTTTGAAAAAGCATCAGAAAAAACTGTCCTGTGCACGTGAGTGTTGTGTACAGTGTTGGACGTTCCTTGAGAAATATTTGAATAAATTTACGTATTCGTCCTGATTTCTCCTTTTTGGCTTATTGTGTGTTTATTGCCCCTTTACCCTACCATAACTCGATAGCTTTGGCGGATAGTTGTGAAACTTTCATACTAAGGGGTTTCTGGAGTTGATGAATTCGAATCTGGGGTCGAAAGTCGAAAATTTAAAATGCTGGAATAAGTTGGATTCAATATAGCAGATCTTTTATACCACAATATCTGTGATATTTTACGGACGAGCATGTAGCAAATTCAGACTTAAGTAATCGATGTCAGTACAAAATGACGAATTCAAGAAGGCAAAACCAATATGGTGGCTAAAATTTTGAGGTTTTGACGTATGTTCGTGAAACTTGGTACTAGTGGGTCGCTGAATTTGAATTTGATTATTTATTTATTTTTTCGCTTGCGTGGCTTGCCTACTGGCCGGTTACCACTCGCAAGCCACGCAAGCGATGGGAAGACTCGGTTGATGAAGATAGCAAAGCCATCTTAAAAATTAGCAGCTGGAGGACGCGGTCTTTGGATCGAGACGATTGGAGGCGACGAATTCGGGAGGCCAAGGCCCGACTTGGGCTGTCGCGCCATTGATGATGATGATGATTATTTATTTATTTTATTTACGGCACACGTGAGAGCACCACGACCATTTTGGCATATTGTGCGTTTATTGTCCCTTTACCTACAATAACTCGATAGCTTTGGCTAATCTAAGTATCTTTCAGGGAGCCATGTTAACTAGTTCATCAGTTGTAAGGAAATCTTTTTCTAGAACATTGAATCTTTTCCTTGATACTGCCTCGCTGTGACATAGGATATGCTCCATCGTTTCTGAATCTTTGAGACAGAGGTGGCAGATGTCGGTTTCTGCTAGACTCATATTTTTGAGGTGGTGGTTTACTCCACTATGCCCGTCAATAAGCCGATTAGAGTACTAATATCACTCTTGCTGAATTTTAGAATATCCTCCAAATTGTGTTTTTTTTTGTTTTTGGTGGGTTTGAATAAATTTGAGATTGATAAGCCTGAATGTCTATTCCAGTAGATTATATTCTCTTATTCAATCCACTCTTTGAGTTGAACTGTCCTTCCGGTTTTCCACAGAATGGCTCTGGTCCAATAAAACTTGTTTCTGCGCCATTTTTTGCGAGGCATCATTTTCCTCAATCCTCGTATTTTCTGGGACCCACATTAGTGTTACTTTGTTCGTTTTTCCCAGGATGATAAGGTCTTGAAGGCAGTCGCAAACAGGCCTTGATCCATGTTTGTTAGATGGTTTAGCTTTGACTATCCGATAAGATATAAATAGATTTGTTGCGATGGGCTCTCCTAATGTTCTCTTCGATACCTAGCTCCATTGTAATAAGTTCGACTTGGAAGATTGTGGCTTCCTTACCAAGAGTTTTTGAAATCGAGCAGTTAAGACCTTTGACTCCGCCCCAGTGTGCGAAGTGCGCGATCTATCTGTGTACCAGATGGTTGATCCTATGGTACTATCTCAGTCTTACTTGGGTTGATGTTCAAGTTTTTAGACTGACACCAGTTCATTATCACTTCCAAGACAGATTGCAACTTTTCCGGCAGAGTTACATCATATCTTCCCTTTTCTTATCTAATGATCTTGATACGGCCATAGCATCTTTCTATGAGGTGATCTTTGAAATTGTCGACAATCATGTCCCCTCAATCAAACTAAAAGATAAGGTATCAGAACCCTGGTTAGATAAAAACCTCAGGTCACTGCGGAATAGAAGGAATAAGCTTTTTAAAAAGCTTATGAATGGGAGCGCCTACACTCTTAATCTTCAGAGTAGATATGACACGGTGGCATCCGAATTCTCTTTTAAGTCCCAGATTGCGTATGAAAATTACGTAAAAAAAATTGGGGAAGGCATTATAACAGACCCTAAAAAATTTTTCGGCTTTGTTAATACAAAACGTAAAAACTCGGGCTACCCTGTAAGCATGTCCAGTGGAATCAAGCAATCTTCCTGCCGGCGTAATATCTGCAATATGTTTGCTGACCGTTTTCGCGAAGTCTTTGGTAGCCAGACGGATTCAACCCAAAACGAACCCGACATTTCAATTCTTTCACTAATTGACAATATCTCATTGTCCACTGAGGAGGTGTTTGATGCTCTTACTACCATCGATATCAAAAAAGGTCCAGGTCCTGATCTTATTCCTCCTCTATTTCTATCAAAATGTGCACACCAACTTTCATCACCTCTTCACTTTCTCTTTAACAAGTCACTGTCATTGGGAATTTTCCCATCAGTCTGGAAATCGTCGCATCTCACACTTATCCATAAAAATGGAGACAAATGCAAGGTTGAGAACTACAGAGGTATAGCAATTCTATCAGCTATCCCCAAATTATTCGAAAAAATTATCTGCGATAAATTGACCACTATGATCGACCCTATTCTAAACGAACAGCAGCACGGCCTTAGAAAAGGGCGATCAACAGTGACTAACCTCATGAGTCTTGTATCTGATACACTATGTGTAATGGAAAAGAGACATCAAATTGATGCAATATACACAGACTTTAGTAAAGCTTTCGATCGAATTGATCACAATATCCTGACTTTAAAATTAAGAAAAATTGGTGTGACTGGATCCTTACTTGATTGGCTTAAATCCTATCTTAGCAACAGGACTCAATTTGTTAAGTTTCAGGGCTTTATTTCCAAGGAAATAGGCGTGTCGTCAGGTGTACCCCAAGGAAATCACTTAAGACCTCTCTTATTTAATATTTTCATTGCAGATCTTTCGGAAGTATTAGAAGGTATTCCACATTTGTTATACGCTGATGATCTAAAAATATATCATGTCATATCCTCCCCCGCAGATGCTGTATTCCTGCAATCCAAGATTATTGCTCTAAATGAGTGGTGCAGCCAGAACAAGTTAGAGCTTAATGTCGGTAAATGTCACGTGATAAGTTTCTCACGCAAAAAAAACACATGCTACCATAACTACTTTCTAAATGGTACTGAACTTCATCGAGTAGGACAAATTGAGGACTTGGGCATTCTACTCGACACTGAACTCTGCTTTAAATCTCACTACAACAGTATAATCTCAAGAGCCTATAAACTTCTCGGGTTCATTAAGAGGAGAGCTAAGGAGTTCAAGAATGTTTGGGTCACCAAATCATTATTCTGCTCTCTTGTTCGCCCTCTTTTGGAATATGCATGTTCCATTTGGGATCCTTTTTTCCAGATTTACAGCAACAGAATAGAATCAATCCAAAAGCAATTCCTTCTGTTTGCCCTTAGGGACTTGTATGATCCGAGAGACTTCGAGAACCTCCCACACTATGCAGTTAGGCTACATTTGTTAAATCTTTTACCTCTTAGTTCTAGAAGAACTATGCTCACATCTTGTTTTACCTTAGACGTTTTGAATGGCGATATTAAGGTTGACCACCTTAAAAATAAAATCAGACTCAATGACGATGTCAGGCTAACGAGACATTCAAAACCTCTTAAGGAATACCTACATCGTACTGACTACGGTCAAAACGAACCAATTAACAGGTGTTGTAGAACATTTAACAAATTCAGTGTGCACTACACACCTCCAATTAGTAAGCCAGCATACAAACTGAGGCTACGTTATGCTTTATCAGACAATCCACTTCCTTTTTAATAATCCGTCCACCAGTGCCTATCATATTAATTGTATTATAATTTAAATTGTATTAAGTTATGTTAAACTAACTAAATTAAGCTAATCATTGTTATTATGTATTACATTGTCTTGTTTGAAAATAAATAAATAATATTTCTATTAGGTCTAGGAGTTCATCTACTACGATTGACCAAAGAAGTGGAGATAGTACTCCTCCCTGAGGGCTGCTCCTATAGGTCTGTGCAGTCAATGTGCTATCACATAGATCCGCGGTTGTCAATCGGCTCCTTAGCATGGCATGTATCCATTTTATCGTGGCCGATTCAAGTCCTTTTTTTCCCAGCTACCGCTATTATTGCGTCATGTGTAGTATTGTTGAAAGTTCCTTCAATATCTAGGAATGCAGAAAGGGCAATTTCTTTGTAGTCTTTAGCCTTTTCTATTTGTCTAATTAGACCTACCTTTTGGGGAGCGCCGCCCCCACGTACCTTAGGTGTGCGACTAGTCACGAGTTGCAAGAAACTCAACTGGAGTAACCTGCACGGTTACAAAGCCTCACCAAAGCTTATCTGGTACCACGGGAGTCGGGGAGCCCATGGAAGGTTGCTTCCACTCCCGGCAATGGTTGAGGTCCGCTTAACGAACACGTGGTGGTTGTGGTAGCCCGTATCGCGGGCAGAGTTCCTCGGAGCTCGACGTGGAGTTGCGTTCTCTAACCCGGTGCCATGACCGACAGACTGGCAGAGATTTAGATAGGTCTCGCATCCAGCAGTATGAATGCCAAACTTGCATTTGGTATAAACTGCTACCTTCGCGGGCGTTAATAATTGTTGTCGTTAAAGATATGGTTCTATGTCTAATTAGACCGTGAAGTGCTGACTCTGTTGATTTGCCTTTCTGGTAGGCATGTTGATTCTTATTTAGACATATGTAGTTTGCTAGATCCTGTTCTTATGTAAAGGTTCACTAGTTTCTCCATTGTCTTGACGAAGAAGAAGGTGAGACTTATAGGTTATATGACTTAGGCTGATCAATTGGACGGTTTCCTGCCTTTGGTACAAGGACCGCCCTCGCTTTCCTCTAAATAATTGGGATATGTCCCCATGTGAAACTTGCTTTAATGATCTTTATCATTATTGACATAAGGATCTCTCACTCTTTCTGCAGTAAGGCAGGGAAGATTTTATAAACTCCGGCTGATTTGTACGGCTTAAAAGTGTTGATCGGAAATCTTATCTTTTCCGGAGTGAAGATTTAACCAGCAAAACTTTTGCTGAATGAAGGTTGACGATACATCCTTTCTTCTTCTTTTAAATTTTCATTTGCTGCCTTTCGTTAAGGATCCATCTGATCTCTTTAAAAGTCCGATATCAGTCGAGGTGTCTTCTGCTAACACCTTTTGGAGTCTCGAGGCCGTTGGGAGATCATCTATCTCCTTACAAAATCTTCTCCATGACTCTCTTTTTGACTTCTTTAAAAGTTTATTGTATTCACTAAGGGAGTTTTTGTATTCGTCCCAGCTACCAAAGGTTTTTGCTCTATTGAACAATTTCCTAGTTTCTTTGCGTTTTGCCGCTAGCTCCGCGTTCCACCAAGAAGCTTGTTTTGCCCTTTTCTTGTTTTGCCCTTTTCTTGTTTTACCCTTTTCTTGTGTTGAACGGGACAGCTTTGTTCGTAGGCATATATTAAATTGCCAACAAGTTTGTTCGCAATATGATCTATGCAGTCTGGCTACTTATTGATTCTTCTGCGCTAACTATTTCGTAGTCAAGGATTACCTGATAAAGAATCCAGTCGGTACGTTTTGGATTTCTATATTGGCTTATGTATCTGAGTGAAGTCTTTATCTCAAAACAGATATGCCTGTGATCTGAAAGTGATGCTTCTTTGTATACGTGCCAATTGTATTGCTAGGCAGGGGCTTTTTATAGTAAGATCAAGTACTTCCTGCCTGGCACTATTCATGAATGTCGGGGGTGCTGCCTTTATTAATTATTTTAAGATTGTTAGTAGTAAGATAATCCAAAAGTGACTCACCTCTTTCGTTAATATTACTACTTCTGCAAATTGTGTGGTGTTCGTTAGAGTCGCAACCCAGGATGATTAGTATGCTATGGATCTTACTATATTCCAATCCTCATTGACGCCTTGAGGTGGAGTATTTGACTCCTCTCCAGGAAAGTAGGCTCAGCCAAGTATCGCCTTTTTAACCCCTGCTGTTGGAATTTTCATCAGGACCGCAATTAAATCTGTTCTGAGGAATATTTAGATAATTAATTTCAGATTGCACAAGAAGCGTTCTTGCCCTGTCGCTTCTTTTATCATAAATCAACTTAACCATTTTTGAGGAATTCCAATAATTTTACCCTTCGCGGCCCTTGGTTCTTGTAGGAGGGCAACATGGAATTCCTTCTTTGCGAATTTTCACGTCAGTACGTCCATGGCCGCTGTTGCACGATGGAGATTCTCCTGAATAACTTTTAGGTTGAAAGAAAAGATTTCCGGATTTTACACTGTTACGCTTTATTATTCGTGACGTTTCGGTCTCTGCTGAGACCTTTATCAAACTGCAAATCTTTTCTTTCAATTCGAAATGCACTGTGAAAACATTCACCAAACCAACTTTTAGGTTATTTAGGCTTTTGGCCATCTTCGGTTGGTTGCAGCTTGCTGTTACTGACCTCCTTGGCTTTAGGGCGTAGAGTCACACTCGAGAACTTGAAGAAGACTCAGTACCCCTTTTGTTTAAGCCTTTCCAGCTATTGGTCGTCAATGAATAAGGTTATTATTGTGTTTTTGCCGTCTCTCCTCCTACTGAGGACCTTCCGATTCGAGTCGCACAAACCATCGTTTTGAGCATCGATGAGGGTGGTATTATCATCTGTCGAGTCTTCTTCGTGGGGGAAATATCCCGTGATTATTTCTAATCGTGGAATATTTCCCTCCCGGACAGCCCTGATGTTGGTGAAGTCGTCCGGCTTGATGCTCTCAGCTGTTCGTTCCAGCCAAGATGCAGTTTGCTCATCCAGGCAAACAACTAGCATCCACCCTGGCTTGAGGCTAAGTCCACCAAATTGTGGATTTGTACCCATTTTGGCTGCTTTTGGAATTTGAATTTAAAGTCGAGAAACAAAAATTCAAAATTGTGAACTGATAACGCACTAAATAAATTTTGCTCATTATTTATTATCAAAGCTTTTATTTATTAGAAGTTATTGCAGTCGGCGCTTAACTTAAATTTGAATACAACTGTATACTTACAATTAGAATTACTCCATGCAAGAAGGAGACACACTGTATCAAATTTTGGCAGAAATGTCACAATCAACACCTGCGAATTCACCTTCTACAATTCACCATTCGTGAAGTGGTGAGTTTAGTGGTTTTCTTTCGTTAATTTCATCCACCCTAAGATAAATTGTACCTTCAAAATGTTTTCTTTCTGCTTTGCTAGTTATGTATTAAAAATTGCACACAGTTTTCGGTGTTAAGAACGTGCCAATAAAAAAGATCGACACTTCTATTAAATTTCGCTTCTAATATCGGACTTCACCTTTGCCAAAATATGGTAAAGCGCCTCTAGTGTCCCATGGAGTAAGTATACTTACAATCAATTAGCATAGTCTACGTAGCTTTTAAGGATTCCCTTTCATTGTTTATAAATAAATATTTTTTTCTTATTTTATATTCGCATTAATGTTTTTGGCACCGACTTTAAAAAGTCGTAGTGAATAGAAAATTCGGTAAAACAAATGAAAAAAAACTAAAACAATTTTTTTTCGCTTTTTAGCGCTTTTTTTTGTGTCGGTTCAGTTTTTTTTAATTTTTTTTTTAAATTCTTCATTTGTATGGGAGGAGGCAGAAGGAGTGGCCAGATCCGAACAGAATTTCTTGATTGCACTCACAGCGTAAAACTTTGATCAAATTTTTAAATCAATGGTTCCGAAGAAAAATTTTTTTTTTTGAAATTTCACGATGCAGATGGACAGATGGTCACTCTAAACCGAGGTTTTTGAGTGAAAGAGATATTTCTGTACCACTGGCGGTTCTCTGCGACCATTATTTCAAGCGTTTGACCGAACACAATATACTCTCAGTTTTCATTTAGAGAATGTAGAACATGTCTAATAAAAATAATTCAAGAAGATGCAATACAATGAACGCATACTAAAAAGCTTTATAGCGTTTATATCAGTTTTCAAGGCGGCCATCAACACTACTATTATTAATTTGTCACAATTTGTTTTTCCACAGTTAATAATTTTCTATTTGTTTACGCATTTTCTCTAGGAAATCAGTAATACTTAACAAAAAAAAAAAAATTAATAATTGTAAACACATTTTAAGAAATCGAGTGGCGTGATCGTATAATTTTTGCGTCATCTCGATACAGCATATGTGGATGCATTGTGCAGCTTACTGCAATCTATGAAAATTTCTTCACGATCAATTCGGAATATTTGTGATCGTGTTGAGTTTGATGTTCATAGTCTAAACAAAGTTTAGCATTTTATTTATAAATTAAAGCAATAAGGTGCATTTTTGTTGGTTTTTTTTCAGGTAGTAATATTTTTGCGTTGTTAAATACATTTTCATATATTTGAATTTTTTGGATGATCTTCCCAAAAAAAATTGTCATGTAGTCATCGACATTGAGCACGATATTTGGTTGAGTCGTTGATGAGTGAATAATAATGTCAAGAAATGTCGTTATTATAAGATTTTTTTATGCATTGATCTTATTTAAGTGCAATTGTTAATTTTACGAGACGCGTAGGCTCATCTTTGGCGCCTTTATTTATTTATTCCTTACGTAGCACATAGCACATGTTGGTCTGCAATGCGAAGGTCGTGAGTTCAAATCCCGATCGACATATAATTCTAGCAGACTACCTGCTTGGGTATGCCTTGGTCGCCTCAATCTACGAAAATGAGAAATTCGTAGATGGAGGCAAGGTACATGGGCTCGTGTCGTATTGAATTTGGATGGCGCGTGCGTGGGGCATGCCCCAGTCGGCGGTTCTCTTCCGCTCAATTTTCTTCATATTTTCAGTGTGGCCCAATTAATTTACTTTTTATTTTTTTCCATGAACAAATTATTTATATTTTTTTTTTACTATTTTTTATTCATTTTTTTTACATATTTAGAGAAAAGCACTACTCACTCTTTTAAGGCAAACTTTGTGTTAGGGGTGAGGAGTTTTTGGAATTTGTTAGATAACATTCATATTCATTTTTAATTAAATAATGCGAAGGTCGTGAGTTCAAATCCCGGTCGACGCATAATTTCAGCACAATGCCTGCTTGGGTATACCTTAGTTACCTCAATCTACGAACATTAAAATTCGTAGATAGAGGGTTGTGCGAAGGGTTAACAACCCTTTCACAATGTTAGGGAACCTGAAGGTCAGGAGGCCAAGACCCGATTTGGGCTGTAGTGCCGTTGTAGAAGAAGAGAATGATGCTAAAACCTTTATCAATGCTTAGAGCATTAAGCAGTGGAAATAGAAGACAGGAAGGCTATCTACGTTTTTTTTTTAAAACATTTTTACCAACATTTTTTGGGAAACTAAAAGCGTATTTATTAGTGTTTGTGTGGCTAGACCATACCAATAATACCATATTGTAGAATGGAGTGAATAGTTGCAAAATAAAACATTCTTTTATTTGTTTTGGATAAATAAGTTCGAACTTTAAGGCATACAGGTATTAGTTTTTTCAATCTATTTATATATAGGTAGCTAACGCTATTCATATGATCATTCCATTTTAGGTGTTGATCGAATATCACTCCTAAATATTTTGTTTGAGACACTTTATTCAAAGATGAACAATGGCAGTTTAGTAGACACGATGACGAATGTATTATCAATCTCAAGTCTGTGGCTTGACTACGTTCTGATAGGGAGAATGTCATGTAGTTACTTTTGTTAATATTTAGATTTAACGAATTATAGTTCAGCCACGCTTTTGATGATGATAAACTGTAATTCACTATCAGCGTAAAACTTTTCCGTTCCCTGTCTTCAATTCTTAAAACAGTGTCATCTGCAAATGATATTAAATCGCTTTGAATTGATTGGGAATACAAATCATTTACATATAATAGAAATAGCAATGGTCCAAGAACAGTTCCTTGAGGCACACCGTGAATAAAAGTAAGCTCGTCGCTACAAATGTCGTTAATCTTAATCATTTGTTTTCGATTGCTTAAAGGGGTTAGCAAGTCTAGAATTTTCAAAAATTCGATGTTTGGTTTATTTGCTTTACAAGAGAGAAAGAGTGACTCTTCCTGAGTATGTTGGTGCAAACCGCACCGCGCTTCGTTCAAAATTGCTGCCGCTATGGCTCACAGAGTGGGAGAAGGTCGAGGGACTTGGCTTGCGTAGACGACAGCCAGTTGCCTGGAAACAGCTGACGCGTGTTTACTCCGCGCTGTTCCCCTTGTCTTCCCCTCTTTCAGAGTTCGTAGCTGCTCTGTGGATATACAGAGAATTTCAGATCTTTAATTTTCTTATTTTTTACTTTGTACGTAAGTTCTCAGTAGAAACAAAAGTAAATCGCTGGTTTTCTTTGTGTTCTTTGTATGTCAACTCCGCGTAACGCTACAGTGACAATCTTAACACCGAAGCGTATATTTTGACTGTTTTTTAATCGTTAAAATGGCTGAGAGAGTACAGGAAAGTAAAAAAGGGCTCCAAAACCGAAGATCCACAACTATCAACTTCCAAGATTGAATCGACAACGGCAAAGAAACTTAGGGATAGTGGTGGATTAAAAAGGAGTGCATAGGCCATGTCCAGAAAAGGATGGGTTCAAGACTGAGAAATATTAGAAAGGAGGAAAATTTGGGAGGAAGAGGAAAACTCACCAGCAAATTAATTGATACTTTGACTACCTTTTATGGGAAAGCCATTAGAGAAAATTCCTCAGATGCCAACAAAATGTCTGATGCTGTCTGGGCAACCTACTACCATATGTCATCTACAGATACAGATCCGAAGCACCAATTCTGTCCAAAGGGAAAGGATAGTTGGTGTAAATATGAACAGGCAAAGGCAAACGGAACCTTGAAAAATTTCCATCACTCACCCGCTCTGACAGTAGTTGTGGCTGAAGCTATTAAACCTGCGTATGAAGCTCTCACACATAAAAAATTGCTGCAGAGATGTGAGGGAGGATTTCCATAAAATGTGAATGAATTCTTGAACAATGTAGTGTGGAAAATGGTCCCAAAAACTTATTTCAGTGGACTCGCAACAGTTGAAACAGCCACATACATAGGAGTTTGCCTGTTTAATGAAGGTAATAGCTCCCTTCTCAACATCCTTCAGGACTTAGGAATGAAGATTGGCACCAGAATAAGGTCATATGTGGATCGAGCTGATGCTACAAGGTTGGACAGGTCCCTTACAAGAGCGCAGGCTGCCACAAAAAAACGCTGAAAGACAGCCAGAGGGACAAGGATGGCAGAGGGGGAAGGCCTCTACTATGCTCCAGGAATGGATTCAGATTGCTAAGAGTTTATTTTGTTTGATTTACGTTGACTAAAACTAATTTTTTTTAGAAAAATCTTTTTTTTTCAAAACATGTTTTTTTAAACTTCTGTACGTAGTCTATCAAAAACCGTTAGTCAGAATATTGTGAAAATTTCTGAATCCATATTAACAATCAGAGATTAATCTATTAAGATCTATGAACGGCATTATTCTGTTTTTGGCAACCTTTTGCTATGTTAGATATTAAAGAAATAGGTATATAATTACTAACAAGCTGTTTGCTGGCTCCTTTTTGCACTGTCGAAACTATTGCAGTCTTATAGATTTGCGAGAATATACCTTGTTCGAAGCTAAGGTTAACTAAATGAGACAAGAGTTTAATAATAAAAAAAGATATATTTTTTTAACATTCAATACTAATTCCATCGAAACCTGGACATGAACCACCATTCATCCTGTCAATAATAGACCAAATCTCTAGTTCATTAACTAGATCAATAACTTCAGTCAATGAGGTCTTAGGGGTTACACTGGGCGAGTTTGTGGAAGCAGTAACTATTTCGTCTGCAATATTTTTTCCCAACTTTTGTGAAGTAATCGTTAAACATGTCAGCAATTTCTTTCGCATGTTCGTCGTTGGGGAAAAGAAACTGCATATTCTTTTCCCCAACGGTTCAGCATGTTATTACTGTTTGTCTACTTCTCTTCCCAATACTGAGATTGGTAGCATTCCATATTTTTTTCCCGTCACTACCAGCGTTGTGTTAGCAAAAAAATAATTTTTAGTTACAGCTATGAGTGCAGTTAATTTATTTCGATATTTTTGATAATATGACCTCAATTGTTCATTTTGGGGAGTTTTCTGAAGAGCTCAACTTAATTTATCCCTCTTCCTGGAATTAGTAAACCCATGGTGGTGCAGGGCTCCAATTTCTTGTTTTTACTTGATTATATCTTATAATTTAAAGTACTGCTTTTAATTAGCTCATTTAACTTATTACAAAATAAAATGGCACTATCTTCTGCATGGTTCTAAGCGTGTCAATTAATGAATCATAACTCAATCTTGCGTAATTGACATTTGGTTTATCAATAGTACGTGAATTTTTTAAAGAATGTAAAATAAGATAATACTTTTTTGATCAGTTAGATTTGTGTCCATAATTGCGGAGGTCACACTAAGGAATTTCTTAAATTTTACATTCTTGAAAATATGGTCTATACATCTGTTTTCTCTAGAATTTTGTATCGGGAGTACAAATTGAAACCCGCCTTTTCCCAATAGATGGCTTCAGCAGTAAATATTGATCAACAATGGCGGATCATAAACGTCACGTGGTAAAGTTAGGCATCTGTCAACAAGTCTTCATCATTATATTTGGGAGTTTTATCGGCGTCATATAACTTTTTGTGCGCGAATATGTCGAAGTTTGAGACAAATAATGTCATTTGCGGTAATTTTTGCTTTTTGCCTTCAATTCAAAAAAATCTGCGGCCACAAACGCAACAAATCGTTTTAGAAGAAATGTCATCTGTTTACGGGGACTCTTGCCCTGAAAAAACGTTGATTTATAAGTGGCATAGTAATATATGTAGATACGAGTATACCTACATATGTACATGTCTTTGGAACCTTCTTTCCGAGTTTTATCAATGCTCCCTTCCGTCCTTTTCCCTTATTATTCATAGTAATAATTCCTTAGCCCAAAAATCTTTTATCTTTTATTCACAAATTTCACTACAATAAATCAAATCGTTAAATGCATATCTAATTAGCGAATAAAAAGCGAAAATAACGTGAAAATTCTTTGAATAACTCAATACTAACCATCAATCATCGTACAGCAACGTCGAAAAGTAATGCGAAGAAAATATTGAGGAAGTAAAACAGCGCACCAGAAATCACCTTGCAATCGGTCATAAAGTAACAGACCAGGCGAAGATTATTTGCTCTCAAAGAAAAGTAAAGTTGAATGCCAGGGAGACCGACCGACCGACCTGCCTCCACTGCAAAATGTGGCTCTGCTTCTGCAGTGCACAGATCAAATCAATTCAGCGGAAGTATTTTACGCTGCAATGATGCTGCTGCACATGACGCTATCCACGCTACACTTCTGGTTTCGTTTCCATCTTGATTTTCTTTTTACTTTATTTTCAATTTCAATTCAAATTTTTCTGTCCATTTTTTTTTTTCTAACACGTAAATTTTTTCCCTTCTGTGTCCAATCTGCACATGATTATGATTGGTTGCTGTCAGGAGATACGGCCAGAGAACACAAGCGATATCTGCACAAAACCATAGACCAACTGGCTAAACAGACTTTTTGCACCACCAGGAGAGGAGCAACGCGCGGTTGGATGGTAACGACTTTTTAATAGCGCGCGAGCGCGGTACGATCAAATCGAAAGCGAAACGCGGAAGGAAGGAAGTGAAGTTGGTCCCGCAACGTGGTGGTACGCGTATGTGGTAAAGTTCATTGTTGAAGAATGCGGTGGTGCAGTTGCAGCAAATTTGTTGCTGTGTTATTATTTTGCGGATAGAATAAGCGCGGGGTGGTGCAGTGCTGTAATCCCAAAAGAAAATCATCCAGTGTGTGGATTAATTTAGCAGCGTTGCTGGCGAAAGGAGGTGGTTGTGGTGAGCAACGGGTGATATGCCGCGGCCAGTACACGACTACCGGAAGTAGATTTTCGAGAAGTACACAAGTGCATATATGATATTGTTTCTGCTTCTAGGTGTAGCGTATGTTTTTTTTTTCATTTCTTAGGAAATTTTAATTTCTTTAGGAAACGAACTATTTGAACTCATTCGAATGAAATTTACGGTAGTTTCGATTGATTTTCTAAGATCATTTACGATTGGTAGCAAATGCATAGATTTAAGTATTGAAAAATTATTCAATTAATTCTGTTTTGCTCGGATTGAAATATACCTAGTCCTGCCATAAGTTCTGTCACATAATTTCTCACATTGGCAACAACTTTATTTTATGAGTGACATTTCAATATCGGCCAGTTTTATAAACGTCATAATGTTGTTGACAGTTGATGGTCATTTAAAGTGTGTTCGTTAACGTGTGAAGATGGAATGGGGTGTAATAGAAAACCGAACTGCAGTGATTGCACTACATAAGTGTGGAAAATCCGCGAGTGAAATTTTCAAGTTGTTGTGCCCGTTAAAAATAACGCAAAGATTTGTGTATCGTGCGATCCAGAGATATAACGCGATCCAGACTATTGAAGATCGACCTCGTTCTGGACGTCCGCGTGATGTACGTTCTTCTGCTGCCATCAAAGCGGTCGAGAGTCGAATTCGTCGAAATCCGCTTCGTAAACAACGAATCATGGCTCGAGAGATGAACATCTCCACCCGAAGTATGTCTCGCATCATAAAATCTGACCTCGGGATGAGTGCCTTTCGACGATCAACGGGACATTTGCTGACTGAGCAGTTAAAGCAAATTAGGAGCACCAGATCGAAAGAGCTCCTTCGGCGGTACGGCAACAACAAACATCGAGAAATTTTATTTACCGATGAAAAAATTTTTACGGTGGAGGAACATTTCAACCGCCAAAATGATAAGGTGTATGCCCACAGCTCCATAGAAGCCCGAGAAGTTGCCACTAGGGTACAGCGAGGACATCATCCAGCATCAGTCATGGTATGGTGGGGTGTCAGCTACGAAGGGGTCACCGAGCTTCATTTTTGCGAAAAAGGCGTAAAAACTGCAGCGAAAAATTATCAAACGGACATCCTGGAGGGATGTGTGAAGCCGCTGAACTCTACGCTATTCAACAATCGACATTGGGTTTTCCAGCAAGATTCTGCGCCAGCCCACAAAGCTCGAACCACACAAGCGTGGTTGGAAACCAATATTCCACAGTTTATAAGGGCGACGGAATGGCCTTCTGGGAGCCCAGATTTGAATCCCCTGGACTACAAACTGTGGGCGGAGTTAGAGTCCATGGTGTGCACGAGACGACACCCAAATATCGAGAGCCTTAAGCGATCTTTGACAGAAGCAGTAGCTAATTTTCCGCTACAAACAGTGCGTACTGCTATCGATGACTGGCCCAACAGATTAAAGAGCTGTGTTAAGGCTAAAGGCGGCCACTTTGAATAATTTGTTGCTTATTTTACTTCCATTAGTATGCCAAAATAAAATATATTTTCCTTTGTCAAAAACTCTTTTTCATTTATACAAAAATTGCCCATATACGTGTGACAGAACTTATGGCACGACTAGGTATTTACCCTCTGAACTGATTGCTTTAATAGTTATAAAAGTTCCTTAATTGCTAAGATCTTAAACCAGTTTTTAGTCCTTATATTCCTATCTATGAAGTATTTATTCGCTCTTTAGGCTTACCATCGCATTGGTTATTCATAGCATTGTATAGAGTTCAATTGAAATAAAACACAGAAAAATGTTCCACCGTCCCATAAAGCGCTCCAAACGGTGACTTTTTCTGGATGTAATGGTGTTTCGACAATTCTTTATCACTGAACAAAATGTTTGTGGTTAAAATTGAACTTCTAGATTACGCCATGTACGAGCCAGCCGCGGCGGCCACATACCCGAAATCATAATCAAACATTAATGTTACACAATTAGCTTTCAAATAAAGCCAATTTCATAGATATTAAAAACATTTTTATGTGTTTTATTTCAATTTATAGTTCTCCCCCTTTAGAAAAAAACACATTATAATTGATGATTGATGGTTGGAACTTCGGAACGATCACTAATACATAACATTGCATATTACGTCCAAAAGTTTTCGAACAACTTACACCCAGCAATTAATTACGCGATAGCTTGCTGTGGCAATAGAAAAGGTAATAGCATCGTCTCCAACGACAAAATTGCAGGAGTCCTTGTTCTTTTATTGGCGATAATTTCGTGAAAAATTTCTCGCGATGACGATAAAAAGACAAAAACTTATAAGTGCAACAATTATTTCCCTTTTATAGAATTCGCAAGCATTTTGGCAATATCTGTTGATACGATAAGAATGCGATAGGCGATAGTTGACTGGATTATATCGATTCGCTATTGAATTCTTATCGCAATGTTTGCAGTTAACTGTCTAAAACTAAAGATACTTGATACACACTAACACTTCTCTCCTAATAGAGTTTGGATAATGAATGTACAGCGATTACGCGGGAAATTTTGTCCAAAATTTGAATTTTCTCAATTGTTTTTCTTTCATTTATTTTCGATTTTAATGAGTGAATTTGTACAAAAACGCAAGTTTAACGCAAGTTTGTGCTCCATACATTTGAAAACCGTCAAACTCAAGCAAACTACAAGTTTGCCTGTTTTTCACATTGTTATTTTACCTTCTTGTACTTCTCAACTCACGCTGAACTATTGGTATTATTGCATTGTACAAACTCGAGAGTAGTGTTAGTGTGTATCGAGTATCTTTACCTACCACTTATTAATGGTTTGTTGTTCATCGAGAATTTTCCATTAGTAGAGTTATTGTAGATTTTTTTTTTCAATAACAATAACCGACTCGATGAATTTAATCTATTAGAAATCTCTAACATGACTGAAAGCAGAGGTCCTATATACCAATCTGGTGGTAACACTTAAAGATCTCTTGAAGATATAAATTTTGTTCGCTCTGCAATATGAAAACACATTACGGAAGAGCTGCATACAGGTAATCTCATCTTACAATTTATGACTAACTTATGTTCAATGACGGTAATTCTGAAATAAGAACCCCAGGACACTGAAACCTTTTGAGTAGGGAGCATTGCAATCACTTTGCTATTCGAAATAATAAATTTTTGTGAAGTAAGTGTTAAAACCGAACCAAGCTTGATTGTTTGACACCTCCATTGTATTATAATTTTGGAATGTTGTGCGGAAAAGCTGTCGAACAACTAAAAACATTTTTTTTACTTATAGTAATTTTTCCGTTTTGATGTTTGTATGTCGAGATAAAAGATTCTGAAGGCATTCGAAAATCACCATTTAATTTAAATAGTTGAGTGCGCTTATAATTCATGTAATTCGTATAATAGGAACAATTTGTTAGTCATTCGTCTTTTAAATTATCGTTCTTTTTACCTAAATTAATTCCTTACAATTCTTGTTTTGATCTTTTTCTTTTTTAAATTACAAATATTCTCTAGCCCACTTGGTTAAGTAAACCGTAAGAGCGACTCGGCACTGGACCCAAATTCACAACAACGATCGTAAAGGATTCAGTAAATTCTAAATTTACAAATTTATTATTTAAGGAATAATTAACAACGAGAAATTTGGAGGTATGGTAAAGCTTGACATTGAGAACGCTTTTGGCAGTGTTTGGCACGAAGGTCTTCTTTTCAAATTATTGAAATTCTGTATCCGAGTTTACCTAGTGCAGCTAGGGTTCCTGTATAAGCTAAGCAGAACATGCCGGTATCCCTTCCCCTTTCTGGAGGTTAAGAGAGATCTCCCTTCGCACGAAGCTGCGAGTTTTTGACGCATGCGTCAAATCTGTGTTGTTATATGGTTGTACTGTGTGGAAAGTGACCGTTCGACTTACCAAGAAACTACAGACTTTCGTGAACCAATGCCTCCGACGTACTTAAGTAATATTCTGGCCAGGAGTGATCTCCAACGACGAACTTTGGAGTACAACTGGCCAGACTAAAATAGGTATTGAGATTCAAAGACGGAAGTGGCAGTGGATCGGTCATACTTTGAGGAAACGAGAGCGAAACATCGCCAAACAGGCTCTGGATTATAATCCTCAAGGAAGTCGTCGGGTTATTTGACCATGTAACACAAGGAAGCAAGCAGTTGAGCAGGAGACCAGAGGAATAAACAAGTCCTGGCAACAGCTCAGGATCGCGCCTTGTGGAAGAGAGTTGTTTCTGTCCTATGCCCCTATAGGAGGTCTTAACTGGAATTTGATTGATTGATTAAGAACATGCCGTACTCAGGGTTTGGCCTCGGGTAGTGCAGTGCAATTTTTGACTGGTGATCAGCTGACATTCGGCTAGTTGAGTCCCATACAGATGTGAATTTCTTAGTTGAAAAATATGCACATCGCTAACGATTCGTTTATTTATGACAATTTTCCATGGCGTAATTAAGAAAATCGGAAAAATATTCTAAATTTTCGCGCCCCAAAAATTATACCTAAAGGTCAAACCCGGAGTACGGCGTGTTCTGCTTAGCTTCTACAGGAACCCCAGATGCAGCTAATTCAATATTTTTTATCAGATTTTTTTTTAAACAATGCTATAAGAAATTTCGGCCTTTTATGTGCAATGCACAAACACAGTCATGGAGGGAAGGAATGGGTTTGGGAATGTAAAGAAAGTAAAATGAAAATGACCGTAACAAGTAGTGAAACTGGTACTGAACAATTTTTGTGCAGATGTTATGGGGGACTGAATGATAGAAAGCGAACCGAAACTATCAACTGTGTATGTAGATCTTCTAGAAGTGGAATAGTTTCACGTTTGCATCGCTTGCCCATTTTGTTTCGAACAATTTTTCTTTGCCAGTACTAACTGAAAAATTCGTGATTAAAAACATGCTATCGTCTGGAGTGCGAATCGAACACACGCACTGCCACTACGCCACGGGTGCCACGAATAGGTTGATGTAAAAATAAATTGCAGCTTTTCTACCGATGAGCAAATACCTTGGGGCGTTCCACAAGTCTCCTGCCTGAGCCCAAGTCTGTACCATATTTTAATCGCAGATATGCCAAGCCATCCTAGATACGAGCTAGCGATTTCTAAAGATTATCCACATCTCTCTATATAAATCAATCCTGATAATATCACGGCTAACGTTCCAATATACCGAGCCGCGGCACATGTACATCTTATTAGCCAAATTAATATATATCTGAGACTCTTACGTACTTTGATGTTGTATTGGATAATTAACTGACCATTATTCAATCAATCAATTTATTGTTAAGTACACCTATGGTGGAATAGAACAGAAAGGCGCGATTCTGAGCATCGAGCTGTGATTGTCACCAGGACTTGTTTAGTGCTCTAATTCACGGTCGATCACTAATTGGTGGTGCATGGACCTCACCCCTTCCACCGTCATTCAATGCTCGAACGTTCTAGAAGCCCATAACAGTCCAATTTTCGAATGCCAAAATCTGTTACCATTGAATTTGTCTGTATTCGGGGCGCTGTATCTGTTTCTGGCATCAGTTAGCTTTTAAGATCATGGGGATAAGCCCATGATTCAGTAAGTGTCCATTTACTATTTTTAGGGCAATCTGGACTGGCTGTGGGTGTATTCTACTATCCCCATCTCACAGGTTAAGGGCATGAAACAAATCAGTTCTCTTCTACAAGATGCGATCGTAAGCATCGGCCTTAAGCTGCAGCCAGGGCTTGTTTATTCCTCTGGCTTCCTGGTCAACTGCTCGCTTCTATAAAGATCCTTGATGATTATAATCCCGAGCTTGTCTGGCGATGCTGTGCTTCCATAAAGTGCGTCATTTCCGCCTTTTAATCTCAATGCCTATTTTAGTCTGTCCAGTTGTAATCCAAAGTGCGTCGTTGGAGTTCACATCTGGCCAGAATATCCTTAAAAGGCGTCGGAGGCATTTCTTCATGAAAGTTTGCAGTTTCTTGTGAAGCCTAAAAGTTACTTTCCATGTAGTACAGCCATAGAAAGACATGAAACACTCGCAGCTTTGTGCGAAGTTAAATCTCTATTAACCTCCAGAATGGAGAAAGGATACCGAAGGCATGACGAGTTTTATTTATATGAACCGCAATATCCTTCTCGGCTACCACGCTGACAATACTTCTGAAGTAAAA
Source organism: Chorisops tibialis (assembly GCA_963669355.1). Lineage (NCBI taxonomy): Eukaryota > Metazoa > Arthropoda > Insecta > Diptera > Stratiomyidae > Chorisops > Chorisops tibialis. Next base: position 269,301,453 of record OY770263.1, read on the forward strand.
AAAATCTTGCACCTCTTCCACATCTTGTCCGTTAAGAACAATCGGTGCACGAGTATTCGAACCCATTTGCTTGTATATACTTGGTTTTTTGCAGATTTATTTTTAGTCCTATCTCTTTGTATTTAGATTGCCAGGAGCGAAAATTTGACTCGAAGTCTGAACGGCTATGTGCAAGCAAACACACGTCATGAGCGCAATCATGGTGACTTAAGATGTTAATCAGTCTCCTAAAGACCTAGATCTTCCCTACCTTCCAGTACAGCTTTCAAGGTATCATTGATTAGCACCTGCCCTGTTTCTCTCCTCAATATAAGACGCAACACCTTGCATCTTCGTAGGATTCTTTAATCATAGCTATAATCTTATCTGGAATAACACTCATAGGCAAAGTATTCCAAATGTTATCTCGCTTAATGATGTCGGATATAGTGGCGACCCTGCTTCGGCGGACTGCTCCGATATTATTCGAACGGTATTTGTAAGGTTTTCGACAGCGTTAAGCGAGATTACATATGGAATGCTTTGCGTAGGAGAGGTATTCCAAATAAGGTCATAGCTATGATTAAAGAATCCTACGAAGATGTAAGGTGTTGCGTCTTGCATAGAGGAGAGCTGTCCGAGAGCTTTCCTGTGCGAACGGGTGTCAGACAAGGCTGCATATTATCACCAGCCCTGTTTCTGGTGGTAATAAATGACATCTTGTAAGCTGCACTGGATGGTGGGGAAGGTAAAGGTCTTCAATGGAGACTATTTAACATCTTACGTCACCTTGATTATGCTGATGACGTGTGTTTGCTTGCACATACCCGTTCGGACTTAGAGTCAAATGTTCGCTCGTTGCATTCTAAATGCAAAGAGGCGGGACTGAAAATAAATGTGCGTAAAACCAAGTACATGCACATGGGTTCGAACGCAAGCACACCGATTGTTCTTAATGGACAGGATGTGGAAGAGGTGCAAGATTTTTGCTATCTCGGAAGCATTGTCAGCATGGACGGCGGAGCCGAAAAGGATGTTGAGGCTCGGCTAAATAAAGCTCGTCAGGCCTTCGGTATCCTTTCCCCTTTCTGGAGGTTAAGAGAGATCTCCCTTCGCACGAAGCTGCGAGTTTTTGACGCATGCGTCAAATCCGTGTTGTTATATGGTTGTACTACGTGGAAAGTGACCGTTCGACTTACCAAGAAACTACAGACTTTCGTAAACCAATGCCTCCGGCGCATTTTAGGAATATTCTGGCCAGAAGTGATCTCCAACGACGAACTTTGGAGTACAACTCGCTAGACTAAAATAGGTATTGAGATTCAACGGCGAAAGTGGCAGTGGATCGGTCATACTTTGAGGAAACCAGAGCAAAACATCGCAAAACAGGCTCTGGATTATAACCCTCAAGGAAGACGTCGGGTTGGTCGACCATATAACACATGGAAGCGAGCAGTTGAGCAGGAGGCCAGAGGAATAAACAAGTCCTGGCAACAGCTTAAAGCCGATGCGCAGGATCGCGCCTTGTGGAAGAGAGTTGTTTCTGTCCTATGCCCCTATAGGGGGTCTTAACAGGAAATTTGATTTGTATGGTCTGTACAAGATGACTCCTTACGGGATCCATTCTGATAAACTGCGAGAGTAATCTCTACAACATCACTAATCCTATTGAGAATTACCTTAGCTATGAGTTTCGATACGGCAGTAAGTAGACTTATGTATACCACGCCAATTGCCACAATCCTGAAGGTCACCCTTCTTCGGAATTTTCACAATAACGCCCTCCTTCTATTCAGCTGGACATTTTCCTTCATTTCACTCCGCAGTGGAAGGAATATTATTGGAAATTCGGCTGGTAATCCATCTACACCTTGGGCTTTCTTTCCCACCGTTGACCTAACGGCGGCAACTATTTCCTCCTTATCTGGGGGATCGTCCCACATAGAGGATTGTTGCGGTTGGATGTTTTGCAATTGTTCTTCTTCTGAAATATGTTCCTTTTGACAAGACGCTTATAATATCACAGAAGTATTCCTTTCATTGCCGCAACAGATGTTCACTGATATTAAGGAGAGTTTTGCTGACATCTCCCCAAGGTAAAAGCCTTCGTAAGTTGTATATGAGCAAGTCGGTAGTTCTGTGGTTCATATTGGGTATAGTAGTCCGTCGAAAATGACTCATTCAAAATCTGTAAGTCTGGCTATTCGTTCTATCATCTATTTAACCGCAGCTCGCTACTTTGGTTGTTAAAAAAGTTTTAAATTTTTAAGTTGCTGCACTCTAAGTTATCTTATAGCTCTTTCCTGCATAGCCTTGGTTGAGAAGTGATATGATTTTTTAAGGGTCTCATTGAGGCACTTGTTTTGGGAAACTTGTAGTCTTTGTTCGTTTAGGCATTGGCTACTCCTGACGGCTATAGACAAGAGCACAAACGCACAGAAAATACAGGTTTCCTAAGATAAATGCCCCTATGTGACTCTTAATAAATCAAATCACTTCTCAATCAAGGCTATGCAGGAAATTGCCAATGTAGTTACTGTACAAGAATAAACTTATAGGAGATTCTCATCCTTAATAGTGACGTCCCAAATGGTTCCCAAAATCTTAATTTCAACTCTTTTTAGCCAACTACAAACAAAATAAAGTGCAACAGATTCTCTCTAACTATAATATAAAAGTTAGATTAAAATTTTATTAAGTTTTAAGTTGTTACTTGGTCCCAACACATATTTTCTGGTATTGCTAAATAAAATTCTATGAAACACATTCAAATAATGGAAAAAATTTTTTTTTGTAAAATTTGTAGAACTTTGAAAAATAGAAACTTTTTGTCATATCTACATTTTGATATTTACTTAATTTTTTATTAAATTTAATATCTTTGCATTTATTTTTTCGGTTGTACTCTGGTTGGGAGTACTTCTGTCGTTGAGCTTTGCAACTGTGTTTATAGGGAACTGATCTATGCGGATCGACTGACTTCTAATATTCTTTTGTTACAGTCGATTTTCTAAACATTCTAATCTGTAAGATAGCAATAAATGATGCTAACTTTGATCAAATGTAAAGTCTGTGAAATATGTCAGTCATTTTTAAACCATGATCTCTTAATGTTTTTCTTCTAACCGAATTGTTAAATACGCCACGAAACTTACTAAATAGTACTAATCTTGAATATGAAGCAACAAAAATTCATCGCAACAATGTAAGTTTACTCCTCGTTTATTACGCGATTAATAAAATCAAAATCTTTGTTATTGATGAATTAACTGCCAGATTAAACAAGGTCATTAACTGATAAAAATCTTTTCCAATGATTCATTTAAAATGCCAATAATAAAAAAAAAATTGCAAATCTCACCCCAACGGAACCTTATCAATTTTCAGTCACTTTTCTTTATTTCTTAATGATTCGGACTTTATTTTATTTTTTTTTCCCTTTCCTTCTTCTTTACCTTATAAATATTTACTTTGTCTGGAAAAACTGCATTTGTTCAAGATTATTTTTGTAATTGTTGCAGTTGATTTTTCAACACTATTTTCTTGTAAATGTATGCGACTATAATAAATTATAATAATAATGTAAATGCGATGATACGAGTGCGATTGGATTTTTGTTTTCGGACAATTACCCCTTCCGGCGTTGACCTAGAGACTGTAAATTCATAAAATTAACACTTAGTATGGAAATATATTAACAAAAAAAAAATCAAGGACATGCCACTGAACGAGAAATCACAGAATGATAATATTAAGAGATTATGACTGCATTTGTATGTATGAAGATAAAGTTGAAGTTGATAATTTAGTAAAGTAAGGTCAAGTTTGAATGCATAATTTTGAACTACAGGAAATATGGACTGGCGGAATTTCCAAACTCGAAATTTTCGCCTTATTTTATCGAATTTAGAAAAAATTGCGAACAATAAACTATAAAATTAACTGATATTGAAGGTTGTACTTGAAATTTAACGAAAATATTCCATAGTCATGGGAATTTATTACATGAAAACACAATTCAAGATATTAAATTCGGATTTTTAATGCTTGCCTTTTCGATATGTTGCAATAAGTTTATATATTACTTATTGTTCAGTTTCAGGACTAAAACCGCTATCAATTAAGGTAACTCGAAAAATTGTTTGGATTTAAAAAAAAAAACTAATTGGAGGGTGCTAATTGGAAATTGTGCTTTGATTCCAATAACTGCGATAAAGCCTGTAAAATTTTTACCAAAACTATTCTGAAAGGTATGAAGCTCCACATGCCTTCCAGTCTAGAGAGAGTTCGGCCGTCGAAGGACTCTTTACGAATTTCAAATGACTGCTTCGATAATTTCAGAATAATTTAACATACTAGACAGGATGGTGAATTCGTGATCTTGAATTTAATAACAGAAATTCGGAATGGATTATTTTGGATGAAGCGTGTAAGTCAACGACTATCGATTTTCATGGTTGCTAAAAAAATCCAATATGTACAGTATAATAGCTAACATTACCACATTTAGAATTCCTTGGGTCGGTGATATCGAAAATCCATAGCCAATATGTCTGAATTAGCTTAGCTACATGACTAACAGCTTTAAGTTTCGCGAATTTCAAATTAGATGTCGAAAATTTAAGCAGCTATACCTAGTCCACAAAACGATTTAATGTGGAACACATAATTGCTAAAATTTTTCATATTTTCAAAATTTTGTTAAAAAGTAAAATGGTAGAACGTTTAGTTAGGGTGTAGCCTAATGGGTAGCGTGTTGGTCAACAATGCGAAGTTCGTGAGTTCAAATCCCGATCAACGTATAATTACAGCACGCTCTCTACTTGGATATACCTTGGTTACCTCAAACTACGAAAATGAAACATTCGTTGATAGAGGGTTATGCGAATGGCTAACAACTCTTCCATAGTAAATAAAAAAAATGTGAACCTGAAGGTCAGGAGGCCATTGCCCGATTTGGGCTGTACTGCCATTAAAGAAGAAGAAGAACATGTAGGACAATTTCAGGGTAGCCTGGTGGGTAGCGTGTCGGCTAACAATGCCAAGGTCGGCAGTTCAAATCCCGGGCGACGTATAATTTCAGAACTCGACTTGTCCACCTCAATCGGCGAAAAATGAAAATTCGTAAATGGAGCGTTGTTCAAAGGGCTAACAACCCTTTCACAATAAATAAATCTTTGAAACCCGAAAATCAGGCCAAAGCCCGATTGGGCTGTAGAGTCATTGAAGCAGAGGACGAACATTTTGAGAAAATTACGAAATTTGAATTCTTATATTTGCCTGTGCAGATTCCCTCTTGCCAGATGAAAAATTCGGGTGTAATTTTAGCGTTTATCCTAGAAACGTATTTTATAGACTTTTAGTCAGTTTGTTATTATTAGCTCTCATATTTTGAAATTAATTGGGTAGGGTATAGCCTAGTAGGTAGTGTGTTGGTCTTGTAATGCGAAGGTCGTGAGTTCAAATCCCGGCCGGCGCAACATATAATTCCGGCACATTGCCTCCTTGGATATACCTTGGTCACCTCAATCTAAGAAAATGAAAAAATTCGTAGAAAGGGGGTTGTGGGAAGGGCTAACAACCCTTCCACAATAAGTAATGAAAAATGTTGAGGAACCTGAATATCAGGACGCCAAGGTCCGATTTGGGCTGTAGCGCCATTGTAGTGTAGTATATTTTGAAATTAACTATTGAGATCGTGAAAAAGTTCGACATCCGATATTTGACTGATTTCAACTATTTCAGATCATGTGAATTCAAAAAATTTGGTTTCATTGTAATGTCTCTCTGTCTGTCTGTCCCAACGCTAGCTCAAGTAAACCTAAAAAAAAGCGGCAGGAGTGGTCGCAAGAGATCTGGCACATTGCCGGAAAAACCTGTATTATTTTTGAAAAAGATCACCGAGAAAAAAAAATTATATAAAAATTGTTTTTGACCTTTTATATATCAAATTAGTAAAAAAAATTTGAAACTATTTTTTTTTACATAATCTGTTTTTTCGTTTTCAATATAAATTAATTTTTACTTCCATTGAACTCCAGTTCGCCGTATTCTTAATCGGAACTAAAAATATTTTGAGTGAAGGTTTCAGAGCTTCCAAAAATTAAATTTTTTTTTGTCATTTCTGCATTTGCATATTGTCTTTATACTTCCTTAAATTTACAATTTTATAAATTGGAGGGAAGTGGTGTTTTGTTTGGTGTACTATAGTTGCAGGACTTCCATCATTGAACAGATTTAATACAAATGAGACTGCGTATTTCCAGCGTCGGACATATTTTTTCGTTAACTGGCATTCGGGTAGTTTTTCAAAGTTTTAAAATATAAATAACCTTCCAAGTGCAAAAATAATGTACACTTCGTTTTGACTCTTATTCGAAGTGATCATCTCTTCATCAACACCACCACTCGTACCGTAATTGATCCTTTTGAGAAAGCTAACATATTAGTATCAAGTTTCGCGAGAAACTCCAAACTACCATCTTCAAACTAAACCCCTGTCTCCTCTACATTTCCGCACACGTCTCATATACGGAACGCTGGAACTCTTGCTTGCATAAATACGGTGAAGGTCAAGTTCGTGCGCCTGACATTGCAAAACAGAGTTTAGCATGAATGTCTTCTTGTCAAGCTCACGGCCACTGGCCTGGATGCTACCCTCATTCAATGGATTGAGAGTTTCTTGTCCAAACGCACTATACGAGTAGTATTAGATGGCGTTACTTCTTCCCACTTCCCAATCAATTTCGGAACCCTGAGGGACGGTTCTGTCTTATTTCTGTCAAGTCTCAAATCATTCATGCTCTACATATGATCAATCGATGTTCGATCATACCGTCTGTGCTGCGTAAGATTTTGCTCACCTGTGTTCTACTATGACACCAAGGGGCTTGGATCCGCAGTGTCACCTCGAACACAAGATTGCTTCTCACGCAATATACCATGTACTACTAAAAATACAATATCAGTTCAGCTTAGTTATAGCTTCAATTAGCTTTCGTAAAGGTTGCTACGACGGTCGTCCTGACTATACCGAGCTCCTGCCCCTCACACACCTACAGCCAGCCTAATATCCGCATTTAAGGATGAATTTTCGCTTCGTTTGGTCGGTTACGCAGTCCATCTATGACTTCTCGCCTTCCTCAGTCCACTACTACAATCACCCGTAACAACATTCGCCCATAATCAACATACTTCTTGCTTCATTTTTCACAATACTTAGAGAGGCTACTCTCGTCTTCACCTAGCTTAAGTCTGCAAAATCCACCATCGACATCCAATACTACATTCAACTAACAACTTTCAAACGTTAACATCTTATATTCTTTATTATTGCTTCAATTTTCGCATCATTCAGTTAGTTACTGGGCCGTGCCGGCTATACCGGACACCTGCTTTTCGCCTCCTCCATTCAACTACTACTATCCGCGGTTTCTTGATGTTAGGATCTTATATTCGTTTATTCATTTATTCATTTACTCATTGAGACTTGATCGATACAACTTGGTATAGGGTTGCCAATACATCCTCCCGTAGTACCAAGTTTCAAGTCCTTGGTGAGGACCTTCGTGAAGCAAGCTTCACTTCAGTCTAGTTCACACGCAACTTGATACCGATCGAACAGCTCGGGTTCATGGAGTTGCCACGCTCCAAAAGCAGTTACTGGAATAGCCGTAGCTTTCTGGACCAGCACTTACTTCCCTGTGATAGATAGGATTCGGAGGTGACAGACTGTTCAACTTTATCCCCCCACCTAAATGGGTTTCGGGTCTGTTCAACTTGATTCCCCCCTATCTGTGTAGGTTTCGGAGCCGATGGTAATATAGTATAATAAATTGCATCAGAACAATTCAATATACCTACCATCGACTTGCTCCCCCCTACTTGCATCTACTTTCGCTGCTTAGAAAACATCATACAACTACTAGCTTCAGCATTTATACAACTAATAAAAATCGAACTTTCCTTCATTGCAACTTATCCTTAGTACAACATATAAAAACCAGATTAGACTTCACCTAACAGGTTAGAGGTCCGCTTATAAAACTGATAGCTTCATATCTTCACTCAGTTATTACATCTTGATTCAACCAGATTTCCTCAGTTCATCAGTTCCTCGGCCTAACCTTAAGTCAGCACCTCAGTTCCTCAGTCTCTCAGTTCCTCGGCCAATAGGTTTGGACACTGTCCTCCCCTATCAGGATGTGTTGCGGAGCCGGTGTAATATATTGCAATAAGTACTGAACTCAAGGCAACTATCATCGACGAATTCCCTCCATCTGTAGACGTCTTAGCGCTATCCAGTTTGCACCACGCGGAGGTGGGTCTACTTCGCAAGCGGATACATACAGTACAGATAACACCTATGAATTTGACTCTGCTGTGGAATCAAACAACCATTCTATGGCTTCCAATTGCAGAGAGTTATTCCGGTCGCTGAACTCAGATCTCGACTTAATCTTGAAGTGGGGCAGGAAAAATAGAGTAGATTTCAATGCCGCTAAGACACAGTCCTGTCATCTTTCCCTTAAACGTGATGTTTCAGCGTCGTCTTCTAATGTAGCCTTTACGTACAACTTTATTCTTCCGAAGATTTTATCCTTTTAGACGCAAAGTTCTATAACCATCTCGATTGGAATCAACACATCTTTGAAGTTGCAATTGATGCCTCCAAACGCCACGGTATTCTTCGTAAATTCAAAAAATACTTTAAGCCTCACGAATTAGCTACTATCTACACGGCCTACAACTCGTATCTTTGGCTAAGGAACCCACAACTCACCTTGCGCAGGAATCCAAAAAAAATCCGTTCCTACGTATTGGAGATAAAACCATTACGGCTTTTAGTGGCTCCCTCGTGTATCGCAGAAATGTCGGAATACTCAGCACTTACTACCGCTACTTCCATAGTAAATGCAGCTGGGAACTGTGCGCAGTTATTCCTCCACTTTACACTTTTCCACGACATACTCGTCAAGCGGAACATGCACACGAGTATACAGTACAAACTTTTATCTTTCCGTACAGTGAAATTTAGGCGGTCATTCATTACCCGATCATCCAGACTCTGGAACGCATTGCCGGCTAACGTTTTTCCAAACGGGTATAACCTCCAGTCCTCCAAGAATAATGTTCACCATCATTTCCGTCACTCTTCATCCGAATTTCCATAATGCACCAAACTTTAATTCACTTCCTTTACTGGCTCGGCTTAACTGTGCAATACATTGAAGGGTGATACCCTAAGTTATACTCGGTGCCTTAAAAAAAATACACTACCCCTAGCTTTGTTGTTATGCTGGTCAATTTATCAAGGTCTGCCTTAACCTAACCACCCTGATGAATGAGTTTATTTTTCCAGCCTTAAAATATGTACATATTCGTTTTTTTTGTCATGGAATTAAAAAATGTTCTTGAATTCTGGATCCTATATCCAAAATTCCACTCCTAGACAAAAATTGTCATATGTTATCTAATTTCTTGTGCAACTTCACATAACTGATTCAATTCTTATTACTTGTGCTTCTAGACTTCTAGGAACCTTCTTCGAAAAATATAATAGAGTTACAGTTGGATTTAGAATAACGAACATTGTAGTGCAATTAATAGATTTAATTAATATTACAGATTTAATTTCAGTATTTTTCACCGAAGTTGTGCATAAAAATATATACACTCTAGTTCCGGTACCAATAAAATTAAAAAAATTTCTGTAATATTTAAATTGCAATCAAATTAGCTCAAGTCATAATAAAAAAAGACTACTGGACTTAAACCTGAACTTTGTGGTCAACCGTAAATACCCCAAAAATTATCCAATCTAATAATTAAAAAAAGTTTTTCGCTTTATTTCTTAACAACATTAAATAATACTAAACATCACCATAACTCAAAACAAAGCTGCCGAAAACTAAGCTCCGAAATTGCAACATTATCAATTGTCGAACATTTCAAAATCAAAATTTTTTTTCTTCAATAATAACAATAAGAGCGATAAAGCGAAAAAAATTGGCAGATATATTATGTTAGGTACCTACCTAGATTGAATATGTGTGATGAAAGGTAAAGTCCAGCCAAGCTAGACATACTGTGTTACTCATAATTGAGAAATCACCTAAAAATAATTTATTGAAATTCGTTTCTATTTTTCTTTGGGTAAATTTTAAATTTTGTGATGAGTTATATTGTAATTTTTGTTGGGCAGTTTTTTTTTTTTGCTTCATTTTGTTTGAAGTATAGGTGCCTACTTAACTTCACACATTACGAGTTTTGCCAAAAATAAAAATTCCATGTCAAGTTGTGACGAAAGGGTGATGCGATCTAATTTAGCAATGTGAACAGTCCAAGCATAAGTGGAACCCTACGGGCATTTCCGTTTTGTTGAGTGTCCGAACTTTTGGACATAGTTTTGTGTTCATTATTCAGAAGAAGAATAAGAAAAGAAAAATAACATTTATTGTAGTCATAATATATGAAAATAAAATTGACTAAGAAAAGTGTTACGAAATATTTTTCTATTCATATTTCTTATTAATTTATTGGCAATGTAAAAATTTTCATAATTTTTCGACTAACTTGAAAGTGTTTGATGGCTTGTTTATTACGTGGATTTAATTCTATTCAGTGGGCTAATTAATGAGATTTTTTTCGCTTTAGAGTGCTAGATATAAATGAAATTGTACTTTCACTGTTACTCTATGGGAATGTTTTCAAACATACTTTCATTTGATTAAAAATTTTTGAATATGTGAATTGTAAATTATTTCTTACATGGAGATTTGTTCAAAAGAAAAAAATTTACAATTAAAATAAAAAAAAAAAAGAAAAAAAAATACTTGGACCCATTTATATCAAGGCACTTCGACAACCGATGTACTCCCGACTGTAGAGTAGAAGATTAAGTTAACAGCCGAAGACAAGTCGGTAATTATCGAAAATTTGTTCTTAGTCAAAAAATTGTGTACGATGTGATCGAAACGTTTATTTTTAGAAGCTCTAGAACTTTTATCACGAATAATTTAGAAATAAACGACAATCATTATTAGTTACAACTTTTTCGTACAATATATTATTAAATATATTTATTACTGACTTGCTATCTTCAACTTTCAATCCTATACATAGCTTCACAGTACATTAGACTTCTCCTATCACTTCAACACTGCGTCCTTAGCCCGATGTAAAATGTTGCTTAGTAGAACAACGTAGGTATATGTTCAATCATTGAATGACGACTTGACTAAAATTCTTAGTTGGGGCGATAAGAATCAAGTCGAATTTAATGCTTCGAAAACCTAGTGCTGTCTTTTGTCCCACAAACGTCTTGTGTCCCATTGATAGCTTATCTTGGAACGATCATATGTTTAACATCGCCAAGAAAGTATCTAAATGTTTGGGTTACCTAAAACGTTGTAAAAACGCTTTCACTGCTCCTGGGTTACTGACAATTTATAAGGCCTATAATAGACCACGTCTTGAATTTAATTCCCATCTATGGGCGGTAGCTGCAAAAACTTCTCTCTGCTATCTGGAAAGTTTCGTACCATTAAAGTCTTGGACTATTAAAATTATAGGAGATTCTGACATCATTTCATCGCTCGATTCACTCGAGCATAGACGAATTGTAAGCTCCCTAATCCTTTTGTATCGCTACTACAATGGAGCTGTTCGAATACGGAACTTGCTACCTATCTCAGTATTCACTTATGACTACAACATTCAGCAATTCAAAAGAAATATTCATTATCATTTCTGTCTCTATATCCTTAATTCCCAAAAATCATTATGCTTGCCCCCTCACTGGAGCTGTGCTTCAGTACAAAAAGGCAACCCCTCTAGTTCCGGTGTCATCTAAAAAAAAAGTCGAACTGTCACAGTCCACGTAGTACAATCATATAACAACACGGATTTGGCGCATGCGTCAAATACTCGCAGCTTTCTGCGAAGGCAGATCTCTCTTAACCGCCAGAAAGGGGAAATGATACCGAAGGCCTGATGAGCTTTATTTAGTCGAGCCTCAATATCATTCCGCCGTCCATGCTGGCAATGCTTCCGAGATAACAAAAAATCTTGCACCACATCTTTTCCGTTAAGAACAATCGGTGTTCTTGTGTTCAAACCCATGTGCATGTACTCGGTCTTACGCACATTAATTTTTTGTACCGCCTCTTCGCATTTCAAATGCAACGAGCGAAAACTTGACTCTAATATCGTTGACACATAGCGTAGCTAAATTATAATTAAGGCCTAAAGGATCATTAAACGGCTGTGTGTCATACGCTTATTTAGCTAAATTACGAAAATAGGGGTAATTTAGCAGCTAAATCGTCTCACCATGCTCTCAGCTAAATCATCTCATTTAGCTAAATCCTCTCATTTTTCTCATAATTTAGGCTATAACGATGAAGAATGTATGTAGTACTAGAGTTGGAGCTTTCATAAAAGCTTCGTCGTGCAAGAGAGAAGAAAAGTCATTTTCTGATAGCTCTGAATTATACAAAATCTTGGAATCGTGATTTAAACGCCTAGCTATGACAGATGACTCGCAAACGATTCTGAAACAAAGGATCGTTTTTCTTCTTTTGTTGCCTTCCTTGTAAAATTTGATTGCCTATTGGCTATGCAATTCAACTTTTTAAAAATATCACAGATGAGTGAGTGGCTCTTCTTAATTAGCAAAGTGCTGTGTGTCACCAATCTACTAACGATGAAGATGAGCTAAATTACGAATTAGCCAAATTATAATTAGGACCGCTATGTGTCAATGGTATAAGTTCGAAAAGTTATGTGCAAGCAAACACATTCTACAATGGCGCTACAGCCCAAATCGGACCTTGGCCTCCTGCTATTCAGGTTCCTTAACATTTTTCATTACTTATTGTGGAAGGGTTGTTAGCCCTTCGCACAACCCTCTTTCTACGAATTTTTCATTTTCTTAGATTGAGGTGACCAAGGTATATCCAAGCAGGCAATGTGCCGGAATTATATATTGCGCCGACCGGGATTTGAACTCACGACCTTCGCATTACAAGACCAACACACTACCTACTAGGCTATACCCTAGCAAGCAAACACACGCCATCAGCATAATCAAGATGACTTAAGATGTTAAGTAACCTCCATTGAAGATCTTTATCTTTCCCACCTGCAGCTTTCAAGATGTCATTTATTATCAACAGAAACAGGTCTGGTGACAATATGCAGCCTTGTCTGACACCCATTCGCACTGGAAAAGTTCCGATTTATTTTATGATATGGGGAACGGTCTAGAGATGGGGTGTGACTGGAATTTTCTGTCACGAATCCGACCAGTGTTCCTCCAGACATGTCACTGTAACAAAAAAAGCTGTGGTTGACTATTATATCTGTATCTTGGTTCCAAAATAACCAAAGTCAAAAAAGTTGGGTTTTGAGGCTTTTAGCTCAACGTTGTCTAGGAAACCTGCTCTGTTTAGTGCCATAACAATAAATGTGATAAAACAAACTAGACTTTTTTGTGAAGCTCAACAAACGAACCAATGCCAGTTGAGATGTTTATAAATGCTAGTTACAAGAAGAATCAAATTATACTTTGGTCTCTAGCAAAAATGATTATGGTTGCTCTCTTTTACCACGGTACAAATATTCTTTACTACAAACGAATCGGTCCCTTGGCACCTGGTGCCCTCTTATTTACCTTGGAGCTCTCCACCACCAGCTCCGCAGAGCTTCGGATAACTGCCTTCACCGCAGCAGTTTCCTCTTTCCTTCTCATCTTCATTGTCTCAGCCAGAACCGCCCCAATATTTGACCGGGGAAATCCCGGCCGTCCTCTTCGTTCATGGAATCTGAGTCGGAGCTTTCCTCCGTCAGCGTTATAGCCTTAGCCGAAACTTTTCTTGACATTTGGACTGGATCCGAGGACCCACTCTCCGTTGAGGACTCGACAAGGACAACCTTATTCTCCTCTTTCTCTTTTTGGGCTGAAAGCCCTTACGCGACATAATGGCGCAGGACCGAAATTACCCTCTTTGGTGTCATAAAATGCCTCTGGTTGCCGAAGAGTTAACTTCACACTGCTAAAAATTGGCCAAAAGTATCAGGAACACTTCACAAGCCATTTGAACATAATGTGCTAAAAATGCCACCTGACCGTGTGGGGGTTAAAAATCCGACAGTGTTTTTGCGGTGTAATAGCTGTTTTGGATCAGAAATATCCAAAACGGCCGGAAATACGTGAATACGCCCTGAACCCCGAAAGAAATTCTTGTCACGAAAAGGTGGACCAAATCTCCAGTCTATGCATCCCCAAAAAGGCTAAAAAGTGACCAATCGCCCCCTAGATGTTGATTTTTTATATATTTAATTGAATCGAAACGTCATATTTACCGAATACGATTTTCTTTAGTAGGCCACACTAAGTGGCAGAAGCTCGTGATAGCTTCTATCTATCCAGCTTGCGATGTAGATCGACCAATCGATTGTTGAACCTTCGCGCAACATCTTACCGAAGTTTCATCATTATCGGATGAATGGTATTGAAACGCTTATGATATAAACAATGTGTTGGTGACACAAACTGACAAAAGGGACCTTATTTTGCCAGATTTTTTGATATCATTGGATTAACGTGAACTTCCGAAAAAGCAGTTAATGCATTCGAAAGAAAAGCCCTTCGAAGAATTTTGAGAATTGTGAAGGAAGGAACGGAATGGCGAATAAGATACTACCATAAGTTTTAGCAACTCTACGACGAGCCAGAAGCTTCAACGTTCATCAAGCTACGTAAACTGCAGTGGGCTGGCAAAGTAGAGCGAATGGAAGATAGAAGAATCCCCATACGTGCTCCAAAAGGAAAAACCAGTGTTAACCGACTAGTAGACGAACCACAGACTCGGTCGATGAAGACAGCAAAGCCATCTTAAGAATTAGCAGCTGGAGGACGCGTTCTTTGGATTGAGACGATTGGAGCCGACGACTTCAGGAGGCCAGGGCTTGATTTGGGTTGTCGCGCCATGATAATGATAGATAAAGGACAAAATTCTGAAGAGAACTGCGTAAGAATCGCGCAAAAATTGACGACGTTATGGCGTTTTGAATTTTGAAGTACGAAAAAGATAGTTTTGAGATCAATCAATCAAATTCCTGTTAAGACCCCCTATAGGGGCAAAGGACAGAAACAACTCTCTTCCACAAGACGCGATCCTGAGATAATCGAAGTTAATGTTTAACTGTGTTACCGGACGTATTAATTGTCAACATTTTCTTCTACTTCTTCTACAATGGCACTACAGCCGGGGGCCTTGGCCTCCTGATCTTCAGGTTCCTTAACATTTTTTCATTATTTGTTGTGGAAGGGTTGTTAGACCTTCACACTACCCTCTATCTACAAATTTCTCATTTTCGAAGATTGAGGTGAACCTCAATTTTGGAAAAATAAAATTCATTGATAGAGATAACAAATAAAAATGTTAAGGAGCCTGAAGTTCAGGAGGCCAAAGCCCGATTTGGGCTATAGTACCATTGAAGAAGAAGAATATTTAATAGCACACGATGCTTCCAAGCGGTCCATCATCTAAGTATTAATTGCGCCTGATGTTGCTTGACTTTGGTGATCGGGCGATTATCCTTCTACTGCGTGGAACTTCGGGAGAGACAGATCAAGCTCCAGAGTTATCACTGTGTGATTAACATACCAGCACTGTTTTGGAGCGGTCATTACAAAACCCCAAATCACCAGTTGACAATGTGCTCCGAGGCCTCCACTCACTATGAGGGAGCTGGGTCATTACAGTTCCGGCCCGTCGCAGTGATTTTAGTTAGTCCATCACTGCCAGCTTTAGCTCCGGAGTTGTCACACCGAAAAAATTACAGATCGCCAAATCCCACCCCATCTCTAGTACGGTCCGAAAATTCAGAGTATGTTCATCAGCGTGGGACAATTCCATGAAATAAATAATGCGAAAATTTGAAGCAGACAATAGAGAAATAATATTTGCTCTCTGTAATCCCATCTTGGGTCTTATGACTATCAGATTTAGATTTCACTAAACTTCAGAAGCCGCTCAGAAAGTCAGAAAATGAAATTTCGAAATTAGTTCTACATGCAAACTCTGTTTCGTTGCATTATAAACATTTAATAAATAAATTATAAAAATAAAGTAAATTGCGAACTATTTTGTTATATGTAGATCAATATTTCTGTTGGGCTGAAACTGTGTTAGGATCAATTGTCGAATCAATTTTCTGGCGATTCGAACGGCGAAAAGACGATAAGATTCCGAGTTGTATCCGCAGTGATCTACCTTTTGGGCGACAGTAAGAAGAATTCGCTTACAGTATTTAATTTAAGTGGGCGTTTCTTAGAGATATCCTCTGGGAGTTTTTAACAGCATTCATCACTCTATTTCTATATTCTAGGGGCACGAAAAATAGAGTAGAGTTCAATGCCTTAAAAACTCAGGCCTGTCATCTATCCCTTAGAAAAGATATTCCGGCAGGTTCCTCGAATATAACCCTTGTATGAGTATGAGTATTGATGGCGCTACAGCCCAAATCGGACCTTGATCTCCTGAATGTTTTGCCTCCATCCATCTTGGTTCAGTGACCGCATCCTCCAGTTTGAAAATCTTAGCAGTGATTCGCTGTCTGCGTCAATCGAATCTTCCCAGCACTTCCGTGGTTTTCCGATCGGTCTTTGTCCATTGACTTTCCCTTTTAGTAGGCGTTAGGGAATTTCCCGTCATCCATCTGCTCCATATGACCAGCCCATTGTAACTTCTTAAATTGTATGCGGGTTGACACTTCTGGATTGTCGAAGTTGGTATACAGTTCTCTATTGTATCGTATTCTCCAAATCGAGTCTACATTCATAGGTCCAATGATTCTTCTGAGGACCTTTCTTTCAAAGAAGTTAAGTAGTTTTTCGGATGCCTTAGTTAATGTCCACGTTTCGCTGCCAGAACAGGTCTTATGATCGTTTTATATAGTTCAAGTTTTGTTTTTCTGAGTACGGTTTTTTTTATTGGAAGTACCGAATAATACGTCTTGTTTGCCATCATTATCCTTCTTTTAATTTCGATGTGTTGGCTTGCAACCTTCGATAGGTGATTATAATCTTTGATAACGTTCAGAAGAATTTACATTATTCGGCATAAGACTTAACAAACTTCTCAATTGGAGCAAATATATTTTTGATATTGCACTTGATGCCTTCAAACGCCTTGGTGTTCTTTGAAGATGTAAAAGTATTTTACGCCTCTCGATCTAGCTAACAGTTACAAGGCCTACATTCGTTCCCGTCTTGAGTACAACTCACACATATGGGCTGCGACACCCAGAACACTTGCGGTACTCGATCGAGTCCTGAAGCATGCGTTCCGTCTAGTTGGAGATGAGACTATTACAGCTTCTATAGATTCCCTCGAACATCATAGAAACGTCGCGTCAGCGTTTATTATCGATATTTCCACGGTAAATGCAGCGCAGAATTGCCCAACCTCATCCCTCCGCTTTTCAACTATCCCAGCAATATTCGGCAAGCGCCCACGACGTCACTGTTAAGCCTTTATCGCCGCGTACAGTGAAGTATAGTCAGACCTTCATCACCCGAATATCAATACTATGGAATACATTCGCGCCCCACGTGTTCCCATCAACTTACAACATTCAATGTTTTAAGATTAACATCCACCGACAATTTAGACTCTCTCCTCCAGAAATTCCCTTGTAGCCACATCGCTCACCTACCCTGTACCGACTTGACTGTGCATCCAATTCATTAAAGGGTGACCCTCTAAGGTATGTTTGGTTCTATAATAAACAAAATAAAAAATAAAGTTCGTTCAGAGTTGCTAAGAGTGCAAAAATGTTTGTTGATTTTCAAAAACCTCGACTCAGAGTGATCTGTCTGTCTGTCCACTAATTAGCTCTTAAACAATTCGAGCTGAACATTTTTCATGTCATTTATAGCAATAAAGCAAAAAAGAAGCTCGCTGATGAGCCATGTCCCAATACCTTCTACCACCTCCCTTACAAATTGCACGAAATTTAAAATTTCAACGAAATTTAACATTTTTCTGGCGATCGACTTAAAAATTCAACCAAATTTCATTTATGCGAATATAATTATTGTTCATGTTCCGATCCACTTACCTACTTCTTCTACTTCCTCCCATGCAAATGCATATTTTTCGAAAAACTAGACAAGTTAGTATCATGGAACTGTAGCAGAATTTCTTTTATAATACGAAT
Organism: Chorisops tibialis; assembly: GCA_963669355.1. NCBI lineage: Eukaryota > Metazoa > Arthropoda > Insecta > Diptera > Stratiomyidae > Chorisops > Chorisops tibialis. Next base: position 269,319,663 of record OY770263.1, read on the forward strand.
TTTCGAAAAATTATCAACTTTTTCGAACGCAGGAAAGCTATCAGCTTTTTTTTCGCCTCTTTCATCACGACTTTTCAAGGATGGTGTCATCTCCCCCATGATTTGCCGACAACCATGCTGTGTGGACCGGAGAAAGTCCATTATCTGTTGGCGGAATGGAATTTTTTATTTCGTTACAGCGATTTTAGCATTTCAGTCTTTTAATTATGTTGCCCCTCTGATGCATGCCTCCGACGCATTTCAGGGATATTCTGGCCAGAAGTGATCTCCAACGACGAACTTTGGAGGAGTGTACAACCGAACAGACTAAAACAGGCATTGAGATTCAAAGGCGGAAGTGGAAGTGGATCGGTCACACTTTGAGAAAACCAGAGCGAAACATCATCAAATAGGTTCTGAATGATAATCCTTAAGAAGGACGTCGGGTTCGTCAACCACGTAGCACATGAAAGCGAGCAGTTGAGCAGGAGGCCAGAGGAATAAAGAGCAAGAGAGTTGTTTCTGTCCCATGCCCCTATAGGAGGTCTTTACAGCAATTTGATTGATCTATTGATCTCATGCATGCCGCCCGGTGCAACTTCTCCACTTGTACCTTGGACCTTAGGACAAGTTCTACCTAAGTTACAAAACCAAAAAAGTTAAAAGAAAAACCGATTTCGCTAAGATCTGTACTACTTCGATCGAAGATCTTCGACATTATAAAATCTGTGCAGTATTGCCAGTTCTTCCCTTTAAAAATTTTCTCCCTTATTATTATATTCGTCGGTAGCGAAGTTTGTATGGTTGGCAATACTAATAGCTATGGAATATGGTATGATGTGTTATTGAGAAAAAGAAAACACATTCCGAGACGCTTCCACTCTTGGTGCATGCCGTAAAGGATGTAGGAGCAATTTTGAAATTGCATATCTCTAAACGAATTTTCTTTGGAAAACATTTTTCTCTCGCGAGAACGAGTCCAAGCGTCAGAAAAAAGCTATCCTGGAGATTCAAATATTGTCCAAAATGCTACTATTTTTTTCTATGCCCTCAAATGATTATGTGCAAATGAATTTTAATATTTTTAGACACAATAGAGAAGCGACAAGCAAAAGCAGTAATGCTTCCATTGCTTCAATCGACGCCACGCTACTGTTTGATTATCGATACTAATATTGAATTTAATTTGAAAAAGTCATTCGTAGAGTATATACCATTATTAAAGCTCAAGGATATTTCCCAAAAATAAAACTTAATTATTTATCCAACTTGAAAGTGATAACGAATAATTTGATAATTTTTCATGTTAATTTCTCGTAGAGTCTACAAATGAATTATGTATAAATTTTTTTTTATAAAACAACTTCCTAATTTATTTTGTAATATATCTTCTATGACTTCCGGTTTTGAAATGTCCTCAGCAGAAAGCCGTCAAGGCGAGCTACTGAAATCACCACATAAAACCAAAAAAAAAAGCCTGACAAAAGGCATATTTATTAAAACAAAACAAATCGTATTGACCTTACTGCATCATCAATCGATTATTTATCGCACTTTATTTTTTAAAGTTCCACAGAAACCATTTTTCAAGAACTTACCTTCACCTTGCCACTGACACTCGCTGCTATGCACAGCGATTTTCCCTTCAAGATTGTAATTTTTTTTTTTTAAATAAAAACGTACTAAGAAAATAAACAATAAAAATCTAATAAAATGACGGTCGACATTGAAAAAGTTAAAACGTCTTGCATTTCAGTAGAAAAATAAGAATTATTTATGCATATTTATTTGGAGCCATAAAAAAGCGCACTTTTCGCGAATATTTCAATGCTAAGCTCTTGTTCCAAGTAAAAAAAAAATTAAAAAAAAAAAATAATCGAGTCGAATTTCGACAGGTTGCACGACCTGACTCAATACCACCGATTGAGCTTGACAATAATTACGCGATCATGATCGTTGTTATTAACTTTATGATGTAAGATGTTTTAATAAAGTGAAAGAAAACGAGGAAAACTTAACCTTCAATGTCACCATACGTACACGGAATTATGATAATTGTTAAGAGGTATGCAAGCGCCTTGTTTCTTCTTTTTTGTTTACACTTTAAGAAATACTCGTTATAACTAAGATACATAATATAAAACTATAAGTATATATTTATTATTGTTTATATTACGTCATATTATTCATAGTTTCTTTCGTATGCGAATTTTAAAATCAATATTTTTGCAATGAATTTCATGCCAACGATGATGGGACTCGATAAACGACATGAATTTTGAAATTTTTACTAAAAATGAGGAACACATCACTTGATTGGCCGGCCTTCCTAGAGTAGTTTACTTTTCAATTCGATTTTTTTCAGGCTTATCTTAATTTAAAATCAAATTTTTGATTCGATTTAATCAAAAAACACGTAGAAATGAAATTCATAAAAAAAAAACTCAATGTTAAACGTATAAAGATGTGAGGTTTTGGCAATCCACGTAATATGTCGTAACTACCTAAATTTAATTGAATATTATTGAAAAAAAAGGATTGAACTTGATTTTATTGTTATGGTATTATCGAACTAGCCATACTAATTTGGAGAAGAAGAAAACAACATTGACTAGTGGTTCGAAAACAGGAAACCAGAGAAAATTTATTAACATTTTTCGTCAAAACATTTCTTAATTGACTTTGTTACGAGTTACCTGTTTAGGGATGTCAACTGAACCATTCTTATTATCAGTGAACCACATTTACGTCGATTAAAGGAATACGTCTGTGGTATTTGAAACATATCAGACGATGATATTCCGGAAACAGATCCATTACAGAACCCCAACTGCAAATATTCTCTGTAAGGAACGATGCGCCAAATAAGGACGAAAACGCCATTCATGCCATTCATTCAATAAAAAAAATTAACACGTGTTGCTCGACCTCCAACCGAACTCATTAAAGCGAGCCCGGAACTAACAGTTGATATGCTCCTGCCACTCTAGTGGTGTGAGATCAGGGAAGATATTTGGTTGAATGTAAGGAGGAGTTTATTTCCGAAATTCTGAAGAAGGGCGACCTTCGGGATATTCTACTTACTGCCGAACCGAAAAATATGTCTACGATAATTCTCAATATGATGCTGTACAGAGCACTCTCGAAGTTTATCAGACTGGATTAGGTAATGGAGGTCTTCTATCGGCCAGAAAAATACTCTGTGGTTGGAGCACTCTGCTGAAATTGTTTCACCATTAGATCTCATGTTTATGCACTTTGACAAGGATTTCGACATAGTTAAGCAAGATCACATATACACATATATAACATATACGTACAAGCAAATCGCTCTCAATAGCGAACGTGATCCCCATATCCTTCAGATTGCCTTGCGCTATTGCATATTTCAAGAAAAAGCGCATGTACTTGAGGCACCGTTCTCTTGCGTTACTGCATGCGCAAAATTGCCCGATAAAGTGCATCGTCTGGACGTATCTTAAGATAGGCATTGAGAATGAAAGGCGAAAGAAGCAGTGGATCGGTCACGCTTCGAGGAAGCTAGGGCAAAACAACTTCAAAGTTTGGCCGACAACGTAGCACATGGAAAAGAGCAGTTGATCAGATGTGCTAGAGAAATAAAAGTCTTGCCAGAAATTAGACTAGAATACACAATGCGGTTTCTGATGGGCCGATGCTCAGTATCGCGGCATGTGGAAGATAACTGTTATTATTCTAAAGAGGTCTTAAGAAGCTATTGTTTAATTGATTGATATCAATGATAGGCCAACCTACTAAGTTGCTACAGTGTTACCTACTAGTTGGTTGATTGGGGAATATCTCACGGCAATTGTGAGATGCTTCCATTAAAATAATAATGAAATTTTCGATTTGCTGCTGGAAAATTGAAATCATGCTATAGAGAGGTTGTTGCGATTTGAATTGATGGTAACATGCGCAACCTTCTTATTCTGCTTTCCCCGCTATGAGTGATCAAATCGTGTAGAAAATGATCTTGTCGCTAATTAAGGTAAAGTGGCCGTCAGTGTGCCAGACTCCTCTTTCGGTACTAACAACCGAGTAAGTAAGTGCAATTTAGATTTTTCCCTCTGATCAACGGCTTGTTTGCACTGTAAAAATCACTCGTAAAAAAAATTAATTTTAACATATAAAACAATGAAAAATAATCATTAAAATTAATGTCTCCCAGACGAAAATACATCCGGGAAGAGTAGTTTTGAAAACACCGTAGAAGAACTTGGCATTGTTCTTGCACTTTACATTGCAAAAGCTTTTGACAGAGTTTGACATGAATGTGTCTGAACATGAATGTGTCTGAACTCACTATACGAGTAGTACTAGATGGCGTTATTTCTTCTTCCTTCCTAATAGAATCTGGAGTCCTTCAAGGTTCTGTTTTATCTCCAACTCTTTTCTTATTTTTCATCAACGACAATTCACTCTCAATCCAATCCATAATTTTGCGAATGACAGTACTTTAAGTAACACCTATGAATTTAACTCTGCTGCGGAATCAAATAAGCATTCTATTGCTTCCAATGGCATGGATTTATTCCGTTGGGTGATCTCTGACCTCGACTTAATCCTAGAATGGGGCAGGAAAAAAGAAAGTAGAGCTCTACGCCTTCAAAATGAAGGTCTGTCATCTATGCCTCAAATGTGATGTTCTAGTGTTATTTCACAATGTGAGTTTTGGTGGCGTACAACCTTGCACTTCGGATAGCTTCACACTTCTAGACTTTAACATTAACGACCACTTGAATTGAGCCCAGCACATCTTTGATGTTGCCCGCGACGCCTAGAATCTACGTCTAGGTGTTCTTCGAAAGTTCAAAATATATTTCATACAGGCATACATTAGACCACGTTTAGAGTACAACTCGCATGTTTGAGCTGGAGCCTACCAAAACACACCTCGCCTTGCTCGACTGTATTCAAAAACATGTATTCCGACTTATTGGAGACGAGACCATTTTCTATTGATTCTCTCGATCATCGCAGAAATGTCGGAGTACCCAGCATTTTTACTATCGATACTTCCATGGTAATTGTAGTACGGAACTAAGCGCATTCATTCGTCCACTCTATACTTTTCCCCAGGATACCCGCCAAGCTAAACGCGCAAACGAGTACACCGTCAAACCCTAACCTTCTCGAACAGTGGCAATGTAGGCATTCATTCATTTCCCAACGAGTGCAGCCTCCAGTACTTCAAAGCAATGATTGTCTCTCTCCATTTAAGTTAGTCTGTTTTTAATAACTTACTGACATAACTAATGACATAGGGTGAGCCCTTAAGTTATATTTGGTGTCTTAAAATAAATCCCCTCTTTCTAAATATAATTTATTTTTCTATATTATAAATTTGATGCCAAATCAAAATGAAATATGAATCGTACATTTTGCATGGGTGTATTAAACTTCAACCAAAATGAACTTTTTTTTTTCAAAATTAGTCGCGAAAGATTTATTTTCCGTTTGGTGCCAAATTTAAAACATTCAAAATGAGAATATGTGATCGTCCATGGAAAAAAAGGGGCCTTATATGGGCAAGGAAATTTTCGCTTGCTCTCATAACGAAAAAAAATCCTGTTTTTGGCCGTATCTCAAAAATTACTTGGCAGATCGACTCTGATCTGGTCGATCCTTGACAAAATTACGTAGATATGTCACAACCCTATGTTTGTTAAGGTTGATTTTTTGCTATTTTTTGCCGTCATATTTTATAAAAAACAGAGCAATACTTTTTTTTTTAACAACCCTTAATCATAACGATAAAAGTACAAAAACAAAATAAATTTTTATTGCATAAGTAAAATCTACGCAAAAATTCTAAGAGATAGGGTCATCTGTATAGATGTCAAATAGAGTTTTGCATCGTAGAATTGAATATTCCAAACTTTAAACTGCAATATCTCAAAATAAGGAAACTTTCAAAACACTCCGCTATCAAATTTGCATTTTGTGTTTTAGATACTTTTGCTTATCTGCCGTCGATATATTATGATTGCTTAAGTGTTTTTAACGCTAAGAAATAATGCTCGCACAGAGTCGCCAAGGGTACAGAAATATTTGCTATCGCTCAAAAATCTCGATCCAGAGTGACCGTCTGTTTGTCCGTCTCTCTGCAACATAACTTTCGGACGCTTTGAGCTATCGTGCTGAAATTTGTTTTATGCCATTTTTAGTAAAAAAGAAAGTTTAAGCACGTAAACGGGCTACATTCACCACCCGTAACAAATTTCCTATAACAATTTCATGAAATTGCAGAATTTTAAGAAATTAATTTTTTTTCTGAAAATGTATAAACTTACGACTTGAAAATTAGATCAAAGTATAATAAATATGAAAATATTGCTGTGATCCCCTAAATCCTCCTAACCCCTCCCATACAAATGCATAATTTTGAAAAATGCATTTCTTCGATTTTCATTGAAACTAGCAAAGCTAAAACGAGGAGTTTTTACCAGAATTAGTTTTATTATAATTGGAAAATATTTTGAAAAAATTATCAACTTCAGCTCCCCTCCCATACGAATTTCAATGAAATTATTATTCTTCGAAACTGTGAAAGCTATCGGCTGGAAAGTTTATGCAAAATATAAAATTGCAAATATTATTAACGTCGAAAAATTTTGTTTTGATCCTAACTCTCCTTCTACCACCTCCCATACAAATGTTTAATTTTGTTATATGCATTATATCGATTTTCATTAGAACTAAAGAAACTTGAAATTTTGCCCAGAATCCCTTAATAATAGCAAAAAGTGCTAGAAAATGTATCAACTCCGAAAGTCTCTCTCATCCAAATTTCAATATTAGAAATTCAAGAAAAGCATTTCTCCTTCGAACATATAAAGGCTATCGAATTTACAATTCTACTTCCTCCGTCACCTCTCATACAAATGCCCCAATTTCAGAAAACTAATTTCCAATTTCCTTAAAAATTATGAAAGCTACAAATGTTTTAATTTAAAAAAAAAAAAAACAGGAACTATTTTCCGAAAAACCTGATATTAAAAACAAAATGTGACCACTCATATTCTTCTTCTTGAATAACATTTATTGTTATTGTGAAAGAATTGTTAGCCATTCGTAGTTCGCGCAACAATCTGTCTATGAATTTTCTCTTTCGCAGATTGAGCTTTCCCAGATATAACCACCCAAGTAGTGTGCTATAATTATACGTCGACTAAGATTTGAACTCACGACCTCACAGCCCTATTGGTCTACAATGCGAAGGTCGTGAGTTCAAATCCCAGGCTACATCCAGGTTGCCTGCGCATATGATGAGTCGATATATCCCTTCCCGATAACTGAACCCCTAGTGCCTGCTTTTTTTTTCATTTCTATAATTATTTTTGCGCTCTTTTTACTAGGTGGCTATTTCACTTTGTCTGCACCAAATGTAAAATTTTCTATACCTTTTGCAAAATTAATTTTGTTTTTTATGTGCCTATATGTCATTCACGTGGATCGTAGTGTTGTGTAGTGCATTTTAAAATCCATCACGTGAACACTTCAGTGTAGTTTGTCGTATTGGATTTTTTACTTCGACAAAAACACTAAAGTTTGAGGAATCCTGTTGTTTACAATAAACATGAGCAAATGTCGTCAAAATATCAGTTTTTCATAAAAAAAATTTTTGATAAAACGAAGTTTGAGGAGTTATGTTTCATATTCGAAACTTTATAGAAACTGCTTTAAATGGTTACGTCACTTTTGAACACCTTTTGTTGCAAAATTTAATTACAATATTAATTATAGTCAGTTATCCTTCAACTGTTAATTTCAATTGCATTACACTAAATTACGAAACCAGGTGAACATTCATTTAACAGCCGGATCTTAAAATCGACTACACTATAGTACGCTCCACGTGAATGAGACACAAATAAATTGAATTCCTTTAATTTGTTTTATACCTAATTCAGAAGTATCTATATAATAAGCAAAAATGGTGCATATATTTGAAGTCACGTGACTCACATTAAGTAGATTACTAAGTTTTTCCAAGATAATTTCGTGGGTATCGGTGGTTCACCTGCCACACGGGCGGACCCAGGTTCGATTCGCGACCGGAATTTTTTTTTGAATATTTTTTTTTATGATTTGACTAAAGCAAAAATATCGTAACTTCAAATAATTCTTATTCCATGCATGAGTTCAAAATAAAATCGGTTTTTTTTGTTCGAAATTAACGACTTGATGCCTAAAAGTGAATCCTCTAATTAAAGTAGATCCAAAAATTATGGCTAAATTTTGGCGAGACAAGTTCATCAGCATCGTTGGTTCAGAGATAGAATGCCCGCCTGACATGTGTTCAGCCCGGGCTCGATTTTCGGCCGATGCAACTTTTTTTTTAAATATTTTTTATCATATCGCAAATTTGAATTTTTTCTAAAATATTGGTGTACAGCTCTATATCGCCATGTAATGAAGATTTTTAAGCTACTTATAAATAAACCCAATGGGAAATTCATCACAAAGAATTTCGTAGATAAGAAAACCCTCATTTAAACACATCGAATTTTTTCATTACATTACGCGGATTTTAAAATCTGGACTTGGCTACTCAAAGGTGGTTGAATATTTAAAAAGGAGAAACTATTTTTAATTATTTATTTTTTGACTTATTCAGCAATAAAATAAAATTAATAAAATACCCGTGCGACGCACGCGCTGATATGCTTGTGTAAAAATGTAGAAAATCTTCGTGTTCTAATCTGTAAAGAGCTGGAATTCGTATTCATCAATTTTTGCATATGGTAAATTTCAATAAATTTGTTTTTGAAACTTGTCTGCTGGTTTACTATGTAAGCAATTTTTCGAGCACCTCTAAATTTCACTTTTTCCAATCACATACTTAGTTTTAAGCATGTGTCTACATTAGACATACCTATATGGGTCTACCTAGAAGTAATCTTTTTTTAACCAAATTCAAATGTCAAAATTGATTTCTAAGTCTCTAATTGAAAAATTCCATTAAAGAAAAAAACGCAATGGTCATAATATGGTTTTTCTATCGGTTAATTTTTATGATTTAATTGACCCAGTGAAAAAAAAATAAACTGTTTCGAACAACTATAAAAACAATTCGTTTTTTATTTCTGTTAATTTTCCTATGATGCATGTAGTTGAATTCACTTTTCCCACTTTTACTCATTCATCAAAATTCGACGGCCAAAAAGTCAAACCGATAGAGGCAACCGAACATGAGCTGCGTACACATCTTACAAAACTTTCTTCGTTTCATGAATTTTCTTATTAAATCTAAAAACTATTCGCTCTCATTTGTTTTTTTGAAGTTGTTATGTTGGAATAGTATTGTTATGAGAGAGTTGTTTTGAGGGGAATAACGGAGGGACTTAAGATTGGGCCTCTATTCACGCATTGCTTTAAGCTACGACCTCTGTCTGTTACACGCAGAAGTCTGAAATTGGTAACCTTGTCTTTGACCTGGTTACTTAGTTAGTTGTGTTTTTGTTTTGTTTTGTTTTGTTTTGTTTCATTAGATTTCTTACTGTCTAGTTTTTGACCGAAAGAGAGTCGGAATGGGCTTAGGTTAATTTTTTTTTTCGTTGCTGATTAGTTCAGGCTACCTACCACAGTTCGGTATTTGGTTTTTGTTTTCTTTTGGAAATCTTTTAATTGTTTCACCTTTTTTTTATTATTATTGCTCTATATTTAATTAGCTGTTTGCTTGTCCACGACAAATTTCTCATGAATTTTTAAAATTTATGCTAATTTATTGACTCTTTGGAGATTGTAGATCGAATGGAGTAGATTAATTCGAAAATAGCCCGATAAAATTTGTCTAATTAACATTTGGAAGTGTGAAGACAACTTGAAATGCAGCGAAAGTATTTTTAATGTTGAGGAAAATATTTACTCATATATTAGTAGGGGAAACCGGTGCAAAACGGGGTACTGAGGTGGAATGAAGTTCGACGTTTTTCGGTGTCAATGATGTGCTGGCATCGAGCGGTAATAATTAGAACTACATCATCTTTTTACTGCTCAACTGCGTCAGCCATGTTAATCTAGTTTTCTTGACCATTTGTTTGTGAAGTTCTCGTTCTGAGGCCTTTTGCTGCTGTATTGAAACTCTTGATGGTTTTGTAACCACGGTAAGGTATACATACTTGTTTATATTACAACTAGAGTTAGTACATGCTTGAAGTATGTTTTATTGTATTTAGTTTCGTGCAGTTAAGTTAAGTGGCCTTACATCCCTAACCTGAATCGTGTCCCTGGGGTAAAATGGGGAAGTATTGATTATGAATGTTTATATTCTGTGAATTTTACTCAAAATCAGTTTAAGATTGGGTCCCTTGTACCATGCGCAAAAAATGGGCGAACAATTCCTGTGCTGGAATCAATAGCGAAAATAATGAGTCTGTGGTAGCGTGTAAATTTTGTAAAATGAACATAATTAGTGAAAAGTGTAGTTAAACCTTCAGTCACTTAAAACTAACCAAATATAGATCAAACTTAATTTTCTGCATTTTCACTAGTATTATAAGTTTTTATAATTGCTTGTCCTAACCACCCCATTCTGCTCCGTACCCGGACAGAACAGTGCAAATGACATTATTTTCTATTTTTGGAAACAAAAATACTTTAGAATAATTTGCAGCTCACTTAATTAACACTTTTGTTTTTGTAAACTATATTTTCAAATTAGTACTCCGTTCTGCCCCGGGTTCCCCTATGGGGTTAAGTACTGCACTAAGGCTAGAAAATTAGTATTTTAGGGAAATTGTTCAGTAGTCATGGATATGAAGACTGCCACTGCAATTTGTACTAAGCATTCGGGGTGTAGGGACGAAAACATCTATTCTATTAGACACTTTTTTTTTTCGTTGGAGTTACAAATATTTAAAGCATTCTGTCACAGGTTTGGCAGGGTAAAGCTGTTGTTTGTGATTTTTGCCCAATTGTACCATGTCACCCAGTGGGGTAAACTCAATAATCTGGTGCTTTAGATGGAGTGTATGGGTATCCGAATCAACGAAGAAAATTCCAAAAGCCGAGAAGAATACAAGAAAACAGAAATCGCTGCGAGAAATGAAAGAAAAATGAATAACATAAACATTGAAAGTTTTGTGTAGTAGTAGTAGTACAGTAGCGTTGCTGAAAAATATTTTAAATGTTTGAGAGTTACATGAAAGAAAAATAATGATGAATCGATATTTGAAATACTCATTTTAGATCAAACATCAATTAAAGTAAAATAAATTTGTATTCAAAGATAATACACGGACTAAATGAACATTAGGTAATAAAAGTACCTAAATGCTCGGGGCGAGGCCTTCCTCCATTACGGATTTACTTCACGGTTGCCTTTGGCAGCACGGATTATTTTTGTGATGACAATCATTAACGCTCCTGCGTCGGTAGCAGTTTATACCTACTTGTAAGTTTGGATCCATACTGTTGGATGCAAGACCTATCTAACATCTCAGCCTGTCTGCTGGCCAAAGCACTCGGTTGTAAATTCAACTCCAGGCCGAAAAGCGAGGAACAATTTTCAAGCTTAGCTGCCCGCAATGTGGATGTCACCATCGCTACTACGTGTACCCGGATCGAACCTCATCCATGGATGTACCAACTCACCAAAGCCATGTCGCATCAGCTTCTGATTTCACTCCTCCTTGTATCAAGCCAGATGTTTCATCATTCTGCCTATTTTCGCTTCAGATTTCGATCCCCACGGTCACTACTTTGTTCAGCATGTCTACAATGTACCACCAGTATCACCATGTACGACTAGTTCAACCAGTTCGACATAAGGTCTTCTCTTTTCTTTCAACTATGTATGACCACTAGTTGTTCAGTCCATACTACTGTTTTTTGCTTCGGATTTTGTTACCTCGGGATTTTGTTACACGCAGTGTATTTCGTTCTCCTCAGCACTACGTTCCTCAGATTTTGTTCCAGGAGTCCCTACTTTATTACTCTGTCGGTACACGCAGTGTATTTCAATTTCCCACTCATCACTTTCGTCTGCATATCTGCCATATTCTACTAATGCCATTTTCATGTACCACCTAAGCCCTCAATCTCACTCGATTTTCGTTTCCTTCAGTTCTCTAATTTGTCAACTCACTCCAGCCTGGACGGAGCCAGTTTGAGGGGAGCATTTCTTTCGCTTCAGTCCACATAGTAGTGGAGGAGTGGGTTGACAAAGTAGAGACCTGAAGGAAGCAAAAAAGGATTGAAATTGGGGGTTAATGTTGAACTGGTGGTACATGATATTGGTATTGGTGGAACATTTCGCCTCATCTTTTCGTCCCTTATCTAAGTCAGTCCCGCTCTTTGTCCGTTAACGGATCCTGCTCTATAAGGCTACATATTTATAGTCCGTTAGAGCCCGAATACCTCATTGCATACCACTGATACGACATGGTTCAGGGTCTTCGCAACATCCTCTGTATTACCAGGTTTGAGGCCTTTGGTCCGGCATTCATGGGTCGCCACTTCAATCTAAGTTCCTGCATGACTTTTATACTGATCGATCTGTTCAGGTCAATGCAAACGCAACTCTCCAAAGGCAACTTTACTCGAATCGTCGAAGCTTTCTAGATCAGTAACTACCTCCTGCGGGGATTAAGTAGTGATAAATCAAGTTTGTGTTTGTCGACCGACCCGAATGGAATTGAAATTTCAAAGACGGCCCATACACAACGAAGAAAACCGCGGATAAAAGTCAATCAAGAAAGGAGAAGAAAAGAATCGGACGCTCTACAAAATTGTGTGACAAAAGAGATTAAATGTGTGACATTTGAGATTAAATTTGTGAGATTTTTTCGAAAAATTTAACAGAGCTACAATACCCATAACAAATTTTACAGCCGTGGCATTTGTAAAATACAGATTTGATGTTTCAGTACTTGACATCTACGACATGAGTGTAAGAATGCGACAAAGTGTGACATTCTGATACGCTCTGAACACAAATGTGTGTTTGTGGAAAGCACAACTCAGCGCTACGGTGTGTATAAAAGTTACATTTTGTGACTTTGTACGTTGCGCTGACCACAATGAAGAATTATGAATTATTAAATTGGAGGAATCACTAACTCGTGAGCTTGCTGCGTATTGTTACTCATGTGTAAAACCATATTTATTTAGATTTACTCGTACTTTTCCAAAGGTGAATCCTTGTGATTTGTCAATTGTCTTAATATAGGTTAATGGGAAATCATAGGCGTTTGAAATTGGAAGGGAGCAAGACCTTTGATAGCTAGGGTGTAGCCTAGTAGGTAGCGCGTTGGTCTTCTAATGCGAAGGTCGTGAGTTCAAATCCCTTACTTACTTACGATGGCGCTACAGCCCAAATCGGACTTTGGCCTCCTGAATGCTTTGCCTCCATCCATCTCGGTTCAGTGACCGCGTCCTCCAGTTTGAAAATCTTAGCAGTGATTTGCTGTCTGCGTCAATCGAATCCTCCCAGCGCTTTCGTGGTTTTCCGACCGGTCTTTGTCCGTTGACTTTCCCTTTTAGTGTGCGTTTGGGAATTCTTCCGTCATCCATCCACTCCACATGACCAGCCCATTGTAATTTTTTAAATTTTATGAGGGTTGACACTTCTGGATTGTCGAAGATGGCATACAATTCTCTATTGTATCGTATTCTCCAGATCGAGTCTTCCCTCACAGGTCCGAGGATTCTTCTGAGGACCTTCCTTTCAAAGGCGTTAAGTCGTTTTTCGGACGCCTGAGTTAATGTCCACGTTTCGCTGCCATAGCATAGCACAGGTCTTATGATTGTTTTGTATAGCTTAAGTTTTGTTTTCCTGTGCACGCTCTTGTTTTTGATTATTGGAAGTACCGAATAATAAGTCTTGTTTGCCATCATTATCCTTCTTTTAATTTCGATGGGTTCGCTTCCATCCTTCGATAGATTTGCCCCTAGATATATGAAGTTGTCTACGTTTTCTAGGTTATAGTCTCCTACTGTAATATTTTGTCTGATTGGCGTCTTTTTCCTAGTTTGCGTCATAATTTTTGTTTTGTTTTCATTAATGCGTAGTCCAACTTCCCTTGCTACCGAGTCAAGGTTTACAAATACTTCCTTAGCACTCTCCAGAGATCTTGCAAGGATATCTATGTCGTCGGCATATGCTACGAGTTGTGTGGATTTGAAGCATAGTGTTCCCTTGGTGTCAACGGGAAGTTTCCGAACAACATATTCGAGTGTTAAGTTGAAAAGCATTGGTGCGAGGCCGTCACCTTGTTTAAGGCCGTTGTCTGTTTTAAAACTGGAAGTCAGATCGTTTTCTACTCTGACTTGTGACAAAGACTCAGTCATTGTCATTCTTGTCAGTCGAACCAGTTTCGGTGGGACTCCAAACTCCAACATGATTTTATACAGTACGCGCCTGTCGATACTGTCGTATGCTTGTTTGAAGTCAACAAATATCTGGTGCACATCAATATTATATTCCCAGCACTTTTCCAGCACCTGTTTAACTGAGAATATCTGGTCCGTGGTTGAGCGTCCAGCTCTAAATCCGCCTTGGTATTCACCAATTACTTTATCAGCATAGGGCTTAATTCTCTTTTCTAGAATTTTCGTCAAAATCTTATAAGACGTACACAACAGAGATATTCCTCGGTAGTTTTCGCAGCAGAGTTTGTCACCTTTTTTATAAATTGAACATATGATGCTCTTGCGCCAATCTTCAGGAAGTATTTCCTGCGTCCATATGTCCGCGACTAATCTATGTAGGAGATGCGCTATGCAGGTGTCGCCGGCTTTCAGAAGTTCAGCTGGGATTTGATCAGTGCCCGGCGCTTTGTTGTTTGGGTGGTTCCTTAGGGCTGTTTTTACTTCTTCGAGTGTGGGAGGACTCAAAGCGGATCCTTCATCAGCTGTTACATCAGTTATACCTGCTATTGTATCTGCTGCTGCTGTTCGTGTAGGTGATGGGCTCGGGTTAAGAAGGTGTTCAAAATATTGTGCCCATCTTAGTTTTATATCTTCCGCGTTACTTATAATGTTCCCTTCCGCATCCTTGCATAGGGTCGTTTTTGGTTTGTAACCTTCTTTCATCCTTTTGACAAGGGAATACGCGGCTCTTGTGTTGTGTAATTTAAATTGTTCGTCCATGTTTTTAATTTCGTCATTATTGTACTTCCGTTTTTTTTGTCTGCATATTTTGTTTGCAAATCGTCTAAGATCCTTGTACTTGTCTTGTTTGGCTCGTGTCGGCCGTTCCGTTAATATTTTGTAAGCTTCATTTTTTCGTTCTAAGGCATCTTGGCATTCTTTGTCGAACCAATCATTTCTTTTGCGCCGGGGTTGTTGTCCTATCACCTCCTCTGCGGCAGATGTAATGCCATCTTTGATTTTTTGCCACATTTCTTCTATTGGCATGCTGACAGTGGTATTCAGCATTGTCGCGAAGTGCCTCTCCAAGGCTAACGCATATTTCGCAAATATTTTCTCGTTTTTGAGTTTCCCTATGTCGAATTTAGGAACCGGTTGTATTTTTGAGTGTCCTCGGTTTGCGATTCGACATCGAAACTTGTTCTTCACCAAATAGTGGTCTGTGTCGCAATTAGCCCCTCGACATGTACGCACGTCGAGAATGCAGGAGGCCGTCCTTTTCTCTATTAGAACATGGTCTATTTGATTGAATGTTCTTCCGTCGGATGAAGCCCACGTTCTCTTATGAATGTCACGATGCGGGAAGCATGTCGAGCTTACAATAAGGTTTTTGCTGCTGGCGAAATCAGTCAGCCTCTGGCCGTTGTCGTTACTAATATCATGGAGACTATGCCTTCCAATTGTCCCTATGTATGCTTCTTCTTTGCCCACTTTCGCGTTAAAGTCACCTAATACTATTTTAATATCATTCGACGGAAGGGAGTCGAATGTTGATTCTAAGGTGCTGTAGAAATCGTCTTTAACTTCGTCGTCTTTGTCTTCCGTTGGGGCGTGTACATTAATAAGCCAAACATTAAAAAAACTTGTTTTGATGCGGATTGCACACAATCGTTCATTGACGGATTTGAAGTTGGTAACTTGGTGTTTAAACTTCTTGTCGACGATAAACGCAACTCCAAATTCCCGGCTTCCCGATGATTTCCCACTTTTGAAAATTGTGTGCGATCTTAAGTCATTAATCTCGTTACCTAATAATTTAGTTTCTTGGAGTGCAATTATGTTTATATTGTACTTGACTGCCTGTTCCAGAAGCTCTCTCACTGCTCCTGCTCTGTACAGGGATCGCACGTTCCAAGATCCGAAGGAATAGTCCATTTTTCGTTTGCGTGGTCGTTGCCGTTGAATCAATCCAGTCCGAGGCGTTGCTTCAGGTTTCGAAACGGGTGTGTTTTTTCCGAGGATGAGTTGTTAACACATCGCCCAACCCCCAACTTGGAGGGCCATATTATTATAGTGCTAGAATTTTTCTGTTTCATTAGCACTCGCGCCCATCAGTTCAGCAAGTCAAGTCCGGATGGACAAGACCAGGATCCGGTGGCTACCACGAGGAGGTATGATGAGCACAATTGATGTGTATATGACAGTTACAACACTGGGCGTCGCCTAATGACGCCGATCAGATGCCTACCCTGTCTATACCCATCCAACCACCGAGTTCAAATCCCGGTCGGCGCAATACATAATTCTAGCACATTGCCTGCTTGTATATACCTTGGTCACCTCAATCTTCGAAAATGAAAATATTCGTAGAAAGAGGGTTGGGCGAAGGGCTACCAACCCTTCCCCAATAAGTAATGAAAAATGTTAAGGAACCTAAATATCAGGCCAAGGTCCGATTTGGGCTGTAGCGCCATTGTATAAGTAGAAGAAGAAGACGACCTTTGATTAAGAGATTACACGATAATTCATTAGAATTCGCCAATATTGAGTAACGTTCTAGGAATTTGGATTTTTGTGCACGTGAAATCGTTATAACTCCAGTGATATAAGGCGGGATCACTTTACATTATTGTTTGGATTGAGGAAAAGCAACTTATCTCAAAATTGTAATATTCATAGTGCCCTAGTGGCAAAAAATGCCTTGTACAATGTAAAATGGAACTTCAGTTATTCATCATGCTTTGGAGAGCAAATAATGTTTTCAAGTGATTGGTGTAAAATTGTGGTGGATATGTGAAGAATATTTATTGATGTGAATTATTAATTTTGTAGAGGTCCGAATTTGGGGTTCCAATTATTGAAGTTTTTTTTATCCGAAGGATTCTTATTTTAAAGGGTTGGGATTTTTGAGGGCCTAAATGTACTGAAGAGCGTTAAAGAAATGGGCGTAGGTGCAGTTTGTATTAATTCAAAACTCTCACCCCCTTGGACAATTTATTCGCACGGGCCTGGCATGGGAGGTGCTAAAATTAGTTGGGAACTCAATTAATTCTGAATCCGATTACCCCATTTATTACTAAGACGTCATACTGTACCCTGCTGAAGTTTATTAACACCTGATAAATGTCGATTTTTGGACTTTTTGCTAATATTGTTGGCTGGTTTATTCAATTAGTTTTCGTAAAATTATATTTCATACATACGTAAAGATACGTTATCTTTTTATCGAAAGAATTTCGAAAACAAATCAAAAAAATGATGCAAACTTTCGCTTTTATGATGGCTGCAGAAAATCTGGACATTCTTTCCACCAACTTCTTGAGTTTTTCTGGTTGCAGTTGTCCCTAAGCCCTGTTTAGACATTACCACAAGTGATATTTACTAGTTGGACATAGTTTCCGCAGCTCTCTGTCCTGATCTTGGTTCAATAATTCAATGGGATTGGCGTCCGGAGATTAGGGTGGCCAATCCAAGAATTTGAGTACACCACTGCCATCTTTTGATTGTAATTAATTTTTACAAAGTTTGGACGTATATTCTAGGTCGTTATCTTGTTCGAACTCAAACCATTTGCCTATCAAATCGATGCGAGATTGCAATTTTCGGTGCAAAAAATCAAAACACAAGGTACAATAACCAATTGCATTACAAAAGGTTTTGTAAATATAAAATATACTAACTAATTTTTAGAAAAAACTCGAAAGGACGGACCTGGAATGTTACTACAGCAGCATTTTGGCTCCAATCATACTCAACAAACTGTGAAAGTTTCATTAGGATCGGTTCAGCCGTTTTTGAGTTAAATCCGGACAGATAATCTCAAAAACGTTTCTTTGTGCTTAGTTATTGTCAAATAAAGCAAAGCACTATTTTATAGCCATTTATAGACAAATAACAGACACTTCATGTAATTATATGTGCAGATGATTCCCCAAAAACTTCATTAAGGAATTTACGTTTCATTTCTAAACTTAACATTTATATTTTGTTGGCCCACCATGGGCATCTATAACTGCCTGCAAACGTCTTGGCATTGATGCGACCAATTTTTCTAACTCGTTAGGCGTTATTTAACCCCATTCCTCAATGAGCTTCTCTTTTAGCATTGTAGCACTTTTAATGTCGTGTTTTCTAATTTTTCGATCCAGAAGCTCCCAAACGTGCTCGATGGTATTCAAGCCCGGACTTTGTGGAGGTGTATTGAGCTGTCTTGGAGCAAGATATAGTAGCCAGTCCTTCACGATTTGAGCGGTGTGTTTGGGATCACTATCTTGTTGGAATATCCAGCTTTCACCAAGGTCCAACTTAACGACCGAATCCCTTAAATTGTGTTGCAAGATAGTTTTGTAGAGATGGCGATCCATGACACCATCAATGAACACCAAATTTCCTACACCTGACGCTGCGACAGCACCCAAAACCATCACATTGCCACCGCCATGTTTGACTGTAGGAATTAGGTGTTTTGGGTCCATTCTTGTGTTTTCTTTCTCCAAACTTTAGCTCTACTGCCACTTCCAAATATGTTATACATCGATTCATCAGCGAATAAAACCTTCTTCCAAAAATCAAGTCCTTTGTCTAGATGCATTTTGGCAAATTCTAAGCGAAGTTTGCGTTTTTTTCGCTTATAAGGGGTTTTTTGCGCGGTGTTCTGCTGTGATAACCATTATTATTTAATGTTCTTTGAACTGTTCTTGGATGCACCGTAGTTCCTGTTTGTTTTGCTATGTCCTCTGCCAATTTTGGGTTTTGGTTCACTTCTTTCAAAATAAAGGAGACATCTCTGCGAACCAGCTTCTTCGGTCGACTACTGCGCGGCTGATTCGCAGCAGAAAACCTGCTTTTGTAGTTGTTGAATATGGTTTGAAGTGTCGATTTACTTAAATTCAACAATTTGGCTATTTCTCCGAAAGATTTTCTTTCGTTTCGATGTTTTACCACCAATTTCCGTACTTCTAATGAGATTTCCTTGCGAGAAGCCATCGTAACAGCTGCGGCCTTATCAAAACTGCCCAAACTGTAGCCTAACGCAAAGCGCAAATGCCAGAACCTGATAAACGGTACTTTCCGTTATAAAACAGAACCGCACAGTAGCATAAATAGTGATTTACCTAGCTGTATGTAGACTTTTGTCAATGAATTTTTTTAGTTATTATTCATACATTAATTTGTAAAGTTTATATTGGAGAAAAGATTTTTTTGTTAAATATCAATTAAAACAAATTTAGAACATAACTGCATCATTACTTTTTTAATTAGTGCCATAGGGCTCGTCAAGTAGCGAAATTAGGGGTCGTATGTAGACTTTTGTCGGTCACTGTATATAGCCCTAACCAGAATAGACTTAGAGAGCATTAAGGCACCTTAAGTCTTTTTACGACTGTATAGAAATGCACGTTGACAGCCAGAATAGACTTAAGGAATCTTTCGTTGACTTTTTCAAACTTTCGTTAAAACTTATAAGCACGGTTTTGAGCGTAGAAACTTAAGCAATCTTCTGCGTTTGACATTTCTTGTTGGTTTGCGTTTCCGGATTTTTGATTTGTATTTCTCTAAAATAGAAGATCTTAAATTATTCGAAGATTTGAGCGATTTATTGGACTTGTCGGGAAAATTAAAAAAAAAATGTAGTGTTAGAAGAATAAATAGAGATCGGCAAAAAAACGGGTGTTACCGAGTGACGTTCATTCCAATGAAAACGCACGATCCCGGACAATTTTTCAAAAATTGCAGAATGAATTCGGAAAGGTTTGACTTTTTATTAAGTTTAATAAAGCCTGGAATTCAGAAGAAATCCGCTCTGCCCTTCATCATGCCAACATCGATTTCACGGCTCGAATGCCTTAGAATTAAGAAAAACATTATGTAATTATTTTAACAGTTAGAATATATACATATTTTCATTCATCCAGGCTTTATATTTAATTCAGTGCAGATATTTGTATATGTGACAGGTATTGAAATTTTATGTAGAACGTTCGGTTCAGAGTCCAGGACTCAAGTATTCAGTTTGTACTCTATAAAATGTTAAAGACATATTTTCTCTTCAGCATAGACATATTTTCTCTTCACAACAGTTTGGAAAAGATCCGCCCTGGCTTCGTCTCGTTTCTCAGCGGGGATTTCGTTTAACAGTGATATAAGAGTTTTGCACGGTAAGGCATCACTATCTTCACTATCTCGACATTGTGCTCGTTTCTTAACGGCTGCCGCCGCGTCTTCAATCACTTTCAATGTGGATCCAATGTTATTCTTTCTTTTCAGGGGTCGTTGGAACGCATTTGATGCACTCGAACTCGTAGTCTGCGGAGATTTGGGTCCTCGCGAACTTTGCTTACGGCCCTCGAGTATATCCTCATCCTCCTGCTTTATTATTGCAATATTGTTGCATCTAGTCCTGCAAATATAAGAATTATCTTTCATGTTTTTTAAATTAATTATGTAGTGTTTTTACGCTCGAAGATTCACGAAATTTTTTAAAAACATCATGCTCTCGAAATAAGGCCAATTATTATATTCTGCCCCACTCCCTGTAGACAGTGCTTTCGATTTTCGTACGAATGTTTCCCTTAAATGTTTCCATTTCTTTTTGCAGTCTTTAGCTGAATAATAAACCAAAATTATTACTTCAACTTATCAAAATAGCATAAAAACACATACTGTTTTATTTCAGCTCTTCAGCGATTTGCTTCCAAATCCTATTTTTGTAAGTTTTGCCGAAGTACTTTTTGTTTGATTTATCGTAAAGTATACTATTGGCTTGCACTTTAATAATAAGACTATCCTCGAATGAAATGTCTTCGGTCAGATCCATTTTAAGAAAAAAAAAAATATTTCGATTATCAGTCTGTCGACACAAACTTGTTGATGAGTATTTGAGAACCGATATTTATCTTTTTCAGCTGTCAAACTTCTCTTACCTTAAGGTTATTATGATTGGGTATAAGATTCGTTAAGTTTTGCCAAAAACTTCACGTACCTTAATGCATTTGACGAAAAGATCTTAACGTGCCTTAAGTCTATTCTGGTTAGTGCTTATCACTTCCTTTGAAGTTGCTCGCTTTCTATCATAATTTTTCGTTGCTCTTCGCTATAAATGTTCATCTCTTTAATATCAACAAATCTGAAAAAAAGGTTCAAAAAAAAAAAAACAA
The DNA here is from genome assembly GCA_963669355.1 of Chorisops tibialis. Classification (NCBI taxonomy): domain Eukaryota; kingdom Metazoa; phylum Arthropoda; class Insecta; order Diptera; family Stratiomyidae; genus Chorisops; species Chorisops tibialis. Next base: position 269,341,136 of record OY770263.1, read on the forward strand.
AAAGTCCCTTTTGTAAAAAAAAAAGGCCTACCGTTTATGTTACGACATTTTTTTTTAAATTCTGGAGTGAAAAAATGTATGCCGCAAGGCGACCAATCCAACCGTCAACAGCAAACCAGCTCTTTCCAATGTGTTATTTCACACATTTTCGCAACAACACACAGAGGCAAAATGAGAGCCAACGACCTCAACCGACCTAACTCAACATTGTCTGAGCTGTGTATGCTGCTGGCTAGATGTTCCCTGCTCTCCCCCTCCTTTCACCTTCATCGTCATCGCGCTTACTGCTCTGCTTATCGTCCAATCTCGGTGGTTGCGTGTTTTTTCCTTTTTCATTTCTTCCCGGCACATTCTACACCCGCCGATTGAAATTTCACGTGTTGTGCACTCCGCAACAAAACTCTCACATGTTGCTGGCCTAACGGGTGCCCCGGAAACATATGTTGCGAAGAGACTCTCCCGTGGGATTTCGCGCTCTTCGGCCTTTGCACAGTTCAATGCCATTCGCGTTGAGCAAAAGCAGCGCGGCGATTCTCTTTGACAGTGCTTTCATTTTCATGGGAAGCTTCAAGCTCAGCTGTGAGCTCTGAAAGCATGGCCTTTGGATTGGACCACGACGAAGAGCAGCAACCTTCGGATGCAGTTCGCTCTCTAGTTCACTGCACATTGCAGTTGGCATTTCTTTGCTCCACACTCACTTGTCCTTTCGTTTTGGAGGGAATGGCACGGCAAGAAAGTGGATGATGGCTGAAAGTTGTTGTTGTTCTTGTGCTGGCAGTTGAAGCTTCTTTGGACGAAGTGGAAGTGAAATTGCAGCAAGCGGTGGAGCTTGAAGACCGGGATAATGCGTTCTTTGAATTTGAAGCTGATGCGGCTGGGAGACTTGTTGCGCTTTAGATGCTGACATGATGATTGCGTGACGAAATACGTCATTTAAATGGGGACTTTTTTTCATACTGAATAATTGGTGTCTTCGCAAATGGATTGCACGCGATAGCACTATAATTTTGTAAGATTTTTCTGTTTTGTTTACTATAGTTCAATGTTAGGTTTAATTTATTGTTGTAAACACTTAATTTTCATAATTTTACATGGCTTTTAATTAAATTAATTGTTTTTCTTATTTCTTTCAGGTATGTCCGAGTTCTTTTTAAGGATATTTTAAGAGAATAAATTCGTCAATTAAAAAATATTTATTTGATATACACACACTATCGAAAATGTCAGGTGAGATTAAAGTAAAATTTGCTATAATTGAAATTTTCTGCGTAGTTTAATAGGTACACAATAACTTGGCTTATACCGTGCTGTTTAGCACTAGTTTTACGTAAATCGACTTACATAATTCTAATATGCACTGGTATAAGCACACTGAATTGCGCAAAGCTAGCACAGTGAAACCTCCACTCGCGGACACCTCCAATAAGCGGACACCTCCCATATCCGGACAAATTTCCTCTACACTCGCCTTAGGACTCGCTTTACGAGCAAAATTACCTCCGACAACCGGACCCTCCGATTGAACGGACGCGGACACCATATTTCTAGACAAGGTTAAAATGACCTCTCACAAGCGGACACAAAGCTTGTTTAGTCACAAAAATATTCATACAAAAATTTATATTGAATTGGGGATCCCCTTATTAGATGTATTTGAGCAGTCTTTGATTGTAGTGTATAGGGTGATTCCCCGTATTAGAAATAGTTCTGTTTTATATGAGAGTCGTTCTCGTGATCTAGTTGTTTCACTCTGTGTTTCTGCATAGTTCGCGAAGGTTAAAGGTTGTTTTTTATGTTGTGTTGATATCAGAATGGCTCCACGAAGAAACGTTATTTCCTTAAATGAAAAAAATGAAATAATTAATTCTGTTCGAGAATTAGCTTAAAAGGTGATTTATAGTGGTTTAGTGAAATGAATTGGAATAGAATCTTTTTTTTGAAGTTCCATATTGGGAAAACTCGGGCCGCAGAAATTGCGAAGAATCGAGATGACATTCGTCGCAAATGGATATCCGGTGTCAATTTCCAGCAAAAGAAAAGCTTTCTGAAAACGGAAGGCTCACAAATCGATCGAATTTGCTTTGATTGGTTTACCAAAGCTAGAAGCGAGCATATTCCTATCTCCGGACCACAGTTTAATTATACGTAAAACAGTTGGCAAACGGGAAAGAACTTCTCGAACTGAGCTCACCAATATGCGTGCAATCTCCACGCACATATACGAACAATCTAAGTGTAAAATATTGCTTAGTAATCAGCTGTTTAAAGTTTTGGGAGGTATAAACATGGAGCGAACCAATCAAAATCGTTCATTTGGGAGGTAAGAGTTTTTTATACGAAAATTTTTTTGATCTATGGGTAACATAGCCCGTTTTCGCACTCAGTCTTCTTTCGCTCTGCTCCGGACTAGCGATGGGAAATCTGACTCTTTCTGTTGTGTCAACCATTTCAACTCACTCATTTAATTGAGTCGATCTAAAAGAGTCTCTCAAAAGATTTCAGCCGCACGCATATGTATGTAGCACACATAAAACGAAAAACGCCCTTTAACCAAACTTTCTGTGATGCCTTGCTTTTTCTTCTTCATAGAATAACTCTATCTTAACGTGCCTTCCTTCACTCAGAACATCAACAGCCCAAAGCAATCGCTCAGCAAAAAAAAAACTTCAAATTATGTTTGTATGCGCGGCTATTCAAAAAAGCCCTGAGCTTATACGACTCTTCAAAATTGTGAGAGAAAGAGTCCTCATTGCACCGATCAATAACACATCGCATTATCACATCATCCAACCACAGCACACAATGGATTTTGACGACTCACGCACACTACTCGCACACAACGGCACAGTAGCAGTATGTGCATCATCGTGCTGTGTGGACGATAAATCGTTACCGACACAATTGATGCGATCCAACTCTTTTGTAGTGAGTCGCATCAGTCGCCTCAATGAATTGACTGACACATTTTGATTGACTCACTTATGAGTTTCCCATCTCTACTCCGGACCAATTATTAAAGCCAAGGCAAAAGAAATAGCGGACCATTTGGGATACTGTGGATTTTCTGCGTCGAACGGATGGATAAAAAAATGTCGTAAGAGGCACAATGTATCATTCAAGTGCATAACTGGTGAGGCTGGAGATGTGAATCCAGTACACGTCGACCAGTTTAGGGCGAAAATACCCTCCATGTTACTTGGGTACAAGCCCGAAGATATTTATAATGCCGATGAGAGTGGCCTCTTTTTTCGCGCTTTGCCTGATAAAACTGTCGCCCTGAAATCGGAGAAATGTATTGGAGGTAAACTGTCAAAAGAAAGGCTGACAGTTTTTTTTTGTGTTAACATGGCAGGGGAAAAAGAGATGATTTTAGTTATCGGTAAAGCAGCCCGCCCTCAATCATTCAAAAATCTTCGCATCCAAGACTTATCAGCTAATTGGAAGTCAAATAAAAAAGAGTGGATGACGCGTGACATTATGTCAGAATGGTTACAACAATTTGACCGTAAAATGAAAATTCAAAAAAGAAAGGTCCTTTTGTTTTTGGATAATGCGGCGTCTCATTCGAAAGATTTAAATTTGACAAACGTTAAAATAATTTTCTTTCCGGCTAATACTACATCAGTCTGTCAACCCTTGGATCAAGGGATAATTCAAAATTCGAAGGTACAGTACAGAGGTTTAATCCTTAAACATATCATCTCAAAAATAGATACAATGAAATCAGCATCAGAGCTCGCCAAAACTATCAATGTTCTTGAAGCTTTGTATTTCATCAGAACTTCGTGAGCCAAAGTAGATACAGCAACCATCATAAACTGTTTTAAAAAAGCAGCATTTATTCAAACAAACCAGGACCTTTTAGAATTTGAAGCCGAAGATGATCTACCGTTATCAACGTTATTCGGATCACTGAATATGTTCGTCAATCTAAAGGATCAAAATTTGGAAGAATATTTGAACATTGATAGGACGGTACAGATTGAAGAAGGCGACGATGTAATTCTATTTAAAAACCCAGTTGACACTATGGAAGAAATTGACTCCAGTAGCGAAGACATTGGACATGCAGTTCCAATAAAGTCATGTGCTGAGGCCCTCAAGGAAATAGTTCGTCTAAAGAAGTTGGTAAAAGATGACTATTTAGCTTTTCAACACATAAAATTTGCAGAAAGTCTTATAGAGAATCAGCAAATGAAATGGAAACAAACTAAACTTCTACAATCGAAAATTGATCATTTTTTCCACTCTAAGTAGATTTCTTTTCTTTTCTTTCATATACATATTATGTAAACATACAACTCAAAGAAATATATTATAAGTACATGTACAAGTTCCGTTTTAAATAATAAATGCTATGAAATAATTATTGAAATACTTTTTTATAATTATATTTTCATATAAAATTTAGCATTTTGTTCGATACCTCCAACAAGCGGACACCTCCCATAGCCGGACAAAAAGACTGTGACCATGACTGTCCGGCTATGGGAGAATAGAGAATAGAGTTTGTTGTGCGTGTGCATGGAGTATCTCTAATAAATTGGAGTTCAATTTTGACATAGCCCAACATTACCAGCTGTGTTACGTCAAACCGAAAAATTTACCGGGAAAAAATTAATGAAACTGCAATTATGAGAGAAAAAAATGCTTATTGGACTTGGGTCAAAACTATGACCAACAGGAAGCTAGTTTCTAGATCGCAACTGCTAATTTTTGCTGCTCTTGCAGGTCCTTGTGGGATTAAGCTTAGGAGATAATTCTGGCTTCAACATATCACATAGTTTGAAAAGTTAATTTTTCGGCATACGGAATTTTTCCATCCATTGCCCATTTTCGAAATTATTCAAAACATTTTCCGAAAATTCATGGTTTCTTTTTTTTTCCAAATGCTTTGTACAGGCGTTTTATAAATATTTATGGCCTTTAGAACGATAACCGAATAATTTGCAGATTTTCGATTGTAATGCTTCGTCATTAACCTGCACAAATCAAAATAAATTCATTCTCTAGAACTGAAGACCTTTTTTTTTGGACCTCAATTTAGTTCCAAACTTTCCTGTGTGCCTTTCTTTTACTTAAAAGGTAAATGTTCAAGTTTAGCAAATCACTTTTCATTTTTAAGGTGCGAGTTTTTCCAATATGTATCAGTTTTACAATTAGAAAAAGTTAAACGGACTAAACGCGATCGGATTAGTACTACGTAAGTCGAATTACGCAAAACTAGTACTATATTGCTATGGTCTAAGCGAGCTCAATATCGAATTTGCGCTTTTGAACGAAAAATCCTCAGAAGAATGCTCGGATGTGTTATTCCCGATCTGCAGAATACAAAAGATGAATTGTATACCATCTTCAACAATCAAGGAAGTGTTAGTCATGTGGAGCAAATCTTTATTCCTTCTTTTTTCCTTTGAAATTGAACAAAATGTAATTTGGAAACTTACAAAAGATTAAACAATGACTTTCGTCGTCTGTTTGTGGAGCAGATGGATGACGAAAGAATTCTCAAGCGCACACTGGAGGCAATCGACAAATATCAGTTTGAAAACTACAGAAGCGCTGGAAGAATTCTATTGACGCAAACGGCAAATCACTGCTAAGATTTTCAAACTGTTGGACCCGATCATTGGCCAGAGAAGGATGAATTCGTTGTATTGCCCGATTCGGGCTGTAGCGCTATTGAAAGTTTATAAGTATTGACTAGGATGTTGCCTAGTAGGTAGCATGTTGGTATACAATGCGAAGGAGTTCAAATCCTGGTAGATGTATAACTCTAGCACAGTGCCTGCTTGGATTTACCTTTAGATAACCTCAATCTACGAAAATGAAAAATTTGTTGATAGATGGTTGTGCATTATGCTAACAACTCTTTCGCAATCAGTAATAAAAAAGAAATGTGCTAAGGGGTCCGGAGGCCTAGATCCGATTTGGGTTGTTGTGCTATAGTAGAAGTAGAAGACGAAGGGTTAAACATGCTTTCACAATAACAAATAGCTGTTATGTAACCTGAAGGTGGAGTCTAAAGCTCAATTTGGACTGTAGTGCAAGAAGTATTTAGTATCATACACTGACTATATAAACATTTTTATGATATCTGTTTCAGTAAGTCTGGAAGTACTTATGTACAACGGTAGTCCCGACCCGAAAAATTTGGAAAAAAAATTATCTTTTACCTCGATACACTTTTCTCAGCGATGTTCAGTAGCTTCGATACCCGGTTATATAGTTAGAATCATTGAGCTACTCAAAATAGCATCAGCTGCAGACTCCACCTTTTCATTGTTGGCAAATATCTTACCATCGAGCCATTTTTCCAAGTTTGAAAATAGAAAGTGTTCCGAGGTGGCAAATCTGGGGAATAGGGTGCGTGAGGAAGCAATTCGAACCTTAACTAATGGATCTTGGCCATTGCGATACGGATGTGTGAACTGGTGGAGTGTCTTGATGAAAAAAAAATTCTTTCCCGCCGAATGCGGCCGTTTTTTCAAGATTTCATCACTCAAACACTGCAATAAGTTCGAATAATACTCGCTGATGATTGTTTTCCCTTTAAAGTTGATCAATGAAAATTAGTCCACAAGCATACCAAAAAAACTGACGCCATGACCTTGATGGAACTGTCTTCGACTCTTTCGAGTCGTTTCATCCCTTTCAGTCCACTAAAACGACTGTTGTTCCGGTTGGACTCGACGCAAAAACTCGGCTTTATAGCTATGAAACTTCGCCAGCACTTGATTTAACCATCCTCGGGACGCTAATTTTTAATTATTTACAATAGTCGACAGGTTATAATATACCACTGATCATAAAAAATACAAATTATTAGAATTAATGAATAATTACAATAATTAAAAAATAATGGAAAGAATAACAATAATATAATAGAGAAAAATAAAAAAATATTTACAAACAAATAAAGCATGAACAATAGAAAACAAGAATCAATAAAATGCTACATTATTTATGACACAAAACCGTAAGGAAAAGCGAAGAAAACGCCTTTGAACACCTTCAATACGATTAATATCGACAGCATAATGAGGACACCAAACAGGGGATGCATACTCTAAAATAGGTAAATAGGAGACAAAAAGGGATTAAGTACGTAAGGGTCACTGAAATCATGAGTATAACTACGTGCCCAGTCAAGCATTTTATTAGCCTTACTCACTATAGTGTCATAGTGTAAGGTGAAGCTCAGCTTACAATCAAAGATAACACCAAGATCACAAATATGATCAACTCGGCTCACGCCAGTATTATTTAAAATGTATGAGGTTAAAATAGGTGTAAAAAAGGTAAGTTAGTGTTCGGTAAAACAAAGGAAAGGTCATTTACAAATAAAATAAAAAGTAGTGGCCCAAGATGACTTCCTTGTGGCACACCAGACGTAGACATGACATCATGGGAAAAACAAGATCTAAAAATAACCGATTGAGTTCTATTTGACAAATATGAGCAAAGCCAGCGAAGTAGTATAGGAGGAAATCCTAATTTATTTAATTTCAGAAGTAGAATTTCATGAGACATATTGTTCCATTATGAGTAATCGCGTCATCAATCTCGCGCACAGCTTTCTTAAATCCAAATTTTCAGTCAATAGGCGATGTATAGGACTTTTTGAAATGCCTACTAAGTCTGCTTGCACACTTTCAGTCGTCGGCCATTTAATAACATTTTGTGGATTTTTTTCACCATTTCTGGTGGTGGTGATCGTCTTGACATCTTGTGCGGCCTCGTTTAAACTCTGATATCCAATATTTTACTGTTGGTAACAAAGGAGCAGACTCCTGAAAGTATTATCTTGCTCCGCTTTGATATTCGTTGGACTGAGGCCTTTTAAATAAAAGAATAATAATAACCAACTTTTCCATGTTTGCAAATTCGTTGAGAGCGATCACTATTGATGACTGCCAAACAATTACTAAACAACAAAGTGTCACAAAACTTAAGCCTTATAAAGTTGGCACTTTCTATCATAGTCATTCATTTCGAACAGAAACCGCCATCTACACGTCAGGCCGGGTACTTTTGAGTCTACCCAATTATGGGACCTAGAAGTGATGACATACTTCCAAGAAAAGGAAGGAACATAATAAACTATAAGATACAACCTCGAACCTTAGGTTAGGTTTGTTGAGGGATTAGACACCAATATACGTAAGCCACCAATGGGCACATCCATATTTGAACCATGAGGACTACATATTTATCATTTAGCCTGCCTGCTCTACCGGTGAAACTAATGAGCTGCAAGAGCCCTAGAACAAAAAATAAACAACGAAAAGCGACAAGGATATAAAATGCATATAATTATAGAACGCAGTGTAACTAAGACGATGGTTGAAAAATTAATTTACAAAACCGGTTATATTATATTTTATGTCTTTGTCGATTTTCGTTCTTATTTTGTGTTCTAGGGCTCTTAGACTATTACCAAACTACAGCAATGGGCTGGTCATGTAGAGCGAGTGGAAAACAGAGTTTACAAACGCATCTGGAAGGATAAAGCGTTTACAGTGCATTTGTAAAGCCATAGATCGCTTGAATCAATTCAAAGCTGGAAGACTCGTTTCTACGTTTGCTTAATGCGTCTTGACGTTGTGGATCGGACGTCATCCAGTAGAGCCATTGCACTACTTTGTGCTTACGCAAGCTCTTTTAGGCAGCATATGTGGAAATAGAAAAGTGTTTAATTAAATAATGCCCAATATTAGGCGAATAGTTCGGGTGTAGGCTATTGAGTAGCGTGCTGGTCTACAATGCGAAGGTCGGGAGTTCAAATGCCGGCCAACGTATAATTTCAGCACGCTATTTGCGTGGGTATATCTTGACCACATCAATCTGCGAATGTGAAAATTCGTAGATAGAGGGATGTATTAAAGTAAAGACAATTCTGTCACCGAAAGAATTAAATAACAACACATATTTCGTTGTTGGCTCATTAAGGCCATAATTTGTTCTATGAGCAAACTGAAATAGGAGACACATACTATCAATCTCTCCGCGACCCGCAATTTAAAAAAAAAAACGAAGGAAGTTCAGGAGACTTATTACGATGTCTTTCACAATCATGATGCAAAGTAAGTTTCTACGGATGGAGAGAGCTTGTAACCCATTTAGAGAACATCTATCATTACAACTAGGCAATCCAGAAGCAAAATTAAATCTGCGTAACGCAAATCCGGTAAAGCTTCGTTGGATGCGTTCTAGGCGAGCAACGTGAATGTTATGTGATGGGCTCCAGATGATACAGCAATATTCAAGGATCGGTCGTACCAGAGGGAAAAAGAACGATAACAGTGTGTAGGGGTCATGAGTTTCTTTTTATGAAACCCTGCAGGGTGTTGTAATGTATTCAATATCGAGCTTAAAAGATAAGTTACCATCAATGATAATACCAAGGTATTTGATTTCATCCGCTTTTAAGGAGGCTATGTTATTCATATTAGGCTCGAAGATTATGGGGTTAGCACTTCATCGAGAATATCTGGTCTGTTGTAGAGCGTCCGATTTTGAATCCACCTTGGTATTTGCCAATTATTTTATTAGTATAGGGCTTAACACAACGTTCAATTATTGTTGCCAGTATTTTATGGGACATACACATGAATGATATTCCTCTGTAATTCTCACAGCAGAGTTTGTCTCCTTTCTTGTAAATTGGACATATGATGCTTTTTCGCCAATTGGCGGGTATGTTTTCCTCTGTCTCCAAATTTCGCATATCATCTTGTGTAGTAATTCAGCGACACAGTTTCCACCGTTTCTCAGAAGTTCAACTGGTATTTTGTCAAATCTAGGCGATTTGTTTAGTTTTTGGTCACATACGGCTGCTTTGATTTCGGCAAGCGTGGATAGTGTCGATGATGATTTTTCTTCGTCTGTTGAAACCTCAATTGAGATGTTGTTTGTCGTAATCGGTGCTAATGGAGAGGGATTGCGAAGATATTCGAAGAAGGAAGCTCATCTTCCTTTGATTGTTGGCTTCTGCGTTTTTGCAGATACTGGTTTTTAGCTTATATCCCATTTTTAGGTCTTTTTTTTGCGTATGCGTCCCGCGTTTTATTTTGTCTCATATTGTCGTTTATTTTTTGTATCTTGTCATTATGGTACTTCCTTTGTTTTCGCCTTGAGGTCTTTTTTGAATATCGCCTAAGCTCGTCATATCTATCCTTTTTGGTTACACACCACTCCGAGTTTATGCCAGTTTTCTATAGTACTAATTGTAGTGAAAATTTTCAATTCATCTGCGTATAACAGGTATTTCGAACATTTTAATATCGAAGAAACATCTGTGATGAATGACCTGTTCGTCACTGGGAATAGACCCGAACTGTGGGCAACTCACTCGAAGTGGCTTAACCGCGGCGGAATTTATCGGTCAAAAACTGTTTTTTTTTGGGATGACCGCGGAAAGGATTGGCAGAACGTGTGGTCATCGTGCAGATGAGGAGTTTTTCCGTTTTGAGTAGAGCGCGAGTGTAAACTAGCGAAAAAAGTTGTACATAAAAAAAAATAAAAAAATATCAACAATTAATAAAAAGAAGATAAGTAAAGTGTAGGCCCGCAAGAGACGTCATCATCATCAATGGCGCGACAGCCCAAGTCGGACCCTGGCCTCCTGAAGTCGTCGCCTCCAATCGTCTCGATCCAAAGACCGCGTCCTCCAGCTGCTAGTTTTTAAAAAGGCTTTGCTGTCTTCATCAACCGAGTCTTCCCATCGCTTGCGTGGTTTGCCTACTGGCCGGTTACCACTCGCTTTGCCTTTAAGAGCACGTTTGGGGATTCTTCTGTCTTCCATTCGCTCTACATGGCCAGCCCACTGCAGTTTACGTAGCTTGATGAACGTTGAAGCTTCTGGCTCGTCGTAGAGTTGATACAACTCATGGTTGTATCTTATTCGCCATTCCGTTCCTTCCTTCAGGTCCCAAAATTCTTCGGAGGACCTTTCTTTCGAATGCGTTAACTGCTTTTTCGGAAGTTCGCGTTAATGTCCACGTCTCGCTGCCATAACAGAGCACAGGTCGTATAATAGTTTTATAAATCCGCAGCTTATTGTTCCTGTGCACTTTCTTGGATTTCATTATTGGAAGTACCGAATAATACGTCTTATTTGCAAGTATTATCCGTCGTTTGATTTCGTCTGTTTCATTACCGTCCTTTGCTAGATTAGCCCCAAGATATACGAAGTTGTCCACACTCTCCAAATTATATTCCCCAATTGTTATGTTTTGTCTGATTGGCGTTCTCCTTCTTGTTTGCGTCATTACTTTTGTTTTGCTTTCATTAATGCGCAACCCGACTTCTTTTGCGGCGGAGTCAAGACTGACAAATACCTCCTTAGCACTAGGGAAGGATCTTGCTAGAATGTTAATGTCGTCAGCGTATGCTACTTGAGTAGTGTCCCGTTGGTGTCGACTAGGAATTTTCGGACGACATACTCTAGTGCCAAGTTGAAAAGCATAGGGGCTAGACCATCTCCCTGCTTTAAACCACATTCAGTTCGAAAGCTGGTTGTGGAATCGGTTTGTATTCTCACTTGGGATTCAGTGTTCGTCATTGTAAGTCTTGTTAGCCGGACTAATTTTGGAGGAATTCCAAAGTCAAGCATGATTTGGTACAGTACGCTCCTGTCGATACTGTCGTATGCTTGTTTAAAATCTACGAATATTTGGTGCACGTCTGTGTTATATTCCCAGCATTTCTCAAGTACCTGTTTCACCGAGAATATCTGGTCTGTTGTAGATCGTCCGGTTCTGAATCCGCCTTGGTATTCGCCAATTATTTGATTAGTATAGGGCTTAAGACGACGTTCAATAATTTTTGTCAGTATTTTATAGGACGTACACAACAACAATTGTAAATTGGACATATAATGCTTTTTCCCCAGTCGTCGGGTATGATTTCCTCTGTCCAAATTTTGCATATCATGTTGTGCAGTATTTCAGCGACACAGTTTCCACCGTTCTTCAGTTGTTCAACTGGTATTTTTACATAGGGCTATCGATGATGGTTCATCTTCGTCAGTTGAGGCTTCAATTGAAATGTTGTCTGTCGTTATTGGTGCTACTGGGATGGGATTCAAAAGATGTTCAAAGTAGGAAGCCCATCTCCTTTTGATTTCTTGTGCGTCGCTGATGATGTTGCCCTCCACGTATTTGCAGAGACTGGTTTTTGGCTTATATCCCTTTTTTAAGTCTTTTACTATTGCGTATGCGTCCCGCGTTTTATTTTTTCTCATGTCGTCGTCCATTTTTTGTATTTTGTCATTATGGTACTTCCTTTGTTTTCGTCTGCAGGTCTTTTTCGCATATCGCCTAAGCTCGTCATACCTTTCTTTTTTGGCTCGTGTTGGTCGTTCAGTAAAAATTTTGTAAGCTTCGTTCTTTCTATCTATTGCGTCGCGACATTCTTGGTCGAACCAATCATTATTTTTTCGCTGTGCTAGATACCCTAATACCTCTTCCGCGGAGGATTTGATGCCGTCTCGTATTTTCATCCACGCATTCTCCACTGGCATATTTTGGATTTCTTCATATATTGGTGTCAGGTGCTTATTACATGCTAACATGTAAGCCTGCGCCACCGTTTCGTCGTTAAGCTTGTCGACATTGAATTTTCGAGCTCTACCGTTTTCGAATATCCACGACAAGCTATTTTGCATCGATACTTAGCTCTGACTAGATAGTGATCAGAGTCACAATTCGTACCGCGGAGAGTTCGTACATCAAGTATGCTGGAAGCAGCCCTTTTCTCAATTAGAACGTGGTCTATTTGGTTGAAGGTGTGACCATCTGGTTCACGTTCGTTTGTGAATATCGCGATGTGGGAAGCACGTAGAGCTTACTATGATATTTTTGCTGCTTGCGAAATCAAAAAGACGTTGGCCATTGTCGTTGGTTATGTCATGGAGACTCTCCCCTCCTGTTGTTCCTCTATGAGCCTCCTCCTTTCCGACTTTTACATTAAAATCCCCTAAGACAATTTTTAGGTCATTCGAGGGCAGTGAATCATAGGTTGTCTCTAGGGTGCCATAAAATTCGTCTTTAGTTATATCGTCTTTGTCTTCTGTTGGTGCGTGAACGTTGATCAACCAAGTGTTGAAAAATTTAGTCTTATTCGGATTGCACACAATCTTTCACTTACTGGTCTGAAGCTCGTGACCTGCTGTTTAAATTTTTTGTCAACGACAAAAGCGACTCCAAACTCTCTACTTCCCGACAATTTTCTACTTGAATAGATTGTGTGCGATCTCATGTCCATAATTTCGCTACCGAGCCATTTCGTTTCTTGGATGGCAGTTATGTTGATGTTGTGTCTTGCCACTTCTTCGAGGAGCTCTTTCAGAGCTCCTGTCCTAAATAAGGATCGAACATTCCAAGATCCAATAGAGTAGTCCATTTTCCGTTTGCGGGGTCGTTGCCGTTGAGTCCATCCTTCTTTCCGAGGCTGTTCTCAGGTTTCGGGACAGTGTTTTTTTTTCGGTGATGCGTTGTCGGCGCTTCGCCTAACCTCCGACCTGGAGGACCGGTCCTACTTATTTACTACACCCTAGTAGAAAAAGGGTGGGAGTTTTGAGCTAAATATGACATGCTGGTGTTCTCACAGCTATGTTGCAAGTCCAACTATGGCATACTTTTTGCCTACTTCCTGAGACGCACTGGTGTTACTGACCATTCAGGTTAACTCCATGTTCCCTCCTCCTTTCTCAAACCGGGCTTGGGACCGTCTATGGCGGAGTTCCGCAAAAGACGTAATAATATTAAAAAAAAACTAGTATATTGAAAAAAAGTGAAGATTGTAGTTCGTAGGCGACCAGACAGCGGCGATTGGAGTAGGGTTTTTTTTTTATTATTATTAACTTCGTTATTCTTCTTTTTTCTTTATTTAATTATCCCTTCAATACGTTGTAGGTAGGATGAAGTAGAGCTCCGTAAGGCGCTGTGGGAGTCCGCCATAGGCTGGTGTCGTTCCCGGTGTGCCTTCGCCGCTCGTTGCAAGGAAACCCTGCTTCTCAGGACTTTTTTTGTAATGATCTTATTTGATTCGGCGTAAGACGTACCAGTAGGTAGCGTGAACTCTCCGTTCTCCCCTTTTCGTTAATTTTTTTTTCTTTTCACACAGCTCAACCAGGATGGTGTCTTCCCCGGACCAAATCCTTTCCCCACGCCCTCAGCCCTGACTTGCCGGCAACCATGCTATGAGGTCCGGAGCAAGCTCATCATCTGCTAGCGGTATGGAGTGCTCCATTTCGTTACACATCATTTATAAAAAGGAGTAACAGGAGTGGCCCTAAATGACTTCCTTGGGGAACACCGGAGACAATATCAAAAGTGGACGAGTTAAAATTAGCTATTCTTACAAACTGCTTTCTATTTATTAGATACTCGAAAGTAGATATCCGCAAATGCAAATTTGAAAATAACCCAAGAGCTTGTAATTTTAGTACAAGTAGCTTATGGTGAACTCTGTCGAAGGCCTTTTGGAAGTCAGTGTAAAGTACATCAACCTGAAGTCCATTTTCAATGGCATCATTGCAAAATTTGGCAAAGAGCACTAAGTTTGAAGCAATTGAAAATTTCATAATTTTACACTCGTAATCGGTCGAATTTCGACCACAAGCGTTACTATTTCTATTAAATATCTGGAATTTAGTCTCTCATAGAAGCAGCCTGACCAGATTATTAATATATGGTTGTCTGCCAGGAAGAGTGAATATCTTTACTTAGGCAAGATAATTTTTTGCCAGGCAGTTATCTATATCAACCTACGCATATTAGTTAGAAAGGAGAGGTCTATGTACTACAATGGCTCGAGAGGTTTTATCTCTTATCTTATAACAGATTACACTCTCAACCCGGAGCTAAGTTTGTTGGAATTATTGTTATTTCTTTATGACAATAAGACCTACATATCATATCTGCTTCAAAATTAGGGCCTATTGATTTCTTTTTTTGATCTTTTCACTGGAGTAAATGTTGATATAAATCAAATACGATATTTTTCAAACATTAATTCATTCCTAAAAAATTAGTGTCACTTCTTACTGGATCGATCCACTTTAAGGGAAACTCGCTTTGAAAAATTTCAATCTTAAGATCATATCTGTATCTACTTGCATTTCAATAAGCAACATATCAAACACGTGTGACCATATTAATTAATATTCCATAATTTGGAACTACACAACAAAAAACTCTTAAATACACAAAAGAAATCCAAATAAGACCTTCGAAAAGAAATGCGACTTTAGAAATTGGTTCAAAGTCAAAGCGATCGAGGCCCTTCATTGGGTCTCACTATCTCTTGTACTGTCCCATCACTTGTACAAAAATTTGATATCACTTCAAAACTAACCCACATACAAACGTATGCCTTATACTAACGATTAGCGAAGACGCAACTCTTTTTTTTTTTTTCTTCTTTTTTTGATTATGCAGCAGCAACGTGCTCGCACAGTCGGCCTCTTCGAGGTCAAAACTTTTGTGGACCCCAAGGCAATCACCTTGGCCTCATTCCGTTCGATTTTTTTTTTTGGGCATGTTAGAGACGAATAAATAGCGAAGATGAACGAAAAACAGAACGGTGATAAAAAAATTCGAAAACCGCATTTTGATTTTAAACGATTCGTATGACAATCCGAGTATACTACGAAATTCTCATAATTTATGCTTATCAAAAGGTTGTATTCAGGCTGTCAAATTAAGCAAGTGTTTGCAATTTGGCTCTTTGTTATTTTTGACAATCCAAAATGGCAATTGTCATTTGATTTGGAATTTTCGATTAGAAAATATTCTAATGTGTTGATAAGGTCAGTCACTCGAATTTTTTCGAATAATGCGTCAAAAAAGAAAAGTGAAAGCTCGTTAAGAATGGACGAGAAAAGTTGAATGGCCCAATGGTGTTTTGTGTATTTTTCTTTTTTTTTTTACACAGGTGCCGGTGGTCTTTCATCCTCCCGCACTTTTTTTCAATTTATTTTTAGATTGGCTCGAGTCAATCGGGTTCAATTTGGATAAGAAAAAAAAAAGTTCGAGAAAAGATTTAGCATTTACGCATAAAGATGATAATATGGGTCTCTAGATGATTTGGGTGGGCGGGCGATATGAACGAACACTTTTTGAACATTTGATAATTGTTTGGACAAAGTAGCCATCGGTCAGTCACCCGCATAATTTTGCTTATCTGGTCGGTTAGGCGTATTTATTCGTTCATTACCTTCTCGATGAAATCTATTAATATAATTATTCTTAGCTGTAATGGAATTTGCTGAGAAGAAACTTATTTAAAAAAAAAAAAGAAAATAGATTCGATTATAATGTTCAAAAAGGAACGTGCAAATTTTGAATTTTCGTGTTTTATTGTATTATTTCGTAAGAACTATTTTGCTATCAGATAAGTGAAGAGCAAAGAAACCATTACGTAAGCTTAGCATAGATTTTTCAAGACTTTTTGCCTTATCACGTTGTAAATTTGAAGGTCTCGTTTTCAAGGTAGTTGAATAAAAAGATTAGAATTCGCTTTGTTCGCACATAACAGCTTTGAATGATAGTTTGACTAGGGTTTATTTTTTGAAGTACAATATTAAGTTTTTATTTTAAATGTTTTTTGTTTTTTTTTATTTGTTTAAATTGAATTCTCGAGGAAACCAATTACGAGAAGACTTAAATCAAGATAACTTTTCGATCTGGCTAATTATTAAGTTCGATTCGAAACCTATCAGTCGTTTAAGTATTAATGCCGATATATTGCATGCACAGAATAACTGAACAGAAAGAGACAAATATTTTAGTTATCTCGACTTAAGAAAAAAAAAAAAAACGCGCAATTAAATGCAATTAAAAGATTTATTAATGAAAATAAAATAAATAGGTTTTTTCCATATTTGCAAATGAAGATCAAATGCCTAAAAACCATTTTCCAAAAAAATCTCACTGCAATTTGGTGAATTGTCAAGTTATTTTCAATTTTTTTTTCTTTCGTATTTACATACTTTAAGAGAGCTTAGTTGTGGGTGATGCTATTTTAATCTCTCATTAAATCGTTATTATTTATAAGAACGAATAACAATTTTGACCATAAAGTGATAATGTTTCAAAGACCTCAAATCTTGTCTCCATTAACAACAAAAACCGAAAAAAATAGCTAAATATAAAATTATTTGTATTCTTTTTTCGTGTTAAAAGTTCAACAATAATAAAGAAAATTGAAATTTAGTTTAAATTGCCATTTACCATGTGATAACTTGTACGCATATTAAAAAGGGATGAATTGCATCATACATATGATTTTAAATAATTCGTCTTGTATTTTTAGTATTTTATTCATTTTAAGACTGAAAATAAAAAAAATAAAACGCCTATCGCTAAAAATTCGCAAATAACAAACTTTTCACAATCAAATTAACCACAAAACGGCCTCATCGAATTGTGATATCTACGAATGGTTTTAAGATGTCAGCGGGTTCATTATTGTCCGATTCGGACAAATATAATTATCAAATAGAATAATGCCATTCACCCCGTAAGACAATGAATTGGATGATTTTGAACGGTAAAAGAGGAACTTGATAGAAAATAAATTTGACAATAACAAAATGGTTAATTATTGTGAGGGATCAAACTTTAGATTACACTCAATTTTCTGTAATCAAAGATTATTAGAAGCTGGAAAATTACGTTTGTTGCGTGTACAAATAGTAATAAAAATAACAAGAGTAATAATAATTCTTGTAACAATATGATTACGAATAAAAAAAAACTTCTCCCGATTCTATACACCATAAATCTAATACTATATTGCGTTAGTACCAGTAACAATTCTTTATCTCATTCCATTAACTTTCCTATTTCAAATCCACTACCTAATTCGGATCTATTCCCACTTCCTACTTCGATTTCACTTCCTACTTCGAGCTTAGCCCCAATTCGTACTTCGAATTCTGTCATAGTTCCTTACAAAAATTTCATGCGAGGCGACACAATCAATCCCTACCCTCCGTCATCAGTAACCTATGTTAGAGATAAAACTGAAAAGTTATCTTGCACAAATCATGATACTGCATTCCTTGGTCACAATAACCCCCCTTTCCTTGACCCACTTGTTCGCCTGGTCGTAAAACTATTATTGAATTCGGCAAGTTTCGAGGAGAACAGATATTTATTATCTCGGTTATGAGAGCATAGAATATTTGACAATGTGCGGCTATATCTTGCTATTATGCACAATAAATCTGACACGACCTGCATTAATAGCAGAACGAAAACCAGTCTGATACTATCCATTCAACAGGAAGGGCTTCCGACAGATCTGGAAGCTTTACGACGGACCTATATACGCTTCCACGAGCAGTTAAATCTTTCACCTGACCAAGTTCATAAAGATCTCCCCACATACGGTTCCCATGTTTCCTCGGAGCATATATCTGATATATAAAAAGAATTCGTGAAGATCATAATCGGTTTTTTTCGTTCCTAACTCTAAGAATACTCTACGATTTTTCTACCACAACGAAAGTGGCATTCGAGGAAAGATAAATAATCTCTTCATTGACGCGAAACCATGTCACTTTAATGTCATTATTATTACGGAAACTGGCCTAAATGACTCCTTCAAAAATGAAGAAATACTGGACAACAGCTTAACCAAACACAGAATGATAGGAATTACAGCGCAAGAGGTCTGCCAAAAGGAGGGAGTGTCCTAATGGCAGTTCATTAATCTTTATCTAGTGAGATTGTAGACACGACACCAACAACATTTTTTGAACGTAAATTTATCAGAATCAAGCTAATTAATAGATATGCTTACATCGGTGTTGTATATATCCAGTCTAACTCCGAAGACCACAACAGAGAATGACAAGATCTTCCTTCTCGGTGATTTCAATCGCCCAAATATCTCTTTTCATACTAATCATTCCGATAACACTATTATACTGGGGAATCTTACGTCTGATATTGACACCACTATTATCGACACACTGTATAGTAACGACTTACATTAGGTATTTAATTTTTCCAATAAACATATCAGAATTATAATTGAGCGTAAAGCTCAATCATATGATACTCTAGATGAAATAGGAAAGAGCTTATTGTGTCGAAAAATATGTCATCTCAAATTTTTCCGAATAGTGAACAGTGACTTTTGTATGGGAGGTGTTAAAAGCAGAGCGGGGAGGTCCTCAGTTTTCGTATAGAACACCGAATATAGTATACAAAATGTTTCATGCTGAATTTAAAGTTTGTAGCTTTCATAGTTTTCGAGGAAATTGAACAATTTTTGTCTGAATTTATGGCATTTGTACGGGAGGTGGCAGAGAAGTTGCAAGGTTTTGGATGATTTCGAATCTGCTTATCAACAATCTAATCACATTGCAATTTTAAATTCTCTCATATGTTCAAAAGGGAAATACTTTTCTTGAATTTCCAATACAAAATTTGTATGGGAGGTGGTACAAGGAGTGAAGCGAAGTTTATAGATTTTTAGTATTTATTTCAATTATTATGGGACAAATTCTGACAAAATGTAAAGTTTGTACTTTTTCTAGTTTCAATGAAAATCGATTAAGTACATTTACCAAAATTGTGCATTTATATGAGAGGGGGTAGAAAGAGTATTCGAATCAAAACCAAATTTTTTGACGTCAATGATATTTATAATAGTACATAAGTTGATGGCTTTGACGGTTTTGGAGAAAAATAATTTAATTGAAACTCCGAAATTTCGTGAAATTTGTATGGGACAGGGTAGAAGGAGTGAGTTGAAGTTGATAGTTTTTCCAAAATTGTAATAAAATTAATTCTGACAAAAATTAGTTCTTTTAGCTTTGCTGGTTGCAATGAAAACTGAATAAATGCATTTTTTAAAATTGTACATTTGTATGGGAGGACGTAGAAGGACCCCTTACTCCTTATCAGATCAATATTTTTGACATTAATTATATTCACATCATTATATTAAGGCCAAATTTTCAAGTCAGTGGCTGAAATGGTTTCGGAGAAAAATCAATTTATTTAAATTTCATGAAATTTGTATTGTAGAGGGTAGAAGAAGAGAAGGGATGTGGCCCGTTCACAAACTCAAAGCTAAAAAAGTAACTAAAAATGGCGTATGACAAATTTCAGAACGATAGGTTAAAGTATTCGAGAGTTATGCTGTAGACAGACGGTCACTCGGAATCGAGGTTTTTGAGCGACAACAAATACTTCTGTACCCTTGGCGACTCTGTGCGAGCATTATTTCGTAGCGTTACAAACGCTAAGGCAATCACAATGTACTCTCAGATTTCATCTAGAGTATAAAAATGGGAGATGGCTTTATATGATCTTTACCGACGCATATGATCAATTGATTGTTAGTCCTGCCTCCGACGCGGAGAATGTTTTCTCTAATACTCAACACCACTCTGCCATCATGGTAGAATTATCATACGACTACACTAATTTTGTTTACTCTTACAATAATAATATTGTATTTGACTTCCGTAATGTTGATTTCAATTGCATTAATAACGAACTGTCTTCGATAGACTGAATATACCTTTTCTCATGTAATGATCTTGAAAATGCCATAACATCGTTCTATGATGAGAAGATATGACACACTGGCCTCAGGGCTCTCCTCTAAGTCCATGGTTGCGTATGAGTGTTATGTAAAAAAAAGATTTTTCGGAAATGTTAATTCAAAACGGAAAAGTTCGGGTTATCCCGTGACTATATCCAATGAAATCATGCAATCTTTCTGCCGGTGTAATATCTGCGATATTTTCAAGAAGTTTTTGGTGCCCAGTCAGATTCGATCCACAGCGAACCCAACATTTCGGTTCCTCCACCAGCTGACAATATCTCATTGTCTATTGAGGAGGTGCTTGATGCTCTCACAACTATTGATATGAAAAAAGGTCCAGGTTCAGATCTTATTCCTCCCCTATTCTATCAAAGTGTACCCATTAAATTTCAACACCTTTATATTTTCTCTTCAAAAAGTCACTGTTATTGGGAAATATCCCCTCGGCTTGGAAATGTACGCATCTTACACCCATCCACAAGAATGGAGACAAACGAAAGGATGAGAACTAGAGAGGTATAAAAATTCTATCAGGTATTCTGAAATTATTCGAAAAAATTATTTGCGATAAATTGACTAAGATGATCAACTCTATTCTTAATGATCAGTAGCACGGCTTTAGAAGAGGCCGCTCGACCACGTCGAATCTCATGATTCTTGTATCTGATATACTCTGCTCACTTGAAAATGATCCTGATCACAATTCCCTGATTTTAAAGTTAAAAAAAAAATAGTTTGACAGAATCATTACGTGACTGGCTTAAATCCTATCTTAATAACGGAACTCAATTTCTTAAGTTTGAAGATTTTATTTCCAAGGTAATATTAGTGTCCACTGGTGTACCCCAAGGAAGTCACTTGGGACCTCTCTTATTTGATGTTTTCATCTCAGATCTATCAAAAGTATTGGAAAATGTTTCACATCTGATGTACGCTGATGATCTGAAAATATATCATGCCATAACTTCGCCCGCAGATGCCGCATTCCTGCAATCCAAGCTTATTGCGCTAGATCATTGGTGCAGTCAGAACAAATTAGAGCTTAATGTCAGTAAATGCCACGTGATAAGCTACTCACATAAAAGATCCTCATATCACCATGACTATATCCTAAATGGAACTCAACTACACCGTGTTGATCAAATTAAGGACCTCGGCTTATTACTATACATTAAATTGTGCTTCAAATCTCATTATAATCGAATAATTTGAAAAGCCAATAAACTTCTTGGGTTCATTAAGAGAAAAGCCAAAGAGGTCAAGAATGTATGGGTCACCAAATTTTTTTTCTGTTCTTTTATCCGTTCTATTTTGGAATATGTATGTCACATTTGGGACCCCTTTTTCAAGTAATACAGCAACAGAGTAGAGTCAATCCAGAAGCAATTCCTTCTTTTTGCTCGTAGGGACTTGTATGATACCAGAGACTTTGAAAATCAGTTAGGATTCAATTATTAAATCTTTCACCTCTGGGTTCTAGAAGAACTATGCTTACATCCTGTTTTACCTTATATGTTTTGAATGGCGATATTAAGGTTGATCACATCTAAAATAAATTCAGACTCAATGACAATGTTAGGCTGACGAGACATTTAAGACCATTTAAGCAATATCCATATCGTACAGGTTACGGACAAAATGAACCTATTGAGGCTTTCGTGGCGTAGTGGGCAGCGTGGTTGCTTTTCAGTCAATAGGACGTGGGTTCGATTCCCACTCCAGACGGAATTTTTTTAAGCACGAATTTTTCAGTTGCTACTGGCGATTAAAAATTATTCGAAATAAAATGGTCAAACGGTGTAAAAGTGAAACAGTTCCACTTCAAGAAGGCCTAGATACTCAGTAGATGGTTTCTGTTCGCTTTCTATCATTCAGTCCCCCATAACAACTGCAAATATTTGTCAGTAAGCAGCCAGTACAACTGAGCAATATACCAGCTTCTCCACTCGCTACGGTCGTTCTCACTCCCTTTTCCCAACCTTCCCAATCCCATTCCTTCCCTCCATGACTTTGTTTGTGCATTGCACATAAAGGCCGAAATTGCCTATAACACAGGTCATTCCGTAAAAAAAAAAAAAAATTAACGGATGCTGTAGAGTGTTTAACAAATTCAGCGCACACACTATGGACCTCCAATAAGTAAGCTGACATATAAACTAAGGCTACGCTCCATTTTATCCCGTTTGACCCTTCCACCAGTGCACTTACAAATTGGATTGAATTAATTATGGTAAATTTAACTATGTTAAGCTATATTACATTAAATTAAGCAATTTATTATGTAACTAATTATCTTGTTATGATAAATAACTAAATGATAAATGAAATGATAATTTCTAATTCTGAGTGGCATATATCGTACTTAAGTTCCAACCCTCTTATACACCTATAAAAGATGTAGGGTTGGAAATGCCTATTATTTGACAAGTGGTCACTTGACAGTTATCAAATGTTGACATTTGTCACCTATAAACGCGGGAAATTTACCATAGAACGCAGTGCAACCGTTGAATTTTATAGTTATGATGCGCAAAATTCGAGGAAATTTTGGTCGTAATCATGTGCCTTCTGAGTCGTGTGTGCGCCACCTAATCAAAAAATTCCAAGAGCCTGGCTCAGTGCGAGATGTGAGGACACCAAGGCTTCACCCCGGACGTTCGGCAGAAAATATCGCCGCAGTGAAGGGCAGTTTTGAAAGCGACACAAACATCTCCATCCACCACCGTGCTCAAGAACTCGACCTCTACACTACAGCGAATATTGACGAAAGATTTGACTCCTCATGCGTACAAGATCCAATTGACTCAAGAACTTCAGCTGGCGGAATATCACAGCGTCATAAGTTATCTGATTGGTCTTGGAAAAAAAACCTACACTTTCTGTTGATACACCCCATATAAGTATTATATCACGAATAGCCACGTTTCCTGAAGCGGAGTGTCATCAGTAACGGGTTGCCAGGAACCTAAACTGGTAGTAATTTTCAATTATAGTTATGAAGGCCCACCGGAGGTTTTCTGGTACCACATGGGTCGGGGAGCCCATGGAAGGTTGCTTCCACCCAATGGTTGAGGTCCGCTTAACAGGACACGTGGTAGCTGTACTCGACGTAGAGTTGCGTTTTCCAACCTGGTGCCATGACCAATAGACTGGCAGAGATTTAGATAGGTCTCGCATCAAGCAGTATGTATTTATTTATTTATATACAAGGCCATAGGAACTGTATCACGAATAGATAAGCACTGAAGAGCATTATTCTTCTAAGTGGAACAGTAGAATAAACTTGCATGTAATTAAAATCTCTTTACTGCAAAATTCACTTTTAGCACTTCTCCTTCGAAATACTTTTTAAAAGTTTTTCTTTTTTAATATTTTCCATTCAGCATATTTTTGGCGTAAATTCTAATTCAAGCTGATCTTATAATATGACTTTCTTTCAGTACTTATAAGCCAGTCGATATACTTCTAGCCAGACTGTTGTATATTTTAAGACATCCTGAATTTTTTTCGAATTAATAGTCGTATAGAATTTGTTTGGCAGTGCTTACTTTACTTACTCACTTATGAAAATAACAACCTCCGTCATTATTTTCAAACCGTGCGTAATAGCGGAACTTCTTCAAGTGTATACTTGCAATAAAAAAAGGTTTTTTTTTTGTTGTTTTTACAACTCATGAATATAAGTTCCAGCTAAGCCCAGTCATTTTAATGTTCTCTTATAGTGCTCGTACATACTATACGTGAATAATGAGGAACTATGCCCAAGAAATGGGTCAATTACAAGCCAGAAGCATTTGCCGTTTTTATTACTGCCACGGAAATAGCTTACGCTGAATATTTCTGAGCTCTAAAGATGATGAGCTAGGCCGCTAGTGCACACGCAAGTCGACTCTATAAATGCAAAACATTGTCTCTAATTTAAGACTGCAGCTCGATGTTGGCTGCAGCTATCATGGATTTTATTGCATCAGCAAAAAACAAAATAGAAAACGAAACCTAAAATGCTTCTGAATCAGTTGAAAAAGGGATGAAAAATGAAACTTATGTTTCTATTTGACATCAACAAGAAGATAGTTGTAGTGTTAAAGTTGTGCTAGATTCATTCAAGGGACATCTATAAAATATGATGCCAATCAATCAGTAGCAATAATAACTCTGCTTCATTAATTCATCCTTTCTCGAAATACTGTGTTGATACAAAATTGCCTGGACTGCTTTCATATTTGTCATATTGATGCAATGCTTCTTCAATTTTTTGAATTATTTTTTAAATACAATGGAAGCCTTTTTTTAATATTTTTGACAGCATGGTCAACAAGCATCCGTTCGCAAACTGGTTATGAACAAATAGCTATCGATAAATGTATGGCGTCTTCAATTGAATTTCGCACAATTGTTGAGAATTCAATAAGCCAATGATTACGAAGGTGCAAATGGAGCAGCTGTACCGGGCGGCATGCTCAGAGGGGCAACATCATCAAAAACCTAAAATGTTGAAACCAGTAAGTGTAACGAAATGAAGGACGCCAACGGATAATGAACGTACCCCGGACATCACAGCATGGTATTAGCGGCTCTTTTGAACCCTCTCAATACTTTCTTTCATTGGTTTGCTCAACTTTTTTGCTTATTTTTAATATTCTTTGCTTAGTGTTATCTATTTTGTTTTTTTTTTTTGCTTATTTCGCTAATTTTGATTTTTTTCTTTACAACATATATACTTATACATTGTATATTTTTTTTTGTTTCTAGAGCTTAGTTTAATCTTGTATACGCATATGTTTTTTTTTATTGAATTACAATAATTCAGACTATAGATTTAAAATGGTTTTGTACAAAACTGTGAACCTTTGAGCAATAAATAAATGGTGAGGGTGTGAGAGGTAAGTTTTGTTTCCGGTTCCGCCATCACTAGCTACCAGAAGGCCCTGCGTCCTAGAACGTTCTGGCTATGATTGGCTAAAAGCAGGGTTAAGAATGTACCGATAGGCAGCGTGAACCCCTACCATTTTCCTTTTTTTCTCCCTTTCATCATAGCTATTCGCGGATGGTGTATTCCTCGGCGATTAACTCTTCCTCTCCATGCCTTCAGTCCTTACTTCCTGTACATTTTCATTTCAAACATAAGCGTCAAATCAACGCTCATCATTTCAAAACAGTTTTTTAACTTTACCATAATTGAAGAAAAAAGAGATTGTCAAATTGCTGTCGAACTTATCATTAATTAAAACATAAAAGAATTATGATTGGGCGTAAAGCCCAATCATATGATACTCTAGATGAAATGAGAAAGAGTTCAATGTACCGGAAAATATGTCACCTACAATTCTTTTAAATAATTAATAGTGACTTTTGTATGGGAGGTGATAGAAGGAGAGGAGGAAGGTTTGTAATTTTTGGATATGACACCTAGTGTGGTATGCAAAATATTTCGTGCTGAATTTAAGGTTTGTAACTTTCATTATTTTCAATTGGACATAGTTTTCCTGAAATTGAGGTATTTGTATGGGAGGTGGCAAAGGAAGTGATGATTTTGAAACTGCTTATCATCATCCTTATCACCCCGCTTTGATTCAATTTCAAATTCGATAGTTCTAATATATTCGAAGGAGAAATGCTTTTCTTGAATTTATAATACAGATATTTGTATGGGAGCGGGTGGAAGGAGTGAAGAGGAGCTGATAATTTTTTTTAGCATTTATTGCAATTATTAAAAAACAAATTCTGGCAAAATTTTAAGTTTATACTTTTTCTAGTTTTAATGGAAATCGATATAATGCACTTAACAAAAAGTATACATTGTATGGGAGGGGGTAGAAGGAGTGTACGGATCAAAACACATTTTTTTTTCGTTATTGATATTTCTATTTGTATACTTTATGCAAAATATCAAGTTGATAGCTTTAACAGTTTCGAAGAAAAATAATTTAATTTAAATTTCAAAATTTCGTGAAATTTGTATGGGAGGGGGTAGAATGAGTGAGGTGAAGTTGATAATTTTTTCAATTCTGATTGGAATTATAATAAAATTAATTCTGGCGAAAATTCGTTTTTATAACTTTGCTAGTTTCAATGAAATCGAAAAACTGCATTTTTCAAAATTATACATTTGTATGGGAGGGGGTAGAAGGAGCGACGGGATTGGATCAATATTCCGTCGTATTATTGACATCTATATCATAATACTTTGACACGAATTTCAAGTCGATAGCTTAAATAGTTTCAAAGAAAAATCAATTTCTAAAAATTTCGGAATTTCGTGAAATTTGTATGGGAGGGGGTAGAAGGAGTGGGGGGATGTGGCCCGTTCACAAACTCAAAGTTTTTTTTTTTGCTAAAAATGACACACAACAAATTTCAGCACGATAGCTCAAAGCGTTCGAGAGTTATGCTGTAGACAGACGGACAGACAGCAACTCGGAATCGAAGTTTTTGAGCGACAACAAATATTTCTCTACCCTTGGCGGCTCTGTGCGAGTGTTATTTATTAGCGTTACAAACGGTAAGGCAAACACAATATACTCTCAGATTTCATCTAGAGTATAAATATCGTTGGCATTGTATTCAAAATTTTGTCATGACTTTGAAATGCGGCAATTTTGATTCAAAATTTGCTGTTCAGAAATTTGTCGCAAAATTTCATTATAAGTATTTTTAAAAAAATGTCCTTTTTTTCTTATTTTTAATTGAAATTTGTAGTTAAAAATTTTTGTCAAACAATTTTTGGCTAAAAACGATATGATAAATTTATTCTTATATGTCACACATTTAAACTCTTTTGTCACACAATTCTTTTCAAAAACACAATTTTTTTATTGCTGTCGGAATTTTGTTGTGGGTTTTCTATAAAAGAACTCTGATGTAAGTATATTTTGTACTTCATAAGGACATGGATTTCGATGAACACTGCGGACCATTTGCGCCCAATCTTCTGGTACAAATATCGGCACTGTTCGACTTTGGAATGCATAAACTCGCATTCCATTTCGGTGTTACTCACCTCGATCCACTTCTGGTGTATACTTTGCAATTGAGGATGATCAAGCATATGAATGCTATAATGGAATTTTTTCCACATCTAAAAGTCATCATGCGCACATGACTGATGTAAGGTTACGTCATAACGTAGTTATAGATGCACGAAGAAATTTCATTGGAACCGCTCTTTCCCTGAGTTTCGTCCCACAAAAATAATAATTTTAATTTATTATTTTAGAGAGTAACCTTCTATTAATTCCATCTAATGACTAAACCGCAAATGTGTCATACTCCGTGCTTTGGTTATAAACAAAGATAGGCTTATTACACCAATGTCCAAGAGAAGGCACAAACGTATTTCCATCACATCAGTGAAATAAGATGGGCAGCTGTTTAAGCATTGTATTCTAGTCAACTAACTATACCGAAGATGAAAATTGAAAAATTTGTACATTCGTGGTTTTGGTATCGGAGTGATATGTAGAATTACCCGGTTACCCTACAAACTTCACAGTTAAAATGATCTTTATTCAAAACGTCATAACTTCGACAATTTTTTTCGCCATTCTCTTCAGAATTTGTGTA
Organism: Chorisops tibialis; assembly: GCA_963669355.1. Taxonomy (NCBI): domain Eukaryota; kingdom Metazoa; phylum Arthropoda; class Insecta; order Diptera; family Stratiomyidae; genus Chorisops; species Chorisops tibialis. The sequence goes on from OY770263.1 coordinate 269,369,276, forward strand.
ATTCGCAAATGGTGCCAAAAGCTCAGTTTTGACTCCTGGTAAGATAAGGTCCCTTTTCTAATGGCGCATACCATATTGAAGTGTGCAAGAGGTCGCTGGATTTCAAGTAAAAATCAAACTACAAATTCACTTTAATTTAAAATATCCGTAAACTTTATTTATCGCTTTTAATTAACTCCCACAAACACTAGAAAGTTCTTTCGTTCACCAACTGTCGCTTTTCTATCTCCGATCGCAACTTTCCATGCGATCACCCGAGCTTGATTCTTTCGCTTTGAATCTCTGACTCTGACTCGCTGACCCGTTGCAATAGCTCGCTTTTTGTATCGCTCTTCTCGTAAGCATTTCGTCGTCAGCATTTCGTCTGTCAGCATTTTGTCTGCAAGCATTTCGTTTGCAAGCAATTCACCTGTCAGCATTTTGTCCGTCAGCACTTCATCTGTAAGTATTGCGTATGTATGCATTTCGTCTGTAATCATTTCATCGTAAGCATTTCGTCGTAAGCATTTTGTCTGTACCCAGAAAACAAACTAATTCTTTAAAGAATCGTTAATGAATAATATTATCGAGCGATTTGATCGTTAAAGAGCGTCGTTAACGAGTCATTAACGATTCATCAAGCGGACTAGATGGACATTCGTTAATGAATTGTAAAACGCTTACAAGAAACGAGTATATAAGCAAGTATATAATTATTATCAATGAATCATTAATGTGTCGTTAATGATTTTTATTTTGATTCATTGATGTATATCGTTAACGATTTATAAACGATATTTGTTATGAAATATTAACGATGAATTAAAGAACGTGAAACACAAGCACGTGCGGTTTCCTCTGCAAACTCCAAGTTGTTCACCGTTTGCATTTGAGATATCGACACGAAATGATTTTTGGCTCTGTTCATGGCGAAATGAAAACTGCTGGCATATAACAAGATCGACGTTGAGCGACCCTTTTTGTTTGGTTTGCTTAATATCATCACGCAGTTAATTTGTTTTGTGGCATATCATGTTCGTTTATAGATCGTTATTTGCGAGTGTTCGTTAAATTGTTTGCTTGATAGGCATTTCGTCTGTAAGCATGTCATAAGAATTTCGTTTGTCAATGATGTGTGTGTGTGTGTAGAATAACTGATAGCATATGTTCTTCATGGCTGTTACAGTGGAAGATTGTGAATATTTCACAAACTTGTTGCTTTCGAGTACAGTGAAAAATTATGAATATTTGACTAGGGCTAACAAGCAAGAATATGGAATCATTTCTGGTTTGCTTGGTAACTAATAATTATAAAATTATAGTAAAATTTTGTTTTCTTATTTTTTTTTGCACAACTTATTATTCAGGTCTTTCTGGGCTAAGGCGGCCACTCTAATCTATTATTCAAGTCCTTAAGTCTTCTCTTCCACATTTCGTCTTCAAGCTACATGAAAGACAAACCCGACGTTTTCCTTAACGGTCATAATCCAGAGCTTTTTTGGAGATTTTCTGCTCTAACTTCGTCAAAGCGTCACCAATCCTGTGCCACTTTCGCCTTTGACTCTCAATGACTATCTTAGTTTGTTCACCAGATGACCACTGGCCAGAGTATTCCTAAAATGTGACAGAGATTTTGGTTCAAAAATTTTCGCACTTTATTTGTACACTAAGCGGTCATCTTCCTATTATATTAGCACTATATAACAATAGAAATTGGCCACATGTGTCAAACTTTTCTTGTGAAAGCAGATCTCTATTAACCGCGAGAAATGGGAAAGAATACCGAAGAGCTCACGTGCTTCATTCATACGAGTCTTAATATCGTTTTCGGCTCCGCCGTCCATTCTGATAATTCTCCCGAGGTAACAAAAGCTTGCACCTCTCCCTCTTTCGTATAGGATAATCGGTGATCTTGCTCACGATTGCAATTAATTGGTTTCTTTTGGAATAATTGCACTAAAATGAATAAAATTAATTTTATTTCCATGTATTATGGCTTCATTAGTAACAGCAAACATTCCCATTAATGATGGAACACAACTTCGTTCAAGTGGCTGTCTCGGCTGGCTTCGCAGTAGCGCATTCTGTCACTCCAATTTTCCAAGACCATGTCGATGGTTTCGGGCTGCTCACGGATTGCTTGGATGATATTGGCCTTAAGTGCTTGAATCGTTTCTGGATTGTTGGTATAACATCGGTCCTTCACGGTTCCCCAGATAAAAAGTCCAAAGGGGTCAAATCGCAGCTCCGAGGCGGCCAATTGAAATCGCCAAACGCCAAAAACGCCAGAAAAACGCACTGTTTGGGCTACACCTTACTCATTTTGGAAATAAGTTTTCAATATTTCTCAACGTTGTTCAAGTGTAAAGCGACTCATTTCGTTCCGCGGAGGTCTGATACTGACTTTCTGTGAAGATTTCGAGCGGGAAACAGCTTTCAGTGTCAAAATAACCTATGATTTAAAAAGAAACCAATTAATTGCCCACCCTGTATATGCACTTGCTTTTGCGTAAATTTATTTTTGCAGCCCTACCTCTTAGCATTTGAAATGCGAGGAGCGGAAATTTGACTCTAAGTCCGCATAGTTATACGCGCCAGTGATCAAATGTCCTAGTGTGCAGCCTTGTGGGTAACGTGTTGGTCTGCAATGAGAAAGTCGTGAGTTCAAATCCCGGTCTGAAACTGGTTGCGAGCGTTTATCTGGGCCACTTCAATCTGCGAAAATGAAAAATTCGTAGATAGAGAAGGGCTAGCAGCCCTACCGCTATAACAAATGAGTGTTAAGGATCCTGAAGGCCAGGAGGCCAAAGCCTGATTTGACCTGTAACAAGAAGAGCAGATTCAGATTCAGATTATCTTTATTAAGGCTTTATATTAGATTTATCATAATTTGCATTAATTCTTTCTTGAAATTCATTAAGATGTAGACAACATTATTATGTCTAACATTTATATCTGTAGAAATTTTTGAGATATCAATCCAAATGTTCTCATAGTTAAATGCTTCTGCTTAATTATACTCTAGATGAAATCTGAGAGTATATTGTGTTTGCCTTACCGTTTGTAACGCTAAGAAATAATGCTCGCACAGAGCCGCCAAGGGTACAGAAATATTTGTTGTCGCTCAAAAACTTCGATTCCGAGTTGCTGTCTGTCCGTCTGTCCGTCTGTCTGTCTGTCCGTCTGTCCGTCTGTCCGTCTGTCCGTCTGTCTACAGCATAACTCTCGAACGCTTTGAGCTATCATGCTGAAATTTTTTGTGTGTCATTTTTAGCTAAAAAGAAACTTTAAGTTCGTGAAAGGGCCACATCCCCCCCCTCCTTCTACCCCCTCCCATACAAATTTCACGAAATTCCGAAATTTCCAGAAATTGATTTTCCTTTGAAACTATTTAAGCTACTGATTTGAAATTTAGATCAAAGTATTATGATATAAATATCATTAATATGACAGAATATTGATCTGATCCTGTCACTCCTTCTACCCCCTCCCATACAAATGCATAATTTTGAAAAATACAATTTTTCGATTTTCATTGAAACTAGCAAAGTTATAAAAACGAATTTTTGCCATAATTTATTTTAATGTAATTGCAATCAGTATTGAAAAAATTATCAACTTCACCTTACTCCTTCTACCCCCTCCCATACAAATTTCACGAAATTTTGAAATTTATATTAAATTAATTTTCTTCGAAACTGTTAAAGCTATCAACTTGATATATTGCATAAAGTATAAAAATAGAAATATCACTAACGAGAAAAAAATGTGTTTTGATCAGTACACTCCTTCTACCCCCTCCCATACAAATGCATAATTTTTGTCAAGTGCATTATATCGATTTTCATTAAAACTAGAAAAAGTATAAACTTAGAATTTTGCCAGAATTTGTCTTTTAATAATTTCAATAAATGCTAAAAAAACTATCAGCTCCTCTTCACTCCTTCTACCCCCTCCCATACAAATGCATAATTTGGAAAAAATGCATTTTTTCGATTTTCATTGAAACTAGCAAAGTTGTAAAAATTAATTTTTGCCGGAATTAATTTTAATACAATTGCAATCAGTATTGAAAAAATTATCACCTTCACATCACTCCTTCTACCCCCTCCCATACAAATTTCACGAAATTTTTAAATTTATATTAAATTATTTTTCTTTGAAACTGTTAAAGCTATCAACTTGATATTTTGCATAAAGTATACAAATAGAAATATCAATAACGAGAAAAAAATTTGTTTTGATCCGTACAGTCCTTCTACTCCCTCCCATACAAATGTATAATTTTTGTTAAGTGCATTATATCGATTTCCATTAAAACTAGAAAAAGTATAAACTTAAAATTTTGCCAGAGTTTGTTTTTTAATAATTGCAATAAATGCTAAAAAAATTATCAGCTCCTCTTCACTCCTTCTACCCTCTCCCATACAAATATCTGTATTTTAAATTCAAGAAAAGCATTTCTCCTTCGAATATATTAGAACTATCAAATTTGAAATTGAATCAAAGCGTGGTGGTAAGGATGATATGATAAGCAGTTTCAAAATCATCTTAGACGCTCCACTTTCCCTGCCACCTCCCATACAAATGCCTCAATTTCAGGAAAACTATGTCCAATTGAAAATAATGAAAGCTGCAAACTTTAAATTCAGCACGAAATATTTTGCATACCACATTAGGTGTCATATCCAAAAATTACAAACCTTCCTCCTCTCCTTCTACCACCTCCCATACAAAAGTCACTATTAATTATTTAAAAGAATTGGAGGTGACATATTTTCCGGTACATTGAACTCTTTCTCATTTCATCTAGAGTATCATATGATTGGGCTTTACGCCCAATCATAATTCTTTTATGTTTTTTATATTAAATACTTTTTTTTTATGTGACACCGGAACTGAAGCACAGATCCGGTGAGGGGGAAGGATATTGGCTTTTGGGGATTAAGGGGATAGAGACGGAAGTGGCTATGAATATATCCCTTGAATTGCTGAATGTTGTAGTCATGCAGGAACACCGAGATGGGCAGCGAGTTCCATTTTCGAACTGTCCGGTTTAAAAACGAATCACGAAATTTGACAGTGCGACCGAAGGAGGGGTTGAGAGAATACTTATGAGCGTGCGAAGCAGCTCTAGTATTACGGGGTAAGGGCATATATGAGGGCAAGAGATTAAAGATTTGGTCCGAACAATCTCCATTGTAGTAGCGATACAAAAGGGTTAGGGAGCTTACAGTTCGTCTATGCTCGAGTGAATCGAGCGAAGAAGTGGTGTCAGAATCTCCTATAATTTTAATAGTCCGAGACTGGATACTATCCAGATAAGAGAGAGAAGTTCTTGCAGCTCCCGCCCATAGGCGGGAATTAAATTCAAGACGAGGTCTAATGTAGGCCTTATAAATTGTTAATAGCCCAGAAGCGGTGAAGAAGTTTTTACATCGTTTTAGGTATCCCAAGCATTTAGATACTTCCTTGGCGATGTTAAATATATGTTCGATCCAAGATAAGTTATCTGTGATTTGGATACCTAACATCTTAACATTTAAAGAAGTGGTTAGTGACTGACCTCCGAAGGTGATTGGGTCAAGGTTAAAGTCACGTTTGTGGGACACAAGACATCACTGGGTTTTCGAAGCATTAAACTCAATTTGATTCTTATTGCCCCAACTAAGAATTCTAGCCAAGTCGTCATTCAATGACTGAGCCATGTTCCTACGTTGTTCTACTAAGCTAGTACATCGGGCTAAGGACGCACTGTTGGAGTGATAGGAGAAGTCTAAGGTACTGTCATCGGCGAAGCTATGTATAGGATTGAAAGTTGAAGATAGCAAGTCATTAATAAATATCAGAAAAAGAGTGGGAGAAAGAACCGAGCCCTGAGGGACACCATCGTTAATTTTATAAGAAGAGGAAACCACGCCATCCAATACCACACGCAATGAACGATTGGCTACAAAACTTTCAATTCAGGAAATAAGAGAGTCGCCCAAACCAGTAGTTTGAAGCTTGATTAAAAGGGCAGTGTGCCATACTCTGTCAAAAGCCTTGGAAATATCAAGAGCGATAATACAAGATTCATCAAACTGGCGAATGCTCTTGTTCCAACGTTCAGTGAGGGTGGTTAAAAGGTCTCCTGTGGAACGTATTTTGAGGAATCCATACTGTTTGTCGTCAATATGCACTTGCTTGCGGTTCTTATAACACCTAGATAACGTAAAATTAATATTGATACTACTCACTACTAACTAAGCTAACCTAACTTATATTACAATTTAGGAGTGAAAGAAAACAGAGCCATTTACCGCCAAGATCGTTAAAAGTGTCAATTTTTTTTCGCGAGATTAGGTTAAGTAATTGATCCTCGTTTCCGCACTACATCTACACATGTTATGGAAACATTTAAAAAAAAAATCTAAGAAGTTGGGTATTATTACTAAAAATTGATTATTTATTGTATTTATGAAAAGGTATTCATTTGAGATTCAGGGACGGTCATCTTCCGATGAAGATTCATAAATTACCCTTGATACATTCCTTGTATTGAGACCGAATAAAAATTTAATTTATTTATAATCATTAGAATCGAATGGCTGTGGAAACCAGCTACAATCATTGTTCCCTATTTCTGTTGGAAGTGCATAATAATGATCATTAGGGAATGAGTTGCACCCTCGGCTGTATGTATATTTTTAGTATGTGATCCTCCAATCTTCTGATAGTAGATTTTGCAAGCTGAATATTATACTACATTAATGGTTGGACTTGAGCACCTTTGTAGAGCGACATATTAAAAAAAAAAAACACATGTTTTATCCGGTTAGCGATATTTAGAGAGTTAATGTCTTAGTATTTTCCGTTCAAAGATCTGCATCTTTTCTGCGACCGTCGGGGATGAAGAAGAAGTAGGGCTGATAATACTATGTTCGCACAGGAAGACTCACGGATAGCTCTACTATACGTAAGGCGCGACATCTAGGATTTTAGTAGGATTCTTAAATCAAAGCTATGATCTAATCTGGCATATCTCTCCTAAGCAGATCATCTCGCTTAACGCTTTCGAATGCCTTCTCGAAAACAAAAAACATGGGATGTTGCAGCGCATCCAAGCGAAAGGACGATTTATCAACAAATGTCTTCTTCTTGCTAACATATGGAAATTTTATTAGAAATGGCTAACTCACATTTTCATCAATATAAATCTAGTGAAAGATAAAAAGTGATCATCAGCTGAGATCGTTATTCTCAGTATTTGGCTGTTAGTAGGTGTTCATTATGCTAAATAGAGGATGACATACAGTCATCAGTTATATAATCCGAAACGCCACGATTATTAAAGCAGGAAAACTTTCCTTTAAATTTAAAAATGTTAAGGAATCTGAAGGAATCCGAGGCCAATGCCCGATTCGAGCTGTAGTGCATTTGAAGAAGAAGAAGAATATTCTTAATTATTAATTTATGTGCTAATGATACACTACGTTATTTAATTATTTAACAAAAAATCGGAACGTTGCATACCTCAAAATTACGAATAAAATAATTAATTTATAAATTTTTGACGAAATCGAATGCAACACTTGTCCGATTAATAGAAAAATCTAGTCCAAAGTTTAGATCATTAATCCAGCTCTGTGTTCACTATTTTAGTATTTTGTCATGAACCATAGCCCTCTAATGAGAATTCAGATTTGCAGAATTTAAATACGCTGTGTGTACTAGGTGATTCATTACGGTCCTAATTATCAATTAACTAATTAGTAATTTAGCTCATCGTTGGTAGCAAGGTTTCACATAGCTTTTGCCTAATTAAGAAGAGCCACTCACTCATCTATCAAATTTTAAAAATTAAATTGAATAGCCAATGGAAAATAGTACCAGTCCTAATTATAATTTAACTAATTGGTAATTAAGCTCGTCTTCATCGTTAGTAGATTTTTGACACTTAGCACTTTGCTAATAAAGAAGAGCCACTCACTTATCTCTCATATTTTTAAAAAGTTGAATTGCATAGCCAATAGACAATAAAATTTTGCAAGAAAGGCCATAAAAGATGAAAAACGATTCTTAGTCCTAGTCAGAGTTGTCTTTTCAATGACTTTTCTGCTTCTCTCTAGGACGAAAAAACGAAATGGGTAGCTCTAGTACATTCTACATCGTGATAGCCTAAATTATGAGAAAAAGGAGAGGATTTAGGTAAATGAGATGATTTAGCTGAGATCATTTAGCTGATAATTGATCACCATTTTGGTAATTTAGCTAAATTAGCGTATGACACACAGCCGTTTAGTGATAGCTTAGGCCTAAATTATGATTAAGCTGCGCTATGTAAATTCTTGGAATTATCTAATTCATGCCAGTACCATACAAGTCTTAGGTACCAATCCTAACGCTGGTTCCACTTACACCTTGTCGACCTTTATTAACACATTTTTATGCATTTATGCTTCATGGCTGGTATTTTGAATGCATCTATGCCGGCAGATCATCTAGTGAAGATACAGAAAACAACTATTCCGATCACGTTTAATCACTCTACCTATCTCAATTAAAAACCACATAAAATGCCTGACCTACCTTCATATGTAACTAAATAGTCTTTCACACATTGGGCCATAATCTATCATTACTAGGGCAGAGCTATCAAATAAGAAATCTCGTCAAGGTTAGATACTCTTGATTGAAGTAAAAAAAAAGGCATAATATCATCGACACAAAACCGATAATAATTAGCAAAGATGTCTAAAACTTTCAATTTTCCGCCATAAATAACATCAAAACGTGTTTTTCGTAATCGCACAATCTTAAGAAAAAATTTACTTGGGTCTTGAATTTAGACGAGTTCATTTCATATTTTAAACTAAATAACTACGGTTTCTTCGGCTTCTTCAAATCGATCTTATCTCGTCACTTAACCTGAAGAAGATCGGTAATGATCACGTAAGATAACTTAAGTTAGCTTGGCGTGATAATAACCTTTTTCGTTGAATCCTATTGCTACTTCACCCACTAGGGCGATTATGAAATATGTTGGTATGTGGGGATTATGTAAATTAGTTTTTTTTTTAAATCGTCTAAACTGTGTGTTCAAATCGAAATTAGGACATCGTGGAAAAAATTTCAAAGAAACCTAACATATGATGATTGCGATTATTATATTTTTAGTGTGTATTTTTCTTTTTGCTCAATAAAAATATTATTTATACAATTTTAAAGATAATGCGGTATCGCAACAGCCAGTTGTTTTTCTTCTTTAAATAAAACAAAAGCGACATAAGACAAACAACAGGTATTAATATTAATGATCGGATTCATCATGTTGCTCCATAATAAGCACTACTGGACCGGCGCTAGCTGATAAAAAACATTCGAAAAGAGTGCTAAGAAAGAGAGCCCCTGGCGAAAAGCTTCTAAGGCCTTATAATACCGGTACAATGAAATACTAAAAAATCTTCTTATTCTTCTAAGAATTCCCTCCTATCGTAAAGACAAATTATGAAATACCTATAGTACATAATACTTTTATCTATAGCTGAGCAGAAACATCTTTTCGGAGGCTTTATCTTGGCCTTGACGATATGTCGCACACTTCTATTTCACGATATAGTTTTGGAGTGAAAAAAAAATATATTCAGATTTTTTTTTAATGTATAGCAATAAAATAAGTCGAAAAACGAGGTCAATTTCAAGTATCACTTGAATTAGTTATAAAATAACATAGGAAAGTGTGTAAAAAAGCTTCGTATGGTTTCGAAGCTATTTTTAGTCAATCTAGACAACTTTATAGAACTTAACGATGGCTAAAAACTATAAAAACAAAGACTAGACTATACGATTATAATCTAGCGAAAAATCGAAGATAAAGTCGTTATATCAGTTATATTTCACGAAAATAAATAAATAACACAGTCTGGTAATAAATAGAGCGAATCATAAGAAATAGTTCTGGTTTTGGTGGTTTACAGTGCATTTCGAATTAAAAAGAAAGATTTCCGGATTTCACACTGTTATTCTTTATTAAATGTGCCGTTTCGGTCTCTGCTGAGACCTTTATCAAACTGCTAGCTACACAGACCGAAACGTAACATTTCCTTTTAAGAAAGGAGTTCTATTCAGGTGTATTAGTATGCTAAGAAAAATATTAAAAATCCATGGATAGTTTAGAAATTTAGATTAGAAAAAAAGTTATAATTTTAGTTCTGCCCAACCAATGGCGAATAAAGTAGATTGAATATAATTTATAAAATTAATAACTGATGTCCCGAATTAGATTTCGATGATTCTAAATTCTGTTTCAAAAATTAACTTCTTAGGGCCGGTTTCACAGTACTAGTTTCAACCTGACATCTGGCTTAGCATTAGGTTTAAATATTTATTAAACGTGTTTTACATTAGATGTTTAAACTCAAAGCGAGGTTTAAACCAACGATTAATTTGATCGATGGATGGCTTAGGTTAAAACTGAAGTTACTACTATAAATTGATATTTTGTTCTTTATTTAAAAGTAATTCTCTTCTATTTGAATCGTCAACGAAAAATAACGTTTTGTTTATAAATACACGAAATTCTTAAGCGGTGACAGATATCTCACTCAAAATGACGGCACAAGAATTAAGAATGATTGTATTGCTACCAATTTAGCAAACCAAAAAAAATTAGTTTAGTTAATCTTCATAGATTGTTGGACTGTGAAACCGGTCGCAGTTTATACTTCAGTTTAAACCTAACTAATCCTAAGATTAAACCGTCACACCCTAAGACATCCAACTTAAAAACTTAGTACATCAACTTTTGATATTTATTTTCTAGGGATTTGAATGATTTTTCTTTATTTTGATAATGGCGATCAAACTCGATAATTTTTTTTCAATTCATATAAAATTTTGAGCATGAGTTTTCTTGGGACCACAGCTTTGAAATTATCATGTTATGGTGAAAAGAACTATCATATGCGTGCCAGCAGATTTCTTGAGACGATAATTCGTAATTAAGTATAAAGAAGATCAAAACTGAAAAAGGGTAATAAATACAGAATCGACAAATAATAACATTGAAGTGCGCTAGTGGTCGCTGGATATCAAGTAAAAATAAAACAAATTCACTTTAATTTAAATTACACATGAAATTTATTTATTTTTTTATGTCACTTTCGCATTCATGCTTTTTCGCACCGTCGTTCACACGACTCTTTCACTTTCCAGTCTCTACTCTTTCGCTGTACTTCGATTGCTTCTATCGCGACTTAATCATGCGATGACCTGATCGCAACTACCTCAATCGTGACTTTACCACGCAGGCTTCCGTGGCGTAGTGGGCAGCGAGCTTGGCTCACAGTCAATAGGTCGTGGGTTCTATTCCCACTCCAGACAGTGGGATTTTTTTAAAGCACGAATATTTAGTTCCTACTGGCAAATTATTCGAAATAAAATGGACAAACGGTGTAAAAGTGAAACAGTTCCACTTCGAGAAGTAGATGGTTTCTGTTCGCTTTCTATTATTCAGTCCACCATAACATCTGCAAATGTTTGTCAGTAGCAACCAGTACAACTGAAAAATATACCAGCTTCTCCACTCGTTACGATAGTTCTCACTCCCATTGCTCTACCTTTCCAATCCCATTCCTTCCCTCCATGACTGTTTTTGTGCATTGCACATAAAGACCGAATTTGCCTTTAACGCAGGTCACTCTGTAAAAAAAAACAAAAAATGATTTGATCTCGCCTCATCCCCACTAACGCTCGCCCTTTTTATATTGTTCTTGTCGGTTCGCTGTCGGCCGCATCAATAAATCATTCCGTTTTTGGTCGTCCACTTCTATACATCATTTCCTTTTCGGCCGTTTACTGTTGGCCGCTTCTATACATCATAGTCGATGAGTAATATTTATTTTTATCCTTCTGATTACACCAGGGAGGTGTGGTATCTTCATTAGATACCAATAGCCCGTGCCATTTGTATGCACGATTCACATAACTGATCCTGACAGAGAACTGTCAGCCGATATGTGCTTGCGTACTAACCCACACCCCCGCACACACACTTTAACCACTCTCCCCGAAGGGTTGCCGTTATGTATTACTACGCGAAGCTGGCTAGCATTTTATGCTGTGCTCCTTATATTACTTCTGCTCTCCTTTCTCTCTCCATTCTTCGAAGATCCTTATGCACATTCGTTACGAGTAGTCTATGGTGAATGATGGACTCGGCATATTATTTCTCCATTCTGCGAAGCAACTGCAGTTGGAAACTACGTGTTCTGTGTCTTCTTTTTTATCTGGGCAATCTGGGTAAAGCTAGGGTGTAGCCTAGTGGGTAGCGTGTTGGTCTTGTAATGCGAAGGTCGTGAGTTGAAATCCCGGTCGACGCAATATATAATTCTCACACATTGCCTGCTTGGATATAGCTTGGTCACCTCAATCTACGAAAATGAAAAATTCGTAGAAAGAGGGTTGTGCGAAGGGCTAACAGCCCTTCCACAATAAGTAACAAAAAAATGTTAAGGAACCTGAATGTCAGAAGGCCAAGGTCCGATTTAGGCTGTAGCGCCATTGTAGAAGAATCTGGATAAAGAGGTGAGTTATCGTGTCCGAATATGTGTAAGTGCTTGCGGTAGCCGCCGTGACCTGATCGGAATTGCGTAAATAATATGTTTGCGCGTGTGTGTGTGCAGAATAGTAGATAGCTGAAGATCGCGAACATTCGATGAACAGCTAGGGCTGACATGCAACAATATGTATAACGGATTTTTCAATAAAAGCTAAACAAAAGACAATGTGTGATTCTCCCATATAATTTATTTTTCAATTTGCAGACCTTGCACTACGAGTATATAAGCAAAACATTGCCTGGCAGGGAGCTCACTCGAAGTAAAATTTTCGACAAAGCGACCGCATAAATCTCGATTTCATTGATAACATGCGTAATGTTGGTCTTTAATGTATCAATTGTTTGCGGCTTGTTGGCGGTGTTGAGCTTCTTGACAGGGAAGATTATTTTTGCAGGTTTCTTTTGAAATATATTATAGTTCATTAAGAGATTCTGAAAAATCTCGAATAAACTGTTGTCTGATGTTTATTAAAATTTTCCAACTAAGCTCTGTGTGATTTCTTGAAACTTTCGGAAGCCAGCAATTATCAAATTTAGCATGTGTTAAGACGCTAGGTACCTAAATTACAGAAAACTTTCTTGGAGCGATAATATATACATACAACACTGCAAAGAAAGCATGCAAATGTATCTAAAGCGCTGTAGAAACTCCTTCTTCGCTTCAGGATTACTGAACATTTAAAAGGCCTACACATCTTGAGTTTGATTCTCAACTATGGACAAAATCTGCTAAAACATTTCTTTTCTAATTGAATATTATCCAATCGCGTAACATTAAAATTATAGGAGATTTTGACATCTCTTCATCGCTCCACTTGAGCATGGACGATGTGTCACCTCCTTAACCCTTTTGTATCGTTACTAAAATGGAGATTGTTTGGATGGAAATTCGAATCTCTTACCAGTATGTATATGACTTTACTCCATAATACTCGAGCTACATCACGCGCGCATAAGTATTCTCTGAAACCTGTCGAATTTCGGGATTCGTTTTTCAACCGGATTGTTCGAACATATATAAGACTACGATATTCAGCGATTCAAGAAAAGTATTCATAGTCACTTTCGTCTCTATCCACTCAATTCCCAAGAACCAGAATTCTTTGCACTTCACTGGAGATGTGCTTTTGTCCAAAAGGGTAACCCCTCTGGTTCCGATTTCACATAAAAGAAGATCGGAGGAAGAAGTTCTTTATAATATTCAGTGATTAATTTGTACTTTATGTAAAAGCTATGAACTTTTATACTCTAAATGCAATCTGAGAGTATTATAAGTTTTCTCTAAGGTTCGTAACGCTAAGAAGTAAGGTTCGGTGAAAACAAAATGAATGATATAGAAGTTAATATTATCTAATAATCTCAAAACCGGATGTCCGTCCGTCCGTCCGTTCGCTCTCTACCTTGAGAACACGTTGAGCTAGAACGTTCAAATTTGGCAAAACAAGGAATGTGAAGTTCGTGAACGGGCCAAATCGCTCTACACCTTCTGCCTCCTCCCATACAAAATAACGCATTTTCGTAATTTGACAGTAAACCAATTTTCTCGAAAAGTACAAAAGCTATTGAACTGAAATTTGGAATATTATTTTTATACTAATTTCAATCTACGGTATAAGAATTAGTTGAGTTCTCCGACTCCTTCTACCACCTCTCATATAAACTGCACTTTTTCATGAAATACTATTTAAACCAATTTACTCAGTACGAATAAAATTTATCGAGCTGGAATTTTGAACAACGTATTTATTTAGAATTATTAGTAGGGGCAACAAAATTAGATGATTAGCCCCCCCCCTCACAATATGACACAATTTCACAACTTTTCAAAAAGTCGATTTTACTGAAAAGTTTGAATGCTACAGATCTGCGATTGAAAACATGTCAAATGCATGATGTTCATAGTTATTTCTGAAAAACTCACCAAGAACTCCCCTTCTACCACCTCTCATTCAAAATGCACAATTTACCTAAATCCAATACACTAATTTTCTCAGTAACTATTAAATTTTTCAAGATTAAATTTTCAATAAATTTATTTGTTTAGGGTTGAAATTTTTTTGTACGAAAAGTAAAATATGTGCCAACATGTCGGGCGCAACTTTACTATTCTTGGGGCAAGTTGACTATGGGTGTGAGGTCAATATCCAGGTTAAGGAAGGCAGACCCAAAAATTTGAAGAAAAAAATCGTTTTTTTTATTTCATATTATTATTAAGTCTTAATTTCTATACCTCAAACTACAAATCGAGTGTTTTTAGGTTAAAGGGAAGTGGTTGGAATTTTAGTGCAAAGTATGATAAATCGGGCATATCGCATTATTGTCGCAGGGTGAATCTTTAGTTTTTTTGCTCTGAAAAGTTGTATTTTTTTAACTTCACCATTTTTTTCTTTTGTGTGTGGCAATATTGAATACCTTTATACGTGAGCTTTTTTTCGTACATCCACCGGCTTTTTTAAATGTGATTTGCCAAAGTAATGAAAATTCGATACAACTTTTTTCTTCTATATATTTTAATCAGATCATATGTAAAGCTTTGCAATACACTTAAGAATAAATATGCAAAAACCAAATTTCATGAGTAGAAGTTGGGCTGAGATATAGGTACTCAATTGGGCAGCGTTTTCCCGCACAAAATACATGGGAGTCTGAATTTAGGCCGACCCCCTTAAGATGGATAGCGGAGAGTGAATGGGAGTTCTGGGGCAGGGTTGTTGTCAATTATTTTACACGTACACGGCGCGTATACATGAAATCGCATATTTAAGTGAAATGCATTGTTTTATAAACAAAAAATTTTGCCGAAGCCGTTGGAAACCTTAACTTTTTTTTCGAATATCCTTAAATCAGAACCTTGGTGAGGGAACTAGATTAATGGCAATGTGATTGGTTGTTTGGTTTCGAAGTTAATACTTTCGTGCAATCAGTTTTTTTAAAAATATATATAAAAATGCAAATTTTATAAACAATAATTTTTTTATATTTTACTAGCAAACGCCCGCGACTTCGTCCGCATAAAAATCGCATTAATAAGCAATTTTTGAGAATGTATGTAGTTAGTAATACATTATATGGGATATATAATCCGCTTACTTTAGTGGCTCTTCGAACACAATGTTTTGTATTTTGTTGGAGTCAGAACCATAAATTATTAAGAATGATTGCATGATACTCGCATTTGAATGGGAGAGGCTCGCGATCAAATCAAACCCGTGATTCGAAATCATATGTAAACGTTTTAAGGACATGTGAATAGTTGTAGCTTGTGTTAATTGAAAAAAGCCCAAATAAAATGACATTAAGCTTAAAAACATAACAGGACTTCGATTGTGCGTAAAGCCCCATTATATGATACTACCGATGAAATCGAAATTTTTGTAATCTTAAGAATTTTTGTGTGGGGAGTGATAGAAGGGATGACAGTACTTAATTAATTTTTTTCACACCATGCTAGAGTAGCTATAAAAATATTTTGCACCAAATTTAAGCTTGAAAAGCTGAATAGGTAACTTGAGAAACTTGGTGCATTGGATTTAGTGAAATTGTGCAATTTGTATGGGAGGTGGTAGAAGGAGTGGGGGGTTTTTGGTAATTTTTCTAGATACAACTATCATCACCATGCAATTGATATCTTTTAAATTTCAGATCAGTTAGATTCACACTTTTAAAGAAAATCGAGTTTTTGCAAAGTCGTGAAATTGTGTTATATTGTAAGGGAGGGGGTAGAAGGAGTGGAGCTAATCGGTTAATTTTTTCCCGTTAATAATAATAATACTAGTTAGGGATTCATCAGGAAATTTTAGTTCGATCAAAGTTATACGTACTGAGAAAATTGGTTTAGAGTATTTCATGAAAAAGTGCAGTTTATATGGGAGGTGGTAGAAGGAGTGGAGGGTTTTTGGTAATTTTTCTAGAAACAACTATAATCACCATGCAAATGATGTGTTTTAAATTTTAAATCAGTTAGATTCACACTTTTCAAGAAAATCGAGTTTTTGCAAAGTCGTGGAATTGTGCCACAGTGTATGGGAGGGAGTAGAAGGAGTAAAGCTAATCGGTTAATTTTTTCCCGATAATAATAATTATGCTAATTAAAGATTTAGTACAAAATTTTAGCTCGATCAAAGCTATACGTACTGAGAAAATTGGTTTAGAATATTTCATGAAAAAATGCAGTTTGTATAGGAGGTGGTGCAAGGGGTGGGGGGGGTTTTAGTTATTTTTTGAGAAGCAACTACAATTATCATTAATTTATATATATTATATTTCAGAACAGTGACATTCACACTTTTCAGGAAATCGAATTTTCGCAAAGTCGTGTATTTGTGTCAGATTGTATGGGAGGGGGTAGAACGAGTAAACCTAATTGGTTAGTTTTTTCCTGGCATTAATAACAATGCTATTTAAGGATTTAATACAAAATCTTAGCTCGATCAAAGTTACGCGTACTGAGAAAATTGGAGTATAGTATTTCATGAAAAAGTTTAGTTTGTATGGGAGGTGGTGGAAGGAGTTGGGGGACTCAAACTATTTATATACTTGAAGATTGCATTTATAATAGAAATAATATATTTTAAATTAATAGCTTTCATAGTTTCCATGAAAATTTGTTTATTATAAGTTTTTGAAAATGAGTCACTGGGAGGGGGTAGAAGGCATGAGGGGAGAAAAATAAAACCTAAAGCAGATTACTCCCCGAGGCAGACCTAATAATCTGTGAAAGTTTCATTGCAATCGGTGCAGCCGTTTTTTGCGTGAAAGCCGGAAAGACAGACAGACAGACAGAGAAATTTGTTAAAAACGTTTGATTCTGCTTAGTTATTGCTAAAATGAAGCAAAAAATTTATTTATAGCCATTTATAAACAAATAACGGACAGACATTATTTATATAGATGAGGAATTGTTAAGTTTTTTCCCATAACCGAAAAATAAACCTTTCCATAGAAGGAACTCGTAAGAAAGTTTTCCAAATTTCGAAGTTTTTATTAAAAATATTACATTTTGAATTAGCTTAACTAAAAAAGCTTGGTTTCGATTTTAAATTCTTCGCATGGAAATGATATTTTTTCAACCCTGTTTCTATACTAGTGTAAAGGTTTATCTGTTGTAGACCAATTAGATTTCATGATACCTTAAAGATACAAATTTTTGAAGGTACTAGTTAATATCTTTAACTTTTATGCACTCTTTTTTAAATGAATTTCGCAAACTATAAAGTTTCTAGCTTAAAATCAAAAATTGGTTTGGTTTGATGAACATTTTCACTGTGCATTTTGAACGATAGATTTCCGGATTTTGTACTGTTTGATTTATTATGTGTGACGTTTTGGTCTCTGCTGAGACCTTTTTCAAACTGTAGCAGGTTGATAAATTATTTCAACAGAGACCGAAACGTCACATTTAACAAATCAAACAGTGTCAAATCCGGAAATGTTTCGTTTTAAAAATTGATTTATTGTGTTTCTTTCAATACAGATTAGGTTCCCATTTTGGTTCATAACTGACCTTATCCTTATCTATTTCCATTTGCTTGTTAAAGTTTAAAACCTCTTCTTTACGCGGTTCTTTCAATTGAAAATTTTACGGTTCTTCGCCTGGAAAAGCGTGTTTGAGGCAGAAAGTTTAACAAATTGATCTAATATATAATTTCATGTCATTGTTTTCAACTTTTGTTTATCAAACTTTGCATTTCTTTGTACCGGTGAAGTTTCTGTACATACCGGTTTTTACAAGTAATGCCTTAGATGATATCAATATTTAAGTGCGCAAGAGATTGCAGAATTTCAAGTAAAAATGAAACAGTTTCGCTTTAATATTTAAAAAAATGAAAATACTACAAATTGTGTCTTTCGTTTTAAACTTATACCGACACTTTTTGTTCACAATACCGCTTACTCTTTCGCTTCCGACTGTCCACTCTTCCGCTTTCTAAAACGTCAACTGATTCCATCGACTGCTCGATTGCTATTCTTTCGCTTTCTAATTCAGACTGACTACCATTGCAACTTCCCAATGATCTGATCTTGTCTGCTGATCTTCACCGTCGATCCCACGACTCTCCCGCTTACTGCCGCTTGCTGAACTTCGCCGCATCGCTATACCGTAACTTTTTGTTCACAAAATCGCTTGCTCTTTCGCTTCCGACTGTCCACTCTTTCACTTTCAAAAACGTCGACTGACTCCGTCGACTGCTCAATCTCCACTCTTTTGCTTTTTAATTCAGACTTACTCCCCTCGCGACTTCCCACGCGATGATCTGACCACGACTGCTGATCTCCACCGTCGATCCTACGACTTTCCCGCTTACTGAACTCCGTCTGTCGATCGCAGGACTTACTTCTACCTGTCGATCACAGGACTTACCCGCTTACTGTCCTACTCAACTATCAACTCGCAACTGAACTCCTTTCACGAGTGTTCGCTTCTTTTTGTATCGTTTTTGTGGACCATTCTTGTTGCTTTCCTTGTCGAATCACTTTCCTTGCCGAATAACTTTCTTTGCCGAATCGCTTTCCTTACTCAATCGCTTTCCATACCGAATACCTTTCTTTGTTTTTCTTGCCGAATTACTGATGGGTAATCCAATGTGTGGCGGCGTCGCAGTTTGGATGCGCGTTCTCGGCGAAAAACTCTCAGATGTTCTTTTTATTAGAAAAGAATTGTTGTTGGTTGAAAATAACTGAAGACGCAAACATACGGCGAGCGATTGGGGCCGACATGTAACAATATCAATCATAACTGTTCCTTGAAATTCCTATTGGGCAATGACATTTATTTTCCCTTACAATAGAGCTATAGCTTAAATCAGATCTGGTCATCCTGAACGTCAGGTTCTGTGTTTATTGTATCTATGAGCATCTAGGCTCTTCGCACAATCCTCTACCGATGTATTCTAATTTTCTTCGACTTGCGTCGACCAAAATTACCCATGAGGAGATTCGCAATGTAAAGAGCCCCCAGTAGGGATAGTATACCACTATAGAAAATCAATGATTCAAAAATGAATATTTTATTCTAATTTCTCATAATATGTATACCAACCGTTTGTACGTATCGATGCTAACTACAAAACAGATTCGACGAATATTTATTCTGACATCTTATGACAAGAAAATTACATTTAATTAGTGTTTAATAAAATTTAACTCACTAGTTTCCGAGTAGTAATTTGGAAAAAAAAACACCCCTTACACAGTTCCTACAAATGCAATTAGTCAACCTTGCCAGCAACATTATGCAATGTTTCTTACAACTTGCACATTTTTCGCGCGCTTTTTTCACCCGATCCCATTCATCATCATGTTGCGAGCACAGCGCAATCTCCCAGTTTTTCTCGCCAAACATTTTTGCCATCTGATGTTCAATGCTTAAGAGCACATCTTGAAGATGAAAACAACAACGCGAAGATGATGCAAGCAAAAGAAATGGAAACTCAAGGAAAATGGTCTTCGTGCATGGAGAAAGAGCGCAAACTAACGGCTCGCACGAAAGCCCAAGCCAAGGCCTCGCAGAAAAGAAAGCAATGAAAGTTGCTCTTGCATTAGGCGGGGGGAAAAAAGCGCGCGCAAAAAAAGCAACGAAAGAAAAGCAATGCAAAAGAAAATAGCAGCAGCCCGAGAAGAAGAAGAAGAAGAAGCAGAAGAAGGAAAAACATTTTGCTAAAAGAGAGCAAGACAATTCGCTTTTGCCCGTAAATATTGTTGGTGGTGTGCGGTGTGCTCCCAAGGAAGGTCTTTCACCCGGATTCGGTCATTGGCGTGTACTTATCAGTGCTTCTCAATTTTACGGATAATTCGCGCTCGACGAAGAAAATCGGCTCTGCACGGACTTCGATACAAATCGGAGCAGGTTAATTTTAAATTTTTAGTGCATTGTTTTTTGGCGATAGTCCAGGAGAGAGCGAAAGGATTGCCGGTGTCAGGTGCGCGAAAGGGCCCTGAATCTTATTCAGGCATCGCATCACCTATTCCGGGGGATGAACCTAACGTACATGACGAGAACTACACTTACAACATTTTCAGATTCACCTGATAATTTTTTCCCCGCAACGAATTCGTTTTTACATCTAAAATAGCGATGAAGCTGTGAATGAGTAGAGAGAAAAAAAAACCGCGTCTACAATAAAACAGGGAACATGTTGAAAACGAAAGTTGTTTATTGTAAACTGTATGAACGAAAAAAAAAAAAACGTCTCAGCATAGATAATCACCTCTTACGTATTAACTAGACACCTGTCAGTCTATTCGATTCCAATAAATCAGAGATTTATGCATTATGGGGCCTTATTGCTCTGGACGTAAATGGTAGAACATTAATTATCTGACCATATGAGGCTGACGTCACCTTAATCTTGAACATGCTTCAAGAATGGAATAAAATTACTTATTTTAATTTGTCCGGAAAAAATTCTAATTGGCATTATCTTAGACGTCCTCATTTCTAATCTTTTATTAATATTGCTTTAAGTTTTAAATTTGACGGGAGATTTCGACTGGTGAATAAACTGTTCTGGACTTTGATGTTTCAGACATGGTTATGGCTATGGGTAATTAATTTGTGTTAAGATTTGATTCTCGATTCAACGGATTTGAAAGATTAAATGTGCAAGTTTTATGTCGTTTGGATTCGGAATTAGTTTCGCTCATGATGTCAATAATGGTTTTGAAATTTGAGTCGGCAATAAAATGTCTAATAAAAATTTATTACTTATCATTCATCAGCAATGGTAAAATAAAAGAAGGACAACAAAGTCATATTTGGCAGAAACTTAAAGTTTTACATTATGGAAATAATATGTTCTGGAAGACTAACGGAACGGCACAAAACTTTAAAATGCCATAAGTTAAATGGTGTTGCATGGCAACTTTCAACCGCTGTTCAATCGTTTTCGATCGTCGATTTTCCGGAGTCTCATTTGTTTTCAGTTTTAATCAATCGACAATAGAATTCTTCTTCTACAATGGCGCTACAGCTCAAATCGGGCCTTGACCTCCTGACCTTCAAGTTCCTTAACACTTTCATTATTTATTGTGGAAGGGTTGTTAGACCTTCGCACAACCCTCTATCTATGAATTATTCATTTTCGTAGATTGAGGTGACCAAGGTATACCGAAGCAGGCAACGTGCTGGAATTATGCGTCGACCGGGATTTGAACTCACGGCCTTCGCATTGTAGACCACCACGCTACCCACTAGGCTACACCCTAGCAATAAGATTACGAGAATCAATATGAAGCAAGGAATACCTCATTTCTGAGATAAGGTTGATAGAAATAAGACGCTCACATGTTTTATACGTTTATTTTAATAAAAAAGAAAGCTGATTTGAAAGTTCTCCCATCCTTTTTGTAACATAAAATGCAAAATTTAAGCACAGACATTATGGAATACACCCAACTCTTTTTTCATACGACTTTTAAATAACACGGTCCATGAAGAAGATCAAATACCACTTTTTTACGCGAATTTAAAAAAAAATGTTCTTCTTAAATAAATTCTAATTTTTTGTCTTACATAAAATGTACACGATACAAAAACAAAATACAGTTATTTTCTCAGTCATGATACCGACGTAGAACATGCATTAAAAGTTTCAACGTAATTTGCTGATTTTTACCCATGGGTACCAAGAACTGTACCTAGTCCTCTCATAAGTTCCATCCACCCACCCTTATTATCACAGTTGAAGGCGCTGCGAAATGATTATTCAAATATATAGGTAATTTCCTATCTTTAATTTTGGCATTTAAATTTCAATCTTTTTCTATCTGGAGCCTAATCTATACATCTTTAGGGCAATTTATTGGTTTCTTTTTAAATCATAGGTTATTTTGACACTGAAAGCTGTTTCCCGCTCGAAATCTTGACAGAAAGTCGGTATCATACTTCCGCGGAACGAAATGAGTCGCTTTACACTTGAACGACGTTGGGAAATATTGAAAACTTATTTCCAAAGTGAGCAAGGTGTAGCCCAAACAGTGCGTTTTTTTGGCGTTTTTTGGCGTTTGTCGATTTCAATTGGCCGCCTCGGAGCTGCGATTTGACCCCTTTGGACTTTTTTTCTTGGGGAACCGTGAAGGATCGATGTTATACCAACAATCCCGAAACGATTCAAGCACTTAAGGCCAATATCATCCAAGTAATCCCGAAACCATCGACATGGTCTTGGAAAATCGGAGTGACAGAATGCGCTACTGCGAAGCCAGCCGAGGCAGCTACTTGAACGAAATTGTGTTCCATCATCAATGGAAATGTTTGCTCTTACTAATAAAGCCATGGAAAAAAATTTAATTTTGTTCATTTTATCGCATTTTTAAAGAGAAACCAATAAATTACCCACCCTATATACATTTAAAT
Organism: Chorisops tibialis; assembly: GCA_963669355.1. Classification (NCBI taxonomy): domain Eukaryota; kingdom Metazoa; phylum Arthropoda; class Insecta; order Diptera; family Stratiomyidae; genus Chorisops; species Chorisops tibialis. The sequence goes on from OY770263.1 coordinate 269,392,210, forward strand.
ATAATTGTGTCTGTCTGTTATTTATTAGTGTTATTTGGCTATAAGTTAATTTTTTGCTTTATTTTAACAATAACTAAGCATAAAAACAGGTTTTTGAAATTGTTTTCTGTCTGTCTATCTGTCCGGCCGTCTTTCACGCACAAACGGCTGAACCGATTGTAATGAAACTTGCACAGTTTGTTAGGTACGCTCCAAGATATAATCCGATTTTGGTTTTATTTCGTTCCTCCCATACAAAATGACTCATTTTCAAAAATTATCTAATAATCAAATTTTCTTGGAAACCATGAAAGCTATGAATTTGAAATTTAGAACATATTATTTTCATTACAAATGCGACCTTTTAGTATTTAAATTATTTGAATCCCCACACTCCTGCTACCACCTCCCATATAAACTGCATTTTATCATGAAATACTTTACACCGATTTTCTCAGCGCATATAACTTTCATCGAGCTAAAATTTTGAGCTAAATCCTTAATTAGTATTATTATTAATATCGAATAACCAATTAGCTTCACTCCTTCTACCCCCTCCCATACATTGTGACACAATTCCACGACTTTTCAAAAATTCGATTTTCTTGAAAAGTGTGAACGTTACGGATCTGAAATTTAAGGGGAGAGCATTTTCAGTGCAAATTGAGCTACACTTTTCTCAGGAACTACTTGACCGATTTCGTTCAAATTTTGCAGGCATGTATTTTACTCGAAACTTAGCAAATAAGGTAGGTATATGGAGATTAAAAACAATTAACATGGAATTTTCTATAAAGCTACAAACTTTAATCATTTTTTCGTGCACGAAAAAACCTTGTAAAAAAAATCGGAGTCAAAATTTAAAAAAACCCCCTACACGGTTGGCAGCCAGTAGCTACCATCTTTCCAACGAAACAAAAAATAAGTGGATAGGTTATGTAGTTTTTTAGAAAAGTGTACCTAAATAATAAAAACACTACTTTTTAGGAGAAGCAAAAAACCAAATAAAAGTTTTCTTAGTTATTTAACAAATGTAAATATATAAATAAAAGCTAGGGTATAGCCTAGTAGGTAGTATTTTGGTCTTGTAATGCGAAGGTCGTGAGAAATCCCGGTCGGCGCAATATATAATTCCGGCACATTGCCTGCTTGGATATACCTTGGTCACCTCAATCTAAGAAAATGAAAAATTCGCAGAAAGAGGGTTGTGCGAAGGGCTAACAACCCTTCCACAATAAGTAATGAAAAATATTAAGGAAGCTGAATATCAGGAGGCCAAGGTCCGATTTGGGCTGTAGCGCCATTGTAGAATAGAAATATATAAATAATGTTGTAATATAAAATTATTGATTATAAAGAAAAAAACCCGGGGTAGTGGTACTGCTTGTGGGGGGTAGTGGTACTGCTTGTGGGGGGTAGTGGTACTGGTTATAGAGGGGGGAAGGGGTGGTGATTAGGTCAGTGGGCCGGCGCGACCGGGGAGTGAACCGAGCGCCAAGCTACAAGCGCTGCGTCAATATGCATGACTCCACAAGTTACCATCATTATTTGAAACACTTCTACTCATCCGAGAGGGGTGCGGTTTTCGGTAATCGATTAAGAATCCAGTCTACATTTTAATTGGAAATAAAAAAAAAATTTCTTCAATTTTTTAGGTAGCGCTCCCCTTAAAATATAACAGTTGCATAATAAATATAGTTGTTTCTCAAAAAATCACTAAAAACCTCCCACTCCTTCCACCACCTACTCAACTGCACTTTTTTATGAAATACTATAAACCCATTTTCTCAGTTTCATCAAGATCAAATTTGTACTAAATTCTTAATTAGCATTATTATTAATATCGGGAAAAAATTAATCGACTAGTTTCACTCCCCTCCCATACAATGTGACACAATTTCACGATTTTTCTAAAATTCGTTTTTCTGGAAAAGTGTAAATGTAACTGATCTGAAATTTAAAACATATCGGTTTCATGATGATTATAGTTATATCCCGAAAAATCACCAATATTTTTCCCTCCTTCTACCACCTCCCATATAAACAATTTCACTAAATCCAATGCCCTAAGTTTCTCTGTACCCATTCAATTTTTGAAACATAGATTTGGTACAAAGCATTTTTATAGCTACACCAGCGTGATGTGAAACAAATTAGTTAAGCGACATAAAATATAGAATGCTTTGCGTAGGAGAGGTATTCCAGATAAGGTCGTAGCTATGATTAAAGAATCCTACGAAGATGCAACATGTTGCGTCTTACATAGAAGAGAGCTGCCCAAGAGCTTCCCTGTGTGAACGGGTGTAAGACAAGGCTGCATATTATCACCAGTCCTGTTTCTGGTGGTAATAAATGACATCTTGAAAGCTGCACTGGTAGGTGGGGAAGGTAAAGGTCTTCAATGGAGACTATTTAAATCTTAAGTCACCTTGATTATGCTGATGACGTGTGTTTGCTTGCACATAACTGTTCGGACTTAGAGGCTCGTTGCATTCTAAATGCAAAGAGGCGGGACTGAAAATGAATGTGCGTAAAATCAAGTACATGCAGATGGATTCTAACGCAAGTACACCGATTGTTCTTAACGGTCAAGATGTGGAAGAGGTGCATGGATGTTTGATATTGTGGATATCGAAGCTCTAAATAAAGCTCGTCAGGCTTAAGTATCCTTTCCCCTTTTCTTGAGGTTAAGAGAGATTTCCCTTCGTACGAAGCTTCGAGTTTTTGGTGCATGCGCCAAATCCGTGTTGTTATATGGTTGTACTAAGTGGAGAGTGACCGTTCGACTTACCAGGAAACTACAAACTTTTGTGCCTCTGACGCATTCTAGGAATATTCAGGCCAGAATTGATCTCCAACGACGAACTTTGGAGTAAAATTGGACAGACTAAAATAGGCATTGAGATTCAAAGGCGGAAGTGCCAGTGGATCGGTCACACTTTGAGGAAACCAGAGCAAAACATCGCCAAACAGGCTCTGAATTATAATCCTCAAGGAAGACGTCGGGTTGGTCGACAATGTAGCACATGGAAGCGAGCAGTTGCGCAGGAGGCCAGAGGAATAAACAAGCTAAAGACCGATGCTCAGGATCGCGCGTTGTGGAAGAGAGTTTTTTCTATCCTATGCCCCTATAGGGGGTCTTAACAGAAATTTGATTGATTGATTGTCACCCCTTCTACCACTCCAAAATTTCTTAAGATTAGACAAATTTCGACTTTATCTATAGTATCGTTTGATTGGGATTTACGCATAATCGTAGTCCTGTTATGTTCTTAAGCTTAATGTTATTTTATTTGGGCTCTTTTTTAATTAACTATTCACGTGACCTTGACGCTCTTTAATACGTATATGATCTCAGATCACGGGACTGATTTGATCACGAGCCTGCGGTATCATGGTTTCATTCTTAATAATTGATTTCAATATACTACAAAGCATTGTGTCCAAAGAGCCATTAAACTAAGCAGATTACATATCCGACATAAAATATTGCCAACTACATTCTCGAAAATTGCTTATTTTGTGGGCGATCGCTAGTTATAATTAAATTTGTATATGGTTTCATGTTTGTAAGTCAAACCGTTTGGAAATACAATGATGGACGATTAGGGATTCTGTATTTAACCTTCGTAGGCTCTTCTGATAATTTTCGACCATTTCTACTAGTAAAATCAGCGTAGCTTCTTTTTTAATTATTTGTTTCCTTCCTTATTTTTATTCTGTGTACCGTCTCATAATATATCAGTATTCTAATCGAAAGAATTAAAGTGTTGCGGTTACTTTTTTTTTCAAAAATTCTTATATTGGAGGTTTTTATGGTCAAAAATTACCATGCAAAAAAATACCTAGTATAACTTATTCTTTTTATTACATATTCAATATTTTTACTCAAGTTGTCGTTGCAAGCGAGGTTTTTACTTATGTTTTTGGTAATTTCTAGTGATACGTTCGTATTTGTGCAAATAATTGGCAAGTAATTTGTTGATTGTAAAGTTCATCCATTGCTAGGCGAAATGGCTTATTGCATATTGCGAATCGGAACGTTCAGTAGAGACGAAGAAGACGCTAATTGGTGTTACAGCAAAATGCGAATAGGCTCCGCGTACGGCACTACAGGGCGAAACTATTTTTTTCCAGAGCTAATTTGTGCTAAATTTTATGTTTTAGATCGGGATGGACAAATTATGAATGTCCCCTCTTTGACCAGTTAGAAGTCGACTTGCGATCCGAAATCTTATTTAGTTTTGCGACCTAAAGGGACCTATGCAAGAATTTCATGTTTCTAGCTCAAACCGTTGTGATTACTAGAATAGAGGATTTCCCCTTATTTTATCATATTTGAATGAAATATGCAAGGGTCATTTTTGCTTTGAGTCTAATTGGAAAATTCGCTTGAAGTATTATTATATTTCACTGGATTTCTTCTTTTTAAATTAAAATAATCACAAACTTTGTTAATCGCTTTTCTTATAATTACTTTAACACCTTTTGTTCATTATATCGCCTTAATCTTCGCGCTGTCAATCATCTCCAATATGTCGCCTCAATCCTTTCACTAATCACGCTCTGTCGATTATACGACTCGATCGTTTTCTCAATCCCGACTGACTTCCTCATCACAAACGATCACTTTTTTATATCGTTCTTTTCGGCCGCCGTCGGCCACTATCGGTCTTCTCAGATTCGATGAGGCATTAAATTTGTGTGCATGTCTATGTAGAATAGTAGAGCTGAAGACGCAAACATTCAACGAATGACTAGGGCTGACATGTAACAGCAAAATTAAAAAATTAAAATGTCTCACTTAATAAGAGAAATTATTAAACGCTCCCTTAGTTTATATCTAACTTTTTATATTCTAGATGAAATCTGAGAGTATATTGTGTTTACCTTACCGTTCGTAACGCTAAGAAATAACGCTCGCACAGAGCCGCCTAGGGCACAGAAATATTTGTTGTCGCTCAAAGACCTCGATTCCGAGTGACCGTTTGTTCATCTGTCTGTCCGTTTGTCTACAACATAACTCTGGAACGCTTTGAGCTATCGTGCTGAAATTTGTTATGTGTCATTTTTACCGAAAAAGAAACTTTAATTGCGTGAATGGGCTACATCCCTTCAGTCCTTTTACCACCTCCCATACAAATTTCATGAAATTTCGAAATGTTAAGAAATTGATTTTTCTTTAAAACTATTTAAGGTATCGACTTAAAATTTGGGTCAAAGCACAACAATGTATATATCATTACTTCTACAGTGGCGCTACAGCCCAAATCGGACCTTGGCCTCCTGACATTCAGGTTCCTTAACATTTTTTTTCATTACTTATTGTGGAAGGGTTCTTAGCCCTTCGCACAACCCTCTTTCTACGAATTTTTTTATTTTCGTAGATTGAGGTGACCAAGCAGGCAATGTGCTGGAATTATATATTGCGCCGACCGGTATTTGAACTCACGACCTCCGCATTACAATACCAACACGCTACCCACTAGGCTACAGCCTAGCTGTATATATCATTAACATCACAAAATATAGATCCAATCTGCTCACTTCTTCTACCCCTCCCATATAAATGCACAATTTTCAATAATGTATTTATTCGATATTCAGTGAAGCTAGCGAAGCTAAAGGAACAAATTTTTGCCAGTGTTAATTTCATCATAATTGCAACTAGTTTTAAAAAAAATCATCAACTTCACCTAACTCCTTCTAGCCCCTCCCTCATAAATTTTACGAAATTTACAATTTTAATTAAATTAGTTTTCTTCGAAACTGTCAAAGCTATCAACTTGAAGTCTTGTTGAAAGTACAATAAATAATAATACTAGAAATATCATTGATGACGGAAAAATTTGTTTTGATCCGTATACTCCTTCTACCACCTCCCATACAAATGCCTAATTTTGGTTAATGCATTATATCGATTTTCATTAAAACTAGAAGAAGCACAAACTTAAAATTTTGCCAGAATTTGTCCTTTAATAACTGCAATAAATACTAAAAAAATTATCAGCTTCGCTGGACTCCCTCTATCCCGTTCCATACAAATATCTAAATTATAAATTCAAGAAAAGCATTTCGCCTTCGAACATATGAGAGCTATCGACTTTGAAATTGAAACAAAGCATGGTGATAAGGATGTTGATCAACAGTTTCAAAATCATATAAAATCCTCCACTTTCTCTACCACCTCCCATACAAATGCCCCAATTTTAGGAAAACTATGTCTAATTTCTTTCTTACTCATCGATGAGGTGTTATTTTCTATCCATGAATAGAATAGATAACTAAGTACTAGCCGATGTAAACACAATAAAACATTACAGCATTGAATTCTCAAAAAACTCTCACTTCCTTAATTTGTTTACCACATTTAACATTACTCACACTTTGCTCTAATCGCGATATGCTTTGCGCGCCGAACGTTGGTGCATCATACAAATCGACAGTGACCTTAACTTATCACGATTGCCAATTCAAAGGCATTATTTCGCCAATAAATTATTAAATTAACTTCAGTTATAAATAAACAACAAAATCTATTCTGTTCCGTAAATATCCGCCTTTCTACAAAAATAACTGCCAATCAACACTCTACCTTGCTAACACATTGCAATTAAAATAATCGACCTTATAATTGACTACACTGCTCGTAAAAAAAAACCAGCACCTGTCAAGAAACTGACTAATAAAGAATCAAATGCCAAAAAATATGATCTAAAATAATTTATAAACAAAAACAGAATGAAATGCATTGATCAAAAAAATAAGATCTCAAATATTTTCTTATTGTTATTATTTTTTTCTTTCCAAGCTAATCTGCAAACAAAGCTCCCACTTTTGATTTAGTTTGGCACAAGTCTATCAAGATTTGTATTTGGAGGTATTCAACATACGTCACCTCGATCGATTATTTTTTTCTCTTTAAGATTTTTCAAGTTAGTCCATAATACCCTTGAGAAAACGAGTTTTTTTTTATTTTTTGCTTCAGAATCAGATGAGCAATATTCCGATGCAGAAAGTATGTTTTTCAGTAGTTGGTCAGCAATGAGTCATCGAAGCAGACGCCATTGAAGTTTTAAACGAGTAGCTTAGCTGAGCTTAGACCGCCCAAAATCCAAAGTAAATCTAGTGCTACTGCTGAGCTCAATCCGCTAAAGGAATTTCGCTCGAGTTAATCATGTCTGTTCTCCATTCAGAAATTTGCTTAATTGATGCAATTAATTTGCTAATTGTTTGAGAATATTTATGTTTTGAATTTGCCGGCGAGCTTGTTCACAGTACTTAAATTTGCAAGGATGAATGTTTCGAATTAAGCGCGCCTTTTACACCTTTTCAATCGAGATTAGAACTTATATGGTCTATGCACTTGGGTATGCAAATTATCTGAAACTTATAGCCACACCTATGTCTTCATTGCAGGCTAATCAGAAATTCATCAGTAACTTGGCAGACAGCAATGAGACTTTTATGGACCGAATTGAAATTTCGTTCCGGTTAAAGTGAATACGAAGTTTTTGAAGTTCGTTTAAGTTTGACAGAGTTTGATTTATGTTCGAGGAAGTAACATACTCGTAGGTGGGATAATTTTGTGTAATTCATATTTACTATTATACCCGTTTGGCGCCACTTGCTTTTAACCTAATTTTTGGTCAGATTTTGAATGATATGGACATGACATTGAATGAGGCAAATTAAACTATTAGAGTATGCCTGTCTGTGATATATCAAAATTTTCTTATTGTCTCTAAGATTGATAGCTATTGTAAAATATTTCTACTATAGAAATGGAATTTTTCTTTATTTTCGATAGAATACTTCTGGATGCGATTGCGAGTTTCTCGAATTGGATTCTAATTTATAACCAAAAGCCATTTATTTTCACTTTGGTGAGATGCTTATAACTTTCGGTTCCGATCATTATTAAAAAAAAAACATACGTCCGGCGATGTGGTCTATATATTGCACCCACTTTCATCATTTTCTGTCCAGGCTTACTCGAGTTTTCATCGAGACACACATATCCTCAGTCACGAAAAGAGGACTCACAATGAAACTTATTTATCGTTTAACGGATGCCGCATTTTTCCGGCATCACTTTTTTCGTAAAACGCGAACTTTAAATATACCCCTTACTCCAATAAAATTGACCGACATTGACCTGCATTACAAAAACATAATAGGACTACGATTGGACGTAAAGCCCAATCATGTGATACTGTAGATGAAAGAGAACTTGGTTTGGTGAATGTTTTCACAGTGCATTTTGAAATGAAAGACAAGATTTCCGGATTCTACACTGTTACGCTTTATTATTCGTGACGTTTCGGTCTCTGCTGAGACCTTTATCAAACCATTTCAGCTATTGCCTTGAAAATTAGGTCATAGTATAATGATATAAATATCATTAATCTCCAGAAATATTGATCTGATCCCTTTTACCACCTCCCATACAAATGCACAGTTTTCAAAAATGCATTTATTCGGTTTGCATTGCAACTAGCAAAGCCGAATTAACCAATTTTTGTCATAATTAATTTTGTTACAATTGCAACTAATTTTGGAAAAACTATCAACTTTACCTCACTCCTTCTACCCCCTCTCATACAAATTTTACGAAATTTCGGAATTCCAATTAAATTATTCTTGTCCCAAACCGTCAAAGCTATCAACTTTAAAATTTGAAAAAAAGTATACTATTTTAAATATGATTCATGCCGAAAAATTTGGTTTTGATTCGGATATTCCTTCTACCCCTCCCATGCAAATGCAGAATTTTGGTAAATGCATTTAACCGATTTTCATAGAAACTAGAAAAAGTAGAAACTTGGAATTTTGCCAGAATTTGTTTCTTTATAATTGTAATAAATGCTTGATTTTTTGATAAAGGTCTCAGCAGAGACCGAAACGTCACGAATAATAAAGCGTGACAGTGTAGAATCCGGAAGTCTTGTCTTTCATGAAAGAAAACTTATTTATTTTGAGCAATTGCTTATAGGGAGTGATAGAAGGGGTGACGGTATTGAACCAATTTTTTCGCATCATGCTAGAGGTGCTATCAAAATGTTTTATACAAAATTTAAGATTCAAAAATTTAATAGGTACTGATAAAATTAGCGTATTGGATTTAATGAAATTGTGCAGTTTGCATGGGAGGTGGTAGAAATTAGGGGGACTTCTTAATGACTTTTTCAGAAATAACTATAAATATCAGGCGTTTGACATGTTTTAAATTGAAGATCAGTAGCTTAGAGTACTTTTCATGAATATCGACTTTTTATAAAGTGTTATAAAGTGTTGAAATTGTGTCATATTGTATGGGAGGGGATAGAAGGAGCGAAGTTAATCTGATAAATTTTTTAGTGCACAATTTTATACGTACTGAGTAAATTGGTTTATAGCATTTCATGAAAAAGTGCAGTTTGTATGGGAGGTGGTGAAAGGGGTGGGGGATTTGAATAATTTTTATACCGTAGACTGAAATTGTTACAAAAGTATTATGATTCAAATTTCATAACAATAGGTTACTTCTTGAGAAAACCCGTTTATTGTCAAATTCCGAAATTGTATCATTTTGTAGGTGAGGGAGTAGAAGGGGTGTAGCGATCCTTACTTTTTTGTTGAAAATTACTTGTAGGAAATTTGAACTTTCTAGCTCAATTCGTTTTGAGGCTAGAGAGGACACGGACGGACATCCGGTTTTGAGATTTGTGAGTGATAATATGAACTACTGTATCATTCATTTTTTCTCCGAGCCTTATTTCTTAGCGTTGTGGCACACTTATAATATTTTCAGATTTCATCTATAGTATAAAAATTCTCGTGCAAGCTCTATAATATATGACTTGTTAACTTCTAGATGTGGATAAATACAGATATGTCTATAATATGTAATATACAGCAGATGACTGTACGACTGATGAACTGAAAATGAGCAAAATTCGAGATCTTCAGTCATAAATGGCAAACCATAACTACTGTAAGCTGTGCAGTTCACAAACGATCTTGGAAGTTTCATGGTGTGGCTAAAAATGAGTTGAAAGGCGGCTTACTCGTGCCTGTGCATCTTTACACATCGGGAAAATGTTTCCAACATCTCAAAAAAGGACACATCATACTGCAATCTATAACTTAACACTATGACCTTAATAACGATTGTTTTCCAATTTATTTCCGATATCATTGACAATTCATATTACTGTCTTGCATTGTACATTTACCTATTGTTCTCCTATTTTTGCATTCCAATCCCAATCTTTGCCATTGGTCAGCCAGCAGTAGTCACATGAATCAAACTGTTCTGACTATTATTCAACGAAAATGATTCGTGATCATGAAATTGAATGACCTCTACCCGCAAAGTACTAAATCATAAGCTTAGAGTCATAGAATTACACCATCATTATTCCAGCTTTACAATGAGGAATGATTAATCTGAAAGCTATTCTTGATCGGCAGGGACCTTACTTCTCGTTCTACCCGCATAATGTTTCTTCTACTTCTACAATGGCGCTACAGTCCAAATCGGACCTTGGCCTCCTGACATTCAGGTTCCTTAACATTTTTTTTTATATTACTTATTGTGGAAGGGTTGTTAGCCCTTCCCACAACCCTCTTTCTACGAATTTTTCATTTTCTTAGATTGAGGTGACCAAGGTATATCCAAGCAGGCAATGTGCTGAAATTATATATTGCGTCGACCGGGATTTGAACTCACGACCTTCGCATTACAAGAACAAAACTCTACCTACACCTTAGCTTATAATGTTTCATCACTTAGTAAGTATGCAAACCTCGCTATCCGGATCCACATCCCAAACAATCGAAATTTCGCTCATATATAATTCGCATGACATAACAAGCTTAACATTACTATGAAAAGCATCTTCTGAAGGACTTGTTGAAAGTCGGTAGCGGTAAACCGTACGATTTTAGCGATTTATTATTTTTATAAGAACCAAGCAAGAATTTCCATCATCAGGCAGCGCCATAATGCAGGTTCAAGATCTCTCAATTCAGAAACCAAAACAATAAAATAAAAAAACAAATAAAACTTAATAATATTACGAAATTTACACTCATCTTAAAGGTGAGTTACACTGTTTTATTTATTTATTTTTTTTTCGACTACCGTAGTTGTTGCTGTCGTTATTGAGCGTTATTTGCGGAAGGTTATCCTGAAATGAGTATGCGGAAGCGTTTTTCGAGTATATTGGTGTGTAGGCCATATATTGCGTCCGTGTGTGCGAGTGCAACAATGCGAAATTGTTGGTGTTGCGTTGTGTTGTTGTAGAAAAAAAAATTATATTTTTAATACGATATGCGGGTTGGTTTTAGCGTAGAACTTGAAATGAAGGTCAAAATTCTAAGCACGGCTTACGCTCGTATTTTGTTGGTTCTTTTGTTATTAACTATGTTTTTTTAAGTTTATTTTTTTCCTTTTCTATCATTTGAGCTTTATTTGATTTGGTGGCCGTTTGAAAAGTGTTTTCCAATTGTTGTTGCTGTCTTAGAGACGAAGCAACAACACAACTACGTCGCTTCTTCTATGAAGCTTAGCTTTTCTGTATTTGATAGCTTGGAGCGATAAAAAGCCTCTGGCCACGAATGTCGTCGAGGAAATTTAATAGCGACTTTGGTGGTAGTGGCCTTTGTAGGAACTCGTGTTTTTCGATGCGTCAAGTTTCGTTTTACTACGCGCGCTAATATAGTGACGACGCGTCGAAAATACGATCGCACTATATATGTTAAATTTGATAGTGGAATTTTTGATAGCTTTTTTAGTTTGTAATTGAGTTGAATAGTGCGATAGTTTTTCGGGGTCTGACTAATCAGACAAGGTCGTCTAACAAAGGTATCATGGAGGATTATTTTTTTATTAGAGTTTTATCGCACCATATCAGGCTATTGAATAATTTATACTGTTGTAGTTTTTTTTTCGGTATTAACTGGAGTTACATGTGATGTTTTTGGTACGTTATTGTCAAAATCCTTTAAATTATTAAAAAAAAACTGCCCGATATTTAAATTAATATTTATTAAATTTGTATAACTTTGGCCAGCTTACTAATCTACTACTACAATGGCACTACAGCCGAAATCGGGACTTGGCCTCCTGACCTTCAGGTTCCTGAATATTTTTCATTATTTATATTGGAAGGGTTCGCACAACCCTCTATATACGAATTTTTCATTTTACTACATTGAAGTGACCGAGGTATACCCAAGCAGGCAGCGTCCGGGAAATATACGTCTACCAGGATTTGAACTCACGACCTTCGCATCGTAGACCAACACGCTACCCACTAGGCTACACTTAGCTAGCAGCTTGCTATTACAATCAATTAATTTGGATCAAATCAATGTATAACTTGAAATTATATCCTTGACATGACAACACGCTTAAATTATTCGTGTACGTAGTATTCATAATGAATTTCAGTTGCTTGGATTATTTTGCCATTCAATTGTCAATTGATGAAGAAATTATTTGCCGAGTTCGCTAGTTTATTTGCCAAAATGGCAAATGATTGAATCAGCAACAGGTGTTGTGTATTTTTAGTTCAATGAGGAGCAATAACAACTTCGCTTATGCTTGTCCTTCTGTTGGTGACGGCAATCTTGTACATATCCACGAAAATATGTTTTAGCGCCAATATTACTGACTTCGGATACCACATAGCCTGAAAGACGGAACTTGACTTCGCTATTGCAGTCATTTGCATTATAAGGGCAAGTCTTTCGATTATGGCTAACAATGAAATTGATGAAATTTGTTTAAGTATACTTGGACTCACAGAAATTTTTTGACGCAAAACTGAAAAGAAATCCTAATTAATTTTCTAGGCATGACTATCTGAATCTAATATACATTGAGACCATAAAATACCGGGACTTTGTAATTAAAATTAGTCTGGAAAATGATATTTCAATTTTTTTTTTTGGTAAGCAGGATTGTCCTTAATTATTATCCCAAATATCAGCGCGGTCTGTTAATCATTTTGTTTACAGTAGCTAGTTGAATGGGTACACCTCAGTAGTCCACGGCGATTTGTAATGGATAAAAATGTGGAACAAAGAATTTGTCTCAAATTTTGTGTTTCCAACCAAATTTCGTGTCCGGAATCGTTGCAAAAGTTGGAAAAGGCGAACGGTGATTCAGTAATATAAAAAACCACGAGCCTTTAAGTAGTTCAATAGCTTTAAGGACAGTCGAGAGATCCTTGGAGACATGCGTTGCTATGGACGACCTCCGACCTCTTCAACTGATGAAAACATTCAAAAAGTTAAGGAAATGGTGCTCGAAAATCGTCATGCCAGTGTTAGGGAGATAGCAGGAGAGCTCGACATCTCCTCTTGCGAGTCTGTTCGTTCAATTTTGGTGGATAATTTGGCTATGAAATGCATCCTTGCTCGACTCGTTCCAATAAAGCTGAAATTTCTTAAAAAAATGTGCCGTGAACAGGGCACTTTGGACAGGTTTGCGAATTCTCAAGTCGTATTCATGGAGCGCATCATAACTGGTGATGAGACATGGGTCTACGAATTTGACATGCAAACCAGTCAATAATCATCGGAATACAGGAAAGAAGAATCAGCCGAAACCGAAAAAAACCACGCCAAGGCTGCTCAAAAATCAAGACGATGGTCATTGTTCCAATATACATTGAGACCATAAAATACCGGGACTTTGTAATTAAAATTAGTCTGGAAAATGATATTTCAATTTTTTTTTTGGTAAGCAGTTCTTAATGATTATCCCGAATATCAGCGCGGTCTGTTAATCATTTTGTTTACAGCAGCTAGTTGAACGGGTAGTCAGTAGTAGTCCTCGGCGATTTGTAATGGATAAAAACGTGGAACAAAGAATTTGCCTCAAATTTTGTGTTTCCTACCAAATTTCGTGTCCGGAATCGTTGCGAATTTTGGAAAAGGCGAACGGTGATTCAGTAATATAAAAAACCACGAGCCTTCGAGTAGTTTAATAACTTTAAGGACAGTCGAGAGATCCTTGGAGACATGCGTCGCTCTGGACGACCTCCGGCCTCTTCAACTGATGAAAACATTCAAAAAGTTAAGGAAATGGTGCTCGAAAATCGTCATGCCAGTGTTAGGGAGATAGCAGGAGAGCTCTACATCTCCTCTTGCGAGTCTGTTCGTTCAATTTTGGTGGATAATTTGGCTATGAAATGTATCCTTGCTCGACTCGTTCCAATAAAGCTGAATTTTCTTAAAAAAAAAGTACCGTGAACAGGTCACTTTGGAAAGGCTTGATCGTGCGAATTCTCAACCCACATTCATGGAGCACATCATAACTGGTGATGAAGCATGGCTCTACGAGTTTGACATCCAAACCAGTTAATAATCATCGGAATACAGGAAAGAAAAATTAGCCGAAACCGAAAAAAACCACGCCAAGGCTGCTCAAAAATCAAGACGATGCTCATTGTTGTTTTTTTTTCAATATTCGATGTTTGATCCATCATGAATTCGTTCCGGAGAGACAAATGGTCAATAAGAAGTACTATTTAACCATATTGAATCCTTAAAAATCGGCCGGAATTTCATGGATTTTCGACGATGAAAATGCTCCATCGCATTGAGCCTCAATTGTGATCGAATTTGAGGCCGAAAAAGCAACGAATTCCATCAATCAAACACCGTATTCACCAGATTTGGGCCAGTGTGACTTTTTCCTGCTCTCGAAACTGAAATTACCATTCAGTGAAATCCGTTTTCAGTCGATCGAGGACAAAAGACAAAAATCGTCGTGGACTACTGAGGTGTACCCATTCAACCAGCTATTCTAAACAAACTGATTAGTAGACCGCACTGATTTTTGAGATAATAATTAAGGACAGTCCTACCTGCTTACCAAAAAAAAATTTTTGAAATATCGTTTCCCAGACTAATTTTAATTACAAACTTCCGGTACTTGCTGGTCACAATGTATATGCTCGGATCTAGGTGACTGATCCCAGACCAAATGGTAGCACCTACAGACTTGCGATTTGTATACTCTAGATGAAATCTGAGAGTATTATAAATTTGCTCTAAAGTTTGTAACGCTAAGAAATAATGCACAGAATCACCAAGAGTACAAAAATATTTGTTGTGGATCAAAAATCTCAAAACCGGATGTCCGTCCGTCCGCCTGTGCGCTCTCTAGCTTGAGATCGTGTTGAACTAAAAAGTTCAAATTTTGTACACGTCGTTTTTGACAAAAAGGTTAGGTCAAGTTCGTGAATGGGCCAAATCACTCCACCCCTTCTACCCCCTCCCATAAAAAATGACTCTTATTCAATAATTTCCTCTAATCAAAATTTCTTGGAAACTATAGAAGCTTATATTTTGAAATTAAGGATAACAATTTTTTTTATCATAAATGTGATCTACTGTGAAAAATTCCACCACCTCCCATTCAAACTGCACTTTTTTCATGGAATACTATAAGCCGGTTTTATCGGTAGTCAATGCTTAATTAGCAGTATTATTAAGATCGCAATAAATTGGCTCATTACCTTAACTCCTTTCACCATTCGCATACAAAGTGAGACATTTTCACAAATTTACAGAAAACCAATTTTTTTTCAAAAGAATGAATGTAACTGATCTAAAATTCGGGAAATGTCAATTGCATAATGTTCGTATTTAGTTCTGAAAAAATCACTACAAACCCCTACCGCTTCTATCGGCTCCCATACGAATTGCACAATTTCACTTTTTTTAAGGTCGCGAGTAATAACTAAGGAGTCACCCTTTAATACATTGCACAATTATTTCGGTAAAGGAAGTGAATAAAATTTTGGTGTATTATGAAAATTAGGGTGGAGAGAGACGGAATTATTCTTGAAGGATTGGAGGTTATACCTACTTGGTAAAACGTTAGCCGGCAATGCATTCCAAAGCCTGGATGTTCGTGAGATGAGTGACTGTCTATACTTAATCTTATACACTAATTTTCTAAGTCATCATCATCAATGGTGCGACAGCCCAAATCGGACCCTGGCCTCTTGATGTTGTCACCTCCAATCGCCTTGATCTAAAGACCGCGTCCTCCAGCTGCTAATTATACTCTAGATGAAATCTGAGAGTATATTGTGTTTGCCTTACCGTTTGTAACGCTAAGAAATAACGCTCGCACAGAGCCGCCAAAGGTAGAGAAATATTTGTTGTCGCTCAAAACCTCGATTCCGAGTGACCGTCTGTCTGTCTGTGCGTCTGTCTACAGCATAACTCTCGAAAGCTTTGAGCTATAGTGCTAAAAATTTTGGTGTGCTATTTTTAGCAAAAAAGTAAGGTCAAGTTCGTGAACGGGCCAAATCGATCCACCCTTCTACCCCCTCCCATACAAAATGACACAATTACGCAATTTGATAATAAACGGATTTGCTCGAAAAGTATAAAAGTTATTGAACTCAAATTTGGAGCATATTACTTTTATAATGATTTCAATCTACCGTATAAAAATTATCTGTGTCCTCCTCCTCCTTTCACCACCTCCCGTACAAACTGCACTTTTTCATGAAATGCTCTAAACCAATTTACTCAGTGCGTATAAAATTTAGCGAGCTGAAATTGTGCAAAAAATATTTATTTAGAATTATTAGTAAGACCAATAAGAATTATATGATTAGCTTCACCACTTTTACCCCCTCCCATATAGAATGACACAAATATGCAATTCGACAATAAATGGATTTGCTCAAAAAGTATAAAAGCTATTAGTCTGAAGTTTTAAATATATTAGTTACGTGGCGATTTCAATCTACCATATAAAAATTATGCATGTCCTCTTCCTCCTTCCACCGCCTCCCATATAAACTGTACTTTTTCATGAAATACTCTAAACCAATTTACTCTGTGCGTATAAAATTTATCGAGCTCAAATTTAGCAGTAAATATTTATTTAGAATTATTAGCAAGACCAAAAATATTTAGATGATTACCTTCACCCCTTCTACTCCCTCCCATACAAAATGACACAATTTCGCAACTCGACAATAAACAGATTTGCTCGAAAAGTATAAAAGCTATTGATCTGAAATTTGGAATATAATACTTTTATGACAATTTCAATCTACTGCATAAAATTTCTTCTTTCCACCCCCTCCCATACAAACTACACTTTTTCATGCAATGCTCTAAACCAATTTACTCAGTACGTATAAAACGTATCGAGCTGAAATTGTGCATTAATAACTTATTTGGAATTATTATTCAGGCCAAAAAAAATTAAAAGATAAGTCTTACCCCTTCTACCACCTCCCATACAAAATGGCGCAATTTTAGAATTCGACAATAAACGGATTTGCTCGAAAAGCATGGATGCTATTGATCTGAAATTTGAAGTATATTACTTTTATTATGATTTCAATCTATCATATAAAAATTATTTAAGTCCTCCCCTGTCTTCCACCACCTCTCATACAAACTCTACTTTTTCATGAAATACTCTAAAACAATAACTCAGTGTGTATAAAATCTATCGAGCTGACATTGTGCACTTAATATTTATTTAGAATTATTAGTAAGCCCAAAAAAATGAAGCTATTATCTATACTCCTTCGACCCCCTCCCATACAATCTGACACAATTTCACAACTTTACAAAAGGCGGATTTTTCTGTAAAGTATGAATGCTATTGATCTACAATTTAAAACATGTTAAAAGAATGATTACGGACTCGCCCCTCCTTGTACCACCTCCCATACAAACTACACAATTTGGATAAATCCAATAACCTAATTTTCTCAGCAACTATTAAATTTCCTAAATTTTGTGTAAAATATTTTGATAGCAACTTTAGCGTAATGGGAAAAAATTATTATAATTCAATGTCGTCAACCCCTGTACCACTTCCCCTACAAAATTTGTTGAAATCAAAAAATTTCTCTTTCATCTAGAGCATAAAGCCCAATCGTAGTCCTGTTCTGTTTTTTTGAGATGGCTTTGCTGTCTTCATCAACCGAGCAGTTTACGTAGCTTCATTAACGTTGAAGCTTCTGGCGCATAGTAGAGTTGATATAACTCGTGGTTGTATCTTATTCGCCATTCCATTCCTTCCTTCACAGGACCCAAAATTCTCCGGATGAACTTTCTTTAGAATGCGTTAACTGCTTTTTCGGAAGTTCGCGTCAATGTCTACGTCTCGCTGCCATAACAGAGCACAGGTCGTATAATAGTTTTACATATTCGCAGCTTATTGTTCCTTTGCACTTTCTTAGATTTCATTATTGGAAGAACCGACTAACACGTTTTATATGCAAGTATTATCCGTCGTTTGATTTCGTCTGTTTCATTATCGCCCTTAATTAGATTAGCCCTAAGATGTATGAAGCTGTCCACACTCTCCAAATTATATTCCGCAATTGTCATGTTTTGTCTGATTGGCATTCTCCTTCTTGTTTGCGCCTTTACTTTTGTTTTGCTTTCATTAATGCACAGCCCGACTTCTCTCTCTCGGCGGAGTCAAGATTGACAAATACCTTCTTAGCACTAAGGAAGGATCTTGCTAGGATGTTCATGTCGTCAGCGGTTGCTACTAGTCGGGTGAACTTGAACAGTAGTGTCCCGTTGGTGTCGACTGAGATTTTTCGGACTACATACTCTAGTGGGATTTTTTAGGACGACATACTCTAGTGAAAAGCATGGGGGCTAGACCATCTCCCAGCTTTAAGCCACATTCCGTCGGAAGGCTGGTTGTGGATTTGCTTTGTATTCTCACTTGGGATTCAGTGTTCGTCATTGTGAGTCAGAATAGTTTTGGGGGGAATTCTAAAGTCAAACATGATTTGGTAGAGTACGCTCCTGTCGTTACTGTCGTATGCTTGTTTAAAATCTAGGAAAATTTTGTGCACGTCTGTATTATATTCCCAGCATTTCTCAAGCACTTGCTTCTCCGAGAATATCTGGTCTGTTGTAGATCGTTTGGTTCTGAATCCATCTTGTTATTCGCCAATTATTTCATTAGCATAGGGCTTAAGACGACGTTCAATTATTTTTGTACGACGTACACAACAATGATATTCTTCTGTAATTCTCACAGCAGAGTTTTTCTCCTTTTTATAAATTGGACATACATAAATAGATGGAAGCCCCGCAAGGGGGTAGTTGTAGTATGAGGTTTTACCAATTCCTGCAACTATCTTTGGAGTTAGCGACTCCACGGACCTGAGCTAACTATCCCCCTCTGGGATGGGGGCTGTAGAATTCACCCACAGCCAGTCCTGCTTGCCCTAAAAATGGCAAATGGACACTCACTGGATCATGGGCTTATCACCCGTGATCTTAAGACCTAAATGATACGAGAAACGGATACATCGCCTCGGATACGGACTGATTCTACGGTAACGACTTTTGGCATTCGAAAACGGACTATGATTGGCTTCTGGAACGTTCGAACATTGAATGACGGGGGAAGAGCTGGGGTTACTCGGTCCTTGCACCGCCAATCAGTGATCGACCGTGAAATGGAGCACTATAACATCCAAATCTTGGGCTTGAGCGAGGTCAGGTGGACAGGATCAGGAGAAGAACGAACCCCTAGCGGAAACACTATTCTGTACATTGGCCCTGAAAGTGAAGCCAGAAATGGCGTGGCGTTCGTCCTTACGCCGAGAGCGAGAAACAGTCTCATTAGCTGGGAACCAATCTCGGATAGGATTATCGTCGTCAGGCTCAGGACCAGTGTCAGAAACGTCACAATTCTGCAGTGCTACGCACCAACTAATACCGCAACATCTGGTGACAAAGAGGAGTTTTATAGTCAACTGAGTGCCACCTTCGAACGTGTTCCAAGAGGTGATATTATTATCATCTCGGGAGATATGAACGCCCAGGTTGGATCAGACAACACTGGACTAGAACAAGTCATGGGGAGGCATGGTGACCCTTGGGTCGACCCTTCACGACCTTGGATTAAGAGACCCGAAAACGGCGAATTATTTGTGGAGTTCTGTAGTACTCGGCAAATGGTCATCGGAGGGACCCTTTTTCCACACAAGAGTCATCATAAAACATCTTGGGTTTCCCCTGATGGTGTTACTCAGAACCAGATCGACCATTTGGCTATAAGTCGCCGATGGAGAAGATGTCTCCTCGATGTGCGAGCGAAACGTGGAGCTGACGTGGGGAGCGATCACCACTTGATGGTTGCCTGCTTGAGATTGTGTACAGCAGCTATCCGACGACCACAAATTCTTCAAATGAAGCGCAAGCTTAATGTGGATAAACTCAGAGATCCCAACAAAAAACTCGAATACACCACCATTCTACGCGAAAAGTCATCCACATTGGGTGAACATGAAATGCGCACACTGGACGCCAATTGGGAGGCAACCAGAAACACTTTTCTAACTAGTGCTGAAGAATCTGTGGGATATGCGCAAAGCGGTGAGAAACCCTGGATGTCACAAGACACATGGGACAAGGTTGACAATCGGAAAAAAGCCAAATTGGCAATCATCTCTCAACCCGATGTCAACCAACGAACGCCCGACTTGAGGCAGAACTACCGCGATGCTCATATACAGCTTAAAAAGGCTGTTAGACGCGACAAGAGAAAGGCCATTGAAGATCTGGCAAACAAGGCAGAATCTGCGGCTTACCTTGGGGATATGGGTTCACTATTTAAAATCATGAAACAGTTGACGAACAGGAATTTCACCGCCAACCACCTGGTGAGAGATGTCAACGGAACTCTCCTTAATATGAGTGAACACCAGTTGCGACGATGGAAGGAATACTTCTCTGATATTTTAAACATCTTGTCAGATGAAGATATTCCGGAAACAGAACAACTTCCAAACATCCAACCGCAACAATCCTCTATTAGGGACGATCCCCCAGATAAGGAAGAGATAGTTTCCGCCATTCGGTCAATGGCGGGAAGGAAAGCTCCAGGTATAGACGGACTACCAACCGAACTCCTCAAAGCGGACCCGGAAATAACAGCCGATATACTCCTCCCACTCTTCACTAAGGTGTGGAATGATGGGAGATATCCGACTGAATGGAAGGAGGGCGTCATTGTGAAAATTCCGAAGAAGGGCGACCTTCGGGATTGTGGCAATTGGCGTGGTATATGTCTACTTACTGCCGTATCAAAAATTATGGCTAAGGTAATTCTCAATAGGATTAGTGATGTCGTCGAGAGCACTCTCGAAGTTTATCAGGCTGGATTCCGTAAAGGGTCGTCTTGTACCGACCACACAAATACCCTACGGATAATATTAGAGCAGTCAGCCGAAATGGGTTCGCCACTACATCTCATGTTTGTGGACTTCGAGAAGGCTTTCGACAGCGTTAAGCGAGATTACATATGGAATGCTTTGCGTAGGAGAGGTATTCCAAATAAGGTCATAGCTATGATTAAAGAATCCTACGAAGATGCAAGGTGTCGCGTCTTGCATAGAGGAGAGCTGTCCGAGAGCTTTCCTGTGCGAACGGGTGTCAGACAAGGCTGCATATTATCACCAGCCCTGTTTCTGGTGGTAATAAATGACATCTTGAAAGCTGCACTGGAAGGTGGGGAAGGTAAAGGTCTTCAATGGAGACTATTTAACATCTTAAGTCACCTTGATTATGCTGATGACGTGTGTTTGCTTGCACATACCCGTTCGGACTTAGAGTCAAATGTTCGCTCGTTGCATTCTAAATGCAAAGAGGCGGGACTGAAAATAAATGTGCGTAAAACCAAGTACATGCACATGGGTTCGAACGCAAGCACACCGATTGTTCTTAATGGACAGGATGTAGAAGAGGTGCAAGATTTTTGCTATCTCGGAAGCATTGTCAGCATGGACGGCGGAGCCGAAAAGGATGTTGAGGCTCGGCTAAATAAAGCTCGTCAGGCCTTCGGTATCCTTTCCCCTTTCTGGAGGTTAAGAGAGATCTCCCTTCGCACGAAGCTGCGAGTTTTTGACGCATGCGTCAAATCCGTGTTGTTATATGGTTGTACTACGTGGAAAGTGACCGTTCGACTTACCAAGAAACTACAGACTTTCGTAAACCAATGCCTCCGACGCATTTTAGGAATATTCTGGCCAGAAGTGATCTCCAACGACGAACTTTGGAGTACAACTCGCCAAACTAAAATAGGTATTGAGATTCAACGGCGAAAGTGGCAGTGGATCGGTCATACTTTGAGGAAACCAGAGCAAAACATCGCAAAACAGGCTCTGGATTATAACCCTCAAGGAAGACGTCGGGTTGGTCGACCATGTAACACATGGAAGCGAGCAGTTGAGCAGGAGGCCAGAGGAATAAACAAGTCCTGGCAACAGCTTAAAGCCGATGCTCAGGATCGCGCCTTGTGGAAGAGAGTTGTTTCTGTCCTATGCCCCTATAGGGGGTCTTAACAGGAATTTGATTTGATTGAAATAGATGGAAGTAGTGTAGGCAATCAAAAATGGAAGAATAATAAATCTAATCTTTATTTTTATTTTTGAAATCAAACTCTTAATGCAATTCACACTGGGTATTATATAGGGTAGAATTATATTAATTATATTAAAGAACGAGTGATTCTATGAGTCCAGGCATGAGCAAGTTTTTGCTGTCGGTTATGAACCAGCACATCAAATCGTTTTCCCTTCAACAGCACCTCAGACCAGAGATAAAATAAACTCTACCCTCAAAACTTTTTTTTGTAAGACTATAAACATGTAATTGTTGAAGAATTTCTAATTATAATTGTGTCCATTAAAACAAATTTCAATAAATCATAATCATCTACAAAGTGCTCAATCGAAATCACAAACTTTACAATTCTTGCAGACTTCTTGTAAGTTGTGTTCAAATATTTTACTCGCAAACAAATTGGCAGATCAATAATACTGATTTCATTGATTTAACTAAATGCAAAATTAAAATTGTATTTCTGTTCAGATCAAAGGGTATACTAGTGTACATAAAATCTGACAACAAAACATTGGCAATATTCCAGAAGATGGTGAAAAATTGGTACCAACCGTTTCGTTATTTTAATACAATTTAAAACTTTATTTAAAGTTTTTCTTAGTTGAGTTTATGAATTTTTTTGAATTAAATAGATTATTCCGTTGGTACTAATTTTAAATTATTATTATTATTATTATTGGTTTGGTGAATGTTTTCACAATGCATTTCGAATTGAAAGAAAAGATTTCCGGATTCTACACTGTTACGCTTTATTATTCGTGACGTTTTGGTCTCTGCTTCATCAGTTTGATAAAGAACTCAGCAGAGACCGAAACGTCACGAATAATAAAGCGTAACAGTGTAGAATCCGGAAATGTTTTCTTTCATTATTATTATTAATATTTTTTTGAAAAAATTAAATCTTTTGTAAGTTACTGCAACTTACTATTTATGTTCTATAGAATAGAATTTTATTTATTCAAACTTCATCAAAATAATGACTACTTACAATTTGGTAAAAAAATTTATCGTACGAGTATCGAATTTAAAATTTAAAACAATTAACAATCAGAAATTATTTATCGCATAAAGCTGACTTTAATTGCATGCTAGATAAATTATAGTCAATTCGGCAGTAATTATTGTTTAAAATACGCGAAAGCAATGCGATTGGTACGTTTTGTCTATAGTTGGTGGAATGATGTGGAATGTGGAGTAGCACTTAGTTTCTCAAGGATCGATGCAGAATACTAAATTTTATGTCTTCGAAGAAATATGGGGAATCAATTTCTCCTAAAATTAATTTAAGTGCAAAAGCAGCCCTAAGGGTAATCCGTCTATTCTCAAGCGACTCTAGAGAAAGGAGTTTAAGGCGCTGTTCGTAAGGAGGAAGGCGCAACGTATCAGACAAGGGGAGGTCACTTAGGGCAAACCTTGAACCTTCGCTGTACAGACTTGACCCTACTCTTACGTTCCTTGTAATATGGAGCCCACCTGACAAGCATACTTAAGAACAGAGCGTATAAAAGCACAGTATAAAGTCTTAGTTGTATAAGGATCATTGAAGTCATTGCACTATCTTTTAACGAAACCCTAAACAGAGTTGGCCTTGCTGATTATGTAGTCAATATGATTGTTAAACGTAAATGCGGCTAAAAAATATACACCGAGATCTGGTACCTTGTCTGTGTATTGTAGTGTGCTACCAAGTGGTGGGGGAGACTAAGTCGAGGTTAATGACATCGGCTCCGAATCCCACCGCGATGAGGGACAAAGTTGCATACGGCATCAGCTCCGAAACCCATTTAGGTGGGGGGGATAAAGTTGAATGCATTGTGTCGGCTTTGAAACTCACCAATATGGTAGCGCATGGTCATCTCTATCAGCCAAGGATCCGAGGACTGAGGAACTGAGGTGTTCGTTCTGACGGTCTCAGGGCAGGCTGAGGAACTGATGAACCGAGGATCTGAAGCATTAGAGAATCGGGCCGTCGATGTTTGGCGACTTGAACTCAATTTATTGGATTTATTTCGCTGCCTCTCTTACATCGGCCCCGAAATCCAGATGGGGGGAACACGTCGAGGTAGGTGTATTGAATCTTGATTTATTACACTATATTACATCGACTCTGCAACCCATCAGATGGGGAGGATAAAGTTTTACGTCCTTTATTCAAAACCTATCACCCAGTTGTGGGGGGGACAAAGTCGATGCTGTATATTGGATTAATTTATCAGTCTAATCATACTAATACATCGGCTCCGAATCACACTACGATGAGGGACAAAGTTGCATACTAGCATCAGCTCCGAAACCCAATTTGTGGGGGGGATACAGTTGAATGCGTTGTGTCGGCTTAAAACTCATTAACTCCCGATAAGGGACAAAGTTGCATACTAGCGTCAGCTCCGAAACCCAATTTGTGGGGGGGATAAAGTTGAACGCGATTGTGTCGGCTTTGAAACTTATCAATGTAGGGGGGACTAAGTCGATATTGTGTATTGAATTGATTCGTCAACGTAAGTATACTATAAATCGGCTCCGAATCCTACATGACGGGGGGGAGTAAGTTGAATGGACCGATGGTTCATCAGCTCCGAAACCTGTCAACGCAGGGAAGGAAGTGCTGGTCTAGAAAGCTTCGGCGATTCCAGTAACTACTTTTGGGGCCTACCGTCCCCACGTACCCGAGGGGTGCAACTGATCATAGTGCAGGGATCTATGCTCCAGATGTGTAGCCTTACCAGGGGTAAACTGGTACCTCGAGAGCTGGGAAGCCCATGGAAGGTTACTTCCACCCCCAGTGATGGTTGAGGATGTCTTCGACATACACGAGGGGGCTGTGGTGCCCATATCGCGGGCAGAACAATAGTTCGGCGTGAGGTTGCGTGATTTAGATTAACAACCTGTGCCATGAACGAAAGATTGGCAGAGATTTAGATAGGTCTCGCAGTCAGCAGTATGAATACTGACCCTGTAGATGGTATAAACTGCTACCTTCGGGGGCGTTAATGATTGTCGTCTCAATACAATTCGTGTTGTTAAAGGCAACATTGTGATCAAGTCTTTGAGATAGATGTTACACTTTAAACAAACCAAGACATCACTGTAGTGTGCTACCGTCTAGGACATATTCAAAATGAATGGAAGATTTGGTCCTAAAGAATGAAACATTTACTAACATTCAAAGGCCTACTGTTTAATGTACACCAGTCAAAAATGCGTTTGAAATTACTTTGAAGCAGTGCGCAATCATTGGGATTCGAAATATCGCGAAACAATTTCTCGTCGTCAGCGTAGAGCAAAATTTTCGAGTGAGAAATAACCGAACTCATGTCATAAATAAATAAAATAAATAACAGTGGTCCAAGATGGCTTCCCTGTGGCACACCAGATGTGTTGAGTATAGCAGAGAAATGAACTCCTAGAAAAATTACTGGGACTAGTAACAATTTGGTCACAACTGGACGTTTCACTGTAATTCAAGAATACTCTCTCCTATTAAGAATTTGAACGTATAAATAAAATGTAGTTTATACAAAAATTTTTCACATTATTTGACATTGATTTATGCAAAATCATCAGTAAAATGCCCTTTTTCATAAAAAATGTGAACAACTTGACCGTTCAAAATTAATGGCTCAATAATTGAAAATGAAGTGAAATGACGAAAAGCGAAGAAAAAAAGCCGTTGAAAGGACAAAATATATGCAAGATAACATAAGAAATTGCAATATAAAAGATACTGAGAAGAAGAGAAAGAGTCATAGCGCAAATAATAATAATAAAAAAAAAACAATCACTTAAAATGGAATTCTTTTGATCTTTTGTTATGTTCTCTCGTTCGAACCGATCTTTAAAAGGCTTCTTCTGAAGAAGGTGATCTTATTGTATGCCATCTCTCTGAACAATTCCGTGGTGTTTTGTAATTTTTACTTGCGATTCGTGACGCATTTCAAAATTTACGATCATTTTTGTGCTTTTATGCAGCGCACTCGCAATCACCGATCGCATCGCCTTCAGTTTAACCATGCATGCACATATGGCCACGCTATAGATATGCCCGGCTACATCCAATTCTTTAAGTTATTTACAAGGTACAATGATCCTTGTACCGTTAATCTTTGCATAATACACACAATTAAGTTATCGCCAGATATATTGAGGAAGAGTATTTTTTTCGATCCTAGATATTGTTTGCCATTATACGATCATTTTTGGATACGGCACGATCGTATCATATCGTTACGATCAATCATTTTTATATGCCACGATAAAAATAAAAAAACGATAGCATCTCGTACTTACTGTCCCTGAATTATTTCAATGATCTTTCGGAAGAGATCTTTAAATTTTTCATCATTACTCTTGAACTTCAGCGATATTTAACGATATTATTTCCGGATTAATGTTATTAAACTTTCCGAAAATCATCCATGAAATCGATTAGCAATCAATATAATTTTAAAATAAACAAACAAAAATAATTAAACGAGTTCCTTTTTCAAATTATGATTTTCAAGGTTTTAACAAAATTTAATTTTAGCCTTCAAAGAGATCATTTTTTTATAGTGATTTGAAACGATTGAGATTGAATTAATTGATAGCCGTTGGAGCTACTATTGCAAAAAGAAACAAATTTTATACACATTTAGTAAATATTTCTATCAGCAATGCAACGTATATCTTATTATCTTCAGAGAAAGTGCTCTATATTAATAAAAAAGCACTTTAAATTGACAATTTTCTAAATTTAATTTTGTTTTCTTTTATCAACATGTTAAAACATTTGTACGGTTGCGTTTGTGAAAAATTTCCAGGAAAAATGACGAAATCCATTAATTGAATTAGATATCGCTGCAATTTCGATCTATGAAAAAGATAAATTTTACCGATCGTGCACATGATCACGTTTTGTAACGAGAATTTTCAATTGATGAAATTTCCTTTTATCTTACCTTAGTGATAGTACTAATAATAATAATATGATTTTTTCTTAAAGATTTCAAACATTACAAAAAGATCATCAATCAAATTTTTTACGGAATGAAGATCGGCATATTATTGATTCGAATTTGAGGCGTAAATTGCATATTATTATGAATTACTACTATCAATGTGTGTCGATTTAATTCGCAAAGACAATCAACCATTGAGATTCACTTAAGCACTATTGTTCGTCGTGCTCGGTATCGATCTTCCGGAGTGATCGATGTTCCTTTCATTAGAAACACACCTTACTGAAACACCGCGCGCGATCGTGAGAGAAACACAACAAGATTTTAATCACGATCACAAGTCAACGGCGGCGCTAATAAATTTTTGCAACGCTGCAGTTTTTTTATTTGTTAAATTTTGGAGTATTTGAACCCATAAAGTTTGCGATAAGAGATTCTAACTTATTAGTAATTAATAAATAAAACTGATAAGAGAAATTTACAAAATTGATGTACATGCATTTTATGATAAATCATCGAATCAAATCGAAATTAATTGACAAATTGACGATAAAGAACAATTTTACGTATTTAAAAAGAAAGCTACAATAAAAAAATTTAAAACAAAAGATTTTAGGTGAAGTTTTTTTTCTTGTTGATAAAAATGACGGAAAAATTTTGAGATGAATAACGCAAAAACAATTTCATTGATATGAGAAATAAACGATTATTTTCTTGTCTTACATATAATAAAATAACATAAGAATATTTGATACGTACGAAATTGTTTTTACTCTGTTATTTTTACGTTTTTCTAATAGTATGTGCGCTGAAACGTAAATTACAACTGATTTTTTTTTTGTTTTTTAATAAACGTATAATACTAAATCATATTATTCCATACCATTTCAACAAATGCGTATTGATAACAAAAATTTATTGTATATTATTGATAAATGTTGAAACCCAAATTTAATGCATGAATGAAAGATACTAAAGATTACGACACGCGCATTTGTCTTTTTAGAGATATATTATGTCAACAAAAAATTATTTTATTTATACTTCTAATCAATAGACGCAATAGATAGAAAGAACGAAGCTTACAAAATTTTTACTGAACGACCAACACGAGCCAAAAAAGAAAGATATGACGAGCTTAGGCGATATGCGAAAAAGACCTGCAGACAAAAACAAAGGAAGTACCATAATGAAAAAATACAAAAAATGGACGACGACATGAGAAAAAATAAAACGCGGGACGCATACGCAATAGTGAAAGACTTAAAAAAGGGATATAAGCCAAAAACCAGTCTCTGCAAAGACGTGGAGGGCAACATCATCAGCGACGCACAAGAAATCAAAAGGAGATGGTCTTCCTACTTTGAACATCTTTTGAATCCCATCCCAGTAGCACCGAAAACGACAGACAACATTTCAATTGAATCCCCAACTGACAAAGATGAACCATCATCGATACCACCCACGCTTGTTGAAATCAAAGCAGCCCTATGTGACCAAAAACGAAACAAAGCGCCGGGAATTGACAAAATACCAGTTGAACTTCTGAAAAACGGTGGAAAATGTGTCGCTGAAATACTGCACAACATGATATGCAAAATTTGGACAGAGGAAATCATACCCGACGACTGGCGAAAAAGCATTATATGTCCAATTTACAAGAAAGGAGACAAACTCTGCTGTGAGAACTACAGAGGTATATCATTGTTGTGTACGTCCTATAAAATACTGACAAAAATTATTGAACGTCGTCTTAAGCCCTATACTAATCAAATAATTGGCGAATACCAAGGCGGATTCAGAACCGGACGATCTACAACAGACCAGATATTCTCGGTGAAACAGGTACTTGAGAAATGCTGGGAATATAACACAGACGTGCACCAAATATTCGTAGATATTAAACAAGCATACGACAGTATCGACAGGAGCGTACTGTACCAAATCATGCTTGACTTTGGAATTCCTCCAAAACTAGTCCGACTAACAAGACTCACAATGACGAACACTGAATCCCAAGTGAGAATACAAACCGATTCCACAACCAGCTTTCGAACGGAATGTGGTTTAAAGCAAGGAGATGGTCTAGCCCCCATGCTTTTCAACTTGGCACTAGAGTATGTCGTCCGAAAAATCCCAGTCGACACTAACGGGACACTACTATTCAAGTCCACCCAACTAGTAGCATACGCTGACGACATTAACATCCTAGCAAGATTCTTCCCTAGTGCTAAAAAGGTATTTGTCAATCTTGACTCCGCCGCAAAAGAAGTCGGGTTGCGCATTAACGAAAACAAAACAAAAGTAACGACGCATACTAGAAGGAGAGCGCCTATCAGACAAAACATAACAATTGCGGAATATAATTTGGAGACTGTGGACAATTTCATATATCTTGGGGCTAATCTAACAAAAGATGGTAATGAAACAGACGAAATCAAACGACGGATAATATTAGCAAATAGCGTATTATTCGGTACTTCCAATAATGAAATCCAAGAAAGTGCACAGGAACAATAAGCTGCGGATTTATTATTGTACGACCTGTGCTCTGTTATGGCAGCGAGACATGGACATTAACACGAACTTCCGAAAAAGCAGTTAAGGCATTTGAAAGAAAAGTCCTCCGAAGAATTTTGGGACCAGTGAATGAAGGAACGGAATGGCGAATAAGATACAACCATGAGTTGTATCAACTCTACGACGAGCCAGAAGCTTCAACGTTCATCAAGCTACGTAAACTGCAGTGGGCTGACCATGTAGAGCGAATGGAAGACAGAAGAATCCCCAAACGTGCTCTTAAAGGCAAAGCGAGTGGTAACCGGCCAGTAGGCAAGCCACGCAAGCGATGAGAAGACTCGGTTGATGAAGACAGCAAAGCCATTTTAAAAATTAGCAGCTGGAGGACGCGGTCTTTGGATCGAGACGATTGGAGGCGACGACTTCAGGAGGCCAGGGCCCGATTTGGGCTGTCGCGCCATTGATGATGATGATGATAATCATTTTTAAGGTTCGTCACAAAATCTATATAAATATAATTGTAGTGTCTGTCTGTTATTTGTTTATAAATGGCTACAAATAAGTTTTTTGCTTCATTTTAGCAAAAATTAAGCAGAATCAAACGTTTTTAAAAAATTTCTCTGTCTGTCTGTCTTTCCGGCTTTCACGCAAAAACGGCTACACCGATTGCAATGAAACTTTCACAGATTATTGGGTCTGCTTCGGGGAGTAATCTGCTTTAGGTTTTTTTTTTCTGCCCTCACGTTTTCTACCCCCTCCCATACAAAGTGACTCATTTTCAAAAACTTATAATAATCAAATTTTCATGGAAACTATGAAAGCTATTAATTTGAAATTTAAAATATATTATTTCTATTATAAATGCAATCTTCAAGTATATAAAAAGTTTAAATCCCCCAACTCCTTCCACCACCTCCCATACAAACTAAACTCTTTCATGAAATACTATACTGCAATTTTCTCAGTACGTATAACTTTCATCGAGCTAAGATTTTGTATTAAATCCTTAATTAGCATTGTTATTAATGTCAGGAAAAAACTAACCAATTAGGTTGACTCCTTCTACCCGCTCCCATACAATCTGACAAAAATCCACGACTTTGCGAAAATTCAATTTTCTTGAAAAGTGTGAATGTTACTGTTCTGAAATATAAAATATATCAATTAAGTGATAATTGTAGTTGCTTCTCAAAAAATAACTACAAACCCTCCACTCCTTGCACCACCTCCTATACAAACTGCACTTTTTCATGAAATATTCTAAACCAATTTTCTCAGTACGTATAGCTTTGATCGAGCTAAAATTTTATACTAAATCTTTAATTAGCATAATTATTATCATCGGGCAAAAATTAACCGATTAGCTTTACTCCTTCTACCCCCTCCCATACAATGTGGCACAATTCCACGACTTTGCAAAAACTCGATTTTCTTGAAAAGTGTGAATCTAACTGATCTAAAACTTAAAACACATCAATTGCATGGTAGTTACAGTTGTTTGAAGAAAAATTACCAAAAACCCTCAACTCCTTCTACCACCTCCCATACAAACTGCACTTTTCCATGAAATACTCTAATCCAATTTTCTCAGTACGTATAACTTTGATCGAGCTAAAATTTTCTGATGAATCCCTAATTAGTATTATTATTACTATCGGGAAAAATTAACCGATTAGCTCCACTCCTTCTACCCATCCCTTACAATATGACACAATTTCACGACTTTGCAAAAACTCGATTTTCTTGAAAAGTGTGAATCTAACTGATCTGAAATTTAAAAGATATCAATTGCATGGTGATGATAGTTGTATCTAGAAAAATTACCAAAAACCCCCCACTCCTTCTACCACCTCCCATACAAATTGCACAATTTCACTAAATCCAATGCAATAAGTTTCTCAAGTTACCTATTCAGTTTTTCAAGCTTAAATTTGGTGCAAAATATTTTTATAGCTACTCTAGCATGGTGTGAAAAAAATTTATTTAGTACTGTCATCCCTTCTATCACTCCCCACACAAAAATTCTTAAGATTACAAAAATTTCGATTTCATCGGTAGTATCATACAATGGGGCTTTACGCACAATCGAAGTCCTGTTATGTTTTAAAGCTTAATGTCATTTTATTTGGGCTTTTTTCAATTAACACAAGCTACAACTATTCACATTTCCTTAACTCGTATACATATGATTTCGAATTACGGGTTTGATTTGATCACGAGCCTATCCCATACAAATGCGAGTATCATGGTTTCATTCTTAATAATTTATGGTTCTGACTCTAACAAAATACAAAACATTGTGTTCAAAGAGCCATTAAAGTAAGCAGATTATATATCCCATATAATGTATTACTAACTAAATTCTCAAAAATTGCTTATTAATGCGATTTTTATGCGGACGAAGTCGCGGGCGTTTGCTAGTTTATAATATGAACTTTAAAAAAAATTGTTTCTGAATGGTGCAGAATTGTTTTTAGTTTTATTTTTATTGTAATAAATTTTTATACCAATTATTGAATATCAATAAGTTATTTATTGGGTTGTTATATAATTTCTTATGGATTTATTTTTAACAAGAATTTGAATTTGTGGGTTAATATTAATAGCTAGTAATTGTATTGAAAATAAAAATAATTATTAAATTTTTTTTTTATTATTAATATTTTTATATTTAACATTTGGAAGAGTAAGTTTGTTTTCATTTTATTTATTTTTTGAGATTATTTCCTACATTACTTTTAATTTTGGGTTGGGGATATCAATCAGAATGTGTATGTGTATCGAGTTTTAGATTTTTAGCTAGAGCCATAGTTGAGATATTTGAATTGTTAGTTTTCGGTTGTAGCGCTCCCCCGCCTCCCCCTAAGGATTTATTACCGCCAAAATTTGGTGTCTGCCAGTGATCAGCACCCATCTGCAATCCACCCAAAAATGAACTTTCAATCTTCAAAGGGTTTGGTAGGTATTGTGCATTTCATGTGTGGATATGAACATAAGCTCTCTGAGTGACGTCATGCTCAGAACATGAACGCTTTTGGTGGGTTGATGTCGTTATCTTGTCTTTTATTGTATCGTGAATTTAATATCGGGTTTTCCAATAGGGACTTGACAACTTTGAATTCAATTTGTGAACGCACCCTTTCACTAATCATCGAACTGTCACTGTCAATTTATTCAGTAAACTTAACATTTTTATCATGGTAAATAATAAAGTTTTTGAAATATCTCAAATGGTTTGCATTTTATTTTGAAAAAAAGTTGTCAAGTCCTTATTGGAAAACCCTTTATTTATATAATGGTCATTGTAACTTTAAATTCTTTTCTATTAAATAAAAAGGATGCAGATAACTATATGCTATAGACCTGCAGGCGAAAACAAAGGACATACCATAATGACAAGTTACAAAAAATGGACGACGATTTGAAATAAATAAAATAAAACGCGGGAAGTACACGCAATAGTAAAAAACCTAAAAATGGGGATATAAGCCAAAAACCAGAGGACAACATCATCAGCGACATGCAAGAAATCAAAAGGAGATGAGCTACCTGCTTCGAACATCTTTTTGATACCACCCCATTAGCACCGATCACGATATACAGCATCTTAATTGAGGTTTCAACTGGCGAAGAAGATCATCATCGACACTACCCATACTTGCTGAAATCAAAGCAGCCCTATGTGACGAGAAACTAAGGAATGCGCCGGGAGTTGATAAACTTCTGAAAACCGGTGGAAACCCATGTTGTGCAGTATCATGATATGCAAAATTTGGACAGAGGAAAACATACCCGACAATTGGCGAGCATAGAAGGAGAAACGTCCGGAGTATCAAGAAAAATACGACAAAGTCATTTTACTGTACGACAACTTTCGACCACATGCTGCATAGGTTATGAAAACCTACCTTGAAACATTAAAATGTGACGTCCTACCCCGTTCTATTCTCTACAAATTACCCCTTCCAACTACACCTAATCCGATCGATGACGCATGGCCTGGCTTAGCAGCACTTCTATCCTTACGAAGAAGCCGAAAATTGGATCGATTCATCGATCGGCTCCAAAGAAGAGCAGTTTTTTTGACGCGGAATCGCATGCTGCCAAAAAGGTGGGACAAATTTGTGGCTAGCGATGCGCTTTTTTCTAATATTAAATATTTTTGCACTGTAAAGGCTCGAATTTTGAAAAAAAGGAGGAGTTTGCAACTTCTGAATATGGCTATTTTTACAATCGTACCAAACAGGCACAGCATGACACAGAATTGAATGGAATATAACTTCGAAAATTAGCATTTTGTTGTGTATATTAAGTGTTGAGTCGACGAACTCGTCCTGCACGGAACCACCTTGCAGATTCAATCTGAGAAAGAGAAGCTGAGTATGCCTCTCGCAACTTGTAAGCTTCAGTTTACGTTAGAGCTCCAATTTAAGTTGGATGCGATTAGCAAAGCCAATGACAAATGGACAAACGGTGTTACATGTAATACCACCTGACAATTTTGGCCTGTGCTGGATATAAAATGCTCTGGTAGACTGATCTCGCTAAATAGGCAGACGATTAGTTCGTAATAGGAGCCGTTACAGGACATTACCCGATAGGGGACATGCTCAAAGGGTTGGCCTTCCGTTTAATGATTTTTGCAGGAGTTTTAGAGATGAGGAAGAGGAAGAGACGGTTCTTCATATGTTATGTACTTGCTCTGCTCTCTCTACAAGAAGTAGACGCCATACTTTTTCGATATTCTCAGTAATCTGACAAATGTGGAAGCCAGGAGCCTTCAGCGCTTCATAAAAAGCCCCGGTTGGTTCACCGAGAAGGAGTCTCTTCTGAGATCCTGTGATCCTGTGACAACGGACCAGCTTATGGTGTATATGCAGTTGGACTGTATCTGGATAGCCACCTCTATCTACCTACCTAAGCGTTGAGTTCCTGTTTATGAAGGGATATAGAACACGTGTTGTTGTATTGACTTTATCAACTGTTTATGTTAATATGACTTTGAAAGCTTTTTTTTTCTCATCAACTTTTACACCCAGATATTCAACACAATTTGTCCATGACATGTTAAAGTTTGCCATGTGTAGATCCGTTTGTAGTAAAAACTTAGATTTTTGTATTCTCGTAAACAAGATGGTCTGCGGTTTATTGGCATTTACACTAATTTCCCATTTGGCGAAATACCTATATACAGTTGTGATGACTGAAGATTTCTTATGATTTTGACTGCAAGCGTGCTGGAACTTAATATTGCTGCGTCATTGACAAATATTGATGATTTGCAGGATGGAAAATTGTGTGTGTATGTATATTTAAACTTGAGCCTTGGGGAGAAGGAACTTAAATTTCATACAAATTTGACGAACTATTTTCGATATGAACTTTGGAACTTTGTATAGTGAGGAAGCTTTGAATCAATTTAATGAGTGGAATTTCGAATCATAATAATTTATGTAGCAGCCCTTCATGCTAAACGAAATCAAAAGCAGCTTTAATATCGAGGGTAACAAAACTTGTAGATTCTCACTTTGAAAGGCAGGTTTGGATAATGTTCTTAATACGCCTGAGAGGATGTATTCTGTTATGACTTATTAATCAATAGGGCGGAAACAGCTCTCTCCACAAGGCGCGATCCTGAGCATCGTCCTTTAACTGTTGTTAGGACTTGTTTAATCCTCTGGCCTCCTGTTCAACTGCTCGCTTCTATGTGCTACATGGTCGACCAACCCGACGTCTTCCTTGAGGATTATAATTCAGAGCTTGTTTGGCGATGTTTCGCTCTGGTTTCCTCAAAGTGTAACCGATCCACTGCCACTTCCGCCGTTGAACCTCAATACCTATTTTAGTCTGGCGAGTTGTACTCCAAAGTTCGTCGTTGCAGAACACTTCTGGGCAAAATATCCCTTAAATGCGTCGGAGGCACTGGTTCACGAAAGTTGGCAGTTTCTTGGTAAGTCGAGCGGTTACTTTCCACGTAGTATAACCATGTAACAACACGGATTTGATGCATGCGTCATATACTCGCGGCTTCGTGCAAAGGGAGATCTATTTTAATTTCCAGAAAAGGGAATGGATACCAAAGACTGACGAGCTTTATTTAGCCGAGCCTCAATATCCTTTTCGGCTCCGCCGCCCATGCTGAAAATGCTTCTTGATAACAAAAATCTTGCACCTCTTCCACATCTTGTTCGTTAAGAACAATCGGTGTATCGAATCGATGTGCATGTACTTGGCTTTACGTATTAATTTTCGGTCCCATCTGTTTGCATTTAGAATGCAACGAGTGAACATTTGACTCTAAGTCCAAACGGTTATATGCAAGTAAACACACGTCATCAGCATAATCAAGGTGACTTAAGATGTTAATGACTTATACGAAAGCCAAATTGCTGATTAGGTAGAATGTTTTTGTTTTCCAGAATGTGTGTTTGTCTTCAAGATGTCCAAGAATCTCGATAATTTCAAGTTTTTTCATCTTTTCATGGAGACTTATTGGACGGTATGAACTAGGGTCATCGGGGGGCTTTCTAGGTTTAATTATTGCGATAACCTTTGCTTACATCCATCAATTCGGAAAGTAGCCAGTGGCGTGGCGTGATATTATGCCTAGGGGAAGAACTATAATTGTTTAATATAATTTCTTCTATTTGAAGAATTTATATTTTCATTGTGCCCATGAAATGCCTCTTCTTAGCATACCAAATGGTAAACAATGTCAATTAAAATTTTACGAATTTCTCTACTTTTTCTGATCTTCTCATTATGTGAAATTACAGATCCATGTTGGTTACTTAACAAATTCTTCAATTCAGATCCTGAAACAAATACAGAACTCAAAAGTACTAATCGCAAATGATCAATGCTTTTTGTGCGTTGTCTGTCTACAGCTGTATGTAAATTATTTAAATCGCAAATTCCGGTAGTTCGACAAAAATTTGTATCACTACAAAATAATAGAAATGACTAGCAAAATAATTTTGTTTGGTCTTACAACCGGTAACCCATTCGGTATCTTTGTACATTTTTCAGTGTATTTTTATGTCTTCTACAATGGCACTACAGCCCAAATCGGACCTTGGCCTCCTAACTTTCAGGCTCCTTTACATTTTTCATTATTTATTGTGGAAGAGTTGTTAGATATTCGCACAACCTTCTATGCGGGAATTTTTTATTTTTGTAGATTTACGTGACCAAGGCATATCGAAGCAGGCAGTGTGCTGGAATTATGCGTCGACCGGGATTTGAATTCACGACCTTCACACTGTATTTCTATGTAATGGATGAAATTTTTAAAACGTATTTTTGAATTAATAATACATTTTTCTTCCAAAGGATAAGTCAAAAAGGTCATCAATAGTGCAGCAAGGATCCACCATATTAAGTCAAAATATGAATTAAAAAAAAGAAAAATACCTGCACCTGCCCAATAAAAACAACGACACTACATTGCACTTATAGGCAATTGATAAGCATCCCACTGAAAACTGCGTCCTATTGCACTTCAGATCCACCCCTTCACATTTTTCTTCCCCAGCATTTTTTGGCCAGTATCGACTGAAAGCACTGGAAGGAAGGTGAACGCATCCCTTTCTATAGCAGTAGAATTAGCGTTTTGCGGGTACGAAAATTCTCCCGCCTACTAACCGGCAGTCTACTGTAAGCATTTTTCAAATCGCATCTTAGCGATTTTTCTCTGCGAAAAGACTTTGGACTTTAAATTAATCGGTTTTGTTTTGAAAAATTGCCAGAAAAAAGCTGCCATGTGCACGTAAATTCAGTGCTGAACGGAAATAGAGCTCGCTTTTTTATAAAAAAAAAAAATTTCAATAAATCTTCATATTCGTCCTGATTTCAGTTTCGTACTTCTAGACTCAATAGAAAGGAAAACGCAAGGGAAGCAGTGCTTCCCTTGCATCAATGGATGCCACGCCACTGGAAGTAACTTATTTTCAGGCATCAGTTTATCATAAACGTGATGTATTGGATTCCTGTTTTGGGGAGATGTTTTAATCATTTATTGTTAATGCCGTTCAGTCCAAGTGATTTTTTATTTTTCATGCAATTAATTAAGTTTTTGACCGTATCGTAAGTAGTATAATTAACAGGTGTATTATTTGGGTTATTACCAATCCTAGTTATTGGTGAATGAACTATGTGTTCGGTGTATAGGTCTGTATGATTATTGGTGATGGTATGATTAAGCTGGAACTGTTTGGCTAGAGCTTCCACTTTTTCATTATTTCGAACATATTTATTATGTGAGTCCTTCAAGACAGGGATTTTTTTGTTTTTATGGTCTTCAGTATATTCCAGAAAGGCAATGATGATTTGTCTAGGCTTTGAAAAAGGTTACTCCACTCTTTGTCCAATCTCATTTATTGCATTTGGTGCAGAGAAGATATTTGGAACATTTGTTAAACAAGAACAATGGTAAAGGGATCTTATTTCCAGTTCTAGGAATTCAAGTTGGGTCTTGAGGGTATAACAATGAAAAGGTGCCTATGAAAAAGAGACTACGTAAGATGTTACCTCAGACAGGAGCGCGAAAAAATTTCCAAGATTAGTGACTGGAATAGAAATCGCCCCCTACATTCTTGAGATTTTTTTTTAAATTTATTCGAAATTGATTCCTCTTTATGCCAAATCTCATAGTTTCACCACCTTGGAAATAGCAAGAATAAATTTGTATTTTTTCGTTGTGGGATAGAAAGATTTCGATGCAATATTTCAATTAATTGAGCGTATTACTTGTAATAAAAGTCTCAGCAGATACCGAAACGTCCCAAGTAATGAAGCAAACAGTGCGAAATCCGGAAATCTTTCCCTTCAATTCGAAATGCACTATGAAAACATTCACCAAAATGTGGATGCAGCCCTGCAACTGATAGTGATTTCTATTCTGCGAAAAAATGTTATCTCGTTTCGCCCTAACATTTCTTCCAGCAGCGTTATTACTTTTACTTTATTATTTTAATAATAAAGTATTGTGATCGACTTGGGAAAAAAAAAAATTTGCTACCCTGAAATTTTGTTTTTTCGCGTTTCATGACTAAATTAGCCTAAAAATGCAAAAAAAAAAATCCGTCTGTCTGTACTCCGTCCGCCGTACGCCGACATGTACGCTCAGCGTACATTAACTCCCAAACCCTTCAAGATAGAAAGTTCATTTTTGGGGGGATTGTAGATAGTTGCGGATCTCAAGTGGATACCCATTTTGGGGGGTGTACGGGTTCAGGGGGAGGCGGGGGGAGCGCTTAAACCGAAAAATACGAATTCAAATACGCCGTATTACGTACGCCGACGTGTACGCTCAGCGCACATTAACTCCCAAACCCTTCAAGATAGAAAGTTCATTTTTGGGGGTATTGTAGATAGTTGCGGATCTCAGGCGGATACCCATTTTGGGGGGGTGTACGGGTTCAGGTGGAGGCGGGGGGAGCGCTTAAGTCGAAAAATACGAATTCAAATATCTCAACCACGGTAACAGCTAGGAAGCTAAAACTCAACATACATATAGAAGGGTTTGTGGGAAAACTTTTAAAAATAATTTAATTTTTTATCCATTGGGGTGCGAAAAGGGGGGGCTAAGAACCAATTCTCGGCCGAATTTTTTTTTCAAATGATTATATCTTCGAAATTACTTACCATAAAAAATTGAAATTTGGAGACCGTTAAAGTGGCATATAGGTCCACTAGAATCAGTTGAGATAAAAGCTAATTACTGTTAGGGGGCGGGTCAAAGAAAAACACTTAAAAATCAATATCTCGGCTATTTATTAAGCTATGTAATTGAATCTTAGAACCTATATTAAGATTTACTAGAAAAATACGAGAAAAATATAAGATTTGAACAAAATAGTAGTGGGAGGAAATGGGGAGCATTTCAAAAATGATGCACTTTCCAAAATTTCAAACCGTTATAATTCAAAATTGAGTGCAGATATCAAATTAAAATTTTGACAAATTGTAGAACTAGGTAGTTTTTAAATTTGGTAAAAATTTTAGGTCGGGAGGTGTAAGGGGAGGGAGGTGGTAACCAAAAATGTCGAAAATTTTGAGTGATATTTTAAGGGCTCTAGTGAAAGATACAAAATTTAAATTTTCCATGTTGATACATCTATTTGTTGTACATACAGAAAAAATAATAAAAATTCCACAATTGTTATGCACCGACCCCCCTGGTCTACCGTGCACAAGGTGTTTCATGTGCAATGAAAAAACCACATAAACTGAAAAAATTTTAATGAAATTTGAAGGTAGAAACTTGAAAACTTGCGAAATGCATTTAAAAAAAATCTTTAAAAGAATGAAATATTAACTGGTCGAAAGCTTGCGAATGAAAGCTTCTACTCCCTCTCATACAAAATGATTTTTTCGACCATTTTTAAGAAATTAATTATCTCCTAATTAGTAAAAGCTATCAATTTGAAATTTTGCACAAGAACTTATAAAAATATTTGAAATGAAATTACTTTAAAAGTTTTGAAATTGCACTTGCCCTTCTACCCCCTCCCATACAAAAGTATGATTTCGACCAATTTCATTAAATCAACTAATAACCAACAAATTAAAAGCTGTGAACTTGAAATTTTTTACGAGTACCTTACAAGAGAAGAAAAAGAAAATTGTATCAACAAATTTTACAATTCCCCTCCCTCTTCTACCCCCTCCCATACAAAATTATTTTTTCGACCATTTTTAAGAAATCAGTTATCAGCTAACTCTTAAAAGTTATCCATTTCAAATTTTGCATGAAAACTTACAAAAATAACTGAAGTGAAATTCCTTTAAAAGTTTTGCAATCGCGCTTGCCGTTCTACCCCCTCCCATACAAAAGTATCATTTCGACCTATTTCATTAAATCAACTAATAATCAACAAATTAAAAGCTACGAATTTAAAATTTTGTACGAGCACACTACATGAAAAAGGAAATAGAATTGCGTCACAATTTTTACGATTCCTCTACCTCCTCTACCCCCTCCCATACAAATGTTTGATTTTGTGAATGTAAAATACACAGAATCTTATGAAAATTCTATGCAACTTCGTCTATGAAACTGACATTCTATACAAGGAATATTGGACGTGATTCAAGCAATCAATTAAAAAACTATTAACATGCACCGACCCTTACTATCACCTCTCACCCCTCCCCTCATAAAACTCAAACTTGCATAAATAAACGAACGAAGTATTGATTATATATACTGAAGCTTTTGAACGTTTCCACAAAGTGTTAAATTGATAACTGCCCTGCCCAAGAACCCCGTTTCACTTAGTCTTCCCTAACCACTCTAACCTGCATATTG
Source organism: Chorisops tibialis (assembly GCA_963669355.1). Classification (NCBI taxonomy): domain Eukaryota; kingdom Metazoa; phylum Arthropoda; class Insecta; order Diptera; family Stratiomyidae; genus Chorisops; species Chorisops tibialis. The sequence goes on from OY770263.1 coordinate 269,433,376, forward strand.
ACTTTCCACGCATCTGCAACTTGTCCCAAGAATAATAAAGTTTCGCCCGACTTGTTGGCAGTTTATTTATGTTCTTTTCAAAATCTACATTCTGTCCTCTATGCAATAGTCTGTGTCTTTGCCCCAAAAAAGTCATATTTCTCGTACCGTATTTTTGGACGATGCAACTTGATTGTCTTGCCAGAGTAGCAATCATAACCAATTTGTTTCTAAAGCTGAAAAGATCGAAATATTGAATTAAAAAGGATATAAAAAATGAAAAATACACACAATATTATTTTATCGGTTCCTCATAATAAAAATTATCCAATTCGTTATTCCACATTCTTCAAAATTCAATGCAATCTAAACACTATACACCAGCCCGATAATACTGCGCAGCAGACTAAGAGACTAGACTAAGGAGTCAAACCGATTAAACAAAAAAACAGATTAATTTTGACCTTTCTAATAAATTCCTTAACATCTAGAAGTACTTCTGAACTAACTAACCGTTTTCGTATAAATTTCAATTAAACTCATGTCCGATTATACGATAATTTCATGCTCGATTAGCTTTCTACCATAGTATCGCATTACGCCGACAATTAATCAAAATGGCGATGTCAACCTGTTGATTTTAACTTTATCTGATTCCTAGGAGTTTAACATAAAATCCAGATCATATTTATAGAAACTCATAGCCGAGACATAAAATGCGATTTTGCATATAAAATAACTACAAAATTTTTGAAATTGTTTAATATGCTAGTATGCAAATTGAATTATGTGTATACGTATATTTCCTACTACTTAAGTAGCTAGATTAGAAAAATCAATTATTGAAATTAATTCAACAAAAACAATATTGTACGGAAATTTGTTTGAATTTATCTGATCAGAAATATTAGCATGCTAATCATTAAAACTTGATTAAATGTTTAATTCGCACCTTACATCGATTTTTTCCCGACACCTTAACTTTTTCTGGTTTGAAATTATGGCGGTTTTATTAATTAGATGTTTTATTCCAATAATTCAATTCGATGTTATTGATTTTAATTTAATTCAAACATATGTATTAGTTAATTAAAAACATTATTGCGTTCGATTTTGATCTAACCTTACTGCATGTGTTCTGCACATAGCTATGAGATGAAAAACAGATTTAAATTAGGATCTATTGTAATATGTAACACTTTTATAAGTTAGTTTCGTAAGAACTGTCCTTGGCAATAATTTTCAGCTTTGTTATCGCCATCATAGAATTTTCAATGTTCTGCATTTATCTGTAAATCTAATCTTGAAATATCATAATTGGCTTTATTAAGTTATGCTATGTAAGGTCATAATTTATTATTATTTTTTTTTTTTTTTTTGGTAATATTCAATCGAAAGGTTATTTCAATTTTTTGTTTCACACATTTCAACATTGCTTATATGATGTTATATGCCCTTCGTTTAAGGTCCAAAATATCTTAATCGTTGCTCTGTCTTTCTGATTGATTATGACTGTTGGGTCAATGGTCAATCATCTTCGTGTTTTATAAACGTTAGAGTATGTACATGACGGTATTTTAGGTTTGTGTGTAATTTAATGATTTGCAAATGCAAATTTTACAAATAAATTTATGACCACACCGTAGAAAAAACTGGGTTAAGGATGATCTTGACTCTTGTCTGTGCGATACGGTTACGTTACAGCTAATTTTAAGGTTACAATATTATCATCTTCCATGAATAAATTTCTGATTATGGCCTTAACATTTTAGGAAAGAAAATAAAACAAATGCTGGAGAGTTTATTGTGTGATTTAGTTGTCACACGTTGAGAAATTAAGTTTACTTTAGTAAACATAAACATTCAATTTTAAGTGAATAATTTTGGAAAATTTTTGCTGTCAAATATTATTTGTTTTGTTAAAATATGAAACTATTTAGTAACTTAGCGTCGGCCGCTGTAAAGTCCTTCAGATGCCACCTTCTGCAGACTTTACGATACTTCGTGTACAATTTAACAATCGTTTTGTTTGGAGTCCAAACATCTATGAAGTCGTTCTTGATGCCTCGAAACGCTTGGGTACTCTGCGCTGAACTGGCTACCATCTGTAAGCCCACGTCTTGAGTATAACTCACATGTTTGGGCTGGGGCCCCAAAATCACACCTAGTGTTGCTCAATCGTTTCCAAAACCATGCGCTCCGTCTAATTGGAGACGAAATCGTATCGGCTTCTATAGACTCCCTCGACCATCGCTGGAATGTCGGAATACTCTGCATTTGTTGTTATAGATATTTTCATGGTAAATTTAGTAAGAAACTAAGAGATCTAATACCACCTCACGTGGGGCGTACGTAATACTCGCCAAGATGATCGCGGTCACGAGTATACCGTGAAGAAACTGCCGTGGAGAACAGTGAAACTTAGGCAGCCCTTCATCCCTCGAACGTCAATGATGTGGAATGCATTATCGGGGTTCTGTTTCTAGTGGAATACAGTCCGCAGCAATTCAAGAAAAACGTCCACCGCCATTTCAGACTTACCGCTCCTACGTTTCCCTTCAAACTGCCCTATTTCCATTTGTTTCCCTTATCCATGTCGATCTAACGTGCATTAAAAGGTTACCCCTAAGTTATATTGATCACTGTAAAAAAAAAAAATTTTAGCATTTGACGGCATTTACATTATGCCAAAGCTCAATTGTGTGGGTTGTACTGGTATTGATGATGTCGAAAATTTTAATACTTAGTAATTAGTTTCGAATTTCCATCGAAATTCTTCTTCCCGAGGTAGTTAATTCTGAGTGTAGTAACTTCAGTAGACTGCAGAAATACCAAAAAAAAATTTAAAAATTTTGAAATTGTTTTAGTGAATGTTTTCACAGCGCATTTCGAATTAAGAAGAAATGTTTTGGATTCTCTGTTATGCTTTATTAAATGTGACGTTTTGGTCTGTGCTGAGATCTTTATCAAAACTGAAGTCACATTTAATAAAGCATAACAGAGTGAAATCTGGAAATTTTTCCTCTTAATTTTGAAGTTTCTGTTGGCAAAGCTGACGAATGGATGTAAAATTTGACCATAGAATAATCGTATATGTATAATGACAGAGATGGAACTGACGAGCTAATTGTGTTTTACCGGAGCGTTTTGTATCTGATTAAAAATATTTCAAATCGGATGTACGCGCACTTGGACTAATTGCAATTTGGCCTCAAGATTCAAACGACAAACAAACTAACATTCACCTTAAATTCCAGAATGAATAGTCGGCTATATTTGTATTGCGCCTTTAAAATATTCTACTTATTAAAACGAAGGACTAACAATCCATTCATAAAAAACAAAGTTTCGAATTTGGTTCAAGCGCTATTTAGAAAGAAGAAAATTCAATAAATTATCCTTTATTTATTTCAATTTTTGTAATTATTACAAAATCATAGTTAATAATAACTCACAACATTTATTCCTAGAAGTACGTTAATTTATTAATTTTATTTTATATTTTTTTAATTTCAGGTAAATGTCGTTCGGATGAATTATAATTATATAATTACTTGATTCACACTTTTGTTGTAAGATTGCGGTATGTTTAACTTGTTTTAAAATTTAATAATTCGTTAAACTTTGACCATTTTGGAATTTATAGTATAATGGTGAGTCTCCTTAGGTCATTATTTGTTTTTCATTTGCTGTTGACATTAAATATTTAATTTGCCCAAAGAGCCAATTACGACTTAGGCTACCGATACACGATGCGAGTTAATATATATTATCTCGCTTTTCGATATTACTAGTGTCATTATCCTATACATAATTCGGCCTACTTATATCAAAATAGGAAGTTAATATATATTAACTCGCATCGTGTGTCAGTAGCCTTAGATCAGTCTGTGCTAAACTCCTCCTTAGAACAAATTTATATTTGTCCGCGTAACGTATACCGAGTTCTTAAGAGTCTAGATGCTAGCAAATCGTCCGGTCCAGGCCTCTATGCAAACTTTACCGTCTCTTCTTATCTTTCTCCACTGTCCCATCTTCATGGAAGCTTGCAAGTGTTCACCCAGTCTCGAAACAAGGAGAACACATCAATCCCGCTAATTATCGCTCAATAACAATAACGTCACTTCTGTCGAAGGTCATGGAAACAATCATCAACAATAGAGTAATAGAATATCTCAACATCAATGATATTATTGACGACAAACAGCATGGATTCCGCGAAAAACGGAACAAGACTTTAGTGAATCTTGTATTATCGCTCTCGATATTTCCACGGCCTTTGACAGAGTATAGCACAGCACCCTTTTAATTAAACTTAAAGCTATTGATTTGGGCGACTAGCTTATTTCCTGGATTGAAAGTTTTTTAGCGCGTGGGATTGGAAGGTGTGGTTTCCCCTTCTTATCAAATTAACGCTCGTGTCCTTCAGGGTTCGAACCTTTCTCCCACTCTTTTTCTAATATTTATTAATGACTTGCTATCTTCAGCTTTCAAGCCTATACATAGCTTCGCTGATGACAGCACATTAGACTTCTCCTATCACTTCAGCACTGCATTCTTCGCCCGATGTCCTAGCTTAGTAGAACAACGTAGGTATGTACATGGTTCCATCATTAAATGACGACTCACAGATAACTTATCTTGGAAACATCATATACTTAACATCGCCAAGGAAGTATCTAAATGTCTGTGCTACCCAAAACGTTGTAAAAACTCCTTCACCGCTTCTGGGTTACTGAAAATTTATAAGGCCTAAATTAGACCACGCCTATATCAGAGCTGCAAGAACTTCTCTCTCCTATCTGGGTAGCATCAAGTCTCGGACCATTAAAATTGTAGGAGATTCTGACATCATTTCATCGCTCGATTCACTCGAGCATAGACTGCCTAACCCTTTTGTATCGCTACTACAATGGAGATTTCTCGGACGCAATCTCTAATCTCTTACCCTCACGTATGCCTCTACCCCGTGATACTTTAGCTGCTTCACGCGCTCATAAGTATCCTCTATACCCTATCTTTGGTCGCACTGTTCAATTTCGTAATTCGTTTTTAAACCGGACTGTTCGAATGTGGAACTCGCTGCCCAGTATTCCCGTATGACTACAACATTCAACAATTTAAAAGAAATATTCGTAGCCAATTCCGTCTCTATCCCCTTAATTCCCAAAAACCAATATCTCTCCCCCCTCACCGGAGTTGTGCTTCAGTACAAAAGGGCAACTCCTCTAGTTCCGGTGTCACATAAAAAAAAAATATTCGAGAAAATGTTATTCACTCTGCTTGTACCCATTAAGAGGTCACATTAGGCACAGAATTTAGTACGATTTGGAGAATTCATTTGGGACTTCCAAAACTCACCTAGTGACACTAGGCCAATATTTGCGATTCCGATTTATTGATGATTCTATCCATAGACTTGGAATACTCAGCTTCTACTCTACTTTATAACGAATATTTCTGTTGACGCTATATAGTTAGTCGTCTGATCACATTTCATCATTTTTCAGGTAATCGCTTTGTTCAATGTACTCATGAGTACATGGCTAAGCTACTCGAATCTTACGGCCATTCGGAATAATAAAAATGCCTTCCAAATCTATAAGAGCAACCCAACATCCGCCAACAGATCTCTTTGCAACGTGTAAAAAAATACCTGCAAATCTAGCTTGAAAATACGGCGAAAGATTCTCGAAACACCAAAAGGCTCGCGATCTTTTTGGTCATTTGCTTAAATGGTCAACAACAACCACATAAAATCATCTACACCACTACTTCTAGATGCGGACCGAATTGTATTCCATCCTGCTGAGAAAGTCAATCTTCTTGCCCGAAACTCCAGGCTGCCAGCAAGAAACCAGTCTCACTCGCATAAAACACCACCTGGATTTCGTCTAACTGCGATTCATTTTCGCATACGACTTATCTTCAGAATTCTTCGTGAGCTCAATGTTCAAAAATCTGCGGGTCCCGACAGTGTTTCCCCCATAGTCCTCAAAAATAGTTTTTCTTCTTCTGGGTACTTTCCGCGTACATAGAAAAGCAGTCTTCAAATCAGGCTTAAATAATAACCTCGTAAAATGGATTACAGGTAATAGATGGTGTGGCATCTTCCTCCCTCCCCATAGATTTCGGCGTTCCTCCGAGCTGTATTTTATCACCGACACTCTTTCTCATTTTTTTAATGACCTTTTGTCGTCAACTCTCAACCCAATCCGACAGTAGCCTAGAATGAATTCGACACGATTATTGCGCGACCCGGTGGCATCTAAGGAATTTTCGGGATCATTGAAATCTGACCGGAACCTAATTTTGGAATGAGGCACGACACAAACCTGTCAACGTTCCCTTAAACGTGATGCTCCAGCGATGTTCTCTAATGAAACCTTCGGAGTGATGCGGAACTAAACTCTTCCAAATGCATCCTATTCCTTGGCATTAAAATAATTATCCATCTTAATTGGAACCAGCACATAATTCGACGTAGCACTTGTCGCTTTCAAATGTCTAGGAGTCTATAAGACTTACATTAGACCACGCCTAGAATACAATTTGTACAATCACGGCTTCTATGGATTCCCTAGATCGTCGCAGAAATGTCGGAGTACTCAGCATTTACTACCGCTCCTGCCATGGTAAATACAATGAGAAACATTTCAAACTTATCCCCTCTTCACATTTCCCAGAAACACTCGCCTAGCTTCGAGTGCACACGAGTTTACAGTTAAGCTTCTCATACAGTAGAATATAGGCAGACATTCATACCTCAAACTTCAAAGTTTTCGAATGCATTGTCAGAGACCGTCTTCCCTTATAATACGACCTTCGACGTTTAGAACTCAACGTTCATCGGCATTTTAGGCTTTCTCCTCCTTTTAATCCCTTTTAAGCTTCAATTCCTTTTTTCCCTTACCGACATGACTAAGTGAATTGCATTAAAAACTGATCAGCTAAGTTAAGTCCGACGACGTAAAAAATGTAGGCTATAATTTCTTTGCAAAACAAGCGGAATGTGGAATGCACTACCCGTAATTTGTATACTCTAGATGAAATCAGAGAGCATTATGCGTTTCATCTGACGCTCGTAATACTAAGAAATATAGCTCGCACAAAAAAAAAATCCTGAAATACCCATCTGTCTATTCCTCATAACCCAAAAATCTCCTAAATATTTTTGCAATTTCCAATTTTAAAAGGAGGGAGAAAAAATGTATTCAAAACTTTATGACCAAAATGACTGGTTTTTCCATTTATGTTAAAAGCATTTGAAATGACTTTAATGAGTTTCGCAAGTCAAGCGAACGCCGCATATCGACATATGGGACACAAGCTGATAAAAGAGACCTTATTTTGGCAGATACAAAAATTTAGTTTTTGATATCAAAGGATAAAATTCTTAAGTAAACGCCGCAAGAATCGCGCAAAAATCTCAAAAATTGATTAAGTTATGGCGTTGTAAATTTTGAAATATAAAAAAGGTTTCCACTATTTTGTTTCTTGCAGTTCTTCAAGAAAAACTTTATGGTATCCAGTGAATAAAATAAAACCACTACCAAGATTTCTTTTCAACTACAGATTTTAAGTTATGTACGTAGCGTTTGGTGCAAAAACACAAAACACCTTGACCTAAACTCATGTTTTGGCCTGTAATGAAAATTTTATTTTGGAAATATAATGTCCCCTTTGTCAGCTTGCTTTCCATAAATATTTTTCAATTAACCAAGTATCGATTGAAACAAAACGAATTATTGTTGTTTTCATACTAGAAACGATTCAATTTCATACATTCCTGCATAATTTTATTCAAAATAGAACATAAAAATGCCAATATTCCATTTAACTAAATATCGAATTATGCCATCCAATACTTTAGTGTTATCAGCATAAAACATTCTACTTGACATAAAATTACTGATAAGTAAGCCCTTAACGATTCGCACTATCGAATAAAACTACAAGGTTTTTCACTACATTTAAAATGGAAAGAAAAAAAAAAGTTAATTTTATTAGAGAAATAACATTTAAAAGTGAAAAAATATATTAATTGCCGCCCTTCGATAACAGTCAAGGCTGTTATGATAACATTAAAGCAAGCAGAATGTGTTGTATTATATTTCAGTTGTGTGATAAGATTTTTTTTTAATAATTATTATATTAAATACATACAGTTGTAGCTAGTTTCTATTTCTAGCCTTTATGTTGATTCATGGACAATTCATTTTTCTAGTGTATTGGTAGATTAGAAATTTTTCAAAAACTAGGTTTATTACAACAGTTTACATAAAAATTTAATATTTTATGTTATCGTACGGTTTACGATATTCTTTGCATATAAGTTGACAAATATATGTCGTTTGAATGAACATAAGGTCAGGACAGAACTTTGTCTCCCGGCAAAAAATTCGTTAAATCAACTCTTAAACATCTGGAAACACTGTTAAATATTTATTGTTGATACGTGGCAACACTTCTACAATTAAAAACCAGCTACGTCGCTAAATGCCTTAAAGCTGTATGTATTAATGTAAAAAAAAAATATTAATTAAATTTGCAACATTTTGGAGGCAAATTTTTGCCAAATAGTTTGTAAATATGTTGGTTGTCGGTCTGACATTTGCGACAAATTTTTCACATTGACAATTTTTTTATATAATTCTATACAAAAAAAACAGAAGTTCGATAATTTTTTGACATACAAAATTTGTGAATTTACTTGCAAATTATCGACAGCAAATTTGAATAACATTTTGGAATTTAAAAAATCACTTTTTGTTGGTATACAAAAATTTGCTACGGGAATAATACTGGGCTATTAAAATGAACATGAACAATATTTTAAAGGCACTAGTCATAATTAGTTCATTTATTGCATTAAAGTGGCTTTTTTCTAATTTTTAAAATTAGTTCATTAAAATTTTCGGGTTTTCATTTGATTAGTTTAATTTCCAGTCCAAACCTGTACTTAGAAAGTTTACTGAATTTATTAATAAAATCAAAATCAAAATATGTATCTTAAGAATGTAAAATACGCAGTATTTTCAAATGTTCTGGAAAATTCGTTTGTTCGTGTTCGATGCAAATTACCCTTAACGTTAGCAAATTTTGACATGAATATGTTTAATTACCTCACGATCTCTCTAACAGACGCTCATAATCTCAACTGAGCAGTAGGCAAAATAATGTCGATCAACTCAAAATGTTTGTTCGAAAAAATCAGGTTAGAAATTTCATAATTTTCATACCGAATCGAGTTTGACCAACCCGGCGACCATAACTCAGCAGCAAGCAACTGAAGTTCGAGTCCTTTTCCTCTCTCTTTTTTCCTCTCGAAAAATATTCAGTCCACTCACAGCGCATGCTATCGCAGCCGGCCAAAAAATTCGCATTTTCCCCCATATCAAATCGAATCTGAAACATCATTATAATTTAATTATGCCCAATGAACATCTAGGAAGTCAAGTTGAAATAACATTAAATAACACCAGGCTAGAAATAGTAGAGGAATATGTCTACCTCGGCCAGCTAATACTTCAATCAGGAGATTTAATACTTGAAATTAATAGGTGAATCAAACTAGCGTGGAGCGCATTCGGGAGAAACTCCATCATATTCAAATCCAGAATGAAACTTCACTTGAAAAAGAAAAAGTTTGATCAGTGTATCCTACCCGTCATGACATACGGCAGTGAGACATGGACGTTAACAACGGGAGTCACACGGAAACTACAGGTGGCGCAAAGAGCTATGGAAAGATGCATGCTAGGCATCACTAGAAGAGATCGTAAGAGACTGACTTGGATAAGAGAAAGAACAAACGTGACAGATGTAATCCATAGAAGTAGATCCTTAAAATGGCAATGGGCTGGACACATAGCAAGGTTAACTGACAACAGATGGACTGCTAAGATAACACAATGGTACCCAAGATGGATAAATCGACCAAGAAGACGCCCAAAATTACGATGGGATCATGATATCAGAAAACTAGCAAGCGTCACCTGGACAAGGATAGCTCAAAATAGAGAAGACTGGAAAGCAATGAGGAATCGATATGTAAGGGAGGCTACACCATAATACACATGTATATATAGTTGAACAAGCTGTAGATGATGATGATGATGATGATGATACGCTCACCTTAATGTCGACGTCATTAGCTCTGTTGAGACGACAAAAAACGGAAAACGCGCGGTACTCGTATCTGTCTACATTTCGCCAAACACTTCGATTAAGGAAATGCGTGAGTTTTTCGTAAGTTCTTGGACAACTCGGCTGCTCGATCGCATTTTTTTATCGAGCAGCCGAGTTATCCAAAAACTCACGTAAAACTGAAATTTTTACCATTCTCATACTAAATCCAACCTGAAATACCAGGTACCCATAACTCAACAGCAAGCAACATTTTCGTAGAACTCAGCTCGTAGGCAGGAGAAAAATGGAAAAAAACAAGGCCAGAAATTTTGTGATTTCTCATATAAATCCATCTTGAAAAACCAGGCTCCCATAACTCAACAGCAACCAAATATCTCAGTTAATTCGACCGTCTGGTAAAAGAAAATCGCAAGCCGAAAAGGTACTGCCGACACCGGAGAAAAATCAGTACGAAAACGCGGTCTGAAATTTTTCTACTTCCCATACAAAAATCGGCCTGAAACAGTAGGCGTCCATAATCCAGAAGCACGTTATAATCCAGAAGCACGTTATAATCCAGAAACACGTTACTTCTTCCTCTTTCCCAATAGATTCCGGCGTCCCTCAAGGCTCTGTTTTATCTCCAACTCTATTCTTAGTTTTCATCAACGACCTTCTGTCGTCCACTCTCAATCCAATCCATAGTTTGCGGATGACAGTACTTCAGATAACACCTATGCATTTAACTCTGCTGCGGAATCACACAAGTATTCTATTGCTTCCAATCGCATGGAGTTATTCCGTTCGCTGAACTCGGACCTCAACTTAATCCTGGAATGGGGCAGGAAAAATAGAGTAGAGTTCAACGCCTCTAAAACACAGGCCTGTCATCTATCCCTCAAACGTAATGTTCCTGTATTATCTCAAAGTGTGACCTTTGGTGGCACACAACTTTGTACCTCGGATAACTTCACACTTCTTGGCGTTAAAATTAATGACCACCTGAATTGGGCTCAGCACATCTTTGATGTTGCCCTCGACGCTTCTAAACGTCTAAGTGTTCTCCGAAAGTGCAAAAAGTATTTCACGCCGAACGACCTCGCAACCATCTATAAGGCATACATTAGACCACGTTTAGAGTACAATTCGCATGTATGGGCAGGGGCACCCAAATCACACCTCGCGTTGCTCGACCGTATTCAAAAACATGCGTTCCGACTGATTGGAGACGAAACCATCACGTCTTCTATCGATTCTCTCGAGCATCGCAGAAATGTCGGAGTACTCAGCATTTACTATCGCTACTTCCATGGAAAATGCAGTGCGGAACTAAGCACACTCATCCCTCCACTCTATAATTTTCCCCGAGATACTGGTCAAGCTGAACGCTCACACGACCCTTGCCTTCTCGTACAGTGAAATATAGGCAGTCATTTATTTCCCGAACATCAAGACTTTGGAACACATTACCATCCAAAGTGTTTCCCAACGAGTTCAACATCCAGTACTTTAAAGGCAATGTATACCATCACTTTCGTCTCTCTCCACCTAACTTAAACTGATATAACTTGAGTTTTTTTTCCCCAAATCCTATACCGACACAGCTGTGCATAGCATTATAGGGTGACTCCCTAAGTTGTGTTCGGTTCCTTAAAAAAAAAAAAAACGCAAAAGTCTCGAAGAATTCTGCCACTCAATTAGAAAAAACAGCCAGAAATTTTACTTTCCTACGAAATTCGGTTTGAACTATCAGTCTCCCGAAACTCAGCAGCAAGCAAATGTCTCAGGGGAAAATCGGAAGCTGAAAAGTTACCTCCCACTCCGGAGAAAAATCAGAACGACAAGGCGGCCAGAAATTTTGCTGATAACTCTATCGCTCGGCCGGAGAAAATTACTATTATAAAAATACCATTGTATTTGATTAATAACTTAGTCGGACCGGAAATGACTACTGCATCGATTTTTTAATGGCCAAAGGTAAGCTAGGGTGTAGCCTAGTGGGTAGCGTGTTGGTCTACAATGCGAAGGTCGTGAGTTCAAGTCCCGGTCAACGCATAATTCCAACACACTGCTTTCTTTGGTCATCGAAATCTATGGAAATGAAAAAAATTTTTAGATGGAGGGTTGTGCGAAGGTCTAACAATCCTTCCACAATAAATAATGAAAAATGTTAAGGAACCTTAAGATCAGGAGGCCAAGGTCCGATTTGGGTTTTAGAGCCATTGTAGAAGTAGAAGAAGAAAGAAAAGGCCTACCCCTTACTTCTAGGATAACTTCTACCTAGAGTGGGAATCGAACCCATGACATTATTGACTGTGAAGCGAGCATGCTGCCCAATATGGCACGCAGGCATCAATGAATCAATAAAATTGTAATTACCAGAATTTAAGATGCGTTCATGGTTTGTCATGTGGTCATTACTTGTCGCATTCTAATGTAATCTGACACTACAGGACTGAAATGATGGAATTCCATTTCATCGCATGCTGAAATTGCGACAAAGCCATGACAATCTGCAATACTGGGTAATCGCCTACGAATTCCTTCAATGGAATAATCAATCACAAACTCACACCTTGCGAATTGTCCTACAGGGAAATGATTTAAAAATATATTCAAAGACATATCCATATTCCTTCGATTAAATAACTTCAGTCAACAAAAAATAAAAACAGTGATGGAAAAGTGGTTTTCGATACCTGACTTTTCAACTTGCCAAAGTTGGAATTTTCTGTCAAGAATTATTAACTTTAATAATTATTAATAATTTAACAATTTTTTATTATCTCTAAGATTCAAAGGATTTTGGAAAAAAAAAGATAATTTCATCTATGTAATTCCTTTAGGGAATGAAAATTTTTGCCCACTACGGTATAATACTTTTCTCAACCCTTCCTTCGTATTCGGGATTCTCGAAGTGTGGAATGCATTTAAAATTTCCGAAATTCATAGTAAAACGACAAGATATGTGCTCGACCCCAAGGATTAAATTAATGTTTAGAGTATCCTCTATAATCGATTCTCAGGCATGAAGATCGAATTGAGCACCGTTTTCGAGAAAAAATATTAAAACCGTTGTAACTCACCAATTAAAATTTCTCAGCTCATAGCAAAAAACGGATGTGATGGGGGGTACGATTCTTTGTGAAAAAGTTTCTCTTAACCCCAAAGAATTCAAAAAGTAACGTGGGATTCTTGTTGCAGAAATTGACCCTCAAATTGTTGCACAGTGTTATTAATAATTAATTAGAATCAGGTAGTTAATCATTTGTAATAAGAAACTACGATATTTCCTAAATCCCTACTACCACCTTCCATACAAAATTTTTCAATTTCATGTAACAGTTTCGCATAAATCTTAAATCAATTTTTACTACTTTGGACAATGTAGCTTATCAATTGCATAGACGTGAATAACTTCTTACAACAATGTAAACGATAACCTTTATTCTTATTTTATCATAAATTATAAATTTATAGAACAAGCTCAGTGAAATTTCAAAGGTCTAGGTCCGTTTGCTGTTCAAAACATAAATGTTAATTTTTAAAATACATATTCACATTGAAATCGACCTCATTTATTTAAAGTTCGTAACATTGATTGTAATTATTGTAATTGAAACGTTTAATTAAATATCAAACCGTTTCTAAGTTTTATTTTAATTAACTGCATTTGTGATATCATTGACGAAGAAAATCATAATCTAATCTTAAAAGGATGTACGCTTCGACGGAGTTCGCATTACAAATGTACTGAATTCAAGGCGAAAAAATGTGATTTTTCATACCACGAAAGTGACTATTACTTTCGACGAAAGTGATTACTTTGTGTTTTTCCAAGCCATCAACCACATTTATTAGCCGTTTTTCAACTCACTCTCAATGCATTGTTTCAAATATTCGAAACAAAAGCTTGATGTGAATTAAGTGAAATTCGGAATATGATTCGATAAATCCAGATACTTTCGAATGTCGGTGTCAATTCACTATTAAGAAGTTTCTTGGTTCTAGTACCTACAGTGACGAGTAAAACTGTAACACATCCTCTAAAATCTTATGTAAAGTTCATATTTTTAAAAATTTAGGGGGAATATAAATTTTTAATATTTTTGTCTTATTACGTATTTATTTTGTGATTATTACAAAACAAATACAAAATTCAAATAATTAAAAAACAAAAAAAAGTGTAGCCCAAACGGTCTTGCACTCTAATTAAGTACATTTTGAAGTAAAATATTGTTCTCGGACCACAATTCTTTAGCCGCTCTTAGGCATTTTATACGGGATGGCATGCTTTTATAAAATTTTGCCAGTATTTCATTCGAAATTGTTTCCCGTATGTCTTGAATCTTCTCCCATAACTCATTGACACCTTTCGGAGGTTCAGGTTATTTTATCAATTCTGTTTTGATTTAACTTCCAAAATGGGGAATTTTAGTGGACACACTTCAATGTGGAAATTTTTTTTGGTTTTTCAACCAAGCTTTTACAATTTTCCCAGTAAGTATGCTGAAAAAATACTTTTTCGAGAGAAAGATCAATTGTTGTACTCTAGATGAAATCTGAGAGTATATTATGTTTGCCTTACCGTTTGAAACTAAAAAAATTATCAGCTCGCTGCACTCCTTCATACAATTTTCTATATTACAAATTCAAGGAAAGCATTTCTCCTTCGAACATATGAGAGCTATCAACTTTAAAATTGAAACAAAGCGTGGTGATAAGAATGTTGATGAACAGTTTCAAAATCATATAAAATCCTCCACTTTCTCTACCACCTCCAATACAAATGCCCCAATTTCAGGAAAACTATATCCAATTTCTTTGAAAATAATAAAAATTAAAAAAATTTAAATTCAACACTACACATTTTGCATGACACATTCGGTGTCATATGCAAAAATTACAAACCTCCCCCTCTGTTTCTACCACCTCCCATACAAAAGCCACTATTCACTGTTCGAATGAATTTGAGATGAAATATTTTCCGATACATTAAGCTCTTTCCCATGTCATCTAGAGTATCATATGATTGGGCTTTATGCGTAAAGCCCAATCATAATTCTGTCATGTTTTTGTTGCATCTGGTAAATTTTTTTTTCTAAAATGGCTAAATAGTTCTCCTTCTTCATAATTCCTGCAATTCTGGCCGAAGAACCCACTCCATTGTTTCTATTTTAGTTATTATAAATTAATTAAATCATAGTCCTTATCTATTTTATTGGATCAGTCCGTTTTATGAAGTCATTCCGAATTATTTGGATGTCTTACTTCTTATTTCATACTAGCGATCCCCTGAAACTTTTTCCGTGTAAGAATCGTAATAATAAGCATTTATTGAGAACGTAGTTAGTAATACATTAAGTGGGATATATAATCTGCTTCGTTTAAGGGCTCTTTGAACACAATGCTTTGTATTTTATTTATTTATTTATTTATTTATCATAACAAGATATTTAGTTACATAATAATTAACTTATATTATTTAATTTAATTTAATTTAATGTAACTTAAGACAATTTAACTTACGTAACTTAATCTAACTAGTAAGATGGGCACTGGTAGAAGGATGGTTATACAGGGTTTGGGATACTTTATAAAACAGAGCGCAGTCTTAGTTTGTATGTCAATTTACTCATTGGAGGTGTGTAGTGTACACTGAATTTGTTAATTACTCTACAACATCTGTTAATAGGCTCATTTTGTCCGTAAACTGTACTATGCAGATATTCCTTTAGTAGTCCTGAATGTCTCGTCAGCCT
The DNA here is from genome assembly GCA_963669355.1 of Chorisops tibialis. Classification (NCBI taxonomy): domain Eukaryota; kingdom Metazoa; phylum Arthropoda; class Insecta; order Diptera; family Stratiomyidae; genus Chorisops; species Chorisops tibialis. The sequence continues at coordinate 269,449,248 of OY770263.1, forward strand.
GACATTGTCATTGAGTCTGAATTTATTTGATATGTGATCTACCATAATATCGCCATTCAAAACATCTAAGGTAAAACAGGATGTGAGCATAGTTCTTCTAGAACTAAGAGGTAAAAGATTTAATATTTGGAGCCTAGTTGCGTACGGTAGAAGGTTCTCAAAGTCTCTAGGATCATACAAGTCCCTAAGAGCAAAGAGAAGGAATTGCTTCTGTATTGACTCTATTCTGTTGCTATATAACTGGAAAGAGGGATCCCAGATGGGACATGCATATTCCAGAAGAGGACGGACAAGGGAACAGAATAATGTTTTAGTGACCCATACATTCTTAAACTCTTTGGCTCTTCTCTTAATAAATCCAAGAAGTCTATTGGCTTTTGAGATTAATCGGTTGTAGTGAGATTTAAAGCACAGTTTCTCGTCGAGTAGAATGCCGAGGTCCTCAATTTGATCTACACGATCTAGTTGAGATCCACTCAGGAAATAGTCATGTAGGTATGTGGATCTTTTATGTGAGAAGCTTATCACGTGGCATTTACCGACATTAAGCTCTAACTTGTTCTGACTACACCACTCATCTAGTGCAATAAGCTTGGATTGCAAAAATGCGGCATCAGCGGGTGAGGTAACAGTATGATAAATTTTCAGATCATCAGCGTACAACAGATGCGAGACATTTTTTAATACTTCAGATAGATCTGAGATGAAAATATTAAATAAGAGAGGTCCCAAGTGACTTCCTTGGGGTACCCCAGAGGACACTACGATTTCTTTGGAAATAGAGCCTTGGAACTTGACAAATTGAGTTCTATTACTAAGATAGGATTTAATCCAGTCAAGAAGGGATCCTGTAACACCAATTTTTTTAATTTTAAAATCAGGATGTTGTGATCAACTCGGTCGAAGGCTTTGCTAAAGTCAGTGTATACTGCGTTAATTTGATGCCCATTTTCCAGTGCGCAGAGTGTATCAGATACTAGAATCATGAGGTTAGTCATGGTTGAGCGCCCTTTTTTAAGACCGTGCTGCTGGTCATTAAGAATAGGGTTGATTATTTTGGTTAATTTGTCGCAGATAATTTTTTCGAATAATTTCGGTGTAGCTGATAGAATAGCTATACCTCTATAGTTCTTCACATTTCGTTTGTCACCATTCTTATGGATGGGTGTGAGATGCGATGATTTCCAAAACGATGGGAATACTCCCAATGAGAGTGACTTGTTAAAGAGCCAGTATAAAGGTGTTGAGAGCTGAAGGGCACACTTCGATAAAAATAAGGGAGGAATAAGATCAGGACCTGGACCTTTTTTGACATCAATAGTTGTAAGAGTATTAAGCACCTCCTCAATGGTTAATGAGATATTTTCAACGAGTGGAGGAACCGAAATGTTGGGCTCGATTTCGGTCGAATCCGACTGTACTCCAAAAACGTCGCGAAAACGGTCAGCAAACATGTCGCAGATATCATACTTGCAAGAAGATTGCGTGATTCCATTGGTCATGGTTACGGGATAACCCGAACTTTTACGTTTTGTGTTAACGAAGTCGAAAAATCTTTTTGGTTCTGTTATGATATCTTCACCGATTTTTTTTACATAACCCTCATATGCAGTCCGGGACTCAGAAGAGAACTCTGAAGCCAGCGTGTCATATTTTTTTTGGAGATTGGGGGAGATTGCGCCCACTTTTTTAAGTTTTTTGAATAGTTTATTTCTTCTATTCCGCAGTGATCTTAGGTTTTTATCTAACCAGGGTTGCGATAATTTATCTTTTTGCTTTATTACAGGGACGTACTTGATAGCAATTTCAAAGATCACATCGTAGAATGCTGTTATGGCAGCATTGTCAAGATCATTAGATGAGAACAGGGCTGTCCAGTCTATCGTGGACAATTCATTATTAATGCCATTGAAATCAGCATTACGGAAGTCAAATACAACATTATTGTTGTATGAGTGCACAAAATTGGTGTCTTCATATGGTAGATCTACTATGATGGCAGAGTGATGTTGAGTATTAGAGAAAAGATTCTCAGCGTCAGAGGCATGGCCAACAATCACTTCATCATATGCGTCGGTAAAAATCATATCAAGCCATCTCCCATTTTTATTGGGTAAATTTACTACCTGATGTAAGTCGTTATTATACAGAGTGTCGATAATAGTTGTGTCAATATCAGACGTGAGATTCCCCGGTATAATAGTGTTATCGGAATGATTCGTGTGAAAAGAGATACTAGGAAAATATTGTCATTTTCTGCTAAAGTTGACACTATTAAAAATGTCAAGAATGTTTGATTCAGAACCATAAATTATCAAGAATGAAACCATAATACCCGCATTTGTATGGGATAGGCTCGCGATCAAATCAATTCTGTGATTCGAGATTATATACGTATGACGTAATGACATGTGAATAGTTTTAGCTAGGATGTAGCCTAGCAAATAGCGTGTTGTTCTACAATGCGAAGGTCGCGAGTCCAAATCCCAGGCGACGCATCATTTTAGCACACCGCCTGCTTGGGTATACCACAATCTACGAAAATGAAAAATTCGTAGTTAGAGGGTTGTGCGAAGGTCTAACAACCTTTCCACAATAAATACTGAATAAATGTTAAGGAACCTGAAGGTCAGGAGGTCAAGGCGCGATTTGGGCTGTAGCGCCATTGTAGTAGAAGAAAAGTTGTAGTTTGTGTTAATTAGAAAAATAGCCCAAATAAAACAACATTAACCTTAAAACCATAAAAGGACTACGATTGTGCGTAAAGCCCAATCATACGATACTATAGATGAAATCGAAATTTTTGTGATCTTAAAAGGGAGTGGTAGAAGGAGTGACAGCATTGAACTAATTTGTTTCATATCATGCTAAAGTAGCTATAAAAATGTCTTGTACAAAATTTAAGCTTCAAAAAGTGAAAACGTACTGAGAAAATTAGTGCATCGGTTTTAGTGTTTTTTAGAATTTATGCAGTTTGTATCGGAGGTGGTAGAAGGAGTGGGGGTTTTTTAGTGATTTTTTGAGAAACAACTATAATCATCATGCGATAGATACATTTTAAATTTCAGATCGGCAACTTTCATATTTTTCAAGAAAATCGAATTTTTGAGAAGATGTGATATTGTGTCACATTGTATGAGAGGTGGTAGAAGGGGAGGAGCTAATTGGCTTACTTATCCCCGATATTAGTTATAATGATAATTAAGGATTTAGTACAAAATTTGCGCTCGAAAAATGTTATACTACTGAAAAAATTGGTTTATGGTATTTCATGAAAAAGTGCAGTTTGTATGGGAGGTGGTGGAAGGAGTGGAGGATTCAAATAATTTGTATACCATCGATTAGATTTATGGTAAAAATAGTATATTCAAAATTTCAAATTATTTGCTCCTATGGTCAAGAAAATTTGATTATTACATATTTTTGAAAATGAGTCATTTTGTATGGGAGGTGGTAGAAGGCGTGGGGTTCTTGAAATAAGACCAAACGCAGATTACATCTCGAGGCACACCAAATAATCTGTGAAAGTTTCATTACAATCGGTTCAGCCGTTTTTGCGAGAAAGCCGGAAAGAAAGAGAACAATTTTAAAAACGTGTGTTTCTGCTTAGTTATTGTCAAAATAAAGTAATCCACTCATTTATAGCCATTTATAAACAAATAACAGACACTACAATTATATTTATATGTATAGATAACGTGCAAAGCTTCTAATTTTATTAAGTTACAATCAGATTAGCTAAACAATATTCAAATCTTTTCTATAAATTTGAATGTACTCGTGCACCATATACAATATATAATCAAATTATACGATTGTCAATGTCTTTATTTTTGGCATTACAATTGGACACTATAAATCATAATTGTTTAAAATTCACATGTAAATTAGACCAATTCTATGTAGACGGCTTTCGTTATAAAATTATAAATTTTAACTAACTGCACGAAAAAGTGTTTTTAAATCGCTGATCTTGACTGAATTTGGCACAATTGAATTTGAAATTTCTATCAAAGCAAGGGAGTAAAAAATGAAAATATGAATATTCTGATTCCAGGTCGTTTAACTTCTACTGTCTTTACTTTCAAATTGAGGTAACATCATATATCTCATTCCCGTGGAGCGTACTGTAGTGTAGTGAATTTTAAAATCCGCCTTTTATCTGAATGTTCACCTGACGTCGTAGTGTAGTGTAGTGGAATTGAAATTAATAGTTGAAGGATAACTGACCATAATTAATAATTAAATCTTGTAACACAAAGTGTTCAAAAGCTACGTAAACATTTAAAGTAGTTCCCATAAAATCGCAGAAAATTTCTTTTGAAATTAACAATTCTAAGAACGAAAAATCTTAAGAAATTATTCGAGTATAAAACATAACTCCTCAAACTTTGTTTTACCGAAAGCTTGAAAAACTGTATGTTTTCGATGACACTATATTGAAGTGTTCACGTGGTGGATTTTAAAATACACTACACTGCACTACGCTCCACGTAAATGCGATAATATATCGCAAAACAAAAAAATTTAAAAACTTTTTGCCAATATTTAAAACTATGAAATTTTAGGGCAATCTTTGTGTCACCTATGAATCATAGTAAATCACTATCAGAATTCCTTAATGCAAGGAAATGCCATAAAATCGATTCCAAGTATAAAAGATGGAAATCATTTTATCCTTTGGCTCATCATTTAGTGAAGGGACAAAACAAACATCAATATCCCTACACCAACACATTAATAACAGAGCACAGTAAATAGACAAAACCTGACATAAATTGGTGTCAACTAGCGTTAAGTCTACGTCTCAAACATACTTTATCAATAGAGAAGTCAAATACCTCAATATTCTCGTTAACTTCTCTTGCAAGACGCGAAATCGGTTCACTCATACCATAGTTAGTCCGGTGAAAGCAAATATGCAACAATCTAGGATGCCTTGGTAAAAATTGACCAACAGCAAATTGCATCAAACCCAAAAGTGAGGAGGAATCAACCACCCCAGTGAGTAATTGGTGAGCAAAAACGACGTCAGCAACCTCACGTCGTCTCGAGAGTGATGACATATTTAGTAGCTGAAGCCGGTCAATATAAGAAGGAAGACGAACTTTGTCATTCCAATTGAGGTGACATAAAGCTCTTCTCACAAATTTGCGCTGAATAGATTCAATTCTGCCAATATGCACATCATAATAGGGAGACCAAACTTGAGAAGCATACTCAAGATGAGATCTGACAAAAGTGTTATACAGACTCAACCTAACAAAGGAATTGTTAAATTCCTTGGATAAGCGAGTGGTGAAACCCAGCATAGAATTACCCTTTTGCACAATCTTATTTATATGTAAACCAAAATCAATCTTTTGGTCAAATGTAACGCCTAAGTCAGTAACTGAATTAACACGATCTAAAATACAGTCATTGAGACTGTAAGTTACTTCAAACGGTAAGAATTTTCGAGTAAATGACATTACATGACATTTATCCAAATTCAATCGAAGGCCATTATTGCGACACCAGTTACTAAAATTAAACAAATCCTCCTGAAGAAGATTGTCTGAGTTAGAACTAATAGATCTAAAGATTTTAATGTCATCAGCATAGATGAGTACTTCCGAAAATTTAAAAACAGAGGCTACATCATTAATGGCCAGGATAAATAGAAGTGGTCCCAAATGACTTCCTTGAGGGACCCCAGAATGCGCAGTAAATGGCTTAGACGTACAATCACGAAAGATAACTTGGTAAGTTCTATTAAATAGATAAGACTTAATCCAATTTATAAACCATGTCGGAAAACCCAACAATCTTAGTTTTAACAAAATTATTGAATGGGGCAATTTATCAAAAGCCTTACTAAAATCAGTGTATACACAATCCACTTGCTTACCATCCTCAATAGCCAAAAGGGATTTATTCGTAAACTCCATCAGATTAGTAACAGTAGATCTATTCCTAACAAAACCATGTTGTTTACTCGAAATTATTGATTTACAGTGAAAAGACATGCATTCATACACTATAGACTCAAACAGTTTAGGAATAGCCGACAGTTTAGCTATTGGCCGATAATTTTCAACAGCAGATTTTGCACCGCTCTTGTGAGTAGGTATGATGAAGGACGACTTCCACACATTTGGAAAAATCCCCGTTCTTAAGGATCTTTGAAAGAGATGAGAGAGTGGTTCAGCAAGAGAGAGACAACAACGCTTAAGGACAACAGCAGGAACACCATCTGGGCCAGGAGAAGACACATCTTTAAGGCGGGAGATGTGATTGACTATATCATTATAGAAAATTGGTAAATCAGACAAAGAAGTCGAAGTAGTATCTCTAAAGTCATTAAAATACGCCATATCAGGAAAAAAGCTACTACTAGTAAAAGATCCACTGAAGAATGTGGCAAAAAAATTACAAATAGTAAATTGATCATTACTATCGTTGCCCAGGAATTGAAAAGAAGCTGGATAACCATCTGATTTACACTTACTATTAACAAATTTCCAAAACTCCCGGGGATCTCTAATGATATCCGACTGCATTTTAATTAAATACTCAGAATATAAGCGAGTAGATAAATCCTGAAAAAGGTCATAATATTCCTCATACAGACAAAAATCAGTAACACTCTTCGTTCTAGTATACCTATTCCAGGCAGCATTACGAGCATTACGAATTACGCGCAACTCGCTAGTATACCAAGGGTACGACGATGAGATGTTCCTGCGATAGGTAAAAGGAACTGTAGCAACAAAAAATTGATACAGAACATAATAAAACTCAACTACGGCACCTTCAAAATCCGGATTGTCAAGAATTTCATTAAAGTTGAAATTAGATATAAGGTAGTCCAACCGAGAAAAATCTGCTTTATTAAAATCAAAACAAAGCTCCTTCTCACTAGGGCTAACAATATGCTCCTCGTCAATTATAACAAAAATTTTAATAGCAGGGTGCAAGACATCAATGGTAGTAATTGAAGTTAAGCTCTCATCCACGGAACATGCACAATAGTCAGAATAAAAAATTAGGTCTAGCTGTCTTCCACAGGAATTCCGAACAAGGCTAAGTTGATGGAGACCAAGTGCAGTTAAACTATCTACAAAAAAACATTCAAGCAAGGGTGAAGAATCAGAAACTAAGAGAGTAGAATCATCGTCAGAAAGAGACCAAGAAAGACTGGGAATATTAAAATCACCCATTAAAATGAGTTCGTCAGAGATATTCATATTATTATAAACAAAAGTTATACAGTCAACTGTTCTTTCGTATAAAATACAAGGACTCGACGGAGGAATATATGTCAAAAAGACATAAATATCCTTATTATTAAACACGAGTTTAACACACAAGATCTCCAGACCGTGAGGGTTCGGGACAGGAACAACTACACAATTAATGCAGCTTCGGACTGCTAATATTAGAAGATGTAGATTTATTCACTCGAGTCTTTTTGCGTGTAGGACGTGGATGAGATGCAAGACCATCAATATTGCTATTCACTTCCACCGAATTGCAATCATCACTCCGAGAAGCAATTCCAGTAATACAATTCAGCGCGTTATTAGCGTTAGTGGAGTCAGTAGAAGTAGAAATGTGTTTATTGCAAGGCATAATCTCACAACAAGTCGAAGCATCAACCAAAGTTGGATTGTCTGTACTAGTCGAACAATCTACTAACGTGTTAGTCTTTTTAACTGAATTAAAAAAGTTGTTAACTGTTACAAACGCACCAGTTACACTGCGGTCAATAAGAGCTCTGTTTGTTTATATTATTACACCTTATATACCGAGCAGTGCAAAAGCTCTCCGTACGGAGACAAGTGTCCAAAATTAAAATCACCATGCTATATTTTTGGCATAGCTGAGATCCTCCTGATTTTTCCCCTTCAGTGACATAAACTCATGTATTAGCTATTCCTGGCGCCCTAAGTTATTCTCTTTTATACAGAAAAATTATTTTTAAAATTGGAAAAAGGTTTTCTTTTTGTATTAGCAGAGCATCACTACAACGTAAAATTATTTATTTCCATTGCAATTTTTTTTTTTTTTTTCAATTTTTTCGCGAAATCCTTGACTATTGAAGCAAAACCCACACACTTATAGGTAAAAATTAGCCAAATGTTCAACACATATTGTCGGTTAATATCAATTTCTTTTTATTCTAAACAAAATTTCTTTTTGTTCTAAACAAATACTTAGTATTCAAAATATTCGGAGAAAGAAAGAAAAACAAATTGAAAATTCAAATAATATTTGTTATTTTTTCCTCCATACTACGCAACTAATTCGAGTGCATTATTGAAACAGAAATAGCAATTTTAGTCATAGTTCGTTCGTTCGTTTTATTTTTTACGCACAATGAACGCGATACAATTCGACATCATCCTTGACTAGAACCATTTCCTGAATAGATTACGCGCAATAGAGAATTCGCCGAAGTGCATTACAAAGATGAACAAATAAAAACTAAATAGAAATAAGAAGCTAGAAGTATATAGCTTTAGTAGTCATCGTTCGATTGTGTTAATTTATGTACTTAATAAAGAAATGAAAATAAAAATTACTGTCGATATAAATTCGCATACAATCGCATAGGCTAAGTATTTTGAAGGCAATATTTTTGCACTAAATCGTAAAATGTTGGGGGTGGCATTCTAAAAGCAGCAATCTAGACGACTTCTAGATTTTCTAGACATGACATAAGTTGAGTAGATTTTCTTAAGACGTTTTTTTTTTCAATCCAATGTGGACGTTCTCGTCTATGTCAGACACATTTTCTGAACTGATCTTTCGATTGAAATTGTTTTCCTCTTGGAATTGTTTATGCAATTCAAGTAGATAAATTGCATGGTCAGCCAAGGACTCTATTGGAATATGTAATAAAAAAAAAAATTTTCCCGTTTTTTTATCTGTCTTAAACTATTTTCTTACAGATATCTTTGCAATCTGTCTGGCAAAGAAATCTAGTATCTTGTGATTTATTGGTTAATTAGATTTTCTTTTATACTAATTATCTGTCTTTAGTTCAGGGCAGTTATAATACCTCTAGTGTTTCATTATTCTTCGTCTTAGCGCAGTCAAACTCGATTCTCTTGTCAAACGGTAAAACACGCAATTTTTACTTGGTTTATATAAGTTAGATTTATGGATTTGTAACACGAGAGATACTGAGACAATGATTAGAAGGTGTGCGCATAAAATTATTGTAATTCAATCGCGTTTTAATTGAAAAATGAATTAAAAAGGTTCGATTCGATCTTGTAGATCGAGAAGAAATTTGCAACTTTGGCTCATGAAAGTCAAAACGATACAGTTTTTACATGTGTAAGGTGATTTCCGATTAGATGTTTCATTATGTATGACAATTTAATTAAATTTTCTATAGTTTAATGGCGAAGGTCGGTTTGAGTTTAGCAACAAGACAATAAAATAATGGTATCCCGAGTTATTTTCGTAGCTATAGGCTAATTGCGCAAAAGTATATATTTAAAGCTCAGCTTTATTTTGAGGTACTAATTCATTGGTTTAAGGACAAAATTTTGTTCTACATCTCGTTATATCTGAAAGATCAGAAATATTTTTGGTCTGGTATTATAATGGCGGTAATGATGCTAAAAAATTATTTATGGTCCAAACACCCATTAATAAATAAGACATTGGCGCCGAAGTATTCGTTCTTTCATTTACCTGCTTCTGGTGTCTTCAGAAGGTTGTATTGAATCATCTACATCATGTTGTCTGCTTTGAAAATTCTGCAGAATTCTGCTGATATTGGTTTGTTCCTAGATGAGGCGTCAAATGTTCTAACCGATAACTTAAGTAGTGACCAATAAGTGACACTGGTGTGGTAACTCTAAAAAGAAAGTGAATAAAAGATTTAAATATTAGGTGAAATGGAAGCAGAGATATTGAAGACTATCTCAGAAAGAGGCTTAAATAATTTTATTCTAAATTATAATCCATTTGCAGGCTGTATATTTCATAATTTTGTGTTATATGGAAGAGCCAGGGTGTAGCCTAGTAGGTAGCGTGTTGACCTGCAATGGGAAGGTCGTGAGTTCAAATCCCGATCGACGCATAGCACTGTACCTGCTTGGGTAGCCTCAATCTACGAAAATGAAAATTCATATTTAGAGGGTTATGCGAAGGGCCAACAACTCTTCCACAATAAGAAATGGAAATTTAGCAGCCCAAGGCCCAATTTGAGCTGAAGTGCCATTGTTCTTATAGAGTGTTATGTGGGAACTGGACTTGTATTACTAAGTATTAACAAAAAAAAAAATAATAATAATAATATAATAAATAATTCGATATTATACTTAAAGTTCATTAAATATTCGTAGTTGATAATTCGCGTTATCTCGCAACTCCATCAAATGGATTCAATAAAGTAAAATTTGTTTTTTTTCGACAGTGATTTAATCGAAGTAATTACGAAAATATATTATATTGTATATTTATTCAAAATATTATATTTGTTACGTTCGTAGTCGAAACGACCGCGGGTAGTATATTCCACATTTTGCGCGAATTCTCGTGAGCATATCCAACAAAGTGCATAATTTTTGCAGACAATCAATGTAATGAATGGATGAGACGATTTTCAAACGTTAATAAATTCCGCCATGATGGCTTCTGCTTCAATGATTGGGTGCGTGATCTTTTCTGCAAATAGGAAGGCAGTGTTATTCGTAGGTCGTCCGGAAACTCAAAACAAGTACTTCTCAATTTTGACTTACAAAATCTACAATCAGGAGCACTTTCACGGATTGGATATTTAATTTGAGAAGTTCTTCGCACAAGAACTATTTGTTTAAATTAAAGTCAGATTATGAATATGCGTAAAATATTTTACTTCTCGACACTTCTTAACTTCAGCTCTTCTACAAACACCACATAGAAGGAGTTAAGCTCGATTTCTTTAGATTATCTCGCTAACAATTTAATATCTCTTACGTTAACTTGTTGTTAATTGATGGTGGATATTTTCATTAATGTTTTTTTTTCAATCATTTCGATATTATTGCGCTTGTGCTTTTATTATCGTAAAACAGGATTGCTAAAAACTTGCTACCAAAACTGTAGAGAACTGAAAGCTTTGTGAATTTCTGTAGCCAATATTCAAAATGCTGTTTCGGATCATTTGTCGGTTTATTTGAAAAGGCAGCAATGTTTAGCAGTAGAAAATCATTCAAATTGTCAAGTTTTTATTCCGTTTGGGACGCTTGCAAGTCTTGGGGGGACACTATTTCTAAATATGATTTAATTCTATAACAGACAAGAAGGATCCTTAAATTGACGACATTGGAATAAAAACATAGCAAGACTACGATTGGGCGTAAAACCCAATCATACGATACTCTAGATGAAATAGAAATTTTTGTGATCTCAAGAAATTTTTAATGGGGAGTGGTAAAAGATAATATTATACTAAAGTATAATATTTTATACAAAATTTAGGACTCAAAAATTGAATAGGTACTGAGAAAATTAGCGCATAAAATTTAGTGAAATTGTTCAGATTATATGAGAGGTGGTAGAAGGAGTGGGGGGTTCTTAGTGATTTTTTTTTTCAGAAATAAATGCAAATATTATGCAATTGACATCACACAAATTCAAAATCAGTGACCTTCATACTTTTGAAGAAAATTTATTTTTTTGTAAATTTGTGAAATAGTTTCACTTTCTATGTGAGATGGTAAAAGTAGTGAAGCAAATGAGTTACTTTTTTTATATATTGTCCTTGCGATGATTCCTTTTTTTAGCTTTGCTGAACGCTATTGTTATTAAATATCTTAGTCTTATTATCGTTTGTTCATTAAATTTGGCACAGTTTTAATAACAAATTGAGTCCAGCTTTTGTGTAGATTGTTTAGAAAAATAATTAATATTGGAACGAGTGGTATTTAACATGCGTCGGTAAAACGATACACATCTACGCAACGGCAAGTTAAGCGTTAAACAAAGCTATTAGGAAATATTTTAAGTATCAATCAATTTCCTGATAAGACCGTCTTTAGGGGTCATAGGACAGAAACAGTTTTCTTCCACAAGACGCGATCCTGACTATCGGCCTTTAGTTGGCGCCAGAACTTGATTATTTCTCTGGCCTCCTGCCCAACTGCTCGCTTCCATGGTCACATGGTCGATTAGCACGACGTCTTCCTTGAGGATTATAATTCAGAGCTTATTTGGCGACGTTACAGTCTGGTTTCCTCAAAGTGTGACCGATCCACTGCCACTTCCGCCTTTGAATCTTTGCCTTGCACTCCAAAGTTGGAGATAACTTCTGGCGAAAGTATCACTAAAATGCGTTGAAGTCATTGGCTCACGAAAGTTTGCGGTTTCTTGGTAAGTCGAACGGTCACTTTTCTTCTTCAAACATAACAAACACATGCGGCAAATACTTAAAATTCATGCCAAGGTATACAGAGTAAATATTGTTTTTTTTAGCTGTTAATTCGTTTTTTTTTCTTATTTTTTTTTTTAATTGCTGTTGTTTAGGCTAAGACAGTGGTGTAACCTTTGGCCTTTTTTCCTCGATTGAATATTAGAACTCTTATTGTTGACTTTTTCCTCGACTAAACGAGCGTGACGTTCACTACCCAAATGGGAATTTCGAATATGTACTTGTTCGAACATCATGTTTGAGGGATAAGATTACATGCTTGTGTTTTGGAAGCATTGGACTCTACTCTATTTTTCTTATCCCATTCCTGGATTAAACTGAGATCTGAGTTTACCGAAAGGAATAAATCCGTGCGTTTGGAAGCAGTAGAATGCTTGTTTGATCCCGCAGCATAGTTAAATTGTGTAATCTACAGTACATACTTATATCTGTAAAATAATGGATTGACAGCAGACGACAGAAGGTCATTGATCAGAAAATAAAAGAGTTGGAGATAAAACAGAGTGTTGAGGAGTCCTGGAATCTATATTAGGAAGGAGGAGGTAATAAAGCCATCTAGTACAACTCATGTAGTGTCTTCAAAGAGAAAACCCTTATTCGATTGAACAAGGACAGCATTAAGACCTATAGCTCTAAACTTAACTATGAGAAGTTCATGCCAAACTCTGTCAAAAGCTCTTGCAATGTCAAGTGCAAGAACTTAACCTTTGCCGTGTTTATGTATGCATATAGAGTTATAACGTTCTACTAAGTAGACTAAACGATATTCCGTCGACCTTCCAGAACGGAACCCATGCTGACGATCGTGAATTAGCTGGTTATTCTCGAGATATTGAGTGATTTGGCGATTGACAGCAGTTTTCATTACTTTCGATAGTACTGAAGTAATGGCTAATGGGCGGTAGTTGGCGGAATTTGCTATGTTTTCTTTCTTGGGGATATTTGCAACTTTCCACATGTATGTGTAGAGACCCCAAAAGAGTAGGAAAGATAGAAAAGATTGCGAAGTGGATTAGCTAACGAAGAGGAGCACTTTTTAAGGGTAATGTTGGGTATACCGTTCAGACCAGCAGATTTGTGAAAGGATAAGTCTTGTACGAAAATGTAATGCAGGCAGTCAGAAACCAGAAGCATTGAGAGCGATTGGCTTGAAGGTTGGAGGCTTGAGTTTCTAGCAAAACTTGCTGCTAATAAATTAGCTTTTTCAATCGGATCAATCACGGTAAGGTCATTATCAACAAGAGGGACTATTGAAGAAGAAATGAAATTATTGTTGACCATTTGGACGTGGATCATGGGCTTATCACCCGTGATCTTAAGACCTAAATGATACGAGAAACGGATACAGTGCCTCGGATACGGACTGATTCTACGGTAACGACTTTTGGCATTCGAAAACGGACTATGATTGGCTTCTGGAACGTTCGAACATTGAATGACGGGGGAAGAGCTGGGGTTACTCGGTTCTTGCACCGCCAATCAGTGTTCGACCGTGAAATGGAGCACTATAACATCCAAATCTTGGGCTTGAGTGAGGTCAGGTGGACAGGACCAGGAGAAGAACAAACCCCTAACGGAAACACTATTCTGTACATTGGCCCTGAAAGTGAAGCCAGAAATGGCGTGGCGTTCGTCCTTACGCCGAGAGCGAGAAACAGTCTCATTAGCTGGGAACCAATCTCGGATAGGATTATCGTCGTCAGACTCAGGACCAGTGTCAGAAACGTCATAATTCTGCAGTGCTACGCACCAACTAATACCGCAACATCTGGTGACAAAGAGGAAATTTATAGCCAACTGAGTGCCACCTTCGAACGTGTTCCAAGAGGTGATATTGTTATCATCTCAGGAGATATGAACGCCCAGGTTGGATCAGACAACACTGGACTAGAACACGTCATGGGGAGGCATGGTGACCCTTGGGTCAATGCGTCACGACCTTGGATTAAGAGACCCGAAAACGGCGAATTATTTGTGGAGTTTCGTAGTACTCGGCAAATGGTCATCGGAGGGACCCTTTTTCCACACAAGAGTCATCATAAAGCATCTTGGGTTTCCCCTGATGGTGTTACTCAGAACCAGATCGACCATTTGGCTATAAGTTGTCGATGGAGAAGATGTCTCCTCGATGTGCGAGCGAAACGTAGAGCTGACGTGGGGAGCGATCACCACTTGATGGTTGCCTGCTTGAGATTGTGTACAGCAGCTATCCGACGACCACAAATTCTTCAAATGAAGCGCAAGCTTAATGTGAATAAACTCAGAGATCCCAACAAAAAACGCGAATACACCACTATTCTACGCGAAAAGTCATCCACATTGGGTGAATATGAAATGCGCACACTGGACGCCAATTGGGAGGCAACCAGAAAAACTTTTCTAACTAGTGCTGAAGAATCTGTGGGATATGTGCAAAGCGGTGAGAAACCCTCGATGTCGCAAGACACATGGGACAAGGTTGGCAATCGGAAAAAAGCCAAATTGGCAATCATCTCTCAACCCTATGTCAACCAACGAACACCCGACTTGAGGCAGAACTACCGCGATGCTCATATACATCTTAAAAAGGCTGTTAGACGCGACAAGAGAAAGGCCATTGAAGATCTGGCAAACAAGGCAGAATCTGCGGCTTACCTTGGGGATATGGGTTCACTATTCAAAATCATGAAACAGTTGACGAACAGGAATTTCACTGCCAACCACCTGGTGAGAGATGTCAACGGAACTCTCCTTAATATGAGTGAACACCAGTTGCGACGATGGAAGGAATACTTCTTTGATATGTTAAACATCTTGTCAGAGGAAGCTATTCCGGAAACAGAACAACTTCCAAACACCCAACCGCAACAATCCTCTATTAGGGACGATCCCCCAGATAAGGAAGAGATAGTTTCCGCCATTCGGTCAATGGCGGGAAGGAAAGCTCCAGGTATAGACGGACTACCAACCGAACTCCTCAAAGCGGACCCGGAAATAACAGCCGATATACTCCTCCCACTCTTCACTAAGGTGTGGAATGAAGGAAGATATCCGACTGAGTGGAAGGAGGGCGTCATTGTGAAAATTCCGAAGAAGGGCGACCTTCGGAATTGTGGCAATTGGCGTGGTATATGTCTACTTACTGCCGGATCAAAAATTATGGCTAAGGTAATTCTCAATAGGATTAGTGATGTCGTCGAGAGCACTCTGGAAATTTATCAGGCTGGATTTCATAAAGGGTCGTCTTGTACCGACCACACAAATACCCTACGGATAATATTAGAGCAGTCAGCCGAAATGGGTTCGCCACTACATCTCATGTTTGTGGATTTCGAGAAGGCTTTCGACAGCGTTAAGCGAGATTACACATGGAATGCTTTGCGTAGGAGAGGTATTCCAGATAAGGTCATAGCTATGATTTAAGAATTCTACGAAGATGCAAAGTGTCGCGTCTTGCATAGAGGAGAGCTGTCCGAGAGCTTCCCTGTGCGAACGGGTGTCAGACAAGGCTGCATATTGTCACCAGCCCTGTTTCTGATGGTAATAAATGACATCTTGAAAGCTGCACTGGAAGGTGGGGAAGGTAAAGATTTTCAATGGAGACTATTTAACATCTTAAGTCACCTTAATTATGCTGATGACGTGTGTTTGCTTGCACATAACCGTTCGGACTTAGAGTCAAATGTTCGTTCGTTGCATTCCAAATGCAAAGAGGCGGGACTGAAAATAAATGTGCGTAAAAACAAGTTCATGCACATGGGTTCGAACGCAAGTACACCGATTGATCTTAACGGACAGAATGTGGAAGAGGTGCAAGATTTTTGCTATCTTGGAAGCATTGTCAGCATGGACGGCGGAGCCGAAAAGGATGTTGAGGCTCGGCTAAATAAAGCTCGTCAGGCCTTCGGTATCCTTTCCCCGTTTTGGAGGTTAAGAGAGATCTCCCTTCACACGAAGCTGCGAGTTTTTGACGCATGCGTCAAATCTGTGTTGTTATATGGTTGTACTACGTGGAAAGTGACCGTTCGACTTACCAAGAAACTACAGACTTTCCTAAACCAATGCCTCCGGCGCATTTTAGGAATATTCTGGCCAGAAGTAATCTCCAACGACGAACTTTGGAGTACAACTCGCCAGACTAAAATAGGTATTGAGATTCATCGGCGGAAGTGGCAGTGGATCGGTCATACTTTGAGGAAACCAGAGCGAAACATCGCAAAACAGGCTCTGGTTTATAATAATCAAGGAAGACGTCGGGTTGGTCGACCATGTAACACATGGAAGCGAGCAGTTGAGCAGGAGGCCAGAGGAATAAACAAGTCCTGGCAACAGCTTAAGGCCGATGCTCAGGATCGCGCCTTGTGGAAGAGAGTTGTTTCTGTCCTATGCCCCTATAGGGGGTCTTAGCAGGAATTTGATTGATTGATTGATTTGGACGTATGACCAATAAGATCTCAAGCCTTTAGGGCACTGAAGGATCTTCCGTCGAAGTTTTTCGTCATGCTTAGGTATGGATTTGCAGATATTTCTTGACGCATTGAAGAGTTCTCTGATGGCAGGTGTTTTATTGCCTTTAAAGGTTTCGTTTGAAATGCGTGTTTCTTGACCTGAATGGCAGCGAGATAATCCTTATTGAACCAATAGTCCTTCGACGACCTGACTCTTTTATGAAGGTATGTAGAGCTTCATACCTCTCAGAATAATCTCTGGAGCAAGTCTACAAGCTTCATCACAGTCATTGGTATCGAAGCACAACTTCCAATTAAAGGCATTGAAGAAGCCATTTAGCTTCCACCCAATTGGCTTTTTTGAAATTCCAAATATTTCTTCGAGGTGCATTCATTGCCACCGGTGTAAGTGCTGCCACTGGGGTTTGTGCACGCCTCAAGGCATGATCTGTATTTCCAATTGGCGATGGGAATATGAAAGTGACAGAATATTTCTCAGGATGGCTGGTGAGAAAAAGGCTAAGAGGGTAGCAAAAATGTCCTGTAATATCTGTTTAATGAGCAGCTGTGTTAAACCGTTTATAGATGCAAAAAGCTCATACTACTTTACCATACAATTTTACCGATGAAGGACGTGCTCGAAACGTTTCTAGTTCCTCAGTTTTTACCCAGTATGAATGTCAGAAAAGATCTAATGAGGCCCTTTTCAAAATTAATTTGGATCATAATTTATTAACTACATCAAAAATATAAATCTCACCAATTCGTTACATCATGATAATTAACGCAAGAGTCATAATTGCTAAGTGTGTTACGATTAACAATTCCAATAATCACCGATCGCACTTAACTTGTACTTTTACTTTTAATTCGTATCGATAATTTATGAAAAATTTATTCAAGAAAAATGTTTACATAAGAGCCTTACCCGAAGGATAACAACATGATCGTTCGACAGAAGCAAGCATTTGTGATCTTCGAACTGCCCAATCAAATCATTAGAATATTTATCAATTTACTAACCACACTATAATAGCTATTAACACCTTTCTCTTTTATTTTTTCAGATATTTTATCGAGTATCGGACACTTGTCATCCCTGAAAATGAAACATTTGTCAGACAGTTTACAAGGAAAAACAAAGCCGGTCACAAACTGACAAAAGCAATACACCCACACATGCTAAAAATTTGTAAATAAATACACTCAACGAATGCGCTGTGCGTTGTTAACGAAAAAAACGAAGAGAATAATAACAATTGAATATAAAATGATACATCAATCCAACAATAGTGAAGAAATCAACAATCGTGAAAATCCATAAATGGATAAAATTTTTCTAACAATAATGAGGTAATTTTTTTTTTAAATTTTTTATTTGCAGATTTCTTTTAGTTTAAACCTTACATCCACCTACTGAACGTCTGTCTCTCTCTCTCTGCATTTATTAAAACAACAACAAAAATAGAGGGTTTGGCAGTGGTGTTGTATATCGATTATTTTCTTAAATTTTTTTTTCGCATCGTATCGATATTGAATTAAAAATGTTTTTAACATTGAAAACATTTGTCACGGACGCATTTAATCAGCTTTTGCCGTGCATTTATCGCATAGACCGTTCGTCAGGTTTATCTTACCTGCCCGAGGTAGACATATCGAATATTTTACAATTTTATTTACATTATGAAAAGCGTTTGTATGGCTATACGTAAATACGTTTGTACGCTATTGTCTAGAGAAGTGTAAGTTATACTCGGATACTATGAAATCCTTGAATTTAAATTGAACTTTACCGCGAATTATTCATTAACAAATGCCGGAATTAAGCAAGTCGTTAGATAAATGGAGAAAAATTTTCTTTAATACGGTATCTTTTTTTTGTGCTGCACATAAATTTGATTAAGATTCAAAGTTTTAATTATTAATTTAAATTTTCCAAACTGGCAGTTTAATTAAAAGGCAGACGTTTTTTAATACAGAAATTTTTTATTCACTTGGTTATGACTGGATAACTTTGGATCTAGAAAATGTATTTCTTTAAATCTTGCATATAGATATGCTAAATACGTTTGACTAACTCAAACGTTTCTATTAATCATTGTGGAAGAGTCGTTAGTTCTTCGCACAACCCCCTATTTACGAATTTTCTTATTTGCAGATTGAGGTGACCCAGATATACATACGTAAGTAGTGGGCGGGTATGACACGTTGACCGGGATTTGAACTCCCGACCTTCGCAATGTAAAGTAACACGCTACTCATTAGGCTACACCTAGGCTCAAACCTTAATACATTTGAAATATCGTAATATTTGACCCTTCGCCGCCATCGAATTCTGTTTATTCGTTCGAACTCAGTATTCTGTGATTCATAGCCCCGAAACACAAAATACCGGAACATGCTAAATTCATAATTACGAACTTGAACTCTGCCGTAATGTTAATAGATAATTTATTAAATAAACTGCCAACAAGTCGGGCGAAACTTTATTATTCTTGGGACAAGTTGCGGATGAGTGGAAAGTCAATATGCAGGTTAGAGTGGTTAGGGAAGGCTAAGTGAAAGGGAGTTCTAGGACAGGACTGTTAACAATATTTTATTCGTTTCTGTAAGTTTGGGTTTTTATGAGGGGAGGAGTAGGGGTAATAGTAAGGGTGGGTGGATTTAATAGCTTTTTAATTAATTGCTTGAATCACGTCCAATATTCTCTGTATAGAATGTGTTTCATAGACGAAGTTGCATAGAATTTTCATAAAATTCGGTGTATTTTACATTCATGAAACCGAACATTTGTATGGGAGGGGGTAGAGAATATAGGGGAATCGTAAAATTTGATACGCAGTTTTATTTCGCGTCTCTTGTAAGGTGCTTGTATAGAATTTCAAGTTCGTAGCTTTTAGTTTGTTGGTTATTAGTTGATTTAATAAAATTGGTCGAAATCGTAGTTTTTTATGGGAGGGGGTAGAAGCGCAAGCGTGATTTCAAAACTTTTAATGCAACTTCATTTGAATTATTTTTATAAGTTTTTATGCCAAATTTAAAATTGATAGCTTTTAATAGTTAGGTGATAATTGATTTCTTGAAAATGGTCGAAAAAATAATTTTGTATGGGAGGGGGTAGAAGTGTTAAAGGTTTTCGACCAGTTAATATTTCGTAAATTTGCGGTTTTTTTTTAAATGCATTTCGCAAATTTTCAAGTTTCTACCTTAAAATTTCACTCAAAAATTTTCAGTTTATGTGTTTTTTTCAATGCACATGAAACACCTTGTGCACGTTAGACCGGGGGGTCGGTTTGTAATAAATATGGATCAAGTTATTATTTTTCTATGTACATTAAATGTAGGTATTCACATGCAAAATTTTAACTTTGTATCTTTCACCAGAGCCCTAAAAAAATCACTCAAAGTTTTCGACATTTTTGCTTATCACCTCCCTCTTCTTACACCTCCCAACTTAAAATTTTTATCAAAATTAACCATTATGTAGTTCTACAATCTGACAAATTTTTGATTTGATATCTGTACTATTTTTTGAGATATAAGGATTTGTAATTTTGAAAAGTGCGCCATTTTTGAAATGTTCCCCATTTCCCCCCACTACTATTATTTCGACATGTTATATTTTTTTTGTATTTACCTAATATAGCTTAATATACGTTTTAAGTTTCAATTACATAGCTTAAGACATAGTTGAGATATTCATTCTTAAGTGTTTTTCTTTGCACACTCCCCTGACCCTCCCCCTTACAATAATTAGCCGCTTTATGAGCTGGTTCCGATGAAACTATATGTCATCTTGACGGTCTCTAAATATGACTTTTTTACGATAAGTAATTTCGAAGATATAATTATTTGAAAAAAAAAATCGGCCGACAATTGGTTCTTAGTCCCCCCTTTTCGCACCCCAATGGATAAAAAAATTAAATTATTTTTAAAAGTTGTCCCACAAACCCTTCTATATGTATGTTGAGTTTTAGCTTCCTAGCTGTTACTATGGTTGAGATATTTGAATTCGTATTTTTCGGCTTAAGCGCTCCCCTCGCCTCCCCCTGAACCCGTACACCCCCCGAAATGGGTACCCGCCTGAGATCCGCAACTATCTACAATCCCACCAAAAATGAACTTTCTATCTTGAAGGGCTTGGGAGCTAATGTGCGCTGAGCGTACAGGTCGGCGTACGGCGGACGGCGTACAGACAGACGGATTTTTTTTTTATGCTTTTTTAGGCTAATTTAGTCATGAAACGCGAAAAAAAACATAACAGGGCTACGATTGCACGTAAAACGCAATCTTAAGATACTCTAGATGAAATAGAATTTTTTCTGATCCCAAGAAATTTTGTATGGGGAGTGTTAGAAGGGGTGATAGCATTGAACTATTTTTTTCCCCATCATGCTAAAGTAGCTACGAAAATGTTTAATACAAAATGCTTACTCCAAATTTGAATGGGAACTGAGAAAATTAGTGAGTTAGATTTAGTTCAAATGTGCAGTTTGTATGGGAGGTGGTAGAAAGAGTGGAGGAATTCTAGTGATTTTTTCAGAAATAACTAGGAATATTATAAAATTGACATTGCTTAAATTTCAGACTAGTGCCATTCATACTTTTCAAGAAAATCGATTTTTTGTAAAGCTGTGAAACTGTGTCACTATTGTATGGGAGGGGGTAGAAGCAGTGAAGCTAATCAAATATTTTTTTCTGATCTTAGTGATAATACTAATTAAGTGTTTATTACAAAATATGAGCTCAATAAATGTTATATGTTCTGAGAAAATCGTCTTAGAGCATTTCGTGAAAAAGTGTAGTTTGTATGGGAAGGGGTGGAAGGAGAGGGAGGACGCAAATAATTTTTCTACTGTAGATTTAAATTATTATGAAAGTAATATATCCCAAAATTCAGATTAATAGCTTTTATATTTTTCGAGTAAATCAATTTAATATCAAATTGCGAAATTGTGTCATTTTGTATGGGAGGGGGTAGAAGGGGTGAAGCTAATCGTCTAATTTTTTTTTCGCCTCACTAACAATCTTAAACAAATATTTGGTGCACAATTTCAGCCCGGTAAATTTTATACGCACTGAGTAAATTGGCTTAGAGTAATTCATGACAAGTACAGTTTGTATCAATGTGATCTTAAGACCAAAATGATACGAGAAACGGATACATCGCCTCGGATACGGACTGATTCTACGGTAACGACTTTTGGCTTTCGAAAACGGACTAAACAAGTCCTGGCAACAGCTTAAAGCCGATGCGCAGGATCGCGCCTTGTGGAAGAGAGTTGTTTCTGTCCTATGCCCCTATAGGGGGTCTTAACAGGAATTTGATTTGATTGACAGTTTGTATGGGAGGTGGTAGAAGGAGGAAGAGGACACGCAGAATTTATACGGTAGCTTGATATTATCATAAAAGTGACATACTGAAAATTTCAGGCCAATAGGTTCTATACTTTTTGAGCAAATCCGTTTATTGTCAAATTGCGCAATTGTGTCATTTTGTATGGGAGGGGGTAGAAGAGGTGGAGCGATTTGGCCCTTTCACGAACTTGACCTTACTTTTTTGTCAAGAACGACGTGTACAAAATTTGAGCTTTCTAGCTCAACGCGTTCTCAAGCTAGAGAGCGAACGGACGGACGGACGGACAGACGGACGGACGGACGGACGGACGGACCTTCACCTTCACCTTCAGGTCAAATTCAATGCCTCAAAAACATAACTATCTCATTATACTCTAAATGAAATCTGAGAGTATATTGTGTTTGCCTTACCGTTTGTAACGCTAAGAAATAATGCTCGCACAGAGCCGCCAAGGGTACAGAAATATTTGTTGTCGCTCAAAAACCTCGAGTGACCGTCTGTCCGTCTGTCTGTCTGTCTGTCCCTTCATTGAAACTAGTAAAGCTGAAAGGACGAAATTTTGTCAGAATTAATTCTACTATAATTGCAATTTATTTTAAAAATAATTATTAACTTCACCTCACTCCTTCCACCCCCTCCCATACAAATTTCACGAAATTTTGGAATTTAAATTAAATTATTTTTCTTCGAAACTGTTAAGGCTTTCAACTTGATATTTTGTATAAAGTATACAAATAGAAATAATAATAATGCGAGAAAAATTTATTCGATCCGTACACTCCTTCTACCCTCTGTTGTTGTCGCTCAAAAACTTCGATTCCGAGTTGTTGTCTGTCCGTCTGTCTACAGCATAACTCTCGAACGCTTTGAGCTATCGTGCTGAAATTTGTTGTGTGTCATTTTTAGCAAAAAAGAAAATTTAAGTTCGTGAACGGGCCACATCCCCCCACTCCTTCTACCCCCTCTCATACAAATTTCACGAAATTCCGAAATTTTCAGAAATTGATTTTTCTTTGAAACTATTTAAGCTATCGATTTGAAATTTGGTTCAAAGTAATATGATATAGATTTCATTAATATGACGGAATTTTGATCCGATCCCGTCACTCCTTTTACCCCCTCCCATACAAATGCATAATTTTGAAAAATGCAGTTTTTCGATTTTCATTGAAACTAGCAAAGTTATAAAAACGAATTTTTGCCAGAATTAATGTTACTATAATTCCAATCAGAATTGAAAAAAATTCTAAACTTCACCTCACTCCTTCTACCCCCTCCCATACAAATTCTACGAAATTTTGAAAATTAAATTAAATTATTTTTCTGCGAAACTGTTAAAGCTATCAACTTCATATTTTGCATAAAGTATAAAAATAGAAATATAAATACCGAGAAAAAAATGTGTTTTGATCCGTACACTCCTTCTACCCCCTCCCATACAAATGTATAATTTTTGTTAAGTGCATTATTTCGATTTCCATTAAAACTAGAAAAAGTATTAACTTAAAATTTTGCGAGAATTTGTTTTTTAATAATTGCAATAAATGCTAAAAAAAATTATCAGCTCCTCTTCACTCCTTCTACCCCCATACAAAAATCTATATTATAAATTCAAGAAAAGCATTTCTCCTTCGAATATATTATAACTATCGAATTTGAAATTGAATCAAAGCGTGTTGATAAGGATGATGATAAGCAGTTTCAAAATCATCTAAAACGCTCCACTTCCTCTGCCACCTCCCATACAAATGCCGCAATTTTAGGAAAACTATGTCCAATTGAAAATAATAAAAGCTACAAACCTTAAATTCAGCACGAAATATTTTGCATACCACATTAGGTGTCATATCCGAAAATTACAAACCTTTCTCCTCTCCTTCTACCATCTCCCATACAAAAGTCACTATTAATTATTTAAAAGAATTGGAGGTGACATATTTTCCGGTACATTGAACTCTTTCTCATTTCATCTAGAGTATCATATGATTGGGCTTGAAGCCCAATCATAATTCTTTTATGTTTTTTCAATTAATTTTGTTAATTTAATATCTTAACCGGTAAAATACATTTGAAACGCAAAATTGCATGCCTTTTTAAAATCTAATAATATAGTTATGATATTATTAAAAAAAAAATTAATTACTTAATAATTTTCACATTCAACTCGATAGTGAAAGTTGCTTGGGGAGGTGTACTAAACAATAAAATCCAGTAACAACATAAAATAAAATCATGATTGCATTGCATGATTTAAATGTTCGCGCGTCAACTAATTACCGCCGGAGAAATTGCACTATAAAAACTATGAAAAAAAAAAAAAAATAATAATAATATTAACAATAAAAAATAGCTAGAAACAGTAGTTTACCACAAGAGGTGAACAAGGTACAAAAAATCACTTGCACTTTTTTTTCCTCTACCGCAAAATAAAGAGATCATTGCACCGCTTGGTGAATTTTTTCGCACTTGATTTGATTTTTTTTTGAGTTTTCATTTCGCTCGTGAAAAGTGAAAAATCCGCTGTGTTGATTTTGTTTTCCACCTCATTAATTTTGCATAATTTTGCAATTTCGCTGCCAATGACTTTATAAAGCTCAAATATGATGCGCGCTATTGTGAGCAAATATTTGCGGAATTCGTTTGATATTTGCAGTAAAATGCACCACTGCACCGTACCTAGGCCGTGGTGCTGTTTGCATCGTTAGCATCAACATCGTCGTCATAATCATCATCGTCAGATGGAGCTGATGAATGAAGCCATCATGAACGGAAGGAGAAAGAAATTGCAGATTTCAATTGCATATTGTGCACGCAGCATTAAAGCTGAAACGCCATTGTTAGGGCGGTGGGACGCGCTGCAGTGCGGCAGTGGATTTGGCTTTGGCTTTGACAACTAGGGGAAGTTAATCGGACGATAAATTCACACATTTGAAATTTTTTTAGCAGTGAATGCATTTCGCACTATGAGTGAGTCGTTGTCTCGTAATTGCAGGTTTTTATTTATAGCGCTTTGGTTGTTTTGCGGTAATTTCACTTTCGCTTTTCACTATTCAAAAGTTCATTTACTTCGATTGCGATGCTATTGAGGTGGTGTGTTGTGCCTTCTTTTTTTTTTTTTGAAAAATCGTATTATTTAAAAATGTATTCGAAATACATCTGCTGCATGCATTTTGAAAATATGGTATACTAGCGTCAGTTATATCGAAATTCCTCTTGGAAAATACAATAGATGGCCATCAGGAAAAAATATAATTTCCATTGAAAATAAACCAACTGCTAAAGAGAAAGCTGGAGTGTAGCCTAGTGGGTAACGTGTTGGCCTACAATGCTGAGGTCGTGAGTTCAAATCCCGGTCGACGCATAATTCCAGCACACTACATGCCCCGCAAGGTGGTAGTTGCAGGATGAGGTTTACCAATTCCTGCAACTATCTTTGGAGACTAGCGACTCCACGGACCTGAGCTAACTATCCCCTGTGTGATGGGGGCTGTGGAATTCACCCACAGCCAGTCCTGCTTGCCCTAAAAATGGCAAATGGACACTCATTGGATCATGGGCTTATCACACGTGATCTTAAGACCTAAATGATACGAGAAACGGATACAGCGCCTCGGATACGGACTGATTCTACGGTAACGACTTTTGGCATTCGAAAATGGACTATGATTGGCTTCTGGAACGTTCGAACATTGAATGACGGGGGAAGAACTGGGGTTACTTGGACCTTGCACCGCCAATCAGTGATCGACCGTGAAATGGAGCACTATAACATCCAAATCTTGGGCTTGAGCGAGATCAGGTGGACAGGATCAGGAGGAGAACGAACCCCTAGCGGAAACACTATTCTGTACATTGGCCCTGAAAGTGAAGCCAGAAATGGCGTGGCGTTCGTCCTTACGCCGAGAGCGAGAAACAGTCTCATTAGCTGGGAACCAATCTCGGATAGGATTATCGTCGTCAGGCTCAGGACCAGTGTCAGAAACGTTACAATTCTGCAGTGCTACGCACCAACTAATACCGCAACATCTGGTGACAAAGAGGAGTTTTATAGCCAACTGAGTGCCACCTTCGAACGTGTTCCAAGAGGTGATATTATTATCATCTCAGGAGATATGAACGCCCATGTTGGATCAGACAACACTGGACTAGAACACGCCATGGGGAGGCATGGTGACCCTTGGGTCAACGCGTCATGACCTTGGATTAAGGGACCTGAAAACGGCGAATTATTTGTGGAGTTTTGTAGTACTCGGCAAATGGTCATCGGAGGGACCCTTTTTCCACACAAGAGTCATCATAAAACATCTTGGGTTTCCCCTGATGGTGTTACTCAGAACCAGATCGACCATTTGGCTATAAGTCGCCGATGGAGAAGATGTCTCCTCGATGTGCGGGCAAAACGTGGAGCTGACGTGGGGAGCGATCACCACTTGATGGTTGCCTGCTTGAGATTGTGTACAGCAGCTATCCGACGACCACAAATTCTTCAAATGAAGCGAAGCTTAATGTGGATAAACTCAGAGATCCCAACAATATTCTACGCGAAAAGTCATCCAGATTGGGTGAATATGAAATGCGCACACTGTACGCCAATTGGGAGGCAACCAGGAACACTTTTCTAACTAGTGCTGAAGAATCTGTGGGATATGCGCAAAGCGGTGAGAAACGCTGGATGTCGCAAGACACATGGGACAAGGTTGGCAATCGGAAAAAAGCCAAATTGGCAATCATCTCTCAACCCGATGTCAACCAACGAACGCCCGACTTGAGGCAGAACTACTGCGATGCTCATATACAGCTTAAAAAGGCTGTAAGACGCGACAAGAGAAAGGCCATTGAAGATCTGGCAAACAAGGCAGAATCTGCAGCTTACCTTGGGGATATGGGTTCACTATTCAAAATCATGAAACAGTTGACGAACAGGAATTTCACCGCCAACCACCTGGTGAGAGATGTCAACGGACCTCTCCTTAATATGCCAGTTGCGACGATGGAAGGAATACTTCTCTGATATTTTAAACATATTGCCAGAGGAAGATATTCCAGAAACAGAACAACTTCCAAACATCCAACCGCAACAATCCTCTATTAGGGACTATCCCCCGGATAGGGAAGAGGTAGTTTCCGCCATTCGGTCAATAGCGGGAAGGAAAGCTCCAGGTATAGACGGACTACCAACCGAACTCCTCAAAGCGGACCCGGAAATAACAGCCGATATACTCCTCCCACTCTTCACTAAGGTGTGGAATGAAGGAAGATATCCGACTGAATGGAAGGAGGGCGTCATTGTGAAAATTCCGGAGAAGGGCGACCTTCGGGATTGTGGCAATTGGCGTGGTATATGTCTACTTACTGCCGTATCAAAAATTATGGCTAAGGTAATTCTCAATAGGATTAGTGATGTCGTCGAGAGCACTCTCGAAGTTTATCAGGCTGGATTCCGTAAAGGGTCGTCTTGTACCGACCACTCAAATACCCTACGGATAATATTAGTGCAGTCAGCGAAATGGGTTCGCCACTACATCTCTTTTTTGTGGACTTCGAGAAGGCTTTCGATAGCGTTAAGCGAGATTACACATGGAATGCTTTGCGTAGGAGAGGTATTCCAGATAAGGTCATAGCTATGATTTAAGAATTCTACGAAGATGCAAAGTGTCGCGTCTTGCATAGAGGAGAGCTGTCCGAGAGCTTCCCTGTGCGAACGGGTGTCAGACAAGGCTGCATATTATCACCAGCCCTGTTTCTGGTGGTAATAAATGACATCTTGAAAGCTGCACTGGCAGGTGGGGAAGGTCTTCAATGGAGACTATTTAACATCTTAAGTCACCTTGTACTGATGACGTGTGTTTGCTTGCACATAACCGTTCGGACTTAGAGTCAAATGTTCGCTCGTTGCATTCTAAATGCAAAGAGGCGGGACTGAAAATAAATGTGCGTAAAACCAAGTACATGCACATGGGTTCGAACGGAAGCACACCAGACAGGATGTGGAAGAGGTGCAAGATTTTTGCTATCTTGGAAGCATTGTCAGCATGGACGGCGGAGCCGAAAAGGATGTTGAGGCTCGGCTAAATAAAGCTCGTCAGGCCTTCGGTATCCTTTCCCCTTTCTGGAGGTTAAGAGAGATCTCCCTTCGCACGGAGCTGCGGGTTTTTGATGCATGCGTCAAATCCGTGTTGTTATATGGTTTTACTACGTTGAAAGTGACCATTCGACTTACCAAGAAACTACAGACTTTAGTAACCTAATGCCTCCGACGCGTTTTAGAAATATTCTGGCCAGAAGTAATCTCCAACGACGAACTTTGGAGTACAACTCGCCAGACTAAAATAGGTATTGAGATTCAAAGGCGGAAGTGGCAGTTGATCGGTCATACTTTGAGGAAAACAGAGCGAAACATCGCCAAGCAGGCTCTGGACTATAATCCTCAAGGAAGACGTCGGGTTGGTCGACCATGTAACACATGGAAGCGAGCAGTTGAGTAGGAGGCCAGAGGAATAAACAAGTTCTGGCAACAGCTTAAGGCCGATGCTTAGGATCGCGTCTTGTGGAAGAGAGTTGTTTCTGTCCTATGCCCCTACAGGGGGTCTTAACAGGAATTTGATTGATTGATTGAAGGTATATCCAAGCAGGCAATGTGCTGGAATTATATATTGCGTCGACCGGGATTTGAACTCACGACCTTCGCATTATAAGATCAACTCGCTATCCACTAGGCTACACCCTAGCTCATCTAGATTATAAAAGTTATTTTCCTTGGCACAAATATCTAAATAATCACATATTGTGTACTAACTAAATACCTAAATTTATATTTCATGAGAAATACTAAAAAAA
The DNA here is from genome assembly GCA_963669355.1 of Chorisops tibialis. Classification (NCBI taxonomy): domain Eukaryota; kingdom Metazoa; phylum Arthropoda; class Insecta; order Diptera; family Stratiomyidae; genus Chorisops; species Chorisops tibialis. The sequence continues at coordinate 269,478,283 of OY770263.1, forward strand.
TTAATTCCATCATTTATCATAAACGTTGATGATGAAATTTATAAAAGACCCTTCATTCATTTCTTTTTTCACAAAACGAAGGTTCGAATCATTATTTCGACCTTTAAAATCTAAATTAATACTTCAATTGTGTAATAAGCTCGTAAATTCCAAATTGATATATATAGACATTTTTTTTTTATATATTAAACAGATTAATTATGATGGTGTAAATTAGGAGAGCAGAGCTGTCTGAAATGCATTCCAAATCGATTAAATAAAATCAAAAATTAATAACTATGAAAAAACATACTAATTGCGTCACGCCACATTTGTGCATAATTTTGAAATAGATATTTATCAAAATTATTGATACCGACTTATAACATGTTTCTATGTTAATTAGCTCTGTTGGTAAAACAAAAAAATATGTAAACGTTTTTTAGTGACATACTTAATCTAGAAATACGAGTATTAACGGATAAGAGAATGCATTGATTTATAATCTACAATATTATTTTTTTGCGCATTTCTCTTTAACTATTTCGTAAATAATGAATTTGATTTTCATTTTCAGTTTTTTAAAATTTCATTTTTGTTTTCTATAAAACTATGATAAAACCAAGGATTGGGTGAAACATCATTTATTAAGGATCAATTCTACTCTACAATGGCACTACAGCTCAAATCGAGCCTTGAACTACTGCCTTTCAGGTTTCTTAACATTTCTCATTATTTATTGTTGAAGGGTTGTTAGACCTTCGGACAACCCTCTTTCTACGTATTTTTCATTTTTGTAGATTGAGGTGACCAAGGTATATCCAAGCAGGCAGTGTGCTGGAATTATGCGTAGACCGGGATTTGAACTCACGGACCTTCGCTTTGTAGACAAACACGCTACCCACTAGGCTACACCCTAGCTAACTAACTATAATTCGAATTTTCGATTACGTTTTTCGGTATTCGTATTTTGATCCATTAGAGCTCGTGCTAGGATGTTGCCTAGTGCCTACCCACTGGGCTCCACCCTAGCATCACGAGATCTAACAGATCATTAAGGTAATTTTATTTATAATTAGCACAAACTAGCACTGTTAACATTTCAATAACGCTCGTCAATATATTTATGATCTCAATAATCCCAGTCCTTTTATGTAAGATTTCTTAGGATATGAGGTCATATATAATTCTTGACTTCCAATACCGTTCAGAGAGAGTATGTTGTATATAATCTTCTCAAAGAAATTACAAAATACAGGTTTGCAATTTTGTCCTTCCTCTTTGGATTTTTACCCCCCCTGAAATGAATATCCTTGTAATGGAGATTTATAGTTCATGAGTGAGCTAATTCATTTGAACTATTTACCGTGTTGAGCACTATTTACATTTAGTTCGAAATGAACTGGTAGCCTACCGACTGTGTGTCAGTGTATTTGATTGACAATTTATTAAAACCGCACCGTGCGACACATCGCCTAAACGAGTGCTCATTGCAAACATGCATCATTTGCTAGCTTGCATTGATTGCTTACGCAATGTTATGATCGCACAATATGCGTTTATCGCTTAAAGTACATTAAATACTAGGACTGAAATAAAGTAGCAAGTCAACACTTCTACATTGCTCAATGATATAAAGACGCATTCCGAAAGCCGGCTGCCAGTTGCTACAGTACCTGAGTACTGTCACAGCACTTTGCCCTGTTGCCGCGTACTCAAATGGATCGCATCTCACGAAGTTTATAGTTCGAAAATGAACTACATACATATGTATATCTTGTTTGATGGTGATTTGTAACGAACTATTCAGTTCTGTGCACTGATTGTTCTAATAGAGCCTTCCCTGAGGCGGATGAACTGAAATAAAGAACTACGCCTTTAAACTAGCACTAGTGAAACAGCTCACCAAAAGTAGCTATTTTGCGTACGTGATGGAGTGTAATACGTGAAATACTCATTTCTACCACAAACAATAAATATGTGGAATCTATCAATACTTGCGGTCGTTTTTCCTAGTGTAGAATTTTCAAATATCAAGGGTAAAATTCACCGATATTTTTTTAATAGAGCAAGGGTTTGGTTCTATGCAAATCAGTTTTTCTATCGTTTTGGGATATCATTTTATGTAAACAACTTTAATTTAATGATAAAATCAATTTCTTTAACTATACAGGTTTAATCAAAAGAAATTTCTATTATTTTTATCACATATGTTAAGAATTTTATATACATACATTATACTTCAAGTTTTTCCAAATACCTTATATAACAACCACTGCCAAACACTTCCTTTTGTCGATGATTTTAATTAGTTTATCTTACTGTTCCATTCTTTCCACAAATCTATCTTTCTCCCAAAAATATTGCCAATTATTTTAATTTTGGGCCAACCCTCGGTTCGATGGTTGCTTTATTCATGGGTACTAAAGTCTACAGATCTACCTAAATTTTATTATCTCCCAGAAGGTATTAAACTTATTCCCAGGAATGGTAAAATATATTACGTGTTTGGTCATCGACTAGGTATTAACTACAAGCATACCTGCAGAGTACTAATCCAAATTTCGAAATTAAAAATTAACGGATACCCAGTTTATTTCAATTTCATAATAAAATAATAAACTCATTTAAACTGAATTCTTGTTTGAAGTAAGCAAATAACCTATAGACATAGTCTACTGGGCTATATTGCTCTATCCGAAGAAAATCATTTTGGAGACGTCAATATTTTTGGAGTTCAAAATTTCGAAATTTTTCATTTAATGAACATTTGAAAATGCCGATTTCATAAATAAATGTTTGCTTGATTTTTTCAGATGGATATTTTTGGTTGAGTCGAGCCATTAGACTCAACCTAAAATTTTGTATGTCACGTAATTCGTTATCGTGAGTTTATCTCTTTAACAGGCGCCCATAATCTGAACAATAGGCACAAAAATGTCAGCGGACTCAAAATGTCCGTTGGGAAAAAATTCGGCTTCCGAGTTAAGGATGCCTGGTATTTCAGGTTGGATTTGTATGAGAAATCGTAAAATCGGTCTGGTGAAATTTGATGAGTCGAAGATGAACGTAAACAGGGTAGCGACAGCCCACGATGGTGTCGGCGAGAAATCGTAAGATTTTGCAATTCCTCAACCACTTGCACAATGGCGCTACAGCCCAAATCGGGTTTTGGCATCCTGACCTTCAGGTTCCTTAACAGTTTTTCATTATTTATTGTGGAAGGGTTGTTAAATCTTCGCACATCCCTCTAATCTACGAATATTTCATTTTCGTAGATTGAGGTGACCAAGGTAGACCCGAGCAGGCAGTGTGCTGGAATTATGCGTCGACCGGGATTTGAACTCACGACCTTCGAATTGTAAACCAACACGCCAACACTAGGCTACACCCTAGCTCCGTCAACTACGATCTGGTGAAATTTGATGAGTCAAAGATGAACGTAAACAGGGTAGCGACAGCTCACGACGGTGTCGGTAACATTTGCACTGTCAAGACAACAATGAAAGAAAAACGAGCCCTACTAGTATCTAGGTTCACTCTATGCAAGGAAAAGTAGAGTTTTTCAATCAAATCAAATTCCTGTTAAGACCCCCTATAGGGGCATAGGACAGAAACAACTCTCTTCCACAAGGCGCGATCCTGAGCATCGGCTTTAAGCTGTTGCCAGGACTTGTTTATTCCTCTGGCCTCCTGGTCAACTGCTCGCTTCCATGTGTTACATGGTCGACCAACCCGACGTCTTCCCTGAGGGTTATAATCCAGAGCCTGTTTTGCGATGTTTCGCTCTGGTTTCCTCAAAGTATGACCGATCCACTGCCACTTTCGCCGTTGAATCTCAATACCTATTTTAGTCTGGCGAGTTGTACTCCAAAGTACGTCGTTGGAGATTACTTCTGGCCAGAATATTCCTAAAATGCGCCGGAGGCATTGGTTTACGAAAGTCTGTAGTTTCTTGGTAAGTCGAACGGTCACTTTCCACGTAGTACAACCATATAACAACACGGATTTGACGCATGCGTCAAAAACTCGCAGCTTCGTGCGAAGGGAGATCTCTCTTAACCTCCAGAAAGGGGAAAGGATACCGAAGGCCTGACGAGCTTTATTTAGCCGAGCCTCAACATCCTTTTCGGCTCCGCCGTCCATGCTGACAATGCTTCCGAGATAGCAAAAATCTTGCACCTCTTCCACATCCTGTCCATCAAGAACAATCGGTGTGTTTGCGTTCGAACCCATGTGCATGTACTTGGTTTTACGCACATTTATTTTCAGTCCCGCCTCTTTGCATTTAGAATGCAACGAGCGAACATTTGACTCTAAGTCGGAACGGGTATGTGCAAGCAAACACACGTTATCAGCATAATCAAGGTGACTTAAGATGTTAAATAGTCTCCATTGAAGACCTTTACCTTCCCCACCTTCCAGTGCAGCTTTCAAGATGTCATTTATTACCACCAGAAACAGGGCTGGTGATAATATGCAGCTTTGTCTGACACCCGTTCGCACAGGAAAGCTCTCGGACAGCTCTCCTCTATGCAAGACGCGACACCTTGCATCTTCGTAGGATTCTTTAATCATAGCTATGACCTTATCTGGAATACCTCTCCTACGCAAAGCATTCCATATGTAATCTCGCTTAACGCTGTCGAAAGCCTTCTCGAAGTCCACAAACATGAGATGTAGTGGCGAACCCATTTCGGCTGACTGCTCTAATATTATCCGTAGGGTATTTGTGTGGTCGGTACAAGACGACCCTTTACGGAATCCAGCCTGATAAACTTCGAGAGTGCTCTCGACGACATCGCTAATCCTATTGAGAATTACCTTAGCCATAATTTTTGATACGGCAGTAAGTAGACATATACCACGCCAATTGCCACAATTCCGAAGGTCGCCCTTCTTCGGAATTTTCACAATGACGCCCTCCTTCCATTCAGTCGGATATCTTCCATCATTCCACACCTTAGTGAAGAGTGGGAGGAGTATATCGGCTGTTATTTCCGGGTCCGCTTTGAGGAGTTCGGTTGGTAGTCCGTCTATACCTGGAGCTTTCCTTCCCGCCATTGACCGAATGGCGGAAACTATCTCTTCTTTATCTAGGGGATCGTCCCTAATAGAGGATTGTTGCGGTTGGGTGTTTGGAAGTTGTTCTGTTTCCGGGATATCTTCATCTGACAAGATGTTTAAAATATCAGAGAAGTATTCCTTCCATCGTCGCAACTGGTGTTCACTCATATTAAGGAGAGTTCCGTTGACATCTCTCACCAGGTGGTTGGCGGTGAAATTCCTGTTCGTCAACTGTTTCATGATTTTAAATAGTGAACCCATATCCCCAAGGTAAGCCGCAGATTCTGCCTTGTTTGCCAGATCTTCAATGGCCTTTCTCTTGTCGCGTCTAACAGCCTTTTTAAGCTGTATATGAGCATCGCGGTAGTTCTGCCTCAAGTCGGGCGTTCGTTGGTTGACATCGGGTTGAGAGATGATTGCCAATTTGGCTTTTTTCCGATTGCCAACCTTGTCCCATGTGTCTTGCGACATCCAGGGTTTCTCACCGCTTTGCGCATATCCCACAGATTCTTCAGCACTAGTTAGAAAAGTGTTTCTGGTTGCCTCCCAATTGGCGTCCAGTGTGCGCATTTCATGTTCACCCAATGTGGATGACTTTTCGCGTAGAATGGTGGTGTATTCGAGTTTTTTGTTGGGATCTCTGAGTTTATCCACATTAAGCTTGCGCTTCATTTGAAGAATTTGTGGTCGCCGGATAGCTGCTGTACACAATCTCAAGCAGGCAACCATCAAGTGGTGATCGCTCCCCACGTCAGCTCCACGTTTCGCTCGCACATCGAGGAGACATCTTCTCCATCGGCGACTTATAGCCAAATGGTCGATCTGGTTCTGAGTAACACCATCAGGGGAAACCCAAGATGTTTTATGATGACTCTTGTGTGGAAAAAGGGTCCCTCCGATGACCATTTGCCGAGTACTACAGAACTCCACAAATAATTCGCCGTTTTCGGGTCTCTTAATCCAAGGTCGTGAAGGGTCGACCCAAGGGTCACCATGCCTCCCCATGACGTGTTCTAGCCCAGTGTTGTCTGACCCAACCTGGGCGTTCATATCTCCCGAGATGATAATAATATCACCTCTTGGAACACGTTCGAAGGTGGCACTCAGTTGGCTATAAAACTCCTCTTTGTCACCAGATGTTGCGGTATTAGTTGGTGCGTAGCACTGCAGAATTGTGACGTTTCTGACACTGGTCCTGAGCCTGACGACGATAATCCTATCCGAGATTGGTTCCCAGCTAATGAGACTGTTTCTCGCTCTCGGTGTAAGGACGAACGCCACGCCATTTCTGGCTTCACTTTCAGGGCCAATGTACAGAATAGTGTTTCCGCTAGGGGTTCGTTCTTCTCCTGATCCTGTCCACCTGACCTCGCTCAAGCCCAAGATTTGGATGTTATATTGCTTCATTTCACGGTCGATCACTGACTGGCGGTGCAAGGACCGAGTAACCCCAGCTCTTCCCCCGTCATTCAATGTTCGAACGTTCCAGAAGCCAATCATAGTCCGTTTTCGAATGCCAAAAGTCGTTACCGTTGAATCAGTCCGTATCCGAGGCGATGTATCCGTTTCTCGTATCATTTAGGTCTTAAGATCACGGGTGATAAGCCCATGATCCAGTGAGTGTCCATTTGCCATTTTTAGGGCAAGCAGGACTGGCTGTGGGTGAATTCTACAGCCCCCATCCCAGAGGGGGATAGTTAGCTCAGGTCCGTGGAGTCGCTAACTCCAAAGATAGTTGCAGGAATTGGTAAAACCTCATACTACAACTACCCCCTTGCGGGGAAACACGCCAACACTAGGCTACACCCTAGCTCCGTCAACTACGATCTGGTGAAATTTGATGAGTCAAAGATGAACGTAAACAGGGTAGCGACAGCTCACGACGGTGTCGGTAACATTTGCACTGTCAAGACAACAATGAAAGAAAAACGAGCCCTACTAGTATCTAGGTTCACTCTATGCAAGGAAAAGTAGAGTTTGTGAGTGAGTTTAATAATTTTTTTTTGCAAATTGCATGCATCCTAAGATAAATTGTTGTTTCAAAAATTGTGTTTGTGACTTTTTAGTTAAGTATTATAAACCGCGCACAGTTCTTAATGTTCAGAACGTACCAAAAAAAAAAAAAGGTCGACAATTTTTAAATTTCGTTCCAAATATTGGGCTTCACCTTTTCCAAACTATGGAAAAGTTCAGTGGCGTGGCATGACTTTATAGCTAGGGGAAGCAATTATTTTTTAAATATATTAGTTTATTACGGCTAAGAAATATATTAAAAATATTGCTAAAACCTCTCTCGTCAGCTGCTTGAAATGTTATTAATGGAGCGCCCAGGAATCACGAACGTGATATAAAAAAACAATTTACATTTACTCCTACTATCACATTAATAAATTAACGGACAATCTATATTTGTTCAATCTCTTCAATAGATGGAATTTTATTTGCTAGGGTGATGACGGACCGTAATTCGAAGAAATATTTTAGTGAACCTTCAACATTTTTTTATTAAATATTAGCTTTGAAAATGTTGAATAATTCATTAATTCAAGCTTTAGTCTAAGCTTCTAGTATTTATTTTCGTAATAAAAAAATAAAGACGTTCAAAAAAAGATGTCGCCCGATCTGTTGAAGTTTAAACCGATTCGTTTCCACTCCAAGCACGACAAATATGTGATCTACCTATTCGCATTTTTCGTCCTGATCATTTTTCGGCTAGTACAGAAATTTCAACACTGGAAATACTTTGATCGAGAGCCAGAGCTTGCCACTGAAAGCACTGGCTGGGAGCGATTGCGTTAACGCATCTCTCCGTCCTATAGAAGTCGAACTTGCGCTCGCCGCGAGCGAAAATTTTACTCGTATTGGCCGGCGGTCTCGTTCTCTTGTATATGCGACTAAAAACAATGAGAGGAAAAGTGGAAGCATTTTAATGAGACACATCTCCCCTTCCTATTAAAGTCGAACTTGCGGTCATCGTTCGACAAAATTTTGCTCGTATTAGCCGGCAGTCTTTTATATGCATTTTTAAAATCGCATCCTTTTCCCTGTGGAAGGCTTTCAACTTTCGTTGTTCAGAAAAAGAGTGAGAAAAAAAGCTGTCCAGTGCACGTAAATTCTGTAAACAGTGGTAGACAAAAATAATGCGCGCTTTCTTTTAAAGAATTTTTTTAATGAATTTTCATATTCGTACTGATTTTAGTTTAACTTTTCTAATTCTGAATAAAGGGCAAAACGTAAGGGAAGCATTGCTTCTCTTGCAAAGCTCCTCAATTGTCCCATGGAATAACTATACTCGTATCTATCTACATATCGCCAAAATAGTTCTGAACTATGGCCGCCTGGTATTTCAGGTCGGATTCTGTATACGAAGCAGTTGAATTAGCGGCCACATTTCTGTTCTGATTTTTTTCCGGGGAGGACGGTACTTTCTCGGTTCGCGTTTCTTTCTCGACGAGTAACCGAGTTGACCGACTTGCTTTCTACTGAATTATGGGCGTATTTCTGTTCGGATTTTGTATGGAGAGCAGCCGAACTTTAGGTCGCATTTGATTGTTTTTATATTACCGATCGCAAGTCGAAACCGAAAATTTTTCTTGCTACTGAATTATGGATGCTGAGTATTTCAGATCCGATTTTGTATGGAAAAGCCAGGGAATGTTTCCTGTAACATACAAGGCAGAAATGAATGAATGAATGAGTTGATAGGCTTGAAAGAACTTCTCAAAATAAACACAGCAATACGTGAAAAATATGTCTGTTTTAAATTTTTAAACAATACTGTCAAATAAATACCATTATATTTGATTAATAAATTATTGAAAAAAAAATATTTATGCATATCATCGGTTGATAAGCAAAGGTGTCTAATCACAAATTAAAATTCTACATCAGAGAGTTTTGAAACCGAAATTCACTGTGATAAATAAGCTGGAAAAAATTATTTGTCGATGTTTTTCATATTTTGAATCATTTTAATCCGGAGTATACATATGAACCTTTAATATTTTAAAACGTTCTAAAGATAGCAGTAAGATGATTAAAAAAAACCCAAATTTCTTAAAAATTGAACACCTCTACTTCTCAGCCGTCGATATATGTATACGAAGACATATTCATGTTCCTTATGTACTTCTGTGCAGCGGAGCTTATTTCTCTTTTAATTCGCATAAACACATTTAAAACTGCTAATACATTGGACGCCATTTGATATACAATATTTTGTAGGTACGTATTCCTTTACTACTAATTACATTTCTTTAGAACAAAACTCTTATCAAGGAAAAAATTCCCGGATTTCCACACTGTTCTGGTCAATGAATCGTGACGTTTCGGTCTCTGCTGAGACCTTTATCATACGGCTTCAGCAGAGACTGAAATTAAATAATTAGTAAATTAGAACAGCGTAAACGTTCAGCACAACAAAATAATTATTTCTTATAAATGATATTTTCCAGATAACTGGATAATTTTCATTATAATTATTGATCGAAAATATATTATGAAACAATTAAAATATTTGGAAAAAATTGTTGCATATCTCAAAAAAAAAATGTACATTCTATGACGATCGTAATATTTTATAAAGTCTGTAATAATTAAAAAGAATTTCTTCTATCGAAATAAAAAATTAAGTTTTAGTTATCAAAATAGAGATAATGCATCTTGGGAAATCCGAAATGTTGGAAAAATGTTGCCGTAATAATTTGAAAACAATTTAGAAAATGTAACATGTTCATTCTTTTCTACTTTGCTTGTTTGTCTTTCGACAAACCCATATAGTAGATTTGTTTCTTATGAATATAAAATCATCTAGAAAGTGTTTGATGAAGTTTACAATTATAAATTTTGACTGCGATTAATAGAATTTCTTCTTCCTCTTCAATGGCACTACAGCCCGAATCGGGCTGACCTTCAGGTTCCTTTACATTTTATTTTTTATTGGTGAAGGGTTGTTAGCCCTTCGCACAACCCTCTGTCTACGAATTTGACTTTTCGCAGATTGAGGTAGACCAGATACACCCACGCAGGAAACGTGCTAGAATTATACGTCTACCGGGATTTGAACTCACGTCCTTCGCACTGTAGACCAACACGCTACTCTTAGGTTACACCCAGGCTAATTAATAGAATTTACGTTTATCAAATTTACAAAACTAATTTTTAAAACAATTCATGAAAATTTGCGTATATTTGGCGTTGGCATTTTTACGTTCTCGTTTTACGATGTTAATAAACAAACAAAATTTCGTTTTGCGGATTGGTTTGATAAAGATCTCAGCAGAAACCTTAGAATATTTTAATATACAGGAAAACCAAATCTGAAGGGAATCGAAGCAATTTGGATGATTTCAAAAAATAACGAAAAATCAACAAACTGGTTTTAGTCCCTGTGCCTCCGTTAAAGTCTGAATAATTGTTGGGGCCCTTGTTTATTAAGTAACATACAAAGCTTTGTGCATACTTCTGTAACATTTTTTGCCCCACCAATTTCAACTCTTTGTACTGGGCAACTCCAACAATAATAAGCCACACCTTTCATTTTGACAAAGTAAGAGAAAGAGAGAGAGAGTCATATCACAAATTAATTTCGTTATTCTTCAATTAAAACTGCAGAAAAAGCACAAAAACCAACTAGGACATCCTTTTTAATAACTATGTACCTAAATATATAAATCACGTTAAGAAAATGTTATTTCGTTCGCTGGTCTTTTGTACCACGTACCACGTGAATCATACCAACAACAAAAAGGCGGTATCTGAACGGCGAAAAATAGATCGCTTTTGTAAGAGCTTGTGGAGGTCAAATGTAGGGATGAGAGCGAATTTTCTGATTTTAGGGTATCTTAGGGGGGTCGGCGGCAGATTGGGAGCGTTTTATTTATGAATGGGAATTGCTTCAGTGGGCTTTATAGAGCTCTATAGGGGTATTCGTTTCCTGGCCTACATATTTTAAAGCAGAAACCAAAGCGTCATGATTAATAAATCGAAGCAATGCGAAATTCGGAAATTTCTTCTTAAAATTTAAAAAGAAAAAAATTGATGTTTTAAAATTGCAAAAATGTATCAATTATTTTTCTTTTTTATCTAATTGAAAATTAATAATATTTTTTGGTTTTTTTACTTTAAAAGTTTATTTACTAGTTATGAATTAGATACCGTTCAACTTTTGTTATTATATCGTTTAATTACTGTGATGATCTCTATGCTGCTTGAGATCAGCTGAAACAAGTTCAGTAAACGTTAATGGTTAATGGAATTGTTTTGTTGAAATAAGATACTATAGAAATAGAAAATGAATTTAATCTAGAAGACGAGCTAATCGTCGAATCAATTGACGAGCAATACGAGCTACGCGTTGAATTGGGCGACGAGCTAAGAGACGAGCTACTCGTGGACCATTGGCTCGGCGGCATTGGAAAACTGGTTGCTGCTGGTGGGTTAAAACATTTACTACTCGCGAAATGTCCTATTGTTGATGAGTTTTGTTGTTTTCTATCTACTTGTTTAGAAGAATCTTTCGTCAACAATACTTTCGTGTGATGTTCAACATGAAGGTGCTTATCATCTGACTTCCGCCAGGTTGATCTTGATCTTTCTTCAGTCCTTGTTGGTATCGAACTCGCTTGGGTTTTAGTTGAATTGGTCAACAATGCTGTCGTGTGTATCGTCGCAGTTATCGATTTGTTTAAGAATTTTGTCGTGTTTCTTGGTGTAGTTGTTGTATTGTACATTCTTGTTCCTGAATTACTGACAGAAGTCATTGATGAGGTGGATCCTGAATCTAAAACAATACTCGATGATCCTTGCTGACCGTTATGGTTATCGCGTTTCAGTTGATTAGAATTACTGACTTTATTTGGCAAGCATATTGTTGAAACGCAATCTCCAACAGCTGGACGAAGTTTAGATGAATCACGCTCATTTGTTGCAAATTGTTGGATCGAATTACTACGAGAAAACGAATAAATCGATTGTAATGTTCGTATTGGTGTATTCCAAATTGAAATGTTGGTGGCGTTTTGATCATGTGGATCAATTCGTTGTTGATTGCTCGTCAAACTATTCAATCGGTTTTCTGTTCTACGGTTCGTCGATCGCCATGAAATTGGTGTAATGCATTTTGTTGAGTTATTTTTTGTGGTTATCATTGGTGGAGCTTCGACCTTCATTGTTAACAACGATGGAATGTCTTTGTTTAATGCAGTGAAGTCAGCCGACGAGGTTTGCAAATGATTTAAACATTTTTGAGTTCGTTTAACATTATTTGGTTCAGATGACCCTTTTGGAATATTTCTGGGTGTTGATGTTGATAGAACTTGCCATACCGCATGCTTTTTATTTGATTTTCGATTCGATTGCATCTCATCATTTCCGTGACGCCTGATTTGACTATTTCGATTGACTGTAATCCTGTTGTAGTTGTACACCATTTTTGATTTTAACAGATTTTTTTGGCACTATACTTTATTAATAGATCAGAAAATTAAATAAAGCTTCTTGCTAATCAGCATTAATTCAATTTGTGATATTTTATTAAAATCATACGCCTAAATGTCACAGCTGAATCCTGAAAATCATCAGAAAAGAATTGATTATTTATTTTTAATTTAGAAAATAGTTCATTATTTTGATTCGACCAATTAAGTCTTTCAACTTCGAGGTACGATTCCTTGATAATTGAAAGTAGCCTATTATGTAAAACTATCTTAACCATTTATTTAAATTAACGTACGAAATTAACAGTTCAAAGCCAGGAATTCATTTCGTTGGAGGTAGAAACAAGTTTTATTGTTAAAAGCGTACATCTGTTTTTTTTTTCAATAAAACAAATTACAGAAGTTTTATTATGGTAGGGGGATCATATAAAGCTTAAGAACTAGAACATTATTCCTTTTTTTCTAATTCAGGTACCTATTTAGAATATTGAAGCAAAAACGTGGCGAAATGAATCGATATTAAATCCCATCAGCTAAGGCTTCGACTTGGTGTATTCCGCACAGCTTGATTTTAAATGAAAAATTCTCCTTACGAATTTAAAAAGAACTTTTTTGATTGTTTGGTGAATGTTTTCACATTTCGAATTGAAAGAAAAGATTTCATCAGTTTGATAAAGGTCTCAGCAGAGATCGAAACGTCACGAATAATAAAGCGTAACAATGTAGAATCCGGAAATCTTTTCTTTCAGAATTTCTTTGAATCAAACATTTTTCTTTTATTCAAATCAATCTAAACATGAGTATCAAACTATACGAGAAGTGGTGGATAAACACCTAATTTATATTTCTAATGAATTTAATTAATTAAAATCTAAAATTCGACAACATACCGTATGAGATATTTTTTCGCTGTTCTAAACAAAACACTTCTTTCTATAATTTCAATGACAAGAAAATTCACAAACGTTCCGATCTTTTTGACGACTTGTAGTCAGACTGACGAGACCTGAGGCGAACTTCCCTTTTATATGCCGGAAAAATAAGTTCAGGTATAAGGGCTAGAACGAAGATAATTTTCGTATTTTTATAATAACGAAGATAATTTTCGTATTTTTATAATATTCATAAAAATAATGAGGTAGTTTTTCCGACGAAAGTTATTGGTCTTGATTCAGAGTTTTATGGGAATTTTTAATCAAAATTTACTTTATTATTGTAATTGAGAGAGCTTGGGTGTAGCCTAGTGGGTAGCGTGTTGGTCTACAATGCGAAGGTTGGGAGTACAAGGTATATTTTGGCCACATCAATCTGCGAAAATGAAAATTCGTAGATAAAGGGTTGTGTGGAGTGCAAATAATCCTTTCAAAATAACAAATAAAATGTTAAGGAGCCTGGAGGTCAGAAGGCCAAAACCGATTTGTACTGTAGTGCCGATGAAGAAGAAAATGAATTGAGTAATAAAGTAACTTATTTCAGAATTTTTACAATCATTGCTGAAATTTTTACAGACTACGTTCGTTGCATTCTAAATACAAAGGGGCGGGACTGAAAATAAATGTGCGTAAGTCCAAGTACATGTACATGGGTTCGAACACAAGCAGACCGATTGAGGTGCAAGATTTTTGTTATCTCGGTAGTATTGCCAGCATAGACGGCGGAGCCGAAAAGAGTATTAAGGCTCGTCTAAATGAAGCTCGTCGGGCCTTCGGCATCCTTTCTCGTTTTTGGTGGTTAAGAGAGATCTCCCTTCACACGAAGCTTCGAGTATTTTACGCATGCGTCAAATCCGGTGTTGTTATATGGTTGTACTACGTGGAAAGTAACCGTTCGACTTACCAAGAATTTGCAAACTTTCGTGAACCAATGCCTCCGACGTATTTTAGGAATATTCTGGTCAGAAGTGATCTCCAACGACGAACTTTGAAGTAAAGGGTTTTCCAATAAGAGGTGTTATTTTGATATTCAAAGAAAAATGGCAGTTTTTGAGATAAATGATCGGAAGTTTATTTCATTGTAAAGAGGAAGGTATGCCGTTAATAATGAAAAACAACATCAGCCAAATGGCTACCATGCTTACAGGACCGTATCCTTTCCATGAAATTTTTCATAACCAAATCGCAAAGTAGCTGCCCTATGTCCTCGATAGTCTCACGAATTCCATCTTTGAGATCTTCAATCGACGCTGGGCTGTTAGCGTAGACCTTATCTTTCACGTAGCTCCAAAGAAAGAAGTCGCAAGTTGTTAAATCACAAGATATCGGTGGCCAATTGCGATCAACTCTTCGAGAGATAACGCGGTCCGGAAACTTTTTCCGTAAAAGATCAATGGTTTCGGTGCTTGTGTGGCACGTAGCGCCGTCTTGTTGAAAGTAAACATTGTTCAGATCAATATCATCCAATTCCGGCCATATAAAATCATTAATCATCTCTCGATAGCGCAATCCATTCACCGTAACTGTTGCTCCAGCCTCATTTTTCGATGGAATTCCGGATCATTCTCATGCATTTCAAGGACCCAATCAGCAAAGACACGGCGTAATTGATGATCGGCCGGCTTGATTGCTTTTGTTAACTGAACTTTATAAGCTTTAAGACCCAAGTCTTTATGCAAAATACGGTGTAATGACGTTTGTGGAATGCCCAATTCCAAAGAACGACGAGGAATGGACAAAACTGGGTTTTCTTCAACACTTTGGGCTACAGCAACAATATTCTCAGTTGTTCTTGAGCGACGCGCACGGGTTTTATTCTTCACATCACTAACTTGTCCCAACAGCTCGAATTTTTCCACCAATTTCTGTATTGTGGTCCGACAAAGTGCTTGACGACGAACCAAAAATGTTTTAGTTTTACGAACCGTCTCTGCCAAATTTTCACCATTTTTATAGTGAATTTTAATAATTTCAATGCGTTGTTGAAGCGTGTATCGTTCCATTTTTATTAATGGCGTAGTTTCTACTTGTCAAATGTCAAAAAATGACAGCTTCAAAAGTGACATCTACCGAAATAGCGGGCTATTCAAAATAACACCTCTTATTGGATAACCCTTTACAACTGGGCAGATTAAAATAAGTTTGGAGATTCAAAAACGGAAGTGGCATTAAATCGATCACACTTTGAGGAAACCAGAGCGAAACATCGCCAAACAGGCTCTGAATTATAATCCTCAAGGAAGACTTCGGGTTGGTCGACCATGTAGTATGGAAGCATGCAAGTGAGCAGTTGAGCAGGAGGCCAGAGGAATAAACAAGTCCTGGCAACAGCTAAGGGCCGATGCTTCAAAAGCGAAAGTGGCAGTAGATAGGTGAGGAAAACAGAGCGAAACATCGCCAAACAGGCTTTGGATTATAATGCTCAAGAAAGACGTCGGGTTAGTCGACCATGTAGCACATGATAGCGAGCATTAAAGCAGAAGGCCAGAGGAATAAACAAGTCCTACCAATAGCTAAAGGCCGATGCTCAGGATCGCGCCTTGTGGAAGGGAGCTGTTTCTGTCTTATGCCCCTATATGGGGGTTTAAACAGGAAATTGATTGATTTGATAGATTCTACAGAAAAATGTTTTGAAAAGTTAGTGGATGTCTGAAAATCGATTTTTTTTCCAATTTTTAGTAATAATAATAACAGTGTGCATCAGCCAAAAATCAAGAAGCAAACTTTGCTCGTTTTCTGTAAACTTTTGGTACGTAGTTGTTCGATTCCACTCTCTACCTCCACGGTATTCCTTTAAGGTATAAGGCGCGTGGACTTACTGACAAGTCAACCTCAACCACTCATACCCATACTCCAAAGGCCAAGCTGACCAAGTAGCTATCTGGGTTGTTAAATTTCCCCTTTTCGAATTTGGCATCCCTATTCCGTAAAAAATTAATTAAGTGTTAAATGTAAGAATCGCA
Source organism: Chorisops tibialis (assembly GCA_963669355.1). Taxonomy (NCBI): domain Eukaryota; kingdom Metazoa; phylum Arthropoda; class Insecta; order Diptera; family Stratiomyidae; genus Chorisops; species Chorisops tibialis. The sequence goes on from OY770263.1 coordinate 269,494,660, forward strand.
GTAGAAATATGTAGTAAAATATTTGAATCAGCCGTTTTGAATTTATCTTAGCCTTTCATCATAAATTAGAAAACAAAAGAACATGACAGGAATCTCTTTCGTTTCAAAATAGACGAGATAAAGGCGTTCAAGGCTCAAAGGGCATCAGAATTTAATTTCTTTAGATTTTTGTGCTTTAGATGAAATCTGAGAGTTTTATAAATTTGCCACAAAATTTTAAACCTTAAAAAATAAGGCTCGGAGAAAAAACAATGATACAGAAGTTCATATTATCACTAAAAAATCTCTAAACCGGATGTCCGACCGTTTGTCCGTCTGCCCTTCTGTTTGTCTGTACGTCTGTCCGTCTGTGTCCTCTCTAGCTCAAAAACGCGTTGAGCTAGAAAGTTAAAATTTCGGAATTTGGCATTAAACGGATTTTCTCCAAAAGTATAGGAGACATTGGTCTGAAATTTACAATATATCATTTTTATAACAATTTCAATCTACTGAATAAAAATTATTCGAATCTCCCACTCCTTCCACTACCTCCCAAACAAACTGCATGAAAAAACTTTCATGAAATCTTCTAAACTAATTTACTCATTAGCTAGGGTATAGCCTAGTGGGTAGTGTATTGGTCCTGTAATGCGAAGGTCATGAGTTCAAATCCCGGTCGGCGCAATATATAATTCCAGCACATTGCCTACTTGGGTATACCTTGGTCACCTCAATCTACGAAAATGAAAAAAATTCGTAGAAAGAGGGTTGTGCGAAGGGCTAACAACCCTTCCACAATAAGTAATGAAAAAATGTTAAGGAACCTGAATGTCAGGAGGCCAAGGTCCGATTGGGCTGTAGCGCCATTGTAGAAGTAGAATTTACTCATTAGGGTGTAGCCTAGTGGGTAGCGTGTTGGTTTATAATGCGAAGGTCGTGAGTTCAAATCCCGGTCGACTCATAATTCCAGCACACTACTTGCTTCTTGAGTATACCTTGGTTACCTCAATCTACGAAAATGAAAGATTCATAGATAGAGGGTTATGCGAAGGGCTATCAACCCTTCCGCAATAAATAATGAAAATGTTAAGGAACCTGAAGGTCAGGAGGCCAAGGCCCGATTTGGGCTGTAGTGCCATTGAAGAAAAAGAAGGATTTACTCATTGCGTATAAAATTTATCGAGCTCAAATTGTACACTAAATATCTATTTAAAATTATTAGTGAGACCAAAAAAATTTGAAGATTAGCTTCACTCCTTCTACCCCCTCCCATACAATATGACACAATTTCGAAACTTTACAAAAAGCCGATTTCCCTGAAAAATATCAATGCTATTGATCTCCAATTTAAAACAAGTTAAATGCATGATGTTTATAGTTATTTCTGAAGAGTCATTAAGTACTCCCCACTCCTTCTACCATCTCCAATGCAAACTGCACAATTTCACTAAATCCGATACATCCAATACATTTTCTCAGTACATATTTAATTTTTGAGGCTTAAATTATCTTTAAAACATTGTGATGGCAACTCTAGCATGATACGAAAAAATTAGTTCAAAGCCGTCACCTCTTTTACCACTCCCCATACAACAAAACTTCTCTTTTGTCTAAAGTGTTGGGCTTTATGCCCAATCGTAGTCCTGTTATTTTTATCTTTAAATTCATTGTCCTTGTTCGACGACTGCTTTGATGAGGTTTCCTTGAGAAATATCCTTATATATTTTCCGCAAAATTTCCCGTCATCATAAAAGAATTGCAACCGCATGCGAGAACCTACTCACGTCTAGGTAGGCTGATCGACAATTACATAGTAGTTTCTGTAATTGTCGATCAGTTTGATAAAGGTCTCAGCAGAGCCCGAAACGTGACGAATAATAAAGCGTAACAGTGTAGAATCCGAAAATCTTTTCTTTCAATTCGAAATGCACTGTGAAAACATTCACCAAACCAATTTTAGAGCTTTAGAAAATACCATTTTCTTTGAATGTTTAAAAGCTATTAAAGCGAAATATTGAACATATCGGTTTGCTGATGACTGCTTATTTGTACGAAAACAAATAAAATTCCACCTCCTGCTATCACCTCCCATATAAATACTTCAATTTATGAACATCCAACCGCAACAATCATCTATTAGGAACGATCCCCCAGATAAGGGCGAAATAGTTTTTTCCATTCGGTCAATGGCGGGAAAGAAAGTCCCACGTATAGAAGAACTACCAACCGAACTCCTTAAAGCGGACCCGGAAATAACAGCCGATGTACTCCTTCCACTCCTTACTGAGGTGTGAAATGTAGAAAAGTATCCGGTTGAATGGCAGGAGTACATGTCTACTTACTGCCGTATCGAAAATCAGAGTTAAGATAATTCTCAATAGAATTAGTAATATTGAGGAGAGCACTGTCTTCAAGGGGGAATCTTTAACATTTTAAGTCACCTTGATTATGCTGATAACTTATGTTTGCTATGTGCAAGCACCGTTCAAACTGTTTGCTCGTCGTTTTCCAAAATGCAAAGAGGCAGGACTGAAAATTAAAACCAGGTACATGCACATTGATTCGAGCACAAACACACCGTTCTTAACGGACAAGATATGGAAGAGGTGCAAGATTTTTGTTAACTCGGAAGCATTGGCAGCATGGACGGCAGAGACGAAAAGGATATTGAGGTTCGACAGGCCTTCGGTATCCTTTCCCTTTTCTGGGAATTAAGAGAAATCTTGTTGCAAAAGAACCTGCAAATTTTGGATTTATGCGTCAAAAATGGAAAATGACGCTTAGGTTTACCAAGAAACTGCAAACGTTCGGGAACAAATGTCTCTGACGCATTTTAGGGATATTCTAACAAACTTTAGAGTACAACTGGGCAGACTAAAATAGGCACTGATATTTAAAGGAAGAAATGGCGTTGGGCTGGCCACACTTTAGAGAAACCATAGCGGAATATCGCCCGAAAAGCCCTCAAGAAAGAGGTCGAGTTTGTCCACCATGTAGCACATAAGTTCTGGCGACAACCAAAGACCGATACTCCGAATCACGTATTGTGGAAGATAACTGTTTTTGTCCCATGCCCTATAGAGGGTCTTAACAAGAAAATAAATTGATTGAAATAATAATTTTAGAATATGAGGAATCAAAGTATGACAAAAAAGCAAAACGAGGAATAAATTACCGAGGAGTAAGACTTCAAAATTATTTCATAAGCGATTTCACTTAACAAATTTAGTTTTAATGCAATTTTTTTATTATTTCTCTTTCTGTGCGAAGTACAAGTTGCTTCGTAAGAATCACATGTATTGAAAGTTTACTAAAAACAAATCATTTCTCCAAAATGTTGTTAAATTCGTCAAAACAGCAATAGGACCATGGTACAATAGGTCCTAGGTACAAGACCTTTCTTTACTTCAGAGTATTTCGCAAAGTTTATTTTTAAATATTGACCCCTTTATGAGGTATACTCTTGTGAAAACTTTCGATGATTTGTCCAAAATCACGTGAATTCCTTAAAGAACCTCTTACCCAAAATTTCAAGATAATTGCTATAGACTTTTGTCGATATGGTTCTAAAATAAGGATGAACAGTAATTTACGTATTTCTATTTATTAAGACTCTTACTCTGTCTCAGATGTAATCTCGTTATTATACAATTCTAACAGTCTTTATTATTTGTCTTAGCCATTGTCTGTTACGTACCTCATATCTTGTCGTCTACTCACAGGTCAAATTTCGACCTTATAATATTGTCGCCGGATGAAAAGCGTAAATCCCCTAAAATGACAAATCGACTGGCACGGACAACCTGATCTACATGGTGATTCGTTGCGGGATAAATGAAAGATTAGAGTTTCGACGGATTCTTAAGGAAAGGACGATTGGACTACTGAAAATTTCGGATGATAATTATGTATTATCACACATATGGTATGAGGATTATTGTTCTATGTTTGGTTTTAGCCAGGATTAAAAGGCTTCTGAACTTTTACGAATAAGATTTCTGTTTTAGAAAAAAGACTAGTGTGGTCGCCAGCGCGTAGATATAATTAGTTAAATTTTGCGTTGATATCTGATATGTAGTTTGCTGCTTTCTGTGTCTATAACTAAAAATGATTCACCATCTTCCAATTCATTGCGATATGGGACTTCGTTAAGTTCTCACTTTCGGTATCAAATTCAATGCCTCGAAAACAAACGCTCATTTTGATTTTCGATATTTTTTTTTTCTTAATTCTGGTTGTGTTCATTTTTTAATTCAGTTGTTCAGCTATTCCGCTGTTCTGCCTCTCTAACACAATAGAGATCCTGCATTGATATGTGACATGGAATTTCGTTACTCTTTTGATATTTTTGTGTTTAAGTGAAAAACAGGACTACGGTTGCGCGTAAAGCCCAATCATGCAATTTTCTGGATGAATTACAAATTTTCGTAACTTTAGGAAATTTTGTATGGGGAGTTGTGAAAGGGGTGACGGCATTCAAGTAAAATTTTTTCACATCATGTTAGAGTTGCTATCAAAATATTTTATACTAAATCTATGCGTCGAAGATTTAATAGGTACTGAGAAAATTCGTGTATTGGATTTAGTGAAATTGTGCAGTTTGTATGGGGGGTGTTAGAAGGAGTGAGAGGTTTTTTTTCAGAAAAGAGAGAATTTTTTCAGAAATAGCTAAAAACACTGAGTAAATTGGCTTATAGTATTTTAAGAAATGCTTCAGTTTGTATGGGAGGGTATAGAAGGAGTGGAGCTATTTGGCCCGTTCACAAACTTCACCTAATTTCAAAAAGGATACGTTCAAAATTATAACTATCTAGCTTAACGCATTCTCGAGTTAAAGACACAGATAGATGGACGGAAGGACTTCCGGTTTTGAAAATTTTTGAGTGATAATATCAATTTCTAGATCATTTTTTTTCTTCGAGCCTAATTTCTTAGCGTTATAAACTTTGTGGCAAACTTATAATACTCTCATATTTCATCTAGAGTTAAAAATATTTTTATTTTTTTTCAATGAAATAAAAAAAACAATGAAATTATTTTAACGCTGATAACTTTTGCTTCCGACTGGCGGTCATTGCCCAAAATAAAAAAGATATTTACCGCAATCTACCCTATCGTTTGCGATAGCTTCAAACCTTTTTTGTTGGGGTTTACTCGAATTATCGTCGAGACACACAGACATCACACGCTCTATTTCAGAAAATTTCAGAAAATGGGTAAATAAAAAAGATTTCTGCTTAATAATTTAAATTTCGGTTCAACCGTTGTACAATATCGATTTTGTATGGCTAATCAAATACTCGGTAATTAAAAAATCGAACCTATTCCATTGCAAATCAAGTACTTTGGCATTCTTTCACCTACTTAATTCATTTTCCCACTTCCTGTTTAGAACTAATTTCCAATTCGTATCACATCGATGTTTATTATGAAAAGTTGCTGCAGCATGTTGCCCGATCATGGCATAATACCAGTACTGTTTGAATATGTGACTATTGCTTATTGAAACTGCATACGAGGAGAAAGTTGTACGGGTCGGAGGTGTGCAATCGAATCATCGTTCATGACTCGTTTCGTCTAATGCCAGTGTCGTTTTACTATTTCTTCCATTTTTTCCGCTATTACTTTTATTCCTATCGCTTTTAAGGTTTTTCTTTTCTGGTTTTACTCGTTTCAATTTAATGGCGTTCTTCTTGTGCAGCGTATGGTTTTAAATTTGCCGATTGCACATTTCAATTGCATTTCATGGAACTTGGATTCGAATCATCCGGGGGAGGAAATAGTCGACTTTTTTCCCGATTGTATTTGGTTTATGCTTCTCGTGGACTGATGAAGTTTTCCAGAGCCGGCCAGAAGAAGGTCTTTTTCATTTGCAAACAAAAAAAAAATGAAAAGAAGCAACACATGGCATGTTTTTCCGATAGAAATAACGATCGCACTATCGAGTATGCTTTTCAAGACATTTTGAACTGCCGTCGTATTCGTTTGTGCCTTTGAACTATGTTGAAGATACCGCACAGAGCTGCAATTTATCCGAGAGCTTAGCACAATTTTTCTTTCAGTTCGAATGAATCCGCAAGTGTTTCGTCGTTGTTATCTGACTGTGCGGTTTGTGGGTGGTGAATTAATTTTCACGATCGGCTCAAACAGAAGTTGATTTTGTCGTTGTCACTAAAACCAGCTGGAGAACTGTTCTGTAAGCTATCGATCCAGCAAGCTGGATAAGATGACGATCCAAAGTATTAGTTTTATTGGGTCTGTGTGTTTTCCTGTCGTGTGGAATTTTCTGCATACTTTCGGATCGCTAGGTGATGGTTTAGAAAGGAAAATGCAGAAAGTTTGAATAGACAATTTTTCGCATAAGGTTGAAATTAATATTGTTGTATTTGACCTATACCATCTAGGGACGCGCAATGCGGAGACTGCGGAGACTGCGGATAGGCGTCAGGTCGTTTCGCTACACGAATCGCCACTATGAAGATGGGTCGAATTAGAAAGGTATACCCAATTAAAAAATACGCACTTTTCATTTGAAGCGACTTTGTGGAATGTGGTTTTGCCGCAGTCGAAGATTGGAAAATATTGTTTGTTGTGTTTTTACATGAAAAAATATGAGAATGCCGTACGAATGGCAGGAAATGCGGATCCTGTAACCTGTATACAGTAGAAGTACTTTGTTATAATGTGAAAATTAAAGTAAAGATTTCCGGATTTCGCATTGTTCGGCTTTATTGATTATGGGGTTTCGGTCTCGGCTGAGACCTTTATCAAACACAGTTTGGCTGAGGTCTCAGCGGAGACGGAAACGTTACGATTAATAAAGCAGGATAGTGTGAAATCTGGAAAACTTTTCTATAATGTTTGTGCATTGCATTGTGAAAACATTAATTAAACAAGGATAATTATGATAAATTGGGATGATTGATTAGTGACAAGCACACCGACTGTTCTAAACGGACAATATGTGGATAAGGTCCAAAATTTTTGTTACCTCGGAAACATTGTCACCATGGACGGCGGAACCGAAAAGAATGTTGAGGCACGTATAAATAAAGCTCTTCAGGTCTTCCCCTTTCTGGAGGTTAAGAGAGATCTCCTTTCGCACGAAGCTGCGAGTATTTGATGCATACATCGAATCCGTGCTGTTATATGGTTGTACTACATGGAAAGTGACCGTTCGACTTACCAAGAAACTGCAACCTATGCCTCCGACGCATTCTGGAAAGTGATCTCTAACGACGAACTTTGGAGCAAAACTTCTTCTTCTCAATGGCACTACATCCCAAATTGGGCCTTGGCCTCCTGACCTTCAGGTTCCTTAACATTTTATTTGTTATTCTAGAAGGGTTGCTAGCCCTTCCCGCAACCTTCTATCTCTGAATTTCTATTTTCGCAGATTGAGGTAACCCAGATATACCCACGCAACCAGTGTGCTAGAATTATGCGTTGACCGGGATTTGAACTTGATCTTCACATTTTAGACCAACACGCTTTCCACTAGGCTACACCCAGGTTGGAGTGCAACTGAACAGCTCTGGATTATAATCCTCAAGAAAGCCGGCGGGCTGGTCGACCAGTTGAGCAAGAGGTCAGAAGAATAAACAAGTCCTGACTAGAGTACCTCCATCCAGGGTAGAGTATGGCAGATCTGTCACAACCGACACCTGCGAATTCACCATCCCCATTTCACCATTCGTGTAGTGGTGAGTTTAATGATTTCTTTTGCAAATTTCATGCACCCTAAGATAACTTATTGCTTCAAAATTTTTGTTTGTGACTTTTTAGTTAAGCATTACAAACTGCGCACAGTTCTTAATGTTAAGAACGTACCAAAAAAAAGAAGGACACTTTTTTAAATTTCGCTCCAAAAACAGGGCTTCAGCTCTGCCAAACTATGGAAAAGCGCCTCTAGTGTCCAATGGAGTAACTATAGTCCTGACGACAACTAAACACCGATGCTCAGGATCGCTCCTTGTGGAAGAGAACTGTTACTGTCCTATGCCCCTATAGGGAGTCTTAACAGGAAATTGATTTTTTTTCTTACCAAATTTTAAGGCACGTAGCCATACCGCCGATAGCTTGTATCCGGTGTTGCGATTGAAGTTCCGTAGATGTTTGGAAATATCGATGGGTCGGTCCTCCTAACATACTCTGGAAATAATGTTTCGTTCTGGCGAGAATTTCCACATGGTCGGAATCGATTGTGTGATCTTCTGTCGCTGCATGTTACGCGATTTTTGATAGCTGTATCTAGTTTTTTCATGTGCTCTTATACTCGTCTGAACTATGCGTCCCATATGTTTTATGCAGTTTATCGAATGAGCCTCAAGATACTTTGTGCTCTCCTTCAGTTTCTAATGGGATTTTGTTCGAATTGAAAGAAAATATTTCTGCTTTATTATTTGTGACGTTTCGATCTCTGCTGTGACCTTTATGCTGCTGAGATCTTTATCAAACAGTTTGATAAAGGTCTCAGTAGAGACCGAAACGTTGCGAATAATAAAGCGTAACAGTTTAGAATCCGGAAATATTTTCTTTCCATTCGAAATGCACTGTGAAAACATTCACCAAACCATAAGGGATTTTGTTCATTTGATTTCCTATGATTCTCCAGAGAGTGGTGGGTGTAAAAGAAGTCGTTCTTTTTCTACAGTGACCGAAATAACTTAGGGGTAACCCTTTAAACAGTTAGATGGTTTGAGCAATTTATAATATACGACACCAAGCTGATCCCACCAAATACACAGCATGAGATTTTTCCTTTGGGTTATAGTAGTGGATCCATTCTTCATCACCAGTGACTATACGATGCAAAAAACCGTATCTTTTATGCCTGGCAAGCAGCATTTCACTAGCTAGGATGTAGCTTACTGGGTAGCGTGTTGGTCTACAATGCGAAGGTCATGAGTTCAAATCCCGATCGATGCATAATTCCAGCACACTGCCTGCTTGGGCGCATTGGGCAGCGATAATAGTGTGAGTCGTTCAATATCGCGTGCCAGCTCTTGAAGTGTTTCACCATTCTTTTGGGTTCGGTTGTACAGTTGTGTTTTGTAGATCTCTCGCATGTGGTCACTGCCGTAATCCGTAAAAATCCAATGTCTGGACTAACGTTGAAAAATCTTGTTGTTGCTCCTGCGGAATCGTTTGAAGGACCTCTTAGCGCCAATATAAGAGCCGTTCCTCGTTCCAGATCATTCCAATGATTGTTTCTTGCGGCAGCCTCAAATTGGGTCTTATAAATAGCCCACGGTGTTTGTCCATCGAAGATTGGAGCTTTGACACCCTTGTGCGTAACGTGTTCTGTCTTGATGACTCCAGTCGCTTTCACGTTGTCGAAGTCCCTTTTTAGGCATTCGACTTCTTCTTCGAAGATTCGAAGTTTCTTCTCTACGTTTTCTTCTATTGCCTTACCCATGATATCTATTTTATTATTTTGCAGCTCCAACTTTTGGTTGAGGTCCTTTGAGGTCTGATCTAATTTCTGATTAATGTCCGCAGATTGTTGCTCTAATTTCTGATTAATGTCCGCAGATTGTTGATCTAATTTCTGATTCATGTCCGTTGTCACAGCTGATTGTTGTTTAATGTCCACTGATTGTTGCTCTAATTTCGCAGATTGTTGATCTAATTTGTCAATCATTTGTTGCATTAACTGTGTTAGAGCATCCGATGTACCAGAGCACTCTTCTTCCCGAACTTGTTTGGTTTGGAACTCAAAACTATCTGCATCCTCACCCTCAGCCTCAATTGTCTCGATCATACGGCTGACGAGTTCAGACTTGCTCCCTGTCGTAGATAACTCGCGTCTACTGAGCTCTTCCTTCAGCTCCGTTAATTTTAAGTCCTTTAGATAACGCGGCATTTTCACTACCGATTATTTCAAGTTTTTCCGCGATTCGAATTCACTTAAATTTTCTTCACTAATTAAAGTCACTGCTCACTAAAGCACTCGAGAATGTTCGATTTCACAAAATTCTCACTGTCCGTTCGAGAATTTCAGTTTCACTTTTTCGCTCTCACAAAATTATCCGTTCGAGAATTTTAATTTCACTCGCGATTTTTAACCCGAATTTATCCTTGAAATCCTACTTCTGACACCAATTGTTGCGAGCTGGGGTTCGCCGGGATTTCAAGTAAAACACAATTCGTTTAAAAATAAGTGATAATTTATTTATTCGCACTGTAACTTAATTCGCACTTTAACTTAATTCGCACTATATGGCACCACCGCCGATATTGTTCTATCGCTTTCTTGCACCAGTTCACGCCTTCCATAGATATCGCTGAATGACTCATGTCGTCTGAAAGCTTCGTATTTTTATACCATTTTCCCAATTCTCGAACCTTCCATGGTGAATTCGTCGGGTGTGTCTCGACTATACTGGAAGGTTCTTGATCTTTGTTTATGGCTTTTTACATATTGAGGGACTGTCTATAAAATTCTGGCATATTCGGGTAAGATCAATATTGCGTGGTTGCCAGATCTATAGCAGTGTTGTGTTTGATCATGATCAGACTGGCCACTATGCCACTGGGAGAACCAAGATATGTATTCAGATTCAAAGGTGTGAATGGCAGTAGATCGGTCAAACCTTGGAAACGCTGAAGCGAAATATCGCTGAATCTTTGGACGTTAAGGATCAAAGCTGCTGATCGGCCGACTGCGTTCCACTTAGAAACGAATAAAAAAAGTTCTTGAAGTAACAGCAGTAGACCGATTAAACCATGGTAACGCTAGAGCGACATATCGCTGAATCTTCGCGCGTTATAAATACGACTGTGTAGCACCTAGAAACGAGTACATTCTCGTTACAAAAGTCCTTGAAGCAATATAATAGTAACTTCCATTTTTCGGAAAAAAAATGGACTGAACACTTTTTATGCTCTATTCCAAAAAAAACCTGCCCTCTGAAAAATAGTTTCTAACTTGGTAGGAAAGTGCCCCGAAAAAGTCACATCTCTTGCACAGAATTTTTCGATGATTCAACTTGATTGGCCTGCTCGTAGACACATAACCCAAAACTTTCGAGAGAAAAGAGACGAATGAAACGGATGTAAAAAAAATTGAGGACAAAACTGCAAGAATAGTATCCTAACTGAAGGCAGAACTCAATTCCAGAATAGAAATATAGCCCTCAGTCCTTTTCGATACTAAATCTTTAACAGATCCGATTCGCTCACTTCTATCAAATTATCTAGTTCAGTGCCTGATAAAAATCATAGTTCATTTCAATTTCGTGATCGTTTCCAATATAATGAACAAATTTTTTCCCCGCGATGCATAAAAACGCATCAAATAACAAAATAAAATCAACTTTTTCTTTCTGCAGTGATTTTATTCGGTCAATGGCATTGCGGGATCAACCACACTAGACGTAATGAAAATAATAATAAAAAAAAAAACAATTTCACTTTTTTCTTACGTTTCTCTCTAGCCTAACCGCCAACGGTAATTTAAATCGTTCGTGTTCCTCCGCGCAAGTTTAATATCCATCATTTTTCTTTCGATTTCATTATCAAATCATTTTCCATTTTCCGAAGTACTCCATCCAGTCTTTCGCGTAAGAGTAATAAATAAATTTAAGTTGAAAACATTACGCAGCATGTTCCTAGAAACATATTTTTTTTAGTTTTTGTCCCAAACAATTTTCTGCCGTAGATAAATGAGCATTACAACAAATCAGGGACTTAATTTCAATGCCTAAAACCATGATCGTGGGATCTAAGCCAAGTGCAAGGTATTGCACATATAAAGTTCCTTCGCTGGAGCTAAGCGATCGAAAGTTGCAAGAAAGCAGATAACGACAAGAAGTAACGATTTTTCTCTCGAATCATTTCGTTAAGGTCATTGCTGAAATGATGATGATGGTAATTTATCGAACGCCTGAATAAATATTTGTAAATTTGCGAAAATTTATCGTTACCCAAAGGCAGTGGATCGGTATGATGCAGTCGTTCAATGGGTCTACAGGAGAAATTGTAAGATGCAGAGAAATTAGACATAAATATGCAATTTCAATGTAATTTTATATTACTGTGTAGAGTGCAAAGTATTTGATGAAATCGTTTGATTTTTAACCCATTGTGAAATGTTTATAAGCTGAATGATGCTGCAGTTTGTGTTTGTGAAGTAGTACGAAGCGGTACTATAGAAGCGCTCTACCTTTGAAAAAGTTTGTAATTTCTACAAACTGGAAATACGGGTAACTATTCTGAAGGATAGGTAAAGATAATACCTTGCGCATAATTCACCATCTTTCTTATTATCACCGAACTCCCAAACCAAACTTTAAAATTTCGAATTTAAAATGCAATTAGCGATCCAAAAACCTTCGTGAAATTGGGGGCAATCATATCACTGGCTTTTCACTACATCCATCCTTTTTGCAATAAAAGTCGCATTATCAAACAAGCTTGAAAAAAGCCCGCTTATTAAAAACACACAAGCTAGGGTATAGCCTAGTACGTAGCGTATTGGTCTACAATGTGAAGGTCGTGAGTTCAAATCTTGGTCGACACATAATTCCAGCACACTGCTTGCTTGGATATACTTCGGTTACCTCAATCTACGAAAATGAAAAATTCGTAGATAGAGGGTTGTGCAAAGAGCTAACAACCCTTCCATAATAAGTAATGAAAATTTCAAGGAACCTGAAGGTCAGGAGGTCAAGACCTGATTTGGGCTGTAGTGCCATAGTAGAAGATTAAAAACACACATCTTTGCTTAAAAAGTATTTTACTGGCCCGGTGCTCCACTCCCATTCTATGGGCAATAGAATGGGCCGCGTGTGAAACTTTCATTGGCCCTCGGCAGATGCCCATTATAAAGGCTGTCACAATATTCCGTTCAGATTTTGTGAAACCGTCTACCAAGGACGGCAGCACACGTTTATTTTTATACACACAGGCGTGGCCAAAATCATTGTCGAAAAACTCGGAAATGGTTTTCGCCACGCTCTGCTTTTCCGGGTACAAAAAAGGTGTTGGCCGTTCCATGAACGAGTTTATCCAAGCCCTTCGCTGTCCAGCGTTCCTTTCAGTGAATGCCATTTTTACTATTTTCTTGTCGTCCTCTCCGCCATACGTGAACCACGTCCGGTGGCGCTCCATGTTGCTTAGATATCTAGTAATATCACTGGTCGAATGGCTGCACACACTTCTGCATGCTGTTATTTTGTATGTTGATTTTTCCGCCGCCGACCACATACTTTCCCACTCTTTGAATTCGATCGTCGAGAAAAAATAGATCTCCTCTTCTGACGACACCGCTTTCATGATGGGGACAATAAATTCTCCAATTGTGTTGGAATGGAAAAGTTCCGGCCAATTCATTTCAATAAAATTTAAAAATAGACCCTTGATGTAAATGCCCCCTGCATCCATATCGGTGAGGAGCAAAACACAACCATATCGTAGTTTCCTAGTTTTATCTACTGTATTGTATTTTTCTCCTCGTTTCAATCCCAGGATATTTACAATATCCTGGAATTGCCTGTTTTTTACGACTTTCTCGGGCATTGCACGTGCATTCAGTAACGTCCCTTGCAATGCATACACTCCGAGGAGCTGGCGCCCAAGTACGGATATCCCGCCGGAAACAATCAACATCCTCGTCGACGCACCCTCTGTAATGATGAGGGTGCATGCTTGCTCAATCTACGAAAATTAAAAATTCGTAGATAGAGGGTTATGCAAAGGGCTAACAACCCTTCCACAATAAGTAATAAAAAGTTTAAGGAACCTGAAGGTCAGGAGGCCAATACGAGCTGTAGTGCCATAGTAGAAAAGTAAAAACAAACTTCTCTGCTTAAAAAGTAGTTTACTGAAAAAAAAATAAACTGAAAAAAAAATTTAATTACAATATAAAACTAAAATCCTTACAATCTATTGTTAAGCTTTCTTCTCTGCATTCTTCTCCGTATCATCTCCATCCATAACCGAAATCAGAACAATTTGATCGCCCCGAATCATCAACTGTTTGCATCGTCTTGTGCATTCCACGTACTTCCGGTCGCGACTCTTAGCTTCTACGGCGGGCAATTTAATGCCTAACTTAGCCAGTCGTTGCGAACAATCCTTGGCCAGTCCGGAACAAACGTTATTATCGCTAAACTTGAACTTTTTCCGGTTCCAAACTTCACAGGCATCTTCCAGTAAAATGTTCCAGTTCTTGTCGAAAATGCCAACAATCCCAGTTGTGTAGCCTCGAATGCCCTTTTCCTTGCGCGTAAATATTTTCACGCGGCGCTGCGTCTCCATGTAGAGGCGAAGTGAGGCCAGCGGACCCGTAAAGTCGTTGAGTTTTGAAAATAACGAACGTGTGTGACGAACATTTAGACCAGTCGTTGGTATCGGAGCTGAAATTTAGACGATTAGTTTGGGTACGCGTAAATTTTTTATCTTAGGCACAAACCTTGATGTGCCAGAAACCGCCGATTCGGAATGTTGAGGTATTTGTCGCTAGTATCGCTAGGTGGAGGTTGTGGTGTTTCTTGTTTGCTTTTGGCAGAAGTAGAAGGCTTCACACCTTGCAATCGGGCGAGGCCCTCAACTCCCATCCTGCCCAACTCGGCCTGGAACGCGGCTAAATTGTCATAAGTTTTTACAACGCGCGGGGCGTCCGGCAATGCTGTGCCGTAAATGACTGTCAGCGGACAGAATTTGGTACTCGCAAAGTCAGTTGCGGGATCCTTTTGTTTCGAAGTTGAGGGCTTCGCTTCCCGCTTTTTTTCGCCATCACTCATTTCAGCGCACTTATCACTCACATAGATATCACTTCGACGTTTTATTTAATTGGTTTTCACTTAGAATTCGGAAAAACAGCGGGAAAACACCTCAAGACACGTTTGTTATTGCTGCTGAAAGCTCAATGTGGCTGTCATGCGTCAGCTGTTCGTTCAGCTCACTTTCGATGTGAGCTTTTTGTGTCCATGATAACTTAACGAAAATTGCTCAAGCTTTCATATAATCAGTGGCGTACGAAATATTTCTTCTATTTATGTAAACTAACAGCGATTCAAAGAAAGTTTATTTTGATACTCTAAATGAAATCTAAGATTAGTTGTGTTTATTTTTTTGCTAACGAGAGTAGAGCAGATTAAAGTACTCCAAAAAGAATGATACAGAGTAGAAGTTCATCACTAAAGTTTCGAACTCGTAAGTTGTTGCACTTGAAAACAATTTAACAGTTCTGATGCGAATTGTCAGTTGTGAATTACAACAGGTAATTTCTGTAAAATATTGTGGATTATCGACGATAATTTGACTGAGGGGATCTCTGAGCTCATTTTATCTTGCAGGAGTGTAATAAGGCGGGTTCCTGCCACAAATCAACGAAATGCTGCGCATTTGCATTTGCCACTGTCGCCAAATGCACGTAGCTCCTTTGAAATAGTGTATTCTTGTCCGCCACGGCATTCCGTCTATTGCACAAAGAGCCCCAACCGAAAACGAAATAAAATGTTTAAGATAATTTGCGAATTTTCCGTTATTTTTTAAGAAATGTCAAAGTTCTGGTAAATGAAATCCCAAGCTCTAAAAACTTTTGAACCACCTATTTATGAAGAAATGAGCTATTTATTCATAACAGGTTAGCTAGAGTTACTTTATGGAAAAGAAATAACAAGACACCTGGTAATTCAGGAGCCTTCCTCTTTCTTCTGTACAGAGTAACTCTAAGGTTAGCTACCCTAGTGGTCTAACTGGGGTAGCTAATGCAATGCGATGGCGCTACAGCCCATATCGAGCCTTGGCCTCCCGGATGCACCTCCTCCAGTTGTCTCGGTCCAACGACCGCGTCCTCCAGTTTGAAAAATCGAAAAGCGATCTGCAGTCTGCGTTGACTGAGTCCTCTCATCGCTTTCGTGGCTTCCCCTGCGGTCGGTTACCTCGAGCTTTGCCCTTGAGCACTCGTTTTGGGATTCGTTCCTCGTGCATTCGTTCCACGTGGCCAGCTCATTGCAGCTTGCGCAGTTTGATCACTATAGATGCTGGTGGGTCGTCAAATAGTTGATACAGCTCATGGTTGTATCGAATTCGCCAATCATCTCCTTCCTTAACTGCTCCGTACACCTTCCGAAGAATTTTTCGCTCAAACGTATCGACTGGCTTCTCCTTGTAGATGCGTAGTTTATTGTTTCGATAGACCTTCCTTGATTTCATTATGGGGAGGACCGCATAAAATGCTTTTTTAGCTGCCGTGATTCTTCTTTGAATTTCCTGTCGCTCATTGCCGTCCTTTGTGAGAAGGGCTCCCAGGTATACGAATTCATCCACCTGCTCGAAGTTGTATTCGCCTATAGTAATGTTCTGCCTCTCTGGGACAGTCCTTCGTGACTGGGTCATGAATTTAGTTTTCGCTTCATTGACCCTGAGCCCTATTTTACCCGCTGCCGACTCCAACTCCTGGAATACCTCCTTAACGCCAAGTATTGATCGGGACAGAATATCCACGTCGTCTGCGTACGCCACCAACTGT
Organism: Chorisops tibialis; assembly: GCA_963669355.1. Lineage (NCBI taxonomy): Eukaryota > Metazoa > Arthropoda > Insecta > Diptera > Stratiomyidae > Chorisops > Chorisops tibialis. The sequence goes on from OY770263.1 coordinate 269,511,119, forward strand.
GCGGATTTTACAACCTCTGGTGTCCACTGAGGTTACTGACGTTGCCTTCCTGACGACATACTCGAGCACCAAGTTAAAGAGCGTGGGGACGAGACCATCTCCTTGTTTGAGACCTGACTCCACTGGAAAGCTGCGAGTCAACTCGTTTTGGATTTTTATTGTTTTCCATCGTGGCTTTTATTAACCGAACTAGTTTCGGTGGGACACCTAGTTCAATCGTTATTCTGTACAAAGCATTACGGTCGACACTATCGTACGCTTGACAAAAATCGACGAACAGTTGGTGCACATTAATATCATATTCCCAGCATTTAGCTAGCACCTGTTTTACTGAGAATAGCTGGTCCGTTGTCGATCGTCCAGATCTGAAGCCACCTTGATATTCTCCGATGATGTTGTTAGCGTATTCACTGAGTCTTCGTTCGATAATATTAGTCAAAATTTTGTAACACGTACATAGCAATGAAATTCCTCTGTAATTTTTGCAACGCAAACAGTCACCCTTTTTGTATACCGGACATATAATGCTTTTCCGCCAGTCGTCGGGTAATTTTGCAGTTGTCCAGATTTTAACAATTAATCTAAATATTCGACTGGTGAGCTCTGTTCCACTTTCTTTCAAGAGCTCTGCAGGGATTCCGTCAATTCCGGGCGCCTTGTTCGATCTTAAATTATGTAAGGCTGTCTCTACTTCATCATAAGTTGGTGCAATAGGCAGATGATCTCCATCTGGATCTTCCGGAATTATAAAAGGTTCAGTCTGTGATGTCGTTCTATTTAACAGTGTTCGGAAGTACTGAACCCATCGTGCATTGATTTCGGTAGCGTCGCTTATGATGTTGCCTTCTTCGTCCTTACGGAGGGTAGTTTGCGGTTTGTAACCTTGTCTCATTTGTTTCACGGTATTAAATGCTGCTCGCACGTCATTTTTCTTCAGATTTTCGTCCACTGATAAAATTTTGTCATTGTTTATTTTGCGTTGTTTTCGTCTGCAGATCTTCTTGGCGTTTCGCCTGAGGCGTTGATAGTTGTCCTCTCTAGCTCGTGTTCGTCTTTCGAGAAACAGTCGATAGGCTTCGTTTTTCTTGGTGATGGCTTCTTGGTGCTGCGCGGTGAATACACTTTAGGACATTTAGAGCGGAGAAAACGAAATGACTGGATAAATAGAGTTGTTGTTCCTTTCAATCTAATTACGCTAATCTGCTCTGGATACAGCGGCAAAAATACACAACTACTATATCATGTTTACTCTAAAATGTGTTCTGTAAGAAAAGCTCGGAAACTTCAAAATAAAGCACAAAACAGTAAACAAGAAACTGACTGGGAAGCTGATAAAGTCGCGTTGAGTGAATTTATGGCGAAGAAAGAACAAGACACCTGATAAAAGAGTTGGGCCACCTTGCCAGAGTGGGCGCTTTTTATTTTCGAGTTCGAAAAGGGGGAGAATACATGTAGTCTTTATTTCGACGCAAATGTCGTTTGACATTGGTTCAATTTCGACATTTAACATCTGTTGGGCGTAGTTATTTTTAGAGTATAATTAATAATGTGGCGTTGTGCAGTAGGGTGTAGTGGAAGTAAGGAAAAAGAAGATAAGGTATTTAAATTTCCGGTAGATAGGGAAAATTGCGAGATGTGCAAAAAATGGGTAAATAGAAGTGGATGGTCTGCCACTAAAAACTCTACTTGGACGAAATAAAAATAGAGAAGATTAGAGATTATGATACAAGTCTAGATTGATTTATTGGTATTTCTCTACCCAAAAATCCAAGGACAATGCAGCGGCTTAAGTAGTACTCCAAAGCAGTTGGATACCATTTTACTGATCAAGGCACAACAGGTGACCACTCGTATGGTCTAGCTATAGATATAATTTGTAAATGACCAGATAGGTATTTGTTTGGGTTTCGAATTAGAAAAAAAAAATTATAAATTAAAAGAAGAATTTTTGCTACCAGTTTTAAAATATTTTATTGTGACGACGGTTCGATTTCAACTACAATATGATTTTTCAAGTTCGATAACTTGGTCGGGGTTTAACTATGGCATTGTAATATTTCTATCCGCTGGTCACTTACTGTAATTTGACTTAATTTTGAATATTTGAGCAATCATTGTACCACCCGTTAATCTTAGTCTTCATGAGCGACCGCACATTTTCAATGGGATTTGCAGCGGGACTCTGCGGTGGCTAGTCCAAAGTTATTATCTCATTTTCTGCGTTCCACGATGTGCAGAGGCGACTTCGATGTTTGGGGTCGTTGTCTTCTTGGAGAATCCAATCATCATTTTGGGGTCCATACAACAACTTAGCAGACTTTAACAATCCCTTGTAATATAAATTCAGCATTCAAATTTCTGGTGGAAGCAATCAACTTTCCAAATCCTTTTTCAGAGAAGCACTCATTTACATGCACCTTTGCTGGATGTTTGACGGTACGTTGCAAAAATCTCTCCCCGCTTTTTGTCCAAGCCCTCTTCCAGTGATTGAAGATAACAAAAGATGACTCATCGGTAAATACTAAGTTGCTCCAATCGTGTTCCGAATTCTTCCGTGATAAAACTCAATATTTTTTGTACATGTTTTTCTGTCAGTTGCGGTTTGGGGTTTGTGATCCCGTTTTTGATGCTAGATTTTGAGCTTGCTTCTAATTGTATTTATGGACACTCGAACTCCTTTTTTAATTAGTTTTTCCTTTGCCTGTCGCAGATTTAATGTCGGGTTTTTCCTGAATAGTTGAGCGATCAATTTATCGTCCCTTTTTGATGTACCTCTTTTAAGGCATCTACCTGGCTCATCATCGACATCACAATGCTTTTTATACGTCGTAATCCACTTCTTTACATATGGAGCACTGCTTTTGGTATATTTTGCGGCCTGCCTCATACTCATTCTGGGTCCTTTAGGATGGGTAACCAGAAAATTTCAAAACGTTTTTTTATACAGATAACTCATTTCTTAACTTAGTATCTTTACGAAAGATCAAACTGTACTGACCAAATGAATATAACACGAAATCGGCAATGGCATGTCAAACATAACTTTCCATAACACATAAATGTTTGAACAGGTAGGAAGGAATTACTTGGGACACGTTCTTCTTGAACACACTGTATCCAACGCCTCCATAAACCTAAGCTAACCTAATGCTGTTGAAAGTCTTCTCAAAGTGGCGAATCAATTTCGGCGAACTGCTATGATATTTAACGAAGTGTATTTGTATGATCGGTACCAGACGAACCCTTACGGAATCCAGTATGATAAGCTTCGTGAGTATTCTCTGCAGCATCATAAGTTTTACTGAGAATTACCTTAGCTATATGCCACTTCAATTGCCACGATTCCGTACGTCTTTTTCGGGAATTCGATAAGAACGCCCTTCTTTGATCTAGGATTATGTCTGCCGTGATCCGAGTGTTCGATTGGATAGGATTATAAAGCATTTATAAATTTTTATATGTGCTTATATAATGCAGCATTTATAACTAATCTGTAATTCTATTGCAGGTTTTCAAACGAAAATCTTGTCCTCAAGGACTATTTTATGGTTTGAATTCTGTTTTTCATCACATGTTATAAAGGAATTATCCAGCAATGCGGTTATTATTTTTAATTTTTGAGAGATTTACCTGTTAGTTCCATGCCGTAGGTATGATACTTTATAAATGTATCTTAGATACAGCGATTTACTAAAAATAGTAATGTGGAAAATTCATCCCTTTCAGGTTTACCTACAAAGAATGGAGTGAATATCTTCAGTTTTTCAAAAACTTTTCCAATTAAATTGTTCTCTGAGCTTCGAATTTTTACTCGCCGCTATCATTTTTAACATTTTGTTTTAATTCAAGGACCTTACCACTTTCCAGGCCAGCATTTCATTTTAATTTTATTTTTATACTTAAAACTAATCTCAATTTTTATTCTTTTTCAGATTTAAAGACTTCGAATCAACCAATGTCTTCAACGAAATGTTCAACACTTATAAATAAATCAAAAATAATTTTTATACTTATACAAAACGTTAATTTTAAGACGCACTCATACATAATCAAAAAATAAATCAACACAAATCAAAAACCAAAAAAATAAAAAAATCAATTTGATAAAAATGTTCAAAATTTGTACCTTTTCGAAACATATACGTCCTCTAGTGATATACCGTAATAATCAACTAATTAAGTAACAAAAGAATAAAAAAAAAAACTAGCCAAATATTTGCGAATTTAAAGAAAAACTTAAATCTAAACAAAAGAAAAAAAATTAACATAAAAAAGTGCCTTTAACGAAATTACTTAGTCGATACACGAACCGAAAAATAGCGCCGAAGAACACGCAAATCAAAACTCGTCGGATGTGTCTTTGATTATTGCATTTTTCGAACCAGATGAACCGAAAAGACTGAAACTTTTCTTTTTTTCTATTCGCGGTTTTTCTTCTATCTCGTATTAATTACGGAAAAAACAGCATCGCGTTCGAATCGGGCGCCATACCTTTTAGACGTTCGAGAGTGTCCGTCTTGCCCGTAGCGTGCAAGAAATTTTCTACGATTTTTTACAAACTAGATAAACTGGCATTGGCCACCACGTTCCGCAGTGGCTCTGCCATCGCGGCAATGCCATTCATCGATGATGCATTGCTTTGGTGCCCGGATAACGATGGTCGAATGGTGGATATCTCGGCTTGTCTGCAGGTAATTAGGTTTTCGTTGAATTGGAAATTTTTTCGCGCCTAAAATTCCTCTTTTGTTTTAATTTGTAGGATGCAGTCACTGCCGGCGGTAATCAAAATCAAAATCAGGACGTGCCGGGCGGTTCGTGTGAATTAAATCCACTCGATCCGCTTTGTAATGATTCCTCGGATGACATTTTTCGCCAATTAAGCGAAAACACCTTCGAATTGGACAGTTTTTTGTCGGATTTTACCGCTGCCGAAATCAAGGTGAGTAGCCCGAATTACAGTATTGAAGATCGGAATAAACGTTATGGCATTACCATTACAGCAGGAGGAGAACAACAACAATCTGAATAATATCCAGCAGACGATAAATAGTGCCCAGAATTTTCTTGCCGCATGCACAAATGCACAACAACAGCAACATCAACAGAATGCAAACAATCTTCTTATGTCAAGCATACCAAATAATGCCAATAACGGTAGTTTGCAGCAACAATTGCAACAACAGCAGAACGCCGAAAATGTTCTGTCTGCTCTGGCCGCATCGGTTTCGGCCAGTTCAGCTCTCTCGCAGCAACATCATCATCGACATTTTGCGACGACCTCGAGATTCTCGATCGCGAATCCATTGCTAGCGGAAAAGCTACTGTCGCCGAATATTAACGATCTGGAAAGTTTAACGATCGGAAGCAGATCGGGACGACCGCCGGATATAAAAGGTGAGAGGTGATAGAGAAATAAGAAAACATTTTTGCATTTTTATTTAAAATATTAAGATTTTATTTTTTTAGTGTCACTAAAAAATTTAAGTATTGTATTGTTGCGAGCTAGGGGTTTGCCGGGATTTCAAGAAAAACACAATTCATTTAAAAACAACGGATAATTTATTTATTCGCACTTTTACTTTAATTTTCACTTTAACTAGTTCACACTTTTACTTAATTCGCCTATCTGGCACTACCGCCGCGTATCGCTATATCGCTTCCACTGGTTCGCGTCTCGATCATTAAAATGACTGACTGCTCGCTGAGAGCTATCGTGGTTTTATACCATTTCCCCCTGTTCTCGAAGCTTCTGTCGTGGATGTTTTCGGGTGTATGTCTCGACTATTCTAGATCCTACATTTTGGAGTATACGGTTCTGTAGGGTGTATTTCTAGACTATACTAGAAGATTCTAGATGGCATTTTAAATTTTGGGGACTGTTCTATATAGTTCTGGCACTTTCGGGAAGATCAATATTGCGTGATTGCCAGATCTATAACAGTATTTTAGCTTAGGATAGTTTGCAATGGCGATTTTTTTTATTATTTGGGGAACACATGAGTGCATTACGACCTTCTCGGCCTATTGTGCGTTTACCCCTTTACTTTACCACAACTCGACAGCTTTGGCTAATCTAAGTGAGCCATGTTGGCTAGTTCCTCGGTAGAAAGGAAACCTTTTCCGAGGAGATTGTGTTTTGTCTTGTACTGCTTCACAGCGACATATGATGTGTTCTGTCGTTTCTAAGTCTTCAAGACAGAGGCGGCAGATGTCGGTTTCAGCTAAAACCATATTTTTGAGGTGGTGGCTTACTCCACTGGCCGATTAGAGTACTAATATCACTCTTGCTGAATTTTAGAATATCCTCCACTCTGTTTATTGCGGTAGGATTAATTTTTTTGAGATTGATAAGCCTGGAAGTCTATTCCAGTAGATTTTATGCTCTTGTTCAACCCACATTCTACGTACAGGGTTGGAGTGCCCTTTTGGTTTTCCGCAGAATGGCTCTGGTCCAATAAAATTGTTTCTGCACTGTTTTCTGCAAGGCGATCAACTTCTTCATTTTCCTCAACTCCCATATGTCCTGTGACCCACATAAAGGTTACGTTGTTCCTTTTTCCCAGTATAATTAGGTTTTGAAGGCAGTCCCAAACTATCCTCGAGCCATGTTTATTCGATGTTAGGGCTTTGAGAACCGCCTGACTATCTTCTACTTCTACAATGGCGCTACAGCCCAAATCGGACCTTGGCCTCCTGACATTCAGGTTCCTTAACATTTTTTTTCATTACTTATTGCGGAAGGGTTGTTAGCCCTTCGCACAACCCTCTTTCTACGAATTTTTTCATTTGCGAAAATTGAGATGACCAGGCAATGTGCTGGAATTATGTATTGCGCCGACCGGGATTTGAGCTCACGACCTTCGCATTACAAGACCAACACGCTACCTACTAGGCTACACCCTAGCTTGCCTGACTATCTGCTAGGATATAAATAGATTTATTGCGATGAACCTGTGGCGACCAACGCCAACAAAACAAGATGGTCCAAGAACACACACCAAGGAAATAATGTTTGAAAAAACTTTCCGCCATCGTCAAATATAACTTCGAATTTATATTGCGGCGGCTTGCGTCTCATGATGTTGTCATCACGCCGCCTGCCAACTCAGTCAACTTTCTTGTCTTGTCTTGTCAAAAACGTTACCGACAAAATTTTATTCTTCGTGCTAAAATCTTTTATGTAATTTCAGCTCCCACAAATGGAAGTAAAAATGAAATGTTTTCTGGTTGAGGTTTAAATAATACTGTGTTTATTCTTTTCAACCCTCACAAACCCTCCTTATATTCTCTTGGATGCATAGCTTCATTGCAATTAGCTCAGCCTGGAAGATTGTGGCTTCTTTGCCGAGTGGTTTTGAAACCGAGAAGTTAGGACCTTTAACGCCGGCTTCAGTCCCATCAGAGGTTATTGTATACGAACTGGCCCTCTTCCGCTTTTTCGAGTTTGGCCACGGAGCCGTTAATTGAGCTGACTTTAAAAAGTCACTCGTCGACAGCTCGTTTTGAAAAGATGATAAAAGATTGTGATTTTACTAATAACTACATGAAACGTATTTCTCGGGAGTTAAAATTTATACTTGGCCTAAAATTTCAACGTAAAAGAAAATCATTCGCAAAAAATAAAATAAAATACTTTGCCTAAAATTTTCGATTTGAAAATTTCCCACTTTGTGCTGGAATTTGGTATCCACACTATAACAAGAGAGAGTCCGTTCATATACAGTAACTCTTGTTTCCGCTAGAGTCACTCCATGCAAGAAGAAGAAACAAACTGTATCAGAGTCTAGCAAATATGTCACAATCAACACCTACGAATTCACCTTCCCTAATTCACCATTCGTGGGATGGTGAGTTTGGTGGTTTTCTTTTGCAAATTTCATGCACCCTAAGATAAATTGAATCAGTAGTTTGTAGAAAGGAACGAATCCAAAATCAAATTTTGTGGAAAATTGAAGAAAACTGGCTAAAATTCCCACATGAATCGATTTCCAAAGATCAACATCATTATTATTACTTATGACGGAGTTGTTTTTCGTTTCTTTCTTTAATCTCAGGTTACGAGTCCCACTCCAAGCAACTTTTTACCGTGGAAATTTAAATTTCTATTTTTTGGCGCTTGTTCCCTTCTTTAAACTACCGATTCAATTCTTCCCTCAAAATGTTTGGTTGTGACTTTTTAGTTCAGTATTATAAACCGCGCATAGTTCTTAATGTTAAGAACGTACCAAGAAAAATATCTCTCTCTCTTAAATTTTACTTCAAATATAGGGATTGACCTTTGCCAAAATATGGTAAAGCGCCTCTAGTGTCGCATCGAGTAACTATACACCACACAATGTGTCCTAGGGCGTTAAAAGTTGCTTCAGTTGAATTTATCATGCATTTTGCGACATTTTTAAGATGTGCGAGCGTAGGTGCTCCAAGGATCTGCAACCTTCTTCTTGGTTCAAGATTTCCGAAACCCCAGGTTCCTTGCCATTTGTGCTAAGATCATTCGTGACTAAAACCATTTTGTGCACATACATATACACCAAGTATTGATATTTTCCTGTGAGTAATTTGCAGCAAGTTGGTGAGTTCTGCTACTTTCTGGATTGCAAGAATTTTCGCTTAGGATACAGTCAAATCATTAGGCAACCTAAAAACTGCTGGGTTCATTACGTCTTAGTACGTCTTTTATAAACTGCTTGATTAGTTTATAATGCAAAATCTGAAAATGACTCCACTAGGTAAAGAGAAAACCAGCCGGAATAAAAATTTTTAATAATCTTGATGAAATTTTCTTTCTGCATTTAGTGTTGAAGCCCATTATCCAATAGGTCGCAGGATTGTTTTTCTTACGTTTAGTTTGGTGGTCTATCTGAATTTTAGAAGTAATTGTGAAGAATCAATTTCAAGAACACTTAACGACTCACCAAATTATCTCTCAGAATCAGTATGGATTTAAGCCCCAATCGAACACTAGAGGAGCATTATTTGATGTCGTGACTGAACTCCAGTCTTCTTGCGTTAAACAATTTCACTCGGCTGCTGTTTTTATTGATCTTAGACAAATCAATAAAAACAGCAGCGTTCGATACAGTAGATCACCAAATTCTACTCAAAAAACTTTTCGCGATTGGAATTCGTGGGACAGTGCTCCACTCCCTATTAGTAGTGGCATTCCACAAGGAAGTGTATTGGGTCCTGTTCTGTACATCATTTACACGAACTCAATCGCAAAACATAATCTAAATGGTGCAATGTCACTACGCAGACGACATAGTACTAATATATACTTCAACTAGTATACCAGCGCTCCAATAGTATAAACAAGGATCAATGCGCATAAATTGATTGCTAATTCGGAGAAAACCAAATATATTTTCTTCAATAAGCCACTAGAAACTGAATTAAACATTGTTTTCAATGGACAAACTTTTAGTAGGGTCGTCAGCTTGAAGTGCCTCGGAGTTAACCGCGACGAACAGCTATCTTGGGACTCACACTTAGATGCTGTGAGAAGAAAATTAGCCCACATTGCCGATATATTTAGGGAAATACGAGCTGATGTTCCCGAAAATTAAAAAAAGCATATTTTCATCTCTATTTTTGAGCCAATTAAACTATGGCATAGAAATCTGGGGTTCCATCTTCAATTCCAAACTGCAATGTATCCAAAGAATTCAGAACCGACCAATAAAATACCTATACAATGTCAACATGAGGGAGCGCACGAAAACGATTCACGAATTTCTAACTGTGGAAAAACTATATCGCTTAGAGGCTTCTGCTCAAATTCATGACATTAAGCATCTTAAAACCAACAGTGACATAGAACTCACCTACTACTCCGACAAAATATACAATACGCGCTGAGCTGACAAAATATATTCATCTGCCTTCCGTACCTCGAAGTACGGGTCCAATTCATTATTAAACAAGGCAATCTCGATCTACAACGAGCTACCGGATGATCTTCAAAAATCTGCAAACCATTTTAAATCCAAATTAAAGCAATTTATCTTATTACAATAATACTTGAATATCTAAAATCGCTCACTTCGTTAAATAATTTTATTAATGTATCTTAAGTCTCTTAGGCTACCGACACACGATGCGAGTTAATATATATTATCTCGCTTTTCGATATTACTAGAGTCATTATCCTATATATAATTCGGCCTACTTATATCAAAATAGCAAGTTAATATATATTAACTCGCATCGTGTGTCGGTAGCCTTATTCTATAACGTTATTGAGTTTTATGTTCTCTTATTCCGCACATCACTATCATTGAATTGTATTTGTTTTACTTTCTTACTTCTCCTTTTTCTCCACTTTTGTCTTATTGTATTAAAATTATTATTTTTTACTTTATGAACTATTTTGTTAATATTGTAAAAAAAATGTATATAATTACTATCCTTACGAGCTTAGCTCATGGATTAACTTTAATAAATTTACTTTACCGAGCGTTGCACAAATTTTGCGATAATTGCTATTGACATTGCCAAAGCATTCGATGGACGTCTCTTAGCCAAGCTAAATGCCTTTGGTTTTAGCTTATCGTTTCCCAAGTGCATTAAAAGTTTCATCTCCGAGCGCTCTATACGAGTCGTACTGGACAGAGTAATTTCTGTAACTTTTTCCATCGATTCCGGCGTCCCCCAGGGTTCGGTTTGGTGTCCCTCTTTTTGGTCTTCATAAGCGACTTTCTGCCGTCTAATCTCAATCCTATTCTAGATAACATCTACCAATTTTACTCTTCGGCGAAGGCACGTCCGGTATCAGTGGCCTTATGCCGTATGAAGTCAATACATTCATTGCATTCTGATTTAAGTTTAATCCTGGAAAGGGAGAGGAAAAGTAAAGTACAGTTTCATGCATTAAAAACGCAGTCCTTTCATATATCTCTTAAGCAGAACGTTCCGATGTCAACCGCTAACATATACTTAAATAGCGAACAGTTTTCACCTTCTGTAAACTTGACGTTACTAACGTAATTTTAACAATCGTCTTGATTGGAATCAAAACTTGATGCCTCGAAACGTTTAGGTATTCTCCGGATGTGTAAGAAATACTTTACTGAAAGGAAAGATTTCTGGATTCTATTCCATAATTAAACATTCACCAAAATACTTTTCTGCCTTCGAATTAGCTACCATTTATATGGCATACGTCATGAATATAACTCGCATGATTGAAGTGGGGCCCCAAAATCACACCTAACTTTGCTCGACCGTATTCAAAAACATGCATTCCGATTAATTGGATATGAGGCTAAATCGGGCCCAATAGACTCCCTGGAGCATCGTCGAAATATCGGAGTTCTCTGCATTTCTCATAGATATTTTCATGGTAAATGCTGCGAGTAACTAAAAGCTTCTTCAATCAAATGCCCCCGAAATACTCAATACTCTATGAGTAATGTGAATACTCACATGAGTACAATGTGAAGCCCCGTCCATGGAGAACAGTGAAATTTGGGCAGTCCTTCATCCCTCGGACGACAGTGATGTGAAATTCATTACCAGGCATCCTCTTTCCAACGGAATATAATCTCCAGCAATTTAAGAGCAACGTCCACCGCCATTTCAAACTCTTCTCTCCTGGTTTCCCAACTAATTTCCCCATATTCTCTTCTTTTCTTTACCCATGTGGACTTAATTGTGCATCGCGCATTAAAAGGGTGACCCCTAAGTTATTTCGATGGCTTTAAAGAAAAAATAGTTGTGTTGCCAGAGTATGCTTGTATAATTGAGATTTTTTCGATTTTGCATTATGAATTAGTCTAGCAGTTCATATAAGACAATTATGTTTAAGAATCCTGCAGACCATGAGGCCACTACGCAATCAACACGGTGCGAGGAATACAATATACAGTGGCTCATAGCATATTTCGTGCAGCTACAAATTTGAAATTTGTTACGCTGTTATTGGAAAACTATGTAAAATATTGACAAGATTTAAGTGCCATGTTTTAAACAAATATTTATTATTTAGGTTAGGAACTTCAAAAATAACGCAATTGTTGTTTGTAATACTTAATTAACAAAAATTATGAAAATACTGCTTAATTCTATGCCTCAGCTTATTTCATGCACTTAAACTTAGGCATTAATTTACAGAAAAAAGTTAAATTTGACACAAAATTCAGTGTTTCGGATGGTAGCCCTTTGTATTTATTACATCTTTAAGTCTCTTTGGCATAGAATCTACAAGTTTTTGAGGTAATTTTCGTCCACTCCTCCAAAATAGTTTTTTTTTTCAATTGTTTCTTGTTGGAAATACTATATTTCCGAATATTATTTTCTAAAATTGCCCATAAATTTTATATTACTTTCATATCTGGACTCTGTTCCAAGATTGCACAACACCAGACTTATGCTTAGGGTCGTTGTCTTGGTAGAAACGGAATATGTTTGGAATTTCAAGATTCAAGATTGTTTAAGTACATGGTTTTGGTCATGTTACCTTCAATGAACTCCAAATTTCCAATCCCAGCTGCCGACATACAGGGCCAAACAATTACGCTTCCGCCGCCATGCTTCACTGTAGCTTTTAAATTTTCTTTTTGTAGCTCAGTATTAGGTTTCCGCCATACGTATGCCATGCCATCAGAGACAAAGATATTAAATTTAGACTCGTTTGAGAATTTGACGCTGTTCCAGAAGTCCGAATTTTTGTTGGCGTGCTCTCTAGCGAAGGCAAGTCGACTCAGCTGGTTTTTTCTGCTTATGAATGGCATTCTAGCTACTCGACCATTGAAGTTATGGTCTTGGAGCACGCGGCGGACAGTTTCTGCACTGCATGACTTACCTAGTCCTTGCTATATCTCCGCGACTAGTTTTGGAGCCGTTAACTTTGGGTTCGCCTTGATTTTACGTACAACAAATTATTCGTTAGAAGAGTTGAGAATTTTGTTTGGCGCGCTTCTGCCCTTATCTTGAATACGATTTTCATGAACGAAGCGTTCAATGATACTTAATAAATTCAGCAATTTTCCGCTGGGATAGCCCGTTCGTGAAATGACTTATCACTAATTCTCGCTGCTCAACTGTCGTGCGATGACCCATTTTTTCAAAAAGCACTTCTTGTCCTTTACACGTAAAATATCACACTAAATATTGACTACAGCTAGTGGGCAATTCTTCAAAAAAAGTAAAGAAAAAGAAAGTCCCGTTATGCAGGGCGACACGATCGGACAGAAGTGGAGGGAAGTATCTGTATGAAATAAGCTGTGGCCTGCGTTTCTGCTGCACCATCGATCTTTTCAGCCTTAAGAGTTTCAGAATTTATTTTTTTTAACTTTTTTTTATTTATTGTAATCAATAAGCATGTTTTTCTACATCTACATTCAAAATTTCATGAGTTTCTAATTCGTTTTTAAGATACAGTGTTCTATAGTTTAAAAATAGCACTGCACGAGATAAGCTGTGAGCCACTGTATGTACATACTTGGGACCATACTTACTGCTGTCCTTTCAAAACGCCCAAGAAACTTCAATATACTCAATCCGCAAAGTTGTGGGTGTAAAGATCACTGATCGTTTCAATATCAAATCGAAATAACGAAAAATTTGAAACGATTTTGGTCGAACACCTTGCAATCCTTTTCCAATCAATTATTTTTAATTGACACTCTCAGAATGATGTTCGTCATTTTTTGTCCGATTGCCATAATTCTTAAGACTTCTCGAAATGAAGCCAATAATTAACCACAATCCTGACATCATTCCGGGCTCGTAAATCAATAGACATCATGGTTCTTATAGATTCAAATAGCATAAAATTGTGACAACCTTGTCCAATTACAGCGGTCCTGGATTGTATCAAATATCAGAAAAAAAAGGTGATCCTTACTGTCCGGATCAACCACATTCTGGCTTCGTCGTCGCTTTTTTCCTAAACTACTGGCTAATTAGGTAAATGACCACATGATCTTGTCGCGACCTTCTCGCCTTTGGGACAGCAGGGATCAACACCGATCATGCACTGGAGATCAGGTTGCCCGGATCGTTTCCTTGTCCAGTAATTTTCTCATAACTCAAGTATCACTTAAACTTAAGTTTTTATTTATCTTTTTGTTTTTTTGTTGCTCATATTTGGGTCGTTGGATTTCTTTATTCATATTTGGTTTTAGTTGGATGTAACCCGAAACCGATCGTGAATAAGTGCATTGTGAATCTAAAGATCGGTGTGTATGTATTGCGCGAAATGCCGCACGTTCTGGTGATGTGCATTCGATGCACGTATGATATGTTTATTCTTTTATATGGTACGGGGGAGGAGGGTGGCAGGTTAGTAACTTTTTGAGGTAATATTACACGTATATAGTACGTTGCAACGAGTTCAACAAAACCTGGAACAAGGGCGAATGGGAGTTACGGTTTTTTCCTGAATGATTCGATGAAAAATGCAGAAAATGCACTAAAATTCGTCATTGTTTAGAGTAGAATTTGATATTGTTGTGAGGTGTTTGTTTTTGGGTAAGAATAGAAAATGCCGAGAGTATCGGATTCCGGGGTTTTTGATTTTCACGATGAGTTGAGCGTGAAGTTCAATGGCATTATAATGATTCGATCGAGAATGGCGCATGTTTGAAATCGGTAAACAAATTTTTAATTTGCTTGCGATTCTCAGCGAGGGAATTTTCAAAGGAAAAGTTTATATTTTTGTATTTTGATGAACTGTATCAAGCGCAAGTTGGAAAGGAAGAGTCCCGCTAAAATTATTATTTGTCTGCCAATTGTAGATCGAAACAAAATTTAACAAACAACAGGAAATTTAATTAAAAAACAAAAAACAGACGGAAAGTTATAAATTGTTTGCTCTAGGAAAAAACCGGGGAAGGGTTATGTATTCCACAGACCTTTTAACGAAATAAATTTTTATTTTGCTAAGAATATCGCGGATTTCCGCTCGATAGCTCAAAGCGTTTCGGAAACAATCGCTCGGATTCAAGTTTTTTGAGCGACAAACATTTCCGTACGAGCATTATTTCTTAGCATTACAAACGTTAGACTTAACATAACATATATCTCAGATTACATCTTGAGTTCAAAAAAACATCAAAGCCAGATGGTTTTATCCTAGAAGGAAGTAGCTATTGGTGTCAAACTCTGTCAATGACTTTCGTGAGTTCAAATTCCGGTGCGAAGGGCTAACAACCCTTTCACAATAACAAATAAAATGTTAAAGAACCTGAAGGTCAGAAGGCCAAGGCCCGATTTGGGTTATAGTGCCATTGGAGATGAATTTGATCAAATAGATCTAAAGGTCTCCTGTGCATCTCCCTGACTAAAAAATGGATATTTTCCACGTATTGAGTGGTTTTGCAGCAGCTTTCATCATTTTAGATATCTCGGACCTGCCTGACTCATCTGGCATCCGAATGGCAGTTCGACTTTTGTATCGGGCAATGCACGCAAGATGCCTGAATGGACACTTGAAAGACTGCTTGGCAAGGATTGCTATTAAATACGTCCTTCGAAGCTTTGTAGATTTCAAGGGAGCATTTGACTGTAAAAAAATAGCCCTGTGGCAGAGCTTTTACTCTGACAGGCGAGCATACGTTAGGGGCTTGCGCGATATTGTGCAGAAGGTCCTAGAGCGTGGCTGTTCACAAGGCTCTATTAGTGGGTCATTCGTATGGAACTTAAAAATGGATGACTTTCTGACGGTTTGCTTATACTGGTGTAGGAAACTTCAGGATTGCGCTCGAGCGTAAGGGTGAATCTCGGATGGCAATCATTCGAGAATGGAGTTTGAAGGTGAGAATGGCAACATCGAAGGAAAAGACGGTGACAATGATGCTGAAGGGCTCATTGTCACGATCATGTCATCCTTTGTTAAAGCTGGAAGGGAGAGGGCTCAGGTATTAGAGGTATTTGATTTTCCGAACGTTTGAAATCGATTTCATTGGCGAGAGCTCAAGGGGCGTCTCCTCAGCAGTGTGAACCAGATCCGCAGGGTTCTGCGACATGAGTGTGGCTTCATCAGACGTATGGGGTGGCGATATGGTGCGAAATTTTGGCGACTAGGGTACTCGAGGGTACTCGTTTGATTAACATGTGCCAAAGAGTAGTAATGGAAGCTTGTTTCCACTGACACTATGTGTCATGGATGTTCTGCCATTGGATTAGAAGATGAAGCGTCGTCTTATTACTTACAAAATCCAGAAAGGGCTCCCATTGCTAGTTAACCTCGAAGGAGGTTAGTGAGAGGAGCCTTCGCGAATGCAGTGTGAGACAACACTAAATAGGGTAAGGTGACGTACAGAATTATTGGGGTACAAACTTAGCATGAGAGAACCTAGTCTTTGATTTCCCTCTCAGTCTAGGTTTTCAGTTGACGAGCCACGACAGTATGAATAAGTTCCTCCACAAGCGGAGTCGAAGCGAGACGATGGGTTGCGCTTGTGGACGCCCTCTGAAAGCTGGCTGCCTACCTTGGCTAAGCTATGCAGATCTCAGACAGACGGATGTAAGGAGATGCCTCGCGAATAAGGAGAGTTTTGAATTCCTTCGCGACTTCGCACGCGAGACATTCAAAAGAAGAGAGGCCGAATTGGGCCATGAAAGGATGACGTATGAGACTAGCTTGGATGAGTTTTTAGATGTAGTTAAAATATTATTTTTTCTCAAACGCAGGGAAGTGATAACAGTTATTGTAATATACCGAGTGAACGACCAAGGTCGATACCGGTATAACCTTTGGAGAGCACTGACTCCACGTTCTCTTACCAGTCAAGTGCTGCAAGGAACTCAAACTGGAAGTGACTTTCAAGTTACAAAACCTGACCGTTGGTTTCCTGGTACCACGGGTGTCAGGGAGCCCGTGGAAGGTTGTTTCCTTCCATCCCTGGCAATGGAAGAAGGCCCTTCGGCGAGTGTCGTGTTGGATGTGGTTTACCGCCCCATCGCGGGTAGAGCTCCTAGGAGTTCGGCATAGAGTTGTGTTTTCCAACCATGTGCCATGACCCATAGATTGTAATAGCAGACAGGCCTCACATCCAGCAGTATGAGTGCCGAACTTGCATTTGGTATGGACTGCCACCTTCGGGGTCGTTAATGATTGACGTCACAAAAAATATCCGTGTTGTTAAAAATAATCATGGGATAAAGTCCTACCAGTATGCTTCGAGTCGATTGCTCTTACTAATTCGACAGTAGGTCGATTTAGTTTAAACTTAAAACATTTCAGCAATTCGTGTGAGATGTGGTGGAAAAAATGGGACAAGATAATAAGTTTCAAAGAGGTGATCGCAATTATATTATTAAGAAAATTGATGATTTTTCTCGCATTTGCATGGAATGTGGTAGAAAGAGTTGTAGAGTCTTAAGAAAAGTTAAGTTGGTAAGTAACATTCAATCAAACAATATGTTACGGGCCTTGACGAATTTCTTGCTTCGTTTTCGTCTAATTATTACACTTTATGACGTCACAATGTCGTTAAACGTAGCAAAGATCTGTCTCATTTCTTATTTGCCTGTTATCGCAGCTGCACAGCTTGTCTCCGTTTATATCAATTGAAGGAGTCAAAGTAAAAGGTAGGTAGCTTTAGGTCACTTTTTCGTGAAGACAAATTGTTTTAAAATTTAGTAACGACTACCTCAAACAATAAGCATTATTGTGCGAATAAATTAGTTTAGCTCTATACAACTGTTATAAAAGCTGAGCTTTGTTTACGTGACGACAACGTAGTCAAAGACAAAGTATTGATAAAGGCCCTTAGTGACAATTTTCATGGTGGTAACTTTCATAGATCTGAAGAAAACGGCTTTGTTAGAGTTGGGATGTTGGGAAATTTCTATCGGAGATGCTAGAAAGAGAGAAGGAATTTGACTTGTTATAAAAAGGCAGTCTTATTTTTGGTTGAAAAATGTGTCTCGATAACTCTACGTCTTCGTGAATTTTTAGTTTGATCGGGGAGGGTGGAGAGTCAGTTACTCTTCTTTGGGGTCTTGAGCGAAACCAACAATTTAATATTTCTGTGAAATTTTTTTCCGAAAAGTTTTCTTTCTCCATTGTTGAATTGAATGCAATAGGCAAGAGGTGGGTTCAAATGACGAAAGTACATTGCCATTTGTATGTCCATTGAATGATTGCTGGGTTCCCCCCGAGTGGAGCATTTTACCATAAGTTCGAGAAAATGTCTCCTGAGTTCAAATCCCAAATACAATTTGTATGTATATCTGGGCCAGCTCAATCTGTGAAAATAGAAATATTCGCAGATATAGGATTGTGCGAGGAGTAACCAAGATCCGATTAAGGCTATATTACCATTGAAGAAGAAAAAAATGTATTCTCGATGTACGAGCGAAGTGTAGAACTGACGTGGTGAGTGAGCACCACTTGATGGTGCTGTGCACAGCAGTTGTTCAACGGCTGCAGATGTTCAGATGAACCGTAGTCTATCTATTTAAAATTACGAAACAGATGACGAGCAGGAATTTCACTGTCAACTACCCGATGAGGTGCGTCTAGAGAATCCACCTGGACAGGCGTGAACCACAGTTGTGGCGAAAGAAGGAATACTCTATGATATTATTATAGATCTGGCAACTACGCAATATTGATCTTTCCCGAATATGCCAGAAGAGTCCCCCAATATGTAAAATGCCATAATCAAAGATCTAGAACCTTCCAGTATAGTCTAGACATACACCCTACAGAACCGTATACTCCAAAATGTAGGATCTAGAACTCTCCAGTATAGTCGAGACATACACCCGAAAACATCCACGACGGAAGCTTCGAGAACAGGGGGAAAGTATATAAAAGAACGAAGCTTTCAGTCGGGAGTCAGTTATTCAGCGATATTCATGAAAGACGCGAACCAGTAAAGTGCAATAGTAAAACACGCGACGGTGTTGTCATAAAAAGCGATAGAAAAACACGCAGCGGTGTTGTCATAAAGTGTGAAGTGATCGGGAAATTATATTAGAGTGCGAATAAATAAATTATCACTTATTTTTAAACGAATTGTGTTTTTACTTGAAATCCAGGCGAACCCCTAGCACGCAACAATATTTCAAATACCAAACTCCTTAAAGCGAAGCTAAACTTTTAACAGTTGATCTTCTCTTCCACTCTTTATTGAGGTGAAGTAAGATATCCAGCTGAATGGAAGGAGGGCATTTTTGTCAAAATCTCGAAGAAGGGCGACCTTCGGGTGTGGTGAGTGAGCACCACCTGATGGTTGCTGTGTACAGCAGTTGTTCGACAGCTACAGATGTTCAAATGAAGCGTAATCTACCTGTTTAAAATTACAAAACAGATGACGAGCGAGGATTTTACTGCGAACCACCCGATGAGATGTGTCATTACAATCCACCTGTACAGGAGTGAACAAAAGTTGTAACGATGGAAGGAATACTCTCTGATTTTTTAAATATCGCGTCAAAAGAAGATATTGAAGAAAACGATTACGGAACAACCAATTGCCAAATTCCTCTATTAAAGACGATGTTTCAGATAAAATTGAAATGCGAGTACTGACCACACTCCTTAAAACGAGGCTGAACTATTAACAGTTGATCTTCTCTTCTCTGTATTGCGATGAAGGTGAAGGAAGATAACCAGCTAAATGGAAGGAGGGCATCTTTGTTAAAATTTCACTTTCGGGATTGTGGCAATTGGCGTGGTCTACTTACCGCCGTTTTGAAAATGATAGCCAAGGAAATTCTCAATGAAATTAAAGATACTCTGAAAAATATTTGTCAAGGTGAATTTTGTAAAGGATCGTCTTGAACCGAACATACTACTCTACGGAGAATTCCGCTGAAACGCTTTCGCCTTTACATCTAATGTCCATTGACTCTAGAAAACGTTGGACTGCGTCAGACAAGAAAAATGCTTTGCGTTTGAAAAGGAAATAATCCTACGAAGATGCAAAATGTCACGACTTAATAGTGTTATAGTCATATCTGGAAAAGACAGTATACGCTGTTATTGTGCTCTTTAGAAAATTTAGCTGTATATGAGCATCGCAGTAATTCCGTCTCAAGTCGAGACTTTTTTGGTTGACATCGGGTTGAGAGATGATTGCCAATTTGGCTTTTTTTCCGATGGCCAACCTTGTCCCATGTGGTTTGCGATATCCATGGTTTTTCACCACTTTGCGCATATCCCACAGATTATTCAGCACTAGTTAGAAACGTGTTTCTGGTTGTCTCCCAATTGGCGTCCAGTGTGCGTATTTCATCTCCGCCTACTGTAGCTAACTTTTCACGTAGTATGGCGGTATAGTCGTGTTGTTTTGTTGTTGTCTTCTAGTATATTCACATTAAGCTTGCGCTTCATTTGAAGAATATGGGGCCATCGCGCAGGTGCTACGCACAATCTCAAGCAGGTAACCATCAAGTGGTGATCACTCCCCACGCCAGCTCCACGCTTCGCTCGCACATCGAGAAGCATCTTCTTCCAAATGAAAATCCAAGATGTCTTATGGTGACTCTTGTGCGGCAAAATGGTCTTTCTGATAACCATTTGCCGAGTGCAACAATACTCCTCAAATATTTGCCGTTTTCGTGTCTCTTAATCCAAGACCGTGACGTGTTGATCCGGGTGTTGCAGCATTAGTTGGTGTGTAGCACTGCAGAATTGTAACATTTCTGACACTTATTCTAAGCCTGACGATGATAAGCCCATCTGAAATTGGTTCCCAGCTGATGAGACTGTTTCTCGCTCTAACTGTAAGGATGACCGATCCGCCATTTTTGGCTTCACACTCAGGACCCACGTACAGAATGGTGTTTCCGCTTTGTGTTAGTTCTTGCCCTGATCCTGTCCACCTGACAAGCCCAAGATTTTGATCTTATAGTGCTCCATTTCACGATCGATCACTGATTGGCGGTGTATGGACCGAGTGACCCCAGCCCTTCGACCGTCATTCAATGTTCGAACGTTCCAAAAGCCAATCATAGTCCATTTTCGAATGCCAAAAGTAGAATCCGTCCGTATCCGAGGCGCTGAATCCTCGTCTCGTTTTAGTTAGATTTTAAGATTACAGGCGATAAGCCCACGATCCAGAAGTAAGACTAGCAAATAATTTAACGAGCGCTCGCAAATAACGATTCTAAAACGAGCATGAAATGACACAAGTGAAATAAACTGCATTAAGATCATAGACAAACCAAACATTAGTGTAAACAAGAAGGGTCACGCGACTTCGATCTTGTTATATACAAGCAGTTTTCATCTCACAAGGCGCATTCACAGTGCCAAAAAATGTATCGTGTCGATATCTCAAAACATTGCAAACATTGGAAACAGTGGAAAACGTAGAGATTTAGTTCGTACTCGAGTGCGTACGTGCTTGTGTGTAAGCGCATCCGTGAAAAGTTCAACGGCATAAACTGCAGAATAGAAAAAGCATCTGCGACCTTCTCTTTGGTATTAAAATTCTAGTTCTTCAAAATGTCGTTAATGTTTCATTTCTTGTAAGCGTTTTACAATTCAGTTATGAATCGTTACAAGTAATTCATTAACGAATGTCCATTTAATCAGCTTGATGAATCATTAATGTATCGTCACGACGCTCGCTAACGATCAAATCGCTCGTTAGTGTAATTCATTAACGATTCTTTGACGAATTACTTTTTTTTGCTGGAAAATAAATGAAAAGAAAACCAAAATTTTTAAGCAATTTTGAAAAATTTGAAATTGAATGAATTTTTTTCTTTAAATTATCGAAATTTTCACTTGTAAATATTTTTCTGATTAAAAAAAATTAAAGAAGTTCAAATAATTCGTGAAATAGAACAAGGTATTCCTTATTATAAGCCTTAAAAATCTCAAGAAATTCACAATTTCTACCAGCATACTACATCGTACAAATGTCTGTAGTCGTAATTATTGCGAGTACACCTTGGGTTACATAAGTCATTAAGCTCAACTCATTTACTTTTTTTTAATGGACCTCTTACTCATTTCCGTTCCTATAAAAATGATAATTATGTAAAAATATTTTTCGAATATAAATTTTTTTTTTATTCAGTATAGAACACTCTTAAAACCTAAATCTATTTATAAAATTTTTAAATAAATCAGATCTGCCGTTTGAATATTTTGTTAATTAAAAAGTGGCGGGAAAAGATTTTTTTTTTTAAAGAAAACTTTATAAATGCTAACGATAAGATGCAATTCATTATCGATGTGTGAAAAAGCTCTAGAGTAGACTTAACTATACAGCTTACACACATTTAGGTATTAAAGCTGTTGGTTTCAATGAGTCTGTGAATTGTTTACATTTTGATTTCTGCATTACCGAAACGTGACGCTATAATTTAGGTCAAATACACCTTAAGCGGTCTATCGTAGAGTTCTTAAGGGGTTTTTTGTCTTATGATTGTTGCTTGAATTGTTTTTGTTTTTCATGTCTTTCTAGACTTAATAAGTTTTAACTGCGGGAAAATACAGGTACCCATTAGAGGCTAGACATGTTAGCTATTTTTTTTTCGCTTATTGTTCGAATTTTATTCGTTACGTTTGACGCTAATTTTAAATTTAATATTTGATATTACACTCGTATGGAGTTACGATGCAGTCAGGTGATTAATTCAAAAAATAAAATGATTGTCTGCACCGCGGCTGCTATTGTGCAGGGCAATTGACGATAATTGATACTTTTAAAATTTGAATTATGAGCTGAAGATTGAGTGCACCGAGTGGATTTTAGCTAGCTATGTGCACTTTAAATTAGACCGATTGCAAGGATATTAGGTAATTGAACGGTTGAACTTTTATTTTTTCGAAATGTGTAAATTGCAATAATTATGGATATTACTGGAAATGGGGTGAATTTTTAAAATTGAGATACAGGTGGATATTTTTATGTAATGGGAATGATTTAATATAATTGAAGCCCTAGAATTTTTGGAATTTATTATTTAATCTCTTAAAATAGTATTAAAGTGCGCTTCAGATTATTATTCATGAGTCTCGCCATCATAATGTTTAGATGCAATAGTGATACTTTAATTCGCGACCTAGACAGTTTCCAAAACTCTAAGATCACGGTTTCTTAATTTAGGTCTGCTGAGATAATTTTTTTTTACACAAGTTACATTTTGTTGACTCTTTTAAAATTTTGAGATTACCACCCTACACCTCTACACCTTCTGTCGCCAAATACGAAATTTTCATTGACACAAATTCTACAAACCAGATTTCTTCTACACTTGTTTATTATGTACTGTTTCCACTTCAACAGGCAATACATCCTATCTAAAAGAGATATAATGATAGTAATAGCAAAATACAGTGAAACATGCGAAATTGGACCACCGACGAAACCCAGAAAATATGGTCCGATTTGGAGGCGGTCCAATTAGAGGGATAGGAAGAAAATCGAACAAATAATCAAAACAAATGACGGTGTTGAATTATTGATATCCTTGCCTTCATCTGCGGAAACTTCTGCAACTGATCCATTTTCATTAATATCTATGAGTAATGAATTAAAAAATTCTCCCACCCAATTGGAAGACCATGGCTTAAATGTTTGTACTTCAGAGTCTACATTAAGAAAATTTTCCAGCACACTGGTTTCGATGGATTGCGATATCCTTTTCTGATAGAAATGCAGATGGAAAACTACTATGCCTGAAGCAGCTGTTCAATATATTTCAGTACATTCAGCTCATGCCGATTTTAAATAATAACAAGCATTTAAAACCGTTATGGTTTATCTATAGCTCTTATTAAAAGATTCATCCTGAGCTTTTGGTATTGAGTTTTCAGGCTTCTTATGATACCCCTGATTCAGTGGTTGCAGATATGAAGTTATTTTTGGAGAAAAGACTACAAGTTTAACATTATTCAAGTTAACAGGATTGTAACAATGTGCATTTTCTAAAAACAATAACACTTTTCACTTCTCTCGCTACTTTCTCTGCTGAAATTCCTTAATCCATTTCTCAAATATTTGGAAAGTCATCTAAGCAGTTTTATTTCTACACCAAGTTATACCCAATAAAAACTACATACGTCAATGTTTTTGAAGGCTCTACGTTTACGCGCTTTGCCTAAACAAAATTCTTCTTTTTCTTCAATGGCACAACAGCCTAAATTGAGCCTTGGGCTCCTGATCTTCAGGTTCCTTAACTTTTATTTGCTATTGTGGAAACAAATTCCTTAGGATATTATTTTTTTCTAGCTATTGTTACCCACATAAACCCGTTAACACATTATGTTATAGAAATATAACCTAAATACTCCAGGACAATATTAAAACCATTCGCAGTTTTAAGAAGCTTTATTTACATACATATTTCCACGTAAAAAGTACGCAACTATGTGCAAGCATTCTTTTGTTTTTCTCTACAGACCTTTTGTTTGCGGACCGATTCTGAAGATTTTTTGTACACCAATCCATCTAAAATTAGCTCTACATTCGTCCATGGTCATATTAGAAGGTGGTTCGTTTAAAAAGGTTTATTTCTATGAAAAACTATAAAAATATGGACTAGGGTGGTTCAATTCGAAGGTGGTTTTGATTTAGTGTGGTCCAATTGGCAGGTTTGACTGTACTCTTAATAAATACAGAACTATTTTCAATACGAAAATCTTCGATCGAAAACATTATTCAACCGTACTCAACAAGTTGACAAAAACTCATTTTAAAACTGAAAATATTTCCTCGATTTGTTTCCATCCTGCCATCATGGCGATTTCCCCGAGGACTCAGAAGGGGTTTTCGTGTGGCCTAACTCAAACGAAATTTATCGTTTATGGTCTTCATTATTAAGTGACGCTAAATGTGCACTAGACGATGAGCCCGAGAAAATCCTGGCCCGGTCGTCGTCAGCTCCGGGAAAAGAAAAGGATTCGACCTCGAACTAACCTCAACTTAATTGAGTTTTGATGTTTTCCTGACACCGAAAAAGAAAAATTCATGTCGAGTGCTAGGATACTATTCCTAGCAAAGTCGATGTAGCTAGATAATGTGAAATAGCAAAAAGTGAGAGTTGGGCTTGTGTCTTGTTAATTTGTTTGAAGGTTTATTTGATGGCAGCCAATTACATGGAAACCGTTCGTTCTCGAAAGGAAATACAAGTGCTTGAGAGGGTTATGGTGGTTTTCCGTTGAACAGGTTGATTTCGAAGAAAATTTAGGACTTCATTACATGATTTTTTTTTTGTACAGTGTTCTTTTTATTTAATTAATTAAGGAAGTTACTGAGTGGTTTGAAAAAGAATTTCTGGTAAAGACAGCTGCTCTCTTTTTGATAGATATCAATATTACCAATTTTCTTTTCAGACAAAAAAAAATAAAATGGATTTTCAATAAAGTTGATTAAGTCTTCTTAGAAATGTATTTTCTGTCATTTATTTCAAAGCAATTCTAAAGAGATTATGCAGTGTTGCGTAGTGTATGAAGGTAAATGAAACGCATACAAATATTTTGTTGGTTTCCGTTTTTCCTAGCTCTTTAAAATTTACGTAGATTATATTGTTGATAGGAACTCATAAGGGCTCATAAGGGTATGGCCAGGTCTGTCGTTCAACTGTAAACGAGTTATACGCCGTATAGTCTTTGCTCATTTCCTAGAAAAAGTGGATAACCTCTGATACCAGGACTGTATACGGTAGTATACGCTCTTATATACGTCGTTGGCAATCGGAAAAAAGCCAAATTGGCAATCATCTCTCAACCCGATGTCAACCAACGAACGCCCGACTTGAGACAGAACTACCGTGATGCTCATATACAGCTTAAAAAGGCTGTAAGACGCGACAAGAGAAAGGCCATTGAAGATCTGGCAAACAAGGCAGAATCTGCGGCTTACCTTGGGGATATGGGTTCACTATTTAAAATCATGAAAAAGTTGACGAACAGGAATTTCACCGCCAACCACCTGGTGAGAGATGTCAACGGAACTCTCCTTAATATGAGTGAACACCAGTTGCGACGATGGAAGGAATACTTCTCTGATATTTTAAACATCTTGTCAGAGGAAGATATTCCGGAAACAGAACAACCTCCAAACTTCCAACCGCAACAATCCTCTATTAGGGACGATCCCCCAGATAAGGAAGAGATAGTTTCCGCCATTCGGTCAATGGCGGGAAGGAAAGTTCCAGGTATAGACGGACTACCAACCGAACTCCTCAAAGCGGACCCGGAAATAACAGCCGATATACTACTCCCACTCTTCACTAAGGTGTGGAATGAAGAAAGATATCCGACTGAATGGAAAGAAGGGCGTCATTGTGAAATTTCCGAAGAAGGGCGACCTTCGGAATTGTGGCAATTGGCGTGGTATATGTCTACTTACTGCCGTATCAAAAATTATGGCTAAGGTAATTCTCAATAGGATTATTGATGTCGTCGAGAGCACTCTCGAACTTTATCAGGCTGGATTCCGTAAAGGGTCGTCTTGTACCGACCACACAAATACCCTATGGATAATATTAGAGCAGTCAGCCGAAATGGGTTCGCCACTACATCTCATGTTTGTGGACTTCGAAAAGGCGTTCGACAGCGTTAAGCGAGATTACATATGGAATGCTTTGCGTAGGAGAGGTATTCCAGATAAGGTCATCGCTATGATTAAAGAATCCTACGAAGATGCAAGGTGTCGCGTCTTGCATAGAGGAGAGCTGTCCGAGAGCTTCCCTGTGCGAACAGGTGTCAGACAAGGCTTCATATTATCACCTGCCCTGTTTCTGGTGGTAATAAATGACATCTTGAAAGCTGCACTGGAAGGTGGGGAAGGTAAAGGTGTTCAATGGAGACTATTTAACATCTTAAGTCATCTGATGACGTGTGTTTGCTTGCACATAACCGTTCGGACTTAGAGTCAAATGTTCGCTCGTTGCATTCTAAATGCAAAGAGGCGGGACTGAAAATAAATGTGCGTAAAACCAAGTACATGCACATGGGTTTGAACGCAAGCACACCGATTGTTCTTAACGGACAGGATGTGGAAGAGGTGCAAGATTTTTGCTATCTTGGAAGCATTGTCAGCATGGACGGCGGAGCCGAAAAGGATGTTGAGGCTCGGCTAAATAAAGCTCGTCAGGCCTTTGGTATCCTTTCTCCTTTCTGGAGGTTAAGAGAGATCTCCCTTCGCACGAAACTGCGAGTTTTTGACGCATGCGTCAAATCCGTGTTGTTATATGGTTGTACTACGTGGAAAGTGACCGTTCGACTTACCAAGAAACTACAGACTTTCGTAAACCAATGCCTCCGACGCATTTTAGGAATATTCTGGCCAGAAATAATCTCCAACGACGAACTTTGGAGTACAACTCGCCAGACTAAAATAGGTATTGAGATTCAACGGCGGAAGTGGCAGTGGATCGGTCATACTTTGAGGAAACCAGAGCGAAACATCGCAAAACAGGCTCTGGATTATAACCCTCAAGGAAGACGTCGGGTTGGTCGACCATGTAACACATGGAAGCGAGCAGTTGAGCAGGAGGCCAGAGGAATAAACAAGTCCTGGCAACAGCTTAAGGCCGATGCTCAGGATCGCGCCTTGTGGAAGAGAGTTGTTTCTGTCCTATGTCCCTATAGGGGGTCTTAACAGGAATTTGATTGATTGATATATGTACGTCGTATACCCTATATTTTTTCAAAAAAGTAACTTGTAACGCATATTTTTTACATACACTCCATCGTTTAATTGTGAATCGGGAAAATCTATATCAACCAAGTATCGAAAAAATGTCGCGAGTTTCCATGGTCACCTAATTATCACCCTTTGCACATGCACAACCCATTCTCATGGAGTACTATATTTTTATACTCTAGATGAAATCTGAGAGTATATTGTGTCAGTCTGTCCCTCTAGAAACTTTAAGTTCGTGAACAAGCCGAATCCCCCCACTCCTTCTACCCCCTCCCATACAAATTTCATGAAATTTCGAAATATAAAGAAATTGATTTTTCACCGAAACATTTCAGCTTGAAAACTAATTCAAAGTATAACGATGTGAATATCATTGACGTCAAAAAATATTGATCTAATCCTTTTACTCCTTCTACCACCTCCCATACAAATGCACAATTTTCAAAAATGCATTTATTCGGTTTTCATTGCAACTAGTAAAACTAAAAGAACCAATTTTTGTCATAATTAATGTTGTTACAATTGCAACCGATTTTGCGAAAGCTATCAATTTCACCTCACTCTTTCTACCCCTACAATTTCACGAAATTTCAGAATTTTAACTAAATTATTTTTCTCTAAAACCTACAAAGCTATCAACCTTAAATTTTGGGAAAATTATAATATTGTAAATATCTTTGATGTCGAAAAATTTGGTTTTTATTCAAATACTCCTTCCATCACCTCCCATACAAATGCACAATTTTTGGCAAATGCATTTAATCGATTTTCATTAAAACTAGGAAAATTACAAACTTCAAACTTTGCCAGAATTTGTCCCTTAATTGCAATAAATGCTAAGAAATATATAAACTTCGCTTCACTCCTTCTACCACCTCCCATGCAATTTTTATACTCTAGATGAAGTCTCAGAGTATATTGTGTTTGCCTTACCGTTTGTAACGCTAAGAAATAACGCTCGCACAGAGCCGCCAAGGGTACAGAAATATTTGTTGTCGCTCAAAAACCTCGAATCCGAGTGACCGTCTGTCCGTCTGTCTGTCTGTCCGTCTGTGCGTCTGTCTACAGCATAACTCTCGAAAGCTTTGAGCTATAGTGCTAAAAATTTGTGTGTGTCATTTTTAGCAAAAAAGTAATTTTTTGGTTCGTGAACGGGCCAAATCGCTCCACCCCTTCTACCTCCTCCCATACAAAATGACACAAATGCGCAATTTGACAATAAACGGATTTGCTCGAAAAGTATAAAATCTTTTAGCCTGAAATTTGGAATATATTACTTTTATAATAATATCAATCTATGGTATAAAAATTATGCGTGTCCTTCCACTCCTTCTACCACGTCCCATACAAACTGTACTTGTCATGAATTACTCTAAGCCAATTTACTCAGTGCGTATAAAATTTAGCGAGCTGAAATTGTGCGCTAAATATTTATTTAAAATTGTTAGTAAGGTTAAAAAAAATTAGACGATTAGCTTCACCCCTTCTACTCCCTCCCATACAAAATGGCACAATTTCGCAATTCGACTATAAATGGATTTGCTCGAAAAGTATAAAAGCTATTAGTCTGGATTTCGGGATATATTACTTTTATATTGATTTCAATATACAGTATAAAAATTATTTGTGTCCTCCCTCTCCTTCCACCCTCTCCCATACAAACTACACTTTTTCATGAAATGCTCTAAGCCGATTTTCTCAGAACATATAACATTATCGAGCTCATATTTTGTGATAAATACTTATTTAGCATTATCACTAAGATCAGAAAAAAACATTTGATTAGCTTCACTGCTTCTACCCCCTCCCATACAATATGACCCAGTTTCACAACTTCACAAAAAATCTATTTTCTTGAAAAGTATGAATGGCACTAGTCCGAAATTTAAGAGATGCCAATTTTATGATATTCTCAGTTATTTCTGAAAAAATCACTAAATCCCCCCACTCTTTCTACCACCTCCCATACAAACTGCATATTTTCACTAAATCTAACACACTAATTTTCTCAGCTCCTATTCAATTTTTGGAGTAAGCATTTTGTATAAAACATTTTTATAGCTACTTTAGCATGATGGGAAAAAAATTAGTTCAATGCTATCACCCCTTCTAACACTCCCCATACAAAATTTCTTGGGATCACAAAAAATTCTATTTCATCTAGAGTATCGTGAGATTGCGGTTTACGCGCAATCGTAGCCCTGTTATGTTTTTTAAGATGGCTTTGCTATCTTCATCAACCGAGTCTTCCCATCGCTTGCGAGGCTTGCCTACTGGCCGGTTACCACTCGTTTTGCCTTTCAGAGCACGTTTGGGGATTCTTCTGTCTTCCATTCGCTCTACATGGCCAGCCCACTGCAGTTTACGTAGCTTGATGAACGTTGAAGCTTCTGGCTCGTCGTAGAGTTGATACAACTCATGGTTGTATCTTATTCGCCATTCCGTTCCTTTCTTCACAGGTCCCAAAATTCTTCGGAGGACCTTTCTTTCAAATGCCTTAACTGCTTTTTCGGAAGTTAGTGTTAATCTCCATGTCTCGCTGCCATAACAATAGTTTTATAAACTTGATTTAAGTGCCTGAAAAATACGGTAATACGCATTTTTAACTAAAATCAACGAATCTTTGTAATTTCAGATTTTGTGTAGCTTAATTTGGAACTAAATTTTCATCAAAATTTTATGTTAATTAAGGCATTTTTTTCGAAGGACTTTGTCATTGTTTCCTATTCGAAAGGACATTGACAAACTAATGGAATCAACTTATTTGAGTAATCCCAATGGACAAAGAGAACGTATCCTACCTACATATCTATATGTGTACGATATGTAACAAGTTAATACCGCCGGCTGTCCACTCGTATCTCTTCTGCATAACGCTCAAGATCATTTCGGAGCCGCGATCACTTTACAAATTTCGCAAATTCGGTCACATGGCTGTAGGGCTTTTTCTCCTTGAGATAAGTTACCGCATTTGTCATGATCTTTCTTAAAAACAAAAGCGGCATTCAGCATAGTGTACCTACCTGAACAGGTAGCATAATCCAATCTCCATTGAAATCTTATGACATCTAGGGCATACTATAAAATTGCGTATACAACAATTTTGCGATTAATGTTGCATACCTACCCTGAATTGTCTTACATAAATCAAAAAACGTCGTACTAGTTCGTAAAAGGAAAACGTTTAGATCTCTGTGAACTATCGGAAAATGAAAAAAAAAATGAAAACGGAATCAAAATAAAATCTTGCGAGCTTTTAAAATTCATCGAAAATTTTTGCTACAAAAAACATAGAGCTAAGAAAACGCTGCAGCAAAAACGACCAGAGTCCAGGTCACGGCAATCATGTCTCCCAGGTGAATTTTTCGCGATAGGCTCGTCAGCATTGAGATGTTGTCGATCGGCATGTTGCTGTGATTTGTTGCTAGCGGCAACTTGCCAATGCATTTTGAATCTTTTTTTTTTGTTTTTGCAAAACGTATAGTTTTGTAGTTGTTTTTTCACGCGCTTATAGTACACAAACACACCCCAAAATGCAACAAACGCCGCGAACGATTCGTAGAATATGCGTCAGAAACAAATTAACAAATGGCGTTACATTCGCTTTTAAATCTCGAACTTAAAAGTTCACTTAAAACGAATGTCGATTGAATAATAAAGAAAAAAAAAATAAATAAATAAAAAAATAGCGTACCTGCATAAATAAAATTGCTTTAGCTATGACATAAAATATTCTAAGATTGTTCTAAGACCCAATTTCGTGTCCATGCACTCGAATTGAGTGTGTGGAGTGCGTGCGTGCGCGCACCGATTAATCGTACAGAGAATGTCCACAAGTGCATTTGTTATTTGGCTTTCGAGCGAAATCGAATCAATAAAATCGAAGGTTGCCGGTAGGCTTGCAATTTGATCAATTATTATTAGAGTGTCAATAGCTTGAGGCTTGCGATCTAGAAAGGCAATATCCTGGTCAGAAATGCCACTTCCTTTCCGAAATTGGAGCGCTGGTGTCGATATCGATAATATTTTAAGATTTATATTTCCTAACTACGCATATTATTTTATTTAGAGCTCATATTCGAACACTTTTAAATGAGATGGAGCTGTTACACCTGATAATGCAGCCTTTGATATTGTTGAATTACAGATATTAGCACGCTTGAAGAGAATTCTAGTGTTCTTATAGACCTAGTTTAGGCCGTACAATGAATAATAATGAGTAATTTCTTCCTTGAACGGAGGATCTCTACTATTAAAATTTCAGAGTTTTCGTAAAACTACTCTTGACCAAACAATAGTTTTATTGTTCAGTGTAAGGTGTAATTTATTTCTTGAACGTTATCTCAAATGTCCGAAATTCCATTAAAATACTTTTACCCAACATTTTTTAAATGGCAAGAACCTAGAAACAAATTGAACGACAGTCTAAAAATATTCATCACGTTACTTTCTACATTATAAGCGTTATTAACAGAGTTATAACTAAAGAGCGTTATACGCCTGCTTCCAGCCGTACATCAAAATATAGAGCAAGGGTAGTCAAAACTTGCATCGCGTGGAATCATTTCTGGTCACCAGCGATGGCATGGAACGTAAGAGAATTGAAATGTTTGCAAATCGCTAATCACGAGATTAGATTTAGCCAGATTTGTAGCTGATACTGCCAGTTAGTCAAATTTGTTTGAGATTATTGACACGCTGCAGATATTCAATAATTTGTCACGGTTTGCCACAATTTTCCGTGCTTTTAGTTGCTATGAAGTGAAAAATTTTAGATTTCTCCAGCATTCCTTGGCAACAATAGCAATGACCAACTTACTATTTGTAATTTTTTTGCCACATTCTTCAGTGGATCTTTTTCAGGTAGTAACTTTATCCCTGACATGTCGTACTTTGATGGATTTATATGTACTGCTTCAACTACTTTGTCTGGTATACCGATTTCTTGTATTGATATAGTTAACCACATCTCTCGTCTTAAGGATGTTTCTTCTCCTAGCGCAGATGGAGTTCCTGCAGGTGTTCTTAAACGCCTCTGTTTCTCTATCTCTGAGCCACTCTCCCTCCTCTTTCAAAGGTCCCTAAGAGCTGTGATTTTACCGAACGTATGGATGGCTTCCTTTATCATACCGAGTCACAAAAGTGGAGCAAAATCTGCTGTTGCCAACTATCGACCAATAGCTAAATTGTTAGCTATTCCAAACCTTTTGTGTGTCAATAGTGTATGAGTGCATGTCGTTTCACTATAAATCCCTAATTTCAAGTAAACAACTTTGTTTGTCAAAAATTTTCCTTCATATGTTTTATCAATTGGATTAAGTCATATCTACTTAAAAGAATTTAGCAAGTTCTCATTCGTGATTGTACTTCTATTTACTGCGCATTCTGGTGTTCCTCAAAGAAGTCATTTGGGGCCATTTTTGTTTGTCCATTAACGATGTTGTCTCTGTTTTTAAATTTTCGGAACTACTTATTTATGTAGACGACATAAAGATCTTTAGGTCTCTTAGTTCTAACTCAGAAAATTTTCTTCAGGAAGATTTGATTAATTTTAGTAATTAGTGTCACTACAATGATCTTCGTTTAAATGTGGATAAATATTATGTAATGTCATTTACTAGGAAAGTCTCACCGTTTGTGATAATTTATACTTTTAATGACTGTATTTTGGATCGTGTCAACCCCATAATTGACTTAGGTGTAACACTTGACCATGATTGATAATAGTTTGCATATGAATAAGAATGTGCAAAAGATTAATTCTATGTTGAGATTCACCACACGCTTATCCAAGGAGTTTAACAATTCCTTTGTTGAATCGAGTCTCTATAACACCTTCGTTAGATCCCACCTTGAATATGCTTCTCAAGCTTATCTCCTTATTATGACGACCACATTGTCAGAATTTAATCAATTCAGCGTAAATTTGTGAGAATAGCCTTATGCCATCTTAATTGGAACGAAAAAGTTCGTCTTCCTCCTTATATCGATCGACTTCAGCTATTAAATATGTCGTCACTCTCGAAATGACGGGAGGTAGTTGTTGTGCTTAAGCGTAAACTTAATGCTAATTGACATCAATTTTTTGCCAATTTCTGTTATTTTTATTTATGTACTTGATGTAGGTATGTTGATGTTTGTTTCGTACCTTCACTACATGATGAGCCAGAGGACAAATTGATTTTCATCTTTTAAATTTGGAACCGATTTATGGCAATTTCTTGCATTAAGAAATTCTGATAGTGATATTTCAAATATAGACTGGAAATTATCTTTTACGAAGTTCTGACTATGATGTCATAAATTTAATCTATTAAACATCATGTCTTATGACTGAAAACACGGTAACCGAAGCTTCATAACAAATTTTTCACGAATTTTATCGCATTTATCACATTTTTCTAAAGTGTTTTTGTAATTTGTCTTTTTAACACAATAGCTATGCTAAACAAGCAGAATTTATTCCAATGTATAGCTCGTTATTAAATGGTATAACGTCGATAATCCGGATCAATGAAAACCACATTGTTATGGAATACCGAAAAATCCGCATTACTGGACCTGTGGAATTCGCTATAATTAAATAACAAATTAAACAACGTTGAATATTCATTACACTGGAGCTGTAATCCTGGACGAGGCTACTACAAGAGAATAAAACAAAACGCAATTGAATTTCGTAGAACATTTGTTTCTGGAATTTTATCGGTGATTTTATTTTATTTTACTGTAAAAAAGGAAACATTCGGATTATAAAGGTTCTGAAAATCCGGACTATACAAAGTGTTTACTGAAAATCCGGATTAGCAAGGTTATACTCTACTTTGTATTATGGAAATGGGATTAGAATTATTTCATAGCAGGCCTGCATATTGTGAAAAGCGACCAATGGCCCATTTATGTCTCTTCGGGATGGGCGCAGTAGAGTTCATCTATAGTCATCAGTCCTGCTTGTTGTGAAAATGGTAAAAGGATACTCAGTGGACATGGCCTTTAACACCCGAGTTCTTAAAACACTAAATGATGCAGTTCCTCGGATTTTACGCTAACAAACTTTGGTATACAAAATCGAACTACAAAGTCCTCACAACAACTAAGAGCCAATGCTCAAGATCACATCCAATAGAAGAGAACTATTTCTATCCTATGCCCCCGAACGAAGCCTTGACAGGCAATTGATATTTACTAGAACATCAATATCATTTTCATTTTAAAGTTTGATCACCTCTGATACAGAAATTGATTTCTTCATTACTAGATCGACTTAAAGATTTTTAAAGATTGCGTCGAACAGGTAATTATAATAATAAACTTTTCGCTTTAATTGAATATCGTTTTCATCTTGAAATTTCCAATAAACATTCTTACCAATAGAGTGATGTAATATTATAGCTAAAGTAAGGCATTGCCTTTCGAACTTAACAAGCTCTAGAAAAATAGAAGACGCGATCCTGAGCATCGACCTTAAGCTGTGGCCAGGACTTGTTTATAGTGCTACATTTCACGGTAGATCACTGATTGGTGGTGCAAGGACCGAGTAACCCCAGGTCTTCCCTCGTCATTCAATGTTCCAATCATAGTCCGTTTTCGAATGCCAAAAGTCGTTACCGTAGAATCAGTTCGTATCCGAGGCGCTGTATCCGTTTCTCGTATCAGCTAGGTCTTAAGATCACGGGTGATAATCCCATGATCCAGTGAGTGGCCATTTGCCATTTTTAGGGCAAGCAGGACTGGCTGCGGGTGAATTCTACAGCCTCCATCCCACAAGGTGATAGTTAGCTCAGGTCCGTGGAGTCGCTAGTCTCCAAAGATAGTTGCAAGAATTGGTAAAACCTCATCCTACAACTACCCCCTTGCGGGGAGATTTGGACGTGAAGCCCCCCGTAAAATATGTCATCTCAAATTTTTTCTAATAGTGAATAGTTACTTTTGTATGGGAGGTGGTAAAAGTAGAAGGGGGAGTTTTGAAATTTTTGTATATGACAACGAACGTGGCATGCCAAATGTCTCGTGCTGAGTTTAAAGTTTGTATGTTTTATTATTTTCAAAGAATTGGACATAGTTTTCCTGAAATTAAGGTATTTGTATGGGAGGTGGCAGAGGAAGTGAAGGATTTGAAATGATTTTGAAACTGCTTATCAACATCCTTATCAACATGCTTTGTTTCAATTTCAAAGTCGATAGCTCTCATATGTTCGAAATGCTTTTCTTGAATTTATAATAAAGATCTTTGTATGGGAAAGGGGTAGAAGGAGTGAAGCGATGGTGATCATTTTTGTAGCATTTATTGCAATTATTAAGGGACAAATACTGTAAAAATGTTAAATTTGTACTTTTTCTAGTTTTAATGGAAATCGATATAATGAATTACTCAAACTTACGCATTTGTATGGGGGGAGCAGAAGGAGTATATGGATCAAAGCTAAATTTTACGTCATAAGTAATATTTCCATAAAACTTCAAATCGATAGCTTTGACAGTTTCAAAGAAAAATAATATCATTGAAATTTCAAAATTTCGTAAAATTTGTATGGGAGGGGGTAGAAGGAGTAAGGTGAAGTTGATAATTTTTTCGAAAGTGATTGGAATTATAATAAAATTATTTTTGACAAAAATTCGTCATTTTAGCTTTGCTAGTTTCAATGAAAATCGAAAAAAATGAATTTTTCAATATTATGCATTTATATGGGAGGGGTAGAAGAAGGATCAATATTTTGTGATGTTAATGACATATACAACATTATACTTTGACCCAAATTTCAAATTGATAGCTTAAATAGTTTAGAAGAAAAATCAATTTCTTTAAATATCGAAATATCCTGAAATTTGCATGGGAGGTGGTAGAAGGAGCTAGGTGATGTAGCCCGTTCATGAGCTGAAAAATACTTTTTGCTACAAATAATACAAAACAAATTTCAGCACGATTGGTAAAAGCGTTCGAGATTTATGTTGTAGACAGTCACAGCGACGGACAGACTGTCACTCTAAATCGATGTTTTTGAGCGACAACTAATATTTGTATACCCCTAGCAGCTCTGTGTGAGCATTATTTCTTAGCGTTACAAACGGTAAGGCAAACACAATAAACTCTCAGATTTCATCTAGAGTATAAAAATTCTGAAACTTATAGACGACTTGAAGCAAGTTTCACATTGCTCCCAAACTTAACATGGAAATCGAACTTGCCCCAAGTATGTATGTCCGAAAATTTTGCAATAAACGTGCCAAGAGCCTCGTACATAGTATTTTTGAATTGCCTCCTGGCGTGTTTTCTCTACGGATCTGTTTTTTTTTTTTACAGAATGACCTGTGTTATAGGCAATTTCAGCCTTTATGTGCAATGCACAAACACAGTCATGGAGGGAAGGAATGGGATTGGGAAGGTTGGGGAAGGGGAGTGAGAACGGCCGTAGCAAGTGGAGAAGCTGGTATATTGCTCAGTTGTACTGGCTGCTTACTGACAAATATTTGCAGATTTTATGAGGGACTGAATGATAGAAAGCGAACAGAAACCATCTACTGAGTATCTAGGCCTTCTTGAAGTGGAATTGTTTCACTTTTACACCGTTTCCCAATTTTATTGCGAATAATTTTTTATTACCAGTAGCAACTGAAAAATTTGCGCCTAAAAAAGTCCCGCCTAGAGTGGGAATCGAACTCACGACCTATTGACTGAGAAGCAAGCACGCTGCCCACTACGCCACGGAAGCCTATTTAACTCATAAACGAAATTAAAACTGTCCTTTGAATGTTTAAATGTTGTCTACAATGCTAGACGTAAATAATACTAAATTTTTATATGATTTTTCAAAGCCACATTATAAGGGAAGGAATGTTTTCCTTGCTTCAATAGACGCCGCACCACCGATTCCATACATCTCAGTTTAAATGAATATCATCAGAGCAGTTAGCTTACAGGCATCCTAGCTGCTACATCAAATTCCTGTTAAGACCCCCTATAGGGGCATAGGACAGAAACAACTCTCTTCCACAAGGCGCGGTCCTGAGCATCGGCTTTAAGCTGTTGCCAGGACTTGTTTATTCCTCTGGCCTCCTGCTCAACTGCTCGCTTCCATGTGTTACATGGTCGACCAACCCGACGTCTTCCTTGAGGGTTATAATCCAGAGCCTGTTTTGCGATGTTTTGCTCTGGTTTCCTCAAAGTATGACCGATCCACTGCCACTTTCGCCGTTGAATCTCAATACCTATTTTAGTCTGGCGAGTTGTACTCCAAAGTTCGTCGTTGGAGATTACTTCTGGCCAGAATATTCCTAAAATGCGTCGGAGGCATTGGTTTACGAAAGTCTGTAGTTTCTTGGTAAGTCGCACGGTCACTTTCCACGTAGTACAACCATATAACAACACGGATTTGACGCATGCGTCAAAAACTCGCAGCTTCGTGCGAAGGGAGATCTCTCTTAACCTCCAGAAAGGGGAAAGGATACCGAAGGCCTGACGGGCTTTATTTAGCCGAGCCTCAACATCCTTTTCGGCTCCGCCGTCCATGCTGACAATGCTTCCGAGATAGCAAAAATCTTGCACCTCTTCCACATCCTGTCCATTAAGAACAATCGGTGTGCTTGCGTTCGAACCCATGTGCATGTACTTGGTTTTACGCACATTTATTTTCAGTCCCGCCTCTTTGCATTTAGAATGCAACGAGCAAACATTTGACTCTAAGTCCGAACGGGTATGTGCAAGCAAACACACGTCATCAGCATAATCAAGGTGACTTAAGATGTTAAATAGTCTCCATTGAAGACCTTTACCTTCCCCACCTTCCAGTGCAGCTTTCAAGATGTCATTTATTACCACCAGAAACAGGGCTGGTGATAATATGCAGCCTTGTCTGACACCCGTTCGCACAGGAAAGCTCTCGGACAGCTCTCCTCTATGCAAGACACGACACCTTGCATCTTCGTAGGATTCTTTAATCATAGCTATGACCTTATCTGGAATACCTCTCCTACGCAAAGCATTCCATATGTAATCTCGCTTAACGCTGTCGAAAGCCTTCTCGAAGTCCACAAACATGAGATGTAGTGGCGAACCCATTTCGGCTGACTGCTCTAATATTATCCGTAGGGTATTTGTGTGGTCGGTACAAGACGACCCTTTACGGAATCCAGCCTGATAAACTTCGAGAGTGCTCTCGACGACATCACTAATCCTATTGAGAATTACCTTAGCCATAATTTTTGATACGGCAGTAAGTAGACATATACCACGCCAATTGCCACAATCCCGAAGGTCGCCCTTCTTCGGAATTTTCACAATGACGCCCTCCTTCCATTCAGTCGGATATCTTCCCTCATTCCACACCTTAGTGAAGAGTGGGAGGAGTATATCGGCTGTTATTTCTGGGTCCGCTTTGAGGAGTTCGGTTGGTAGTCCGTCTATACCTGGAGCTTTCCTTCCCGCCATTGACCGAATGGCGGAAACTATCTCTTCCTTATCTGGGGGATCGTCCCTAATAGAGGATTGTTGCGGTTGGATGTTTGGAAGTTGTTCTGTTTCCGGAATATCTTCATCTGACAAGATGTTTAAAATATCAGAGAAGTATTCCTTCCATCGTCGCAACTGGTGTTCACTCATATTAAGGAGAGTTCCGTTGACATCTCTCACCAGGTGGTTGGCGGTGAAATTCCTGTTCGTCAACTGTTTCATGATTTTGAAAAGTGAACCCATATCCCCAAGGTAAGCCGCAGATTCTGCCTTGTTTGCCAGATCTTCAATGGCCTTTCTCTTGTCGCGTCTAACAGCCTTTTTAAGCTGTATATGAGCATCGCGGTAGTTCTGCCTCAAGTCGGGCGTTCGTTGGTTGACATCGGGTTGAGAGATGATTGCCAATTTGGCTTTTTTCCGATTGCCAACCTTGTCCCATGTGTCTTGTGACATCCAGGGTTTCTCACCGCTTTGCACATATCCCACAGATTCTTCAGCACTAGTTAGAAAAGTGTTTCTGGTTGCCTCCCAATTGGCGTCCAGTGTGCGCATTTCATGTTCACCCAATGTGGATGACTTTTCGCGTAGAATGGTGGTGTATTCGCGTTTTTTGTTGGGATCTCTGAGTTTATCCACATTAAGCTTGCGCTTCATTTGAAGAATTTGTGGTCGTCGGATAGCTGCTGTACACAATCTCAAGCAGGCAACCATCAAGTGGTGATCGCTCCCCACGTCAGCTCCACGTTTCGCTCGCACATCGAGGAGACATCTTCTCCATCGGCGACTTATAGCCAAATGGTCGATCTGGTTCTGAGTAACACCATCAGGGGAAACCCAAGATGTTTTATGATGACTCTTGTGTGGAAAAAAGGGTCCCTCCGATGACCATTTGCCGAGTACTACAGAACTCCACAAATAATTCGCCGTTTTCGGGTCTCTTAATCCAAGGTCGTGAAGCGTCGACCCAAGGGTCACCATGCCTCCCCATGACGTGTTCTAGTCCAGTGTTGTCTGATCCAACCTGGGCGTTCATATCTCCCGAGATGACAATAATATCACCTCTTGGAACACGTTCGAAGGTGGCACTCAGTTGGCTATAAAACTCCTCTTTGTCACCAGATGTTGCGGTATTAGTTGGTGCGTAGCACTGCAGAATTGTGACGTTTCTGACACTGGTCCTGAGCCTGACGACGATAATCCTATCCGAGATTGGTTCCCAGCTAATGAGACTGTTTCTCGCTCTCGGCGTAAGGACGAACGCCACGCCATTTCTGGCTTCACTTTCAGGGCCAATGTACAGAATAGTGTTTCCGCTAGGGGTTCGTTCTTCTCCTGATCCTGTCCACCTGACCTCGCTCAAGCCCAAGATTTGGATGTTATAGTGCTCCATTTCACGGTCGATCACTGATTGGCGGTGCAAGGACCGAGTAACCCCAGCTCTTCCCCCGTCATTCAATGTTCGAACATTCCAGAAGCCAATCATAGTCCGTTTTCGAATGCCAAAAGTCGTTACCGTAGGATCAGTCCGTATCCGAGGCGATGTATCCGTTTCTCGTATCATTTAGGTCTTAAGATCACGGGTGATAAGCCCATGATCCAGTGAGTGTCCATTTGCCATTTTTAGGGCAAGCAGGACTGGCTGTGGGTGAATTCTACAGCCCCCATCCCAGAGGGGGATAGTTAGCTCAGGTCCGTGGAGTCGCTAACTCCAAAGATAGTTGCAGGAATTGGTAAAACCTCATACTACAACTACCCCCTTGCGGGAGAGCTGCTACATATAAACTCATAATTTTACACTCCACCCTTACGGTTCTGTAAACCTACTCTGATCCGTACAGTGAAATTTCATGTGTGCTAATTTATTCGACAAGCCACGAAATTAACAGCAATCATTTGAAAATAAACTAGCTAGGGTGTAGCCTAGTGGGTAGCGTGTTGGTCTACAATGCGAAGATCGTGAGTTTAAATCGCGGTCGACGCATAATTCCAGTACACTGCCTGATTGGGTATACCTTGGTCACCTCAATCTATAAAAATGAAAAATTCGTAGATAGATGGCTGTGCGAAGTTCTAACAACCTCTCCACAATAAATAATGAAAAAATGTTAAGGAACCCGAAGGTCCAAGGCCCGATTTGGGCTGTAGCGCCATTGTGGAAGAAGTAGAAGAAGAAGATTTAAAAATAAACATTGTTCATCAATTGAAAGGAAAGATTTCCGGATTATACACTTGCGCTTTATTTTTCGTGAGGTTTCGGCCACTGCTGAGACCTTTATCACAATAACAGTGTAGAATCCGGAAATCTTTCCTTTCGATTCGGAATGCACTGTGAAAATATTCACCAAGCCATCGTTCATCAAATTCCATTTCTTTAACACCTAGGACACAGCAGTCTAAATCAGTTGCTGCCTCCGTGGTGTAGTACGTGCTATGAATGAAAGAATAAACATATTGCGACACGCGCATCCATGAGTGACGCCACAAAAAGCGTTCGTCGCTCGCTTCAATACGATTAACAAAATAAATAATTAATTTTGATTTTTCTAAGCGATATTTTATTTTTTGCAACTGAATTGATCGAGTACAATGAATGAAAGGGGAAACAGGAAAAAAAATTTAATTATTTTAAAAGTTGTTGTGTCAATAGTTTTCCTATTATATTGCTCAAAGCTACATCAAACAACGGCTGACTCGAATTTCGTCCGCTCTTGATGACGTCTTCTTCTTCTACAATGGCGCTACAGCCCAAATCGGACCTTGGCCTCCTGACATTCAGGTTCCTTAACATTTTTCATTACTTATTGTGGAAGGGT
Organism: Chorisops tibialis; assembly: GCA_963669355.1. Classification (NCBI taxonomy): domain Eukaryota; kingdom Metazoa; phylum Arthropoda; class Insecta; order Diptera; family Stratiomyidae; genus Chorisops; species Chorisops tibialis. The sequence goes on from OY770263.1 coordinate 269,552,944, forward strand.
TGTTAGCCCTTCGTACAACCCTCTATCTAAAAATTTTTTTTTTATTTTCGTAGAATGAGGTGACCAAGGTATATCCAAGCAAGCAATGTGCTGGAATTATGTATTGCGTCGACCGGGATTTGAACTCACGACCTTCGCATTACAAGACCAACACGCTACCTACTAGGCTACACCCTAGCTTGACGTATTGCACACTAACTCCGACCAATTTTCTTGGTAACTGTCACAATTTCTGTTTCTTGAATCATGGCAGCGTGCTTGCTTCACATGGGTTCGATTCCCATTCCAGGCAGTAGACTTTTGTAAGCACGGATTTGTTAGTTGCTACTGGCAATGATTCCAAATAAAATGGGCAAACGATGTAAAAGCGAAACATTTCCACTTCTAGAAGGTCTATATCCTCAGTATATTATTTCCGTTCGCTTTCTATCATTCACTCCCCCATAACATCTGTAAATACTTGCCAGTAGCAGCCAGTACAACTGAAAAATATACCAGCTTAACCACTCATTACGGTCGTTCTCACTTCCCTTCCCCTACCTTTCCATTCCCATTAATCCTTCCCTTCAGGAATGTGTTTGTGCATTGCCCATAAAGGCTGAAATTGCCTATAGCACATGTTATTCTGTAAAAAACATACGCATGATATATTCTTCATTATTAAATTGTCTGCTGCTGATGCATAGCGTTTCCAAATCTGCCTGAATCTGCTGACTGAATATCAAAACCGACAAATAAAACGATCAATCGATTTCCTGCCAATGCCTCCTTCCAAAGCGTCTTTCAGTTATTACCGGGTCTTGTTTTTTCCTCTGGCCTCCTTTTGAATTGTTTGTTTCCGCGTGCTACATGATCGACTGACCTGACATCTTCCGTGAGGGCTATAATTCAAAACTTGTTTGAAAATATGTAGCAATGGTTTTTCTCATATGTGACCAATCCACTGCCACTTATGCCTTTAAATCTCAATGCATATATTAGTCTGTCCAGTTCTACTCTAAATTAATTAACGTGTCATGTTTTGACAGTATCGAATGTTCCCTTCGATTGATAAAATAATCTTACACAAATTTTGAATATTAACTGACCGCGAAAATGAGCTTATCAGTTCAATTAATTACGCCCACCAATCTGATATTTAAATATTCATCAGGTTAATTTTTCACTCGACCCTCTAATGATACTTTAGGTCTAATGATTAATTTAGCTACGCTATGTGTCCTACGAATAACCTACCTGTTAATTGCTCCAATTTATTCTAAGCAATCTTACAAATACAGTGTTTCCGTCTAAAAAAATCGAATCGATAAGGTCAAAGTTAAGTAGAAAAGAACAACAATATGTCAATACCCTTTTCAACTTGGAAATCAATACTACTTATTTATCAAATTCGTGTAAAGTTAATGGTCGGCATGGGATGTAATTGATATTTAAGGCCGCTGAAAATAATGAATAATTTAATTCGTATTTATGAATTATGATTTAACGATTAACTAGTAACTATCGGAAATAATTATATGTTTGCGGCGTCCTTTAATTCACTTGAACTTGAGGGCTCGTAGGTCGTGTCAATCACTTGAGCTCTAGTTCAAGGTAAAAATAGGCATCAATACTTATCAAATATTTATAGCGATGATAAAGTAATTGTAAGCATTGTTGGACAGGTGTTAAATTTGAAAAAATTTCATTCTATGACGTTTGAATTTTTTTGTGTAATAACTTATTGTAAATGTCATTGATTTTTCCATTTTCAACGATTTATTTACTCAGCTAAACGAAGTGCAGAAGTAGGCAGTCAACCTTTCTTTACTAGTATCTTTATCACTGCCAAACATAGACTAGAGCTTAGTGCGATTCTTAAGGGAAGCGTGAATATGGAGCAATTTATGAAGAATTTTTCTGCAAAAAGCTCGAATCTGCGAGAATGTCTGTCATTAAATAATTCTCGAACGCTTCGAGCTAAAATTGTTTTCCATGCTCATATCGCCACAGCCTTCGACTCCTTTCATATAAATTTTTTGAAGGTTTGGTTTATGTTTTCACAGTGCATTTTGAATTGAAAGGAAAGATTTTCGGATATCACACTGTTATGCTTTATTAAATGTGACGTTTCAGTCTCTGTTGAGACTTTTATCAAACTAATCCCAGTTTGATAAAGGTCTCTGTGAAATCCCTTTTTCCTTTAAAATTTTTTTGAAACTTCGAAACATAAAGAATTTGTTTTCGTAACTATCAAATCTATGGACATGAAAATTTATCCAAAGCGTTTGGATGTACTCTTATATGCCTTCGTCTTAAAAAAAACTATGTTCTGATACGCTCTCCGCTTCTGTCACCTCCCATACAAATGCATAATGTCGGTAATCACATTATATTTATTTTCTTATAAAAGGCTCATCTGAAAATCATGAAATTTGGTTAAAGTTTCTTTTAATTATAACAAACACCCAAAAATGTAATTTTACCTCTTTTTACACCCTCCAATATCAATTTACCATATTAAAGAATTTTAAGGAAAGTTTTTCCTTTTAAGAAGAAAGGTTTCCGAATTTCACACTATTATGCTTTATTAAGTGTGACGTTTCGGTCTCTGCTGAGACCTTTATTAAATTTGAAAATCTTTTCGAAGTTTTTCCACTTCGAACACATGAGGGCCGTTGGATTGAAAATTATAGGAATGTTAATTAGTAGTTTCTAATTCATTAAAATTCTCCCGTTCCTTCCGCCTTCTCACATACGATAAAAATTATTTCGTAATTTCTTTGAAAATTAACAAGAAATTTGGCACAAAAGTTTTCATTCCAAGTGCAATTACAAATTCAAAAATTTTAAACTTTACGCCACTAATGCTTCCACCCTCCACACAAATTGTCAAAATTTTCGCATTTTGATCACATTTTCATTTTCAAATTATTTCTATCTATCATCGAGTATTCGCGTTCTACAGCTGTTTACTGTTCAGTACACACACACCCACACATAATTACTCATCGGAGAAGGCCGACTGCGGACGAAAGAACGATATAAAAAGGCGAGAGTTTACGATAAGTGAAGTCAATAGGGACTGAGACGCCGATCAAGTCGCGCAATCGACAGCGCGATTAGTTTGAGGGTTGGGGCAACATATTGGGGGCAGTCGGAATTTAGAAGATGGCTAAGTCGTGTGATCGACAGCATGAATGGTGCGAATTTGGGAAGCGATTAAATCGAGTGATCGACAGCGCGAAGATTAAGACGATGAAGTGAACAAAAAGTGTTAAAGTGATTATAAGAAATATTATTATTTTCAGCGACTCCAAGCGCACTTCAATATTTATACTGTAGCTGAAATCTGAGAATATATTGCGTTTGTAACGCAATAAAATAATGCTTGCACAGAGTCATCAATGCTACAGAAATATTTGATGTCGCTCAAAAACTTCAATTTCGAGTGACCGTCTGTCTGTCTGTTTGACTGCCTGTCCGTCTGCTTACAACACAACTCTCCAACGCTTTGTGCTATCGTGCTGAAACTTATCTTATGTCATTTTTAGCAAAAAAAGAAACTTTAATTTCTCACTCCATAAAAATTTAGTGAAATTTTAACAAATGAGTTTTTCTCCGAAACTATTGAAGCTATCGACGTGCAAAATTAGATCAAAGTATAATAACGTGAATATCATCAAAGTTAAACAATATTGATAATATCTCCTTAGTCCTTCAAACCCCCTCCCACACAAATGCACAATTTTGAAAAATGGAATGGTCCAATTTTCATTGAAGCTAGCAAAGCTAAAAGGACGAATTTTTGCCAGAACGAGAATGAGTGTACTATAATTGCAATCAATTTTGAAAATATTATCAACTTCACCTCACTCTTTCGACCCCCTCACATACAAATTTCACGAAATTTCGAAATTTTATCCCAATTATTTTTCTTCGAAACTTTCAAAGCTTTTGACTTGAAATTTTGAGCAAAGTGTAATAATGCAACTCCTTCTCCCACCTCCCATACAAATGCATAATTTCGGTAAATACATTATATCGATTTCGATTAAAATTAGAAAAAGTAGAAACTTACATTTTTTAGCAGAATTTGTCCCTTAATAATTGCAATAAATGCTAGAAAAAATTTCAACTTCACTTCACCCCTTCTACCCCCTCCCAAACAAATTTCTATATTGGAAGTTCAAGAAAAGCATATCTGCTTCGAACATATTAAAGCTATCGACCTTAAAATTGGAACAAAGCCTGGTTTTCCAAATCCTTCCATTTAAATCCCATACAAATGCCCCAATTTCAGAAAAAAAAATGTCCAATTTTCTTGAAAATTGTGAAAGCTACAAACTTTAAATTTAGCGCGGAACATTGTGCATTCCACGTTCGGTGTCATGTAAAAAAATTGCACATCTTTGCCCTCTGCCACCTCCCATACAAAAATCATTATTCACTATTCGACAGATTTTGAGATGACATATTTACCGTTATGTTTGTAATTTGAATTATAACAAAAAAATTGTCCAAAATATCATGCTTCTTGTAATTCCATAGTTTTTTAAGGATATTGATATGCCTAAGATAAAGCCTTTTCTGAAATTGTGCATTTACATGAGAGGAGGTAAAAGGAGTGTTTATGCTCATGTCGGATGAAAAACAGATTTTTTTTTTAATTTCGTGCTATTTATAAGGATGATGGTAGAATGGGTGGCAAAATTCGAAAAATGGGTACACAGCAGTGAGTCATCATGGGCCAGGTATATCCTTGTGGGTAGCGTGTTGGTCTACAATGGGAAGGTTGTCAAATCTCGATCGAAGAATAATTCCAGCACGCTGCCTGCTTGGATATACCTTGGTCAGCTCAATCTTCGAAAATGTAAAGGTTCCTAGATAGAAAGTTGTGCGAAGTGCCCTTCCACAATATATAATAAAAATTCTTAAAAAACCTGATGGTCTCCTGGCCAAGGCCCAATTTGGGCTGTAGTGCCATTGCAGAAGGAGCAGTGAGTCATTCTCATTGGCAGACTCACAACCGTGCATGAAATCCACACAATATGCCCAATACTCTACGATCAGCGAAGTTCGCGAATAAAATCCTGATGACTTCACTAACTGCAACCGCACAAGTGTCTTGACTTTGGTGATTATGCGAAATCTTATTACGCAACATCAAAATTAATTGTAGCTTACTTTCAACTTTCTTATTTAATTCCGGACGAAAATCCCATTATATTTACGTATCTTATCGGTACAAGCTATTCTTAGTTGTCTATTGCTACTGCAGGAGAAGCTCCAACGCGAAAGCGTAAACATATGTGTGATCGATTAACAATTTGTCCAGTCGAGAAAGCTTGAAAGTTTACGGGCTGCGAAAAAGAGCTCCACCAAGCAGCCAGCCAGCCCACTAAGCCTCCGCTAGCCTGTAAGGTTGTGGGCACTAACTATTTCGAAGAACAAACAGAAACAGTAGGAGAAAAGTGTCGACGCTTCGCAGCGCACGGGGAACAGAAAATTATTGAGATTAATCGGTCAAGGATCCGTCTTGCGCCATCCGTCAGCTCCATCGTCACAGTCGACGAGTCGTCACTTTGTACCTACCGATCGCTGGTTTGTCTTAATTTTTCGGTTATATAATCGTTTCCCGCCCGCAGTGCCAGCATGTGTGCACTTTTCCTATTTGCATGCCAATGCACAAATCACTCGAAAAATAATCGGATCGCATGCCGATAGAGGTGCAACATGCAATCCGGTGGGGTAGGGCAGGTCCCGCCGTATTACCGAAATAAATTTTCGAAACGGGCGATAAGTTGAAGCACAAGGCACCCATACAGGTGGGTGACGCAGGTCGGGGCGGCCAATTCCGCGCTGTAATCACAGGTAATCGCAGGGTTCTCGTTAGCGCGCTTGGACAAAATGCCCAATTACATGGCACTTGCGTGCACTCGTTTCGTTTGGGTGGAGCACACTTCGTTTCAATCGATTAATGAGAGTTTCGGGCCTCAAAGGCCGCACCAAACACCACACCGAGCGCTGGCTTACCTGCCTGATACACCTGTGCATAATTGAATGACGGGTGCCATGTCTGGAGTTAAGTGTTGCACTTGTTATAGGCGCGATATGCAATCAAGGGGCTGTGCAAGTGCAGCAATCGACGACGACGCTCGTGATGATTGTGCGCTATGATAAATCATAAAAATGTCGAATGCGGGACCAGTAGTTGGGCACCACCTCATGTAATTATTGCTTAGAACACGGCGGTAAATTATGGGTCGGTCGCGTTCATGTTTGGATAACGCGGGGGGGCATTTAAGGGCAAACGATTTTCGATCAGATATCGTCGAAATTGCAGCGAGTTCTTTATGTTCAAAGCGATTTTACTTAATATCTTTATCACACGTAATGCATTCTAGATTGTGATTGAATTATTAGCATTTTGCTCGTTATTAATTACCTTCATTATCATGACATACTTAATAAAGAGTAAAAGTTGTTTGATGTAACCTATGGGAAATGTCTTGATGATGGTAATACCTCATAAGCTAGTAAACATTATTTTTAAAATTCAAGGAAATGACTCTTGTTTTTTTATGTTTGCCTCAAGGAGTAACAATTTTTTCCCCAAAATAATTCAAGTCGAGTATATTAATTTTTCAATTGTCTTTTCACCGCGAATTTAGTAGCAAATAAGGACTTTCTATTTGTCACAAGAATTAAAAACGACGAAATAAATTTGATTTTACAATTTCACAACTCTAGTGTGGAAAATCAGCTGTTCGTGAATTATTTTCGCACACTTTTTCAAATTTTAAAGGGACTTATGGATCCATCAAAATCTCATTTTAAATGGTCAATTTGGGAGGTTGGACACGAAATTCAGAAACTACAAAATCCAGAATGACATGCCAGAATTGACAAAATCCATAAACAACAAGGACAAAATCCGATTTTGTCTGTGTTGCCATTGTTCAAGAAGAAGAAACCTTTCGGTCAGGAAGACCAAGCCCAATTTCGTTTGTATTTTGTTGAATATGAAACGCATACACTTATGGATCAATGTAGACCAGATTTGAAACTTTAAACGTGTTTTTCTCAAAATCACTTCTTTCAAAACGGTAACCACTCAAATTCGAAAACTTTTATACAAGTCCACACAAAATTTGTTCAATGTTGTTGGCAATTTTAACCCGTCACATTGAATCCACCAATTAAATCAGCAGATACGTGCTTTTTGAATGACACAACAGCCCAAATCGGGTCTTGGTGTCTTGACCATCAGATTCCTTAACTTTTTTTTTGTGGAATGTTTGTTAGCCATTTGCACAACCGAATTTTCATTTTCGCAGTTTGAGGTAGCCTAGATATACCCAAGCAGGCACTGTGCTGGAATTATGCGTTAACCGGGATTTGAATTTACGTCCTTCGCATTGTAGACAAACACGCTACACACTACGCACTACCCGCTACACTAAGGTCTATCTGCACTTTAAGGCGCCTATATTACGAAATAACAAGATTTCCAAATTTTACGAGAGTTTTGTAAGAAGCAGAAGAATAAGATTTCATAGTTTTTCGTAAGTTGTTTAAAATTGCATATAAGCGTGAGGGTCTGTTACTGCAATAAAACCCTTATATGACTTTAAGCGAGTACAATAAAAGTTACTATCACCAATTTTACTTTATTATTATTGCTATGTTATTATAAAACATAACAGAATTATGATTGGGCATAAAGCCCAATCATGTGATACTCTAGATGAAATACTTACTTACCTTTTGTTTGGGAGGTGGTAAAAGCAGAGGGGGAGGTTTGTAATTTTGGTATGTAACACTGAATGTAGTATATAAAATATTTTATGGTGAATTTAAAGTTTCTTGTTTTCATAATTTTAAGGAACTTGATCAATTTTTGTCTGAATTTATGGTATTTGTATGGGAGGGGGCAGAGAAAATCGAAGATTTTGAATGATTTTGAATCTGCTTATCAACATCCTAATCACATTGCTTTGTTACAATTTTCAAGTCGATAGCTCTCATAGGAGGAAAACTTTTCTTAAATTTCCAATACAAAAATTTGTGTGGGAGGTGATAGAAAGAGTGAGGTGAAGGCGATAATTTTTTTAGCATTTATTACAATTATTAAGGGACAAATTCTGGCAAATTTTAGTTGCTATGAACATCGGTTAAATGCATTTACCAAAATTCTGCATTTGTATGGGAGGGGGTAGAAGGAATATCCGAATCAAAACCAAATTTTTTGACATCAATTATATATAAAATAGTATATTTTTCTCAAATTTTAAAGTTGATAGGTTTGACGGTTTTGGAAAAAACTTATTTTATTGAAATTCCGAAATTTCGTAAAATTTTTATGTGAGGGGGTAGAAGGAGTGAGGTAAAGTTGATAGTTTTTCCAAAATAAATTGCAATTATAATAAAATTAATTAGAACAAAAATTGGTTCATTTAGCTTTGCTAGTTGCAATGGAAACCGAATAAATGTATTTTTGAAAATTGTGCATTTGTATGGGAGGTGGTAGAAGGAGTAAGGAGATCAGATCAATATTTCTTGAGGTTAATTATGTATATATCATTATACTATGACCTAATTTTTAAATCAATAGCTGAAAAATCAATTTCTTTAAAAATCAATTTCTTTAAATTTCGAAATTTCATGAGATTGGTATGGGAGGGGGTAAAATGAGTAGGGGGATGTGACCCGTTCACGAACTTAAAGTTACTTTTTTGCTAAAAATGACACAAAACAAATTTCAGTACGATATCTCAAAGCGTTCGAGAGTTATGTTGTAGACAGACGGACAGACAGCAACTCGGAATCGAGGTTTTTGAGCGACACCAAATATTTCTGTACCCTTGGCGGCTCTGTGCGAGCATTATTTCTTAGCGTTACAAACGGTAAGGCAAACACAATATACTCTCAGATTTCATCTAGAGTATAAATATTGTAATAAGCTAACAAAAATGTCTGTCTTTTGATCAAATTAGCCCAAAAAATGGCAAAAAAACGGATTTGTCTTTTTGTCAGGATGCCGTAAATAATTTCAATATTTCTCTATTTCTTCTACCCGTTCCCATACAAAAGGATAATTTGGACCAATAAATTAAAAGTTATGAACGGTAAATTTCGTATTCAAACAACTCAAATAAGATTGCATCAGAAATTTCGCAAAACCCTTCTACTTACACGGGACTCAGCACTTACAAGCGACACACTGGACAACGCTCACGACGGCTTTGAACGAAGCACGCAAACGAAAATCAAAATAGCTGCTCCGCCGGCACGCGGACAATGGCCACCGACAAATTCTGTTTACCGACGAGAAAATTTTCTCGGTAGAGGAATCGTTCAATAAACTGAACGATATAGCGTATGCTCTGTTATCAAGACATGCAGCAGAAATCGTTCCGAGAGTCTAGGGAGGTCACCATCCAGGTCCATTTTTGTGAAAAAGATGTCAAAACTTCGGCACATATCTACTCCAAAACCGTTTGAGAAAGCTTTGTAAAGCCGCTCAACTCGACAATGTCTGCAAATAAACATTGGGACTTTCAACAACTCAGCAAACAAATTAATTCGTTAAAGAATCGTTAATGAACTATATTAACGAGCGATTTGATAGTTAACGAGCCATTAACGATTCATCAAGCGGACTAAATGGACATTTGTTAATGAATTACTTTTAACAATTCTTTAATGAATTGTAAGATGCTTACAAAAAAAAACGATTACATAAAATATATAATCGTTATCAATGAATCATTAATGTGTCGTTAATGATTTTTTTTTGGATTCATTAATGAATATAGTTAACGATTCATAAACGATATTTTTTATGAAAGATTAATGATAATTTAAAGAACTCTACACACAAACACACTCGGTCTCAGTTTATTTCTTTTGTTGCATTTCATGCTCGTTTTAAGATCGTTATTTGCAATCGCTCGTTAAATTGTTTCCACCGGATCTTAAAGCAAAAATTTGCCAAACTTGGCTAAAAAAACGAGGTTCCAGTCTTCATTGCACCAGTCGAATCGTCCGCTAGCAGCCCTGATATGAATCCGCTGGACTACAAGTTGTGGTCCATTTTAGAGGCTATGCCTTGCTGTACTCGTCATCCCAATATTGAGTCTCTGAACTACGCCCTCGTCCGAGCAGTCGAAAACATTCTCCCATGAGATGCGTGCTGCGATCGACCGGACTGTAGAGCAAAAGTTGACAATTTCGAATAAGTTCTTCTACGATTTGTAGCTATTGAATAGGCCAATAAATAGAAAAAAAAGTTTAGAAAAATCTTTTGTCATTTCCATTTTATCGCAAATAAACCGTGTGTCAATATTTATGCAAGGACTAGGTAAATGGTAACATCTAATATAATCTTAACAATTTAGATAAAATTGTAACGCAATGTTGGATATTTTACGGAACAGTGATTGCTAACTAGTGTTGCGCTTATTTCTAGGGCACTAACAATAAAAATATTCAAATGACGAATGGTATTTTAAGAAATTAGGTTCGAAAATTTGACAAACTTGTTAGCTTTGACGTAGATAAGCGAGAAAAGTTTTGGTAATGGCGGAGAGTTAATACATATTGAAGTGCGCAAGGGGTCGCTGGATTTCAATTAAAATAAAATAAGTCGCTATTGATTTAAAATCAGCACAAACTTTATTTTTCGCTTTAAAGATTAACTTAATGTCGTTCACTATACTACTTTTCTTTTTCCAGCTTTTTTCGCTTCCGAACGTCCACTCTTTCACTTTCCAAAACGTCGACTGACTCAGTAGACTGTTCAATCTCAATTATCTTTCGCCGTCGACTTCATTACGTGATGTCCTGCTCTCGACTCTTTCGCTTCCGAATTTCCACCCTTTCGCTCTGAAAAATGTCGACTGACTCCGTCGACTGTTCGTTCTCAACTAACTTTCGACTCCGCAGTCGACTTCACTACGATGGCGTGTTCTCGATTGACTTTCTTCACGCACGCTAGCCCTTTTTATACCCATCAGAATCGACCATCGTTCATACCGTCGTGCATACCGTCGTCGCCCCTGGCGACTCCACTGCGATCGTCGTCTATAGCGTCGTCCATACGATGAGGTGTTCCTGACTGTCGGCCTTCCACGAGTTGATGAGTAATATGTGTGCGTATGTGTGTGCGGAATTGTTGTTATTGAGAATAGTGGAAGATGCGATGAGCAACTAGGGCTAACATGTAAAAATATGTTATGTGAATGTGCATGTGACTTTTGCTACTTCTCAACATAACCAATATTCTTACACTTGTCGCAACAATTACTTAGTTTTTTATACCTGATGCAAAGAAGCCTTTGTCTTGTTGTTTGAGCCATATTTCCCACAAATTCTTTGACTTTCTCGTTGTTTTTGAAATTTTTTGTACATATTGTCTCTTTGAATGGACCAAATAAATGAAAAGCCGAAGGAGCCAAATCTGGACTGTAGGAAGGATTAGGTAGTATCTACCAACCCATTTTTGCAATGATTTCTGGTCGGTGTGAGGGCGAGCATTGTCGTGTAGCAATATCACGTCTTTTCTTTGAAGTCCGTGACGTCTTCTCTCATTGCTGGATTTACTTTGTTCATCAGCATGTCTGAGTAGTAGGCATTGTTAATTGTAAGCTGATGTTCCAAATAATAACAAAATACAACACCTTAGGCCTCATAGACTATTTCTATTTTTTATCGTTATAATTTCATTGTGATTTGAATTATACTACTTACATATATCTAAATTTTTACATTACAATCTTAAATATTTAAATCTGTTCAGCATACTTTTATTATTGTTCGTTTAAATTTTAAAAAGAAACCACACAATGCGTACACTATACAGTACATTTCATTCCATTTCTCACTTTATAATACAGAGCTAGGGTGTAGCCTAGTGAGTAGCGTGTTGGTCTACAATGCGAAGGTTGTGAGTTCAAATCACGGCCAATGCATAATTCCAGCACACTGCCTGCTTGGGTATACCTTAGTTACTTCAATCTATGAAAATAAAAAAATTCGTAGGGTTGTTAGCCCTTCACAATAAATAATGAAAAATTTTAAGGAACCTGAGAGTCGGGAGGCCAAGGCCCAATTTGGGCTGTAGTGTCATTGTTGAAGTAGAAGTACAGATCTTTGATTTTTATTTTGAACTAATTAAGGTTATTGCTATTCCGCACTACCTGTGTAAGAGAAGTGATTCAATCCAAATGTTAATTCTTCGTGACGGAGCAATTAAATCAGATTGCGTATCACTACGGATTAAATTATTATTAACTAATAATTGCTCACTGGTAAATTCTTTGAATATTTAAATATTTGAAATGATTTTAAAAATTTGTTCAATAATCAAAACATCCATTAAATCAAATAGAGCCAAACTGGAGAATTTCCGCGGCTTTTTTAAAGTAATTTTCAGTCTGCGTTATCACTAGAGGGGCCAGGATTGAAGGTGTGGCACTACCTCAAGCTGCTATATCATATTGTATTGGGAGTGCAAATAAGTTTCGGCTATTTTCTATCAAAAATTAGGAATGTATTGTGAAAGAACGGTACATTATCTTTTATTCAAAGTATTTTCCATCACTACCCACTACTTTTTTCCCATCTTTTTGGCAGCTTTCGAATACCACGTCGGAAGAACTCTTCATCTTTTGTGGCTATCCACGAATCGACCCAATTTTTAGTATCTTCGTATGATGTAAAGCGCTGCTTAGATAGGCCATGTGCCATCGACCGGAACAAGTGATAACTGGAATGGTGAATACGACGGGTGGGATAGGACTCCCCAATTAAGTGTTTCCAAATAGGTTTTGACTGGCGCCGCAAAATGCGGGCGACCATTATCATGTAGAAGAATAATTTTTTCGTGTCTGGGCGCGATTTTCCTAGAGTGCTCGGCTCAATCTCATTAATTACGTTCGGTAGAGAGCTCCAGCAATGGTTTCGCCCGGTTTAAGCAACTCATAATACACGACTCCAAGCTGATCCCACCAAATACACAGCATAAGTTTTCTTCTCTGAATATTCGGTTTGGCTGTCGATATTTAAGCATGGCCAGGTGTTCTTCATGATTTTCTCTTCTTTGGGCTATCGTAGTGGATCCATTTTTAATCACCAGTCACTATACGATACAAAAAACCCTTTCTTTTAGGCCTGGCAAGCAACATTTCACATATGCAAAATCGGCGTTCAACGTCTATCGGCTTCAGTTCACATGGAATCCAATTTTCTTGTTTTTGAATCATTTTCAATGATTTTAAACGAAGTGAAACTGCTTGTTGAGTCACTTCTAGTGTAAGTGCAAGTTTTTCTTACGCTTGGCATGAATCTTGCTCCAATAGTGCTTTCAATTCCGTGTATTCGTACACTTTCGGCCTTTCACTACATTCTTTGCCTTCCACGTCAAACTCACCGTGTTTAAACTTTCAAACCACTCAGGACAACTTCTCTCACTGAAAGCAGTCTCACCATATGCTTCTTGAAATCGATGCACCTCAACTGCAGATTTCTTCAAATTAGAGAAGTAAATCAAAAGTTCCCACAAATGACGATTATTCGGCATAAAACTTGACATTTTCGCATGAACAAAAGTATGTGATGCTGATACGGAATCACTAATACTTTTAGGTTATGTTGTTATCGGATGTCCAAACATACGATATTACGTTTTACATCTGGCAATTTCAATATAACCTTCTGGTGGGGCCATCTTTTGTCGAACGGCGGAAACTTGTTTGTACTCCTAATAGTATTGAGCAGATCATTGCGAAATAAAAAGATCTTGTCACATTTTTAGTTAAAAATGATCGTAGTTGAAAGCAGTTGGGTATTAGTTTTTTCAGTTTATTTTTAACGTTGTTTAGCTGGACATTCCATTTTTTTGGTTGATATTTCGGTGAGTTAGTAAATTATTATGTTATAACAAAAGGAAATAATTTAATTTAATCTAATAGAAACGAAAGTTAACCTAAAGGAAAAATGCCAAAAGCTATCCAAAAGAACGGGAAGGCAGCAATTGCTCTTGACCTTCAAAATAAGTACTCAGTTCGAAAAATTGCTGAAAAGTACTCTGTATCAACAGGATTCATAAGCAAAATAAGAAAAACGGTAGAGGATTTGCGTGAAACGACACCTGGTGGGCGACCAAGTAAGCTATCCGCAGAGACAAAACGTTGTATCAAAAGATTGATTATGACTGAAGCGGTAGATACAGCTGTCCAAGCCAACGAGCTAATCCGCACCACTTTCAATGTGACAGTTTCCAATGATAATGTTCGAAGATGCCTTAAACCAAATTTTAATTTTAATTAAAAACAAAGGTAAAAAAAAACACTTTTAACCGACCGCCATAAAAAGGCGAGGCTTCAATTTGCCAGAAAATACAAAGACTGGACGCCAGAAAAATGGAAGTTGATTACATGGTCTGACGAGTCAAAAATAAACAGGTTATGTTCAGATGGGCGGCTTTGGACGTGGGTGAACAAGTCCGTTGGCTTACAAGAACGTAATATTCAAAAACCTTCAAATTTGGAGGTGGCTCATTTATGGTTTGGGGATGTTTCAAAAGTAACCAAGTTGCAATTTTAAGACGTATAAACGGTATTATGCGAGCAACTGACTATATTAATATATTAGAGGACTCATATCTACCAAGTCTTGATATATTCGGCTGCGAACCTGGAGATAGCTTATTTATGCAAGACAACGATTCGAAACATACTGCTCGCGTAACGGCCAAACGGCTGCAAGATCATAATATTGAGACTCTAAATGTAACCCCACAATCGCCGGATCTCAATCCTATAAAGAATGTGTGGGGTTATTTGAAAAGAAGGATAATTGCAGGCAACAATGTTCCATAAGACTGCGAAGAACTTTGGATACGTGCTCAACAAGCGTGGAATGCGATTGATCCACAATATTTGGAGAACTTGTTAAGAGTATGCCAAAAAGAGTAAAGGCTGCAATTTGTGCCAAAGGCGGGCGCACTAAATATTAAATAAATAAAAAAGAAACTGGACTATTTAATTAGTCACAGGAGAGATGCAAAAGTGTTCACAAAACAATTTTTTTATTTTAATTTTAGAAAAAAGGATTGCAGTTATTTTTGAGTTTTGATTCTCTACAGTATAATCTATTCTCTGAAGTAATTTTATTTTGTGAAAACTTTTAATTTGTTATAAATACATATGTAAATTTTCCCAAAAATCAATTTCAATAACTTTTTATGAACAGTTTTGCAAGTCACTGTACTCGTGCTAATGAAGGACATCCACAGTCCAAGGAAAACGAGCTTGAATGTATTTTTAAATTTAAGTTTTCAAGAGATCTCCAAGGGTGTTATGCGAGAATGCAATATATTGGATTTATTTATATTGATGGATAAAGAACTAAAGTCAAGCTATTCTTTGATTACGAGAAGACTATAGTTAGCTTGAGCAGTAACTCCTTCCCAGCTTGAACTTTCTATAAATAACACTGTATTGTCTGCAAACGATATTAATTGTTGTTTTATTTGAATATTATGTAAATCATTCACGAAAGTACGATAGAAACAATAAGGGACCTAAGACCGTTCCTTGTGGTACTCCAAATTCAAAGGTAAGCTCGGAACTAAGCTGGCTATTTATTTTCACAATTTAGTTACGCTAGTAGATAGTAATCAGACAAAATATTACAGTAGGAGACTATAACCTAGAAAACGTAGACAACTTTATATACCTAGGGGCGGACCTATCGAAGGATGGAAGCGAACCCATCGAAATTAAAAGAAGAATAATTATGGCAAAAAAGACGTATTATTCGGTACTTCCAATAATTAAAAACAAGAACGTACACAGGAAAACAAAACTTAAGTTATATAAAACGATTATACGACCTGTGCTATGCTATGGCAGCGAAACGTGGACATTAACTCAGGCGTCCGAAAAACTGCTTAACGCCTTTGAAAGAAAGGTCCTCAGAAGAATTCTCGGACCAGTGAGGGAAGACTCGATCTGGAGAATACGATACAATAGAGAATTGTATGCCATCTTCGACAGTCCAGAAGTGTCAACCCTCATAAAATTTAAAAAGTTACAATGGGCTGGTCATATGGAGCGGATGGATGACGGAAGAATTCCCAAACGCACACTAAAAGGGAAAGTCAACGGACAAAGACCGGTCGGAAAACCACGAAAGCGCTGGGAGGATTCGATTGGCGCAGACAGCAAATCACTGCTAAGATTTTCAAACTGGAGGACGCGGTCACTGAACCGAGATGGATGGAGGCAAAGCATTCAGGAGGCCAAAGCCCGATTTGGGCTGTAGCGCCATCGTAAGTAAGTAAGTAGCTAGTAATCCAGTCGATAAAATTTTTATTTATGTTCATCATATGGAGCTTATGAATAATATGTTTGTGCGGTATGGAATCGAATGCTTCGGCTGGATCGAGGAACATTGCGCAAGGTTTTTTTCCTTCATCTAGTGAGCTTACAATTTTCATATTCAATATTGCTATCGCATCATGGATACATCGTCCTGCTCTAAAGCCGAATTGGTTGCTCTTATGTAGACTGAAAAATGAAGGACAATCAAATATTCTTTGATGTACATGAACATGTCTTCTACACAACTAAGTAATCAGCTTCTAAGAATATAAATGATCCCATGTATTCTAATCTTCTCGTGGCATAACTAATACCCCCCAAAAAGGATTCGACCGAAAACAATTGATCCTAAAACTTTTTTACAATTCGCTATTTCCAAACCTCAAAATCCGGCTCGGCTCATATAACTCTTTCATCATAGATCTCTGACGACCGAAAAATCTAGAAAAAAAATCGTCAGGGCTAAAAAACAAAACTATATTTTATTTTGTAAACAATTCCCGATAAATGTTAAGGCCACTTGGCTCACATTTAATAGTTAAGGTAGTAACGTCTAAATCGCTTAAGTGCACAGACCTCCAACTTGATCAGCACTTTCATCAAATTCATCGTACGACACAGTAGTACCCACGTATGGTATACACAGCAACTCATTCGACGGGGTCTATAAAAGCTATTTTTCCTAGAAATGATCTAGAAATTGCTCGTATCTATTCGTCCGAATCGAGCGAATAATTACAAAATTTCAAATGAAAATCGTGACATAATAAAAAAAAATTTATGCTCGTACGCATTACGCTCGATCGATGTTCGTATGTGACAAAAGTGTGCAAGGTGTTCATCGTTTGTAATGTCAACTTGAATTTCGGCATATTCTTATTTAAAAGCGACGTTCCATGGCTCAAGGTGAATAACCGTCTGTGCATTGAATGCATAATTTCTGGAACAAAACAAAAATCAAAAATTTGATGAAATTAATGATTTATATACGCGAGTATAAAGCAATAAAAATGTGCACATAAATAGATGGAAAAACGTCAGTGAACGTGCGACCTACATATTTATTGATAAATATATACATTGAAAACTGGTTTTATGTCGAATGTCGACAGTCGTAGAGAAAAATTAAATATATTACAACAATCTTTCATCCTAATCAAAATATGTTTTTGATTTGTCAAAAATTAAAAAAGTGTCAAAACAATCGCAAAGCAATCGCTCATCGTGGCAGTATCAGGGAATTTCTCATGAACCGATTGCTCATACTGGCCGCGCAATAATTTATCAATTCTCACTAAAAGATCGCGCCATGACGAAAAACCAGTTCAAAATTCATCTCAGCTGTAATTAAAATCTTGCCAAATCTTTGCTTTGATGAAATCCAACCTTTCTAAAAAAAATAAATTTCCCCAAAAAATCGCTCTTTTTTACAAAAGTTCAAATGTTGTAGAAGTTCACGACTCTGTCGCTAAGAATTGATCGCGAAAAACTAGCGCGATCGAAGTTATGCAAGATCCCGGTTAAACAACAATCCCTTTGAAAGACACCTGAGGACAAGATTATCCTGAATCATTACCGCCACCCATCTTGCGAACATTAATCAATTTCGTAAGCGCTCCAATCAACACCGCTGGTTGAGCCGAACCAGCTTACATTATTTTTTTTTTGGGCTGCGCACTCCAATTAATAAGACAAAAGCTGTTGGGCGGTTATGGTCGAGCCGGCGGTCCAACCAAATGGAGAAAAAAATTAAAAAAAAATAACAACAAAAAGTCTACTTCACACGTTTTTACGGCAAGATGTGTCCTCATTAAAGCAGCGCGATCAAACAATGCCGTATGCTTACAACAAAAAAAAACATAAACCTACAAAAAAAAAAAAATATTTCGCGCTTAATCCATTTTCGCATTGAAACTGATCTTGTCCGGATTAGCTTGTAGCGAAATTGACGAAATTAATCGCGCGCATAGAGAGCCGGCGGTTATGATCGCGCCCGCCCTCGCGATCGCCATCGCGATCGCGATCTTGCATCTTAAAAATATCAAGACTTGTGCGGTGCGCGCCCAAGCTTAATGAATGCCGAAAATTTCGCTTTCAATTGCGGAATTCGCTTTTGTTGGCATTTTAACATTGTCGCCATCCGTTTACCTTTGTTAATGTTTTTTCTCATTTTTTTTTTTTTTTATTAATTTTTTCTGCTTATATTTTTTGCGGTCGCCCGGTATATAAAAAAATTTCATGACAGGTGAAAGTTAGCCCGCCATGCTTAGCTGATAACTCTTTTCAATTAAGTCATGCTGGGCTTGGTCTGCCTGCGATCGGGATTAAGAAATCTTGTTTTTTTTTTGTTCCTTCAAAGTGGTGATCAGTGATCAACAATGAAATAACCAGCAACAAAAAAAGAAGAAGGGAGGGGGGGGGGGGAGGGTTTCGATAATTTACGAAAATTTGCCAAAAGTGCAACTTGACATTTTCAAAATGTTTTGCTTCACGCGATCAATTTGTCTTCCGCCGAAGTTGATACGGCCAAGTGACGATCTAAATGGCATGATCAATGGCGATCGGATTTTTCTTTCGGGACAATTGCGCAATAATTACGAGTGCACTCAGATGAAATGGATGCTATTCGGACGCAATATATGTGATGGTGTTTTTGCTCATATGGCGAGTGGTTAGAAATCCACTTGTACGCCACTTGAGACTTGACTTCGCTAAAAGGAAGTGACGCTATGTCGAATTGAGACAAGGGTTTGCACTCGCCTGTGACATATCTACTGGCCGGCCACTCTTTCGCACCCGTATACTGATGGTCTCATTGCATCACGACTGAGTGTTTCGAAATGATCTTCAAGTGGATTTGATGAGGTCCTAAGTCCTGGCTATATATTCGTGCTAAATGCATTCCGTCATCGGTTTCTGGTAGTTTGAGTGGTTGTCGAGCCGGGGGTCTGAAAACCTTTCTCCATGGTTGTTTTCTATGCGATCGGCTTTTGGGCGCCTTTTGGAATTTTGACATAGACATTATCATTAATTAAGCACACAATAATTAATGGTAATGCCTGCGTCAAATCATGCCTTCTCAAGAGGCGATTTTTTTCGCTTTTGAAAATTAGTAAAAAAAAATAATACACGTATTTTGATGTGTTTCACTCATCACAGTACCTCAGCAACAACTGAGCCGTGAAAGTTGTAATTTCGTTGGGCACTAAAGTAACTAAACCAAGAAATGTTTCAATTAAAACAGGCAACAGGCTCTGTATTTTTCGAAATTTCATCCTTAAGAAGTAAAATAGAGCGTAAACCCCTATTTGAGTAATCGATGTATCTTTGCAATGCTTTAGCTTAGAAACGTAATGTTTAGCTTATAGTTCCCCCATAGTCACCCGACCTAAGTGATTTTGAGGTTACTCGAATTTTCAAATAAAGCCTATAACGAAAAAATCTGTCGTATCTATTCGTGTCTAGATAACGGTTCTTTCTTTACCAAGAAATACAAAAATTTGTTTACGTGATTTTCAGAACTTCCTTACTCATTTACATAGGATTGAATCTGCTTGACCGATCAATTTAGTAAAAATGCAGCGTTCTAGTAGTTCGGTTCGCGAACAAGTTGTGCGAGAATGGCAAAAAAATCAACAAGCATCGCTTTCAATATTGAGGAAAAAGTATAAAGTTACAACAAGGACTGTACAAAGGTATATCAACCGGTTCAAGGAAGAGCTGAGTATATCTGAGAAAGCGAAGTCAGGTCGTCCAAAAGGTCCTGTAAATCCTGTTCTCGAAAAAAGGATTCTTAACGCTTTAAAGAGAAATCCGTCGATGTCTACAAGGGATTTGGCTAAAGATCTTAGAACCAGCCATGAGCAAAGACCAAAACAATGGTTTGAAAACTTTCAAAAAGCAAAGAGCACCGAAAAGAAGTTCTGATCAGGAAAAACGAGCGATTAGGCGCTCAAGAAATCTCTACCGAAAATTGTTGACGAAAAAATGTGCGTTATAATGGACGACGAGACATATTGCAAAATGGACTTTTTTTCTCTACCGGGTCCCCAATTTCTTACTGCAAATGACAGAAATAATGTTAGTGAATCGGAAAGACCAGTTTTCGTTGAAAAATTTGGAAAACAAATTATGGTTTGGCAAGCTCTTTGTGAACGCTCAGGTTGGATCAGACAACACTGGACTAGAACACGTAATGGGGAGCCATGGTGACCCTTGGGTCGACGCGTCACAACCTTGGATTAAGAGACCCGAAATCGGCGAATTATTTGTGGAGTTTTGTAGTACTCGGCAAATGGTCATCGAAGGGACCCTTTTTCCACACAAGAGTCATCATAAAACATCTTGGGTTTCCCCTGATGGTGTTACTCACAACCAGATCGACCATTTGGCTATAAGTCGCCGATGGAGAAGATGTCTCCTCGATGTGCGAGCGAAACGTGGAGCTGACGTGTGGAGCGATCACCCCTTGATGGTTGTCTGTTTGAGATTGTGTACAGCAGCTATCCGGCGACCACAAATTCTTCAAATGAAGAACGTGGATAAACTTAGAGATCCCAACGAAAAACGCGAATACACCACTGTTCTAAACGAAAAGTCATCCACATTGGGTGAATATGAAATGCGCACACTGGACGCCAATTGGGAGGCAACCAAAAACACTTTTCTAACTAGTGTTGAAGAATCTGTGGGATATGTGCAAAGCGGTGAGAAACCCTGGATGTCGCAAGACATATGGGACAAGGTTGGCAAAAAAAGCCATATTGGCAATCATCTCTCAACCCGATGTCAACCAACGAACGCCCGACCTGAGGCAGAACTACCGCGATGCTCATACACAGCTTAAAAAGGCTGTTAGACGCGACAAGAGAAATGCCATTGAAGATCTGGCAAACAAGGCAGAATCTGCGGCTTACGTTGGGGATATGGGTTCACTATTCAAAATCATGAAAAAGTTGACGAACAGGAATTTCACCGCCAACCACCTGGTTAGAGATGTCAACGGAACTCTCCTTAATATGAGTGAACACCAGTTGCGGCGATGGAAGGAACACTTCTTTGATATTTTAAACATATTGTCAGAGGAAGATGTTCCAAAAACAGAACAACTACCAAACATCCACCATCATCTACTCCTTGTTTCATTGATAATCATGTCAATCTCTTGCCTGAGTTCGAAAGCCACGACGTTCTTTCTGTTATCAACTCTTTAGATAGTAATGGCACTGCTGGACCAGACGAAATTCCAAACATTTTCGTAATTAATCTTGGACATATCCTTGCTGAACCTTTGGCGAAAATTTTCACTTTGTCCCTCACTGAAGGAATCTTCCCCACTCAATGGAAGGAATCTTACGTTATACCTATCTTTAAGAGCGGTGAAAAACATAAGGTTGAAAATTACCGTCCAATCAGTTTACTTTCTTGCTTTTCAAAGATATTTGAAAAGTTACTTCATATACACATTTTTTCACGAGTCAGCGCCCTAATTTCTATCAATCAGCATGGATTTTTTAAAGGACGCTCCACTGTGACGAATCTTGTTTCCTTCTCTAACTCAGTCTCATATGCGCTCGAAAATCGTTTCTCTGTCCACACGATTTATACTGACTTTTCTAAAGCATTTGACTCTGTTGATCACTCTATACTGCTTAATAAACTGCAATCGTTTGGAATATATTCTTCTTTGTTGCAATGGTTCTCTTCGTACCTAAGTGATCGTAAACAATATGTCATATTTAATGGTGCTCAATCCTATCCTTACTCTGCATCGTCTGGTGTTCCCCAAGGTTCCACCTTGGGCCCCCTACTTTTTGTTTTGTTTGTGAATGACCTTCTTATGGGTTTTCAATCCGATCATTTAATGTATGCCGATGATCTCAAACTATTTAGAGTAGTGAAGTCTATTTCTGACTGTAAAATCCTTCAAGATGACATTAATAAATTAAATGATTGGTGTAAGCTGAATAACCTCCGTTTGAACACTAAAAAATGTTTTAAAATGATATATACAAATACGGATTGTAGCCTGAACTTTGACTACCATGTTGATAATGCTCTCCTCGTTGAAGTCTCACGCATAAAGGATTTAGGAGTAATGTTTGACAGCAGATTAAGGTTTGATCAGCACATAATCGAAGTCTGCAAACACGCATTTAGATTATGTGGTTTTATATTAAGAACTGCCCATACTTTCCATAATATGCATGTTTATACGAATTTGTTTAATAGTTTGGTTCGGTCTCGTCTAGAGTATTGTTCTGTTGTCTGGAACCCTCACTACCAATATCTTGAGACTGCATTGGAATCAGTACAACGACGTTTTACCAAATCTGTTTTCCGAAAACTGAACTTATCTGACACTTGCTACAAGAGTCGATTACAATTACTTGGCCTAACTAGTTTAAAGGACAGAAGAATTTATTTTGACATGTTATTTTTATTTAAAGTAAATTTCGTTTTCAATACTAATCTTCAACGTGAACTTCAATTGCGTTCTAATATAAGTAATACTAGATCACATACTCTATTCGTTGTACCACATGCGCGGCTGAACGTATATTTTCACTCTCCCTTACTCAGGCTGCCTCGAATGTTCAATCAATCTTGCCTTAGTTTTCATGACTTCAGTCTACAATCTTTCAAGGTATATTTAAAATTCAAGTTTTCTATTAAATAACTTTGTACATATATTGAATTTCTATTTAACTTTCATTTTTTCTATTATTAATATTGTAATTCACTTATATTTGTTTTGGACCTCTTGTATAATTGGAATATTTTACTTTCTGTTCATCAAGTCCTTAAATAAATAAATAAATAAATAAATAAACAATCCTCTATTAAGGACGATCCCCCAGATAAGGAAGAGATAGTTTCCGCCATTCGGTCAATGGCGGGAAGGAAAGCTCCAGGTATAGACGGACTACCAACCGAACTCCTCAAAGCAGACCCGGAAATAACAGCCGATCTACTCCTCCCACTCGTTACTGAGGTGTGGAATGAAGGAAGATATCCAAATGAAGGAGGGGGTCATTGTGAAAATTCCGAAGAAGGGCGACCTTCGGGATTGTGGCAATTGGCGTGGTATATGTCTACTTACTGCCGTATCAAAAATTATGGCTAAGGTAATTCTCAATAGGATTAAAGATGTCGTCGAGAGCACTCTCGAAGTTTATCAGGCTGGATTCCGTAAAGGGTCGTCTTGTACCGACCACACAAATACCCTACGGATAATTTTAGAGCAGTCAGCCGAAATGGGTTCGCCACTACATCTCATGTTTGTAGACTTCGAGGAGGCTTTCGACAGCGTTAAGCGAGATTACATATGGAATGCTTTGCGTAGGAGAGGTATTCCAGATAAGGTCATAGCTATGATTAATGAATCCTACGAAGATGCAAGGTGTCGCGTCTTGCATAGAGGAGAGCTGTCCGAGAGCTTCCCTGTGCGAAAGGGTGTCAGAAAAGGCTGCATATTATCACCAGCCTTGTTTCTGGTGGTAATAAATGACATCTTGAAAGCTGCACTGGAAGGTGGGGAAGGTAAAGGTCTTCAATAGAGACTATTTAACATTTTATGTCACCTTGATTATGCTGATGACGTGTGTTTGCTTGCACATAACCGTTCGGACTTAGAGTCAAATGTTCGCTCGTTGCATTCTAAATGCAAAGAGGCGGGACTGAAAATAAATGTGCGTAAAACCAAGTAAATGCACATGGGCTCGAACGCAAGCACACCGATTGTTCATCACGGACAGGATGTGGAAGAGGTGCAAGATTTTTGCTATCTCGGAAGCATTGTCAGTATGGAGGGCGGAGCCGAAAAGGATGTTCGAGGCTCGGCTAAATAAAGCTCGTCAGGCCTTCGGTATCCTTTCCCCTTTCTGGAGGTTAAGAGAGATCTCCCTTCGCACGAAGCTGCGAGTTTTTGACGCATGCGTCAAATCCGTGTTGTTATATGGTTGTACTACGTGGAAAGTGACCGTTCGACTTACCAAGAAACTACAGACTTTCGTAAACCAATGCCTCCGGCGCATTTTAGGAATATTCTGGCCAGAAGTAATCTCCAACGACGAACTTTGGAGTACAACTCGCCAGACTAAAATAGGCATTGAGGTTCAACGGCGGAAGTGGCAGTGGATCGGTCATACTTTGAGGAAACCAGAGCAAAACATCGCAAAACAGGCTCTGGATTATAACCCTCAAGGAAGACGTCGGGTTGGTCGACCATGTAACACATGGAAGCGAGCAGTTGAGCAGGAGGCCAGAGGAATAAACAAGTCCTGGCAACAGCTTAAAGCCGATGCTCAGGATCGCGCCTTGTGGAAGAAAGTTGTTTCTGTCCTATGTCCCTATAGGGGGTCTTAACAGGAATTTGATTGATTGATTGATAAAACGAAAAACAAAAACATAGCAGGACTACGATTGCAATACTCTAGATGAAATTTTTTTTTTGATTTTAAGGAATTTTTCATGAGGAGTGGTAGAAGAGGTAACAACTTTGAACTAATTTTTTCACATCATGCTAGAGTTCCAATCAAAATAGTTTATACAAAATTTTAGCTTCAGAAATTTAATAGGTACTGAGAAAATTAGTGTATTAGATTTAGTGAAATTGTGCAGTTTGTATGGGAGGAAGTAGAAGGAATATGTAGTTCTTAATGACTTCTTTGGAAATACATAAAAACATCATTCAATTGATAAGTTTCAAATTGCAGATCAGTTGCATTCAAACTTTTCAAGAAATTCTACTTTTTATAAAGTTGTAGGAGGGGTCGAAAGAGTGAAGCTATCATTTTTTTTTCGGTTTTACTAATAATTCTAAATAAATTTTTAGCGCACAATTCAGCTCATAAATTTTATACGTACTGAGGAAATTTATTTATAGTATTTCCTTAAAAACTATAGTTTATATGGAAGGTGGTAGAAGGAATAGTGATGGATTCAAATATTTTGTATACCGTGGGTTGATGTCATCATTGAAGTAGTATATTCGGAATTTCAGATCAATAATTTATTGAATTTTTTCACAGTGCATCTCGAATTGAAAGGAAAGGTTTCCTTTCAATTCAGATCAATAGCTTGCACACTTTTCGAGAAAATCAGTTTATTGTCAAATTACGAAATTGTGTCATTGTATGGGAGAGAGTAGAAGGGAGATAGCAATTTGACCCGTTCATAAACTTCATCTTACTTTTTTATCAATAACGACGTGTACAAAATTTGAACATTCTAGCCCAACGCGTTTTCGAACTATAGAAAACACTTTTAATTCTCCTCCTTGTCCAATGGCGCTATAGCTCAAATCGGATCTTCATCATCATCCTCAATTGCGCGACAGCCCAAATCGGGCCTTGGCCTTCTGAAGTCGTCGCCTCCAATCGTCTCGATCCAAAGACCGCGTCCTCCAGCTGCTAATTTTTAAGATGGCTTTGCTATCTTCATCAACCGAGTCTTCCTATCGCTTGCATGGCTTGCCTACTGGCCGGTTACCACTCGCTTTGCCTTTCAGAGCACGTTTGGGGATTCTTCTGTCTTCCATTCGCTCTACATGGCCAGCCCACTGCAGTTTACGTAGCTTGATGAACGTTGAAGCTTCTGGCTCGTCGTAGAGTTGATACAACTCATGGTTGTACCTTATTCGCCATTCCGTTCCTTCCTTCACAGGTCCCAGAATTCTTCGGATGACCTTTCTTTCAAATGCGTTAACTGTTTTTCGGAAGTTCGCGTTAATGTCCACGTCTCTCGCCATAACAGTGCACAGGTCGGATAATAGTTTTATATATCCGCAGCTTATTGTTCATGTGCACTGTCTTGAATTATTATTGGAAGTACAGTATAATACGTCTTATTTGCTAGTATTACTCGTCGTTTGACTTCGTCTGTTTCATTACCGTCCTTTGTTAGATTAGCCCCAAGATATATGAAATTGTCCACATTCTCCAAATTATATTCCGCAATTGTTATGTTTTGTCTGATAGGGGCTCTCCTTCTTGTTTGCGTCATTACTTTTGTTTTGTTTTCGTTAATGCGCAACCCGACTTCTTTTGCGGCGTAGTCCATTGACAAATACCTCCTTAGCAATAGGGAGGGATCTTGCTAGGATGTTAATGTCGTCAGCGTATGCTACTAGTTGGGTGGACTTGAATAGTAGTGTCCCGTTGGTGTCGACTGGGATTTTTCGGACAACATACTCTAGTGCCAAGTTGAAAAGCATGGGGGCTAGACCATTTCCCTGCTTTAAACCACATTCCGTTCGAAAGCTGGTTGTGGAATCGGTTTGTATTCTCACTTGGGATTCAGTGTTCGTCATTGTGAGTCTTGTTAGTCGGACTAGTTTTGGAGGAATTCCAAAGTCAAGCATGATTTGGTACAGTACGCTCCTGTCGATACTGTCGTATGCTTGTTTAAAATCTACGAAGATTTGGTGCACGTCTGTGTTATATTCCCAGGGTTTCTCAAGCACCTGTTTCACCGAGAATATCTGGTCTGTTGTAGATCGTCCGGTTCTGAATCCGCCTTGGTATTCGTCAATTATTTGATTAGTATAGGGCTCAAGACGACGGATCTTAGCCTCCTGATATTCAGGTTCCTTAAAATTTTTAATTACTTATTGTGGAAGGGTTGTTAGCCTCCCTCTTTCTATGAATTTTTTCATTTTCGTAGATTGAGGTGACCAAGTTATATAAGCAGGCAATGTGATGGAATTATATATTGCACCGGGATTTGAACTCACGACCTTCGTATTACAGGGTTACAGGGTCTTAGATTTTGGAGTTATTGTATGTAATTTCCTTGTTTGCTAGCTCTGCCAAAAAAGGCCAAACTCGTAAACGGGCCATAACGATCCCCAGCTTCTAACCATCTCATAAGAAATAACTCATTGCCAGAATTTCACAACAATCCGATTTTTTCTTAAGCTACAAAAGATTCTAATTTCTAATTGGGAATATAATATTTTTATTACAATTGAGACGCTTAGATGCCAAGGTGTATAAGTGACAAATTCCTGAAAATGGAGTTAGGTGTGCTGCTTACTAGATGCAAGGCCAAGGGATATGATTGTAAATTGTACGATAGTATGGCTTTTAGAATTCCCAGACAATCATCAATATCTAACAAACAGCACACTTAACTCCATTTTCAGGAATTTATTACTTATACCCCTTAGCATCTAAGCGCCTCAATTATAGTCTATGGTGGAACATTGATTACAATCTCTCGCACTCCTTCCACAACCTCCCGTACAAATTGCACTATCTTACGAAATTCAATAAACTCATTTTTTCAGTTCACATAAAGTTTTTGAAGCCTTAATTTATAACATATTTTTTAGCGTTAGTATGATAAATAATAAACTTTATTATTTTTGGGACAAGTTAATGATGCATGGAAAGTCAATATGCAAGTTAAAGCGGTTAGGGAAGACTAAGTGGAACCCCCTTTCACAAGTAGAACCCCCTTTCACAATTGAAACCCCTTTTCACATGTGGAAACCCCTTTCACAAGTGGAACCCCCTTTAGGGCAGGGATGATGCCAATTCAACACTTAGTTGCGAATACGATCAATAGCTCCAGTACATGTAATCAATATTTCATTTGTTTATGTAAGTTTGGGTTTTAATGAGGGAGGGGGAGGGGTCATATTAAGGGTGGCTGAATGTCAATAATTTTTCAATTGATTGCCTCAATTACGGCAAATATTTTCTGCATAGAATGTCAGTTTCGTAGACAAAGTTGCTTAGAATTTTCATAAAATTTGGTGCATTTTACACTTACGAAAAGTGCTCGTACGAAATTTCAAGTTCGTAGCTTCTAATTTGTTGGTTATCAGTTCATTTATTGAAATTGGTCGAAATCATACTTTTGTATGGGAGGGGGTAGAGGAGAAAATACGATCCCAAAACTTTTGACGCAGTTCTGTTTCAACTGTTTTTGAAAGTTTTTGTGCAAAATTTCAAATTCATAGCTTTTAATTTTTAGGTGATAATTGATTTTTTAAAAATGGCCGAAAAAATTATTTTGTACGCAGGAGGGAGTAGAAGTTTTAAAGATATTCGACCAGTTAATAATTCATTATTTTAAGGATTTTTTTTAAATGCATTTTGCAAATTTTCAAGTTTCTACCTTAAAATCTCCTTCAAACATTTTCAGCTTATGTATTTTTTCATTGCACATGAGACACCTTGTGCACGTTAGACCAGGGGGGTCGGTGCATAAAAATTGCAGAATTTTTATTATTTTTTCTGTATGTACAATAAATAGATGTATTGACCTGCAAAATTAAAACTTTGTATCTTTTACCAGAGCCCTAAAAAAATTACTCAAAATTTTCAACATTTTTGCTTTCCACCTCCTTCCCCTTGCACTTCCCAACTTAAATTTTTTACCAAAATTAAAAATTATATAGCTCTACAATCTGACAGATTTTTGAATTGATATCTGTACTCAGTTTTGAGATATAATGGTTTAAAATTTTCGAAAGTTCAATGCTCCTCATTTTCCCCCACTACTAATTTGCCCAAATGTTATATTTTTTTCTTATTTCTCTAGTATAGCTTAATATAAGTTCTAAGTTTAAATTACATAGCTCAACTAATAGCCGAGATATTGGTTTTTAAGTGTTTTTCTTTGCACCCTCCCTGACCCTCCTTCTTACAATAATTAGCCTCTATGTAAGCTGATTCCAGTGAATCTGTATGCCACCTTGATGGTCTAAAAATATAAATTTTTTATGCTAAGTAATTTCTAAGATATAATCATTTGAAAAAAAAATTCGGCCGACAATTGGTTTCTAGCTCCCCCCCCTTTTTGCACCCCAATGGATAAAAAAATTAAATTAATTTTAAAAGTTGCCCTATAAACCCTTTTATATGTATATCGATTTTTAGCTTCCTAGCTGTAACCATGTTTGAGATATTTGAATTTTTAGTTTTCGATTTAAGTGCTCCCCCGCCTCCTCCTGAACCCTTACACCCCCCAAAATAGGTGTCCGCCTGAGATTCGCAACTATCTACAATCCCTCCAAAAATGAACTTTCTATCTTGAAGGGTTTGGGAGTTAATGTGCGCTGAGCGTACACACCGGCGTACGGCGCACGGCGTACAGACAGACGGATTTTTTTTTTGCATTTTTAGGCTATTTTAGTCATGAAACGCGAAAAAAAAAAATTTAAGGTAGCAAATTTTCGTTTTTTTCAAGTCGATCACAATACTTTATTATTAAAATAATAAAGTAAAATGAACCGACTACCTTCACTTCATCGACACCCTCCCATACAAAATTAAAAAATTTCATAACTTTTTCTTTTTTTTTATGAAAAGTTACTGATCTAAAATTTGCACTGTTATGTTTTTATTAATTTCTAGAAAAATCATTGAAATCCCTGCCTGTTTCTACCACCTCTCATACATACCGCACAAAGGTACAGAAGTGACTGAATTTTTGAAAAAAAGAAAAAAAAAACATTACTCCATAAGAGAGCTATTGTGTATCGTGATAGACACGAGCTGTCTGGGCTATTACGATAGATAGATTACTTATATCAAATTTTCTATTTCTCAGAAACATTTATCTACTTAAAATTATTAAAAAAAAAAACTATCTGCAAGTAATTTGGCAATATTTTTCGCATTACGTGTTCTAATAAAATCCCATTAAATATTCAGAAACGTCTGACAATCAAAATCATTGATTTGAAAACAGCTACGATCTTAATTCGGGCATTTTAAAATGTGAAAATCCATCGGACCGAGACCATTGATGTTCGCACTATGAAATTTATCATTGGCTCATTACTTAAGGCGTTAAGACCATTAATACTTGACACAATTTCGTAACAACTCGCGAAGTACCTAACATACTACTCGTTTGACAAAAGAAAAACAACTCCAACACCAGTGGTATCTATTTATCTATTCGCCAGGTATATTTCAGGTATCGGCAGCCACCGAAAACAATTCGATAAAAATGGCAATCAATTGGCACTTTTAGCCGAGATCAATCGTAGCTATTCGCGTTGGTTGTTCGCTATGAGTTGTGTGTGAGCCAATCGGTCGATTGTTGGGCAAACAAAAACAAATCTTCCGGTCCATTAAGCGCCCGTTCCGTTCAATTGCGCAGGAAGATGGCAGAAAAAAATACCCGTGATCGCCAAAGTTGCTGACGGACGCGTATATTGTGTGTGCTTCTGCATTATTAGGTGACTGGTTTCGTAAGAAATCTGCGAGGCGTCTAAACAGAGGCATAATTGCTGCCAAGACAACCACCTCGGCCTTTGGCTCGAACCATCGCCAGAAAAGACGAATCTGTGTGATCGAATTTTAGAAAAAAAAAACGGAAAGGACTGCTACAATAGAGGCAACAGAACTACACACAACGTATTGTTGCTTGTCTAGTATTTCTCTATGTCATTTTGTGTCTTAGAAAAAAAAGGTAAATTACAGGTTACCAATTTATTGTCATGCCTTACCACGTCCCATTTTCAATGTCCCTATCGGAAAAAAAATGGTGAATGCAGAGACGACAAGAAAAGATAATATTCAACACCTGTAGAAACCGAAATTGAGACCTGTTGAAAACAGTTATATCACATTGCGCAAAAAAACGAAATTCATAACGAGGGCATAAAACGCTTTTTTCTTTCTGACAATTATAAATGTGGCCATAAATTATGCGACGAAATGCTCTCGCTCATGCGAAGATCGGACGTGATCTTGAGGTGATCTTAATTTCAAAGGAACCCCTTCGATTTTCGAATCGTCAACATCTTTCCCACGGAAAAATTTTCACTTTCAATGACACTGGAGCGGACGGCACACCACTATGAGCTGTCGCGCCGTTGTCTATACTTGCGGGTGTCATGAATGAATGAGTCGTCGATGCGGTAATTGTTGATCTCGAGTGGAAGTGTGTCACCGGGCATGCTTCATTGAAAATGCGTGATTAGCAAGTAATTTAGGGGTTTTAGTTGATGTTTGGCCAAGTCGACTGTGATGTCGGCCGAAATTAATGTTGGGAATTGTCGAAGGTGGTCTGGAAAGGGTTCTTGTGAGGAGCTGATGTGAATTCCCAGACTCGGAGAACCCCATGCGCGGCTCATTAAGAAACTACAATAATAATAAATGATGTTCAGTTGATGTAAAAATCCGTCATGTTAATTACAGGAGGAAAAACAAACCAGCAACTCTTCCGTAATCCGATCTCAGTTGTGATTTAGGTGAACGAGTTTGTTTGTAATAATTGTGTTGAGGAGTGTTAGATGTTTGACGAGAAGGGCATTAGTTTCTGTTCGTCTCGATTCAGTCTTATTTTAACCTTCATAGGTTCTTCATTTCGATACACATTAAAGGTCTTCATGGTTATTTTTGACCAAGGGTTTTTTTTTTACTATGAAAGCAATTTAACGAAACTAAAACTTAACAAATAACATAAAAAATTTCAAAACAAAAAAATAAAAAAAAACTCCAAAATGTGGTAACTTCTACAAAAAAACTTCAAACATTTTCCATGTATCACGACTCTTCATGTTGTAGAAGAATGAAACAAATGAAAATCTAACTGATTTACAAACTTAATTTTATTTTTTAGAAAAATTAAAATAAAACCATTTACCTATTTGCAATTTCCACAAACGCAGACAAAATGGCGCTTGAAAACGTATTAATTGCACTTGCGACTGCGATTAGAAGTCTTTACATTCTTAGTGCAAAACTTGTATCTACCTCTTTTGTTGCTTTCAGGTAAAATTGATCAGTTGCTATTACTATTACTATTGATGAAAGCTGAATATTTTTTACTATTTTCGCAGTAGAAAATTCTCCTGGTAAATACTTATATTCTTTGCTCAATGTACGGTCTAGTAAGCTCTTGTCCAAGATCTTCCAAAAACAAACGCCTCTTTTGTAATTGATTTGAACGCAATGCCGGATCATTTTCGCAGAACAAAACATACTCCTTGGGGCAGATATATCTAACATATTGCAAAATACAACCACTGGCCATCTTCGGGTCTTACGTTTTGACGAATAGCACGATACCATCTTATCTAGAGTATCAACAGCTTCATTCGTAGAATTATGATGTAACATAATGTTTGGCTTTTTGTGGCTTTCAGAGATTGTGAGATCTAGTACAACTCTCTGAAGCTTCACTAGGAATTCTTCCGACATATGGCTGTATATTCCAAACAAAACTATTTTTATTATCGCAGGCTATCCAATTTTCGGTGCCGTATGTTGCTTGGAATATATTGATAGAAAGGATATCGGCCTCTAAACGGTACAAGCTGTTCATCGATTGTTATATTCTCGTATGGATTGAAAATGGAAAATGCTGAACAGCAAAGTCAGACCACTGACTTTATAGCAATGCTAATACGGCCGCATTTAAGCTTAAGTTTTTGGCCTCAAGCTGTAAACGAGTCGGCTCAAGAAACTATTTAAGGAGAACATCAAAGTTAAAACCCTAAGAGGGACGAAGTTACTAAACTAAATCCAAGATCACATATATCGCACAAGAAACAGGAAATCGGAAAACTTAATTACATACAATGCTATTATTACTGCAATTCTATTAGTTTTTAAATGGTTCCATCCATTGAAAGCAAAGTCGTACCGCAATTTGAATTTTTGTCAGAGTCGTCGTCAGTTTTCAGAAACATGAGCCTCAATTTCTGAAACTGCTTACTCATCGCTAGTAAGCATCGAAAGAATCGCGCCATCAACGTCCAGCCATTGGTGGAATTTTCACTTCTTTTCTTCTTCAATGGCACTACAGACCAAAACTGGCTTTGGCCTCCTGACCTTCAGGTTCCTTAACATTTTATTTGTTGCTATTAAAGGGTTGTTAGCCCTTCGCACAACCCTCTAACTACGAGTTTTCTATTTTCGCAGATTGAGGTGGCCAAGATATTCCGAAACAGGCAGCGTGCTGAAATTATACGTCGACCGCGATTTGAACTGCCGACCTTCGCATTGTAGACCAACACGCTACCTACTAGGCTACATCGTAGGAATTTACATTAACAACAATTAAAAGCACATGGGATATTGAACACTTTTCTTGTTTGATTTTAAACGACAAACTGAGCGAAAATGATGAATATTTCAAACAAACAAATTCATTCATTCAGCCTTAGAACCCACATTCTCTTAGTCCCTCCTACCCACCCTAATCTGCATATTGAATTCCCACGCATCCTCGAATCATCCCAAGAATAATAAAGTCGCGCCCGACTTGTTGGCAGTTATTTTAATTTATATTCTGCTTGATAAATTATCGGTCTATTTTTATTTTTTAGACCAGTTAGTTACCGAGCGGATTCTTTTCTCTTTAGAACGATCAACTGTATAATCATGTTTTCGGACCATTACAAAGAGTTTTCTCAGAAACATGATTTTTTTTTTGTTATTTTGTGTGTTGAATTCTACTGCGTAGCTTGATTGCTTCTTATTTAAAAATATAAGAGTACAGTAAATGAATAGGTACTCCAAAAAATAGCGATTATTTGGCACACTCGCCCAAAATTTCATGGTAATCATATGGTACACAAAAGCGATCAAAACAACTCACTGTTCATGCTTAACAAAATAAAATAAAATAAACTGCCAACAGTTGCGGATGTGTGGAAAGCCAATATGCAGGTTAGAGTGGTTAGGGAAGACTAAGTGAAAGGGGGTTCTTGGGCAGGGCAATTGTCAATTTAACACTTTGCGGAAACGTTCAAAAGCTCCAGTACATATAATCAATATTTCATTCGTTTATTTATGCAAGTTTAAGTTTTTGTGAGGGGTGGGGTGAGGGGTGGCAGTAAGAGTGGGTGGATGGTAATCTTTTTTGATTGATTGCTTGAATCACGTCCAATATTCTCTGCATAGAATGTCAGTTTCATAGAAGAAGTTGCATAGAATTTTCATAGGATTCGGTGTATTTTACATTGACGAAACCAAACGTTTGTATGGGAGGGGGTAGAGGAGGTAGGGGAATCGTAAAATTTGTGACGCAATTTTATTTCCTTTCTTTGGTAGTGTGCTCGTACAAAATTTCAAGTTCGTAGCTTTTAATTTGTTGGTTATTAGTTGATTCAATGAAATAAGTTAAAATGATACTTTTGTATGGGAGGGGGTAGAACGGCAAGTGTGATCTCAAAAATTTTGACGCAGTTCCATTTCAACCATTTTCAAAAGATTTTGTACAAAATTTCCAATTGATAGATTTTACTAATTAGGTGATAATTAATTTCTTAAAAATGGTCGAAAAAATAATTTTGTATGGGAGGGGGTAGAAGCTTTCAAAGTATTCAAGCAGTTAATATTTCATTCATTTAAAGATTTTTTTTAAATGCATTTCGCAAATTTTTAAGTTTCTACCTTCAAATGTCATTCAAAAATTTTCAGTTTATGTGGTTCTTTCATTGCACATGAAACACCTTGTGCGCGGGAGACCAGGGGGGTCAGTGCATAACAATTGTGGAATTTTTATTATTTTTGCTGTATGCACAACAAATAGATGTATCCAGATGGAAAATTTAAATTTTGTATCTTTCACCAGGGCCCTTAAAAAATGACTCAAAATTTTCGACATTTTTGGTTACCACCTCCCTCCCCTTACACCTCCCAAAATCAAATTTTTACTAAATTTAAAAACCAACTAGTTCTACAATTTGACAAAATTTTAGTTTGATATCTGTACTCAATTTTGAATTATAACGGTTTGAAATTTTGGAAAGTGCATCATTTTTGAAATGCCCCCCATTTCCCCCCACTACCATTTTGTCCAAATGTTATATTTTTCTCGCATTTCTCTAATATAGCTTAATATAGTTTCTAAGATTGAATTACATAGCTCAATAAATAGCCGAGATATTGATTTTTAAGTGTTTTTCTTTGCACCCCCCCCTGACCCTCCCCCTTACAATAATTAGCTTTTATCTAAACTGATTCTAGTGGTCAGCTTAATGGTCTCAAAATATCAATTTTTTATGGTAAGTAATTTCGAAGATATAATCATTTGAAAAAAAAATTCGGCGGACAATTGGTTCTTAGCCCCCCCCTTTCGCACCCCAATGGATAAAAAAAATAAACTATTTTTAAAAGTTGTCCCAAAAACCCCTCTGTATGTATGTTGAGTTTTAGCTTCCTAGCTGTTACCATGGTTGAGATATTTGAATTCGTATTTTTTGGTTTAAGCGCTCCCCCCGCCTCCCCCTGAACCCGCACACCCCCCATAATAGGTATCCGCCTGAGGTCCGCAACTATCTACAATCCCCCCAAAAATGAACTTTCTATCTTGAAGGGTTTGGGAGTTAATGTGCGCTGAGCGTACACACCGGCGTACGGCGGACGGCGTACAGACAGACGGATTTTTTTTTTTTGCATTTTTAGGCTAATTTAGTCATGAAATGCGAAAAAACAAAATTTCAGGGTAGCAAACTTTTTTTTTCTAAGTCGATCACAATACTTTATTATTAAAATAATAAAGTAAAATCATTAATATCCATCACTTTGGGAGAAAAGTGTACCTGTGTACCTGTTTTCAATAGAAAAACTAAAGTTACGCTTCCACTTAATAAAGCATAACAGTGCGAAATCCGGACAGCTTTCCTTTTAATTCTAACAAGTATCGCCCGTGGTCGAAATTCGACCAATTATGTATTTTTGACATAGTCAATTAGAATTTATTTGTAAACAAATTTAGCACAATTTTTGGTTTTTTACGTTGTTAGTCAAGCAACAACGAACGCGAATGTAAGTTCAAAAGCTTTGGAGATTGCTATTGTTAGTTTTTGCCTTTGATTAATGGGTGTCCCATTCAGACTGCCTATTTTGAAAATAGAAAAGATATCGCAGTGTTTATTTGAATATCTGTAATGTTTTTAATTTTAATAAAGAGTGTAGACTTGGAGGTTATGTATGGAACAGTATATTCGAAACGTTTT
Source organism: Chorisops tibialis (assembly GCA_963669355.1). NCBI lineage: Eukaryota > Metazoa > Arthropoda > Insecta > Diptera > Stratiomyidae > Chorisops > Chorisops tibialis. The sequence continues at coordinate 269,589,250 of OY770263.1, forward strand.
ACAACCGACACAAAAAAATAGGGCTAAATTCAAAATAGGTGGTCTTAATGTCCTTTAAGACCGCCTATTTTGAAATTTGAAAAAAAAAAATGCAGTGCTTATTAGAAATGCTCCAGTGTTTTTATTTTAGTAAAGAGTGTAGATATGGAGGTTATGTATAGAACGGAATATCCGACAAACGCTGCACGATCGACTCAAAAACATGGGGCTAAATTCGAAATAGGCGGTAAATAAGTGGTGTTAATGGGACATCCTTTATTAAATATTCTTTAATTAGACACTTTTCCATTTCCATATTTACTGCCTAAGAGCTAAAAGCTCAATGCAGTGTACTGGATCTACTGGTTCTCGTCCGATCAGCGAAATCAAGCAGCATTGGACGCATGCAGTACTGAAATGGAATCCCGTTTGTATGTTTCCACCTTATTGTACCTGTCTGAATGGCAACATACAAACATGATTATTGGTTTGTGCACATCTATGATATAGTTTTAATGATATGAGTTTCATTCCCCCCTTTTGTAATAAATAAAAAAAGTAATACTACAATAATAATAAAATCGTTCGATTCAAAAAAGTATGTTAGCGCATCAGTCAAAAATAACTGATCGGATTTTGATGTGGTTGTTATCATTATACAGCTTATTAGTCGGTTCTTACGAGTCATATGCCATTTCACTATTAAATGACGTTACATTCCAAACTGAGTTTTCAAATTTCAAACCAATCGGATCGAAAAATTTCGTACGGGCAAGTCGTTGAACTAGAAAAATTATCAAATTCTTACCATATAAGTATTTTCGCTATAACTTAAATGTCTTTTTGTTGTCGTACGTTCGTTCGCTTTGCTTGAGAACGCATTGAGCTAGATAATCCAAATTTTATATATTTTTTCCTAAAAGTAAGGTTAAGTTCATGAAAAGGCCAAATCCCCTCACCCCTTTTACTTCCTTCCATATAAAATGTTGGAAACTACATAAGTTATTGACTTAATATTTCGAATGAAATGTTTTGTTGTTATTTGGAGCCTACCGAATAAAACTTATTAGAGAGCATCCACTCCTTTCCCACTTGTATTGTATTTCGTGAAATTTTGCAATTTATATTGGAGGTGGTAGAAGAAGTGAAGGGTTAGTTTTTATATTGAATTTTTGTTTTCAATAACTTATAGAAGGTGCTAGGGTGTAGCCTAGTGGGTAGCGTGTTGGTCTTGTAATCGAAGGTCGTGAGTTCAAATCCCGGTCGACGCAATATTTAATTCCAGCACATTGCTTGCTTGGATATACCTTGGTCATCTCAATCTACGAAAATGAAAAATTCGTAGAAAGAGGGTTGTCCGAAGGGCTAACAAACCTTCCACAATAAGTAATGAAAAATGTTAAGGAACCTGAATGTCAGGAAGCCAAGGTTCGATTTGGGCTGTAGCACCATTGTAGAAGCAGAAGAAGAATTAATAATGCGAAGATTTAAAAGTATATCATTCTTTTAGATTCCCGTATTATATGAATCTGTATTTTCTCGTATCACGGCTAAGGAACAATAAATGCCGCCATTAATGCCTTAAAATTAATCGCGTTCTATCGTTTGGATCGTGTGTTGAATAATAATCATCACTTTTCAATCTTTGCTGAAATTTAGACACATATACTACGAGACTTTCGATAAGGAAAGGATCTTCCTCTTCACCAAAAAAAACATATAAACATATCTCCTTACTCGAAATTACGCTTTTACTTTCAAATAATACAAGAAAAGGAAATAATCTATTGACTCGTATACATAACATTCGTGTATAGGTATTGTAGTAAGAAAAACACGAAAACACGAAAATGAATTTATTTTGCCTTCTTCTTATATGTCTGCTCATGATGTGAATTGAATTTCTAATTAATTTCCTTTTTCGTTGTTTTCTTCTCGTTTCAGGTAAGAAAGGACTTTTTCATTCATTTTGATACAGTTGGGTGTGTGAGATTCTGAATTAGGCGTAAGATTGTTTGATCTTTAGCCCTATGCAAATGCGAATACATATCGTCACGTGCTGTAGAAAAGAACAGAACGATAAAGATATTACCTACCACATGACCAGGTAATTTGAGGAAAATTCTGGAATTTTCTTATTATTGAGAGAGTTACAGATGTGAGGTTGCTCTGATTTATAATTTTTTTTTTTTGGAGCTGATGTTATTTATTATTAAAATGAAATTAAGTGGAATTTGAATTAATACGTATACGTAAATCAAATACGATGGAATTGATGAGACCTTATTTCGTCTTACATATTGGCTAAATATGAGAACCAGTATCTAGAAATTTCGGATATAACGCTTTTTAATTTAGATGAAATTCTCATAAACAACTAAACGAAATCTTCGTGGAGTACAAAAGAAAATAAATCAAGAGACATAGATTTGTGCAATTTTCTGATATAGCACATTTGTTTATATTGATTATTTAAGAAACTTATATGAACATGTTGAAGAATATACGATTAGCAGAGGCTCATGAGAGGATAAAAAAAATTACTTCAAAAGAGGGTCAGGCCGCCCCTAGGTGCAAGTGTCCTGTTCCAGAGCAACCACTTCAATACGCCACAATTTATCTAAAAATTTAGTATTTTAAAAATTGGCATAATATTAAAATTCATTAAGGATTAAATTTTAGATATGTCAGACTTAAAAACATCAATTCGATACAAAATTAAAAATAATAAACAATAAAAATTATTGTAAGTAAAAAATTAAAAAATTTATTACGCTATTAACTTTGCGGTAGTAATATGGAATAAGTAAATCTTCAAATGAAAATCCATCGAAGATTGTTGTATATATGTTGAATTATAAAAAGGTAAATCATGTAGAAAAAGCTATGTGGGAAATGAACCTCAAATTTAAAATGATTTCTGCTACGTAGTTTTCTACTAATACGTATTTTGGGATACAAATCAAAGTTAGGGAGACAGCATGCTCAGCATGATTTCGGCGATAGTACCATTAGGATCAAATCTTGAAAATATGTTGCTAAATTGATTTTTTGCACAACTGGACCGATTAAATAATGAAACTGCCTGAAGCAGATATTTTGAGATTTTGTCAACAAATAAAATTCGTTTTCGGAGCGCGCCGTATAAAATAAGAAATACGAAAAGATCATATTATTAGTGTTCCTCCATGTGAAGACACTTAATTAAATTTGGTGACGTAAAGTTCTAACGAGGTTATAATTTAAATAGTTCATAAGAAATGCGAGCTTTATAACTTATCGATTGGCTATAGATATCATAGTAACCAAAAGTTTATTTGCCGAAAAACTTTCGATCAGTAGTTTATAGTTATGGTTTGGTGAATGTTTTCACAGGTCTCAGCAGAGACTGAAACGTCACGAATAATGAAGCCTAACAGTGAGTCCGGAAATCTTTCCTTTCAATTCAGAAAACACTGTAAAAACATAACAGAATTATGATTGGGCTTAAAGCCCAATCATATGATACTCTAGATGAGATGGAAATGACTTTAATATACCGGAAAATATGTCATCTCAAATTCGTTTTGAATGGGAGGTGGTAGAAGTAGAGGGGGAGGTTTTTATTTTTCGTATATGACACCGAACATGGCATGCAAAATGTTTTTTCTGAATTTAAAGTTTTTAGTTTTCATTATTTTTAAAGAAATTGGTCATAGTTTTCCTAAAATTGGGGCATTTGTATGGGAGGTGGCAGAGGAAGTGGAGAGTTTAAGATGATTTTGAAACTGCTTATCATCATCCTTATCACCATGCTTTGATTTAATTTCAAAGTCGATAGCTCTCGATAGTTGAAGGAGAAATGCTTTTCTTGAATTTATAATACAGATATTTGTATGGGAGGTGGTAGAAGGAGGGAAGTGGAGCTGATAATTTTTTCTAACACTTATTTCAATTATTAAGAAACAAATTCTGGCAAAATTCGAAGTTTGTACTTTTTCTATTTTGAATGGAAATCGATAAAATGCATTTAACAAAAATTATACATTTGTATGGGAGGTGGTAGAATTTTTTTCGCATTATTAATATTTCTATTTGTATACTTTATACAAAATATCAAGTTGAGAGTTTCGAAGAAATATAATTTAATTTAAAATTCGTGAAATTTGTATTGGAGGGGGTAGAAGGAGTGAGGTGAAGTTCATAATTATTTTTAAAATAAATTGCAATTATAGTAGAATTAATTCTGACAAATTTTCATCTTTTCAGCTTTACTAGTTTCAATGAAAATCGAAAATATGTATTTTTCAAAATTGTTCATTTGTATGGGAGGGAGCAGAAGGAGTGAGGGGATCGGATCAATATTTCGTAAAAGTAATGACATCTACATTATAATACTTTGACCTAAATTTCAAGTCGATAGCTTAAATAGTTTCAAAGGAAAATCAATTTCTTAATATTTCGAAATTTCTTGAAATTTGTATGGGAGGGGGTAGAAGGAGTGGGGGGATATAGCCCATTCACAAACTTAAAGTTACTTTTTTTTGCTAAAAATGACACAGACAAATTTTTAGCACTATAGCTGAAAGCTTTCGAGAGTTATGCTGTGACAGACGGACGGACAGACGGTCACTCGGAATCGAGGTTTTTGAGCGACAACAAATATTTCTGTACCCTTGGCGGCTCTGTGCGACCGTTATTTCTTAGCGTTACAAACGGTAAGGTAAACACAATATACTCTCAGATTTCATCTAGAGTATAAATATTCAATCAATCAAAATCAATCAAATTCCTGTTAGGACCCCCTATAGGGGCATAGGACAGAAACAACTCTCTTCCACAAGGCGCGATCCTGAGCATCGGCTTTAAGCTGTTGCCAGGACTTGTTTATTCCTCTGGCCTCCTGCTCAACTGCTCGCTTCCATGTGTTACATGGTCGACCAAGCCGACGTCTTCCTTGAGGGTTATAATCCAGAGCCTGTTTTGCGATGTTTCGCTCTGATTTCCTCAAAGTATGACCGATCCACTGCCACTTTCTCAATCTCAATACCTATTTTAGTCTGGCGTGTTGTACTCCAAAGTTCGTCGTTGGAGATTACTTCTGGCCAGAATATTCCTAAAATGCGCCGGAGGCATTGGTTTACGAAAGTCTGTAGTTTCTTGGTAAGTCGAACGGTCACTTTCCACGTAGTACAACCATACAACAACACGGATTTGACGCATGCGTCAAAAACTCGCAGCTTCGTGCGAAGGGAGATCTCTCTTAACCTCCAGAAAGAGGAAAGGATACCGAAGGCCTGACGAGCTTTATTTAGCCGAGCCTCAACATCCTTTTCGGCTCCGCCGTCCATGCTGACAATGCTTCCGAGATAGCAAAAATCTTGCACCTCTTCCACATCCTGTCCATTAAGAACAATCGGTGTGCTTGCGTTCGAACCCATGTGCATGTACTTGGTTTTACGCACATTTATTTTCAGTCCCGCCTCTTTGCATTTAGAATGCAACGAGCGAACATTTGACTCTAAGTTCGAACGGGTATGTGCAAGCAAACACACGTCATCAGCATAATCAAGGTGACTTAAGATGTTAAATAGTCTCTATTGAAGACCTTTACCTTCCCCACCTTCCAGTGCAGCTTTCAAGATGTCATTTATTACCACCAGAAACAGGGCTGGTGATAATATGCAGCCTTGTCTGACACCCGTTCGCACAGGAAAGCTCTCGGACAGCTCTCCGCTATGCAAGACGCGACACCTTGCATCTTCGTAGGATTCTTTAATCATAGCTATGACCTTATCTGGAATACCTCTCCTACGCAAAGCATTCCATATGTAATCTCGCTTAACGCTGTCGAAAGCCTTCTCGAAGTCCACAAACATGAGATGTAGTGGCGAACCCATTTCGGCTGACTGCTCTAATATTATCCGTAGGGTATTTGTGTGGTCGGTACAAGACGACCCTTTACGGAATCCAGCCTGATAAACTTCGAGAGTGCTCTCTACGACCGCACTAATCGTATTGAGAATTACCTTAGCCATAATTTTTGATTTTTGATATAAATATTCGCCAATCCAGTTTTCAAGTTATATAAAGTTTATAAAGAAGTAGCCCTGATGTTTCCTTACAACTTTTATAAAAAAGGGAATGGAATCGAATCTCTCAATCTTATGAAATTGAAATTGTTCATTGGAAAACATTTTCATGTCATATGGTGGCGATGATACATATGCGGCGACAAATCATACATGATCGGACCTGAACTAATAACGCTTCACTTATTCTACAAGATCTAAAGGGCAGTATACCCAAATCACTAGTCCTGTGAAATAAAATGCTTCATTCTAGAGTGCGGAACAGCACAGCATAGTATGGACCCTTCAACAAAATTACCGCTAGTGAAAACAACTAAGAAAGCATCATAATATCGATTAAAAAGGGAAGAAAACTTATTCCGTGCCCTGTGCTTTGTTGGCAGAATTAGCGCATATCCTCGGAAAAGTATGACTAGATATTACTACGTTGTTCGATTCGTTAACCTCGATGTAGCTTAGTGGGTAGCGTGTTGGTCTACAATACGAAGATCGTGAATTCCAATCCCCGTTGACGCATAGTTCTAGCACACTGCCTGCGTGGGTATATCTGGGTTACTTCAATCTGTGAAAATGAAAATTCATAGGTAGAGGGCTGTGCAAAGGGCTAACAAAAAATGTTAAGGAACATGAAGGTTAGGATTCTGATCCATTCACGAGTACAGCTAATCATTAATCATAGGTGATAAGTTCGAATTTAAAGCAAAATTTATTTATAACCAGCAGTTGCGTACGGCGTTTCCCATGACCTGCTGTGGCATGAGAATTAATTTGTATTAAAAAAAAACTTGGTTTTAATAAGAAACAGCTCCCCCTCACACACACACACACACACACTATGATACCTGAATATGAAACTGGCACTTATGATATTAAGTTATCTACAAAATCCTGAAAATGAGGACATTAGAAATACAAATTAAATACAAAGAAGTTTTTCTGTACAGATTTCCTCAGCAAGATATGTTTTTGTTTCACCGTTCAAATTCAAAATTGGCAACACAAAACACGCAAACTGGAGACGACGACACACAACAAAACCGAAACCAAGTAAATTTGTAGATAATACTAAAGCGTAGCTTACAAACCGAATTAAGAATTGATAAAACAAACTTACAGTCCACGAGCTGGCAGCTCGGTTGTTGTACTTTCGGTTTTGGCTATTTTATAGTTTACCTGGTTCGTGTCTTAGAGGAAAACCATTAAAAATTAAAAGCCATTAAAATTAAAACATAATTAAAATTTTAAAAATCGAACACTGACATGCATCAGTTCGAACTTTTGGGCTTCTAGGTTCAAATTTTCAGACCTCTGTGTGCTCTAGATTTATTTGGAGAGGGCCCATATATGTATAGAAAGAAAGTCTTACAAACATTGTATTTTATTATTATACATAGATGATCTGATATTTACAATTTGCAATAGTTTTAACATATATTACTTATAGATTTAAAATCATTCAAGCTTTCTGTCAAGCGTATACGTTAGTATAAATATATGTAAAGTACCTTATACCTACCTGAAATTTATTGTAGGAAACAACTAATTTCATTGATATGAACTTACTAATAGAAAGCATAACAGAATTATGATTAAGCTTAATGCCTAATAACGAACTTAAATTTTCTGTTTTGCTAAAAAAATTAGGTGGAAGCTCGATTGCTCAAAACGTGCCAGAATTATTTAGTAGACAGACGAACAAACGTTCACTCGGATTTGAGATTTGTCGTCTCTGTATGAGCCCTTATTACTTTATTATTCTAATATCAAAGTATTGCGATCGACTTGGAATATGAAAAAATTGCTCGTGACTAAATTAAACTAAAAATACAAGAACCCGTCTATCTATATGCCGTATATGTACGCTCCAAACCCTTGAGGATAAAAATTAATTTTTGGGTAGATTGTATATAGATGGGTATTGATATCAGGCGGACACTAATTTTAGGGTATGTTGGGGTTAAAGGGGTGGCGAATATCTAGCTACGTAATTGAAACTTGGAACATTTATTAAGCTATACTAGCGGAATATAAGAAAAATATAACATTTGGAGCATAGTAGTGGGAGGGAATGGAGAGTATTTAAAACTTTTCAAAATTTCAAAACTTTATGTTTCAAAAACAAATACAGGTATTAAGTTGAAATTTTGTCAGATGGTAGAGTTAAGGACCTATAATTTTGGAGGGTGTAAGGGGAGTGAAATAGTGAGCCAAAATGTCGAAAACTTTCACTAATTGTTTTAGGGCTCTGGTAAAAGATACTAATCTCAAATTTTCCACGTGCACATTCATTTGATGTACATAAACAAAAAATAATATTTTGAACCAGAACTGTTATGTACCGAAAGACTTGCAAGTGGAGTTTAATGCGAATTGAAAATAAAACACAAAATTTCAAAATTTTTGATTAAAATTTGAAGCTAAGACTTGAAATTTTGTGAAATGCATTTAAAAAAAAACTTCTACCCCGTCAAAAGTACTTTTTCGACCATTTTTATGAAATCAATTATCACCAAACCACTAAAAGCTATCATCTTGAAATTGTGCACAAGACTTTTTAAGATATTTAAAATAAAGTTGCATCAAAGTTTCAAAATCTCTCCAGTCTTTCTAAACCCTCCCATACAAAACTAGGGTTTCGACCAATTTCAATAAATCAGCTAATAACCAACAAACTAAAAGCTACGAACTTGATTTTGTACGAAATGAAACTGCATCACAAATTTTACGATGCCCACAACTCTTCTACCCTTCAGATACAAATGTATGGTTTCAAAAACATAAAATGCTCCGAATTTTATAGAATTTACTTCGTCCATGAATCTTACATTCCACGTTCACACAGAATTTTGAACGTGATTCAAGTAATAAATTAAGAAAATATTAACAACCACCCACCCCGTCCCAAGCTTGCATTAATAGACGATTGAAATATTTATTATATGTACTGGAGCTATTGATCGTATTTGCGGCTAAGTTTTAAATAATTGAGAATAGCCCTGCCCTAGAGCTCACTTAGTCTTCCCTATCCACATTAATCTGCATATTGACTTCCCACGCATCTGCAACTTGTCCCAAGAATAATAAAGTTGCGTCAGACTTGTTGGCAGTTTTTTTTTTTTGTAATATTGTACAACTGTTAGAGCAAACACAATATCCTCTCAGAGTATTAAAATACGAGAATTTACAAACAGAATAACTAAAGTTTCCACAAGGCCAATAACAAAACGATATTAAAATTAAAAATTGAAACAATAATTATTATGGTTTAAGGTTAAGGTTAAGTATCACCGTCGTAGATCATCAAACATTAAAAACTATGAAAATTGTTTTATTTCATCATATTTTCAAAATTTATTTAGCGAAAGATTTTACAGACTAAGGTTCTTGAGAATTATAGCATCTAATTAGGTAAGATGTAAATTTTTTTTTTTTTTATTTCAGTTTTAATTAAATACTTCTTTTTCTTCAATGGCACTAAGCCCAAATCGGGACTTGACCGCCTGATCTTCAAGCTCCTTCATATTTTTTTATTTGTTATTGTAAAAGAACTGTTAGCCCTTCGCACAACCCTCTATTTACGAATTGTCATTTTCGCAGATTGAAGTGGCCAAGATATACCCATGCAAGTAGTGTGCTGAAATTATACATCGATTAGGATTTGAACTCCCGATCTTCGCATTGTAGACCAGCACGGTACCCACTAAGCAACACATAATAAAATTTCAAAGATTATTTCACGGAAAATTTAATGAATGCGAACCTTATAAACATTTAAACTCACTTTATAAAAAAGGGCGCGCCAAAATTTCCTGTTTATTAAGAGTATCTGAATGGAAAAAATTAATTTTGAAATTTTGTTATATATTTACTTTTTTGAAAAACAATTTCATCTACCATCATTTCCAAATGCAAGGGTTCGAACACAATTACACCGATTGTTCTTAATGGACAAAATGTGCAAGTAGTGCAAGACTTTTGTTACCTCGGACGCATTGTCAGCACGGACAGCGGATTCGAAAAGGATATTGAGGCTCGTCTAAATAAAGCTCGTAAGGCCTCCGGTATCCTTTCCCCTTTCTGGAGGTTAAAAAGATATCTCCCTACGCACGAACGTGCGAGTGCTTGCCGCATGCGTCAATTCCGTGTTATTGTATGGTTGCACTACATCTAACAAGAAACTGCAAACTTTCTTGAACCAATGCCTGCGAAGCATTTAAGGGATATTCTGTCAAGATGTGATCTCCAACGACGAACTTTGGAGTACAACTGGACAGACTAAAATTGGTATTGAGATTCAAAGGGGGAAGTGACAATGGATCGGTCACACTTTAAGGAAACCAGAGCGAAACATCGTCAAACAGGCTCTGAATTATAATCTTCAAGTAAGACGGAAGCGAGCAGTTGAGCAGGAGACCAGAGGAATAAACAAGTCCTGGCAACAGCTTAAGGCCGATGCTCAGGATCGCGCCTTGTGGAAGAAATTTTTTTCTGTCCTATGCCCCTATAGGGGGTCTTAACAGGAAATTGATGATTGATTGAGTCGAATATCAGATAATTGAATTACACAATGCACTACAGGTAAGATTCGTCAATGTATTCCAAGCTTAGGTTGTGTCGCTCTTCAAATCTTTGCAAAAATCATTATTGGTTCGGACTCATGTGAAAAATATAAATAAATCCGATGATTTCTTCAATATCAGGATTTGTTTTTTGGAATCCAATTTTTCAGAGGCATACTGGATAGTAAAACTTGATAATATTCAGCATTTTCATTTTTGAATTTACTAATCAAAAGACAAATGCAGATTTTCGCTTTTCTCACGTTCACATAATGGAAAACAGACGTCCTATCTTAGATCTTAAGAAAATGAATAACACGTCCAATAAATCACTTACAGCAGAGCGGTGTGATTTAAGTGCAGAGACAGCAGCCTAAAGTTCAGCGTTGCATCCCTGGCCTCGTTCCAAATAACGTACGATGAATTCGTATTGGTTGCAGCAGGTAACACACGCATGACTAGGTGTAAGTGACATAAATAAAATCGCGCAAACTACCTGTTGCGAGATTTTCTCTTTATTCCGCCTATCATGTATTTTTGTCCATTTTTTTTTTAAATCCGAACAAGTCGTTCTACGGATTCCAAATCCGCTCGATACGGAGTTCGGGGTCATCCGCTACATTTTCCCATCTGGCATTTTTGCGAAAAAAAAGGCGAATGTTGTTCCTAATATTGTTTCCAAGTTTTGCTAGTTTTTAAGCCGGCTGGAGCTAAACGATGCAGACAAGTGCATCGCGCCATCGCTCTGTACCGGTCGCCACTAAGCCATAAAGCACTGTTGGTGGATCGCCTCAAGGCTGCCCGCTAGTGGACCGACCCAGCCAGCTCCCAGCACTGCTGCTTGTTGCAAGCCGCTTAGATAGATGCGATCGCCGATCTTTAATTCGAGTGCAATTCGCGATCGTTTAGTGCTTAATGGTCGCCTGGCTAGAGATAGTTCGCGTTACGATACTGTGGGGGTTCACGGGAGTACTTCGGCGTAAATGTGTAAATCAAGTGGAGCACCTTGACACCAATTAGCGGAGGAACATTAGACACAAAAATGCAATTGACGCACTCGATGTGATCACCCGAAGTTGCGTTCTCGCGCACACGCTCAACCTTCTGATTCTGCGTCGAACGAGATATTTTGCACTGCTCGTAGCTCTAATACAGTGCTTACGCATTTCATTTCAATTTTCACACACATGAGCCATAATATGGGAATGCGTATGCGACCAGGTTTAGTGCGATTCCAAAGAACTCGATATCCTAGAAATTAATTACGAGACGATTAAGAGTGCAAATGCAAGATGACGTCATATCCGTCTTAGTGTATTCGATTTCGCTAAGAAAAATAAATAAGTCTAGCGAAAAAAAAATTAAAAAAAAAAAAATTGGCCGATGTTAGGCTGTCGAAACGATGAAATGTCGCTTGCATAGTTGCATCGATAATGAAAGTTAATGCGATTTTAGCGACGACGTTTGCGTTCTAGCCTGCGGGCATTGTCTGTTTGTCAAGTGTCCGTACGAGCATGAGAGTGTCACATTCGCATTAGTTATGTATGGAGTTCATGGCTATAGGCTGTGGTTCTAAGTAAAAGGCATGTTCTTGCATAGGCTAGAATTGCATTCTAGCCGTTTAGAAGTTTCGTTAACTGCGTTTTTTCGAGTTGTTTAGGTCTTGATTTGAATTTTAGTCAATTGGAACAGGGACATAACAAGTTGAAGACTTCATTTTTTCTTAAATTTATTTCTATATCAAGTGTTCTGATTTAATCAAGGTTTTCGATTTATGAAGCACATAATATCTTTCACTCATATAAGAGATTGTGTTTTTTTTTCTTTTGCATCGAACGACCTCCCTCTTCGAGATGTTAAGGACATAATATAATGAGCTTCTGCCTTATCTATCAAATTAAAGTTGGTTGAAACCTTCGAGATCATTGTTTTATAAATATCCAAAATGAAAAGGCTGAATCTGCCATTTGCATCAATGATATTCCTGTTAAGACCCCCTAAGGGGCATATGACAGAAACAGCTCTCTTCTGCAAGGCGCGATCCTGAGCACCGGCCTTTAGCTGTTGACTTATAGTCCAGGGCCTGTCTGGCGATGTTTCGCTCTGGTTTCCTCAAAGTGTGACCGATTCACTGCCACTTCTGCTTTTGAATCTCAGTGTCTATTTTTATCTCTCTAGTTGTGGTCCAAAGTTAGTCGTTGGAGATCACTTCTGGCAAGAATTTTCCTAAAATGCGTCGGAGGCATTGGTTCACGAAAGTTTGCAGTTTTCTGGTAAGTCGAATGGTCACTTTCCACGTAGTACAACCATATAACAACACGGATTTGACGCATGCGTCAAAAACTCGCAGCTTCTCGCAAAGGGAGATTTCGCTTAACCTCCAGAAAGGGGAAAGGGTACCGAAGGCCTGACGAGCTTTATTTAGACCGCCGTCCATGCTGACAACGCTTCCAAGATAACAAAAATCTTGCACCTTTACACATCTTGTCCGTTAAGAACAATCGGTGTGCTTGCGTTCGAACCCATTTGCATGTACATATTTGGTTTTACGCACATTTATTTTCAGTCACGCCTTTCTGCATTTAGAATGCAACGAGCGAACATTTCACTCTAAGTTTGAACGGTTATGTGCAAGCAAACACAAATTATCAGCATAATCAAGGTGACTTAAGATGTTAAGTATTCTCCATAGAAGACCTTTGTCTTGCCCACCTTCCAGTGCAGCTTTGAAGATGTCATTTATTACCACCAGAAACAGGGCTGGTAATAATATGCAGCCTTGTCTGACACCACGATTTGGTAGCAAATCGAGGAGATATCTTCTCTATCGACGACTTATAGTCAAATGGTCGATCTGGTTCTGAGTAACACCATCAGGGCAAACCCAAGATACTTTCTGGTGACTATTGTGTGGAAAAAGGGTCCTTCCGATGGCCATTTGCTGAGTAATACATAACTCCACAAATAATTCGCCGTTTTCGGATCTATCAATCCAAAGTCGTGACGTGTCGAACAAAAGATCACTTTGCTTCCCCATAACGTGTTCTAGTCTAGCGTTGTTAGATCCAACCTGGGCGTTCATATCTCCTGAGATGATAATATCACCTCTTGGAACACGGTCGAAGGTGGCACTTAGTTGGCTATAAAACTTCTCTTTGTCACCAGGTGTTGCGGTATTAGTTGGAATTGTGACGTTACCACTGGTCCTGATCGTGACGGCTATAATCCTATCCGAAATAGGTTCCCAGCTGATGAGACTGTTTCTCGCTCTCGGCGTAAGGACGAACGCCACGCCATTTTTGGCTTCACTCTCAAGACCGAAAAACGGAATGGTGTCTCCGTCGGGGTTCGTTCTTCTCCTGATCCTGTCCACCTGACCTCGCTCAAGCCCAATATTCGGATATTATAGTGCTCCATTTCACGGTCGATAACTGATTGGCGGTGACCTCAGCCCTTCCCCCGCCACTCCATTTTCGAACGTTCCAGAAGCCAATCATAGTCCGTTTTCGAATGCCAAAAGTCGTTACCGTAGAATCCGTCCGTATCCGAGGCGCTGTATCCATTTCTCGTATCAGTTAGGTTTTAAGATCACGGGTGAAAATGTCATTTGTATGTAGGTTCTGTTTTTTAATTTGTTATAAAATTTCTCCTGACGAACGCATTGTCATAGTGCACCCAATCGATAAAATGTACCTTGTGGTTATGAATTTCTGGTATCGCTGCTTTCGAACGTCGAAAAATTGAAATTCAAGATCAGCGTTCTGAAGGAAGTTAAATCAGCAGTGCCCCGAGGAACAAACTAACCAAGCAACTACTTCAGGCATCAATCTGTCCAATAAAAAATCGTGATTAATTACAAAAATAAAATCTAATAGATTTTTCGATTGGCTGCCAAGCTCGAACTTTTTCTCAAATTTCAGTGCGACCTACTCCAGAGCAGTAGTACTATTAGCACTAGCGTTACAGTGCATCGAGACGCAAGCGATTTTTGCATATAACTTCCAACCACAATTCATTTCTGCGCAGAAGTTTGCTCACTTCTGGACGCACCTTTCAACTTTATATTTTTTCCTTTTTTTTATTTTTTATTGCACCAAGCTGAACTTAGGAGTCATCCTTTAATACTGTAGCATACAATTCAGTTGGCTTAGGAAAGGGGAAAACAAAATAAAAATAAACAAAATTTGCAATTAATTGAGTAATAACGGACAGGATGAAAGAAGAAGATGTTCCTTTTAAATTGCATAATGCTGTAATCTCTAGCAAAAACGGCTGTGGGTAGTGCATTCCACATTTTGCTTGTTGGAGGCAGAAACGACTTCCTATATTTCACTGTATGTGATTTGGGTGGCTCGACCGTATACTCATGAGGGCGTTAAGCAGAACGAGTATTACGCGGGATTTTGTATAAAGACGGGATGAAACGACTAATTTCGCGACCACAGTGGCCATGGAAATATCTGTAGTAGATGATGAGTACTTCAACATTTCTGCGATCGATGTTCAAAGAAGTCTATGGATGCCGTTATGGCATCATCTCCAATAAGTCGAAAAGCAAATCTCTGAATTCGGTCCAGTACCATTAGATGAGTTTTTGGTACCCCAGCCCGAACTGTACTCTAGTCGGGGCCTGATGTCTGACTTGTAGATGGTTGGAAGATCAGATGGTGTAAAATATTTCTTGCAGCTTCGGAGAAAGCCTAAGCACTTGGAGTCGTCTAAAGCTACATTGTGGATGTGCTGGCTCCAGTCCAGTTTATTTTATTAATGTGCATACCCAGAAGGTATAAATTCTCCGAATGATCAAGTGTTACACCATCAGAGATTAGGTCAGGCACCGACATGTCGTCTTTAAGAGAAAAATAACGTGGCATTAAACTTTACTCGATTCGACCTGTCTCATTCCAGAACTGTGTTGAGGCCAGAATTTAATGAATCAAATAACTCACTGCGCTTAACAGGCACATAAGACTGGTGCGCCTCAGCAACTGATTCGAAGCTGTAAATGTTTACAAGTGTACTGTCATCTGCAAAGCTGTGAATTGGGCTGAGAGTCGACGACAGAAGGTCGTTAATGAAGATTACAAATAAAGTAGGTGATAAAACGGAGCCTTGAGGGACGCCGGAATTGATAGGAAACGGAGTCAAAGAGACGCCATCTAAAACAACCATACTCATGAATTCTTAAACCTTAAAGAACAAATTATTCTTTCTTCACGACAACTCATAGTTTCCAAGCATATTCACAAATAAAGTAAATCACGTTCTGGGTCCATTTAAAAAAAAAACCAACCTTCGTTCATTGCAGATGCGGAATAAATTTTTTTTTGCAAATTTTCCTATGAGCATTCAAAATTCCACAAAAATATTTCCCAAAATTAATTTAATATTTCACGTCCATTCGTTCACATCCTACTTGCTTTCCATAACGAGAGCCTTCTTCATGAAAAATGACAAAATTAAACACATTATCTATTTCCATTATAAATACCTGATCCATAAAAAGAAATATTTTCCAAAATTATGTACAGCCTTTGGAGAAAAAAAAAACCAAAGTACCTACGATTTCCTGTCGTTCTCCGAACTTCCTCACAAACATCCTTTTTCATCATTTCCAAACCGCGCTACATACAAGAAATTAAATAACTCACGCAAAAATCTTTCCAAGAATAAACAAGGAAGGAAACCAGCAATAAAATGTTAGAGTACTAACACATAACGGGCCTACGCAAGAGAAAATCGCAGGTGGTTTGAGTCCTTAATTAGTCGTGTGAGTATAATTAAGGGAGAAAATATCTCTATTAGGTTTTGGTGTCCTTGAGTAAAAAGAATGAAATAAACAAAGAAAATGTAAGAGTCAATAAAAAAGCTTCCTTTAACCAAACCGAAATGGCATGTTAACCCACCGAGAATAATACGCCATACGAGTTAAATCTCAATCCTTAATGCTACGTCGTTTTTTATCCTATCTCTCTCGCTCTTTTGGAGTGAAGCTTTTCGATACCATCACAGTCGCGTATGCTAGTTGTGCTTTTTCGAGCTCCCTGCTCATCTATTCGGACGATTTCCGCTCCAGGCACATAAGCGAATACACTGTGAATACATGCCGGCAACTGTCTATTTCGTATTCTCTTGTTGCCGTCCAAATATTTCGGTATTCGTCCTTGAGGCAACCTTTAAAATTTCCCTTTCTCATAGCTACCGAAAACCGCCCCTTTTCTATCGATTTTCAACTTGGGCTGATGACTCTCATTCCCTCGTCGGTTTTATGGCTCTCGAAATTTCTGAATTGGATTCGCCTGCGGAACCGGGCGGTAAAGAAGGATTTCGACGGCATGTCAAAATCACAACTTGTACTGAGCGCTCCCTGGGAAAAAAAACCCCCCTGGCGATTTGGATGAACGCGATGACGGGACTTGGAAAAATTATATCAATGAACCTAGATAAAGAGCAGAATGGAGCAAAATCCGAAACTCGGTACGTTGAAACTCCCTCCACCCTTCATTACCTGGCTCAGCTAAAATCTCACTCCGTCCTACGTCTTCCTGCGTGACTGCCTGCCTATCCTACCGCATGGAATTGAGTAGTGCCCGGAATGAATATCTAATGCGATTTGTTCTACGTTTCAGCTGGCTCATACAATTTATCCTTCAGTGCGGCAAACCAACACACACTAGGCATAGCTGGCGATAAGCCTACCGCAACCCCCAAATTGTTGGGCTGCCGATTTCTTTCAGTCGAGTTACTTTTCTCTGTACAAGGACACGGCATAAACACAGTCAAGAATAATAACAAACGGCAGTGGTAGCTCTAACAAAAAACGCCCCCAATCACTAAATCGTCTGTAACGACAGTCTACACGCATCGGCACGCAATACAGACGGCGGCAGGAAATCCCCGAAAATTTGTCTCTCACAAATACCTAAACATGGCAATCGAAACCCGGTGTCCTACCCCAAAATGTACGGATTCGCACCCTTACTCCCACTGACGCCCGTCACACACGTACGCAGAAAAATGAATGTGCTTTGACCTCCTGTTGCCGTCGCAATCCAAGCGACTTCAACTTCTTTCCCACTCCGTGCACCAATCACCCGTACGCACACACACGCATTCGAAAGGGCGAAAATTGAGCCTCATCCCGGGCCAGACAACGCCTGGTAGACATAGGCCGCCCGAAGTGAGTGAATCTTAGCAGTCAGGATTTGGTGCGGGGTGAGAATCTGGTAACTAGAAGCAAAGAGGTGGGAGTGAACGGGTAAAATCAGCTCGTCCTTGTGCCTTAATCTTACACTTTGTTCCTTATTTTTCGGCTACGCTTGGGTTTCTGGTAGTGTGATCATTGTAGCGTAAGTACCGCATGGTCGACACTAATCTAGCGGAACTAAAAGCAAGAACGAGTTCGGTTGCTCGCAGTTGAGGGTGGGCCGAATGGGCCAATGTGGGCTGTAGCTTGCTAAACTCTGTCCCAGGTGGCATTTGTCTCGCCAAAGTAAATAAATTTTTAATTGAAATGAACTTTTTTGTGTGTTGTGTTCTGGGTATTTTGTTTTTACGTTCCAGAAAAACTCCCTTCTCTATTCCAACCCGCACTGTTAGCTCTTTATGCGAACAGGGAGCTTATTATTTTTTTGAGGAGACTGATTCAGAGTATGAATATTAAGGAGGAGGAAAGAAGACCAGGTTCAAATACCCTCATCCTTCTAGATGGATGTCTGGGAGTAGGCTTTTCGTTTGATTGGCAAACAGTAATGAGCTAGGATGGGATGATGGTATTGGAAAGAGCTAACCTTAGACGTCTTTGTGAAGTTCGTTTAACTTGCAAGTTAGTCGGTCTCCAGGGAGAGATGATTTTCAAGGCTACTTAGGAAACTTTATCCCTCGCCGGTGGTCGTATATATGTATATGCGACAGTTTTTCTGTTATTGCGAAACAGACGACGGTCGTAATGAAGGCGGGCTGGATCGAGGAGATGGAAAATTCTCGAAAAATTTTATAAATTTCATCAGAGTCTTTGTTTTGGCCGGAATAGGAGCCAACAGAAATGTGACAGACATTAATCATTGGGGTAGGGAATCAATAATGAAAATTGTCCTTTGTCTACGTGCCTGTCTCAAGTAATCGTTGAAATTCCTTTTCGTGACATTAAATCGATAGTGTTGATGGAAATGTTTAAAGAAAGGAAGAATTTGTACGAGAGGATTCGGTTTGCTTGTAATATGGTGGTTGCATATTTAATGGAATTTGTGTTGCTGTTGGTTAAGGATGGAATAAGGTTGTATCATTTATGTCGCAGACTAATGAAATTTTGTCGTATTGGAAAGAAAAGGTACATTTATTGATTTCTCTTTAAACTGTGCAGAAAGTATTGAATGACAAAAATTTTCGAGACAATGGAATTATGTTCAATGTTGAGAAATATATGATATTTGTATTGATCCATCTAAAAACGTTGCTCAAATTATTGAGTTTTATCGAATATAGGTCGCTATGACTTTCTTGGTTAAGCATGATAACATGTGGAATGCTTTTCGTAGGAATCGTATTCCAGAAAAGATCATAGCGCTGATTAAAGAATTCTACGAAGAAGCAAGATTTTGCGTCTTACATAGAGTTCCGAGAGTTTTACTGTGTGTCAAATCCTTTCCCCTTTCTGGGGGTTAAGAGAGATCTCCCTTCGTTTGTCTTGTTATATCCTTGCACTACGTGGAAAGTGATCGATTGGTTTATCAAAAAACTGGAAACATTCTTGAACTAATACCTCCAACGCAATATCCCTATTCTGGACAGATGTGATCTCCAACTACTCTCTTTGGATTATAACAGGACAGACTAAAATATATATTCAGATTCAAAAGCGGGAGTGGCAGTGGATCGGTAGCACTTTTGGGAAACTAGAACAAACCATTGCAAGTCTGGATTTTAATTCTCAAGGAAGACGTCGAGTTGGTCGACCACGTAACGCATGGAAGCGAGAAGTTGAGCAGGAGGTCCTAGGAATAAATGTCCACAACTAAAGGCCGATGCTCGCGATCGTGTCTTGTGGAAGAGAAATGTTTCTGTCCCATGCACCTAAAAGAGGTCTTGACATGAATTTGATTGATTGATTAATGTTTTTCTTGGAGAATTCTGAAATGGAATGAAAAAAATCGATCAAAAGTACTTCTAAGAGAAGGCACCATCTAATTTCAACAGATTTTTTATGATGGCTATTGTTAATTAAAAGATTTTGCAAGATTATTTTAAAATAGAGCTAGGGAAGTGCGTTTCATGTCGACAACCAAAACTGAAACGGTGCTACTAAGACGCACGTTTCGGGGTGTCACAACCAGGACATGATATGTATAAAGGCACTATCGTAAAAGCAAACAATTTTTACTGAACGAACTAGAGGAATAATTTCAGCTATAACACGGAATGAGCAGGAATATTTCCCTGTGCTGTAGGAATCTTAAAAACAAGATATTCTTTGATGTAAATGTATATCAATCATGTAATATGAAAAGTTAAATTAATATTTACCCTAAAAATTTGCAAAAATTGAGATTAAACCTTCCCACAGAACCTGAATATGCACCACTAAGTAAGAATCAAAATGTCTGCGAGCATTCTTTCATTTCACATCCTTCGACAAAAATCGGCGCCCTTCGGGAGACCACTGCCAAAAATGACTGAAATTTGAGAAATAAGAATTTCATGATATCGGAGTTATTTCTGAAAAAATACTAAAAACTCCCACTCCTTCCACCACCTCCCATACAAACTGCACAATTTCACTAAATCTAATTCGCTATTTTTCTCAGTACCTATTATATTTTTGATGATTAAATTTTGTATAAAACATTTTTATACCTACTTTGGCATGATATAAAAAATAATTAGTTCAATGATGTCACCCCTTCTGCCATACTCCTCAACACAAAATTTCTTGATACCACATTTCCTATTTCATCCAGAGTATCGTGTACTTGGGTTCAATCGTAGTGACTGACCGAATAGTGCCGACTATACATTTCAGTCCGAATCCACTACAGTGCCTTGGGGTCTTGCATGTAGTGGTAATTTTGGTGGTAATTTTTTAATTAAGAATTCGGATATGAAAGAAGTTCACGCACTTTATCACTAATAGCGGAAGGGACGGTTTGAACCTCCAAAATCTTAGCATCTTAAGTTCGGTCTCTTTTTAACGCAGGCGGTTTGCGCTTATCAAAGCAGAAAAAGGTTTCATAGCAAAAGGCTTTCTAATAAAGCAAGATCCCTGGAATAAAAAATAAGGATGAAAGCGACATCAATTTCATTTTCGTACGTATAATGAGGCGGTTTAGACTTATTATAGAATTCAGGCATAACAATTTTTAGAGATTATAGCCCTATTTGAGATGCCAAAAAATAAACCTCTTCCAAAGTATAGGATTCTTCTTCAATGGTACTATAACACAAGGGTACTATAACACAAGGGTCCTTAACACTTATTTATGATTATGAAAGAGTTATTTTAACAAATTTCAATTTTCGCAGATTGAAGTGACCCAGTGTGCTGAAATTATGCGTCGACCTTAATTTTAACTTTTCAAAATTTTCAAAATTCTGCCCCAACATGCTACCGACTAGAATATACCCAGGTTTTTATGGAAATAATAGAATTTTCCAAGAAACTACAGTTGTTAGCGATGATACTGAGAATTAATCCAGGGAAAGTCAAGGCAATACTCAAATACTCGCAGCATATGATGACTGGAAACTTCGCCCATTATAAATTTGTTATAAATTCCAACATCAAACCAGATTAATAACCAATTTTTATTTAAAATAGGATATCCATCGATGTCCTCATCCGAAATACCAGACATCTAGTCAAACTATTGGATTCTTTTTTCGAGCCTAAAGCTTTAAATAGGCAGATTACAGAATCATGTTGTTTTGATGAGCTTCGATATTGCCGATATCGATACAACGCTCCGATTAATAACACTAATATTATAATCATGAATACACTAATGTAGGATTTACGAAAACTTGTCTGAGTGAGTGCTTAGATTATGCTCAAACTCCATTGACCACACTGGTTTCCAACTCTTTAAGATAGGAGATGTCATCCTTCAGTCATTTAATAGAATCAATTGTAACAACAGTCTGGACTCTCGTTCTCCTACCTTTCATGGTTTTAAATGATTTGAAAGTTCCACTAAATTCGGTCTTTTAAAAGATGCTTTTGAAAGGAATTGAAACAATCAACTTGATTTCAGTTTAAGTATTCTCCAATGGCACCACAGCACAAATCGGCCTTTGGCCTTTTTTCATTATTTATTGTGGAAGGGTTGTTAGACCATCGCACAACTCTCTATCTACGAATTTTTAATTTTCGTAGATTGAGGCGACCAAGCAGACAGTATGCTGCAATTATGCGTCGACCGGGATTTGAACTCACGACCTTCACATTGTAGACCAACACGGTGCCCGCTAGGCTACACCCTAGTTTTAGCTTAAGTATTCAGGCTTTTATATTAAGGTCTGCTAGGAATCGAAATTGAAAGTGTGGTGAAAAAAAGCGCCATTGAAACGAGAGTGCTATATTGAAGTTAAGAAAACTCCAAGACGGAAACAAGAAAATCAATCGACACTTATCAGCAACGATCTCTTGTACCATAATTTTTTAGGGGATCAAATTTCTTTTAGAGGTTAATGCAATGCTCAGTTGAGTCAGGGGGTGCCGACACTGACAGTTATTCTTAAAATACTAAAGGTTACAATCGTTAGGAGAAGGTTGCAGTGCATTTCATATTCTTGTAATTCGAGTGATGAAAAATTGCATAAATTTCACTGTACGGAACAATGAAAGTTTTGCAAGATACTCGTTTTCGCGTGCAGGTGGAATGTGTTCATAGAGTCCTCTCGAGATTTACCATAGAAGTAACAGTAATAAACAAATGGCATATAATAATTCTAATCTTTTTCATTAAATATAACTATTTTTATGACAAGAACAAGTAAACAGACGTACATGGTGCATGGCAGCACTATATATATTTGAATGGAATTAAATGAATTAAATCGTTTCTGTGGAAAATGAATGATTCAGTGGCGGCTCGTGGGGGAAGGGGAGAGGGTGGGTTTTTATAATAATGTTTCATCAAATTAGCGAATGTGTTATTAAAAACAATTCATTGAAATATCTGCAGATAAGTGCTCTTGCAATAAAAATGGTTGCGATAGACTGTTATTTTATAAAGTAGCTTCACCGGTCTGATCTATCAATTAATCAAATTTTCGTTGTGGACATTTCACCATTTTGAATGCTAATATTTTATTGTTATTGCGTTGATACGTAATAATTTGTTAGCATGCAAATGTATGTACTAGCAATACTTTCAATATTAAACTACTGCCTTTATAAATTAAAAAAAAAATAAAAAATAATAAAATAAAAAAATAATTAAAATATAAACTTTTCATCACTTTATTGCTCAGTTTAGTAAGCTCTCAAAATTAAGTACGGCCACTGTTCAGTCTCGTCTCACCAAGTTCCACACTACTCTACAACCAGAATGACTCGAAGATGTCCCATGGAGCCCATACTACTCTACAAGAAATGAACAACAAAATGACAAATAACAACAACAACAAAAATACAATTATTAATCATAAAGAAAAGCTGTGGAAGCTCCGGTAGCTGTGGAAGTTGGCCGAGAGGCGCTGAGCTTTGCGCCTCAGATATTTTGCTTTTTATGAGCCATACAAGCCGGCACGCTACCAATGTGTTGAACGAGCTGTGGTTGAGCAAGCGTTTCAGGCGCCTCATTTTGAAAGCTAGAGAAATCGCACTTTTTTGTCTCAGTGTTTTTATTTTATTTTTTGAAGCCCATTCCCCTACAACAGTAGGGAAGGCAAAAGGTTAAAAGGCAGAGGCGTATCGCTGATATGAGAATGATCTAAAACGATAATTGAATATGCAAAATTTAATCGTATTTGGAATGTTAGATTCGATTGATAGAAAATACTGTAGCAGCTGAGGCGCCGCCTCATTCACTTTACCTGCTGGAATGAGTGTTGCTATGTATTGAATTAGGCAAACAAAAATTGTTTTGGTCGTCATTCCGCTGGTTGGGGCGTGGTATACGCATATACATATCGTATGCAAATTAAATCTATGGTCATAAAATTTCTACAAAACTAAGCTGGTTATGAAATGTATTCCAAGGAGCGAATCCGAATGACTGAATATTCAGAGGAATTCTGCGAATCATTTCCTCACTTCTATCCTTGACCGTGGTGGAAAGAAGAGTTGGTGCAGATTCATGTAAAGCCTTCAAGCTTCATTAAAACTGTTCCAAAGAAGAAGAAGAAGCTGTTCTGGTTTTACTTATTCTTCCAAACAACTGAGGCAAAATACTTCTAGGAATTGAGGAAACATTCGAAAATATTCGAAGAATGGACTCCACAGAGCACGATAGAGATTGCGTTTAATCTTCTACGATAATTGCGATTACATCTTAACTAACTCAATGTGCAGTTTACCATAAACGAAAACGAACCTTTCTTAGTAATATGTCGAATCCTCCTACGGACATTCTTCCTTCGCCCCGAAAACTTTTTGATCATTAACTTCGAGAAGCTCATTTTCTTTCAACTCGAACTGTTACAAAAATATTCTCCATTACGACGCAGTAGGCCCAACCTTCAGTCGAACTTTTATTACTCGCACAAATATTGGCTCATATCAAAGTACCACTAAAACCAAACACTCCTTAATATCTGTCTGCTCCAATTACATTCCAGAGGCTTCCATATTAAGGACATCGCATCGTATACGAAAAAAAAGGACCAGAAAAAGGCAAATAATTCCATCAATCAGTTAGTGTGTCTGAAAATCAACAAGAGCCGTCCTACACTCAAAGCGTATCCAAAGTAATAACATAGGAGCGAAAAAAAAATAGGTATGAAACATTTCAAAAGCAGCCCATCACCGAAAAACCATCACCCAAACCGAAGGGAAAAAGTGGATTCTGGAACCATCCTAGACGAACCCAATCGTTTTCATTGCCAGCCAGAAGACTTTCCCCCGTCCCATTGTCGAATGAAAGGAAATCCTTCATCATTCTACTTCCATTTCATTTCACTAAATCGGTAAATTGTAAGTCGTAGAACCAAAGTCGATTTCGAGGACATCCACATCGGACCTTAACCCTTGGCAAGGCAACGCTCCAGTCCAAGGTCGTCATTTATCAAGGTAGAACGCCTATCACTCGTTCCATTCTCTTCCGTCCGGAACCCAGTCGAGCCGATTTTCCCCTCATAAAAATAAAAGGAAGAAAGAAAAAACCGCTCCCTCCCATACACGCATATTATATTGCTGTATATCTGAAATTGGATTTGTTCCAATACGTCAGCAGCCCACCCGTTCCGCTGAACGCCCCAACTCAGAACAGCGTGTTCGGGCCAGGGTCTTCTAGAAGCGTCGCACGTAGAAAATAGGAACAAACCGGATTGCTTAATTGAAGATCAACCCGCATATAAATTAAGGGTTCCTCCCACCATATTTTCAACACGACATCGAGCTACCGAAAAAGTTTCGGAAGTGGAACGGGGTTTTTCCCTATTGCGTCGCAGCGTTGAACTATATGTCTACGTGCACCCCACGTAACTAGGCAGCATCAGAAACAACGACGCTACCTACTTTCACATTAAAGTCCTTTTCGTTTATCCTGACTTTGTATTGCTTTTAGTGGAATTTTTCATTGAGTTGCGTGCGAAATTTTCCATTTTCCTTCGGCCAAGGACACGATGAAAGTTTGGGAAATTTCGAAAAGCGAAAGGAGGAAATAGTGTTTGGGTATTCTGGGTGAGGCGTAGTAAGGGCAACTAAGTTTGCACCATAATAAATCATCGATATGACAAACAAAATTTTACTCAGTGGATATTCCGTCTCGGGATTTTTACGCCGTCTTCGGGTTGTTCTACTTTCAGGGATAACGTCTAGACGTCGTTTGTAAGTAGTTCCTAATTGGAAAGCATAATGATTGATGTTGGAGGGGGTTTTTTAT
Organism: Chorisops tibialis; assembly: GCA_963669355.1. Taxonomy (NCBI): domain Eukaryota; kingdom Metazoa; phylum Arthropoda; class Insecta; order Diptera; family Stratiomyidae; genus Chorisops; species Chorisops tibialis. The sequence continues at coordinate 269,614,900 of OY770263.1, forward strand.
TGAATTTTTGGTGGTAAGTACTCGTAGGATTTTGTGGTTTTAAAAATGTATGAATGTACGAGTATTATTCAAGTAACCTTTTTAGGATGTTTGTAGGTTTAATCAATAAATTTTGTATGATTGTTGAAACATGTAATACACGAATTCATATCCGGGCTGTTCGGCTCAAAAGAAACTGCGTCCACCATCCCGATGTCTATCTTGAAGGTTCAAGCAGCCGATGTGATGACAAATATTAAAAGAAAGAACATACGGGAGTGCTGGCACTAATCCAACTAACTATCTAACTGGGAGATTCAGTCAATAGTGGGAGTTGAGGAACCGAGTTCAATGCCACTGCTGGCTACGTTTTTGAAATTCAATTCATGGAGTATCAACAGCTGATTTATGATGACCCAGATGGTCAGCTGAATTTATAAACCAGGCCAAATCGAGCTTTGGCCTCCTGACCTTCAGATTCCTTAACATTTATTTGTTAATATGGATGGGTTGTTAGCCCTTTGCACAACGCTCTATCTACGTTTTTTCATTTTCGAAGATTGAAGTAGGCCAGATATGCCCAGTGTTTTGGAATTATATGTCGAGCGGGATTTGAACTCATAACTTTCGCATTGTTAACCAGCACGCTACCCACTAGGCTACAGCTCCTGCAGACGTTTCAGTTGTGGATGAGACTTCGGACTCCTGCTTCTTGCGATGAATCCATTAGCACTAGAATATTCAGACTTGAGTCAATTTACTCTACATCCCAAGCTGACCTCCGAAACTAGCACATATCATAACACATAACTCTTAGGCGTTATGTGTAGTAGTTAGTTTCTTTCAAAATGCATCGAATCTATTGCTTAGCATAACTTTGGAGTTTTCTCCCTAAAGTACATATATATTTCTATAACCTTCCCTGTGAAAGAAAAAAATAGATTTGCCCTCAAGCGAGGCGGACCCGACTAATCATTTTGCCCTTTACTCAGGACTTTTGTCCGTTCTAGTTATTCGGTCGTATATCTTGAGCTCATTTTATGGAAATAGATTATATTATCTGGAAAGTATTGTTGATTTCAGGATTCAGGGGCATAATCTAGGCTTCCATAGGGATAAAGAAAAGATGGCAGCGTATATCCTCTGCAACATTTACGACTATAGAACTGCCTTTACTGTGTTGAAAGAAAAGATTTCCGAATTCTTCTGTTACGTCTTATTATTCGTTTCGTTTCGGTATCTGTTGAGACCTTTATTAAACTGTAAAAACATTCACCAAACTATAATAATAGTCTGCTATAATTATCGATCAGTTTGATAAAGGTCTCAGCAGAGACCAAAACGTCACGAATAATAAGACGTAACAGAAGAATTCGGAAATCTTTTCTTTCAACACAGTAAAGGCAGTTCTATAGTCGTAAATGTTGCAGAGGATATATCTATCAATTCGACTACTATTTTATACAGAATGGGGTTAATTGGGTGTGGCAATGGTAATTTTGGTTAAATGAGCTAATTTATTTATATTATTTAGTATCAGGTAGTTAAATTAAGAATAAACAAGTCCTGGCAACATCTTAAGGCTCAGAATCGCGCCTTGTCGAAGAGAGTAGTTTCTGTCCCATGCCCCTATAGGGGTCTTAACAGGAATTTGATTGATTAATTGAGTTAAATTATTTAAGGATTTCTGCGTACGGATTTCGTTCTCACCAAATTTTGAGGCAAGTAGCCAAATTGCTGATAACTTGTATCCGGTGTCTCGGTTGAAGTTCTGTTTGGAAATTTCAATGGCTCGTCCAATTCATTGAAAATATTGATTTGTCCTGGCCAGAATTTGCGCATTGTCGAAATCGGTTTTTGGTTTTTCCGTGTGCATCGTTGATCCTAGTTTGGACGGTGCGTCCCGTTTCTTCTATGTGCACTTTATCGCATGAGTTGCAAGGTACTTTGTACACTCCTTCAGTGTCCAATGGTTTTTTGTCCTTCCGGTTTCCTAAAATTCCTCGGATAATAGTCGGAGTAGAAAATGTTGGATTTTCCCTATCTTATCCGTCTTGTAAAGTAGTTTTACCCATCGTTTGTCTGCATTTCCTTCTTCAGTGTCTTCCCGTTCTTTTGTCCTTGGATGCTTCGGTTGCCACGCCTTGTTTATTGCGCTCGCTTTGTATCCATTTGCTGTGAAGCCCGATTCAACTGTTCCTTTTCCTTTCGTAGACTGCGCGGATTTCCTTCAGTTATGCATCTGGCTCTGTGTATCAGAGTTTTTAATATCCTTGTTTTCTGGCTTGGGTGGTGATGTGAATGAGCGTGGAGATATCTGTTGGTGTGAGTTGGTTTCCTATATACCTCGAATCTTTACGACGTATCATTTCTTTCTATTTCCAATGTGAACTTAATTTTCTCGTGGTGTGAATTAAAGTGTGTTAAAAAATTTTTAAGCTCGTCTTTCCAATGTTGCCAAATGATGAAGGTGTCATCCGTAGATACAATTCCAGTGTTAATGCAGCTGAGTGCAGTGCGTTCTTTTCGAATTCCTCCTTGAAAATTTCCGCTACCACAGGTGAAATTGGAGATCCTATTACCGCTCCTTCCGTTTGCTTGTAGAGTTTCCCTAGAGCAGAAAATAAAGTATTATTTAAACAAAATTCTATTAAGTTATTGTTGTCCGGGATGAGTTTCCTGATGATAGTTAAAGTGTCCTTAATCGGGATGTTGGTGAACAGTAATTCCACGTCTAGACTGATTATAATATCCGCTGGTTCCAAGTTGATTTTCTGAAGAATCTCTACTAGATGAGCGGAATTTTTAACAAAGCGCGATGTGTTACCTACTTTTGGGAGTAACTCAGTCGCGAGAGCCTTAGCCAGTTTTTGGGTAAGTGATTGACGATGAGTCGAAGCGGGGTATTCTCCTTATGAATTTTTAGGAGTCCGTACAATTTTGGTGTATGAGGGTCTTAAGGGTGATTAGTTTGGCACATTTTTCCGCTAATATTGTTTTTTTCTTGATGGATAGGGTTTATTTCCAAAGTAGGGCAGCGGTTGGATCTCTCTTTTTTTCGGTATATGATCCTGTTTATAGAATATTTTGTATCGAGGAGAAGATACAAAATATTCATTAAACAGGATCATATACCGAAAAAAAGAGAGATCCAACCGCTGCCCTCCTTTGGAAATAAACCCTATCCATATACCGTGGCGTTTCCTTTGTCCGCTTGCATAATCGCTATCTCCTTTATTTGATTAAGCTCTTTTGAAGCTTGCCGTTCTTTTGAGGGAATATAATTCGCAGGTAGTACTGCACGCTTGGTGATGTGAGAGACCTTGTGTCTGATTTCAATCGCTTGCGGAAGAACTCTGATTGCCGGTTCTATTTGCTGAATGATTTTCTCGGTTGGAATACTTGTTGGAGTAAGCGCGAAGTTGAATCCTTTGTTTAACATATCCTCTTGCTCCCTGCATTGCTGAAAGGTTGACTACTACGTTGTTGCTTCTCGTCTGTATTGGTTGCGCTGGTTCTAATGTTAAATGTCTAAACTCTCGAATCTCTGTTCCTGTATCGTTTACGTCTTGATGAATTCTGATTCACAAAGTCAATAAGACAGATGCAGTTCTCTTCCACCGGCCTTTAGTTGTCGCCAGGAGTTGTTTATTCCCCTGGTCTACTGCTGAACTGCTCGCATGCATTTGCTACATGGTCAACCAACCCGACAATTTCCTTAAGGATTATAATCCATAGCTTGTCTAGAGATGTTTTGCTGTAGTTTTTTCAAAGTGTGATCGATCCTTTACTACTTCCGACTTTGAATCTCAGTGCCTATTTTTATTTGTCCAGTTGTGGTCCAAATTTCGTCATTGGAGATCACATCTGGCCACAATGTCCTTGAATGTAGTCGGAAGCATTGATTCACGAAAGTTTGCAGTTTCTTGATAAGACTAGCGGTCACTTTCCATGTAATGTAGCCATTTAACACGGATTTCAAGCATACGTCAAAAAGTCGCAGATTCGTGCAAAGGGAGATTTCTCCTAATCTCCAGAAAGGATAAAGATTACCGAAAGCCTGACGAGCTTTACACGAACCTCAATATCATTTTCGACTCCGCCGTCTATGCTGACAATGCTTCTGAAGTAACAAAAAACTTGCACCTCTTCAACATATTGTGTTTGTGTTCAAACCCGTGTGCACGTACTTCGTTTTATGCATATTTATTTTCAGTTTTATCTCTTTGCATTTAGAATGCAATAAACGATTGTTTGTTTGCAGCTAGGGTGTATACTAGAGGGTACTTTGTTGGTCTACAATGCGAAGGTTGGAAGTTCAAGTCCCAGTCGACGTATAGTTTCAGCACACTATCTGCTTTGATATACCTTAGTTACCTCAATCTACGAAAATGCAGATTTTTAGATAGAGGGTTGTGCGAAGGGCTAACAATCCTTCCACAATAAGAAATGAAAATGATAAGGAATCTGATGGCCCGATTCGGGCAGTAGTGCCATTTTAGGATATAGGATTATCTATTTGACTCCGAAGTCCGAATGAGTATGTAGACGACAATACACATTATCAGCATACCCAAGGTGACTTAATATGTTAAACAGTCACCGCTGAAGACCTTTATCTTCCCACCTTCAATATGTCAGATATTACCATCAGAAAAATGGCTGGAAATAATATGCCGCTTTGTCTGATACCCGCTCGTTCAGGAAAGCTCTCGGACAGGTCGTAAGACGCGACATTTTGCATCTTCGTAGGATTCTTTAATTATAGCTCTGATCTTGTCTGGAATACCTCTCATTCCATATGAAATCTCGCTTAACGCTATCGAAAGCCTTGTCGAAGTCCACAAACATGATATGTAGTGGCGGACCCTTTAAGTGAATTAAGAAAAATATTTTTAATTTTCAGTTAAATGGCAATGAAAAATCTTTTATCTCGAAATCTATGCCTGGCTAAGCAATACAGAAACACTTGGAGGCACGTAAAAGGACCTTTTGGAAAAATAAATTATTTGTTATTTATTTTTGCCAAGCAAATTTAAGATGTAATTCGTCTCTTGGATCAAAAAATGAAAAAAACAAAAACAACCAAGAAAATAAGGTTGATACCATTTCGTTGTGCCTTCAAACAAAAATTAAATTGAAACGAAAAATTCCTATGACAAAAAGGACCTATTCTTTTTTTCTTTTTTTTTTTCTTTTGCCAAAAAGCATAAGAAGGTCCTTTTTTTATTTTCTCAAAAAGCATAAGGTGTATATATCATTTGGGATTGCATGCCTTTGAGGAAAAAATCCTTTTGTGCTTCACTTACGGCTGAAATGATGACAAACAACAAGCGATAGCCCATATCCATTACATCTATCCAGGCCATCTCAAACAGGATAGATAAAAAGGCAACAAGCAGTACAAGAAATTTATAAAAGAAAAGGATAAGAAAATATTCCCATTGGAGAACGTACCACTTAACTTTCGCTGTCTTTTCGAGTTGTTTCTAACGATGAACGAAATTTATTTATAGAAATTTTCATTTTATTAATTTTATGATTATTAAATTTCAACTGATCAATCCTTGAAATTTTGAAGAATATAATTTCTTAGCGATTTAGATACATAAATTTCGCTAAATGTCTATTAAAACCATTTTTCTGTTATTAAAACCTTGAAGTGAAACAGTGAATAAAAACGTTTTTGATTCTTCAAGAATTTTTAACTCTTATATCTGACGAATTCAAGGATCTTTAATACAAATGCAAGGAGAAACTCTTATGATGCTATATACTCAAATATCTATAATATGGATTTTAGGTGGTTACCTACAGCTAATTCTGAGATAATATATTCCATAAATTCATTGGGTTGCGTTTTAAGGATGGCAAATTAATTAAAAATTCATTGAGTAAACATTATTTCAAGGATATAATGCTAAAATTTCATGCTATCATGCTATCATACTTACTTACGATGGCGCTACATGCTATCATATAACCATATAAATAAAGGCCTTCAATATTAACGAATCCAATGTGGCGGTGGTACATAATGTACTCGAATATGTTACTATCTATGTATGTGTCTGACTTTGAGGCTTTTCATTGAAATTTCCAGTCGAATTTAATGTGAATTGGTAAGGTAAGGTATGAAGGTTTCTTCAGGGATCCTTATGAATCTTTAATGGGTACCAAAAAGATTGATACGAGGATTTGTTCGGGATGTTTCTCTAAGGAAATCCATAAATTGGCTTTCTTTCGTGGCTGACTCTTGAGAATTTACTAGTCGTTTCTTTGGTAGTTTGGAAATGAAATTTAACATAAATTTTATCTGTTATAATTTCATTTAATTATATTTAAATATTATGCGAAATATATGAAGCGAAAAAAGGAGTGAAACTAATCGTCTAATTTTTTTTTGGCCTTACTTATAATTCTAAATAAATATTTAGTGCACAATTTGAGGTCGATCAATTTTATACGTACTGAGTAAATTTGTTATAGTATTTCATGAAAAAGTGTAGTTTGTATGGGAGGTGGTGAAAGGAAGGGGAGGATTCAAATAACTTTTATACACTAAATTGGAATCATCATGAAAGTAATATATTCCAAATTTCAGATCAATAGCATTTATACTTTTCGAACAAATTCGTTTATTGTCAAATTACGAAATCATTTCATTTTGTATCGGCGGAGGTAGAAGGGGTAAACCTAAACATTTTTTTTTTGATTTTACTAATAATTCTAGATAAATATTTGGTGCACAATATCAGCTCGATAAATTTTATACGCACTAGGTAAATTGGTCAAGAGCATTTCATGAAAAACTGCAGTTTGTATGGGAGGTGGTGGAAGGAGGGTGAGGACAGAAATAAGATTGAAACCATCATAAAAGTATTACATTCCAAATTTCAGATCAATATCATTTATACTTTTCGAGTAAATCCGGTTATTGTCAAATTACGAAATTGTGTAATTTTGTATAGGAGGGGGTTAGAAGGGGTGAAGCGATTTGGCCCGTTCACGAACTTGACCTTAATTTTTTGTCACAAGCAAACAAGAACAAAATTCGAACTATTTAGCTCATCGCGTTCTCAAGCTAGAGAGGACACGGACGGACGGACGGAAGGACAGACAGACGGACAGACAGACAGACGGACGGACATCCGGTTTTGAGATTTTTGAGCGATTATATGAACTTTTGTATCATTAATTTTTTTCTTCGATCCTTATTTCTTGGCGTTACAAACTTTGTGGCAACCTTATATATATAACTCTCAGATTTCATCTAGAGTATAAAAATAGAAAAAAGTAAATTTTATAAACATTTTTTTTTTATATCTTGTGAGGAAGTGTTAATTTTTTCCCTGAAAATTATGCATTTGTATAAGAGGAGGTAGAAGGAGTAAGGGGATCGAATCAATATTTTTTGATGTTGATGACATTTATAGCTTAGTTTCGGAGAGAAATCAATTTCTTTAAATTTCGAAATTTCATGAAATTTGAATGGAAGGGGGTAGAAGGAGTGGGGGATGTTGCCTATTCACGAGCATAAAGTTTCTTTTTTGCTAAAAATGACATAAAACAAATTTCAGCATAATAGCTCAAAGCGTTCCAAAGTTATGTTGTAAACAGACGGATAGACGGACAGTCGGACAGACGTACTGACAGACAGAAGGTCACTCAAAATCGAAATTTTTGAGAGACAACATTATTTCTTAGCGTTACAAATGATGAGGCAAACACAATATACTCTCATATTTCATCTAGAGTATTACCAGCGTTGCGACGTAGCTACACTCGAAGTTAACCTACGAAATCAATCTACTTCCTTATTTTGAAATCTAGCTAATTTTTATCAAAGCTTACTTATAGTGCCATTTTGATTAGATTAGACTAGAGCCACTCCATGCAAGAAGGAGACACAGTGTATCAGAGTCTAGTAGAAATGTCCCAATCGGCACTTGCGAATTCACCATCCCCAATTCACCATTCGTGGAGTGGTGAGCTTAGTAGCTTTCTTTTGCCAACTTCATCCACCTTAAGATAAATTGTTCCTTCAAAATTTGTGTTTAAGACTTTTTGGTTAAATATTAAAAACTTCGCTCAGTTCTTCATGTTTAAATTTCGCTCCAAATATCGGGCTTGACCTTTGCCAAACTATGGTAAAACGCCTCTAGTGTCCCATGGAGTAACTATAGATTAGACATATATTAGATTAAAGCGCGGGGTAGTTTTGACTTCCTCTGTCACGACGACCTCGTATTGGCCTATTCTGACATCGTTCGGCATATTATTTAAGAATTTCTCATCGACTCTTCTAATAATGAAGCATATGTAAAATAACTCGTAGAAAAATGGTAAAAAAATCAGGACTACGATTGGGCGTAAAGCCCAATCATTCAATACTCTAAATGAAAGAGAAGTTTTTTTTTTATTTTGAGAAATTTTGTATGGTGAGGGGTAGAATGGGTTACGGCATTGAACTTAATTTTTCACATCATGCTAGAGTTGCTATCAAAATATTTTATTGAAAATTTTAGCTTCAAAAATTAAATAGTTTCTGATAAAATCAGTGCATTGGATTTAGTGAAACTGTTCAGTTTGTATGGGAAGTGGTAGAAGGAGTGGGGAGCTCCCAATGAACTTTTCAGAAATATCTATAAACGCCATTCAATTGACTTGTTTTTAGCATTCATACATTTCAAGAAAATGGACTTTCTTTATATAAAGTTGTGTGTGTGTGTACAGCTATTTTTTTTTATTATTTTATTTATTTATTTTTTTCTGTGTTATTAATAATTTTATTGAGAGTACATATTGAAAACCGCCGTTTTTTTTCAAAATTCTAGCCTTTATATGGTTAAATATTTATTATTCAAAAAATTGCCCATTGCTAGCCATAACTCTTTTCCCATTTTTCTGGCAGCATATGGATTCGGCGTCGGAAAAACTGCTCTTCTTTGAGCTGATCCACGAATTAACCAAATTTTTGGCTTCTTCGTAAGAAAGGAAGTGCTGCTCAGCCAGGTCATGCGTCATCGATCGGAATAGGTGGTCGTTGGAAGGGACGGTGTGTCAAGAATACAGCGGGTGGGTAGGACGTCCCATTTCACTGTTACATGTAGGTTTTTACAGCGTGTGCAACATGTGGCCGAGCGTTGTCGTGCAGCAAAATCACTTTGCCGTGTCTTTCTTGGTACTGTGGCTATTTATCCTTCAATTTTTGGCTCAAACGCACCATTTGTAGTCGATAGTGATCTCCCGTGATGGTTTCACTCTGTTTCAACATCTCATGATATGCCACAAAAATTTTCTCTGTTCCACTGCCATGCCGGTCTTCGAAGTCAAAAACACTGCTTTTGAGGCGTAGAAACCACTCACGATACATTCTTTCACTAATAACACCCTCACCATGATTTTCAACAATCATTAGATGCGCCTCAGCCGCAGATTTTATTTTTATTGAAGACAAAAAGAAAAACTTCCTGCAAATGACGCTTATTTGGCTCAAACTTCGACATATTCGCACACAAAAAAGTATATGACGTCGATAAAACTTCACAAATCTAACTCTGAGGAGGTTTTGATAGATGCCTAAGTTTACCATGTGACGTTTCTGATCCGCCATTGCTGATCAGCATTTACTGCTGGCGCCATCTATTGGAAAACGGCGAGTTTCATTCTGTTCTCCCGATATTTATTGGACGTAACGAATTGGAATGTGAGTTTCTCCCATCTCCAAATCAGTATCAATGTTCTCAAACAACATTATATTAACCACTATCACTGATAGATACTCAACCTAGTGAAAATTGAATTGAATTAAATGAGATATTTCCTAATCAAATAGATTAGAACGATTTCATTACGTAGAATGCTATTTCAGAATTATACAAAATGCAATAATCCAGTCATAAAATTTTCCCTACTTTCAATCGATACCCGTCTAGCTGCACGATATTCGCTTGAACCTAAAATCTATACGTTTAGTTAACGCCAAGTCCTTCGAATACATAATCATCGTTTATTACTGTCCATGCTAGACAGAATGTCTCAGCCGTCAATTATGTCCAGCATTTTAAATATTTACGACTAACATACTTATATACTAATATAATCCAAGGTTGGACCATCAAATTATCTTCTCCACTTTATCACTAAAATTTCCAACTCATTAGGTAAGCTACGTAGACCTCGCACTCATTGGAGAAATGAAATTTACGCGGTAAATAAACCACGAAATTAATTCATCAGTAAATGATCCTTAATAATGGTTTGGATGGATATGACATGTTTTTGTACTGTGTCGAATGTGAATGTGTTTGCCGAAAGTCTTCGTCCCCATGACTTCGGCTACGCCTTCTTCAAAAATCCGGTACGTCGCGGTGCTTTGGTAGCAGTTCCAATTTAAGACCGATGCTATGTTCGTTATCATGTCTAGCGACAGTCGAGGAGTGTTTTGGTTTTACGATGTCGACGTCGTCGTTGTTTTTGTGTCCATCGTCGACAACTACAAAATACAGCTCCAGACACGACCTCTTAACCTTCCGCCTCAAGGACTCCCATCCAGGCAGGCACATAAACATGTATAGAAAATTCAACGAAACGCAACCGACAATAGACGAGGAGAAAAAAAGTAAAATAGCAATTGGAAATGAGTGGCGACAAAAAACCCGCAACAGAAATGAAAAAGGAACAACAAAAAAAACGAAGGAAAGCTGCCTGTATTTTCCCAGAAGCGTGAAAAGAAAGTGAAAGTTTCTTCCATTTTTTTTTTTTTTGTGCCTATTTTAAGGAGTTATGTGGGCAGACGTCGACGATATGGACGCTTTCCTTTCAGACGATGACCCATCATGGCGAATCCTTTTACTTTTTGTTGGGTTTCTTCAGTTTTTTGCTTCCTTTGTCCCGAGCTTGAGTTTTAGTGTTAGTTTTTTTTCATTTTTCGTCCTTCGTACGCTGTTTCTTTTTCCAAGAATTGTCGGAAAAAAATCCATTTCTGTAGATGGATATGTTGTTTATGGGATAGAGGATTGAAGTGGAACTATTTTGGCAAGTGACAGAGAGTGGAAAAGAAGGAATGGGAAAAAAGATTTCGAATTTGTTTTCTATTTATTTTTTATTTGTAGATCCAATTTATCACACGGCACTTTAACGTTCGTTCTACGTGTGAGCACGAAGCATTCAAGCAGATTACCTTATCTGTTTTCACCATATTAACTCTCATAAATGTCCTTTAGCTTCGTCTTAAGTATTATAAAAAATCTGTTGTAGTTCTCTTTTGGTTTCGTTAAGCAGCCTACATATTCTATTAAGACGAAAGTTTGGCTTAACCCTTAGTGCGCATTTCACGACATAGGAAAGTGAATCACTCCTTGAACGAAAAAATGCGTTACTTTATAAATGGCTTTTATGACCAACCTGGCTAATTTGTAGGTATCCTTTAGCTTAACTTTTGTACTCACTATAAACATCTCTCATCCAGCCAAAAAATTCTTACTTCCAAGAATGACTTTCGCCTGGGCTACGGGATAGCGAGCTAATCTATTCGTCGAAATAAACCTTTCGAAACGTGAAGGTCAGCAGGCCAAGGCTATGATTCGAGTGAAACAAAATAAGTTTTTGGCATAACATTTCAACGAAAGCGATAATTTAAATTTAATGGGGCATGCGTTGCAAAAGGCGATTTTCATCGAAAATTGTCTGCTTTCGAACGAATATTTCTCATTAAAGGTGCAAGATAATGAAACCTTTTATTTTTCATTTTCATCTTTATTAATTTTACTAGGGTTCGGGTTGAACGAAATTTGAAAATTGTTTTTCGGAATTAAAATAAGACCAATAATCCGCTTATAGTTTATAAAAACTGTAAAAACTTTCCTTTTTCAAACGAACTTATCACCTATAGTTCAAAAGATAACTACTTGCTTTTTCTTGCTATTACAATAAAAAACGATCACCAAAGGGGCTTGTGTTAAACATATTTGAAATTTTTATAAGTTTCGTATGTTAACTGATGAAAGGCGTTTTATTTAGACTTTCTTCATATCGAAAAGATAGTAAAAACCGAGCTAGATTTTCCTGTGCGTCGTCGATAATTTGATTTTAAATGCATAAAATTCGTTTTCATCATCTACAAGGCCTAAGGTGCGAAATTATGATTTCATTGATGTGGTAAATAATATTATGCATATGAAGTTTAACATTTTTTACTATATGCTGAAGCGTTTCAATCCTACTTCAATTCACGAACAACTGATGTCAAATCATTGTGGCAGTATCGTATACCCCGTTTGCAATACCAGCAGTGCATCATAGGTACTAGGCGTCATATGTGTTACACTCATATGGTATGTACAACGCATTTGTTAAGTTCTAACTTGGTATTATGTAGCGAATTTTGTGGCGGTATATAATACCTGGTCTTGCAAACGTTGGATACCATATTGATATAAAGCTTGTCTATACGTGGTCGAGTTTGACATCAGCTGTCCATTAAAATCGAACTGAAACGTTTCTTTAACTTATTGACATTGGTTAGCACTTATCATGGACGCACGGAAAAATCTAACTTGGCGAATTACCAACTCTAGGTTGAGGTTGTAGGAGGGTCGTTTCGTAGAACCAGTTGGACCCATTGTACATCCCCTATTTATTATGAGATGTATTTTACTCCTCCTGTGCTAGACACTTAGTTCGAACCGAAGTAGGGTCAAATGTTTGACACCTCTAAGGTCGTCTTGTTCTGAAAAGAATCTAGAGCCTAAGCAAAGGAGGCAACTTTTGTAGATTCGCGGACAGTGACAAAGAAAATGTTCGATAGATTTACCAACCCTAAGCATATGCCTGAAAATAAATTTTAACTTCTTACCACAAAAGGGTTGATAACCCCTTAAGAATTTGCGAAAGACGTCCATACCACATAAATATCAGGCTGTATACCTCGCAGATGCATGTTATTGGGTGACGCACTATTGTTATTTGTGATGTAACATAATACAGCAGTGTAAGTTTTTGTAATTATTTCAGATCCTTTAACATGTGGATACCCTGAAACCCGATAAAATTTAGAGGTTACTACATATAATCCGTTCGGATAAAAAAAAAACATAACAGGGCTACAATTGAGCGTAAAGCCCAATCGGGCGATACTCCAGATAAAAGAGAAATGTTTTGATTTTAAAAAAATGTTTAAGGGAAGTGGTAGAGCGGGTGACGACATTGAACTAATTTTTTTCACATCACGCTACGTTTGCTATCAAAATGTTTTATACAAAATTTACAATTCAAAAATTTAATACGTACTGAAATAATTAGTGTATTAGATTTAGTGAAATTGTACAGTTTGTATGGGAGGTGGTAGAAGGAGGGGCGATTTCTTAATCACTTTTTCGGAAATAAAATGTTTTAAATTGCTGATAATTACCATTCATGCTTTTCAGGAAAATCAAGTTTTTGTAAAGTTGTGAAATCGTGTCAGATTGTATGGGAGGGGGTAGAAGGAGGGAAACTAATCGTTTAATTTTTTTTTTGGTCTAACTAATAGTTCTAAATTAATATTTAGTGCACAATTCCAGCCCGATAAATCGTATACGTGCTGAGTAAATTTGTTTAGAGTATTTCATAAAAAAGTACAGTTTGTATGGGAGGTGGTGGAAGGAGGCTGAGGACAGAAATAAGATTGAAACCATCATAAGAGTATTACATTCCAAATTTCAGATCAATATCATTTATACTTTTCTAAAAAACCCGTTTATCGTCAAATTGCGAAATTCTGTCATTTTGTATGGGAGGGGGTAGAAGGGTGAAGCGATTTGGACCGTTCACGAACTTGACTTATTGTCAAAAACAACGTTAACAAAATTTTAACTTTCTAGCTCAACGCGTTCTCAAGCTAGAGAGCACATAAACGGGCGGACAAAGAGACGGATGAGATTTTTGAGTGATTATATGAACTTCTGTATCACTCAGTTTTTCTAGTAGTGATTTAAATAATTACACCGTAAGCCTTATTGATAAAAATAATATATTCTTGATTTCAAATTATTAGCTCTCTTAGTTTCCAAGAAAATTTGATTATTGTTGATTTTTGAAAATAAGTTATTTTGTATGAGAGTGAGTAGAAGGGGTAAAACGATTTAGCCCGTTCAAGAACTTATCCTTACCTTTTCGTAAAGAACGACGTGTACAAAATTTTAACTTTCTAGTTGAACGAGCTCTAAATCTAGACGTCGCATTGACGGAGAGACGAAAGGACGAAAATTTGATTTTCAATCTTTTGAGTGATGATATTACTTTCTGTGTCAATAATTTTTTTCTTCGAGCCTCATTTCTTATCGTTACAAACTTCAGAGTGAACTTATAATACTCTCAGATTTCATCTAGAAAATACAAATCCGTCTGCCTGTACACCGTACGTGTACGCTCACTGCACATTAACTCCCAAACCCTTCCAGATAGAGAGTTAATTTTTGGGCGGACTGGAGATAGGTACCAATCTCAGGCGGATTTTGGCGTCGTAGACGGGTGGAACGCTAGAACCGAAAACTATAATTTCGAATATCTCAAATATGATGAAAACTTAAGCTGTAAATCGACTCACATATAGAGGGGTTTGTGGAAAAACTTTAAAAATAATTTACTTTTGTATTCAGTTGGGTCCGAATATGGGAGGGGGCTAAAATCAAAATGGCGGCAAAATTTTACACTCTAGATGAAAACTGGGAGTATTATTAGTTTGATAATGGATATAAAATTTTCCGATTTTCATAGAATTTACTTCGCCTATGAAACTATCATTCTTTGTGGAGAATTTTGAACGTAACTCTATTACTCAATTAAAAAATTATTAACATCCACCCAACCCAAATTTTCGAACTACCTCCGCCCCATTTTAAATATCCCTAAAATGCGGCGGAGGTAGTTCGAAAATTTGGGTTGGGTGGATGTTAATAATTTTTTAATTGAGTGCTTGAGTTACGTTCAAAATTCTCCACAAAGAATGATAGTTCAGCTGTGATCTGAAACGACGAGCTTTGGGGTAAAACTGGTTAAAAGAAGTATTAATACTCAAAGGTGGAATTAGCAATAGATCGGTCACGCTTCGGGGAAACCACAGCACTTACGCTTTTCGATATTTTCACTCCACACCCCCCCCCCCTCTCCCACTCTCCCCAACCCCCATATAAATCCCAACTTACATAAATAAACGAATGAAATATTTTAACTTACGAGGGTCGTTTGATAAGTCCCTGGCCCAAGTAAGAAAAAAGCATTTTTTCCGGAAAATTTTTTTTTATTTTTCAACATAATCTCCCTGGAGGTTAATACATTTGGTTCAACGTTTCTCAAGTCCTTTCATACCGTTCAAAAAGAAATTTTTGTCACAGTCTGCAAAAAATTGGGAAACGGCGTCTTTCACCTCTTGGTTCGATGAAAATTTTTGTCCACCGAGGTGAGTTTTCAATTTGGGGAACAAAAAAAAGTCACATGGGGCCAAGTCGGGCGAATAAGGTGGGTGGTGAACGATCTCATACCGCAAATCGTGTAATTTGGACATGGAAACCTGGAAAAAAATCTTATGACCGCTCGGTACTGGACGTGCTCCATCGTTGACGATTCGCGTGACACGTCAACTTAGAATGGCTGCCAAAAACAAACTGTTACCTACAGAAACCTGAAAAAATTCACGAGACCGTTCGAAAGTGCCATCTACCTAGCGACAGCAAAAACTTTTTCGTGAAACCACGTTTTGTCATTTGGGCCAGGGACTTATCAAACGACCCTCGTACTTGAGCTGTGAATCGTAATCACAGTTAAGTGTTAAAAATTTGATAACTGCCTCGCACTAGAACTCCCTAAGTCTTCTCTATCTGCTACCAATCTAACCAGCATATTGGCTTCCCACGTATCCTCAACTTGTCCCTTGAATAATAAAATTTTGGCAGATATATATATTTTTTTTTATCAGTCTAGGTATTTTCTTCTTGATCCTTTTTCAAATTGAAATTTCGGCCTCTTTGCATTTCAAATCCTGTCGTCGTTCTATTAGATCACGTCAAAAAATATTTCAAATCTGTTCATCATTTCAACGCCCAACTCCTTAAATACCGACCATATCCTTCTTTCCGAAGATTTCTTCGAATAAAACGTAGAAAATCCTGGATTTTTTAGAAAGCATCGCAACAAGGAGCAACGCGAAAACTCTCCAATTTTCTACCGTCCTTTCATATTAAAGGTACCTAGCGAAAAAAAAAATTGAGAAGAACAAAAAAACTCGCTATTTAGCTAGAAATCTAGAGCGTTCTCTTCCATTTACAATGCCCAACAAATTTTGTACGGAAAAAACTTCTTTAATTTACCAACCGAATTTTACGAAGCCCTTCGGCTGATCCATTTTCAAGGTCTAGTTGGCATCGTGACGGTACTTTCTGTACTAGTAAGTCTCCATAGAAGCAGTCATGGTAGACAGGAGCAGATAAAAATCTCTTTGAATTAAAAAAAAAAAAAATATGTTCAAGTAAGTCTGTAAATAACATAAAAAAGATGGATCCTTAACTCCCATTCTAGGGTTTACGTCAGCTCTGATCTAACGTTTTGTTGTTGTCCTCCGAGGAAAATACGAAAGTCGCAGTAAACTTTCACTTTTCATCGTTTTGTGTCTGCTATACAATCCGATCCTGATGATGATGGTGGTGGTGGCCTTTACAAGGCCAGACTTCCCAGCCAACCATGCATGGACTTATACATTGGTCCTATGTTACGAGAACTACATTGACTATGGGTATGTTGCGAAATGTAAGGAGCTACTAGGAGCCAAGGATTTTATAGCCAGAAATAGAAGTAATGGTGAAATGTCATAAAGTGATGGCTTTCAGGCTTTACACGATACTACCGAGTTCTAGGCTGGGAGCGAGCTCGGCAATGAATTCGCTTGACTTAAGTAGTTTTCCATGGTTTCGGTGTTGTAATAAAATACAGAATTTTCATCGAGTGTATCCTTTTTTATATGCGAAGAGGATTTTATGCTTGCATAGTTCTTAAAGGAATATCTAGGGGTTTTTTTTTATTCCAGCAATTAGTTTGGTTGAAGTGGTTTGTTCTGGGTGCATGTAATAGAGTTTTGTAATTTGGAAAATGTCTTGTTGATTTTCATGTTATTACTTAGCTTTTTACAGCCGCACATTTATGGAGAAGGATTCAAGATAAATTTAATGATTGCTGCGATCTTACAGCAAGGATTCAATCAATGAAGTATGTCTGGGAGAAATATTTTACACATTTTTTTATTATGTTGCCTAAGATATCTGCTTATTTTACTTATTACGCCCTGTCTGTCCAGATACACGATAACTCTTTCGATTCCTTGTGTTTTTGCAAAATAGATTTTTCATAATATTTCTGGAAAGTACTTCTTTGCTGAGTTGCCAGTTCCAGTGAAACGGTTTAGATGAAACCGCGTTTTCAATACTAAGAGTGTATTTGCGAAACTTTTATCTTAATGAATCAAGATTTCGTAGATAGAGCGGTCGGAATAAGAAAAATTAAGTTACTTAAATTCACAACTTTTTTTAATTACTCAAAAAACTTTGGCTGCCTAACATTGCTAAGCTTAAGAATACCGCACATAGTGAAACATTTCTTAGGATGCGAAACAGTATTGCATTTTCCTAATATTGTGAAGCACCACAAAATGCGGGATATCACTTTGCAATAATCAACTATCATTGGTAAGGGAGATAATATTATAGTGATTGCTTTTCTGATAAAAATGTAACAAGTTTTTGTCCCTAACATTTTAACCAGCAGTTCCTTTGTTCTATTGTAAAAAAAAAAATCTGCCCTGCTAAAAAATGGTTTGCGCACTAGATAAAACTTGACCTGAAAAATGCACATTTCTTGCCCTGAATTTTTCGATGGTACAACTCAATTGAAATTTAGTGTATGACAACATGAAACAAAACCCTCTGACAACAGCGGCAACAGATTCTTAAGCTACTTCCTCATAATGCCTCAATTTCGTGCGTTAAGCACATGCGTTAAAGAATAAAACCGCAAGCATTAAGTTGAATGTCGCACATGGAAAATTTGGGTAAACGTATATAAAACTACGTCACCACGATGCGTTTTTTCGTTTTCGTTTTACGCATGCGTCAACGCAAGAAGATAATGCCTCAAGCGCATGCGCATTTCTTGGCATCTTAGGACGCATGAAATAGCGGAATACTACCCAAATGATGTGACATCATGTGCTCTATTTAGAGCAATTAGAGATTTTGTGTCATCAGCAGAAAGGATTGACCAAATTGGAAATAACCAAACTATCGTCTTAGACATTTAGAAGAAATAGTAAATAGCTACCAGAAGCAGTAATTATTTTTAAAGAAACTACCATAAAAAATTTCGCTATTTTTGCGTGGATTTAAATTTTCATGCCGCAATTCGAGAATTGAATCTACATTTTTCTCAAGCTTCAAATTGTTACTCGATTTATTGATTCTTTGCAATGAATGACAGTCTTAGTCGATGGTAACTACTGCAAGAATTACTTGACTCGCTAAAACTGCACATAATATTTTAAAAAGCTCTAGAATCTCAGAAAAACCAACCAAGCGTAGATTGTGCAAAAGAGTTTTAGTGTCGGCTTTGTCAAAGCCTCTACTAAAATCAGCAGTGTGAATGCGATCCACCTGTTGCCCTTTTCTAAGTGCGGAAAACAGAAGTATAAGTATTGTATAACATCATTTACATTCATTGTCTGTATTTGTTTAAAGTGAAGTGCACTACCTCTAACGAGTTTTATAAGTTGTCAATCATTAACGCCCCCGAAGGTGGCAGTTTATACCTACAGCAAGTTCGGCATTCGTACTGCTGGATGTGAGACCTATCTATATCTGTGCCAGTCTTTTGGTCATGGCATTAGGTTGTGGATCACGCAACCTTACAACGAGTAATTGCTCTGCCCGCGATATGGACCACCACAACCACCTCGTGTTCGTCAAGACGACCTCAACCATCGCTGGGAGTGGAAGCAGCCTTCCATGGGCTCCCGAGGTACCAGATTACCCCTGGTCAGGCTCTGTAACTGAAGCAGAGCTACTTGCACTTTGATCGGTCATACCCCTCAGGTTCGTGGGGGCGTTCCACCCCAAAAGTAGATACTGGAATCGCACTTAGCTTTCTGAACCAGTTCTTGCTTCCCTGCGATAGACAGGTTTCGGAGCCGAAGACATGCACTTCGACTTGTTCCTCCCTATCTAAGCAGGTTTCGCAGCCGAAGACAGGCCTTCGACTTTTTCCCCCCTGCCTTGGTAGGTTTTGGAACCGACAGCAAGCTGCCAACTTACTCTCCCCTTGATAAGCTCGGGTCCGTGGAGTCGCTCAAGTCTCCAAGAATATTTGCTTGATTCAGCAAAGCCCTCCTCAATGCAACTACATGATGTTCCCCGCACGGGAGGAGCATCACTTACAGTGAATTTGCTTTTCCGATGCCATTTAGAAATGACCCAGCCTGGGGCGTTCCAACCGTGGGACCAGGGAATGCGGCTGCACCCCGCCACTCCAGATCTTAGATGTTTCAGAGTGATTTGTATGCAATGTTTGTGCATCTTCTTGTTTTTATCTCTCTCATCACTCAATCGTGAAATAATTAGCTCGCTCCTGAACAGGAGCGACAATTTGTAATTATTTTTAAAGTTTGTACCACAAACCCCTCTATATGTCTATCGATTTTCAGCTTTCTAGTTAGAACCATTTAAACTCTTAATTTTCAGTTCGGGTGCTTACCCCACCTCCCACTTAACCCCAAAACCCTCCAAAAATAGCGTCCATCAGAGATCAGCCATCAACGGTAATTACCTAGCGACGGAAATTGGAAATCGTCACAAACGAGGTTGCTGATTGCTGAATGATGATACTCGTTGAATAGGCTTGGCTTAGTCTAGTGCGTAGCGTGTTGGTCTACGATTTGAAGGTCGTGAGTTCAAATCCCAGTCTTTGTATATTCAACGTATTGCAGTGCACTAGGGGTCGTTGGATTTCAAGTAAAAATAAAACAAGCTCACTTTAATTGCAATTAAACACAAAACTTTATTTATCGCTTTAATAATAACTCTCTTTTTCGCTTTCGTATTCCGTCTGCCTTCCACTCTCTTCTCCCGCTTCTGTGTTTTGACTACTTCTCCGCGACTTCACCACGTGATCCCGACTGACTCATGCTGACCGTCGTCATTACGATGTATTTGCTGTTGTCATGTACATGGTCGGAATTTGCTCGTGCGTGTATTTGCTGTTGCTTTTCTCAGCAAAGAACTCGCAGGTGTTCTTCTTTTAGTGCAGTCTTACTGTTCTCGAAAAAAGTGGAAGATTGCGAACATGCGATCAGCGACTTGGGCTGACATGTAGGAGTATAATATGTTGATATCGTGGTAATCGATTTTTAATTAAAAAAAGCGCAATCAAAGTCATATCTCGATTTCTCGGATTGATGAGAATCCGTCGTTCATATTGTGCAGAGTTGTCCGTTTGATTTTCACTCGGAAAACTGTAGAAATTTAAATATTACGAAAAAGTATGCAATCGCGTAAAATTTCTATGCGGCATTTGATTTAATTAAGTTTTTGCGTTGTTTTCGGTAAAGCGCGTAATGTCATAGGTGGTCTTATGAAATGGAAAAATCTTTGACGTCATACCCATTGGAGTCACAAACAAGATGGCCGATTTTTCAGTTATGCCCAGTTCGAAGTGTAGAAAGTAATGCCATCGCCATCTCAATTGGATGAATGTCCGAGTGGCCTATGATTGCATGTGACGGTCGAGAGAGGCTGAAGATTGGAAATTTATCAGTTTTTCTTGTCCACTTCAAAGGTGTTTGTAGCACAGTAAAGGCACAACCGCCATAATGTGGGCAGTGATATCATATGGTAATCGAGCTGGTGATAGCCATATGCTGCATTGCATATAGAGATCTTAAAGGAACTCGAAGGCGCCTGTACACAATGGGTCATGTGACTATCACCATCGCCGTCTCTATTGTATGTAAGAAGTGTAGGGTTGGAAAGGCTAATTATTTGACAGCTGGTCGCTTGACAGTTGTCAAATGTTGACATTTGTCATCTATATGCGCCGGAAATTTACACAATCTTTGCCTTTTGTTACGAAAATTCGCGTTCAATCGTAGTTACGATGCGCAAAATTCGAGCAAATCTTGATCGTAATCATGTGCCTTTTGGGACGTATGTGCGCAACCTGCTCAAAAAATTCCAAGAGACTGGCTCAGTACAAGATATGAAAACACCGAAACGATTTTGCCCCGGATGTTCGACCGAAAATTTCGCTGCAGTGAAGGTCAGTGTTGAAAACGACCCAAACAACTCCATTTGTTACCATGCTCAAGAGCTCGACCTCTTTACGTCCACACTGCAGAAAACGTTGACGAAAGATTTGACTCTGCATATGAACAAGGTTCAATTGACAAAAGACACCAGCAGCGCCGTGCGTTCTCTGATTGGGTCTTGGAAACAAATCCTACACGTCTTGTTGACACACCCCACATATACGTCACAGCTTTTCTTCTTAAATATTTTTAGTTGTTTAATATCATTGTCATGAAAATTACAATATATGTATAATGCAAATTTTGATAAAGGTTTCAGCAAAGACCGAAACGTCACAGATAATAGAGTGTAACAGTGTAGAACTCGGAAATCTTTCCTGTCAAAAGTAACTACTATTCGAAATTTCGTCAGAAAAATTAAAATTTTTTAAAGATATTAACGCTAAAAAATAAGACCCGGAGAAAAAATTAATGATGTAGAAGTTTATATAATCACTCAAAAACTCATTTAACCCCTTCTAACCCCTTCCAAACAAAATAACACAATTTCGCAATTTGACAATAAACGGATTTGCTCAAAAAGTTTAAGAGCTTTTGATCTAAAATTTGGAATGTATTACTTTTATACTGTATAAAAATTACTTGAGTCCTCCCGTTCCTTCCACCACGTCACATACAAACTGCACTTTTTCATGAAATACTCTAAGCAAATTTACTCAGTACGTATAAAATTTATCGAGCTGAAATTGTGGACTAAATATTTATTTAGAATTACTAGTAAGATTAAAAAAATAGATGATTAGCTTCATTCCTTTTACCCTTTCCCATATAATATGACACAACTGCACTTTACAAAAAAAAAACTTCCTGAAACGTATGAATCTACGATTTAAAACCTGTAAAAACATGATAATTATGTCATTTCTGAAGAAGTGATGAAAAACGCACGCCTCCTTCTGCCACCTCCCATGGAAACTGCACAATTTCACAAAATTCAATACACGAATTTTCTCAGCACCTATTAAATTTTTGATTTATTTTGGACGCGGTTTCACGGAGTTATGGCCATTTAAAGTTTAATACTCGGTTTTCTGTGAAATTTCATGATTTTCCGGCTTGGATAGGTGGATTTAGTATATATGTAATTCTCGATTTAGTATGTATGTAATTCTCGGCTACCAATTAGTGAAAGTTTGATCTCTCTAGGATGTGATTTAACGGATCCTTACGAATTAAGCTACCGTCTCATTAATAATGGCACATTCAAAACTTAAAGCTTTCGATAAGTATCGTTGGACAACCAACTTCTCTCTATTTTTGACGATTCTGGTCGAACGTTATTCCCGCGACTCCACAAACATTGGAATAAACACAATTAACACTAAGAATGCATCGAAAATAGATATAAAAAAGAATTTGTAATAATTTCAGTGAAATTTCTTACCCCACTATTATTATTACAAGTCAGCTTTAATTACCAGCTAGAACGTCTCAGTGTATTTTTTCAAATTTCATTAAGTGCAATCGCAAAAGTTCTTCTATCACCGAAATTCCCACGAATAGTACAATCGTATCGCACAACCCCCATTATCCGTTCATTCAATGAAATTTTGCAGTGATGACAGTCTGATGTGATGCCATCCTGGGAACCGAACATTCCGAGTAATGCATTCGTTGCCCTTTTTTCTGCATGACTTCACCATGGCATTGTCGTACCAGTCTTTCCAGCCATCCGAATCCTTCCACTAACCAACCCTTAATATCTTCCTGTTTTTATGACAGCACAATATGGTATGTAGACGAACAGACGACTCGCTGGGTTGGTTATACCACTACTACCGCGATTTGTACAATAGATCGCGAGATACCACCCACTTACATAAATGTTACCGCAGCCAGTCGTCAGTTTTAGGGCTCGGTTACAGTGTCACACTGATGGCGATAATGATGATGACGAAGTTAGTTAAGATGCCAGAAAACAGACGAACGTGGGCTGAATTTGATGGACTAATTCTCTTGATACTGTGTTACGAAAACTTACCACCAGCACCACCACGACCACACTTCTTGCGCATTATTCAGGATTTCCCAGGCGACCATGATTCCAAATCACCTTGACTCAATGACGGCGACTGGCAGAAGGTTAAAAACCTCACTTTCACTCCCGCTGCCGCGCGCATACACACCAGACATTCACCCACTCTGCATGGACGCGCGAACTAGTGGTCTGTAGCTTTTCCGCTTAATTCTATCCTGTCCACACCGCCATCCTATTCTGGGCCCTACGTCCTACGGTAATAGCCGAAGGATTATTGTCAATTTTTCCTCATTCGCACTTTCGCCAGAACCACCCCGTTCCACTTGGCAGTACTTCGACTGAACACTCTTCTACCTTCCACTTCGTCCTACATATACCGAACAGCACAGCATGTAGTTGGTAGCGAAAGCTTTTCTGTCTGGGACGAAAAGTTGTTTGTGTTACGAGCCCTTACTGGTAGTCCTTTATTCAACCCATCCCTCAACCGATTTCCGTAGAATGCCTTGCACCACCCCCAAACTCAAACAGCTGAAAAAATCGGCCGTCCTTTCTCTCTCTTTTATTCTCATTCACTTCAAGCCAGGTTTTTTGCCTTTTTCATACGGCTGTGTACGTACATGAGAATAATTTATTTTCGGGGAAGTCCTTGACGGTGTTGCTTAAGGTCAAGGATGTGACGAATCGCCTGTTTTAATATTTAGACAAGTTACTCCCCATTAGCACTGAAAAGCGGAATGGTTTTGTGTTAGAGGGTTTGAGGCTTAGATTAGAGATTAAGTGGCGGTATTTTTTTTTGTTGTGCTCGTCAGCAGCAATAGGCGAAATTATACGGGGTTGTGAAAGAGGCGAAATTATATTTGGGGCATTTCGAAATGTGTTAACTTTTAACGGCCCAACGGATCGTTAATAATTCCCTTCAATGCTGATACTCATGCAATTATGGGGAAAAATTATTCTCGGACCATTCGGGCTTTTTTCCTTCAACTTTTGTTTATTACAGGATAAAGAGAAGTGTGAGTAATTTATTACTTAGCATAGGGATGTATGTATTTTATTATTGTTTTATAGGGCTAGGCTGGTAATTCTGATGTGTTTCGTGTGATATATTCGAATACAAGGGAAAATTTACGGTACGGAGTGCTGAATAGGATTAAAATGAGCTGAATTGCAGGAATTTTTGTGTCAAATCATTAAAATGTGGGTTCATGCTAAGGATGGCCTTTTTGAATGAATGTTGATGTAATAAACTTGATAAATTATTTTAATGTTTTTTTTTATTATTATTTGATTTATCGGGATAAGAAATTCAAACCCGCCATTTCCCAATAGTTGGCGCCAGCAGTAAATGCTGATCAACAATACCGACTGCAATTGATGCGTTTGAGCCCAGCATTAAAGGAGAAACGGCCACAGTTCCAAGAAAGACACGACAAAGTGATTTTGCTGCACGACAACGCTATGCCACATGTTGCTTAGGTTGTGGAAACCTACCTGGAAACACCAAAATGGGGCATCCTCCCCCACTCTCCAGACATCGCCTCTTCCGATTACCACCTATTGCGATTAATGACGCATGACCTGGCTGAGCAGCACTTCCCTTCTTACGCAGAAGCCAAAAATTGGGTCGATTCGTGGGCTTAAAAGAAGAGCAACTTTTCCGATGCGGAATCCGTATGCTGACAGAAAGATGGGAAAAAAGTTGTGGCTAGCGATGGGCATTTCTTTGAATAATAAATAAATAATAATAAATAATAATAATAATAAAATAATAAATAAATAATAATTGCACAATAAAGGCTGGAATTGTGAAAAAAACTGCGGTTTTCAATTTGTTCTCCCAATACTTTAAGATTATCTCGAATGAATTATTTCTAACAAACATAAAAAATTGTCGGCTACAACAAGCCGCCTGTGAAAATATTTTATTTGTCGTGGAAAATCGTTAAGAGTCCTTCAGTTTTCAATTTCAAATCACTTAAAATAACAAGAACTGTATCACCAAGATTCCAAGTGTATCTTACTTGATTACAGACAAAATTCAATACCTTATATCTTTCATTTGACCTTCTCGGTTCATTCCTTAAAACTTGGCCAGGAGACAAACTTACACCACATTTGAATTACGCCAACTTCTGGCGCCGAAAGTTCATATCGTCTCGTAGGCATAAAATCAAATTTCAAAATCGCACTTCCAATCGATAGATATGTATGCATCAATACAAGGTCACACTATCTCGAACGTTTCCTTTTTTTACGGCCAGCGATAAAACCACACATAGGAGGATATTCTGTAATAAACTCAATAATAAAACCCATATATTTAAAAAAAAAAAAGCTGACCAGATACATTGCGTCATCGTAACAGAGCAGCCATGGGATTCTCGTTTGGTCGCGGTTGATAATTGAGTTGAGTTTTCCGTGTTCGTATGTACTGAAATGTCGTTGTACTCAAATTTCATAGTACTAGTATCGCCTGTGGTCGAAATTCGACGAATTGTATATGTAAAATAACGAAATTCATCTTTTTTTCGGCATAATTAGCTTGAATTTAGTTGAATACAATATAAGTTTCATTCCCCTCCTTTAAATACTAAAAATATTTACCACAATTTTTGATGTTCACGTTGTAAGTCAAGCAGCATTGGACGTGAGGAGTATTTAGATGGAGGATCGCTTATATCACTTTATTTTACCTATGTATGGCAACACACAAACATATTTTTTTTTGTGCACTTTTATGGCACAGTACCGTTCGAATGATTTAAGTTTCAATCCTCTTTTTGAAAGAAAAGATTTCCGGATTCTACACTGTTACGCTTTATTATTCGTTACGTTTCGGTCTCTGCTGAGACTTTTATCAAACTCAGCAGAGACCGAAACGTCACGAATAATAAAGCGTAAAAGTGTAGAATCCGGAAATCTTTTCTTTCGATTCGAAATGCACTGTGAAAACATTCATCAAACCTTCATTCCTCTTATTTAAACACTAAAATCAATTACCGCAATTTTTTATCTCCACGCTGTAAGTCAAGTAGCACTGGACACGAATGGAAGTTCGAAAGCTTTAGAGATTTTTGTTATTGGTTTTTGCGTTCGATGATTACTTTCAGTATGCCTTCGCCTAATATTAGGCATTCTTTAATTATAAAATTTTCCATTTCCTGCCTAAAAGCTCAATCTAGTGCAGTGGACCTACTGGTTCGTACCCAATCACCGAAGTCAAGCAGCATAGGACGCGTGTGGATGAGATCCCAGTTGAATGTTCCCACTCAGGTAAAATGCCTTAACGTCAACATATACACATGATTTTTGGTTTGTGTACTTCTGTGCCACAGTGCCTTTTTAATGATATGTGTAAGTTTCATTCCCCTCTTTTTGTAATAAATAAAAAAATGTCACTGAAAATTACTGTAAAAAGACAACTTCTATTCATGTGCTTCTTGGCCACTAACGACATTGCCACGACCCCAGACCCTAAATTTCCTTCTGTATAAAAGCGTGTGAATAACATTTAAGGAAAACACTTTTTGTTCAAAATTTATCACGATCCATACAAACTTTGAATTGTCAATTGCGCCATTTAATTTTCAAGTGTTTAAATGAGTGTGATATCCTGTAGCCCGGCAGCTAGCGTGTTGGTCTACAATGCGAAGATCGTGAGTTCAAATCCCGGTAGATATGTAATTCTATAGCACATTGCCTGCGTGGGTATATCTGGTCTATCTGCGAAAAGTCAAATTGTTAGACAGAGGGTTGTACGAAGGGCTAACAACCCTTCAACAATAACAAATAAAATGTTAAGAATCCTGAAGGTCAGTAGGCCACGGTCCGATTTGGCCTGTAGTTCCATTGAAGGAGAAACGAGTGTGAATTGCAACGGAAATCCCACGACAGGGCCGAAAATTAATTGCTTTAAATTTTCAAATACAGAATATCCATGACATCGTAATTTGGATGTTTGTGTTTTCTTTTCTGTCCTTCTAAAATGAAATTAGAAAAAAGGGAAAAACTGTTCATTGCCCGAAGGATAGCACATTATCCTTTCTGAGTCCAAAAACCATCGCTTGCTTTGCCTCAGTCCTAAATATACATCGAGATATACCAATAAACTTATCATCATGGCTGAAAAGTCATCCTAACGCTAAAGACATATTCTATGAAAGGATATGATAAAGTTTAACCGGATCAGGGATGAGAGACCATCATCATCATTTCCTTTTTCATGTATCATACTTATAGGCATCATCTATCGGCAGAACATTTTCTGTCAAAGATTCGAAAAGTCGACTTGTCTGGCTGGCACAAGGACTTTAAGCCCCCATCATCTTCAAAGCTACTGCGCGTAGAAGGGAATTTCAAGATTATGGAAAATGAGATTCCATAGGATGAGATTTTCTCTGGAGTATTGGCCTATATACACATAAGGAGTAGCTATCAAAGTATATTTTTCAAGGATGCAAAGACTTGAGGGAGAAGCTATAAATTAATAACTGTCGGTAGATAGAGCGTAAAGTATGCCATGTTTCGGACATATAGAATATATATTCGCTTGAAAAATGATGTAATACAGTACGGAGTAAGACTCACACCGTTTGTCGTTTCTTTTTCGAACAGATTTAGGTGGATAATGTTTATTGATCTAGAAGGTAAATTACAAAATCGTTATCACGTTGTCTGAACAACTAATGTAGGCTAGGCATTTATAATGGGACCAAATATGACGCCATTTGCAATCTAGGATTGGGTGCTGGAGGTGTCTGACGACGATGTTATGGCTGGTCATGATGATTGGACAATATTGAGTGAAATTAATGTTTTGGGTATTAGGGAATATAACCAGAATTTATGGTTGATTATAATATTGAAGCGCTGACTCATGTAAGATGCGTATTAAGAGTTTTTTTAGGGCATTTATTGCAGTCTTGTCTCGACTGAATAAAACGTCTAGACGGCCATAAATGCGTATTATTACTCTATAACATGTTTTTTAAAAGCAGACTTTTGTTCATGCTTGAATGAATTCTTATACTCCAAATTGCCCGTTTTTTCTTCAGTTTCGTCCTTTCAACATAGTCCCTTCTCATACTGAAATATTCTTATTACAAACTACCAGGCACCCAAGGTTCGAACCGATTGAAAAACTGCCTGCTACTACTGCTATTTGCATAACAAAAACAATAGAAAGGAGTAAACTAGTTACAATAGGGAACAACTTTTTCAAGCACTCAGGTTATATGAATTTTCCAAACGGAAGACTGGCCCCACCGATTTCAAATTGCAATATTAGCCAACTTTATACTGCCCAATGGTTTTATTCTAATTTATTCTCCGCCACTTTCTTTCGCGCATAATACATGGCACACTCAGATTATATGATACCCAAAATATTCCGAAACAGCCCTTGAAAGTTTCAAATTTAATAAAATCCCTCACGCAACCTGGAATTTCTCAGCTAATCCTTTCATTAAAGCATCATCAAGATGAAAATTTTAAGAAACATCCCCTCAGGTTCACTCCTTTGCCCTTCGACTAATACAATTAAAAACATTTAACGTACATAGAACGCTTCTATTCGTATCTTTTAGCATTTTTACTTGGAAAATATCCTTCAAAAACATGGATCTTAATATCGCCTGTAGAGCTTATTTCAAACCTAGTTCAGAAACGACTTCGTCAAAAAAAAAGCAACCGGCAACGGCGTAAATGGCGCTATTTTGAGGCTGAATGGGAGAAGGAGGTGATGTGAGCGGGATCTAAACAGGTGAATTTTATCCCGACAGAAGAGCTGGACTGATTATTTTATCAACTCATCTGTTCTTTATATTCGTGATGACTAACGTCCTTGAAACCGTTATTTTTGTACTCCTTCGCTCCAACATGAGAATTTACAGTTTGTTTTTGTTGTATACATGGGCGGAATTCGAAATTTATATTTCCTCGGGGATAGTTGATTGCCTGACGCATCACGCATCCTTGAATATTTATGAAGTTTGTTCCTTCATTCGAATAACAACAACAGCTTAATAAGTATAAATAAATTTTCTGACGTTAGCTACCCATCACCAGTCAATGTCCTTAATTCTTTTACGAGGAATTCCTAGCTAGGTATTAGCAAGGATACGTTCATTTGTGGAACATTAAAAATTTATACAAATTTCCGGTAGGCTTGAATATGAGCCACGGCTGCAAATGAAGAGTTCGGTATTTTAGATGTTCAAATTTCGTTTTTACGAAGCGGTAGCTTGAAGCCAAAGATCACTGAAATTACATACGATATTACCATTAATTACCGTAATTAACCAAACATACCTAATTTTCTCTAATTTATTAAAAATTTTCTCTTCTTTTCCAGGTATGTATCCGCAATAAATCAACTGTCATTTTCGACCCAGATAAATTCAGTGAGTATATACAAATGTTATTAATTCTTTATCGGCACGGATTTTATCGTTGTACTAAGTCCTCCGAAAAAATATTAAAATTGACTCGTGTACATAAATTATTAGTGTTCGACAAGGCGTTAATGACTTAGCCATAAATATTCAGTACCGAAATCATCGAATAATGCTAAAAGTTAGGACTGAGAAGTTATTGAGTGCAGTCCATGAAATTGTCAAGTGGTATATTACATATCCTTGCTAATATAGATTTATAAGCATGATTGATTTAGTCCGGCATTTCAAGACAAATTAACATTGCTTAATTGAAACGCATGGTATATATTTTACGATTAGTTGATTTATCCTTGATCCTTAATTGATAATACTTATTTTAATATGGGAAAATATGAATTTAATGATATTAAATTGATTTTGGGACTAACTGCGTTTCGTTCAATCAGCAGAAGCAGTTATTCTCGTTTAATTGGTAGTTTTAAAATAAGTGGAAGTGAGAACAAGCTAAGCATATTCCTTTAATTAGACACAGAAATACACGGTTTTTAGAAAACTCAAATATGCAGATTAGATAGATCAGTCTCTCGCCAAAAACTCGTGTAACAAAATCCTGGTCGGAGGTTCTTCGAAAAGGTTGAAAAACTATAAAAGAATTTTTTCACTTGCTATTTTCGAAATATTTCTGTTCCACAAAGCGTGATCCTGAGCCTTTAATTGGCGCCAGGACTAATTTATTCGTCCGGTATTCTGATCAGCTGCTCGCTTCTATGTGCTACATGATTCACCAAATAATCCAGAGCTTATTTGGAGATCTTTTGGTCCGGCGACCGATCCACTGCCACTTCCGCCTTTGAACATCAATACCAGTCTTATTCTGTCCAATTGCTCTCCAAAGTTTTTTTTTTTTTTTTAAAGCCGAACACAACTTAGGGGGTCACCCTTTAATGTAAATTACACAGTCATGTCGGTAAGGGAAAAAAAGGAGTAAAGGTTAGTCGGAAGGAGGGAAAAGCCTAAAATGCCGGTGGACGTTGAGTTTGAAACGTCGAAGGTCGTATGACAATGGGAATACATCTTTAGGCAATGCATTCCAGAGCTTAGAAGTTCGGGGTATGAATGACCGCCTATATTTCACTGTGCGGGAGGTTGGAAGCTTAACAGTTAACTCGTGTGCGCTTGATGATAGGCGTGTGTTTCTAGGAAATGAGTACAGAGGAGTAATAATTTTAGCAAGTTCCTCACTGCATTTACCATGAAAGTAGCGGTAGTAAATGCTTAGTACACCAACATTTATGCGATGCTCAAGGGAGTCTATAGAAACCGTGATGGCTTCATCTCCAATTAGTCGGAACGCCTGTCTCTGGATACGGTCGAGCATTGCAAGTTGCGTTTTGGGTGCCCCAGCCCATAAATGAGAATTGTACTCGAGGCGTGGTCTAATGTAGGCCTTATAAATATTTGCTAAGTCACTGGGAGTAAAATATTTTTTACATCTTCGGAGAACTCCTAGGCGTTTGGAAGCGTCAAGTGCTACGTCAAGTATGTGCTGGTTCCAATTAAGGTGGTTATTTATTTTGATGCCAAGGAGTGAGAAGTATTCGGAGGAGTTTAGTGGGACACCACCGAAGGTTACATTAGGAACCGACGCCGGGACATCACGTTTAAGGGAAAGATGACAGGCCTGTTATCCAGGGTACTATCATCTGCAAAGCAATGAATCGGATTGAGCGTGGACGACAGAAGGTCATTGATAAAAATAAGAAAGAGTGTGGGTGATAAAACAGAGCCTTGGGGGACTCCGGAATCTATGGGAAAGGGAGAAGATGCCACCCCATCCAATACGACTTGTATGGAGCGTTCATGTAAGAAACTCTCGATCCATTTTACAAGGTTATTATTAAAGCCGACTGCTTTGAGCTTCTCTAGGAGACAATTGTGCCAAACTCTGTCGAACGCTTTAGCGATGTCAAGCGCCAGAACTTGACCTTCGCCAAATTTTATGGATGCAAGAGTTCCAACGGTCAGTCAGATAAACCAAGAGGTCACCTGTAGACCGTCCGGAACGGAATCCGTATTGTCGATCATTGATAAGTTTGTTATCTTCAAGATAGCGGACTATTTTGCGATTCACAGCCGTTTCCATCACTTTCGACAGAACGGAAGTAATGGCGATGGGGCGATAGTTGGCGGGCAACGCTTTGTTACCTTTCTTGGGAATCGGCTGAACAAGAGTAAGAGAGATGGAATAAATCTCGCAGCGGTTTAGCCAGGGACGCAAAACAATTTTTTAGGACTAGGGGGGTAATACCATCGGGACCTGCAGATTTCTGAGCGTTGAGCTCACGAAGAATTCTGGATACAAGTCGTGTGCGAAAATGGATCTCAGGTAGACGAAATCCAGATGGTGATACCAGCGGGGAGACTGGTTTGTCGCTGGTAGCCTGGAGTTTCGTGCGAAACTTGCTGCGAGAAGATTGGCTTTCTCAACAGGATGGACTACAATTCGGTCCCCATCTAGAACAGGTGGTGTAGATGATTCAACATGGTTGCTGTTAACCGTTTTAACAAATGACCAAAACGATCTCGAGCCATTTGGCGATTCGAGAATTTTCTGTCGAAGCTTATTGGTCACATTCCATGCATTATAACCATATAACTACACGAATTTAACGCATGCGTCAAACTCTTGCAGCTTCGTGCGCAGAGCAGTGACGTGTCGTGATATTATAGTTAGCAATTAAAATTACTATATTTAGCTAAAAAATTTACAGGTTTAATATAATTTCTTCTATTTGAAGAATATATATTTTCATTGTACCTAAGAAATGCCTCTTCCTGGTATCCCAAATGGTAAACAATGTCAATTAAAATTTTACGAATATCTCTACTTTTTGTGACATTATGTAAAATTACTGATCCATGTTGGATACTTAACAAATCTTCAATTCAGATCCCTAACCAAATACAGAACTCAAAAGTAGTAATCTCAAATGATCAACGTTTTTTTGTCGTATCTGTCTTCAGCTTTATGTAAATTATTTAATTCGCTAATTCCGGTGGTTTTACAAACATTTTTATCATTATAAAATAATAGAGATGACTAGCAAAACAATTTTGGTTTTTACAACCGGTAACACATTCGGTATCTTTGTACATTTTTCAGTGTATTTCTATGTAATGGATGTAATTTTCAAAACGTATTTTGGAATTAATAATACATTTTTCTTACGAGAAAGATCGGGATCCAGAAGATAACTCGAAAGGGTCATCAATAGTGCAGCAAGGACTCACCATATTAAGCCAAAAAATAAAATGAAAAAAAATTACCTGCACCTGTCAAATGAAAACAACGACACTACATTGCACTTCACGGCAATTGATAAACATCCCACTAAAAACTGCATTCTATTGCACTTCAGATCTGCCCCTTCACATTTTTCTTCCTGATCATTTCTTGACCAGTACCGACTAAAAGCACTGGTAGAAAGGTGAAAGCAATTACTTTTAAGGCATCTCTTCCAAATAGCAGTCGAATTTGCGCTTGACAGGCGCGAAAATTTTGCCACCTACTGACTGGCAGTCTCGTGTAAGCATTTTTCAAATCGCATCTTAGCAGTTTTTCCCTGTGGAAGGCTTTGGACTTTTAATAAATGTGTCTTGTTTGGAAAAGTCGCCAAAAAGGAACGTAAATTCAGTGTTGAAAAAAATAATGCGCGTTTTCTTTTAAAAACGAATTTTCTTAATAAACTTACGTATTCGTCCTGATTTCAGTTAAGTATTTCTACACTCAATAGAAGGCAAAACGTAAGGGAAGTAATGCTTCCCTTGCATCAATGGACGCCACGCCACTAGCGCAGAGAGATGGCTCTTAACCTCTAGAAAGGCGAAACGATTCAGAAAGTCTGACGGACTTTACTTATACTAGCCTTAACATCGTTATCGGCTTCGCCGTCCAAGCTGATAATGCTTTCATGATAATCTCCTTCAGGCTGGGGTGTGACCTTATAAATAGCGTGTTAGTCTTCCATGCGAAGGTCGTGAGTTCTAATACCGGTCGACGTATAATTCCAGTACACTACCTGCATGGGTGTATCTTGGTTACCTCAATCTTCCAAAATGAAAATTTGAAGGTGAAGGGTTGTCTGAATGGCTAAAAACCCTTCCAGAAATGTAGGTCAGGAGTCACAAGCTTGATTTAGGCCATTGTGTCCCATTAAGACTGCCTATTTTGGAAAAAACGCAGTGATATTTGAAAAGCTTTGACGTTTATACTCTAGATGAAATGTGAGGGTATTATAAGTTTGCCACAAAGTTTGTAATGCCAAGAAATAGGGCTCGGAGAAAAAAATTAATGATTCAGAATGTGAATCATATATTGGTTTGGTGAATGTTTTCACAGTGCATTTCGAAATGAAAGAAAAGATTTCCGGATTCTACACTGTTACGCTTTATTATTCGTGACGTTTCGGTCTCTGCTGAGACCTTTATCAAACTGATCGACAATTACAAAATACAATTATTATATAGAAGGAAGGGTAATTAAGGTTAATTAATTTGTATCAGGTAGTTAAATTAGTTAAGGATTTGTGGGTACGGATTTTATTCTTACCAAATTTTAAGGCAGGTAGCCAAACTGCTGATAACTTGTATCCGGTGTCTCGGTTGAAGTTCTGTGGATGCTTCGAAATTTCTATTGCTTCTCGTACTATTCGTTGATAATATTGATTTGTCCTGGCCAAAATTTGTACATTGTCGAAATCGATTGTCCTCTGTCGTTGCATGTTCCGCGATCACTCAAAAATCTCAAAGCCGGATGTCCGTCCGTGTCTTCTCTATCTTGAGAACGGGTTGAGCTAGAGAGCTCAAATTTTGTATACGTTGTTTTTGACAAAAAAACTAAGGTCAAGTTCGAGAACGAGCCAAATCGATCCACCCCTTCTACCCCCTCCCAATCAAAATGATATAATTTCGAAATTTAAACGGATTTGATCGAAAAGTATAAATGGTATTGATATGAAATTTGGAATATAATACTTTTATGACGATTTCAAGCTACAATATAGAAATTATTTGTGGGAAGTACACACACAGTTCCTTCCACCACCTCCCATATAAACTGCACTTTTTTCATGAAATGCTCTAAACCAATTTGCTCAGTGCGTATAAAATTTATCGAGCTGAAATTGTGCACAAAATATTTATTTAGAATTATGAGTAAGACCAAAAAAAAAATTAGACTACTAATTTCACCCCTTCTGCTCCCGCCCATACAATCTGACACAATTCCACAACTTTACAAAAAGTCGATTTCCCTGAAAAGTATGAATGCTACTGATCGGCAATTTAAAATATGTTATTTCTGAAAATATCATTAAGAACTCGCTCCTCCTTTTACCACCTCCCAATTTCACTAAATTCAATGTACTAATTATTTCAGTGCCTATTAAATTTTTGAATTCTAAATTTGGTGTAAAACATTTTGATAGCAAGTCTAGCGTGACGTGAAAAAAATTAGTTCAATGTCGTCACCCCCTTCAACACTTCCCCTTCAAAATTTCTTAAAATCAAAAAATTTCTCTTTCATCTAGAGTATCGCACGATGAGCTTTACGCCCAGTTGTAGTCCTGCCCCATAAATATTTTTGCAGTACTGCTTTCGTTTGATTGCAGCAGGACATTGTACAGTTTAACTAAATTAGAATTTCGGAGGGAAAATTATGTTGGGGCCTAGTAGAAATAGTGTTGGTTTGCAATGTGAAATCCCGATCGACGTATGATGTCAGAGCACTGTCTGCTTGGGTATACCTCGTCCAGCCCAATTTACGAAAATGAAAAATTCGTTGATGGCGGGATGTGCAATCAAATATTAAGGCAACTGAAGGTCATGAGGCTTAGGCCCGATTTGGGTTATAGTGCCATTGTAGAATGGAACAGAAATAATGAAACGTGAACATTTATTAGTGTTCACAGCTAATTTGTTTATCGATGTTTAATTTGATTTTCTTAAATCTATGTAAGAGGAGTGTAAATTAAATGATTTACTCCAGTATATTTGCACATCGTCAGCACATGAGTGGACTAGAATATTTTTAATGACTTTTGGAAAATCATTAATAATTGTTCTTCTGGGCTTGCTGCAACCATATCGTAGATATCTTCTTGTCCGCAATCCCAGTAGCTTTCTAAACTTCGCCCTCTGGCAGACTCATTCTTCGTTCTCCTTATTGGTTTCTCGGACTCGATTGGTATTGCGCGAAATTTGTTTAGCTGCTTCGAAAGTAAGAGCGTAACCCAAAACTTTCTTGGGAGTTTTCATGTTCGCCAATCTCAACGGCTGCTGTAGCTCTTTTTCTTGTAGAACGTCGATAAAAGGCGAAATGCATCTACTATCCGATCACTCCGGTTATCCTGATCTATGCCAGGGAAGAATAATAGCACTAGGCGTTCAATTTCCTGTGGAAGCTGTTCCACCATATTGAAGGTTAAAAGTCTACACCAGGAACTTAAAGTGGCTTTGTTGTTCGGCAGTGGTCGGCTGCAAAAACTCAGCTTCAGATCCTCATAGTGCCATTGCTCGCTCCTGATACGACGATGGTGGCTGCCACCTCAAATTGGGTCTTGCAGATAGTCATGGTGTTTGACCATCGAAGAATGGAGTCTTTAGACTTTTATGGACGATACTTTCGGATTTGAAAACGGCAGTTGTCTTCACTATTTTAGCTGTGCTACTTTACTGGAGTTGCCTTCGATCTTACCAGTATTTTCGATCATCTTTTGTTCCAGTAGCTTTTGCATCAGCTGCATCATCGTTGAGCCCGAAGATCCAGAACTTTTTACTACAAGTTGCTGTACGATTTGTTGGTCGATTAGATGTTTGGTCTCTTGCTCGATGGGAGCTCATAATTGTCGGCATTGTGTCACTCTGCTTACAGAGCTTGCATCATCTGGCTTACAAGCTCCGCTTTGCTTCCGGTCGTAGTAAACTCACGATAACCGAACTCCGATTTCACGTAACACGACATTTTCGTTTAAAATCCTACTTCTGACACCAATTGAAGTGTGCTAGTGGATCTTAAACTAAAATAAATCTAATTCGTTTTTAGATTGAAATACCGCAATTCGATTTACAGTTTTGCTAATTCGTCTTCTAGATTCCGAATCGTCTTCTAAACTCCAACTCGTTCGCTTTCCTGGACTTTATCGGCTTCTTAATCCTGACAGACTTTCCGAGAGTATTATAAGTTTGCCAGAAAGTTTATAACGCTAAGAAATAAAGCTCCGAGAAAAAAAAACAAATTTCAAGTTCCTATTATCACTCAAAAATTCCAAAACTAGATTTCGGTCCATCCGTCTGTCCGTCCGTATCCTCTCTAGCTCGAGAACGCGTTGAGCTAAAAAAATTTTAATTTTCAAAATGTCGTTTTTGACGAAAAAGTAAGGTAAAGTTCGTTAAAGGATCACATTGCTCCACCCATTCTACCCCCTCTCATACAAAATGACACGATTTCGAAATTTAAAAATAAACTGATTTTCTCGAAAAGTATTAAAAGCTATACATCTGAATTTTAAAAGAATATTATTTCTATGACGACATCCATGCAAGGTAGAACAATTATTTGAATCGTCTTACTTCTTCTAACACCTCCCATACGAATCGCACTTTTTACCGCAATACTACGAAACAATTTACTAAGCACGCATAAAATTTATCGACCTGAAATTATGCACTTAATATATATTTAGAACCAAAAATATTAAATTAGATTAGATCTACCCCCTCCCTTATAATATGACACTATTTCATAACTTTGCAAAAAGTTGATTTTCTTGAAAAGTATGAAAGCTACAGATCTGCAATTTAAAACATTTCAGTTCAATGATATTTATAGTTATTTTTGTAATATTAAGAACCCCTCACTACTTCTAAAAATGCATTAATTTTCTCAGTACCTTTTCAATTTCGGAGCTTAAATTTCATATAAAGTAGGCTTCCGTGGCGTAGTGCTTGCTTCACAGTCAATAAGCCGTAGGTTCGATTCTCACTCCAGGCAGTGGGATTTTTCTAAGCAATTTCGGCCTTTATGTGCAATGCACAAACACAGTCATGGAGGGAAGGAATGGGATTAGGAAGGTAGGGGAAGGGGAGTGAGAACGACCGTAACGAGTGGAGAAGCTGATATATATTTTTCACTTGTACTGGCTGCTACTGACAAATATTTGCAGATGTTATGGGGGACTGAATGAAAGAAAGCGAACAGAATCCATCTACTGAGTATCTAGGCCTTCTTGAAGTGGAACTGTTTCACTTTTACACCGTTTGCCCATTTTATTTCGAATCATTTTTCATCGCCAGTAGCAACTGAAAAATTCGTGCTTAAAAAAATCCCGTCTGGAGTGGGAATCGAACCCACGACCTATTGACTGAAAAGCAAGAACGCTGACCACTACGCCACGGAAGCCTCATATAATTTTAATAATAATTTTATTACTGTAAATTTTTGAAAATTAGGATATGGAAAGGAGTGGAAAGTGTGGAGGTATTTGGCGCGTTCACGAACTTGATCTTACTTTTTCGTCTAAAACGACGTGTACAAAATTGGAAATTTCTAGCTCCACGCGTTCCCAAGCTAGAGAACGCACGCACAGACATCCGGATTCAAGATTTTGGATAGGATATTTTGGCTTCTGCGTCATTCATTTCTTTCTCCGAGCCTAATTTTTTTAGCCTTACAAACTTTAGAAAAAACTTATAATCCAATTAGTGTATAATAATATGAAAAATATTGTGAAGGAAAAAAAAATGATCGCTATGTTTCTCCTATATTTTATTTTTTTTTTATTTCCTTGAAACCGGAAACCTTTCTGTCCGTACGCACTCTCATTTACAAACGCATCGATACAAAATCCTCAAAAGTAAGGAAAAGTTTGTAAATGATTTGTAACACCTTCTAGATCCTCAAATTATCAATTTTTGCAACATCATGATGAGCCAATTTTCTAGAAAGCACAGGAGCGCTATTAACGTGAACTTTGAATTATGATATTTTTATGATAAATTTAGTCTTCCGTAAATGTTGAAATAATTGATTACACAACATTTTGGTAGTATTCTTAGTAGTTAGTAGAGAAAAAAATATAAATTGACCCAATACTTTAACTCCGTCTACCCATTCCCATGCAAAATGAAACGATTGAAACAGCTGAAACATATTTGAGAACAGAATCGTATTTGTTGAATTAACTGAAAAGATATTTGCAAAGAATACAAGGATGCAATCTTATCTGAACTTACGAAATAGTGGCATCGTTAAACTTGAAAATTTAATTTCCTGGATTGTATGACCATCTTTTTTGAGCTTGGATATTGTATTCAGTCCAACCCATTGGAAATTTATACTGCATTCCCTTTTAACCATCTTGACTTACGTTAGAGATTCGTGCAAGAATATTAGCGGAGGTTATCTTCAATGTCCGGATTATCCTCACATTCGTATTGTAGCTGTATACATCTACCAAGCCATTATTATTGCAATCATAAAAAAAAATTTCATTTATTTTTCATTCCTACAAAGTCATACTTCTTCCAAGCAAACTTGGATTCTACGACATCATCCAAATACCATACATCAATACCATAGTGCATAAATGTGTTAAGTGCAATCTGTTAATTTTGAGATAAGCGCATTTGAAACTTTGATTTGCATAAAAGCGCTTATGTAATGAATGTTCTTATCACTGCCAGCAATGCGCTGTATTGCTAATTCATCAGTTTATCACTTGATTTAACTGTGTATTCGATAGTACACATAAAAAACTTCACTTTGTCACTTAACCCGATTTTTCCCAAATTTGTCATTTCCCAGCAAACAATTTAACGAGCGCTCGCAAATAACGATCTTAAAACGAGTATAAAATGCCACCAAACAAATAAACTGCATAATGATCTTAAGCAATCCAAACAGAAAGAGTCGATATCGTTATATTCCAGCAGTTTTTATTTTACCATGCGCATGAACAGAGCCATATTTCGTGTCGATATCTCAAATGCAAACGGTGAAAAACCTAAAGTTTCAAAGGAAACCGCTTTGTGGAGTTTGCAGAGGAGACTGCGTGTGCTTATGTGTCAATTTCTCGTTAATTGCTAATCTTTCATAACAAATATCGTTTATGGATCGTTAACGATATTCATTAATGATTCAAAATACGAATCATTAACGACACATTGATGATTCATTGAGACACTTCAAGTATATACTTGATGAATCGTTAATGACTCGTTAACGACCAAATCGCTCGTTAATATAATTCATTAACGATTCTTTAACGAATTAATTTGTTCGCTGGGTTATCGCATTTGTGTACTATGGCATTGAAATGTATTATTTTAAGCTTGAGAGTTTTCCATACAAGTTACAAACGTACAAACAATATTTCTAAGGACCAATATTTTAAATCTAAAATATTAGTACCAAGCTCACAACTTTAGCCCAGCTAATTCAGCAAGTATGAGCTGCTATCACGAGCGTTTATTTATTTGGTATATGCTTTCGAAGAATCAAAGCTATCAGGTCATCGACATCGTAGACTCTCTTGATCCTACGGCTTGTAAATGAAATTGAGACTTAAGTTAAGCCGCAGTACGTAAGTACTTAAAAGAAATTTCCATCAGCTGACTTTTACCTGTGGGTTTTATTGAAATCAATAACTTTTCAACGATATTCCTATTTTGAAAGAATATCTCAAACGTGCTGTCTACATATCGGATTACTTGGGAATATTGTTTCGTATGAATTGGTGCGTTCGTCGAATTGGTTCTAGATGAAATCATGTGAGTATATGGATTTCTGTAGGATATTTTTTCGAGGCGAAGAACTTTAAATTGAAATGAAATACAGAAAAATGTTTTTAATATCTATGAAATTGGCTTTATTTGAAAGATAATTTTATGGCATTAATATTTGCGTGTACACGGTGTTATCCGGAAGTCCAATTTTTACACTCCCTTCGCAGTAAATCAGGCTGTGTTTCGGTAATAACGTGTCGAATGTTGGCTCAATAGTTTCTGGTTTATCGCAGCAGACATGGAATTTTACATATCCCCAGAGGGAAAAATCGAATGGCGTCAAATATCATGGACGAGGTGGCTAGTTAACAGGTCCATTTCGTGAAATTAATCGATCATTAAATGCTTCTTTCAGTAATTTAATCGTATTGCGTGCTGTGTGAGATGTGGCGTCGTTCTGTCGAAACCGCATGACTGCGACATTAATGCCTTTCAATTGAGCATGAAAAAGTTAGTAATCATGTCTCTGTACCGCTCGCCGTTGACTGTAACGTTCTGACCATCATCATTTTTGAAGACATAAAGTGCACCAAACGGTGACTTTTTCTGGATATAATGGTGTTTCGGCAATGGCTTGTGAAAAACATCGCTTCAAATCCGGTAGTTCTACTTATTGACATAACCATTTAGCCAAAAGTGTGCTTCTTCACTGAATGAAATTTTCAAAATTTTCAAATTTGAACAATTTGAAAACGTTGCTCTGGCCTAAGTCTATTCATAATGAATTGCCAAACCAAACTACTTCCAATACAGCCGGGAACTATCAAATCGGCTGTCACAGAAAACAGTGCTGCCAATTTAAAGCTCTTCGCCTTTAAAAAAAAAAAACCTTTATATTCTTTAATTCAGAAATACTATTTGAAATTTAATCGATACTTTCACTGTGAATATAATTTTCGACATAGATAACGTCATAGTCTGTTCAGTCTGGTATGTTGTATTCGAAGCTTCTTCCAGGAGTCAGCCAACCTTCTTTTTTTCCCATTTATTAGCCATTTATGTTAACGACAAGGCAATTACCTACCTCAATGTGGCTGTTTCTTCACTCCTATTCTGCTAAGATTCCTCTCATCCACAGCTATAAGATTCACCTCATCCGCACTCTACACTAGCCGCGTCTACTGACCCATAAAGTCTAGTCTTACGCTCTGGTGCCACACACATTGGGTGCACCTTCGTAAAATCACCTTCCAATAATGCAAATTTCAATTTCATTGGCATCGTCTGAACATAACGCGCCGCGATTTTTGTCTTAAAGCGGCGGAAGTTGCGTGGGTGTTGAAATTTGTAATTAGATTACCTACCACGTGTGGCGGAAAAAAATTAACTAGATTTTTTTTTTATTTATCTTATGGCTTGGGTATTCTTTTTAGTGCTACGCCGGTAAGTTCTTTGTCTTCGTGGTCCACCATTGTCTGGGCAGATCTTTCTCACTCGTTCGTGCTGTTGTTGCTGAAATTCCTGAAGAAATGATTTCCTCTCGTTTGTACCTTAGCGATCATGGTGCAGCAAGGTTGTAGCGCATTGCAGAGTGTTCCGCGACCGCAGTAATCCGCCGTTGCTTCACATTTCTGCCATATTAGATGAGTTTATGTTGCGTGTTCCAATGGCTATACTGAAGATAAGAGTGTTGCCAATACTGGTCGAAAGTTTATATGACATTGGCTCGATCGATTGATTTCGGACTAGTGTTGAGTCAAAGTGAGATCCACGTCAGACACTGGACGCCAAGTGGGAGGTGACCAGAAATACATTCCTAACAAGTGCTGAAGAATTTGTAGGATATGTGCAAAGCGGTGGGAAACCCTAAATGACACAAAACTCAGAGGACAAGGAAAAAAGGGATCTCTCAACTATAGAACTCCCGACTTGAGACGGAACTACCGCGATGCTCATAGACAGCTTAAAAAGGCTGCCTATACGCGGCAATATAAGGGCCATTGAAGATCTGGCCAATAAGGCGGAATCTGCGGCTTAACATGGGGATATCTGTTTGCTACTTAAAATTATGAAACAGTTGACAAACAGGAATTTCACCGCCAGCCACCTGGAGAGATGTTCACGAAACTCTCCTTAATAACAGTTAATACCAGTTGCGGCGATGAAGGAATACTTCTCTGATATTTTAAACATCTTGTCAGAGAAAGATATTCCGGAAACAGAAACAATTGGCAAACATCTTACCACACCAATCCTCTGTTAGGGATGGTGTCCCAGATAAGAAAG
Organism: Chorisops tibialis; assembly: GCA_963669355.1. NCBI lineage: Eukaryota > Metazoa > Arthropoda > Insecta > Diptera > Stratiomyidae > Chorisops > Chorisops tibialis. The sequence continues at coordinate 269,657,702 of OY770263.1, forward strand.
AAATAGTTTCTGCCATTCGGTCCAGGTATAGATGGACTACCAACCAAACTTCTCAAAGCGAAACTGGAAATAACAGCCTACTGTTTACTGGGGTGTGGAATGAAGGAAAATATCCGGTTGAATAGAAGGATGGCGTTATTGTTAAAATCGTGAAGAAGGACGCGATGGAGCGAGCAGTTGAGCAGGAGGAGTAATAAACAAGTCCTGGCAGTTACTAAAGGTCGATGCTCAGAATTGCGCTTTGTGGAAGAAAACTGTTTCTGTCCGATACCACTATAGAGGGTCTTAATAGGAAATTGGATGAATGAATTGAATCAATTGTATTTTTTATTATCAGAAACACTATAAATACGTTTTATTCATATCTAACTATAAACTTATCGAATGATGCTGTAAGTCCTCCGACGTTTTCCTTGATGTGAGTACATCGTAGTGCTTCACAAGAGTCATGAGTTGCATAATTTCAACACTTTTGGAATTGAAAATGTGAAATATTTAAGTATAGAGCCGATGCTTTCTCTAGTTTGCTCAAAGTGTGACCGATCCACTGCCTTTTACGTATCCGAAGCACAATTTTAAATACTCAATTTTGACTACACAATCTAAACGTTTTTTTACAAATGTAGCACAAAAATTGCGAAATTGGCAACACTACTGCACAATGCGTTTTAGCTGACTTCAATGGGGGGGGGGTCTGCGTTTAGATATGCCGGAGACCCCGACTCGCTCAATTACTTAAGAGACCCCATCAGCGAAAGGCCAGACCTTGGATACGGCGCTTCCGTTTTTCATATTACAATTTCCATGCACAATGGCAGCAACCGTAAAGCGCCGGTTACACAGTACAACACTGTTTAGCAGGACGATGGGAATAACGTAGAGTTAAGAAAAAAAAAAACTAATTTATATATTACGACAATCTCTGACAGTCGAAGCAATTTGAATGCATTTCAAAAGAAATAATTCAAATTTATTTTATTTCTTTCTTCTTATCCGTTGGCTCTTATTTTTATTTTACTTGCTCAGCTTCTGAATTTGCCGCGTCTTTTCTTTTTCGAAATGCTTTTCACCTTGGCGCTTTCTGGAAATGGTGGTCTGTAATAGTTTACCTTACCCAAAGAGCGAATGGAGAAAAACCCATGTAAAAAAAAAAAGTTTGTTGTGAAGTGACAACATCACGTTCAATGCAATACCTCTAGCACTGACCTTCTACTCGTGCTTAGACCTCTAATGCAACTTGTTTTGATGAGTAATTTTGTTTCGAATCGGACAAAAATGGCCCCGCGTGCTATCGCATGATGCAGCAGAAAACCGCGAGAAGGAAGAATAGAGAAATCTGCCTGATAGATGGGTGGAAAAAAAATGCAAGAAGGCGAAAAAAAAAAATTGCCAATCATACCCCAGGGATGTATCCAGATACATTTTTTTTAATATAGTAAAATGGATTCCCGAAGAACCTAAAAGCAGAAGGAAGAATTGAATTAGCATTCAAGAAATGCAAGTTTGTGGTATTTTTGATGTTGTTAACGTTGCAAATCTTGTCATGGAAGACATATTTTAAGATTCAAAAGAGGTATGTCGTTAGCAGCAAGATTTGTTAGAATTTTATTTTTATTTTTCTTTAATCGACGTCCTTATTAGAATACTGAGGAAATGGCGGCATTCTGAACATCCTGTCAAATTTCTTGTTACATAAGCATGCATATGATCTTAGTTTTGAATAACAATTTGACGTTGATGGACAAACTTTTTAGTTTAACTATTTCATTTTTACGTTGGATATTGGGTATTTCTATTTTAAACAGCTGCCAGATTCAGATCAACTCATTGTGGCAGCCGAGCCTTGAGATATTTAGCCATGCCGCTCTATAGTGTCGAAACACAATGTACAAGAGCGATTCCTAAATTTCAAATTTCACTGCAACTCAAAAAATTAATGATCCCTTCACAAAAGTTTTTTCTAATACTGCTTTGGTTGTTCGAATGAGAAATTGTACTCCATCCTCTTTCCTTTTCCGGCCAGATCTTTAATCGTAACATTCATGTAACTTTTAATAGTCATGATGTATGTATTTCTGGTGAGGCCTGGTGTACCACAGGTGTCTATCCTTGGCCCACTATTGTTCCTTTTTTTTCTATAAATGATCTGCCCAGTTTTTGTCTTCTCTTTTCTCCTATATGCTGATGACCTCAAAATTTTCCGAGTGATTAATTCCCTTCTAATCGTAATATTTTACAATCTGACCTTCTGACCTTCTGTGATGTTTGTCGAATGACTTAGATTTAAATATTGGTAAATCCTATACAATGTTATTCTAACTATAAACGGAACCTTCTGAGTTACTATCAGAAGTGTCCATTATGAAGGATCTAGTTGTTACTTTTAATATGAATTTGAGTTCCAATACACATTATGAGCCGATTAATAAACATGGCTATTGTCTCACCGACTTCGTCTCTTGAATTTCTCCAACTTTTTCTCGTACTTGTACTGCTGTTCTACTTTTTATCTCACTAGTTTGTAGTATTTTAGAATATTGTGTAGAAGTTTTCGGGAGTACAAATTGAAACCCGCCGTTTCTCAATAGATAGCGTCAGCAGTAAATGTTGACCAACAATGGCGGATCAGAAACGTCACATGGTAAACTTAGCAATCTGTGAACAACTCCTTATCATTACATTTGTCAAGTTTTATCGGCGTCATCACTTTTTTGTGCGCGAATATATCGAAGTTTGATCCAAATAAGCGTAATTTCAGGGAAATTTTAATTTTTGCCTTCAATTCAAAAAAAAATCTGCTGCTGAGGCTCGTCGAATGATTGTTGAAACTTATGATGAGAGTGCTATTAGTGAAAGAACGTATAGCGAGTAGTTTCAACGCTTCAAGAGCGATGTTTTGACGTCGAAGACCGGCATATAATTATACTCTAGATGAAATCTGAGAGTATATTGTGTTTGCCTTAAGAAATAATGCTCGCACAGAGTCGCCAAGACTCCAGAAATATTTGTTGTCGCTCAAAAACCTCGACTTCGAGTGACGGTCTGTTTGTCCATCTGTCTACAACATAACTCCCGAAAGCTTTGACCTATCGTGCTAAAATTTGCCATATGTCATTTTTAGCAAAAAAGGAACTTTAAATTCGTGAACGGGCCACACCCCCACCTCTTCTACCGTTTCCCATGCAAATTTCATGAAATTTCGAAATTTAAAGAAATTGATTTTTCTCTGAAACCATTTCAGCTATCGACTTGAAAATTGGGTCATAGTATAATGATATGAATATTATTAACGTTAAAAAATAATAATTTGAGCCCCTTGCTCCTTGTACCCCCTCCCATACAAATGCACATTTTTCAAAAATGCATTTTTTTAGTTTGCATTACAACTAGCAAAACTAAAAGAACCAATTTTTGTCATAAATATTTTTATTACAATTGCAACCAATTTTGAAAAAACTATCAACTTCACCTCACCCTTTCTATCCGCTCCCATACAAATTTCACGGAATTTCGGAATTCAATTAAATTATTTTTCTCCAAACTCGTCAAAGCTATAAACATTAAATTTTAAGAAAAGCACACTGTTACAAATACCATTGACGCCGAAAAATGTGATTTTGATTCGAATACTCCTTTTACCTCCTTCCATAAAAATCCATAATTTTGAAAAATGCATTTTCATTGAAAGTAGAAAAATTAAAAACTTAAAATTTAGCCAGAGTTTTTCCCTTAATAATTGTACTAAAAAAAATATGAACTTCGCTTCACTCCTTCTACCACCTCCCCCATACAAATTTTTGTATTGGAAATTCAAGAAAAGTATTTCTTCTTCGAACATATGAGTAACAAAGTAATATGATTAGGACGTTGATAAGGAGATTGGAAATCATACAAAACATCCCACTTTCTCTACCACCTCCCATACAAATGCCATAAATTCAGACAAAAATTGCAATTTCCTCGATAATTATGAAAGCTACAAACGTTAAATTCAGCATGAAACATTTTGTATACTACGTTCAGTGTTATATACAAAAATTACAAACCACCCCCCTCTGCGTTTACCACCTGCCATACAAAAGTCACTATTCACTATTCGAAAGAATTTAAGATAACATATTTTCCGGTACAATAAACTCTTTCCAATTTCATCTAGAGTATCATATGATTGGCTGTTACGCCTAATCATAATTCTGTCATGTTTATACTCTAGATGAAATCTGAGAGTATTATAAGTTTGCCACAAAGTTTGTAACGCTAAGAAATAAGGCTCGGAAAAAAAATTAATGATGCAGAAGTTCATATAATCACTCAAAAATTTCAAAACCGGATGTCCGTCCGTCTGTCCGTCCGTCCGTCTGTCCGTCCGTCCGTCTGTCCGTCCGTCTGTCCGTCCGTCCGTCCGTCCGTCCGTCCGTGTCCTCTCTAGCTTGAGAACGCGTTGATCTAGAAAGTTCAAATTTTGTACACATCGTTTTTGATAAAAAAGTAAGGACAAGTTCGTGAACGGGCCAAATCGCTCCACCCCTTCTACCCCCTCCCATACAAAATGACACAATTACGCAGTTTATGAATAAACGGCTTTTCTCGAAAAGTATGTATGCTATTGGTATGAAATTTGGAATATAATACTTTTATAATGATTTCATTCTACTGTATAAAAATTATTTGTGTCCTCCCCTCCTTCCACCACCTCCCATACAAACTGCACTTTTTCATGAAATGCTCTAAACCAATTTACTCAGTGCCTATACAATTGATCGAGCTGAAATTGTGCACTAACTATTAATTTATAATTATTAGTAAGACCAAAAAAAATTAGATGATTAGCTTTACCCCTTCCCATATAAAATGACACAATTACGCAATTTGTCTATAAACGGATTTTTTCGGAAAGTGTAAAAGTTATTGATTTGAAATTTGGAACATATTACTTCTATAATAATTCCAATCTGCTGCATAAAAGTAAAAACATTTCTGTTCATCTAGAGTATCGCACGATTGCGCTTTACGCACAATCGTAGTCCTATTATGTTTTTAGATGAATTTCAAATATTCGTTATACTCCACGCGCTTTACTTGAGGATCATTTTCACTCTCCTATCATAAGACTTCAGCGCACTCATGACAAACTTCAACTTGGTTTTTCTACCATTTCTTTTAATATTCGTAGCTTTAAACTTAAACTTAAGAAATTTTTTTTTTCATAATGTTATCTAATTATTTATTTATTTTCAAGGGTACAGAAATATTTGTTTTTGCTCAAAAACCTCGATTCCGAGTGTTCGTCTGTTCGTCTACCCACAACATAACACTTGAACGCTTTGAGCTATCGTGCTGAAATTTGTTGGGTGTCATATTTAGCATTAAGGAAACTTTAAGTTCGTGAACGGGCTACATCGCCCCACTTCTACTGCCTCCTATACAAATTCATGAAATTTAAAAATTTAAAACATTGATTTTTCTGCGAAACTATTTAAGTTTATCAACTTGAAATTTAGGTCAAAGTATAATGATATAAATTTCATTAAAGTCACAAAATATTGCTTCGATCCCCTTACTCCTTCTAACCTCTTTCACAAAAATGAATTTTTTCGATTTTCATTGAAACTAACAAAGCTAAGAGGACGAAGTTTTGCCGTAATTCATTTTAACATAGTTCCAATCAGTTTTAAAAAAATTATCAGCTTCACCTCACTCCTTCTACCACCTCCCATACAAATTTCACAAGATTTTGAAATTTCGATTAAATTATTTTTCTTTGAAATTGTCAAAGCTATTAACTGAATGAATTTTTTGATAGGCGCAGGATTAACATGTAGGGGGTTCTCTGCGCAAGTGAACCTCTGGCTCCAACGCGACAGTGTGCCTGCAATTTCTGGTGAAACAAGGACTTAGTCAATACCGTCAGTCCCCGTACAGGTCTATCCTGGCTCCCGGAAAGTACTGGATGTTCCCCAAATTTGGAAAATGCTTAAAATGGAAATTGATTTAACGACGTAGAAGATGTAAAAAGGAATGCTATGATAAAACTGTTAAGTATTCCTCAAGTTGAATATAAAGAGTGCTTCCGAAAGCTACGAAAGTGGGAGGGTCACTGGAAGAAGTGTGGCTTCCAAACAAGAGCACTTGAAAGGGGACATAACTAGATAGAAATATATCTTTCTCATGTCATTACATAAAGTCAGATACTTTCCGGATGTACAGGGTGTAGCATAGAACTTTAAATTGAAAGAAAATACAAAAAAATGTTTTAGGATAACAAAGAAAATACAGTTTTTTCGGTCTAATTTTGCTTTATTCTTCGACATAGTTTCCTTCAAGAGTTATACAATCCGTCCAACGCCTCTTTAGCTTTTCGATACCAGTTTTGTAAAACAACTTGTCTTTCGACTCAAAATGTGCCTCAGTTGCGGAAATTACCTCTGCATTTGAGCCATATCTTTTGCCAGCGAGCATTTTTTTCAGGTCTGCGAAGAGCCAGTAGTCGCTGAGGGCTAGATCTGGAGAATACGGTGGGTACGGAAGCAATTCGAAGCCCAATTCATGCAATTTTGCCATTGTTTTGATCGACTTGTGACACGAAGCATTGTCTTGATGAAACAGTATTTTTTTCCTCTGCATGTGTGGCTTTTTCGCAGCAATTTCTCGCTTCAAACGTTCGAGTAATGGTATATAATAATCGGTATTGATGCTCTTTCCCTTCTTAAGGCCCATGCAAAATTGTGTGTACAGTGCCTTTCGATATCTTTAGAGTGTCTGCTAACTCTTGCAACTTCACTTTATGATCGGCCAGAACGACTTTGTGGACTCTTTTAATGTTTTCTGGAGTAACAGCTTCATTTAGCCTTCCACTGCGGGGCAAGCCCTCAGTCGAGCTACGACCAAATTTATATTCGGCAAACCACTTCCCAATGATTTGTCTCGACGGAGCAGATTCCAAATAACACTTTTCAAGCCATGCTCTTGTTTCAACGGTGTTTTTTCCCCATCAAGAAACAATGTTTTATCAACACACGAAATTCGGATTTTTCCATGTTTTTAAAAATAACAAAAGTAGCGTCACTTCGAGCACTGTAGCTTGTAAACAAAGAATCAAAATGTCATGAAATTTTGACGCGTCGCTACTGAAAGTTGGTACTCTCTGCCAATACAATTGGTTCGGCCACAGAGATGCCATCTGTGGGTCATCCTACGGACTTATTGACCGATGCGGTACTTAACATAGATCTTAGTTTTAATGCAGTCTTGTTTTGTTTTGATTTTAATTGTTTATCTTTGTTTTTCATAAGTTTAGTATTAAGATTGTTTTTAATTATATTTTTGTAAAATAGTCTTAACTTGTCTACATTTATTAAATAAATAAAAAATAAAATAATTTTATGACATTAATGCTTGAATATCGTTTCGGGCATGTGGCCACCGCAGCTGGCGCGTACTTGGAGTAATTTGGAAGTCTAATTTTCACACACTCGTCGCAGTAAATCAAGCTGTTTTTCGGCAATAACGCGTCGAATGTTGGCTTCCAAGTGCTCAATAGTTTCACACACGGTATTTTACATATCCCCAGAGAAAAAATCCCACGAACGAGGTGACCAGTTACCCGGTCCATTTCGTGAAATTAATCGATCATCAAATGTTTCTTTCAGTAAATTAATTGTAACGCGCGCGGTGGGGCATGTAGCGCCATTCTGTTGAAACCTCATGACTGCGACATTAATGCCTTCCAATTGAGGAATGAAAAAGTTAGTAATCATGTCTCTGTCCCTCTCACCATTGACTCTAACGTTCTGACTATCATCATTTTTGAAGACATGGACCAACGGTTCCACCGGTCCATAAAGCGCACCAAACGGTGACTTTTTTTGGTTGTAATGGTGTTTCGACAATGGCTTGTGGATAATTATCGCTCTTAATGTGCTTAGCTAGGGTGAAGCCTAGTGGATAGAGTATTGGTCTTGTAATGCGAAGGTCGTGAGTTCAAATCCCGGTCGACGGAATACATGATTCCAGCACATTGCCTGCTTGGATATACATTGGTCACCTCAATCTACGAAAATAAAAAATTCGTAGATGGAGGGTTGTGCGAAGAGCTAACAACCCTTCCACAATAAATAATGAAAAATGTTAAGGAACTTGAATGTCAGGAGGCCAAGGTCCGATTTGGACTGTAGCGCCATTGTAGTAGTATAATGTGCTTATTGACATAGCCATGTAGCCAAAAGTGTGCGTGATAACTGAACAAAATTTTCAAATGATATTGTGGATCAATAGCAATGCTGCCGTCTGCCCATTTACCAAATGTGTGGCGCGAACGATGATCATGTGGCTTCAATCCCTGTACATGAAGAATCTTGCAAGCACGTAAACAAAGATCTTTACGCATAATTCTTCATAAAGTGGATGGACAGAAGTTTAATTGTTAAGCACGATGACGAATTGACAAATATGGATCATCATCAACACTACGGTATACACCATCACTCACTTGTTTTATGCGCACTATTAGACAGCTTACGGGATGTGTATTATCGTTTAGAGTAAACATATTGCGAAAACGAGTCATAGTTTCTCAAATTAATCGGTCTGATGGACCAGCACCATAAAATGCACGTATGCCGGATGAGTTTCTCCAATTGAACCATGGTTTCCAAAATAAATTTGAACAATTTGCTACGGCATGAGTCTATTGATGATGAAATGCCAAACCAAACTAACTGTCAAATCGGCTATCACAGAAAACAGTGTAGCCAATTTAAAGTTCTCCGCCTCTAAAAAAGCACCATTTACAATGAAGAGTCTTATACACTCCGTTTCATATTTATAACCCACGTAGAAATTTTAGGCTATTTCCACTCGGAAAATTATTATGCTTTTGTATTTGATTGCTAAATGTAGAACGCCTGGAGCTCAAATTATTTGAAGAGAAATTATTGCAAGGATTCGTTATTTTTGCAACAGTTCCAGCTATCATACGTTTTTTGCTCGTTTCATATATATAACCCAGTTGAAGTTTCCAACAAAATAAAGTGTTTATTTCATATAAATTTTAAATAAAAAAATTTGTGCTAAAACTTAATAATTAATAGGGCCCCATTTGGATTTTATGACTTCAAAAATCCCTTTTTTCATCGATTGGATTAATTTATTTAACATTTCAGGGTCAAGTTTCTGCTATTCATCGAGGATTTCAGCTTTCAATTCCGCCAGCGATTCATACTGGCGATTTTCAAGGCGGCTTTCGCAAACGTCTATCATTGAAAGCAGGATACGCCAAATATAATTATAGAACTCCTTTTCGTTCCTCTAATTAGTTGAATAATCTTGACTAGACATAGAATAGATTAAGACTAGAATAATTATATATGACTTTCAAGCAGCCATTTTTTCATCATCAAATTTACCCAAAAATCAATAAAACTCACTCTCTGAACTATTAAGCTAAGAAAAAAAATATTAATTTCGCAATCGAAGCAAAAAAACATGATTGAAAAGGAAATGAAGCAATTAAAAAACGGTGCAATATCCCAAACCAAAGGGAAATTGCGCTTATGTCCATCATTTTATCGCGCTCTTCGCCATTCAAAACCACCATGCCAGTTAACTACATTTATTGAAGAATAGCGCAATAATTCATCAATTTCCATAAATTATGCAAGTTATGCGCGCGCGATAACTTGTGTAAGCCACCATATAGCCCATAGCCAACTAAAACATAAAACGTAATACATTAACAATAATAATAATAAAAAAAAAAACTAAACAAAATCAAAATATCGTAGTCAACGACCCGCCAAGGCCTAGTTTACTATTAACCAAAAATTTGACGATTTGATAGCTGTCTTAAAATTACAACAAAAAAAAAACCGCTTACCAAATCATCAAGTCCTTGAAATCGTCGGAAAGTTTCTCGACCTTTTCACAGTCGCGTGAGCGTTCGAACTATCCCAAACAACATTCAAAACTGACTTCGAACTCAACTAACGCAACTTTTGTATTAATTTCCTACTTTTTCGAGATGTCGAAGCGATGATGATATCGATGACATGATACGAGATTCCAACGCCATATTAAATCTGCGAGAAATGTCAATTTCGTTTGTTGCAATTTGACCGAATTTCTAATTGAAATATCGAGACATTTATCAATTTCTATAATCGCTTTCAAAATTTTCAGTTTCTCAATAAAATCAACAAATGTACAAATTTATAGAAATTTGGCAGTTTGAAATAGTTAGTTGGAAGAAAAAACGGGAAAAGTTTATTCGAATTCAATGAACTTTGGCGCAGACGGTAGATGTGATTTTGGGGTGGCGGTACCTTGAAAAGTTGAAATCAACTCGCCCACCAAATTACAACAAAGCTAACAATTAATAATTCAAAATTAGAAAAAAATTTAAACATTGGGTAGCGCACGACAAAATGTCAACCCTCATGTACTCGTATATTAAGTATTGTCCTCCCGTTTTCCTTGTCATTTGATGACGACAGCGATATGTCCGCACCGACCAACCGCCAGTCTACACACGATACCCACCTCCTCATATTTTATATTTTTGTGAGGATGCCGCCGCCATGTTTAATTTATGACAATAGCAAAGACAGGACAAGTGGTCTGGTCATCATCCGTAGGCTACACCTGAACTATGGTACGTTGACTTTGTGTCTAGCGTGACGTCTATTATTTTATTTCTATTCGAATGGACTTTGAGAGTTTTTTCCGCTTTTCCGTCACGGAAATTATGTTTAAATTTTTTTTGTATCGTGAGTGTTGCTCTTCCTTTTTTTTCGGGACAAAGAAACTAAAAAGTCCGTTATGATGGAAGACCGTAGCCATTTGACACTTTGGGACCGTCGTATCCCCGCTGTGTGTTGGAGACGGACCCAATGGTGCTCTGCAATGCAACGTGTCGCCACTTTCCATGTTCCTCGGACATTTACATAAATATGCATGTTGTCCTTCTTTGTTTTTGTTTTTTACATTTTTTCAGGGGTTTGGCACGTGACTGTTGTTAATGGCGGCATTTTATTCACATTTGTCACATTCGTTCATTGTTCTTAAGGAGCAATATTTTTCTTGTTAACTGAAATAGAAGACTTCAGACGTAGTTGCCGACAATTTTTGCTTTTGGAGCCGTTAATGATTATTAGGATTGTTGGAAAAAAATTATTCGATTGAAGGAAAAATTTTTACTCAGCAAAAAAAGCTGCCCCGCCTTTGACCATGCATTTTCCAAGCAGTTTGGTTTGTGTCCTTGGTTTGATCGTTTGACGTCACATTTCTTGCCTTGGATTTTTCAACGGTGCAACTGAGAATGATTTCTATTCAGAACAAAAAAAAAGTGTTGCCCCGTTTTTGTGCTTAAATTTATTATAGCAAATCAGCTTGTGCCATTAAAACTACCCCGCAAAGGGCATGCTCGTACTTCTGGCCCTACATTTTTTACCAGTACTACTGATAGTGGGTCATTTTTACTTGCGTACTTACTTACGATGGTGGTACAGCCCATATCGGGCCTTGACATCCTGTATACTCCATCCCTCTCGTTTCGTTTCAGTGATCGCGTTCTCCGCTTTGAAAATCCCAGCAGTGATTTACAGTCTCTTCTTCTACAATGGCACTACATCTCAAATCGGGCCTTGACCTTTCCACATTCAAGTTCCTTTAAATTTTGCATTACTTATTGTGAATGGGTTGTTAGCCCTTCGCACAACCCTCTCTCTACGATTTTTTTGATTTTCGTAGATTGAGATGACCAGAGTATACCCAAGGAGGCAGAATACTGAAATTATGCGTCGATCGGGATTTGAACTTACGACCCTCGCACTTTGAACCAACACGCTACCCATTAGGCTACACCCTAGATACCCTAGTGATTGGCAGTCCGCTTCAATGGAATCCTCCCAACGCGTCCGTGGTTCTTAATGTACGTTTGGGAATTCTTCCGTCATAAATCCGTTACACATGACCAGCTCATTGTAGCTTCTTCAATTTTTGGGTTGACACTTCGGGATTATCGAAGGTGCCATGCAATTCTCTATTACCATGTATTCTCTAGATCGAGTCATTCCTCACTGGTCCGAGGTCCGCAAAGTAGTGTGGTGAAATTTTACGTCGACCGAAATTTGAACTCCCGACCTTCGCATTGTAGGCTAATATCGCATTCACGTGGAGCATAGTGTGGTGTAGTATACTTTGAAATCCTTTGCGTGAACACTTCGATGTAGTGTATCGTAGTGAATTTTATACTATGACAGAAACAATAAAATTTCAGGAATCCTGATATATATTAGGTTGTTGGAGATGAAATGGCGACTTTCGCGATGAAGAGAAGTTGGTTGCGGCTGTCATATCTTAAACTGCCGCCAGATGGCTGTGGTAATAATTTTTTTTTTTTACGGAATGACCTGTGTTATAGGCAATTTCGGCCTTTATGTGCAATGCACAAACACAGTCATGGAGGGAAGGAATATTGAAGTATAAATACTCCTACATTTGGTCGTGGAATCAGTTCAGTTTTGGACGTCATTGAGATCGGAGAGAAAAAACATAAAAAAAACATGGAATCGAGTCAAAAACGGTTAATTCTCCTTACTAGTTCAAACTTAGCCACAACGCAAGGGAGGCAACCAAAAACATCAACAGGGAGTTTGGAGCTGACACAGTAAGCGAACGAACCACACAGTGTGAGTCATGTGGTCAACCAGGACCATCGATGGACAACGACGAGCTGCGTCTATTAGTGGAGTCTGACTGACGCCAAATTGTGAGGGACGTTGCAACGAAACTGGGCGTACACTATGCGACAGTTTTCCGGTACTTGCACCAGCTTGGAAAATTCGAAAAGCTTGATAAGTGGGTTCCGCATGAACTTACTGAGCAAAACTTGAGTTTTTTTCCCCAAATCCTATACCGACACAGCTGTGCATAGCATTATAGGATGACCCTCTAAGTTGTGTTCGGTTCCTTAAAAAAAAAAAAAAACATTTGCAGTTTTTGCTCTCCCAGAACAGAAGCAATCCGTTTCTGAACAGAATAGTGACATGTGAGACCTCAACCGATTACCACTTTTTTAAACATTTGGATCATTTTTTGGCGGAGAAACAATGAAGCAGCCATTAAAAATGCCTTCGAGGAATTTCTTCAGTCTAGAAAGTCGGACTCCCACGAAACTGGCATAAATGCACTTTTATCTCGTTGGGAGAAGCGTATTGCATCTGCTAGTACCTATTTTGATTAATAAAATTAAGTTTTAGTAGGGTTAAAGTTGTTCGAAATTTTACTAGCAAAGTCGCCATTTCATCTGCAACAACCTAATACTTTTGTATCAAAAAAATAAACATTCAAAAATGTCGTCAAAAATAATTTATTGTGAAATATAAAACGAAATAAAAAAGCATAACATGACTACGATTGGGCAGTAAGGCCCAATCATGCAATACTCTAGATGAAGAGAATTCTTTTGATTTTAAGAAATGTTGTATGGGGAGTGGTAGAAGAGATACTGCATTGAACCAATTTTTTCACATCATACTAAAGTTGCTATCAAAATGTTAACTTGAAAATTTCAGCTTCAAAAATTTACTAGGTGCTGAGAAAATTAGTGTAGTGGATTTAGAGAAATTGTGCAGTTTGTATGGGAGGTGGTAGAAGGAGGAGCGAGAAGTTCTTAGAGAGTTTTCAGAAATAACTATAAAATCATTCATTTGACAAGTTCTCAATTGCAGATCAGAAGCAATCAAACTGTTAAAGAAAATCAACTTTTTAAAAAGTTGTGAAATTATGTCATATTGTATGGGAGGGGATACGAGGAGTAGTGCTAATCATTTAATTTTATTTTAGTCTTACTAATAATTCTAAATAAACATTTAGTGCACAATTTCAGCTCAATCAATTTTATACGCAATGAGTAAATTGGCTTAGAGCATTTTACGAAAATGTATGGGAGGTGGTGGAAGGAGGGAGAGGAAACAAATAATTTTTATGGAGAGGGAGTAGAAGCATGCGCTACTTGTGCATCTAATTTTATATTAGTCTTACTAATAATTCTAAATAAATATTTAGTGGATCAATTTCATCATCATCATCATCAATGGCGCGACAGCCCAAATCAGTGCCTGGCCTCCTACAGTCGCCGCCTCCAATCGTCCCGATCCAAAAACTGCGTCCTCCAGTTTAAGAGGACGTTTGGGGATTCTTCTGCCTTTTATTCGCTATACATGGCCAGCCCACTGCAGTTTATGTAGCTTGATGAACGTTGAAGCTTCTGGCTCGTCGTAGAGTTGATACAACTCATGGTTGTATCTTATTCGCCATTCCGTTCCTTTCTTTACAGGTCCCAAAATTCTTCGGAGGACCTTTCTTTCAAATGCGTCAACTGCCTTTTCGGAAGTTCGCGTTTATGTCCACGTCTCGCTGCCATAACAGAGCACAGGTCGTATAATAGTTTATTGTTCCTGTGCACTGTCTTGGATTTCATTATTGGAAGTATCGAATAAAACGTCTTATTTCCTAGTATTATCCGTCGTTTGATTTCGTCTGTTTCATTACCGTCCTTTGCTAGATTAGCCCCAAGATATATGAAGTTGTCCACACTCTCCAAATCATATTCCGCAATTGTTACGTTTTGTCTGATTGGCGTTCTCCTTCTTGTTTGCGTCATTACTTTTGTTTTGCTTTCATTAATGCGCAACCCGACTTCTTTTGCGGCGGAGTCAAGATGGACAAATACCTCCTTAGCACTCGGGAAGGAACTTGCTAGGATGTTAACGTCGTCAGCGTATGCTACTAGTTGGGTGGACTTGAATAGTAGGTGTCGACTGGGATTTTTCGGACGACATACTCTAGTGCCAAGTTGAAAAGCATAGGGGCTAGACCATCTCCCTGCTTTAAACCACATTCTGTTCGGAAGCTGGTTGTGGACTCGGTTTGTATTCTCACTTGGGATTCATTGTTTGTCATTGTGAGTCTTGTTAGTCGGGCTAGTTTTGGTGGAATTCCAAAGTCAAGCATGATTTGGTACAGTACCCCCTGTCGATACTGTCGTATGCTTGCTTGAAATCTACGAAAATTTGGTGCACGTCTGTGCTGTAT
Organism: Chorisops tibialis; assembly: GCA_963669355.1. Taxonomy (NCBI): domain Eukaryota; kingdom Metazoa; phylum Arthropoda; class Insecta; order Diptera; family Stratiomyidae; genus Chorisops; species Chorisops tibialis. The sequence continues at coordinate 269,672,795 of OY770263.1, forward strand.
TCGTAGCATTTCTCAAGCACCTGTTTCACCGAGAATATCTGGTCTGTTGTAGATCGTCCGGTTCTGAATCCACCTTGGTATTCGCCAATAATTGTATTGCTATAGGGCTTAATACCATTGACACATAGCGGTCCTAATTATAATTTGGCTAATTCGTAATTTAGCTCGTCTTCATTGTTAGTAGATTGGTGACACACAGCACTTTGCTAATTAAGAAGAGCCACTCACTCATCTGTCATAATTTTAAAAAGTTGAATTGCATAGCCAATAGGCAATCAAATTTTGCAAGGAATGCGACAAACGAAGGAAAACGATCCTTTGTCCTGTTTTAGAATCGTTTGCGAGTCATCTTTCCTGGCTAGGCGTTTAAATCACGATTCCAAGTTTTTGTTTATTTCAGAGCTGTCAGAAAATGACTTTTCTTCTCTCTTGCGCGACGAAGCTTTTATGAAAGCTGCAACTCTAGTACTACATTTTTCATCGTTATAGCCTAAATTATGAGAAACATGAGAGGATTTAGCTAAATGAGATGATTTAGCTGAGAGCATGATGAGATGATTTGGCTGCTAAATGATCACTATTTTGGTAATTTAGCTAAATAAGCGTATGACACACAGCCGTTTAATGATAATTTAGGCCTTAATTATAATTTATAGTTTATAATGGTATAAGACGACGTTCAATTATTGTTGTCATTATTTTATAGGACGTACACAACAATGTAATTCTCACAGCAGAGTTTGTCTCCTTTCTTGTAAATTGAACATATGATACTTTTCCGCCAGTCGTCGGGTATGATTACCTGTGTCCAAATTTTGCATATCATGTTGTGCAGTATTTCAGCGACACATATTTCGGCACTTTGTTTAGTTTTTGTTCACATAGGGCTGCTATGATTTCCACAAGGGTGGATAATGTCGATGATGGTTCTTCTTCGTCAGTTGAGGTCTCAATTGAAATGTTGTCTGTCGTGATCGGAACTTATGGGTTGGGATTGAGAAGATGTTCAAATTAGAAAGCCCATCTCTTTGCAGAGACTGGTTTTTGGCTTATATCACTTTTTTATTTACTATATCGTATCGTCCCGCGTTTTATTTTGTCTCATATCGTCGTCCATTTTTGGTATCTTGTTATTATGGTACTTCCTTTGCTTTTGCCTGCAGGTCTTTTTCACATATCGCCTAAGCACAATTTCAGCTCGATAAATTTTATATGTAATGAGTAAATTGGTTCATAGTACTTCATGAAAAAGTGTAGTTTATATGGAAGGTGGTAGAAGGAGTCAAGGGATTCGTATAGTTTTTTTTACCGCAGATTGAAATTGGTATAAAAATAATATATTCCGGACAGACAGACGGACGAACATCCGGTTTCGAGATTTTTGAGTGATTACATATCATTAATTTTTTCTCCGTGCTTTATTTCTTAGCGTTACAAACTTTGTGGCAAACTTATAATACTCTCAGATTTCATCTAGAGTATAAACATAACAGAATTATGATTGGGCGTAAAGCCCAATCGTGCGATATTCTAAATGAAATGAGTAAGAGTTTAATGTTTCTGCAAATATGTTATCACAAATTCATTCGAACAGTCAACAGTGACTTTTGTATGGGAAGTAGTAGAAGCAGAGGGGAGTTTTGTAATTCTTGTGCATATACGGCACTGAATATTGTATGCAAAATGTTTCGGGCCGAATTTAAAGTTTGTAGCTTTCATAATTTTTAAGGAAATTGGACACTGGCGGGAGACTTGTACGGGAGGTGGCAGAGGAAGTGGAAGATTTTGGAAGATTTTTATCAGTATCCTTAACGGCATTCTCATCACTATGCATTGTATTAATTTTAAGGCCAATAGTTCTTATACGAATGCTCGAACGATAATATGAAATTTTGTATGAGAGGGGGTAGGAAAAATGAAACAAAATCGATATTTTTTTTTAATTTATAGCAATTATTAAGGGAGAAATTCTGGCAAAATTTTAAGTTTGTACTTTTGCTAGTTTTAATGGAAATCGATTCAATGCATTTACTGAAATTATGCATTTCTATGGGAGAGGGTAGAAGGAGTATGCGGATCAAACAAATATTTTTTCATTGAAGATATTTGAATCGTTTATTTCAGAAACCACCTAAGTGCGCTTTTTTCAACTTTCGGAAAACTAAAAAAAACTGTTTTGCAGCTTAAGTATAGATCTAGTCATCTTCAAATATTTTTTTACCAAATCAAAAACATGCTATTGGGATAATCTATTTTTTTAAATTTTGTTTTTCCTTCAAGTTTTTCAGTTATAAATTTTTGAAAAAATTGCACTTAGGTGGTTTCTGCAATAAATGAGTGTATCCAAAGTGATTTTTTTAAATTATTGTTGAAATTGAGTCAAACCATTAATTTTTATCTGTTTTGGTATCAAAGGCAAGTAACAGACACACTTATGTATGTATGAAAAAGAGTGTTTTTACTAGGCCTAAATCGAAAAAAACAAGTAGACTACACGCTACAGTATGTCTACATACAAAGATCTGACCTTATTCACTTATTGAGCTTTTGGCAACTCCTGGTCAGTTGTTGGCCATTGGATGATAGTATCATAGAAGGCTTCATATCCAACAGTGTATTCCATCAACTTTTTTATATCGTCTATCTTCTTTTTGTTGATTGGGACCTAAAACCAAAAATCTCACTGTGCAAAACCCGATAAATTTTAAAATTTGTTATAGCCTACAAAAATGTTTAGCTAAAAGTAAAATATAAACGTTTAAAATAACCTTTGTAAAATAAAAGTAAACATACCGTCACGAGTGAAATTTACCGCAGAAAGAACCTAAGCGACAGCGCTTGGGTTCTTTCTGAAATAAACGGATTATTTTCAAGGCTGCCAAATAGCATTTCTTATATGGTACATAGGTTATCTCTGCACTAAAAGATGTATTTACCTTTAAATTGTACAGTACCACAAACAACACATTTTTCGAAATTTTGTCCCTTAGGTGGTTTCTGAAATAAACGATTCATTTGCATTGTTATACCTTGGTCTAAATTTGAAGTTAATAGCTTTAACAGTTTTCAAGAAAAACGATTTAATTGACAGTACGAAATTTCGCTAAATATGTATGGGAGGAGGTAGACCGAGTGAGGTGAAGTTCATGATTTTTTCAAAACTGATTGCAATTACAATTAAATTAATTCTGACAAAAATTCGTTGTTTTAACTTTACTAGTTGCAGTGAAAATCGAATAAATTCATTTTTGAAAGGGTAGTAGTAGTAGTAGGAGTGAGAGGATCGGATCAATATTTTTTGACGATAATGACATTTATATCATTATACTTTGAACTAATTTTCAAGTCGATGTCTTAAATAGTTGCGGATCAATCAAAATCAATTTCTTTAAATTTCGAAATTTCATGACATTTGAATGGAAGAGGGTAGAAGGGATGGGGGATGTAGCCCATTCACGAGCTTAAACTTTCCTTTTTGCTAAAAATGATATAAAATAAAATTCAGCCCGATAGATCAAAGCGTTCGAGAGTTATGTTGTAGACAGACGGAAATATGAACAGTTTCTCAAGATTTCGATAAAACGAAGTTTGAGGAGATATTATTTCTTTTCTCACAATTTCTTAAAATTTTTCGTTTCTAGGATTCGTAATTTCAAAAGAAAATTTGCTGTGATTTATGGAATCCAATTTAAATGGTTACGTCACTTTTGAATACTTTGTGTTGCAAGATTTTATTTAAATTATTGTCAGTTATCCTTCAATTCTAAATTTTAACTCTACTACACTACACCGCCAGGTGAACATTTATGTAACAGGCGAATTTTAAAATCCACTACATACACTGCAGTACGCTTCATGTGAATGAGATATTGAGATTAATGGCATTAAATTAATTTCTTCAGATCATAATAAAAATTTTATTAAAATGTCTTACACGAAATTTGAGCGTCAAAAATTTGATAAATTTGTTCAATGCGTATTGATAAGGAGATGGTAGAATGAATAAAACTACTACACTGAATTTCTCACAAAACATTTTGTATCAAATTTTCGCTTCATAAATTTGATGGGTTTTAAGATAATTGAAATATCGTAGTTTATATGGGAAGTGGTAGAAAAAGTAAAGGGATTTAAGCGGTTTTCATCGATTTTTTTTTTATTTATTTATTTGATATCTTATACAGTATGATGAAACCCCTTTGAAAGTGCAGTGCAGTAATTAATTTTAGCATGCATGAAAATAGTTTATGTAAAAATATAAATACGCGAAAATAAAAAATAAATAAAGTAAAAGTAATACAAAGTTAACACGTAGTAAAAATAATTAAAATTGGAACAAAATTAAAATTTAATTATATCGGCAGAAGAAATTGAGACCAGCCGTTTCCCAATAGATGGCGCCAGCAGTAAATGCTGATGAACAATGGCGGATCAGAAACATCACATGGTAAACTTAGATAACAACTCCTCATCATTAGACTTAGAAAGTTTTATCGGCGACATATACTTTTTTTGTGCACTAATATGTCGACGTTTGAATGAAATAAGCGTCATTTGTGGAGTGTTTTGCTTTTTGCATTCAGTTCAAAAAAATTTGCGGCTGAGGCGCGTCGAATGATTGTTGAAACTTATGGTGAGGGTACTATTAGTGAAAAAACGTGTCGCGAATGGTTGATTTCGGCGTGGAGGTCAATGAACGTCCCGGAGCGGATAAAAAGTTTGAAGACGCAGAATTACCGGACGAAGATTCATACCAAACGCACCAAGATCTTACAGATTTATTGGGCGTAACTCAGCAAGCCATTTCACATCGCTTGGAAATGGTGAAAAAGCAAAGAAATCGGGTACCATACGAGTTGAAATCAAGAAACGTCGAACGGCGTTTTTTCACATGGGAACAGTTGCTCCAACGACAAAAAAGGAAGGGTCTTTGGATTGAATCGTCACTAGCGATGAAAAGTAGATCAATCACGATAATCTAAAGCAAAACAATTCGTGGAGATACGGCAGTCATGCATCAATATCGACAGCCAAATCCAACATCCATGGCTTGAAAATTATGCTGTGTATTTGGTGGGACCTGCTCCGCGGGATGTATTATGAGCTGCTGCAACCGAGTGAAACCATCACGGGAGATCGCTACAAAAAAACAACTAATGCATTTGAGCCGATATGAGGAGAGACAGGACAAAGTGATTTTGCTGGACGACAACGCTCGACCACATGTTCCTCACGTTGTGAAAACCTAGCTGGAAACAGTGAAATGGAAACTCCTATCCCATTCGCTGTATTCTCCTGACATTGCCCCTTCCGACTACCACCTATTCCGATCGATGACGCATGGCCTGGCTGAGCAACATTTCCATTCTTACGAAGAAGTCAAAAATGCGGTCGGTTCGTGGATCGGCTCAAAAGATGAGCAGTTTTTTCGACGCGGAATCTGTTCTACCAGAAAGATGCGAAAATGTTGTGGCTAGTGAAGGGCATTTCTTTGAATAATAAATATTTAACTATTTTTCCAATTGTAATACTCCCAATACTTTCCAAGAAAATCGTCATACTCATAATATGAAGTTATGAAATTTTGTCATTTTGTATTGGAGAAGGTACTAAAAACGATGGAGGCAAACTCACCTACTTTATCTTACCTTATCGCTAAGCTGTTCTGTTTTCTTTAGAACACTGGTATTCAAAACAACATTACTGAGACGGCGCTTTTTTCAATCCGAAATTTGTGGATCAAACTGTTATTTCGAGCGAACGAATCCGAAGAAATGCTTCTTTCGAGGGACTAGGATTAAATCAAACCTACGGTGTCATTTCTAGCTATCTTCAATCACACGAACTTTACTAATACTGCACTTCTGACATATTGACATAATTAGTGCGAAGGTCATGCGCCAGTTTCAATGAAGACACAAATTAAGTTATACCATCGTTGAAACAAAAGAAAGTATTATTTTTCGTAGAAATACCAAATTACCAATACTTCCAAAAAAAAAAGTCAAAAATCTCCCATAAAATCAAACTTTATGCAATCTCTATGACCCTTACAAAACACAATAAACGAAAAACTTTTCCACTTTCAAAATCGATTTCAACAAGAGCCCAATTTTTCTCGTAAATTTCCGAAACTGGCAGTAGCGCATCACAATGCTAACTCGAATTCAATCGTATCTTCGAATCAAAGGGTCAATTAAAACTTGAAGATATTGCAAGACCTCCTCTCATTTCCATGACGAGCAACATACGCACAAAAGTCTAGCGCGCACGAAAAACACCAAGCGCTGATTTCTGTTTAGCTACGCTAGCTGTTCAGCAGCATCTTCTTAAACTGTTGCTTCCCATAAAAGATTGAAGATATGGGATATGTCGCAACTATATATTGGCTTAAACATAAGAAGCAGAAGTTTCTTCACCAGTCCCCATACATCGAGCGTTTTATGTGCCTTTAAGATCTTCGGAAGTTTTACGTGTGGTTGATTTTTTTTTTAGCGCATTAGCCAAGCATTTCCCATTCCGTTCCACTTGAAGATCATCTCATCGTGAGGCTCCTAGGGTCTGCACCTCGGCGCTTCTTCAGCTTTTGCTTCATCTTCAGTTTAGCTTGGCATTTCCTCAACCGTTTGGCCCATTTCGAGCGAAAAATTTATGACGTTCATTGAGTTCTTGCGGATACGAAAGACAATTGTTGCTGTTTTTGCTGGCAATTTTCTTAGTTTTTCAGTTTTCCGCCGCTTTACCTGTCCACAGTGTTCTTCACTTATAATTCTGACCGACAGGTTTTCCTTGCTTCTTGTTCTTCTTTTTAGCAAATTATTAACGATGCAATCTGTTTGTGTATGCTCGAACGAATAAGGGAGAAAAAATCAGGATTACCGAGAGTTCTTCTCCAATATGGTAGAGACAGAGGTGCAATAATAGCATAAATAGCGATTTGAAGATATCGCGATGAAGCAAAGTGAGAAGGGATGTGATGAAGGCAAAGATGTAGAAGAAGAAGAAGTGGAACGAGGTAATTATTTTTCAAATCTCGTTTCAGGTGATTTCCTTTGTGTGTTGTTCAAAGTCAAGAAGACCACGACGAACGTGTGTAGAGCGCTACTTCCTTTTGGCCAGTTGTTGTGTAAGTTGCAAATGCTTGCTTGCCCGATCGCTCTTTAAGACAACGAATTCGAACTTTCAGAGTAGCGTTGAGAAGTTTTAAAGTTGCCGTGCAACTGAAATGATAGAATTTTGCTGTTTGAGATTGCGAAAGAATGGAATTTATTGCTATGATGAAAGGAATGGATGCCATTCACTTGTCTTCGGGGGACTTCTGTATTGGTTTGGTTCGAATGGAGTTTTCAATTCTTCTATATTTTTATTGAATGGCTGGAACTAGGGTACTGAAACATTTCCGTAGTTCGTATGTCATATTGAATTTAACATAGAAATCACAAACGGAAATCCTGATTTTCTGATCAAACTTGCATTTGTGATTTTTCCGATGAAAAGTTAAGAAAAAAGAAAACTTTCAACTTAAATATTGGGTTTGGAATCTTTGACAAATACTATTCGACACTGAGTAGTTCTCATTTAGTGAATTTTTAACGCGCCTTAAACTCTAGAGTCGCATGAGAATAGATGGATTATCTTGAGGGTTGCTTTTGTATTTAAATTAATTTTAGGAGAATTTGACTCACATATTTGCTCGAACCCATAACTTTTAGTATTCCACGTCGAAATCCTTGAGAAACTATGTGCCACTCCGCATTCCTCATCATCGCACCACCTATGGACAAAAGGAACCAATCGCATGTCTTGCGCGTATTTTCAACAATAATTACTACCGGATTGACCATAATTTATCTAGCATGCAGTTAAAGTCAGCTTTATGCGAGAAATAATTTGTTGTTTGTTAATTGTTTTAAATTTGATACTCGTACTTTTTATACTCTAGATGAAATCTGAGAGTATTATAAGTTTGCTCTAAAGTTTGTAACGCTAAGAAATAAGGCTCGGAGAAAAAAATGAATGATACAGAAGTTAATATTATCACTCAAAAATCTCGAAACCAGATGTCCGTCCGTCCGTCCGTTCGCTCTCTAGCTTGACAACGCGTTAAGCTAGATAGTTCAAATTTTGTACACATCGTTTTTGGTAAGTAAGGTCAAGTTCGTGAACGAGCCAAATCGCTCTACCCCTTCTACCCCGTCCCATACAAAATGACACAATTGCGCAATTTGACAATAAACGGATTTGCTCTAAAAGTATAAAAGCTATTGGCCTGAAATTTTGAATATGTTACTTTTATGATAATATCAATCTACCGTATAAAAATAATGCGTGTCCTCCCCCTCCTTCTACCACCTCCCATACAAACTGTACTTGTCATGAATTACTCTAAGCCAATTTACTCAGTGCGTATAAAATTTGGAGGGCTGAAATTGTGCACCAAATGTTTATTTAAAATTGTTAGTAAGACCGAAAAAAAATTAGACGATTAGCTTCACCCCTTCTACCCCCTCCCATACAAAATGACCCAATTTCGCCATTTGACATTAAATGGATTTAGTCGAAAAGTATAAAAATTATTAGTCTGAATTTTGGGATATATTACTTTCATAATAATATAAATATACAGAAGGAAAATTATTTGCGTCATCTTTCTCCTTCCCATACAAACTACACTTTTCCATGAAATGTTCTAAGACGATTTTCTCAGAACATATAAAATTTATTGAGCTCATATTTTGTAATAAATAATTAATTACTATTATCACTAAGATCTGAAAAAATATTTGATTAGCTTCACTGCTTTTACCCCCTCCCATACAATATGACACAGTTACACAACTTCACAAAAAATCGATTTTCCTAAAAAGTATGAATGGCACTAGTCTGAAATTTAAGGGATGTCAATTTTATAATATTCCTAGTTATTTCTGAAAAACCACTAAAATTCCCCCCCCCCCTCCCACTCTTTCTACCACCTTCCATACAAACTGGACATTTTCACTAAATCTAATTCACTAATTGTCTCAGTTCCCATTCAATTTTTGGAGTAAGCATTTTGTATAAAACGTTTTCATAGCTACTTTAACATGATAGGGAAAAAATTAGTTCAATACTATCATCCCTTCTAGCACTCCCCATACAAAATTCCTTGGGATCACAAAAAATTCTATTTCATCTAGAGTATCGTAAGATTGCGTTTTACGCACAATCGTACTCCTGTTATGTTTTTTTAATAATTTTAATTAACTTTTGATTAATTTGAAAATAAATAAATAAATAAAATCTGGCAAAAGTTCTGTTTTGGTAGACATTAAGTTTTTTTTTCACAATAATTGCTGCATTGTGTGCCCACTTCTTCTTAGACTGGGAACTCCGAGGAATATAAGAATACCTTAATGTTAGATAATCGTCACCCAAAATTTTGCGAAGGGAGTTTACCATTTGGATAATTTTTTTTATTTCTCTCTTTTGACGATCAAAATCCCTTCCGCCATTCCAATAACGTTGTCTCCCAGTTCAGAATAACATGCATATAAGATGTTTCGATAGAATTCTTAAAAAGTTCAATTACAATTGACAATTCACAGAATTACACCGAAAACCACACACCAGCTCTTAACTTTTTTTTCTGATTTTTCTTGGATTTGGCTTTAGTCAGTTGAAACTCAAATAAATTTTATTTGCGTTCTTTTTACATGCGAATTAAAACTCATCTTTATTTTGTGTAAAATTACATCAAGTCGTTGTGTTCCCAGAATCATCAATTTTCCTTAAATACCATGTATAATGGAATTAATTGTAATCGGTAGAATCATCGATTACTATTCATGTATAATTAATGCTTAGAAATTGATTGCTTAATCAACTTGAAATAATTGCCGTAGTAGGCTGTAACTCTTGTACGTCGTATATCCAAAATTAACTATAAACTCATACTGATAAGCAGTTGCGTAAATAGCATCAACGCTTAAATATTTATTCAAAAGTACTACAAGATTAAATAATCTTATTTGAAAGCTCATTATATTAATAGTTAAGTTAAACTGGTAGAAAAATTAAAAATTAAAATTAACTTACTGTAACAATAATAATAATCTATATAAATATAATTGTAGTGTCTGTCTGTTATTTGTTTATAAATAGCTATAAATAAGTTTTTTGCTTCATTTTAGCAATAACTAAGCAGAATCAAACGTTTTTAAAAAATTTCTCTGTCTGTCTGTCTTTCCGGCTTTCACGCAAAAACGGCTGCACCGATTGCAATGAAACTTTCACAGATTATTAGATCTGCCTCGGGGAGTAATCTGCTTTAGGTTTTATTTTTCTCCCGTCACGCCTTCTACTCCCTCCCATACAAAGTGACTCATTTTCAAAAACTTATAATAATCAAATTTTCATGGAAACTATGAAAGCTATTAATTTGAAATTTAAAATATATTATTTCTATTATAAATGCAATCTTCAGGTATATAAATAGTTTGAATCCCCCAACTCCTTCCACCACCTCCCATATAAACTAAACTTTTTCATGAAATACTATACTCCAATTTTCTCAGTACATATAACTTTGATCGAGCTAAAATTTTCTGATGAATCCCTAATTAGTATTATTATTGTTATCGAGAAAAATTAACCGATTAGCTTTACTCCTTCTACCCCCTCCCATACAATGTGGGCAATTCCACGACTTTGCAAAAACTCAATTTTCTTGAAAAGTGTGAATCTAACTGATCTAAAATTTAAAACACATCAATTGCATGGTGATTATAGTTGTTTCTAGGAAAATTACCAAAAACCCTCCACTCCTTCTACCACCTCCCATACAAACTGCACTTTTTCATGAAATACTCTAAACCAATTTTCTCAGTACGTATAACTTTGATCGAGCTAAAATTTTCTGATAAATCCCTAATTAGTATTATTATTATTATCGGGAAAAAATTAACCGATTAGCTTCACTCCTTCTACCCCCTCCCTTACAATATGACACAATTTCACGACTTTGCAAAAACTCGATTTTCTTGAAAAGTGTGAATCTAACTGATCTGAAATCTAAAAAATATTAATTGCATGGTGCTGATAGTTGTATCTAGAAAAATTACCAAAATCCTCCCACTCCTTCTACCGCCTCCCATACAAATTGCACAATTTCACTAAATCCAATGCACTAAGTTTCTCAAGTTACCTATTCAGTTTTTCAAGCTTAAATTTGGTGCAAAATATTTTTATAGCTACTCTAGTATGGTGTAAAAAAAATTAATTTAGTACTGTCATCCCTTCTATCACTCCCCACACAAAAATTCTTAAGATTACAAAAATTTCGTTTTCATCGGTAATATCATATAATGGGACTTTACGCACAATCGAAGTCCTGTTATGTTTTTAAGCTTAATGTCATTTTATTTGGGCTTTTTTCAATTAACACAAGCTACAACTATTCACATGTCCTTAACACGTATACATATGATCTCGAATCACTGGTTTGATTTGATCACGAGCCTGTCCCATACAAATGCGAGTATCATGGTTTCATTGTTAATAATTTATGGTTCTGATTCCAACAAAATACAAAACATTGTTTTCAAAGAACCATCAAATTAAGCAGATTATTTATCCGACATAATGTACTACTAACTACATACATTCTCAAAAAATGTTATTATTGCGATTCCTAAGCGGACAAAGTCGCGGGCGATCGCTAGTAATTAATAAAAAAACAACAAAAAAGGTAAATTTGTTCATGAGTAGTAAAAAATAAAAGAAGATAAAATTTGACAAAATATGGTTTGGTGAATGTTTTCACAGTGCATTTCGAATTGAAAGGAAAGATTTCTGGATTCTACACTGTTACGCGTTATTATTAACGTAATGTTTCGGTCTGTTGAAACTTTTATCAAACTGATTGATAAAGGGGTCTCCGCAGAGACCGAAACGTATTCGTGACGTTTCGATCTCTGCTGCGATAAAGGTCTCAGCAGAGACGGAAACGTCACGAATAATAAAGCGTAACAGTGTGGAATCTGGAAATCTTTCCTTTCAATTCGTGATTCAAGATTATTAATTCCTGGATAATAACATAGGCGTCATTATGTGTTGAACTATTTTCAGTTAACCAGCCAAAAACTCTTGGGTTATCGTCATTAATGAGCACAACAAGTGATTAATGCGCACAAGTAAACGGTTTGGTGAATGTTTTCACAAAGCATTTCGAATTGAAAGAAAAGATTTCCAGGTTCTACACTATTGCACCTGTTATTCGTGACGTTTCGGTCTCTGCTGCGATAAAGGTCTCAGCAGAGACGGAAACGTCACGAATAATAAAGCGTAACAGTGTGGAATCTGGAAATCTTTCCTTTCAATTCGTGATTCAAGATTATTAATTCCTGGATAATAACATAGGCGTCATTATGTGTTGAACTATTTTCAGTTAACCAGCCAAAAACACTTGGTTTATCGTCATTAATAAGCACAACACGTGATTAACAAGTGAACCTCAACATCGTCGGCACATGTATGAATATTGGTGTCTTGAAGTACGTTAGGCAAGTCATTGATATTTCTAGTCTTGTTTAATCTGATGCGTAGCTCACAAACGAAATTGCCATACAGTTGCCTTTAACAACACGGATTGTTTAAGACGACAGTCATTAATGTCTACATCCATTGTGCTTAACGATAGTTGTAAGGACGATGCACGTTTCACAACGAATGATACCAGTCTATACTTCTTTGCGTGTTCAGCATTCACACTGGCATATCCAAACCATATCCAATCTTAGGATCTGTATTGGTTTGCCCGCACCACGTCGCATCAATACGTCTCAATTCCTGCTCTCTTTACGTATGTTGTTCGATTCATATCTTCATTTGTGAACAGATTTTGCTCCCATGGTGTTCTACTGTGGGCGTCCAAAGTATCATCTCGAACCTCACAGTTCCTTCTTTCTTACGCTTTTGACCATGTACCACCGATAATTCATCTATTAATAGCTCTATAAGTCTTCTTGCTTTAAATTAACTTCCATCAGTAGCTTCTAAGCCGTCTCGGCTATACCGAGCCCCTGCTTTTCACACACTTCAGTCAGACTAATTATCAACAATTACCTTACCAACATCAACTAATTTCGTCTCCATCCGTTTGCTACTAAGCCGTCCCAGCTATACCGAGCCCTTGCTTTTCGCATCCTTCAGTCTGCTACTATTATCATCAATTGCATAGTTTTCTGATCAATTTTCTCATCAATTTTCACATCAATTTTCGTATCAATTTTCACTTCAACTTTCACATCCTTCCGTTTGCTACTGAGCCGTTCCGGCTATACCGAGCCCCTGCTTTTCGTATCCTTCAGTTTGCTACATTTATGAATACTGTTAAGCTATCATCCATCAGTTCCGATACAACCTGGTTCGGGGTTGCCAACACTTCCTCCCATAGTACTAAGTTTAAAGCCCTTGGTGAGGACCTCCGTGAAGCAAGCTCTTCACTTCGGTCTAAGTTCACGCAAAACTTTGATACTGATCGAACAGCTCAAGTTTGTGGAGCCGCTACGCTCCAAAAGCCAGTGGCATGGCGTGACTTTAAAGCTAGGGGAAGCAATAATTTTGCGTCAAGCTACAAGCGCTGTGTCAATATGAACGACTCCACAAGTTTACATCATTATTTGAAACACTTCTACTCATCCGAAGGGGGTGCGGTTTTCGGCAATCGATTTGGAATTCAGTCTACATTATTTATCGGCAATAAAAAAAAATCGATTTTTTTCAATTTTTTAGGTAGTGCACCCCTTAAACTTTTTCTTTTCACTCAAAGCACGACAAATATAGGCAATATTGCCAGATCTACTTCTTCACATTTTTCGGATAGTACAGAAATTTCAATACTGGCAATACTTTGATCGAGAGCTTACGACTGAAAGCACCGGCTGGAAGTAATTGCATTAACGCACCTCTTCTTCGTATAGAAGTAGAGCTTGCGCTCGCTGCGAGCAAAAATTTTACTAGTATTGGCCGGCGATCTCGTTCTCTTCTACATACGACTAAAAGCAATGAGAAGAAGGATGGAAGCATTTTAATGCGATCCATCTCCCCTTCCTATTGAAGTCGAACTTGCGCTCAACGCGCGAGAAAATTTTGCTCGTATTGACCGGCAGTGTTGCATATGCGTTTTTCAAATCGCATCTTTTTCCCTGTGGAAGGCTTTCAACTTTCGTTGGTCAGAAAAAGCATGAGGTAAAAAGCTATCCTGATTACGTAAATGCTGTAAACAATGGTAAACGAAAATAATGCGCGCTTTCTTTTAAAAAAATTTTTAAATAAATTTTCATATCCGTGCTGATTTCAGTTTAGATTTTCTAAACTGAATAAAGGGCAAAACGCAAGGGAAGCATTGCTTCCCTTGCATCAATGGACGCCACGCCACTGCCAAAAGCAGTAACTGGAATTGCCGTAGCTCTCTGGACCAGCACTTCCCTGCGAAAACTCGAGTCGCTTAAGTCTCCAAAGATATTCGCATGATTTGGCAAGCCTCCTCATCCGACTACTCCCCATACGGTGAAGTCATTGATGTATAGGCTGAACAGTTATGGACCCGCGATATAGCCTTGCAATACGCCCCACACAGAAGGGACATTATCACCGACCCGTACTTGCTGCCAGAGGCCACATAAGGAATAGTGCAAAAGTTTTATGGCGTTAGGGGTAAAATTGAAATTTGACGATGGTTTGTCAAGGAGTATATCATGGTCTATAAGGTCAAAAGCTTTAGAAAAATCCAGCAGATCTAGGTGTATTACCAGATTCGAACCCATGGCAGTACTGTAGCAACTTTCCATGACATAGGAAAGGCCCCCCTGAAGAAGCATTTGTTTGAAATATGTAGCATATGGTGGCATGATGTGTGTGGGAAAAGAGATTTTATAAATTTTGGAAGTAGAGTATTAGGACTAATGGCTTTTGATTTTATGGAATTAATAGCTCAGGTATGTCGATGCATCGAAAAGAGAGAAAGAGTTATTTCGCTTAGAGTGGTTACCATCAGAAGGCGCTGGAGTGGTCCGAAACTATATGTATTTATGAAGTGCTTATTGAGATCGTTAGCCCTAAAATTACAAGTCGTCTGTTCCTTGCCACGAATACCAGCATTCTTTACATTGCTCCAAATTCTCTTGGAGAATAACGCAGGGTCAAACTTTTGACTATAATAAGAACGCTTGTCATACCTTGTAACCGTAGTAGCATCATATAAAGCGAAAAACAAAACTAGGCGTCCAGCATTTCAGATAGTTTTCCTAATGCGTAGTTCCTTTTTGATTCAAGTAAATTATTAGCTCTCTAAAACTTTAATCTTATTTCTCAATCCCAATAGATTTCATTCCACTTCTATTGCTGTCCAAAAATTATTCTCACATTGAATTTGAATTTTCTTTTGGTTAATTGGCAATAACTTCTGCATCTGGGTAGCAATCATTTGCAAAAATAATACAGATCTGTCCGGTAACGTGGCCGATATTTGCCAACCACTATCTCTCTATTTTTGTTATGGTTTACTCGAGCTCTCGTCAAGTCACACAGACACAGATATACGTCACTACGAGACTTACTTTTGGTTTGGTGAATGTTTTCACAGTGCATTTCGAGGAAGGGGAAGATTTCCGGATTCTACACTGTTACATTTTATTATTCGTGACGTTTTGGTCTCTGCTGAGACCTTTATCAAACAGATGTTTCAATTCAAGATTTACGTTTTTGGAATTCTGGTAACCCAAACAGTGGAAACTCGTGAAAAATTAGATAATCGTAATTTTTTCACTTTATTCTATAAAATGGGGAACTAAAAGCAACTCAAATTCGAAACTTGCGGGATTAGTACATATATTGATTTAAAATTTTCCTATCAATGAAGGTGTCAAATGAAGTCAACTGACGTGAACAAAAATTTCAAGGATCCCTAATTTATCGCGCGTATCATATTAGTTAAATTTAATTAAAAGAAAAATATAATCAGTGTCCAAATACTAAATCTGTCTCCTGCCACTGGAAAAAAAGAGATGAACAAATTGAGTCATCGTACGTACATGGACTTCTCGCTTCTGAGCCTCACGGTTTACAGGGGGCTTTAGGGCGATAGTTGTGTCAAGTGTTCCTCCTTTTAATTTCCCGTAAACAATTTTGACCAAAAGTTCATTGCAAAAATCAAAATTACACTATATCTAATATTTAGCCACGACGTGCATAGAAAAATGAAGCTGCGAATCTACAAAACCATAATAAGATCTGTACTCTGGTATGACAGTGAAACGTGGACGTTAATTCAGGCATCAGAAAAAATGGTTAATATATACATTATTGCGACGAATCCTCGGACCGATGAGAGAACAAGGCGGATGGAGAATCCGATACAATCATGAATTGTATACCATTTTTGTGAACCCACAAGTCCCTATTCTCATCAAACTTCGAAAGCTACAGTAGACTAATCACGTACAGCGAATGCAGGGCAGAAGAATTATCAAAAGTGTACAGAAAGGAAAGGCAGAAGGAAAAAGATCAGTCGGGAATCCGAGAAAACGCTGGGAGGATTCAGTCGATGAAGACTGCAAATTGCTTTTGAAATTTTCAACATGGAGGACGTGGTCATTGGACCAAGAAAACTGGAGACGAAACATACAGGAGGCTAAGGCCCGGCTGTAGCGCCATTGATGATGAATATCTAGCCACGTATATTCGATTTTTTTTCGGAATAACCCAAAAGATGGGAGTACAGAAATTAATACGTTTGTGAACGATCTAATACATTGAAGTTAAGCGACGAGGAGAATTAAACCAAAAAAGAATGCAAGTTTGTGTTTAGTTGGTGATGGGAAGGAAGAATCTGTCTGTTGTACAATTTTTTCGCATTATGTCAACATGCCTTTTCGTGGCATAATCCGCAAGGCATATAGAAAACTAGAACGACTTAGCTTGATATCATGAGCTGCTAAACTGATTTGATACAAGAGTAGCTGATTTGGAATTTATGTGACTTGATCCAAGGCGAAATACGTTATGCTATGTCGAGCTATGTCCCGCAAAGATCATGTGCTTGCGGCACAAACATATATGACTATGATAGATCTCAAACACCATCTTCTTATATTTTCGCTCTCATATATTACAACGTTGCGGTGATCAGAAGCGGGACAACTAAGCGTCCTGCTAGAATTGTGGATGGTACCGGAGCACCAATGGGTCCCACTCAAAGCGCCACGGAATAAATTTTCCTCCGATAGTTTTTTTTCTCTGTATTTTATTACCTGTTGTATAACTAGAGCCAGAGGCGTTCCTTGGTAAAGCGCCGGCTTCACTTTGCCGGCCTCATTTAAAATAGTAAGATTCCCTAGTCTTACGTGAGTTTGTTTGTACGATTGTATGAAACAGCAACTGCTACTCCTAGTTAACCCTTGTATGATTTAATTCCATAAAAAGTCACCAACCCTAGGATAACCAATCAAATTTGTGGATACGCCTCTGTTTTTAAATTGACTGTTGCCAACTGTCAATATTGTTATTAGCGACTTCAACAACCTTAGGATTCACAGTTCCACCAAATGTGAATACTTTTTACCATTGATACTCAGCGAAATCTAACTTTCCCTGGTTATTGATATTAAATCAGCCACCACACAATTTAGACACTTTAAAAAAATATAGGACCTGAAGCAAGATTCCGAAAAACTCTTAATTTTGAGTAAGACGAGTTGGAAGGGGATGCCCGTTTCACAGAGAATGCCTCATTAACTGGTCCCAGACTATCGAATAAATCACACTAGTAATTTATTCTCTATATTTTCCTCTCAACTGCTCGACTCGAAGAGCCTACACACATACATTGGCTTACTCGAAGCACTCTTAAACAGAAACTTTTCGAGTTGAGCCACAAATTACCAATTAAATTTGTTGAGCCAGCCCAGCAAACAAAATAAATCGTTAAAGAATCATTAATGAATTTAATTATCGAACAATTTGATCGTTAATGAGCTTCATCAAGCGGACTAAATGGACATCTATTAATAAATTACTTTTAACGATTCATTGATGAATTATGAAACGCTTACAAGAAACGAGTATATAAGCAAGTATGTAATGTGTCGTTAATGACTTTCATATTAATTCATTAATGAATATCGTTAACGAATCATAAACGATATTATTTATAAAACATTAACGATTTATTAAAGAACTTGGCTTTTAAAGCCAAGTAAGTGAAGATCGCAATTGCTTCTTGTTTTGTTTCTTTTGTTTATGACTTTTAAACATTTCACGAACACAAACATTTCACGGACCTATAGTCACACGCGAACATCTCTGCAAACTCCAATTTTTTCACCTTTGCGTTTGTAATATTTTGAGATATCGACACGAAATAATTTTTGGCTCTGTTAATGCGCATGGTGAAATGAAAACTGCTTCTACAATATAACAAGATCGACGTTGTGCGACCCTTTTTGTTTGGTTTGCTTATGATCATCATGCAGTTTATTTGTTTCGTGGCATTTCATGGTCGTTTTAAGATCGTTATTTGCGAGCGTTTGTTCGCTGGGAGCGGATCGAACCTACTTACACACGACACCATACTCCTGGAAAACTTTACTGGAACGTGTATGACCAGTTATTATAAAAAATGTTCGAATTGTTCGTTTCTGACGATTGTATGCAAAATTTCAAAAAGTTGAATTTAGATTGGTTTCTAAAATAAATTATCTGATGGAATTTATAATTCTACTTCAACCGTTTTAGCAAATATTATTTTTATACTCTAGATGGGATCTGAGAGTATTATAAGTTTGCTCTAAAGTTTGTAACGCCAAGAAATAAGGCGCGGAGAAAAAAATTAATGATACAGAAGTTAATATTATCACTCAAAAATCTCAAAACCGGATGTCCGTCCGTCCGTCCGTCCGTCCGTCCGTCTGTGCGCTCTCTAGCTTGAGAACGCATTGAGCTAGAAAGCTCAAATTTCGTACACGTCGTTTTTGACAAAAAGTAAGGTCAAGTTCGTGAACGGGCCAAATCGCTCCACCCCTTCTACCCCCTCCCATACAAAATGACACAAATGCGCAATTTGACAATAATCGGATTTGCTCGAAAAGTATAAAAGTTATTGACCTGAAATTTGGAATATATTACTTTTATGATAATATCAATTTTCCGTAAAAAAATTATGCGTCTCCTCCTCCTGCTTCTACCACCTCCCATACAAACTGTGCTTGTCATGAATTACTCTAAGCCAATTTACACAGTGCGTATAAAATGTACCGGGCTGAAATTGTGCACCAAATATTTATTTAAAATTGTTAGTAAGGCCAAAAAAAATTAGACGATTAGCTT
Organism: Chorisops tibialis; assembly: GCA_963669355.1. Classification (NCBI taxonomy): domain Eukaryota; kingdom Metazoa; phylum Arthropoda; class Insecta; order Diptera; family Stratiomyidae; genus Chorisops; species Chorisops tibialis. The sequence continues at coordinate 269,692,160 of OY770263.1, forward strand.
CACCCCTTCTACCCCCTCCCGTACAATATGACAACAGTTTCACAACTTGACAAAAAATCTATTTTCTTGAAAAGTATGAATGTTACTAGTCTAAAATTTAAGAGATGTCAATTTTATGATATTCTTAGTTATTTCTGAAAAAATCACTAAAATCCCCCCACTCTATCTACCACCTCCAATACAAACTGCACATTTTCACTAAATCTAACACACTAATTTTCTCAGCCCATATTCAATTTTTGGAGCATTTTGTATGAAACATTTTTATAGCTACTTTAGCATGATGGGGAAAAAATTAGTTCAATGCTATCACCCTTCTAACACTCCCCATACAAAATTTCTTGCGATCACAAAAAATTCTATTTCATCTAGAGTATCGTAAGATTACGCTTTACGTGTAATCGTAGCCCTGTTATGTTACAATTTTGCAATTACTCAACTTATAAGAATATTTAAACTGCCACAATGGCACGGTGCAAGGATGTCATGGTCCTGACTAGAGAGATTACTATTCGATACCGCTTCATTGACTTGTTATTAGCAATTAATTATGACTACAGTGGAACCTCGATATATGGAACCTCAAAGAGAATGAAAAAACTTCGAATTATCGCGGATTTCGACATACCGAGGTTCGAGTTATCGAGATGATTTCTGACTAACTTTGAAATATAGAGAATTTTATCAAAACAGCTTCGATATATAGAGGTTTTCCAATAAAAACTTCTATATATATAAAGAGATGCGATGCCAAACTAAGCTAACTAAAAATTCGAAATATCGAGGTCCTTCCGAACAGTCCTTCGATATGCTGTAGTAAAAATAACATGCGAGTGTTAGGCAGGTTCAAGTGGAATGGAAAAACTTCGACTTATCAAGGCTTTCGATTATATTGAAGTCGATATTTCACTGTATTAATTCGCCCCGAGATTATTTATAGAGCCCCATATCTGATCTAATTTCATCTAATTCGAAATTACATATTCCAATAATTATTTCCATAAAAAGTAAACCTAAACGAAAACTTTCCAAGGTCAAAAACTTGGTAAGAAAATTTCAAGAGATCAACCGGAAAATTTGCAAGAAAAATATTGAAATACATATTAATGAACGAGTATAATAAGGAAAATCAGAAATATTTCTTAGAAACATAAATGTTTTTTTGATAAACAGAAACTTATCCGATACTGCGAAAAAATTTTATAATCAATTTCAATTTCCTTGTAATACAGAAAAGATAATTTTTGTGTAAAATTCAGCCTCAAAATATTATAATGAATTTGTTGTATGAAAACAAAAAGTAGAAAATAATCGGAAGTGATTGTTTTAGCATAATATCGATAACAGAAAAACGTTTTAAAATTTATTCTTGATTTTCCAAATTAGAAAATATGTTTTTAAAGAAAAAAAAAATATCTTTAAAAAGTTAGCTTTGTTTAAATTTCTAGAGTTTTTCGCAATTAGTTCTTTTTATTTCGTTCTCCAATCTTCGTATACGACGCATTTCGACCGTTTTCCGTCCTGCGACGCCTTTCATTGTCGACCGTTTTTCAGCCTTCTTCATGATAGGTTGCGCCTATGCATGCATGTGCGCGAGCAGTTCAAGGTCACAAACGATTGAATATCGGTGGTAGTCGATAAGTAGTCCAATTTGGGTGCGTGTGTGATGAAAATATTAGACAGTTGAAGATCGCAGATATTCGATGAGCAGCCTAGAAATGTCATGTAACAGTTTCTTTACATACCTACTTATTTTTTATATTACTGAATACTACATGAACCATTTTTCCACACTAAATTAACTAATAATTATAACAAACGACGATTTTGGCACCCATGTGCCCTTAATAAGCGGCTTTGTGTGGTTTGCATCCATTGGTGATGGTGAATATCTGTTGATATTAGGAAGAGTCTCTGAAAACAAAAATTAGGTTAAAAATTCAATGTTTAATTTAATTTTTTTTTTGTAAGGCACCGATTATAGCTTTGAGGTTCACCCTTTAATGTATTGCACAGTTATGCCGGTATAGGAAGAGGATTAAATTTGGTAGTGTTATGGGAATTAGGGTGGGGGGGGGGTGAGACGGAAGTGGGGAGGGACATTATCTTTAAAGCGCTGAAGGTTATACTTGCTTGGTTTCAAAAATACTCTTTAATAAATTTATTCTCCATTATAATTGATTGAGTAGATTTTGAGTAATTTCGAAAAAACTTGAGAAGTATAACTTTATATTGATATGTTAGGCTGTAGCTTAGTGGGAAGCGAGTTCTTTTTTATTTACTGAATGATCTGTTATAGGCAATTTTGGCAATGCACAAAGACAGTCATGGAGGGAAGGAATGGGACTAGGAAGGTAGAGGAAGAGGAGTGCGAACGACCGTAACGAGTGGAGAAGCTGGTATATTTTTCAGTTGCACTGGCGCTATTGACAAATATTTGCAGATGTTATGTGGGACTGAATGATAGAAAGCGAACAGAAATTATCTTACTCGAAGTGTAACCGATCCAGTTCGAATTGAAGAAGAAGAATAGATAAATAGTGTGGACACTATAGTATTTCTCAATACTATGAAAATTAAACAAAGTGTCGTCAAAGTTGCATTCCTTTTTGGATAATCAGAACTACTGAAGCACCGTAACATTTGGAATTGGATTAAATATTTGTAGTGAACAATCCAATATGACGGATATAGGCTACATAATCCTAATCTTGATTTCTGAAATTCAAAATAGCTTGTTATGTCGCTCTCAATTGTCTCTCATGTCTGAAGTTGAAGGAATCCTAATTTCGAAGAGTAGTACTATAATTTAGAAATCGGCGCCTAAATAACAACACTACATATCTTAGTTTTTGACCAAATTGAATTTAGATTTTTTTTCGTGTATGCTAAAAAAAATTAAAGATTAAGCAGATATCTCTAAGATTGCATGACTAGAGATGTTTGTAATTGATGGTCCTGAATTTGATATCAAAATTCTAATAAAGTAGAAAATTTCGATAAAATTGTTAAATTCAATTTGTTTTAGATTGCTGATTTTAAATTAGGTTGATAATCGCTCAATTTTTTTTTATAGTGATTCATCATCTTAGATGGGACCACTGCCTTAATCGGGCCATGGTTTTCTGACATTCCAGTTCCTGAAAATAAACTCGCTATTGCAGATAAGTTATTGAGTCCGTCGTACAACCCTCTTTCTACGAATTTTCATTTTCCCAGATTTAGGTGGCTAAGACAAATCCATGCTGGCAGGGTGCCGGAATTATTCGTCGGCCAGGATTTTAACTCACGACCTTCGCATTGTAGAACAACACGCTATCTACTAAGCTTAACTCTAGCTAGTTGCTAAATGCTTGATTAGACGATTGTAAACTTATTCTTGAGTTGTCTTGAATAGTGAGAGTAATGCTTCGGTTTGCATAACAAATGCTAAATTACATACATAATTCTAATGAAACGTTTCTGTGTGTTTCTAATTGCACATTACAGTAAAACTCAACTCACATATCCATGACTTCCAGGATATTGAAGTGCGTCAGGGTTAGCTGAATTTCAAGTAAAAATAAACAAAACTACTATTTCACTTTAGTTTAACCGCAAAACTTTATTTAATCGGTTTTTATTAATTATGACAAACATTTTTCTTTTCGTTTACAAATTAATGCTTTCCTATCTGCAACTCGACTGCTAATCTCCACTGAAATCTGCCTGTCGATCACAGGACTTACTCGTTTACTGCTGAACTCCGCCTGTCAATCACTGTTACACACTTACTGGCTTACTGGTGCTTACTACTAAACTCCGCCTGTCGATCGCAGGACTTATTCGCTTACTACTGAGCTCCGCCTGTCAATAACAGAACTTACTCGCTTAATGTTGCTTTCCATTGAACTCTGCCTGTCGATCACAGGACTTACTCGCATAGTGCTGCTTAGCATTGAACTCTGCCTGTTGATCACAGGACTTACTCGCTATTGCTGAACTCCGCCTGTCGATCACAGGACTTACTCGCTTACTGTTGAGCTCCGCCTGTCAATTGTAGGGCTTACCGCTTACCGTTGCTTACCATTAAGCTCCGCCTGTCGATCACAGGACTTACTCGCTTACTGCTGAACTCCGCCTGTCAATCACTTTTACACACTTAATCGCCTACTGCTGCTTAACATTGATCTCCGCCTGTCAATCACAGGACTTTTTCGCTTACTACTGAGCTGTGCCTGTCAATCACAGGATTTACTCGCTTACCGTTGACCTTCGCCTGTCAATCACAGGACTTACTCGCTTACTGTACCTTTCTGCTGAACTGCGCTTGTCGATTACATGACTTACTCCCACTGTCGATCACAGGGCCTACTCGCTTACTCAACTACCAACCACACGACACACTCGCTCAGTCATCTGGGTCGTCGATCGCAATCGTATGCCAACTCCCCTACTCGCTTCCCAGTTTCAACCCGCCTGGCCTAATATCACACCGACCGTTGTCATCCATACCGATGTCCCCACCGGCCGCTGACCGACGTGGTGTTCCTGACTGTCGACTTGGTCGTCGCCCACACGACAACGTATTCGCCATGTAACTTGATCGGAATTTGTGCACGCGTATAGTTGTTGTTGCTTTCGTTCGCGGCAAAGAACCCACAGGTATGTTGTTCTTGTCAGAATAGTGGAACAGAAGATCGCGAACATGCGATGAGCGACTAAGGCTGACACGTCCCATTGTATAAGCTCAAATCCGCTGTTTTTAGTCAGAAAAGCACATTTTTTGATAGAAAGTGAAAAAAAAAATGTATTCAAAGTACTTGCCCTCGTTAGCTACACATTTTCTCATTTCTCGGACAATTGGTGGATACCACGCCAAAAACATTACTTCTCTTGCGAGGCAAACCACTCATCAAGCCAGAAAGTCTTTGTAAGAGTTGCTGTGCTGCTCAGCGAGCGCGAGGGCCCATCAACGAAAACAGATGGAAGTTGGAAGGGGCCAAGTATGGTAAATAAGAGACATCGGGTAGCACCTTCCAGTTGAGTGTCTTCAAGCAGTTTCGGACCATTTTTGTGTCGTGAAGGAAAATTAGCTTATCATGTCTTAGTTGATATCCGATCGCTTTTCGTGCAGAGCACGGTGCAGTTTGATTAGTTGTTGGTGAAAAAATCGATAAAATGCATTTTGTCAAAATTGTGCATTTGTATGGGACGGGGTATCGAATCAAAACCAAATTTTTTGGCATCAATGATACTTGTCATAGTATACTTTCCTCAAAATTTAAAGTTGATAGCCTTGATGATTTTGAAGAAAAATAATTTTGTTCAAATTCCGAAATTTCGTTAAATTTGTATGGGAGGGGGTAGAAAGGATGAGGTGAAGTTGACAATTTTTACAAAATTGGTTGCAATTGTAATAATATATATTAATTTTGACAAAAATTGGTTCTTTTAGCTTTGCTAGTTGCGATGCAAACCGAATAAATGCATTTTTGAAAATTGTACATTTGTATGGGAGGGGGTAGACGGAGTAAGGAGATCAGAACAATATGTTTTTACAGTAATGGTATTGTCATTATAATACTATTACCTAATTTTCAAGTCATTAGCGGAAACGGTTTCGGAGAAAAATCAATTTCTTAAAATTTCGAAATTTCATGAAATTTGTATGGGAGAGGGTAGAAGGAGTGGAGGGATTTGGCCCGTTCACGAACTTAAAGTTACTTTTTTGCTAAAAATGACATACAACAAATTTCAGCACGATAGGTCAAAGCTAGCGAGAGTTATGTTGTAGACAGACGGACAGACAGACGGACAGACGGACAGACAGCAACTCGGAATCGAGGTTTTTGAGCGACAACAAATATTTCTGTACCCTTGGCGACTCTGTACGAGCATTATTTCTTAGCGTTACAAACGGTAAGGCAAACACAATATACTCTCAGATTTCATCTAGAGTATAAAAAGTATGGCGTATCCATGGTAGCTTAATACGCGCACTATGAGCAAACAGTGGATTTAAGCTTTTATACATATACCTGGTACTGGCGAAGTACTATTTGAAAATTCAGATGAATGCGTTTTGACATATGTATATATGTTAAAATTTAGAATAGAATAAATTAATTTAAATCCAAGGTATAAATTCATAATTAACGCTTAATCTAAAGGCAACAAATCAGAGATCAGACCTAAATCTACACAACACATGTTAGTACGAGAAGAATGAAGCGAATAAACACATAATTCTGTTACAAAATATAATTTGAAGAAAAATCGAATAGAAAAAAAAACTGCAAAAGTAATAATTTGATTTTAACAAAAATAAAATAGAAATATGTTTATTTTTAATTTTTTTTTTCAACTCATTACTGATCATCATTAAACTCCAGATCCAATTAACATTCGACTGTCCCGACGAGATAAAAATTTCATAAAATCTTCCCAGTGTGGCGAGCCAAAAAAAAAAGAAAAAAGCGGAAATCGCAACCATTTGTAATTCTGAGGTCAAATATTTGGGAAGCTGCTATGCGTTCACACATTCGAGCAAGAGCTACTATGTAGGTCGAAGCGGTCATCTCTCAGTGCACACGGTAACAGCAAAAAAACGAAACATCTTTCAATTGCGCATCTTAGAAATGATCCCGCCGTTGAGGAATTCACATATTCTCTAAGCTTTTTGAACTCGAAGATTACGGGCGGTCCAAAAAAGCTCGCCCCCAAAACTCAAGTGCAACTTTAGCGATAAAAAAAAAATTTATTAATTATTTACGCGATCTTATGCGACATGATCATGGCAAAGTATGGAAGTGTTGGGAGGAGGGGGGAGAATATCACATACGCGAGATGAAAAAGTTAGAAATGTGCGCAACCCGCAACAACTGCATGTACATATGTGTTCTGTTCGGCGTGTGTGGTATGCAGCCTTGAATCAGTTCGCTGCACTCGCGACGCGCGATCAGAGAAGTGCATGCGCACGTCGCCGCTCTAACTCTCTGATCTGCTAACCCCCCTTGCATCGCGCGATCTACCCAGAACGGGGTTCGTGCATTTGCTTTTGGCTCGACTCGTCGATCGCGCCAATCATGGCAATTTTCTATGTTTGTTTTGTGTTTTTATGGTGTTACAACAATTTTTTATTTTTTTTTTATTTTTTTTTTTTCGTATTCTGCTTCATCTTCTTATCCAAGCTCTTCAATTTATTTATTTATTTTTTTTCTTCACGATCATCTTTTTTTTATTTCGTAGAGACTGTCATTTGGCGGTCTCCTTGCCCATCATCCTCCCCTTCTGGTTTCCCTTTTTTCCTATTTCTGACGATCGTTGCAGCTCGCTATGCAAGTTTTCGCAAAGCTGTTTTAAGAGATACACATTTTTTTTTCCATTTAAAAAAAAATCCTGCGGACAGGAACGAAATTGTTGAAAGAGGATACTGCAATAGTGGAATAAAAACCGCATACATAATTGGCGACTACTTCTAACGAGGATCAGTGAAGATCGCGGATGTGCATGGCAGCGGACGTTGCGTCAGCGTCAGTCTTTTTCAGCTGCTGACGATCGTAATGGTGGTGGTGGTGATGGTGGTTGGTGTCCCCGGCTACTTGGTCCATTTGGCCAAAGGAGCAGCAGCCACCCATACTGCAAGTAATGCTGCCCTGAGACAAGCTAGCAGCGATCGCTACGATGCCACCTCAATCGACTCCTCAAGACTTGCAGTATTAATAGATGCGAAATACATGCGGAATGACCGCAGTGACGTTCGCAAGATTATTTTTATCGTGCATTTCTTAGCCAGAAATTAAGCGCGAATATTTTCGATTTCCTCTTTTTTCTGCGACTTTGTTTCTTTATTTTTCAGAAAAGTTTTGGTTCGAGTTAGCGAGGCGATGATTGATTCAAGTATTTGCCATCGGTACGATTGTATTTCGATATTTTTTTTTTCTCCTCAATTAAATTTTTGGAAGAGTAATCTTGAATTTCCTGGAAATTTTAATGTTTGCAAGTCATAACCTCTACAACCTTTAATTTAGTTAACCAGTTTTTTTCTTATCATGTTAATATTTTGGTTTTATCGATTAACACATTACTACCACAATAATAAGGTTTTAATTATTTCATGCTGAACTGTATAAAATGCATATACTTGAGCAAAAAAAAACTTAATCAATTCATTAACCCCTTCCGAGAATGCAACTAATTTTCTTGGAATTTTGTATTTTACTTTATTTTCTAATAATACACAGAAAGAAAAGAATAGAAAAATCGTATAATGAGTATATCAATGCATCTGATCAACCTAATCATAAGTATGTATATAATTACCGAATTTTTTTTATATGAATCAAAGATTTTTAGTAGCAGAATCAAAAATAAATAAATAGCCATATTATCTACTTTTGTTAGTAAATCAAACATTTGAAGTAACACAAACAAATACCACTTATAGTAAAAATAAATACGACAAATAGCCATATCGTACTTTTGTTAGGTGAATCAAAGATTTTTGGAAAAATTTGAAATCAATTTCATATTCTCGAAATAGTACAATATATGTGTATTAAATAATATGTGCATCCTTTAATTAAATGAAAGCGTTTGAAGACTTGCTACAGAAATGGCCTTTTTAAGTTTAGTCTTAGCTCTAAACACCGAAACACCTATATGTGCACGGCAACAATCTTCGAGTGTGAATTATCTTCATACGAAATGTTGACAACGTCAAATAATTAATAATTAATGGTTCTTAGAACAACATTTTTCGTTTGAACTATATACGTATTTTAAACGATTCATTTGTTGCTGTGCAGCCAAAGTTACTTTTTGTATCGCGCTTAGCATCTGATACCACGGAGATGGAAATTTCGGACAACGTTCTCGGTATTTTACGCTGTACAAATATCGTCACCGGACTTAGTATCCTGCAGAAAGATTACTCCTATATCCCGCGATGTTGGCGCGAGAGTTTCTTCAATCAAGGTTGTTCTGCCGGATGCTTGCTTTGCCCTTATTATTTCATCTAAACTATGGCTGAAATCTGCTATCATCCGTGAATTTCTGCCCCAAAATCGTCTTTCGCGCGTACCATCTCAACATCCATCGTCAAAAAATGGGCAAGCCCCATCTCGATATCTTACAGCAAAGTAAGCGGGATGTGTACGGAGACTCAGGATCTATATCTCGCCGCATCTGTTTGTTCCTTTGACACCGTGTGTATTTCCGAGACATGGTTGTCCTGTCAGTTCAAAGATTCTGAGGTTTTAGAGTCCGACTTTGAAGTTTTTCGTGGTGACCGCCACCGGTTGGGGATGGAGTTCTCTGCACCAAATGTCAACTACGTCTTACAAATGTCAACTACGTCGGCTGACGGAACTTGGAGAAGCCCTTTCGTTTTAATTGCAAGGAGACTGTACTCTAAATATTTCCTCTGCAACGCCAAATAAAACATCTTGTTCAATTTAGCTATTTTTTTAACTTTCTTCGCAGGTTCCGATGAAGAGTTTAATATTTTTATCCCTTTTATGTACAGCCATGCATAACAATTTCAATTTTCATTTTGCTAACTTTCTATTTGGACTAACATTAATAGTAGCTGCATGAGATATTGTCTTAAGAACACCCTTCAAAAAAAAACGGGCATTGTCGGTCCTTAAGATCGGTCTTAAATTTAGATTCCAAATACATTTATTATTTAATGACGGTAATGATAAATACTTACTGAAACAGATTCCAGCAAGGATTTTCTGCAATCAGCAGAAGTTGATGGCAACAAAATATTGGTCAAAATCTGAACCTTTCCCGCAACAATGTTTCTGGAGCTATCTCTGAGTAATTGATTAGAAGTTTTCTTGCTTGGCTGAAATCCTTCTAAGAAACTGGAGGCAATATTTTTCTCTACGTTCTAACCATTGGAGTTTTCGAAATCAGACTTTATTTGAGCTGCTAAGGTATCGTCCTAAAATTTAAAGATATTTTTAATATTTCTTAACATTGATGATGAACTTTTTCTTACTTTGGGAGCATCTGAATTTTGATAATTGATCGAAGTTTCTCTCGAATGAAGAAATTAGAACCCATATTTTCCTTTGGGTTCCCATTATCTCTGCATTCCAGGTTTATATGAGGCACCGCAGAAGTGATGAACCTTGGTCGTATACGTATATTTTCTCTATAAGTTCCTTGTATAAAATCTTCCGGTTTAAAGTGCCTACAATAAAATAAATAAAATTTGATAAAAGTCTCAGCAGAGACCGAAACGTCACGAATAATAAAGCGTAACAGTGTAGAATCCGGAAATCTTTTTTTTTCCAATTCGAAATGCACTGTGAAAACATTCACCAAACCATATCCTGTCTATATTTATTAAATTAAATGTTGATTTTTCGATCGAATCAAACCAAGCGGGTTTCATCTTTTGGAAACATTGTATGAAAATAGTGTAATGTTGTAGTATTAACTTATCTATTGTGAGTACCTACAAGGTTTTTCAACTGAATACTATTGAAAGATACTCGGAATATTATATATTGACTTAAATTTATGTCGTCTGTAAACTAACGCGAATAAAATTGCGACTCCACTTGGATTATGAAACTAAAAACACGCCTTGGCTTTAGGGAATCACTCCCGTAAAACCTCGCAAAATTATTTTACTGTATGCCTACATAGTATGTCCAGCAGTCAAAATTGTGAACATGTGCTTTTTTTACGAGGGCGAATTGATAATAACGTGTAAAAATGAAGAAAACAAAATTTCTTCGGCAAAAATTTATTTTATTTTTCAACATAGTCTCCTATTAGCTCGATACACTTAGTCCAGCGTTTTTCCAATTTTTGGATACCTTCCAAATAATAAGATTTCTCTAACCCTCCAAAATATGCAATGGTTTCATTGATGACGTCACTATTCGTAGTGAATCTCTTTCCAGCAAGCCATTTTTTCAAGTCTGTAAACAAGAAAAGGTCACACGGAGTCAAATCTGGAGAATACGGTGGATGAGGAAGCAATTCGTAGCGTAATTCCAATAATTTTGCCACTGCAACAGCATAAGTGTGAGCTGGAGCGTTGTCATTATGAAACAGCACTTTTTTCTTCGTTAAATGCGGCCGTTTTTCCTTGATTGCAGCATTCAGTCGATCCAATAACTGAGTATAATATGCTCCCATTATTGTTTTTTCTTTCTCCAAATAGTTGGTGAAAATTATTCCTTTGGAATCCCAAAATACTGTCGCCATACCATTTCCAGCCGATGGAACAGTTTTTGCCTTCTTCCGTGTGCTTGAACTTCCATCCATTGTTTTGACTGTTGTTTGGTTTCTGGAGTGTAGTGGTGGATCCATGTTTTATCAACAGTTATGAATTGATGAAGAAATTCATTTGGATCACGCTGAAACAGTTGCAAATTGTGCTATGAAGTTGTCACACGATTGCGTTTTTGGTCGATTGTGAGCAAACGCGGCAGCCATCTTGCGGATAGCTTCCGCATGTCCAAATGATTTTTCAAAATATTCCAAACACATTCATATGAGATGCTTACTGCCTTAGCTATCTCACGCACTTTAACTCGACGATCTCGAGCACGAGACCATGGATTTTGTCGATCACTTCTGGCTTGGTGACCTCATTTGGACGGCCTGGACTTTGTATGGTTTCTTTGCTCGTACGACCACGCTTGAATTCTGAAACCACTTGTAAATCTTTGCAATCGATGATGCAGAGTCCCCATAATTTTTCTTTGGTTACTTCAGCTGTTTTCCCTTTGAAAAAGTTATGTTTAATCAACACACGAAATTCGTTTTTATCAATCAAATTCCTGTTAAGACCCCCTATAGGGGCATAGGACAGAAACAACTCTCTTCCACAAGGCGCGATCCTGAGCATCGGCTTTAAGCTGTTGCCAGGACTTGTTTATTCCTCTGGCCTCCTGCTCAACTGCTCGCTTCCATGTGTTACATGGTCGACCAACCCGACGTCTTCCTTGAGGGTTATAATCCAGAGCCTGTTTTGCGATGTTTTGCTCTGGTTTCCTCAAAGTATGACCGATCCACTGCCACTTTCGCCGTTGAATCTCAATACCTATTTTAGTCTGGCGAGTTGTACTCCAAAGTTCGTCGTTGGAGATCACTTCTGGCCAGAATATTCCTAAAATGCGTCGGAGGCATTGGTTTACGAAAGTCTGTAGTTTCTTGGTAAGTCGAACGGTCACTTTCCACGTAGTACAACCATATAACAACACGGATTTGACGCATGCGTCAAAAACTCGCAGCTTCGTGCGAAGGGAGATCTCTCTTAACCTCCAGAAAGGGGAAAGGATACCGAAGGCCTGACGAGCTTTATTTAGCCGAGCCTCAACATCCTTTTCGGCTCCGCCGTCCATGCTGACAATGCTTCCGAGATAGCAAAAATCTTGCACCTCTTCTACATCCTGTCCATTAAGAACAATCGGTGTGCTTGCGTTCGAACCCATGTGCATGTACTTGGTTTTACGCACATTTATTTTCAGTCCCGCCTCTTTGCATTTAGAATGCAACGAGCGAACATTTGACTCTAAGTCCGAACGGGTATGTGCAAGCAAACACACGTCATCAGCATAATCAAGGTGACTTAAGATGTTAAATAGTCTCCATTGAAGACCTTTACCTTCCCCACCTTCCAGTGCAGCTTTCAAGATGTCATTTATTACCACCAGAAACAGGGCTGGGGATAATATGCAGCCTTGTCTGACACCCGTTCGCACAGGAAAGCTCTCGGACAGCTCTCCTCTATGCAAGACGCGACACCTTGCATCTTCGTAGGATTCTTTAATCATAGCTATGACCTTATTTGGAATACCTCTCCTACGCAAAGCATTCCATATGTAATCTCGCTTAACGCTGTCGAAAGCCTTCTCGAAGTCCACAAACATGAGATGTAGTGGCGAACCCATTTCGGCTGACTGCTCTAATATTATCCGTAGGGTATTTGTGTGGTCGGTACAAGACGACCCTTTACGGAATCCAGCCTGATAAACTTCGAGAGTGCTCTCGACGACATCACTAATCCTATTGAGAATTACCTTAGCCATAATTTTTGATACGGCAGTAAGTAGACATATACCACGCCAATTGCCACAATCCCGAAGGTCGCCCTTCTTCGGAATTTTCACAATGACGTCCTCCTTCCATTCAGTCGGATATCTTCCATCATTCCACACCTTAGTGAAGAGTGGGAGGAGTATATCGGCTGTTATTTCCGGGTCCGCTTTGAGGAGTTCGGTTGGTAGTCCGTCTATACCTGGAGCTTTCCTTCCCGCCATTGACCGAATGGCGGAAACTATCTCTTCCTTATCTGGGGGATCGTCCCTAATAGAGGATTGTTGCGGTTGGATGTTTGGAAGTTGTTCTGTTTCCGGAATATCTTCATCTGACAAGATGTTTAAAATATCAGAGAAGTATTCCTTCCATCGTCGCAACTGGTGTTCACTCATATTAAGGAGAGTTCCGTTGACATCTCTCACCAGGTGGTTGGCGGTGAAATTCCTGTTCGTCAACTGTTTCATGATTTTAAATAGTGAACCCATATCCCCAAGGTAAGCCGCAGATTCTGCCTTGTTTGCCAGATCTTCAATGGCCTTTCTCTTGTCGCGTCTAACAGCCTTTTTAAGCTGTATATGAGCATCGCGGTAGTTCTGCCTCAAGTCGGGCGTTCGTTGGTTGACATCGGGTTGAGAGATGATTGCCAATTTGGCTTTTTTCCGATTGTCAACCTTGTCCCATGTGTCTTGCGACATCCAGGGTTTCTCACCGCTTTGCGCATATCCCACAGATTCTTCAGCACTAGTTAGAAAAGTGTTTCTGGTTGCCTCCCAATTGGCGTCCAGTGTGCGCATTTCATGTTCACCCAATGTGGATGACTTTTCGCGTAGAATGGTGGTGTATTCGAGTTTTTTGTTGGGATCTCTGAGTTTATCCATATTAAGCTTGCGCTTCATTTGAAGAATTTGTGGTCGTCGGATAGCTGCTGTACACAATCTCAAGCAGGCAACCATCAAGTGGTGATCGCTCCCCACGTCAGCTCCACGTTTCGCTCGCACATCGAGGAGACATCTTCTCCATCGGCGACTTATAGCCAAATGGTCGATCTGGTTCTGAGTAACACCATCAGGGGAAACCCAAGATGTTTTATGATGACTCTTGTGTGGAAAAAGGGTCCCTCCGATGATCATTTGCCGAGTACTACAGAACTCCACAAATAATTCGCCGTTTTCGGGTCTCTTAATCCAAGGTCGTGAAGGGTCGACCCAAGGGTCACCATGCCTCCCCATGACGTGTTCTAGTCCAGTGTTGTCTGATCCAACCTGGGCGTTCATATCTCCCGAGATGATAATAATATCACCTCTTGGAACACGTTCGAAGGTGGCACTCAGTTGACTATAAAACTCCTCTTTGTCACCAGATGTTGCGGTATTAGTTGGTGCGTAGCACTGCAGAATTGTGACGTTTCTGACACTGGTCCTGAGCCTGACGACGATAATCCTATCCGAGATTGGTTCCCAGCTAATGAGACTGTTTCTCGCTCTCGGCGTAAGGACGAACGCCACGCCATTTCTGGCTTCACTTTCAGGGCCAATGTACAGAATAGTGTTTCCGCTAGGGGTTCGTTCTTCTCCTGATCCTGTCCACCTGACCTCGCTCAAGCCCAAGATTTGGATGTTATAGTGCTCCATTTCACGGTCGATCACTGATTGGCGGTGCAAGGACCGAGTAACCCCAGCTCTTCCCCCGTCATTCAATGTTCGAACGTTCCAGAAGCCAATCATAGTCCGTTTTCGAATGCCAAAAGTCGTTACCGTAGAATCAGTCCGTATCCGAGGCGATGTATCCGTTTCTCGTATCATTTAGGTCTTAAGATCACGGGTGATAAGCCCATGATCCAGTGAGTGTCCATTTGCCATTTTTAGGGCAAGCAGGACTGGCTGTGGGTGAATTCTACAGCCCCCATCCCAGAGGGGGATAGTTAGCTCAGGTCCGTGGAGTCGCTAACTCCAAGGATAGTTGCAGGAATTTGTAAAACCTCATACTACAACTACCCCCTTGCGGGATCGTTTTTATCCATTATTGAAATTTATTAAAAGTTGGCTTGCTCAGACAGCAGTTTCACAAAAACTAAAAAAGGTATCAGGCTAGGCCTTTGCAGGTAATCTATTTAAGGATGAAGCAGGTAAAAAAAAAATCAAATCCCTTACCTACCCCCTCCTTCTTCATTTTTACACGTCATTATCAATCCGCTCTCGTGGTTTACGATTTAAAGTACCATTTGCATTAATTTCTCCGCTTCATCACATAAACTACACTTAATATCTTCTGTTTCATCCAATGATATTCAGAACTTAAATCCACAACTTACGCGTTGAAAACCAATTCCCTCGACTTTCCAATTTTCGGAGGCCTTGCACACAATACACCGCATCTTCACAAATAAAAAGTTCTGTATATAAGGTTTGTTCGTCGCCTTCGTATTCCTCTTGTGCCCGACATGAAATACAATTTGTGGACAACATGCTTGCTACTGGACTTTTCCCAGTGTATCCGATTTCGAACGATCATAGTAGATTTTTGGATCTGACTTTCTCATTTGATGCCAGCCTTACGATAGTAGATAGGTGTCACAGCCCTTTGCTGCCTGACGTACCAATTCATCCTGCGCTTCACGCAACATTCAACTCTCGGACAGAAATTGCGAACTCGAGCTCTATTGTTAATAATTATTTTAATTGTAGTTTGTTCGAAACCTACCAGGAGATTTCCCTGGTTTGATGATGATTTAATTAATTTGAAAAGCCGAAAAACTAAATCTTGGAAAACTTACTTGCTCTCAAGGAGTGACTACATACATAATTTACATAAACTTATGTAATTGTTTTATAAGTCGGTCTCAAGCTGCATATAACCAATACTTTTTGCTGATAAAAACTCTTTAAAAGATAAACCGAAACAATTCTGGAGTTTTGTCAACTCTAAGTAAAACTCTGATGGCTATCCTTCCAGTATGTTTCTTGATGATATAGTCAGTGCTGATCATACTGCAACTAGCAACTTATTTTCTAACCATTTCCGTACCACCTTCAATTGCAATACATGTCAAAGTTTCCTTCTTCGTCCTTGGCTCCAAAAGATCTTTTTATTTACGACACCACTATTTTGAAATACGTTGATAAACTTGCTAATAATTTCTCCAGTGGACCAGATGATATTCCTTCTTCTGTGATTAAAAAGTGTAGTTCACCCCTTTTACCTATCTTTCGGTATCTGTTCAATTCATCGCTTCGCAGTGGAGTTTTTTCTATGTCATGGAAATACTCAACTATAATTTCCCTGCTGTCTGGTAAAAGAGACAATGTAAGTAATTATAGGCCTATAGCGAATCTTCCATGTGTTGCTAAGCTATTTGAATCCATTGTGTGTGATGTAATTTATTTTCATTTCAAGCCGCTTATTGGATCATTCCAGCATGGCTTTGTCAAAGGCAGATCCACTGTAATTAATCTTATGGAATTCTCAAACTTCTATCTTTCTGCTATCGAAAACGGGCAGCAGGTGGATTGCATATACATTGACCTTAGTAAAGCCTTTGACAAAATTGATCATAATATTCTTGTGCACAAGCTTCGCCTGCTTGGTTTTCCTGATATTTTCATCGTATCTTAGTGATCACATTCAGAATGTACACTTTTGCAGAGTCTTATTTTCTGAAATATTTAATACTTCAGGTGTTCCGCAAGGTAGCCATCTGGGTCCACTTCTATTTCTTTTCTTTATAAATGACGTTCGTTTATCTCTAACGCGAACATTCTTCTCTATGTCGATGACGTGAAAATTTTTAAGATTATCTCCAGCAGTAATGATTGTTTATTATTGCAAAGTGATATCTCGCGTTTTCATGACTGATGCTTACTTAACAATTTATGTACATCTCAACATTAATAAGTGCAATACTGTTTGGAGAATATCACTTAATTTTGACTATGTTGTAGGTGGATGCTCTTCACTTCATTCTGACAAAGTATGTAATTTGAGCGTACTATCCAACTGTAATTTTATCTTTGATGATCATATGAATCACATTACTGGTAAAGCCAACGCTATTCTCGGTTTTGTAAGCAAACAATCGAAATAATTTAATGATTTCTTTACAACGAAAATGTTATATTGTGCATTCGTCCGATCTATCTTTAAATATGCTAGTCCTATCTGGTCGCGATTTTATTTCATTCACATAGATAGAATCAAAGCAGTTCAACGTTGGTTCTTAAGGTTTGTCCTCCAGGGCCTTCCCTGGTCCGATCCACTCAGGTTACCGCCATATCGTCCCTACCATGTCAAACTAGTCAAACTATCGAATGTGAAAAAGTCGTTTTTTCATATTCAATACCCTGCTCTTGCATTGGGGACGATTCGCCTTGTGGCAAAACCTCAAATCACGATTCGCCTTGTGGCAAAACCTCAATTCTGTACCCCTAAGGTAACGCTGGAAATGTCATTTCCAGCGTTCCTTTAGGGGCTACAGATTTGAGGTTTTGACACAAGGCGAATCGACGACTTTTTCACATTCGATAGTTTGACATGGTAGGGACGATATGTTGATCGTTTTAATCTGCTTTCTACGGATTCCCTTGAGAAAAGATAGATACATGTCAGAGTTGTTTCTGGTTTTAAAGTTATTGCAGGTATAATTAACTCTGAAAAATTGCTATCTATGATTAAATTTAACATTCTATGTCGTCCTTTGCGAAAATATGAGCTTTGTAGAATTCCGCAGGATCGCACGAACTACTGGTTTTATGAACCGGTTTCATACATGTTAAAAGATTTCAATAACTACTTCTCGCAATTGGATTTTCACGTGAGTATTCCAAAAGTAAAAAATCAAAGAAAAACACTTAAAAACGAATATCTCTACTATTTCTTATGCTATGTTAATGAAACTTTAAACATGTTTTAAGCAATACTAGCGGAATACAAAAAAATATGTAAGATTTGGTCATAATAGTAGTGGGGAGAAATAGCGAGCACTTCAAAAATGGTGCAATTTTCAAAATTTCAAGCCATTATATCTCAAAATTCAAAACAGCTATTAAGTTGAAATGTTGTCAAATTGTAGAGCTACATGATCTGTAATTTGCGTAAGAATTTTAAGATGGCGGGTGTAAGGGATCGAAGTGATGGGCTAAAATGTCGAAAATTTTCATTAATTTTTTTTATAGGGCTCTGGTAAAAGATACAAAGTTCAAATTTTGCAGCAGCATACATTCATTTAATATTCATAAAGAAAAAATTTTAATTTGCACCAAAACTGTTATCCACCAAAGGGGGTTTTACGTGTATTGAAAAACACACAAGAATTCAAAATTTTTGAGTGAAATTTCAAGCTCCGAACTTGAAAATTTGTAAAATTCATTTAAAAAATATAACAGAATTATGACTAAAGTAAAGCCCAATCACACGATACTCTAGATAAAATAGGAAAGAGTTTATTGTACCGGAAAATATGTCATCTCAAATTCTTTCGAATAGTGAATAGTGACTTTTGTATGGGAGATGGTAAAAGCAGAGGGAGGAGGTTTATAATTTTTGTATATAACACCGGACGTAGTATACAAAATGTTTCATTCTGAATTTAAAGTTTGTAGCTTTCACAATTTTTGTCTGAATTTATGGCATTTGTATGGGAGGTGGCATTGAAAGTGGCAGGCTTTGGATGATTTTGAATCTGCTTATCAACATCCTAATCACATTGCTTCGTTACAATTTTACAGTCGACAGCTCTCATATGTTCGAAGGAGAAATACTTTCCTTGAATTTCCAATACAAAAATTTGTATGGGAGGTGGTAGAAGGAGTAAAGCAAAGTTCATATTTTTTTTAGCATTTATTGCAATTAATAAGGGACAAATTCTGGCAAAATTTTAAGTGTGTAATTTTTCTAGTTTCAACGAAATTGGATTAAATGCATTTACCGAAATTGTTCATTTGTATGGGAGGGAGTAGAAGGAGTATTCGAATCAAGACCAAATTATTCGACATCAGTGATATTTGTATAGTATACTTTTCTTGACAATCCGAAATTTCGGAAAATTTGTATGGGAGGGGACAGAAACAGAGAGGTGAAGTTGATAATTTTTCCAAAATTGGTTGGAATTATACTAAAATTATTTGTGACAAAAATTGGTTCTTTTAGCTTTGCTAGTTGTAATGCAAACCGAATAAATGTATTTTTGAAAATTGTGCGTTCTATGGGAGGGGTTAGAAGGAGTAAAGGGATCAGATCAATATTTTTTGCCTTTAATGATATTTACATCAGTATACTACGACCTAATTTTCAAGTCAATAGCTGAAATGGATCACAAATCTTACGATTCTATTACCTCCTCCACCCCGTCCCATACAAATATTTGGTTTTGTGAATGTAAAATACACCAAATTTTATGAAAACTCTATTCAACTTCGTCTATGAAACTGACATTCCATACAGAGAATATTGGACGTGATTCAAGCAATCAATTAAAAAATTATTAACATCCACCCACCCTTACTATTACCCATCCTCCTACCCCCTCCCCTCAATAAAATTCAAACTTGTGTATTGATTAAATGTACTGTATTCGCAATTAATTGTGAAATTGACAACAGCCCTGCCCTATAACCCCCTTTCACTAAGTCTTTCCTAACCACTCTAACCTGCATATTGACCTTCCACGCATCCTCAACTTGTCCTAAGAATAATAAAGTTGCGCACGACTTGTTGGGAGTTTATTTTTATTTTTCATAAAGCTTTATTCCTCTTGAAACTGTCCGTTGGTTTTTTTTCCGACTCAAAATTAATTTCTAGCCACCCTTTAATAATAACAAAGTGACAGTATGCATCATCCGTGAATAAGATATTATTGAAAGCATACTATTAATTATCTTCTAAGAAACTATTTCTGAAACTAACAATTTAAGAAAAGAAAAACAACATATAATTATTTTAGTATATTTCTGTCGATTTTAATTTTAGATCGAAACGGAGCCATGCCCTCGATATTTCCTCGATTCAGAAACGAACTCTTTGCGAGCTCTTCAACTTGGATGCGTAGCGCTAGTTGATGTTGCGCCAAACGCATCTTAACGCAGATGATCTGTTAACCTTTTTTTAGTTTTATTTGTTTTAAATACATTTAATTCTACACTCATACAAATGCATTCGGTAAATGTCGACAAACGCACGATTATCTCAATTGCATTACGAGGACCGACGACAACGCAACAAGTGCATGGATGTGATGTTGCTTTGCGACACTTTTAGATCAGAGTCAAGGCCTGCATGTCCTCTTTAGGTCTCGCTTTGATATGTGTGTAATTTTCTATCTCGTTTGACGATCGTCGCAATTAATGTTTGTTTTCGATTTCAAAACAACTTTCCGACATTCTTTCAGCATTTTTTCACATCGAATCAAGGCATCATCTTAGAAGCCAGTCGCCCCAACAGATCCCCTGTCTGTCCATGAACGACAATATCAGTGGTGCAACTAAAACGATCGTAGCTACTATCCTATGCACAATATACTCGAATTATAGAAGGTTGTTCGTAATGGACGAGTCCAAGTGCAATTCCAGACACTCATGATCTCTAAGCCAAGGGAACCGAGTGAAGATCAGTGAAAATTGCATCTTCTTCATCGCCATCCATTATCAACGTGATGTGTGAGATCAGTGAAAGATGAGTGTGTAGAAATGGAAATTCGATTTTCCAGCAGATCATAACCGAATTAGGTGAAAACTATGAGAAAGCAAAAATTAATTGACTACATCATAAGCGGAGACATGTCCGCGAATAATTAAAGAAAAATCGAAAGCACTTTCTTATGTGATCGCGCACGCTAGACGCTACATGAACCGAACAATCTTCTTTTCGTTACACAAAACGATCAGTTTGCATGGAAAATGTGTTTTTTTTTCGAAAAGGAAAGCTAATCATGTTGATTGATATGTCGGAGTGACCTAGTTTTTCCGCACCGATCATAGCTATTCTAATATAATTATTAATATTGATCTGAAGTGCTGGCGGCTGCATGATCAGCGATCGTTACTCATACAGGACGGTGTGGTTCGGATCGGGCGTTAACAATATTGACGAGGCTTATCGCGATGATTAACAAGCGCCAGACACTTTCGCAACGCCTCAAGCCTTCATTTTCCTCATTCCTTTGGTTCGAATCATTGATAAGGTAGGTAGGTGGTATCTAGCAAAACCACTCCACTAGTACCTGATCGTGCCCTGTCGAACCATTTGTTCAAGGTTCGACACACAACTTTCTGTTTGCCTCAATCATTCGACGTCTGGCTACATCTGTTCCGATTGTATTGTGGTGTTGTAACTTCCAATAAGTCTTCAAAAAACGTTTCCGATAACAAAACTTCAAGCTTATTGATGTGTACATCGAACGGGTGCGATACGAAACAGAACCGGGCGAAAAACAACAAATTTCTTATCGAAAACTGCGACAACTACACGGTAGCGTGCTCTAATCGATGTCGAATCGATTTTCCATGTTCGCTCATTTATTGAACGCCGTGTTTTGTAATTTTCCGTTTGTCAACGCCAACATTTCCTCACAGCATTTCTAATTCCTAACCCAAATTTCGAGCTGTGAAATGTGGACAAATATTTGGAGCATCGATTTGGTCATACGGACGAGGTGGGATAAATGAAGGGCATTGGGCGGTATAATTTAACGTGAATTACAATGAACCGGGCGAGAAACTCTGTCGGAAATGATACAACAACACTGATAAGAAACCGATTGCTTGGCAAGCATTCCGGACAGGTAGATATGTAAACATGTTGCCGGGAGGGCAGGCAACAATTGAGGTAGAATGCTTGGAAAGTGCGGCTGATTGTGATAGGCGCTTAACTGCTAGATAAATGGGAAATACTGGTAACAACGGTTGCTGGTGAGATCATAAGGCATTCATCTGAAGACGGGAATGCAATAGATAAAATATGTAGAACAATCGAATTGATTGCAATGGTGGTGCTCTAACTATTGTTCACCTTAAACTTGGATGGTTCTTATCATAGA
Organism: Chorisops tibialis; assembly: GCA_963669355.1. NCBI lineage: Eukaryota > Metazoa > Arthropoda > Insecta > Diptera > Stratiomyidae > Chorisops > Chorisops tibialis. The sequence continues at coordinate 269,714,238 of OY770263.1, forward strand.
CATATAGATCTTCTCTGTACAGCTCCAAACACAAATATTTTTAGGACACCGAGATCACCCTTTAACACACAGTTGAGTCGGAATGGGGAGTTGTATAATGGACACTTAAGGATTTTGGTTGGGGAGAGGCGAAAGTGTCGGTGGACTTTACTCTTGAAGCATTGCAGGTTTTGGTCTTTAAGAAAAACACCAACTGGTAACGCGTTACACATTTTTATAGTTCGAGAAATGAATAATTGCCTTTATTTAACTGTTTGGAAGGAAGAAGGTTTGACGGTACACTCGTGTGCACGTTTAGCTTGACGAGTATGACGCGGGAAATTGGAAAAGGAGGCATTAGTAATAATTAGTAGCAAGATTGAAAGGCGAATACCTAGACGTTTGAAGGCATCAGGAGCTACTGCGAACATGTGTTAGCCCCAATTAAGGTGGTTGTCAATCTTCATGCCTAGGAGAATTGAATCTTCCTAAGACCTCAGTAATATGCCGCCCCATTGAAAGACGATGCCGAAAAATCACGCTCGACAGATAGATGACGCGACTGTATTTTTGTGGCGTTAAACCCTACTCTGTTTTTCCTGCACTAATCCAAAATTAACTTGAGGTCAATGAAATACCTCGCTGCACTTGGAAGGTACAGAATATCTACGTGAAGACGCAAGATAGCTGAATTCGTAGATGCTACCAAGAGTGCAGTCATTTGCAAAACTGTGGTTTGCGAGTTGACGATAGAAGGTCGTTGATAGATATAAAGAATAGAGTAGGAGATAAGACTGAAGATTGGGGCACGCCGGAATTAATCGGGTACTAACAAAATTAAACGCGCTCAGAAAGGAAACTCTTAATCCCCTAAACAAGTAAAGCATTAAAGCTGTTAGCTTAACTAAAAGGGAATCATGCCAAACTCTGTCAAAAGCCTTTGCGGTGTGTGGTGCAACGATTTGACCTTAGCCAGGACCAGGACCTTAGATACAGGAATTCCAATGTTCCGCCAGGTAGACTAAGAGGTCACCCATAGGCCTTCCAATCGGAATCCGTATTGGCGATCATCGATGAGATGATTGTCCTATAAATGTTGGATAATTTTACGATTGACAGCAGTTTCCATTACTTTCAAGAACACTGAAGTAATGGCTATCAAGTAGTTAGTTGGGATCGAAGTGCTTCATTTCTCGAGGATTAGCTGAACGTTCGCAACTTTCCACAATCGTGGAAAGCAGCTAGAAGAGTAAGATAAAGGGTGTCCCATGGAGACCGATTATTTTGAATTTAGCCCCATTTTTTTTTGCCTGTGTAACCATTGAGGTTCCTACTTCTACAATGGCACTGTAGCCCAAATTGGACCTTGGCTTTTAACCTTCAGGCTCCTCAACATTTTTATTTTGCCATTGTCAAAGGGTTGTCACCCCTTCGCACAACGATCTGTCTACGATTTTTCATTTCCGTAGATTGAGGAAACTAAGGTATACCCAAGCAGGTAGTGTGTTAGAATTTTGCGTCGACCGGGATTCGAACTCACGACCTTCGCATTGTAGACCAACACGCTACACACTATGCTACAATCTAGCTTTGAGGCTTAGTGATGGAGAATTACACAAAAATACAGCGTATAGATCTTAGAGCAACAACAAGTGGATGGTGATTTTTCGAAGACAATCATCTTCTCTGATGAGGCGCATTTCGAACTTGATGTCAGCAAGCAGAATTGTCGCATTTGGGGAGCTGAGAATCCAAGAGTGACCCTTGAACGTACCATGCATCCACCGCGAGTCACTGTTTGGTGCGCGTTTTGGGCTGAGGGCGCGATTGGACCGTTCTTCTTCAAGAATGCGGTCGGCAATGTAGTCATCGTTAACGGCGTTCGTTACCGTGATATGATAAACAACTTCTTCCGGCCTCAAATTACTGATATGGATCTCGAAGACATATGCTTTCGACAAGACAGCGCAACCTGCTACATTTGACGCCATTAGATTTCTTTCTTTAGGGTTTTTTGAAACCAAAGGTGTTTACCAATAACTCAAAAACGATTCCTGAATTGAAAGTCGAAATTGTTTACGCTATTGATGAAATTGGGCCGGTACTATGTCAAAATGCCATCGAAAATTTTGTCAAAAGGATCAACGAGTGCCATCAGTCATGAGGCGGATATTCTATTTCGTATATAATCTCCATGTCTACACTCTCTACTAAGATGAAACATCAGAGCTTTTCAAATAAACACTGTGTTTCTTTTTCAAATTTGAAAATAGGCGGTCTTAAAGGGACACCCTTTAGATGGAAAAGATTGCGAAGAGGCTTGGCCAAACAGAAAGAACATTTTTTATGGGTAATTGTGGGAATACCATCAGAACCAGCAGACTTGTAAATTTTAAGCTCTTGATGAACCGTGTACAAAAGTGTAAAGGGACCAGTGTAAAGCCAGTTCCAGATGGAGTGGAGGGACTGGCCAGAGGGTGGTAATGTCGATTCGAAACTCCCTGCCAATATTAGCTGTAACTACAGGATCAGGTGCGGTCCCCATCAATGAGTGAAGGTACTGAAGAAGAACTAAAATTACTTCTGACTGCTTTAACAGTAAGATCTCGAGCCCTTGTGGTAATCAAGGATCTTACGCTGAAGTTTTTCAATTTTCAAGGCGCCACACTTCAAGGTATCAAATATTCATGTTCACAGGAAATAAATAATAACTCGACAAAAAGTACCCCTCGCTGATGGCACAGTATTAATTTCGGCAGATGAAAATTGTAAAAACCATTACGAAAAATTTACATATTATCATCCAAAGATTTCTGCTTCAGAAAAATATTTATCTATACTTGTAGCATAGCATGGTACGCTACTTGTAGCATAGCATGGTACGCTGACCCCACCACAAGATTGTCACCTGACAATGTAATATTGCCTTAGTGACGTTAAATGTTAAAATTCACTTTCCTAATCGCCTAAATCTGTCATCTGCTCGATATCTAAATCTCTTTATAGAGAGAGGGGAGAAAATCCCTTTATGAGCACGAATTTTTTGAAAAAACTCGAAATAAAATGATCAAACGATGTAAAAGTGAAACAGTTCCACTTCTAGAAGTTCTATGTATTCAGTAGATGGTTTCTGTTCGCTTTCTATCATTCAATCCTCCATAACACCTCCAAATATTTGTCAGCAGCAGACAGTACAACTGAAAAATATACCAACTTTACCACTAGTTACGGTCGTTCTCATTCCCCTTCCCTTTTCTTCCCAATCCCATTCCTTCCCTTCATGACTTTGTTTGTGCATTGCACATAAAGGTGAAAATTGCCTATAACATTCTGTAAACAAACGTAATCCGCAAAAGAGTAATACCAGTGAAACATAGTGCAGCCTAAATTGACATTAAACAGTTATGTGTCACAACTAATTTTGCTAAATGAACATGAAATTACCAAAAAAGTGATCATATGTCAGCTAAATGATCTCAGTTAGCGAAGGTCGTGAGTTCAAATCCCAATCGAGCACGCTTCCTGTTTGAATATACCTTGAACATCTAACGAATGCAATATTGATCATAACGAGCAGTGCTTTTCGAAATATTTGAGGCATGATTTAAAGAAAGTTCCACTATCAAAGATGTCTTCCAAACGACAATACAGATCTACACATCTATTTTTCTTCTTTTGCAGCCTTTCTTTAAAATTGTAGAGAACTTTGTCAATTCAATTTGAACTCACGTCCTAATAAGAGAGGTTTTACTAGGGTATTGGTATATAATGCGGAGTTCGTGAATTCAAATCCCGATCGAAGTTAAATTCCAGCACACTGTCTGCATTTTTTTACAATGGCACTACAGCCCAAATCGGGCCTTGGCCTACTGACCTTCCGGTTCCTTAACACTTTAATTACTTATTTATTGTGGAAGGGTTGTTAGCTCTCCGCACAACCCTCTATCTACGAATTTTTCATTTTCGTAAATTGAGGTAACCAAGGTATATCCAAGCAAGCAGTGTGCTGGAATTATGCGTCGAACGTGATTTGAACTCACGGCCTTCGAATTGTAGACCAACACGCTACCCACTAGGCTACACCCTAACTGCCTGCTTGGGTATACCTTAATCACCTCAATATCGGCCATAAAACCAAATAAACTGCCAACAAGTCGGGCGAAACTTTATTATTCTAAGTGGAAGGGAGTTCTTGGGCAGGGCTGTTGTCAATTTAACAATATTTCATTCGTTTCTGCAAGTTTGGGTTTTTATGAGGGGAGGAGCAGGGGTAAAAGTAAGGATGGGTGGATGTTAATAGCTTTTTAATTAATTGCTTGAATCACGTCCAATATTCTCTGTATAGAATGTGTTTCATAGATGAAGTTGCATAGAATTTTCATAAAATTCGGTGTATTTTACATTCACGAAACCGAACATTTGTATGGGAGGGGGTAGAGAAGGTAGGGGAATCGTAAAATTTGATATGTAGTTTTATTTTGCTTCTCTTGTAAGGTGCTTGTATAAAATTTCAAGTTCGTAACTTTTAGTTTGTTGGTTATTAGTTGATTTAATGAAATTGGTCGAAATCATAGTTTTGTACGGGAAGGGGTAGAAGGGCAAGCGCGATTTCAAAACTTTTAAAGAAACTTCATTTGAATTATTTTAATAAGTTTTTATGCAAAATTTGAAATTAATATCTTTTCAGAGTTAGCTGATAACTGATTTCTTAAAAATGCTCGAAAAAATAATTTTGTATGGGAGGGGGTAGAGGAGGTAGGGGAATCGTAAAACTTGTGATGCAATTTTCTTTCTTTTCTGTTGTAAGATGCTCGTACAAAATTTCAAGTTCGTAGCTTTTAATTTGTTGATTATTAGTTGATTTAATGAAATTGGTAGAAATCATACTTTTGTATGGGAGGGGGTAGAAGGGCAAGCGCAATTTCAATACTTTTAACGTAATTTCATTTCAATTATTTCTTAAGTTTTTATGCAAAATTGCAAATTGATAGCTTTTAATAGTTAGGTGATAATTGATTTCTTAAAAATGGTCGAAAAAATAATTTTGTATGGGAGGGGGTTTTTCGACCAATATTTCGTGTATTTAGGGATTTTTTTTAAATGCATTTTGCAAATTTTCAAAGTTCTACCTTAAAATTTCACTCAAAAATTTTCAGTTTATGTGTTTTTTTCAATGCACATGAAACACCTTGTGCACGTTAGACCGGGGGGGTCGGTTAATAACAATTATGGATCAAGTTATTATTATTTTTCTACGTACATCAAATAGATGTATCCACATGCAAAATTTAAACTTTGTGTCTTTCACCAGAGCCCTAAAAAAATCACTCAAAATTTTCGACATTTTTGGTTATCACCTCCCGCCCCTTACACCTCCCAACTTAAATTTTTTACCAAAATTAAACATTATGTAGTTCTACAATCTGACAAATTTTTAATTTGATATCTGTACTCTTTTTTGAGATATAAGGATTCGTAATTTTGAAAAGTGCGCCATTTTTGAAATGCTCCCCATTTCCCCCCACTACTAATATTTCAGCATGTTATATTTTTTTTTGTATTTTCCTGGTATAGTTTAATATAAGTTTCAAGTTTCAATTACATAGCTTAAGAGATAGTTGAGATATTCATTTTTAAGTGTTTTTCTTGGCACCCCCCCCTGACCCTCCCCCTTACAATAATTAACCACTCTCTAAGTTGATTCCGATGAAACTATATGCCACCTTGACGGTCCCAAAATATGAATTTTTTTCGATAAGTAATTTCGAAGATATAATCATTTGAAAAAACAATTCGGCCGACAATTTGTTTTTAGCCCCCCCTTTTCGGACGCCAATGGATAAAAAAATTAAATTATTTTTAAAAGTTGTCCCACAAACCCCTCTATATGTGTGTTGAGTTTTAGCTTCCTAGCTATTACCATGGTTGAGAAATTTGAATTCGTATTTTTCGGCTTAAGCGCTCCCCCCGCCTCCCCCTAAAATAGGTATCCGCCTGAGATGCGCAACTATCTACAATCCCCTCAAAAATGAATTTTGTATCTTGAAGGGTTTGGGAGTTAATGTGCGCTGAGCGTAAACACCGGCGTACGGCGGACAGCGCACAGACAGACGGATTTTTTTTTTTGCATTTTTAGGCTAATTTAGTCATGAAACGCGAGAAAACAAAATTTCAGGGTAGCAAATTGTTTTTTTTCCAAGTCGATCACAATACTTTATTATTAAAATAATAAAGTAATATATTATTATTGTATTTCTTTTAATTAATAAGGATGGACAACAAGAGTAGTGCGGCCGAACTTTTTATTGTAATCTATTTGGATTTGGTTATTGCTTAATCGGATCTTAGTTTTAGAGCATAAATCAATTGCTTGAAACAAAAGGAGACTGCACGTATGGAGAACAGATTGGATTTTAGGTTCTTAAGCGACAACATATATCTCCGTTTCCGCTTTCGTGTCCCATTTCTAAGCATTACGAAAATTGAACACAAATCACTTTAAAATTTCATCTATATAGTAAAATAAAAACGAAAAAATTATCTGATCTTAAGTTGTTCAAAAGAAATATACCATGATATTAGAGAAAGTAGCATTCGGCGAGTTAAAAAAAAATCATTCTTTTTCTAATCCCATTTAATAATAAAATAATAAAATTAGACATCCCCGATAAAAAAAATCTATGGCAAAAACCTTTCAAGCCGAGACAATTCAAAAATACTAATTTTCTTATAGCCAGATACTATTTTAGAATTTAAATAATAATAAATATTTTTCTGCTATCATAAACAACCTTCGCGCATGTATCTTCACGCATTAATATCAATATCTTCACAAAATTACCTTTAAAAGTATGTAACCCATTCATTGTTTAATTTAGCGTATTAAATTAAAACTGACAGAACCTAAAAAATAAAATAGAAATGTTTGGAGAGGCAAACAATTCTGGACCTGACAGGCAGAAAAGATGAGAATTTCTGACAAAGGGATATTCATACGCATCGTATATATTTCATATTATATAATAAATAGCTTCAGATGCTTTAAAATGAAATGTAGTAATAACTGGTGCATAAGTTCCTCACGAAAATGAACATTTAAAGTACACGAATGGAGTATTCCTGCTTATCGAATTCATCGATTAAAAAAACGAAATACTGAAAAAAAACACATATTAAACTGACTTAGACAGAAGACAAGAAACATAACAGCACTACGATTCTGGGAAATGTCCAATGATGCAATACTCTAGACGGAACAGAGATATTTGTGGCTTTAAGAAATTGTTATATCTTATGTGGAAGGTGGTAGAAGTGTTGACAACTATGAGCAAATTTTATCGCGTCATGCCGCAGTTGCTATCGGAATGTCTTAAAGAAAATCTTAACCTTAAAGATTTAAGGGGTTTTAGGAAATTATTGAATTGTATTTCGTGAAACTATGCAGTTTGTGTGGATGTAGGTTGAAGGAGGGAGAGATTGTGAAAAATGTTATATCGTAAATTACAACTGCTATAAAAAAACATTATATTTCAAATTTTAGATCAATAGCTCTTGCGGTTTCCAAAAAATCGGATTTTGTGAAAATGAGTCATTTTGTGTGGGAGGGGTTAGAAGAGTTGATGCAATTGGGACCGTTCACGAATTAGCGATAACATGGATTGTGACAATATTAATCATTAAAAGAAAAGATTTCCGGATTATACACTGTTACGCTTTATTATTCGTGACGTTTCGGTCTCTGCTAAGTCCTTTATCAAACTGCTGTTCAGCAGAGTCCGAAATGTCACGAATAATAAAGCGTAACAGTGTATAATCCGGAAATCTTTTATTTTAATTCGAAATGCACTGTGAAAACATTCACCAAACTAATATTAATCATTTTTGCTAGTGCCAATTTCCAAGCTGTCAGCTTTCAAACGTTCGCAGGGAAAGGGCTTTTTTTAAAAGAAAACCCTAATGTAGGAAATTTTTGTGTTGGAGGGGGAAGGTTTAGGTTGTATGAGGGTGGTTTGTTTACATTGTGCACTGGGGCAATCTAGTAGTCCCCATTTCACTCCACTTACTTATGTGATACATTTTACTCCTCTTGTGCTAGCCACTTGGTTCGATTTGCGAATCGAAGCAAGCTCGAATGTTTGACGCCTCTGAGGTCGTCTAGTTCTGAGAAGAATCTAGAGCCCAAACAAAGCAGACGACTGTTGAAGATTTGCGGACAGCCACAAAGACAATGTTCGATAGATTCTTCGTCTGCCTCGAAACCCCTGCAAAGGTTGTTACTCGCGTTCCGCAGCCTGAATGCGTGCAGCTCTAGCAAGCAACGACCGACAATAAAAAATAGCGACAACGTTGTAACAGCTGAGCTGTAATATTTTTATTCGGTTCTTCCCAAAAGAAATTGACCGTGCGTACTGTCCAGCTGCCGCCACCCCGCCAAGAAAGAATCCAAATTAATTTGTTTAAAGCTAGTCTTCAGCATTGTTGGTAGCTAGCACCAATCGACCATCGACTGACTTCCTATTGGAGTTAATGTTCGCTGATCCTTGCCGCACAAGCGTGTCTGCTGTCGCTATGAACAAATTAAAAATACTTCGGTTATAGCCGGTAGGCGATTCAAATTGTGTCGACAAATGGAAACGAGGTTGGACGTGGTCTTGTAGGATTGGAGTTCCAGAAGTTTAGCCCTGCTGTCCGAGAAAATGTAACAATTTCCGAGACTGTTCTGCATATCTAAAATAATTTTTGTGCACTCGTTAATAGCTAATACTTCAGCTTTGAACAGAGTCGCTTGTTGATAAAACGAAGTGTGGATGTCGAGGTCGTGTAAGTAAATCCCTGCACCTGTCTTCTGGTTAGTTTTTAATCCGTCCGTATAGAGATGAGTACCTGGAGTATCATGTTTGTTGTCCATATGTTTCGTTCAGGAAACTTAATGTGAAACTTTCGTTTCTCAGCCAGTGATAGGTTCATGCAATCATACTCGCAGTCTAAAAGGGAATTTGCGTCTCTATTTACGTTTAAAATTTTGCCATGACCAATTTGTGTCGCTGACCACGAATTAGAGGTTTTTAATCTAATGGGAGCTAGGCCCGCTGTTTGTCTTATAGAAAGATCAGGTAGTGAGAGAGTTACCTCCAGGGCTGCAGTTAGTGTGGTTCTAGAAGTACCTGTTATACACAGACATGCCTTCCGTTGAATAACCTGTAAAGGTGCTAGGTTGGTTTTTAGTACCACCGCTGGCCACCAGTCTAGTGCGACATAGCAAATAATTGGTTTGACATCCAGCGGATGAGGTGTGGCTTAAGGCCCCATCTCAAGCCGAGTGTACGCGAAGAAGGCCACGGTTGGATCTTTTACTCGTTCTTGAATGTTGACCTTTCAGGACAATTTACTATCAAGAATAAAACCTACATGTTAAGGAACGTGAAGGTCAAGAGGCGAAGATCCGATTTGGGCTGTAGTGCCATTGTAGAAGAGAAGTAGAATAAGATACCCCGAAAGTTTGGTGGATTGAAACCATATGGTCTTCTCTTCTGGAAAAAAGGAGCAGATCTGTTTTTTAAGAGTTGATGACCTAGTGCCCAAATGTCTAACAGATGTAAAGCGGACTGCATAAGTTCTCCTAGAAGTTGTTCAAACTTACGAGTTAGAATGATGACAAGATCGTCTGCATATGCTATTGTAGGGGTTAGCCGTTCCTATTTGAAATGGAAAGTGGTTCATTTACGGTAAGGACTTACAAGAGAGGCGATATTATGTCGCCCTGCGGCATTCCTTTGTGGACAGTGCCATTTCTTGTTGTAGACGTGAGTTTTTTTGAATTATTATAAAAGAAATTCTGACAAAATTTCATGTTTCTACCTTGTCTAGTTTTTTAAACAAACTGATCTAAATTGTTTTCGGAAGTTGAGCATGGGAGGGGTAGAAAAACTTTCGTTATACTTTGGTCAGATGTTCAAGTTGAGTAGTTAAGAAGAAAAACGAATTTCTTTCAATCTCGTAATTTCTTGAATTTATGTGGAGGAAGTGGGGAATTTGATTCATTCACGAACTTAAATTTATCTTTTTACTAAAAACGTGAAGGAAAAGAGTGTGGCTTGATAGCGTTTGAGAATAATTTAGTAGACGGACAGATGAAAGACGGTCACATTATCTCGGTCCTTGCACCGCCAATCAGTGATCGACCGTGAAATGGAGCACTATAACATCCAAACCTTGGGCTTGAGCGAGGTCAGGTGAACAGGATCAGGAGAAGAACGAACCCCTAGCGGAAACACTATTCTGTACATTGGCCCTGAAAGTGAAGCCAGAAATGGCGTGGCGTTCGTCCTTACGCCGAGAGCGAGAAACAGTCTCATTAGCTGGGAACCAATCTCGGATAGGATTATCGTCGTCAGGCTCAGGACCAGTGTCAGAAACGTCACAATTCTGCAGTGCTACGCACCAACTAATACCGCGACATCTGGTGACAAAGAGGAGTTTTATAGCCAACTGAGTGCCACCTTCGAACGTGTTCCAAGAGGTGATATTATTATCATCTCGGGAGATATGAACGCCCAGGTTGGATCAGACAACACTGGACTAGAACACGTCATGGGGAGGCATGGTGACCCTTGGGTCGACCCTTCACGACCTTGGATTAAGAGACCCGAAAACGTCGAATTATTTGTGGAGTTCTGTAGTACTCGGCAAATGGTCATCGGAGGGACCCTTTTTCCACACAAGAGTCATCATAAAACATCTTGGGTTTCCCCTGATGGTATTACTTAGAACCAGATCGACCATTTGGCTATAAGTCGCCGATGGAGAAGATGTCTCCTCGATGTGCGAGCGAAACGTGGAGCTGACGTGGGGAGCGATCACCACTTGATGGTTGCCTGCTTGAGATTGTGTACAGCAGCTATCCGACGACCACAAATTCTTCAAATGAAGCGCAAGCTTAATGTGGATAAACTCAGAGATCCCAACAAAAAACGCGAATACACCACCATTCTACGCGAAAAGTCATCCACATTGGGTGAACATGAAATGCGCACACTGGACGCCAATTGGGAGGCAACCAGAAACACTTTTCTAACTAGTGCTGAAGAATCTGTGGGATATGCGCAAAGCGGTGAGAAACCCTGGATGTCACAAGACACATGGGACAAGGTTGGCAATCGGAAAAAAGCCAAATTGGCAATCACCTCTCAACCCGATGTCAACCAACGAACGCCCGACTTGAGGCAGAACTACCGCGATGCTCATATACAGCTTAAAAAGGCTGTTAGACGCGACAAGAGAAAGGCCATTGAAGATCTGGCAAACAAGGCAGAATCTGCGGCTTACCTTGGGGATATGGGTTCACTTTTCAAAATCATGAAACAGTTGACGAACAGGAATTTCACCGCCAACCACCTGGTGAGAGATGTCAACGGAACTCTCCTTAATATGAGTGAACACCAGTTGCGACGATGGAAGGAATACTTCTCTGATATTTTAAACATCTTGTCAGATGAAGATATTCCGGAAACAGAACAACTTCCAAACATCCAACCGCAACAATCCTCTATTAGGGACGATCCCCCAGATAAGGAAGAGATAGTTTCTGCCATTCGGTCAATGGCGGGAAGGAAAGCTCCAGGTATAGACGGACTACCAACCGAACTCCTCAAAGCGGACCCGGAAATAACAGCCGATATACTCCTCCCACTCTTCACTAAGGTGTGGAATGAGGGAAGATATCCGACTGAATGGAAGGAGGGCGTCATTGTGAAAATTCCGAAGAAGGGCGACCTTCGGGATTGTGGCAATTGGCGTGGTATATGTCTACTTACTGCCGTATCAAAAATTATGGCTAAGGTAATTCTCAATAGGATTAGTGATGTCGTCGAGAGCACTCTCGAAGTTTATCAGGCTGGATTCCGTAAAGGGTCGTCTTGTACCGACCACACAAATACCCTACGGATAATATTAGAGCAGTCAGCCGAAATGGGTTTGCCACTACATCTCATGTTTGTGGACTTCGAGAAGGCTTTCGACAGCGTTAAGCGAGATTACATATGGAATGCTTTGCGTAGGAGAGGTATTCCAGATAAGGTCATAGCTATGATTAAAGAATCCTACGAAGATGCAAGGTGTCGCGTCTTGCATAGAGGAGAGCTGTCCGAGAGCTTTCCTGTGCGAACGGGTGTCAGACAAGGCTGCATATTATCACCAGCCCTGTTTCTGGTGGTAATAAATGACATCTTAAAAGCTGCACTGGAAGGTGGGGAAGGTAAAGGTCTTCAATGGAGACTATTTAACATCTTAAGTCACCTTGATTATGCTGATGACGTGTGTTTGCTTGCACATACCCGTTCGGACTTAGAGTCAAATATTCGCTCGTTGCATTCTAAATGCAAAGAGGCGGGACTGAAAATAAATGTGCGTAAAACCAAGTACATGCACATGGGTTCGAACGCAAGCACACCGATTGTTCTTAATGGACAGGATGTGGAAGAGGTGCAAGATTTTTGCTATCTCGGAAGCATTGTCAGCATGGACGGCGGAGCCGAAAAGGATGTTGAGGCTCGGCTAAATAAAGCTCGTCAGGCCTTCGGTATCCTTTCCCTTTCTGGAGGTTAAGAGAGATCTCCCTTCGCACGAAGCTGCGAGTTTTTGACGCATGCGTCAAATCCGTGTTGTTATATGGTTGTACTACGTGGAAAGTGACAGTTCGACTTACCAAGAAACTACAGACTTTCGTAAATCAATGCCTCCGGCGCATTTTAGGAATATTCTGGCCAGAAGTAATCTCCAACGACGAACTTTGGAGTACAGCTCGCCAGACTAAAATAGGTATTGAAATTCAACGGCGAAAGTGGCAGTGGATCGGTCATACTTTGAGGAAACCAGAGCGAAACATCGCAAAACAGGCTCTGGATTATAACCCTCAAGGAAGACGTCGGGTTGGTCGACCATGTAACACATGGAAGCGAGCAGTTGAGCAGGAAGCCAGAGGAATAAACAAGTCCTGGCAACAGCTTAAAGCCGATGCTCAGGATCGCGCCTTGTGGAAGAGAGTTGTTTCTGTCCTATGCCCCTATAGGGGGTCTTAACAGGAATTTGATTGATTTGATTTGATCTCGATTATCTCTTTTTTGATGCGAATTGGTTAGATCGTAATATACTTCAGAACTATCAATAGGGATCTATTCTCCATCTTAAATATACAGAACGCAAGAAAGGCGGTATGAAAATTTCTCGGGAATAAAATGTATTAACAGGGTCGCTCAATTTATATTTGGTATCAAATTTTTCGTGAGAATATCGATTTTGTTAATATATTATAGATTGCTCCAATTGGTCTATGAATTTTTCAGTCTGCCTGATATCTCCGCTTGACGTGTAGGGAAAGGTCATGTACCTTGGTCCTATTGCTAATTTGACGAAATCAACAAAGTTTTGAAAAAATGGCTTTCACCATTTTTTTTTGTGCTCTTTGGTTTTTGTAAATTTTCAATAGATATCATCCTTTCGAAATAGCCCCTACTTCGCACAGGATGAAAAAGTAGTTTTCCTGCATCTAAAATTGGATTTTTAGGTGTTATGGCTTATGACATAATTTGCGAAGCATATGAATTCTTCCTCCGCAGTTTATTCTATGTGCTAAAATAAAATACTTTACAGTGCTAGGTAACATTCTAGTACCTTTGACCTATTTATTACTTGTACCTTGGTCTGTAGCCAGTTACGGGAAATCAATAGTTGAGAAATCAAGGGTATTGCAAAGTATCAGCAAACCATCCATTTCCTAAAGATTTACAGCCGCAGACTCAATTCGGGCTGTGGAGCTGTGAAAAAGGATTCCACACCATTATTTTAGTTCAATTCTGGGAAATCGATTTTTATCGAAAACGAATTTTGTTATGAATAATTCGTATTTATAGGTTATTTGTGTTCATAAATATTTGTTTATTCATAATAAAAGTTTTATTTTTTTTAAAGTATTTACTTGAAATACAATTTTTATATTTTTTTTTTTATAAAGCTCCAAGATACATGCCACTTCGGACCAAGGTACGAGTACTACCTGTACTTTGGACCGTTCTGACTTTGGCTACACTTTCATTCATAATATTAATAATGGTGCATTGTATGAAAATGTTAAGACGACATTTTGAAGCTGAGATTTTTACTTTTAAAACAAGATACGTGAGAAATATCATGAATTAATAGTTTGGTGAATGTTTTCACACTGCATTTCGAATTGAAAGAAAAGATTGCCGGATTCTACACTGCTACGTTTTATTATTCGTGACGTTTCGGTCTCTGCTGAGAACTTTTTCAAACGCAGTTTGAGGTCTCAGCAGAGACTGAAACTTCACATCGCATAAAGCGTAACAGTGTAGAAACCAAGAATCTTTTCTTTCAACGAATTAATAGTTTTTAAGTTATAGTGCATTAAGTGAAAACCGGACCAACGTACATAGCCTTCCCCGAATCAGTAAGGAAGAGGTTCAACTTTTTAAGACAAGATAGGTTTTCCTATTATTTGTTACAAATTTTATAAATTAAAAAAAAAAAAACATCGTGCGATACTCTAGATCAAAGAGAAATTTTTTTAATTTAAGAAATTTTGTAGCGAAAGTGGTAGAGGGGTGACGACATTGAACTAATTTTTTCACATCACGCTAAGGTTGCCACCAAAATGTCTTATACAAAGCTTAGGATTCAAAAATTTAATAGGTACCGAGAGAATTAATGTATTGGATTTAGTGAAATTGTACAGTTTATATGGGAGCTGGTAGAAGGAGGGGCGACTAAATTTTTCAGAAATAACTATAAACATGACATGATTTAAATTGCAGATCAGTAGCACTCAAACTTCTCAGGAAAATCGACTTTTTGTAAAGTTGTTGAATTGTGTCAGATTGTACAGGAGGGGAGTAGAAGGGGTGAAGCTAATCGCCTAATTTTTTTTTGCCTTATTACAAATTCGAAATAACTATTTAGTTCACAATTTCAGCTCCATAAATTTTATACGTACTGAGTAAATTTGTTTCGAGTATTTCATGAAAAAGTGCAATTGTATGGGAGGTGGTGCAAGGAGGGGGAATACACAAAACAATTTAATACAGTAGAATAAAAGCATCATAGAAGTATTATATTCCAAATTTCAGATCAATAGCATTTATACTTTTCGAGAAAATCCATTTATTGTCAAATTGCGAAACTGTATCATTTTGTATGGGAGGGTAGAAGGGGTGGAGCGATTTGGCCTGTTCACGAACTTGTCCTTACTTTTTTGTCAAAAATGACGTGTGCAAAATTTGAGCTTTCTAGATCGACGCGTTCTCAAACTAGAGAGGATACGGACGGACGAACATCCAGTTTTGAGATTTTTGCGCGATTATATGAACTTCTGTATTATTAATTGTTTAGCATATTTCTAAGTGTTACAAACTTTGTGGCAAACTTGTAATACTCTCAAATTTCATCTAGAGTATAAGAGCAAACAGAATAAAATTGCTTTTTGTTCTGATTTCGATTACGCGTATTGCCCACACACTTTAGAAGTTATATTTCAATGATTTAGAAATAACTATTTTATTAACATTTGTGAAATAAAAGCAAAAAATATATAAGCAAAAGAAAAAAGCTATTTCTGGTTTTCGACGACCGGAAGAAAACCAGAATAAATGACCTTTTGGTACAATAATTCAATAATTGCGCAGTTTTGGTTGCAGACCGTCCGATCAGTCTATGTTTGAACAAGATCAATAATTCCGAAAGCCGGAGAGGTGAGTGAAAATTAAGGAGGATCATCGGAGATAGCATTTAGACTGCAAGATTTGCAAACGACGAGAAAGAGACGCTTTTGGAAGCGGAAAGTATTGGTAAAAAGTGTGGGGCCCACCAACGTCGGCAAAGAAAAATAAAGTTCTGTAGGTGTGTGCTTTGTATTTTCGTTGCTGTATTTCTTAATAATATTATAAGATAAAACAAACGAAAATTATCGAACATAGACTCAGTGAATACGCTAACAACATCATTGGAGAATATCAAGGTTGCTTCAGATCCGGACGATCGACAACGGATCAGTATTCTCAGTAAAACAGGTGACAGCAAAATGCTAGGAAAGTGATGTTGATGTGCACCAATTGTTTGTCGAGTTTTGTCAAGCATACATTAGTGTCAACCGTAATGCTCTGTACAGAATAACGATTGAAGTAGGTGCCCCCCACCTATTTTCACGATGGAAAACACGATGGAGTGCCAAGTAAAAATCCAAAACGAGTTGACTCAAAGCTTCAGTCAGGTCAAACAAGGAGATGGCCTTGCCTCCATGCTCTTCAGCTTGGTGCTCGAGTATGTCGTCAAGAAGGCAACTTAAGTAATCTCAATGAACACCAGACGTACACTACTCGTAAAATCCGACCAATTGGTGGCGTACGCAGACGACTTAAGGTATTCTAGGAGTTGAAGTCGGCTGTGTGTCGAGTAGGGCTCAGTTTCAATGAAGCGAAAACTAAATACATGCATGACTCAGAAACGAAGGATTGTACCAGATTGTACCAAAACGAGTTCTCAAGGGCAAAGCTCAAGGCAACCAACCGCAGGGGTAGCCACCAAAGCAATGGGAGAACTCAGTCGACGCAGATTGTAGATCGCTTCTCGATTTTTCAATCTGGAGGACGCGGTCGTTGGACCGAGACAACAGAAGGAGGTACATCCGGGAAGCAGAGCTTGATATGGGCTGTAACGCCATTACATCGTCATAAGATAAGTCAAATCACCGTCTGGTGAGTCCTGAGGCTTTCGTTCTACGATTCATCTAGCATTTATCCATTCCTGCAGTTCTACGCACCAGCAAGAATGGGAGTTCCTCCAGATCAAATTTATCCCCTGCCATCGCTCCGGCAAGAGGTGCTACTCGACCTGAAGGAGCCCTATTAAAAACAAAATCTAAATCCGGGATGGACTCGGTTCCAGAGCACATTGTTAACTCATATCTCTTGAAAAAATATTTTTGGTTGACTAAATCTACTGTCAGATCCTCAAAAATATGAAAACCACTTAAAATTTTGAAAGATATAGGAAATACAAGTTTCTCTTTAAATATGTAATAAAATGAGCACTGATGAATATTTTGCAAAGTTCTTTTTTTATTGAAGACAGCAAACATTCCTATTATTTATGAAACATAAATTCACTCATATAACCGCCTCGGCTGACTTCGGAGTACCGCATCCTGCCAGCTCAAGACATTGTTCATGGTTTCGGCCTCTATCTGACGAATGGCTCATTATTCAACTTAAGGGCCTGAATCGTTTGTGGATCATCCATGTAACATCGATCTTTCATGGCAGCCTACAAAAAGATGCCCAACGGGTTCAAATCGCAGTTCCCAGCTGACTCATAGACACCGCCAAAATGGCTGATTACGCGATTATCGAACTTGTCGCCCAAATAATAGATTGTTTGTGAGCTGTATGGAATGTTGCGTCAACCTGTTGAAACCAAAGGTTGTCAAAGTCCATGTCTTCTATTTCTGGTCATAAAAAGCCAGTTATCATACCTCTGTAGTGCGACCTTTTGACCAAAACGGCATTTCCAGCAACATTTTCAAAAAGAAGATACATTGGCTTCGCGACGATCACGTGCAGATTTTCCGAGCCCCAAATGCTGCAGTTTTGCTTGTATACATAGCCGACGAGGTGAAAATGCGCCTCATTAGAAAAGTTAATTTTTCGAGCTCTCACTTTGGTAATAAGTTATCAACATTTCCAAACGTTGATCAAGCGTAAATCGATCCATTTCGTTCATCGGAGATATGATATTAACTTCCTGACAATATTTCGAGCAGAAAAAAGCTATTATTATATTGCTGACTCATGAGAGCACTGAGTCCTTCTCGGCCTCAATCCTCAAATTCTTGTTGAGACCCCCTATAGGAGCATAGAGCAGAAACAACTCTCCTCCACAAGGTACGATCCTGAGCATTGGCCTATAAATGTTGCCAGGACTTGTTTATTCCTCCGGTCTCCTGCTCAACTGCTCGCTTCCTTTATGATTGTAATCCAGAGCCTGTTTGGGGATGTTTCGCTCTGGTTTCCTCAAAATACGACTGCAACTTCCGCCTTTGAATCTCAATTTCTATTTTAGTTTTGGATTTGTACTCCAAAGTTCGACGTTGGAGAACACTTCTGGCCAGAATATTCCTAAAATGCGTCGGAGGCATTGGTTTACGAAAGTTTGTAAGTCCAACGGTCATTTTCCACGTAGTATAACCATATAACAACACGGAGGGAGATCGCTCTTAACCTCCAGAAAGGGGAAAGGATAATTCGGCCTATTCTGCGTTTATTTCCCCTTTCCCCTACCATAAATTGATAGCTTAAGCTAATTTAAGTATGTTTAAGAAAGCCATGTTGGCTAGTTCATCAGTTGTAAGTAAACCTTTTCCTAGAAGATTTTGTCTTTTCCTTGCCACTGTCTTTTCCTTGTCACTACGCAGTGACATTAGAATATTGTTGCGAGTTAGGGGTTCGCCGGGATTTCAAGTAAAACACAATTCGTTTAAAAATAAGTGATAATTTATTTATTCGCACTCTAATATAATTTGCTGATCACTTCGTACTTATGACAACACCGCTGCGTGTTTTTCTATCGCTTTTTATGACAATACCGTCGCGTGTTTTACTATCGCACTTTACTGGTTCGCGTCTTTCATGAGTGACGCTGAATAACTGACTTCCGTCTGACAGTTTCGTGCTTTTTATACCAAATCTCCCCAGTTCTCGAACCTTCTGTCGTCGATGTTTTCGGGTGTATGTCTCGACTATACTGGAGAGTTCTAGATCTTTAATTACCTACATTTTGGAGTATACGGTTCTGTAGAGTGTATGTCTAGACTATACTGGAAGGTTCTAGATCTTTGATTGCCTACCTTTTGTAATATACTGTTCCGGTGTATGTCTAGACTATACTGGACGGTTCTAGATCTTTGATTATGACATTTTACATATTGGGGGACCGTTCTGGCATATTCGGGAAAGATCAATATTGCGTGGCCGCCAGATCTATAACAATATGTTCCGTCATTTCTAAGTTGTTAAGGCAGAGACGACAGATGTCAGTTCCTACAAAACTCATATTGAGGTGGTGGCTTAGTCCACTGTGCCTCGTCAAGAGACCGATCAGAGAACTGATATCACTCTTACTTAGTTCAAGGATTTCCTACACTTTGTTTTTGTGTAGTAGGATTTTTTTTTTTTTTGAGATTGATAAGCCTTGAAGTCTATTCCAGTAGATTCTATGCTCCTGTTCAATGCCAGACTACTTAAATAGACAAAATTTTATTCAGCCAGTAGCGTCCTGCATCCAAAAGATGAAAATCACTCAAAATTTTAGAACAGAAAAAGAAATTTTGTCGAGTATATCGTGAAATTCAAGCTTATACTAATAGCGCAATGTTTTCAAGCTAAGGGTAGCACCCAAACTATTGCGCTACTTGTACGACCTTAATGTTTCCAAGCTCTTTAAATCATCAAACAATACATTGCAAGCTTTTGAAGCTGCTTTCCTCTCAAAATTTATTACAGACAATAATTTCTACTTTTACTTCTTCTAGCTCAAATCGGGCCTTGGCCTCCTGACCTTCAGGTTCCTTAACATTTGTTTTTCGTTACATATTGTGGAAGGGTTGTTAGCCTTTCGTACAACCATCTCTCTATGAATTTTTCGTTTTCATAGATTGAGGTAACCAAGGTATATCCAAGCAAGGAGTGTGCTAGTATTATATGTACATATATTACGTCGACCGACAATGATTTCAATAAACATTAATTTTACAACTCTTAACAAATGTTTTTCAGCGAAATTTCCAATCGATTTCGACCTTTAGCCACCCACCATAAAATATTGCTATTTTCTAATTTGCGTAACTCCTTAGAGTTGAGTTGAAGGTCATCAGTCCAACCATAGTATGAGATCTGATCGTACTCGTATAAAGTGCACTTTTAATTAAACGTTCGCTTCTTCCCTTGCGACCAATTGCGTTTGCGGCACGCACATGCGTCTATCATTGCGAAAAATTCCACCTATTATTATGTAGATGGAAAAAAGCCTCCTAAGTACGTACTGGGCAAGACTAGCGAGCATGTAGTGTAGTGAAAATTGATCGTGGCGACAACTGCGATCATGACACATACTGCCGGCATATGCACATATTGTAGATACATCTATTATAGTCGATCGCGAACATTCTCCATCATGTATGACTTAAATCAATTATAGGATAGCTACGATTGCCGCCGTATATAACATCTAGTAATGCTATATAACTATTAGCACTTTCCGTTGGCTCTCAATTGAAAACTGTGCGCAAATAAAAACGACAACGCAAACCGGGGTGGCCTAGACCTAGAAAAGGAAAACTCTTTCGAAAAAGAAAAACAGACTGGCTTAGCGTCGGTCGTCGCGAACGCTAGCTATTACAAGCGTTTCTGTGCATATATCTAGTATAGGCTGTAGTCGACTGTATAGTTAATACAATGCCGCATAGTTGGATTTTGTTATGTGCGGAATTGCGATTATTTCTATTTTTTCAACGCATCGCTTTTCGGAATATAAATAGCCGTGCGGATCCGGTGATATGCAAATAATTGTGAAGTTCAGTGGTGATGATCTATTGCGATCGTTTGATCATGATTTTAATTTGATGATCATGTTTAATAGATCGTGATTAGGCATCATTAAATACTATTTATATGAAAATAGGGATTTGATAGTCGCAGCACATTTGCTTCTTGGCTCGACATCTTTGATTGTTTTTCTTTTTGGAATCGTTCTTGATAATAACTCCATTCAATATTTCAATAAATGCACTTCTGTAGTAACCTCTTCTCCACTTATGCTATGAGATATCTAAGCTCACGAGATTGGAATAAGTTTTCAATTTAATTTCCATATTTGTCTATAGCCAGCCATTGCACTATTTGGTATGTATCCAATTTTTTATTCAACTATTCTACAGGCCATGGCCTGCTGACATCAGGTTCCTTAACATTTTCATTTCTTATTGTAGAAGGTTTGTTAGTCCTTCGCACAGCCCTTCATCTACGAATTTTCATTTTCGTACATTGAGGTAAACCCAAGCCGGCAGTGTGCTGGAATTATGCGTCGACCAGGATTTGAACTCACGACCTTCGCATTGTAGACCTACACGCTACCCGCTAAGCAACTTCTTCCTTAGCAATTTTTTATTAGTATAAATCAAAATACAGATCAACTTTCGATATGATCCAATATCCATGAAGAATATGTTAACAAATCTGCAGTAGTACCACGTTGGTCGATAACGATCGCTCCGCTTAATCTACTCAACCTGGAGAGAAGGAGAAGTTTTTAGCATTTATAAGTCTGTTTCATATGCTTCTACAAGGACTTCGACTCGATAGTACACAATAAGAGTGCCCTCATGTTAAAAATCAAAACGTACACAAAAGCTCATTAATACTCTTATATTGATCAGTCCTTACAAAGATTGCACAACCAGTAACAGACCATAATGGCAGAAATTTTAAAATTAGTAAAGGCATACGACTGGAAGATCCCTTGCCACCAGCTTTTTTCTTTGTGGTATTGCAGGAAGACTAGTCTACGGGATTAATCTCAATCGCGTTATCCTAAATTTACGCGTTTTATTGTGTGCTGTGTATAAATTAGTGTAGAATAAAAATATGAAATAAAAAAAAATTCTATTTATTCCAAATTTGTGGATCCGATCCTCTGAATTACTTACGTCTGAGATAAGATATCAATGGGATTGGTAATGTTAAGTTGGCAGAGGAAAATGTGGTTTATTCCCAAAAAGATTGCCTATCCGATTAAATTAACTCACTCGAATTACTCTGACTTCGATATCAATGAAAGAGGCGCGATGCTACTTGACTACCTCTTGAGCACCAATCTACTGCTCTGCAATAAGAGAGGAGGGAAGGGGAATCCACTTTAGTTGCAAGCAACAGACCGCAAGTCCTAGAAATTACCCAAGTCTCAGATAATATCGTGCATTTTATGAGGGAATGGAATTCAATTTGGTGTAGATTACCATCCTCCCGACAAACCAGCCTTCAGGAACCACAAGAAGACTAACTGAAAAGAGCTTGAGCAAAGCGCAGTGCGAATCCTGGAAATTTTCTTTCGGTATGGTTGAAGAGATATCCAAAGCATCAAGACATCGCAAAAATCTCTTTAACTCCCCCTCAATGCCCATCTACATGAAAAATCCGACAGGTCATCATGGACCTGCTCGAATAACGAAACCCATTGATCTTCTCTTTAATACTCACTTTCCCGGTAGCCGCTCCACCATGGTGGAGCGACGAAATTCGAGATCTCTTTAATAAGGCCCAAAGAACCAAAGAGGTCTGAGACTGGGAATCCAATAAGGAAACCCGTCGTTGTTATAAAAAGAACTTGAGGAAAGTGCAGCCCGAATCCTGGAAAGTCTTTAACAATATGGTAGCGGAGCCTTTCGAAGCGTAAGGACATCGCGAAATTCTCTTTATCTCCCCCTCAATGCCCATCTACATAAAAAAATCCGACGGATCATCATGGACCTGCTTAAGTAACGAAACCATTGATCTTCTCTTAAATACTCATTTTCCGGGTAGTCGCTCCACATCGAGAAGAGCACCAACTGAAGCCTCCAATGGGCGACTCTGAAATCAGCATCTCGCTGAACAAAATCGTATGGGCAGTACGCAGCTTCAGGCAGTATAAATCCCTAGGACAAGACGGCATAATACCTACTGAATTTCAAAACACATCTGATATCATCCCTTACCTGGTTGGACGTTGTTTTTAGAGTTTGCCTACAATTGATCCACACCTTTAATGCATTGCATAGTTATGTCGGTATAGGAAGAGGATGAAATTTGGTAGTGTTATGGGAATTTCGGGGGAAAGAGACGGAGATGGCGATGAACATTATTTTTGAAGCGCTGAAGGTTATATTTGCTTGGAAATATGCTAGCAGGCAATGAGTTCCAAAGTCTGTATGTTCTGGAGATGAATGACTGTCTAAATTTCACTCTACGTAAAGGAATAGAGTTGACGGTGTACTCGTGCGTGTTTAGCTTGACGAATATTTCGGGGAAAAATGTAAAGTGGAGGAATGAGTGATCTAAGTTACGCACTACATTTACCATGAAAGTAGCGATAGTAAGTGCCTACGATGCTCAAGGGAGTTAATAGAAACCGTAATGGTGTCATCTCCAATTAGTCGGAACGCATGTTTATGGATTCGATCGAGCAGCTCAAGGTGTGTTTTGGGTGCCCCAGCCCATAAATGCGAATTGTACTCTAAACGAGGTTGAATGTAAGCCTTGTAGATGGTAACTAAGTCATGAGACGTAAAGAATTTTTTGCATTTGCGAAGAATACCTAGGCGTTTGGAGGTATCAAGGGCAACCTCAAAGATATGTTTGCTCCAATCAAAATGGTTATTTAACTTTACGCCTAATAAGATAAACTCATCTGAAGAGCAAATTGGTACGCCATTAGACGCTGGAACATCACGTTTAAGGGAAAGATGACAGGCTTGTGTTTTAGCAGCATTGAACTCTACTCGATTTTTCTTGCCCCATTCCAGGATTAAGTCGAGGTCGGATATCAGCGAACGGAGTAACTTCCTGCGTTTGAAAGCAACAGATTATTTGTGAGAATACGGAGCGGAGATAAATTCAAAAGTTATTTAAAGTACTGTCATCTGCAAACTAAGACAAAAGGTCGTTAATGAATACTAAGACTAGAGTGGGCGGTAAGACAGAACCCTGACGAAAACCAGAATTAGTTGGAAAAAAGGAAGAAGTAACTTCATCTAATACTACTCGTATAGTGCGTTCGGAGAGGAAACTATAAATCCAATGAATGAGGGTAGCACCGACATGAAAGGAGGTGGGTGTGCTCGAAAGTTCAAACCCCGCTCGATGAATAATTCCCACACACTGCTTACGTGGGTACATCTGAGTCACATCAATCTATGGGGTGTTTTTTTTAGAGGCGGAAAACTTTAAATTGAAATAAAACACAGAAAAATATTTTTTATACCCATGAAATTAGCTTTATTTGAAAGATAATTTTATAGCATTAACGGTTGAATATGATTTTGGGCATGCGGCCGTCGCGGCTGGCACGTACATGGCGTAATCTGGAAGTTCAATTTTCACACACTCTACACAGTAAATCATGCAGTATTTTGGAGATAACGCGTCGAATGTTGGCTTCCAAGTGCTCAATAGTTTCTGGTTTATCGGCGTAGACATGGAACTTTACATATCCCCAGAGGAAAAAAATCTAATAACGTCAAATCGCACGAACGAAGTGGTCAGTTAACAGGTGCATTTCGTGAAACTAATCGATCATCAAATCTTTCTTTCAGTAAATTAATTGTATCGCGCGCTGTGTCACATGTGGCGTTGTCCTATTATTTTTTTTTTTTGTTTTTTTAACGCGGGGAAAAACATCGAAAGCCTTAAAGTTCGGGAGTTGAACCCGCTAAAAACCCCTCGCCTAACCCACTACCTCCCGGGACAACCGTTAAGTATTTCGACAGGAGGAGGGAGGAGCATAAAGCTCAAACGTCAATTTACTGTCAAAGTGTCTTATGTCACCCAGCATATGTCACTGCCTATCTTATTCAACTACCAACTATTCTAGCAGGCGCTTCTATCTCAGATGATTCCCTACGTAGTCTTTCGAGTCTCCTCAGCTCGGTGAGAACTATTGAACTATTGAAACCACACGACCCACACGAAAAAGTTCGTAATCATGTCATGTAATCAACCGCTCACCATTGTCTGTAACGTTCTGACCATCATTATTTTTCTTTTTATTTTTCTTTTATGAAATAAACACAATCATAATGAATTGTTGATTACGAAAGTCATATTTATTTTCGATTGTAATGAGTGAGTCCTTACAAAAACTTAATTTAACGCAAGTTTGTGCTCATGCCCGTACATTTGAAAACAGTCAAACTCAAGCAAATTATAAGTTTGACTGTTTTTCATATTCTTATTTTGCCTTCTTGAATTTCTAAGGTCGCGCTGTACTGTTATTGGTGTTATTGCTTTGTCAAAACTCTTTTAGGAGACTAGTGTTAGTGTGTATCGAGTATCTCTAGTCTAATAGTATTGTAATATAAGTAGTTAGATTCATACTTTTGCAGAATTGAATATAATTCTATATAAATAATAAGATAAAAATTAAAAATAACAAACATGACAGTAATGAGGATGATATTGTAATGAAAACGATTATAAAGAGGCTACTAAATAAATATTTTTCTCTATTAACAAGATTTTTATTTAGAAAGCAAGGACACTCTAATCGATCATTTCAGAATTATTTGTTAAGAAGCAATCGTTGCTAACTGACTGCTTTGAATCGTAAAATTTGTTATCCAAAATATGAATAAATGGTAAAAATATTGTACTTTCGGAATCTACTTGGGCTACAACTTACCAATATTTTGTTTGTGATACAACGAACCCTTTGTATCCAGGGTACACTGTATAAATCTATTTTGGAAATATTAGGTCGATGAATTTAATGAGATTTTTATAATGAGATTGATACTGAAAATGTTTGTCTGATTATTACATAAGGATCGTGATAATTTGGCCTTTAAATATACTGATGACAGTATGAATCAACTGTACACACTGCGTTATATCATTACAAACTACTATCGCCTGTGGTCGAAATTCAACCAATTGCGCGTGTAAAATAACGAAATTCATACTTTTAATATGAATTCGCCTAATATTAGGCATTCTTTAATTAGAAACTTTTCTATTTCCACATTTACTGCCTAAAAGAGCTTGCGTAAGCTCAGAGCAGTGCATTGGATCTACTGGTAAACGTTCGATGACCGAAGTCAAGCAACATTAGACATTCTGAAATAGGATCCCGCTTGTATGTTCCTTCCTTATTTTACTTGCCTTAACGGCACATCTATGGCGCAGTACACTCTTAATGATAGAACTTTCATTTCCCTCCTTTCATAATAAATTTAAAAAAAGGGTTCGGAATTTTAGATGCTTATGTATTAAATATATAACATGTGTAGATGAGACAAATATCGCAATAATCAAATCGATGATCGCTTTTCTGAGCAAATATCTATAAGTTTGAATCTTGATGTATGTTTCCTATGAATTCAATCTAGAACGTATGTAATACAAACTGGATATCTAATATATAATTTCTGTCAATTAAAATTTAGTCTCCGTTTAGCACTTTTTCAATTACCACTCTCTGAAGGTCAGACTATTCTTGATGGCCTCGTTTGACTAGAATATACCCTTGTCTCTATTATATAGCAAATAGCCGATCCTGAACTCTCCTTCAACCGTCATCGTTATTCACCCGGTCAGTCTGATCCCAACTCTTATCCATTCAAACTATAGTGAATCACCACCTCCAACTTCTCCTACCGCAAGCTCAAATACCTGTTAGTCTACCAAATTTATCCATGACCCTATTTCATTTTGCATCCATCTTTCATTCTTCTAAAACACTTTGGTAATCCGAGAACTATAGATATGGTTTGCTTTCGAAGTGACTGAAAAAAAAAGAACAAACGAGCGAATTTCGAAGACGTCGTCCTTCGAGTGATCATTGCAATTCTATCCGCCTTTTGAGAGTAAGGCAAGGTAGACGCTTGGGCGACTCAAAAATCTAATACGCCGACCGTCTGATCTGAATTACACTCTGCATTATAAGAGTACAACATGTCTAAACATTACGCCCCATAGTTAGCAGGCAAACCTCTACGGCAAGTTGTAAGATATTCTGCACGAGGTGGTGTTACCTTCACTTATGCAAAATAGCATGCAAATCAGTTGACACATTTTCTTCAAGTGGCTGAACGACAACGGTGTCGCGTTCTAAGATTTTTTCTACGCCCAGAATGTCGGTAGTAAAGAAGTTTTAGCTAAGCTAGGAGTTATGTTTTGAGACCAACACAACCTGGTAGAATTGCATATGCCGCCGTGCAGCTTGCAATATATTGTCAAGTAATGGATATTTAAGTTGTTGAGCGTAGCCATGAGCTCGGCTATGAAGGTTCATGGAGTACTCTAGACTCGTGAGCTATAGGGTAATGTGCAAGCTACATGAATATAACACATGGATTGGCAGTGTCTAATGCATTTTTCCAGTTGCAACGAACATAGTTCCATTGAATTAAAATATATTTGATTTTAATTTATGAAATCGTGTTATTTGTTTTTTTTTATTTTACTTTATTTTAAAATTAATTTAATCGATTTTAAATCGATAATGGCTATTGATTTGCATTTGAATCTTACAAGTTCTCCCCCTCTCTTATAAGATTTTCATAAAATCATTTATTACATTTAATTTCTACAAAATAATTTATTGTGTACTAATTTTATTTGTTTTTCATTTTTCAGGTAAGTTTAATGGGGCTTTAAAGCTTAGAGCAGATAGGGTAAGTTAAAAAGTAAGTTCATGGTAAGAATCTCGTTTCATTTGTATCCCTTTTTGTGTATTTATTATATGTAAGAATAATCTTTATTGATATTAGAATTAATTTTGATAGTGGAACTAGTATTAGCCCACTCCGAACATAAATAGGCCTTGACGTAGCCTGGTGGGTAGCGTAGACTAGAACACTCAAAGTAAGGTCGTGAGTTCAAATCCCGGTCGAAGTATAGTTCTATCACACTGCATACGTGGGTATATCTGGGTCACCTCATTCTGCGAACATGAAAACTCGTAGATAGAGTGTTGTGCGACGGGCTAATAACCCTTCCATAATAGCAAATAAAAAAGGTTAAGGAACCTGAAGGTCAAGAGGTCAAGACCCGATTTGAGCGGTTGTGCCATTGAATAATAAGAAGAAAAATAGAAACATAAATAGGAGCGTGAAGTCGCAAGGGCAAATTTACTTATTACTTATTATATTGTGTGGTTTATAACTTGGTTTGAAGCGTTAAGTCGATAATGCAAGCCTAGATGTAGCCTAGCGCGTAGCATGTACGTCTACAATGCGTTGATTGTAAGTTCTAATCCCGGTCAAAGTAAACATTTTAGCATACTGCCTGAGTGAGTCACTTCAATCTGCCAAAATGAAGCTTCGTAGATAAAGGCTGTACGCACAAAGTTTGTCTTCGAATACAATATATTCCCAACACCTTCGAACTTTTCGTTTCCAGAACGTGGAAGTTCTATGTTCAGCAGATTTAAATGGCCAATAATATCTAATCGATATGCGAGTCGCGTCACAAATGTTAGTTCATTCGATTGTTCCAATAAATGCTGCATTTTCGTCCCTAATTTCATTTTCTCTAAGGAGTTTCATTTAGGTGGCCGGTCACTCAAGTTAGAATAAACTGTTTTCATATGACATTCAATTTTTACAGGTTTTAGTGCCTCATTGCTGAGGGCACCAGCGCAAATCACGCACATCTTCTTATTTACCTCAATTGCTGCAAGTTCGAACTTTATGTAATCGTTCCATCACTCCAAATGTCCCTAATATCTGGCGAGCATACTACCACTGAGCCACCGACGATAATGACATTATTCTACCAAAATGTACACATTTACTCAATATGCACAGTTTTTATATGGGGAACTCTTTAAAACCTTTTTCAGAGTCTTAGGGTGTATTATTATTATTATTTTTGGATCTATCGTACTTTCATATTTCAAATAATTTAATAAAAAAACCGCTAGTCTATAGGTGCTACCGTATGGTCTGGGAATTTCTATCAGTCACCTTCATCCGATTACATATATACCTTACCTACTTATAGAAAAGAAAGAAGAAAATGTTGGCCTTAAATCGCATGGGCACACCTGCTGCCGTGCTTGGCTGGGATTATGATATTTTTAGTCTGGTCAAATCTAAAAAAAAACAACATGTAAACAATATATCTGAATTTGAAATCCAGGCCGCCCGCACATCGGGCGAGCTTTCTACCGCTAAGCCACCGACGCTAATAAACTTATTTCACCAAAATTTAGTCATCTAATTAATGTTGCCGGTTTTTGTTTTTTGTGTGAGGAATCCTTTAAACCCTTTTTCAAAGGTTTAGGGTGTAATATTTTTTGGAGCTGACAGTTTTTATAGTGCTTTCATGTTTTAAGGAATTTAATAAAAAAAAATCCACAAGCCTGTAGGTGCTACCATTTGGTCTGAAAATTACCATCAGCCACTTACATCCGAGCATATATATTAGATTATCGTATTTCCGCTTTGGAGCCATTTTCGACAGAAAAAGTACAAACAAATACGCACAATAATATCGCGCAATATCAGTAAGGACAGTAAAATCTGCAGAAATTAATTACATTACTATCTAAGATAAACTGCTAGAGACTGAGAAATTGGTGTAGGGCGAGAGAGGGGTGACAGAAAATTATTTTGCATCATGTTTTAATATTAATTATTTGAAATTTTCACAAAAATGTGACCATCGGAAATATTCGGCCCATCTCGTTCAATGAACATCGTTCTAAAAATCTCCATTTGTTTGGTAACCATTTTACAACTTCTGTCGGATCACTCCCGAGGCTCTTCACCTGTGATGCTCGGACCGCTGGTTGGGAACAACTGCTTAATTGGTTAATTGGATATTTCATTTGAATAATCTCTTAAAAAGAAAAGGATATTTTTTTCATTGACTTCATAATACATATATGACGAAAGCTGATAAAAGGGACCTTATCTTGCCAAATCAAAATCTTCAGTACAGGCCAAAAACCGAGTTTAATTCAAAATTTCATGTTTTCGGTTTTTTGCATACTGACAGGTAATAGGTGGACGGAAGGGGGGGGGAGATAAAATAATAATGGTAAGAGCTTGGAATAGCTTTATTTGTTCGAATTATGTTGATAATTAATTAACATCTAATATCTCAAAACTACCTTTTTTGTATTTCAAAATTCAAACGCCATAACTTCGTCAATTTTTGACATTTTTGAACGATTCTTGCGGAATATCTTTCAATATTTTGTTCTTTATCCAATGATATCAAAAACTCAATTTTAACTTCTAGCAAGACAAGGTCCCACGTGTTTGCTTGCCTAAGATTGATTTACATACGATCGGAACTTTTAAAGTAATCCCGCAAGTTTAAGTGAAAATCTTTTTTGAAATTTAAATAGTATACACTATAATATTTATATTATACAATAGAACAGCTCTACATCTACAATGGCACTACAGCCCAAATCAGACTTTGGCCTCCTGACATTCAGGTTCCTTAACATTTTTCATTATTTAATGCAGAAGGGTTGTTAGCCGTTCGCACAACCCTCTATCTACGAATTTTTCATTTTCGTAGATTGAGGTAACCAAGGTATACTCAAGCAAGTAGTGTGCTAGAATTTTGCGCCAACCGGGATTTGAACTCACGACCTTCGCATTACAAGACCAACACGCTACTAGGCTACACCCTAGCTTAATAGAACAGCTCACCTTTAAAAAAACTGCCAAATCGATTTAAAAACTGCAAATATATTTTCAACTTAAAAATTTCAAATGTCTACAATCCAAATCACTTCTAATTTTTATTCCATTGATAAAATCCGAGAGAATTATAAATTTGCGTCACCAATTTCGTAACTTTAAGAAATAAGGTTTGGAGAATAAAATGGATTAGACAGAAGTTGATATCGTCACTAATAGCGCATTTCCACTGCACCGTAATTACGTAATTTCGATTAATCGGGTAATTTTTAAGTGACGTGAAAGTGTTCACACTACACCTATATAATTTCACACACTTTCCAATTTTGGATGATTAAGAGGTATCTACTGAAAAAGGAAACTTATAAAGAAAAGACTCTGTATTATGTATGCAGGGTTCTAGGCCTAGGGTATACGGGGTATACGCAGATCTGAATGCAATGAATGACTGAACTGGATAACAAGTGAATTGACAGTTGGCGTATCAACAGACAAACAGAACTCTTGTTACGATTTAGAATCTCCTCTCCCCACTTAACACTCCTCCTTTTGTAAACCATCATTTTTTATAATATCGTAGATAACTTGGGGAATCACTCTTAAATGCATTGAATGTGCAGTCGAATCTGTATAGGGGAGGCAATCGTTAGGGTTATAAGGAACTTTCAGAAGAAAAGAGCTTAAACTCTAAGTGAACATTATTCTTGAAACACTAAAAGTTGTAAGCAGCTGGAAATAAGACGTGAAACGGCAATGCATTCCATAGTCCTGATGTTCGACTTATGAAGGACTGTCTATTTTTCATCGTTCACGATGGTAAAGCAGTGAACTCATGATCGTGTGCAGCTTTGGTTGGTTGGTTGGACAGTTCTTCGCTGCATTTACCATGGAAGTATCGATAGTAAATTCTAAGTATCCCGACTCTATGGGGTCTGTTGTCTCCAACTAGTCGGAACGCATGTTTTTGGATTCTATTGAGCACCTCAAGCTATGTTTTTGGTGCCCGAGCCCATATGTGCGAGTTATACACAAAACGGTGTAGGCCTTATAAATATTACCTAGATCGTAAGACGTAAAATACTTTTTACATCTTCGAAGAACACCAAGGTGTTTGGAGGCATCAAGTGCTACATTAAAAATTTGCTTGCTCTAATGGGGGGGGTTCTTTTTTAAGGAATAAATGGCAGACCTTTTATTTGAGGCATTGATCTATACTCTATTTTGCATGCCCCATTCCAAGATTGATATGAGGTTTTGCGTTTAGAATTTAGTGCGACTAGCTTCAGAAACGGATCGAATTGAAAGGAGTTATCCAGAGTGCTTTCATCCGCAAAGCAGTGAAATGGATGGAGTGGTGTCATTAATGAAGGTTAAAAAGAGAGTGGGGGATAAAATTTACCCTTGAGAGATGCCGGGTAGTACAACCTATGACTTTGAGCTTTAGACATTGTTCCAAACTCTGTTAGAGGCTTTCGCAGTGACCTTCACCGATTTGCCAGTGTTCAAGTTCTTAAGTTCAACTAGATAGAGTAGGATTTCTCTAGTGGAACGTCTGGAACGGAATTCGTAATCATGGATAAAAGTTCTTTTTGGGATAGCTATTTTGCGATTGGCAGCCATTTCCATTACTTTCGACAGCACTGATGGGATAGCTATGGGACATTTGTTCAAAGAAATCTCTCCGGTTCCTTTCTTAGAGATTGGCTGCATATTCGATACTTTCCACTTGGTTGGAAAGTGTGAAGAGCATGGCAGGTAAAATAGATTGCAGATGGGTCTAGCGAGAGAGTAAAAGCATGTCTTCCGAGTAAGGAAGAGGACTAGTATATGTACGAATATTGAGCCCTGAGTATCCTGGAGATAAGATGCGTAAGTGATAGTGAAAATCCAGGTTTGGGAGGAAACTGATTTATTGTTGGACTCTGAAAGTTTCGTGCGAAACTCTTAGCAAAAGATAAGCTTTCTTAATAGGATTTGTAATAATTGGATCACCATCAGTGAAAAGAGTTGTATGTCATCGTTTTAACAAATGAGCAAGACAGATCTTGTGCTCATAGTGGTTTCAAGGATCTTTTGTAAAATCTTTTGGTCATATTAGAGTTTAAGATTTTTGAAAATTGATTCAATGCATTGCTTGACACGTAATAAAGCAGTTGGACTGCCTCTGAACATTTCAAATGCAACAATCTTTGTTATACCACGTATCCATCGACAGTTAGATTTCTTTGTGGCTGGAAGTTATGTCAAAGCCAAAGAATATTTCCGAAATAAAAAATTGCAGTTAATAAATTAGTAATCACTTGCAGCTGCTGAAATTAATATTTGTCTTCATGACCGGTAAAAGCAAGAACATATCCCACGCTTAGCAGTGAAAGTTGAAAGCGGTTCGAGATTAAAGGGTTTTTTTGGAGGCGGAGAACTTTGACTTGGCAGCACTGTTTTCTGCGATTAGTTTGGTTTGGCAATTCATTATGAACACATAGACTCACGCCGGAGCAACGTTTCCAAATTGTTCAAATTTATTATGAAAACCATGGTTCAATTCGAGAAAATCGTCGGACATTACGTGTTCGCTTTCTATCATTCAGTCTCCCATAACATATGCAAATATTTGTCAGTAAGCAGCCAGTACAACTGAACAATATACCAGCGTCTCCACTCCCTACGGTCGTTCTCACTCCCATTCCTTCCCTCCATGACTGTGTTTGTGCATTGCACATAAAGGCCGAAATTGCCTATAACACAGGTCATTCTGTAAAAAAAAAAAAAAATTATATGGTGCTCGCAATCATCCATCAAAGCGATTAATTCGAGAAACTATGGGTCATTTCCGCAATACGTTTACTCTAAACGATAATAAACATCCTGCAAGACGTCGTACAGTGTGCACACAACAAGCGATTGATGGTGTGCATCGTAGTATTAATGATGATCCAAATGTGTCAATTCATCATTGTGCTCAACAATTAAAATTCTGTCCATCCACTTTATAAAAATTTTGCATGAAGATCTTGGTTTACGTGCTTGCAACGTTCAACTTATACAGGAATTGAAGCCAGATGATCATCATTCGCGCCGTACATATGGTGAATGAACCGAAGGAATCATTGCTATTGATCCACAATTTCAATTGAAAATGATGTGATGAAGCACACTTTTGGCTAAATGGCTATGTCAATAAGCAGAACTGCCAGATTTAGAGCGATGTTTTCCATAAGCCATTGTCAAAACACCATTACATCCAGAAAAAGTTACCGTTTAGTGCGCTTTATGGGCCGGTGGAACCATTGGTCCATATGTCCTCAAAAATGATGATGATCAGAACGTTACAGTCAACGGTGAGAGGTACAGAGACATGATTACTAACTTTTTCGTGCTCAATTGGAGTAATGTCGCAGACATGTGCTTTCAACAGGACGGCGCCACATGGCACACAGCACGCGATAGAATTAATTTACTGAAAGATACATTTGATGATCAATAATTTCACGAAATGGACCTGTTAATTGGCCACCTCGTTCGTGCGATTTGACGCTATTCGATTTTTTTTTCTCTCTGTATATGTAAAGTCCCATGTCTACACCGATAAACCAGAAACTATTGAGTACTTGGAAGCCAACATTCGACGCGTTACTGCCGAAATACAGCCTGATTTACTGTGAATAGTGTGTGAAAATTGAACTTCCAGATAACGCCATGTACGCATGTACTATATTTAAACATTAATGTCATGAAATTATCTTTCAAATAAACCCAATTTCATGGATATTAAAAACCTTTTTTTATGTTTTATTTCAATTTAAAGTTCTCCGCCTCTAAAAAAACGTTAAACTTTGAAAACCACTGATCTAGAAGCAACGCGAAAGTTTTTAGTGTGCACTAAGTGAATTGTGTTACCTAAATTTTTATTAGGCGTTCAATATTAGTTATTATCACAATTGACGGCTAGCTATAAATGACTTTTTAGCCAGAAAATAAAGTTTTCATAAAAAATTTGCAATTTACAAGGGATGTGCAGCCTAGTGGGTAGCGTGTTGGTCTACAATGCGAAGGTCGTGCGTTCAAATTCCCATCAATGTATAATTTGACCACGCTGCCTGCTTGGGTATACCTCGCTCACCTCAATCTACGAAAATGAAAAATTCGTAGATAGAGGATTGTGCGCAGGGCTAACCAGCCTTCCACAATAAATAATAAAAAATGTAAAGGAACCTGAAGGTTAGTGGGCCAAGGCGCGATTTCTGGTGTAGGGCCATTATAGAAGAAGATGTGAGGTGTTTAAACTATGCAAGTTGTATGGGAGGTGGTGGATAAGAAATAGGGTTTAATTTTTTTAATCACCAACAATAATTTTTAAGGGAACACTTTATACCACCTTTAATGTCGATAGCTTTTAAAAATTCGAACAAAAGGGAAGTTCTTGAAATTCTTAAGATGTGTGGAACATGTATTGGAGGTGGGAGAAGGAGTGTGGATTATGATAAATTGCTAGTATATATATTGCAGTTAGTGCTGAAATGTAGTGTCCGTTTTTCAGAAAATTAATAAAATGTATTTTATAAGATTTGTTTGTTAGATGGTAAAAAGGGCATATCGCTATAAAATTTATGGTCTCACTGGCACTTATACCGTTGTGATTTTTGTTAGTTCTGAACTAAAATGGGTGGTGTGACACAGTTTATCAGCTTAACGTAACTTTTTCGCTAAACAGCAAAAATCTCAATTTGATAACTTAAGGCTTTCGACCGGATACGAGAGTTTCTTAGGTTCACTCCTTGTGCATCATTTACATTGCATTCCGTTTGTTTTCGCAATCTATAAAAGCCGATTATTTTCTTTCCAATTTCGAATAAACGACTTATAAAGGTTCTCCTTCTTCAATGGCACTACAGCCGGAAGCGGGCTTTGTGCTCCTGCCATTCAGGTTCTTAAACATTCATATGTTACTAGAGATCGCCCGCGACTTTGTCCTCGTAAGAATCGCAATAATAACATTTTTTGAGAATGTAGTTAGTAGTACATTATATCGGATAAATAATCTGCTTAGTTTGATGGCTCTTTGAACACAATGTTTTGTATTTTGTTGGAATCAGAACCATAAATTATTAAGAATGAGACCATTATACTCGCATTTGTATGGGACAGGCTCATGATCAAATCAAACCCGTGATTCGAGATCATATGTATACGTGTTGAAGAGCGTTAAGGACATGTGAATAGTTGTAGCTTGTGTTAATTAAAAAAAGCCCAAATAAAATGACATTAAGCTTAAATACATAACAAGACTCCGATTGTGCGTAAAGCCCAATTATATGATACTACCGATGAAATCGAAATTTTTGTAATCTTAAGAATTTTAGTGTGGGGAGTGATAGAAGGGATGACAGTACTGAATTAATTTATTTCACATCATGCTAGCTATAAAAATATTTTGCGCCAAAGTTAAGCTTGAAAAAATGAATAGGTAACTTGAGAAACCTAGTGCATTGGATTTAGTGAAATTGTGCAATTTGTATGGGAGGTGGTAGAAGGAGTGGGGGGTTTCTGGTAGTTTTTCTAGAAACAACTATAATCACCATGCAATTGATATCTTACAAATTTCAGATCAGTTAGATTCACACTTTTCAAGAAAATCGAGTTTTCGCAAAGTAGGGGGGTTGAAGGAGTGGAGTTAATCGGTTAATTTTTCCCGACAATAGTAATAATGCTAATTAAAGATTTATTACAAAATTTTAGCTCGATCGAAGTTATACGTACTAAGAAAATTGGTTTAGAATATTTCATGAAAAAGTGAAGTTTGTATAGGAGGTGGTGGAAGGAGTGGAGAGTTCTTAGTTATTCTTTGATGATTAACTACAATTATCATTCAATTGATATATTTTAAATTTCAGAACAGTAACATTCATTCTTTTCAAGAAAATCGTGGATTTGTGTCAGATTGTATGGGAGGTGGTAGAAATAGTAAAACTAATTAGTTACCTTTTTCCTAATATTAATAACAATGCTAATTAAAGATTTAATACAAAATTTTAGCTTGATAAAAGTTATGCGTACTGAGAAAATTGGAATATAGTATTTCATGAATAAGTTTTGTTTGTATGGGAGGTGGTGGAAGGAGTAAGGGCATTCAAATTATTTATATACTTGAAGATCGCATTTATAATGGAAATAATATATTTTAAATTTCAAATTAATAGCTTTTATAGTTTCCATGAAAATTTGATTATTATAAATTTTTGAAAATGAGTCACTTTGTATGGGACGGGTTAGAAGGAATAAGTGGAGTAAAATAAAACCTAAAGCAGATTACTCCCCGAGGTAGACCTAATAATCTGTGAAAGTTTCATTACAATCGGCTTAACCGTTTTTGCGTGAAAACCGAAAGACAGACAGAGACATTTTTTAAAAACGTTTGCTTCTGCTTAGTTATTGCTAAAATAAAGCAAAAAACTTATTTATAGCCATTTATAAACAAATAACAGACAGACAATACAATTATGTTTACATAGATTGTGAAAGGGTCGTTAATCCTTCGCACAACCATGTTGGGGAGCCATGTTGGCTAGCTCCTCGGTAGAAAGGAAACTTTTCCGAGAAGATTGTGTCTTTTTCTTGCTACTGCTTCACAGTGACATAGGATGTATTTTGTCGTGTGTTCGCTGATTGAGGTGATCAAGATATTCCCACGCCAGTAGTGTACCGAAATTATGCGTCGACCGGGATTAGAACTCCCGACCTTTGCATTCTAGACCAACATGCTACCCACTAGGCTACACCCCAACTTTTTACAAAGGCTGTACAGTATTTATTCAATCAATTTGGGAAATTATTTCCAACTTAATTTCCTTACATTTCCCTACACCACTTATCTTTTCTTATAATATCAAGCCATGTGTAATTTGTAATACAAATCATGCTTATTTCAATCATTTCATCTCTCTTGTTGAGCATATGTAATTAATTAATTTAATCGGCATACATATAATTACTATTTTACTCGAAATACCATCACCCAAGTGATGCATCAAGAATGCAAAAGGAAAGTTTTTTTTTCCTTTACTTTTCAAATTCTAAGAAAAAAATTGGCAAAAATAAAACCGTCAAGAAAAATCGAAGAAAGTAATTAAATTTGCAGCAAAAAAAAAAGCAATAGCAACATGCGAGAAAATTTTTTTTTTTCGCTAGATTATGAAAGAAAAATGAAAATAGAGAGCACCGTCTTGCGCGCCATCTTCACACATTATGCCTATGAAAAGAAAACAGGTTACGAGGAAAAGTGGAAGTTGAAAAAAAAAAATCGCGAAATAATTGCACGCGAGGATGCTTTCATTTTCCATTGCAATTTCTGCATTGTGTCGCGTGTGTGCATCGCGAATAAAAAAATCTTTTAGTTGAGATGCAAGTGCATGGCACAATCTCTCTCTCTACGATGGCCGGCTGCGTTACGAATCGCGCGCAAAGAAAGTCGAGCACGGAAAAATCACGGTTGCTTCTCCTCATCGTGGTTTTTCATGGTCACAGCATTTTCTTGTCGCACCGCACCTTCCCACCGTCGTCGTCGTTTTCATTCACCACAGCCCTAATTTTAGCCAAGGAAAAGTGCAACCACATATCGTAGTGCAGCCCCGGCGTCATTCGTTAGCCTGTTAATCTCGCCTCATACATCACCACACTATCATCTCTCTATCGGCTTCATCATTGTCAGCCGCTGATGCATTTGTTGTTGCAGCGCTGCACCGCTGCAGTGTTCGCGCCTTTCCAAGGTGCCACCGTGCACGTGAAACGAGAAAAGCAACTTTTGTTGGGAAAAAATTTCTTTTCTGTTTGTTTTTCACTTTTCATCTCGTTGCGGTTGCAATTGCGGATAACGCGCTGGTATCCCCCTATTAACGCTGCGTCCGCGCCAGCTACTGCATCACGCATGGACAGCCAACTTCAGGTGGATTCGAATTGCATTGCAGCAGCGGTAGTGTTTTTCCATATGCGATTTGCTGGTTTTTCTTTTCGGTTTTTGTTTTTGCATTCACCGTGAAAATCTGGGTCAAAACAGAAATCTGGGAAATTAGATTTTCCCTGACCGTCCGCCCGGCCGATCAAGTAGGCAACGAGCCGTTGTAATTCAATCGGCTCAGCTCTGCTCTGCTGCAATGATGGCAGTTGGTTGGATCGTGGTAGGAGTGAGCGGATTGTTTTTTTTTGTTGCATCGAAGCGTCTCCAACGCTACGGATGATGATGATGATGAGTCTTATTGCTGCACCTTAAATGGCTCTTTTCTTGATGCAACCTCCACTTAAGAAGTGCATTCGTTCTGCAGATTGGTAATTGAATTTTTTTTTCCTACCGGATTGTCGTTAGATTTGTTGGTTCGAGCCACGCAACAGTTTTACATTGAAATCGTACGGAACGATCGACACTGCTGCATGGTTTGTTTTTTTGTTGCAATGCAATCCATCGACTGCGGTTTAAGAAAGAAAATTACTTAGGACCGGAGGCGAAATTCGAGAAAAGGAAAAGCTGTATTAGCGGTGATTTGCTACTACTGCTGTGCAATTTGATAGAAATTAGTGGAAAGGTGGAGTAGTTGTATCCAATTAAACGAAATTGTTGTTTCCGTAGGCTTTCCCTTCAGCATGGATGGTGTTTATGATACAGCGGGACATTCTGGATCGACCTATGAACGGGCTCCGCCTTATACCATTGACACATAGCGCAGCTAAATTATAATTTAGGCCTAAATTATAATTAAGGCCTAAATTATCATTAAACGGCTGTGTGTCATACGCTAATTTAGTTAAATTACCAAAATAGTAATAATAATTTAGGCTATCACGATGAAGATTTTGCTAGAGCTAGAGCTTTCATAAAAGCTTTTTCAGGGAAGAGAGAAAAAGAAAAGTAATTTTTTTACAGCTCTGAATTATATAAGATCTTTAAAGTGATTTAAACGCCCAGCTATGAAAGATGACTTGCAAACGATTCCAAAACAGGACTAAAGATCGTTTTTCTTCTTTTGTGGCTTTCCTTGCCGAAGTATATAGCCTATTGGCTATGCAATTCAACTTTTTAAAAATATAACAGATGAGTGAGTGACTCAATTAAGAAGAGCCACTCACTCATCTCCTACTAACGATGAAGACGAGCTGAATTACGAATTAGATAAATCATAATTAGGACCGCTATGTGTCAATGGTATTAGTTTCTTACGTATTCCATAGCTGAAGTACAGAATTCAAAAATTCTGTAATCTGTAATCTTTTAATAAATTGAAGTTATATTTATCAATGTTTCAAAATAAAAGGAGGCTTTTCTCCCATAATCAGCGAATGGTTATGGGAGAAAACACGACAGCGTTAAGCGAGATTACATATGGAATGCTTTGCGTAGGAGAGGTATTCCAGATAAGGTCATAGCTATGATTAAAGAATCCTACGAAGATGCAAGGTGTCGCGTCTTGCATAGAGGAGAGCTGTCCGAGAGCTTTCCTGTGCGAACGGGTGTCAGACAAGGCCGCATATTATCACCAGCCCTGTTTCTGGTGGTAATAAATGACATCTTAAAAGCTGCACTGGAAGGTGGGGAAGGTAAAGGTCTTCAATGGAGACTATTTAACATCTTAAGTCACCTTGATTATGCTGATGACGTGTGTTTGCTTGCACATACCCGTTCGGACTTAGAGTCAAATGTTTGCTCGTTGCATTCTAAATGCAAAGAGGCGGGACTGAAAATAAATGTGCGTAAAACCAAGTACATGCACATGGGTTCGAACGCAAGCACACCGATTGTTCTTAATGGACAGGATGTGGAAGAGGTGCAAGATTTTTGCTATCTCGGAAGCATTGTTAGCATGGACGGCGGAACCGAAAAGGATGTTGAGGCTCGGCTAAATAAAGCCCGTCAGGCCTTCGGTATCCTTTCCCCTTTCTGGAGGTTAAGAGAGATCTCCCTTCGCACGAAGCTGCGAGTTTTTGACGCATGCGTCAAATCCGTGTTGTTATATGGTTGTACTATGTGGAAAGTGACCGTTCGACTTACCAAGAAACTACAGACTTTCGTAAACCAATGCCTCCGGCGCATTTTAGGAATATTCTGGCCAGAAGTAATCTCCAACGACGAACTTTGGAGTACAACTCGCCAGACTAAAATAGGTATTGAGATTCAACGGCGAAAGTGGCAGTGGATCGGTCATACTTTGAGGAAACCAGAGCAAAACATCGCAAAACAGGCTCTGGATTATAACCCTCAAGGAAGACGTCGGGTTGGTCGACCATGTAACACATGGAAGCGAGCAGTTGAGCAGGAGGCCAGAGGAATAAACAAGTCCTGGCAACAGCTTAAAGCCGATGCTCAGGACCGCGCCTTGTGGAAGAGAGTTGTTTCTGTCCTATGCCACTATAGGGGGTCTTAACAGGAATTTGATTGATTGATTGTTTCTCCCATAACTTGCCACAAATGAGTCCGACTTTGCTAGTGTTATCCAACTAGAAATCTTTCTAGTAAATAGATCCGCAGATGTGGACGCAAAAGAGAAATCTCGTCGCTGACCTACACCATCATGGATATCGCCTCAAGACAGAATTTCACAGGATGGAGGTGCTAGAATTCCAATTTGATGAGGATGCCATGATATATGGTAATAGAAAATGCAGATCTGATTAAGTCGTTTTTTGTTTCACTTTCTTCGAATAATTCTACTTTTGCAACAGCACTGCAACCCAAATTGGGCCTTGGCCTCCTGACCTTGAGGCTCCTTAACATTTTTCATTTCTTATTCTGGAAGGGTTGTTAGTCCTTCGCACAATCCTCTTTGTACGAATTATCATTTTCGTAGATTGAGGTGACCAAGGTATACTGTGCTGCAA
The DNA here is from genome assembly GCA_963669355.1 of Chorisops tibialis. NCBI lineage: Eukaryota > Metazoa > Arthropoda > Insecta > Diptera > Stratiomyidae > Chorisops > Chorisops tibialis. The sequence goes on from OY770263.1 coordinate 269,755,552, forward strand.
TTATAAGTCGATCGGGAACTATTCAGCTTTACCTGTAGGCCAACGAGCTACTCACTAGGCTTCACCCTAGCTGGAACTCCTTCGTCAACTAATTATAACTTCACACTAGTTAAACGGAAGCATACAAATTATACTTGAATACTTATAAAAATATTCCAATAGTCTGCCTTGATGGAGTCAACTCCTTTCTGCCCTTTTTTAGGATTATTTAGTGCTAAGATCAACGTTTATCTCCAACCACATTAATACTATAGCCATAATCATACAGTTACAGCTGACTGATCGCTTTGATAAGCAGGATTCTATTTGATTAATCTAGTTCCAAACATTTCTTGAGGTGACCAAGGAATTGGCTCAGAATATTGAAGAAAGACTAGCTTCCTGTATAGCAAGAAAAGAACTCTTTAAACAGCCACCCTAAAAATAACACAACAAGTAAAATAAATGCATTCTACGATAAGAAGAGATCTGCTTTCGTCATTAAACCAAAATGCACCACACCTATCAGATTCTTGCTTTTACTCTCTCAACATTAAGATTTCAAATTGAAATAATTTCCAAATCTTGCGTAAGTCTACCGACCCGGATGGCATCTTCCTTTTCCTTTGGAATCCCTTTCCTCTCTGATGTAAAGCTCCTTCGTAATCTCTATTATTCATTTCATTGCGGTCAGTGTACATTTCTCATTTTTCTGCGAATTCAAAAATACGAAACAACTCTAATTCTGCAAAATATTATGCCATAGCCAGGAAATCAACTTCCTTCTGAATAAAATTGTTATCCGCCATCGCCAATACGAGTTTGATTGAGGACGTTCCACATTTTCTTAGTCTATCTAATTAAACGTTGGAAGTGCTTGCTAATAACTTAAATAGATTAAGTTACTTCAACCCCCTTTTCCAGAAAGACAACATAATATTCAGGAACGTGTAAACAAAGCTTCATTCTTCAATGGCGCTACAGCCCGAATCGGGCCTTGGCCTCCTGAGCTTCAGGTTCCTTAACATTTTTCATAATTTATTGCGGAAGAGTTGTTAGCTCTTCGCCCAACCCTCTATCTACGAATTTTTCATTTTCGTAGATTGAGGTAACCAAGGTTTATTCAAGCAGGCAGTGTGCTGGAATAATGCGTTGACCGGGATTTGAACTCACGACCTTCGCATTGTAAACCAAACACGCTACCGACTAGGCTACACCCTAGCTTAGTAGTATACAAAGTTACTGTTGCGCATTACTCCTGTAAGAAGGCCATATGTAGGAAATGGGAAATACAGCCCAAAATAATGCAGTGATTCTATGTTGCCGTCATTAGACCCATCTTACTAACATATAAGGTGTGATTATGTGCTGGACTACCCTAAGGACAGAGACAAGGCGCACTCTACTCGGCGTGGTGCATATTTATGCATAAGTTAGGTTCTGAGAATAACCCCCCTCCACAGCATTATATGTACTATTTTATATGCTACCTCTCGACATTATTGGAAAACAGCCGCCCGCCTCAAAGAAACTCGACAGTGGACCGGCATTTAAACCGGTCACTCCTTAATTCTGGAAGATTTAGAAAATTTAACCGAAGAAATTGACTATACCCTCCCATGTTTTGATTTTGATAATAACTTCCTTACCGTCCTCCGCTCGAGACAGGAGTGTGAGGCAGATGAAATACGGGAAGGAAAGTCTATATACTTTTATACTGATGGCTCCAAAAGTAGAAGTGGAGTGGGAGGAACATATCTTTCCGTCTTCTGGATCATTGTAGTATGATCCAAGCAGAAGTGATGGCGATAAAAGAAGCCTTGTCCTGGCTGAAGTGTAAAGTAGTATCTACTGTGGATATTGGCATCTTCACTGATAGTCAGGCCGCTATCAAATCCCTAGAATTAGGCATGTCTACATCCAAGGCTATTCTTGAATGTCGCGCGTCTCTGACGGTTATGGCTGAACAATTCAACATTCGTCTATGCTCGGTACCGAGGCATTTAGTCATTCTGCAAGACCGGCCTGGAATCACATTGCAGATTCAATCTGAGAAAGATAAGCTGAATATGCTTTTCGAAACTTATAAAAATGTTAAGTAGCCTGAGGTCAGGAGGCCAAAAGCCGATTTGGGCTGTAGTGCCGTTGTAGAAGTAGAACTTATAGGCTGCAATTTAAGTTGGATGCAATTAGCACAGTCAGATGGGCGGATAATGTTACATGGATCTAAAACGGATCTAACTGATCTCGGTAAGCAGGCAGATGAGCAGCACCGCAGTCGGATTTGTTACAGGACATTGCCTAATAAGAAAACATGCTTAGAGATTTGGTGAATCTTTTCACATTTCGAATTGAAAGAAAAGATTTCCGGATTCTACACTGCTACGCTTTAATATTCGTGACGTTTCGGTCGCTGCTGAGAGTTTGATAAAGGTAGAATCCGGAAATCTTTTCTTTCAATGCTTAGAGGCTTCGCCTTCCTTTTAATGATCTTTGCAGGAGCTGGAAAGATGAGGTGGAGGAAGAGACGATTCTTCATCTATTATGCATTCGCCATACTCTCTCTAAGAGAATGAGATGCCATCTAGAAGCACACTTCTTCAATAGGCTCTGTAGTGTGGCAAATGTTGCGCTTTCAACGCTTCATAGAAAATTTCGATTAGTTCACCGAGTTACAATCTTTTCTCAGATCCTGTGGCATCGCAACGGACCAGGTCATGGCCTATGTGCGCCCGGATTTGTCTCTGTGCAGTCACCACTACCTACCTACGTACCCACCTCAGTGCTTTTAAAGGTAATGTGAAGATAATCAACTTCCTTCGGGATAAATACGTAGTTCGGCTGAGTAAGTTCTACATTTGCTTAGTCCATGTATCTAACCAAACGTTGGAACTCTTATTTACAAATTTAATTAGGCTCAGGGGGTTGCTATTAATCTAAATAGATTAAGTTACTTCCCCTTTTCATGAATTCAGGCATTTCTGAAGGTTCAGTTTTATCTCCTACTTTTTAGGTTTTATGAGTGACGTTTACACTCAAAACTCTCTGTTCTAAGGAATAGCTGGAATCGTCTAGAACTTCGCTTCAATATTAAATGCTATTGTGTCCAAATACTTCGGTTCTGTTTAAAATTATAATTCGCGACTTTGGTCAATCAGCACTTTTCCACAAATTCTTTAATTGTCAAGTTCTTTATGTTGTTAATTTAAGAATTCATCATAATTACTTATAATTACAAATTACAACGATTACAGTAAAACATCATTTTTTAACAAAGCTGATTTTACCTAAGCAATATTAAGAGCTAGGGTGTAGCCTCGTGGGTAACGTGTTGGTATACAATGCGAAGGTCGTGAGTTCAAATCCCGATCGACGCATAATTTCAGCACGCTACCTACTTCGGTATACCTTGGTTACCTCAATCAATGAAACTGAAAAACTCGTAGATAGAGGGTTGGACGAAGGACTAAAAATCCTTTCAAAATAAGTAATGAAAAATGTCAACGAACCTGAAATTCAGGAGACTAAGACCCGATGAGGACTGTAGTGCTATTTTAGTAGTAGAATATTATGGTTGAAATCAATGTTGCTATTGTTAATGTTAAAAGACCGTCAAATAGCTTAATAGGCCATCGGTTCGTGCTGGTCGTAATTAGTTCAATGAGATAGAATGTCGAGAAGTACGTATCAATAAGGAATTTTGATGGAGAGATCTCCTAACAAGTACTGAGATTTAATTTAACTGCGACTGCAACACTAAGAGAGTTCAAAGAAAGCAATTGAAGTTGTTCGAGGAAGATATATTTTATTTATTCTTATTAATATCGTAATAAGCAGTCCAAACAGGATAGGTATATTTAAGAATTGAACGTACAAAAGCACAGTAAAGTGTTTTTGTAAAATAAGGGCCATTTCAGTCCTTACACCATCGTTTCACAAAGCCCCAATTCGAATTAGTCTTGATAACAATGCAGTCAACATGGTCGGCGAAGGTAAATTTATCACTAAAAAGTTAACCTGAATCGCATACTACGCTTAATTTTTGTAAAGCAATAAAATATAGATGCATTCTAGATAAAGATGCTTTGGTGTACTTTCCAACATTTAAAGGCATACAGTTTAAGGTCCACCAGTCAAAAAATTGCTTTTAATCATTTCGCAAAAGTAGATTATTGTGCGTACAGGTGATAGTACGAAATAAAATAAACAGAAGTGGGCCAAGATGACTACCCTGAGGTCCACCAGAACCGTTTGATATAATCGATAAAAAATCATCTCAAAATTGCACATGTTGTGATTAAGGCTTTGCTAAGATCTTTAAATATGCAGTCAACTTGTTTGCCTGCTTCATTGGCCGCAGAATTTAAAAACTTCAGCAAGTTTGCTGTTGTGTATCTGCCTTTATCGAACCAGTGTTGGGCCGGGCTAGTTATTGATTTGCAATGAACGTAATTTATGTCACAGAAAATTGTCTTAAATAATTTTTGAACGTTAGATTGCCTAGCTATAGATCATTAATTACATACTTTGCTTCGTTTGCCATTCTTGAATAGGGAAGTTATTGTTAAGTATTTTCTCAAACTTGTGAAAACCACACAATGAAGAGATACATTAAATAAGGAGGGAAGTGTTTTATCTCCATTTAGCAGAAGAGCAGCTTTTAAGCAAAACAGACGGTGTTCCATCTGGACCACTGTTAAACACATGATAACCTTCTATATATTAACTTCCTATTTTGATATAAGTAGGCCGAATTATGTATAGGATAATGACACTAGTAATATCGAAAGGCGAGATAATATATATTAACTCGCATCGTGTGTCGGTAGCCTAACCTATACGCAGTGCTGATAGGCGCCATCTGACGTTTCAAATGAAAAGTATGATCTTTTCAATCATAACGTACTTCAGAGCGTTTTGACATTGGAGCATAAATTCTGTTGATTACAGTCTGTTCAAAATTTTGTCTCAGCGAAAAAATGGAATTATCTCGGGAACATTTTCGTGCGATGATTTTTTACGATTTTCGACGTGGATTATCACGACGGGAGTGCATTGATCAACTCACTTCGACTTTTGGTGATGAAGCCCCATCCGTGGCCACTGTGAAACGCTGGTACAACGAATTTGATCGTGGCCGTAGTTCGATCAGGAACGAAAATCGTGCAGGTCGTCCAAAATCAGCTGTTTTGCCAGAAAACATTGCTGCTGTTCGCGAACTAATATTGGAAGATCGTCATGTGACCTATCGGGAGATTGAGGCATCCGTGGGCATCAGTATAACGACCATCAGCAAGATTTCGCATAAACATTTAGCTGTGAAGAAGATTTCTTCACGTTGGATCCCACATAAATTGACTTAAGATCAAAAAGATGGTCGTGTCAAGTGGTGCAAGGAAATGATCAAAAAATACAATCGCGGTGCGTCAACAGCTGTTTATAACATCTACACAGGTGACGAATCTTGGATCTATGCATATGAGCCTGAAACAAAACGCCAATCCACCGTATGGGTCTTCCACGACGAGCCAAATCCGACAAAAGTTGTTCGTGAGCGGAGCACTTCGAAGCAAATGATCGCCTGTTTCTTCGGAATAACTGGACATGTGGCAACCGAACCGTTAGAGGAACGAAGAACGGTTAATTCTGAATGGTACACAACCATTTGTTTGCCAAAAGTGTTTGGCGAAATACGAAAAAGGAAGCGGCAACGAAGGATCATTCTTCATCATGACAATGCGAGCTCTCACACATCGGCTGCAACAACCGCCTATTTGACTGGTCAAAACGTCGAATTGATGGGTCATCCTCCGTATAGCCGTGATTTGTCACCTAATAACTTCTTTTTATTGCCAAATATCAAGAATAAATTGCGCGGTCAACGTTTTTCGAGGCCTGAAGAAGCCATTGATGCATTCGAAAACCATGTTTTGGAGGTACCTCAATCGGAGTGGAAAAAGTGTTACGAAGATTGGTTTAAGCGAATGCAAAAGTGTATCGATCATCATAGAGACTACTTTGAAAAACAATAAAGTCATTTCCAATAAGAAATTACTGTCGTTTCATTATTAGGCTCAAAACTTAAATAGCGGCCCTCGTATATGAAGATGTCCTCACTCTCCAAATTATATTCCGCAATTGTTATGTTTTGTATGATTGGCGTTCTCTTTCTTGTTTTTGTCGTTACTTTTGTTGTGGTTTCATTAATGCGCAACCGACTTCTTTTGCGGCGGAGTCAAGATTGACAAATACCTCCTTAGCACTAGGGAAGGATCTTGCTAGGATGTTAATGTCGTCAGCGTATGCTACTAGTTGGGTGGACTTGAATAGTAGTGTCCCGTTAGTGTCGACTGGGATTTTTCGGACGGCATACTCTAGTGCCAAGTTGAAAAGCATGGGGGCTAGACCATCTCTCTGCTTTAAACCACATTCCGTTCGATAGCTGGTTGTGAAATCGGTTTGTATTTGGGATTCAGTGTTCGTCATTGTGAGTCTTGTTATTCGGACTAGTTTTGGGGAAATTCCAAAGCATGATTTGGTACAGTACGCACCTATCGATACTGTCGTATGCTTGTTTAAAATCTACGAAGATTTGGTGCACGTCTGTGTTATATTCCCAGCATTTCTCAAGCACCGGTGTTTCACCGAGAATATCTGGTCTGTTGTAGATCGCCCGGTTCTGAATTCGCCTTGGTATTCGCCAATTATTTGTATAGGGCTTAAGACGACGTTCAATTATTTTTGTCAGTATTTTATAGGACGTACACAACAATGATATTCCTCTGTAATTCTCACAGCAGAGTTTGTCTCCTTTCTTGTAAATTGGACATAATGCTTTTTCGCCAATCGTCGGGTATGATTTCCTTTGTCCAAATTTTGCATATCATGTTGTGCAGTATTTCAGCGACACAATTTCCACCGTCTTTCAGAATTTCAACTAGTATTTCGTCAATTCCCGGCGCTTTATTTAGTTTTAGGTCACATACGGCTGCTTTGATGCAAGCGTGGGTGGTGCCGATGATGGTTCTTCTTCGTCAGCTGAGGCCTCAATTGAAATGTTGTCTGTCGTGATAGATGCTAATGGGGTATGATTGAGAAGATGTTCTAAGTATCTTTCTTCTACTTCTACAATGGCGCTACAGCCCAAATCGGACCTTGACCTGACATTCAGGTTCCTTAACATTTTTCATTACTTATTGTGGAAGGGTTGTTAGCCATTCGCACAACCCTCTTTCTACGAATTCTTCATTTTCGTAGATTGAGGTGACCAAGGTATATATTGCGCCAACCGGGATTTGAACTCACGACCTTCGCATTACAAGACCAACACGCCACCCACTAGGCTACACCCTAGCTGTATCTTTCGTAGTGGTGGTGAATTGTCAATCTGGGACGAACCGTCTCACTAGAAGTTTTATGAACCTAACGAACGTTACTTGACTTATCCGCGCTGTCTGCGAGCTAGTGATATCAAGTTTGTTACTTTTTGGTACCAATAACTATTCGTTACTTTAAGGAAAGTAATCGTTACATTTTATTCGTTACTACGTACTCGTTTCTTTGAAATGGCAGCCATATCATGTTGCAGGGATGGGTAAGCCAGTTTTGTAAATCATAAATCTAATTAGAAGAAATCGCCTCTAGTCTCCATGCAGCAACAAGAAATCGGTTGTGAATTGTTTTTGATTTCGATGGCCTAGTATGTGTATCAAAGCAATTATGCCAAGCCAGATTTTTTTAATTATCCCTCTTCTTCTAACGTAAATAAAACGACAATGTGAAATAAATAACTTTTATCAAATCGAAATTTTCTTCAACAAAAATCCCTTAGTTTGATAAAAAAAAATCCCTTTATCACAGCAACCATTAAAAAATTCTATAATCTGGTATCACTGATCTCACAGCCCTAACACTAGTGATGACTTCCTGCCCTGTCACAAATCCACGCGACGACATTCTCGATGTTGAAAGAAACGAAACGAAATAAAACATTATTTTCTCAGTAGAATTTACTGTAAAGTAGAGTAAGACTATTCCTTCTCTTTCTTGCTTTGGAATGGCCGAACAGCGCTAGGAGGTTTCCCTCCTATAATACAACGAAAAAAGCAACTAAACGTTACTTTTGGTATTGGTATGTTTTTTGTATGTGGAACGAATACTCAAGTAACGCAACAGTAACGAAACGTTTTGACAGTTCTGTTACTTTTTCGGGAGCTCATTTCGTTACTTAAGTAACGAGTATAAATCTGCGTCGGTATTTGTTACTTTGGAATTCGGTCGATAACGAGTACTCATGTAACTAATAGATACTTTTTTCACATCAGTACTGCGAGCAATTTCTCAACTTTTAAGTCTCCGTGCATTACCTTAAACTTATGGAAGAGAGCATTACTGGCTTAAGTTGGCACATTTGTCGTACTTTCCGGAAATACAGTCGCAGAATCGATATATGGAAAGCTACTAAGTTGCTGTCATGTCACGTTGAATTAAACTGCAACATACGTGCAATTTTTCAAATTGCTACATTTTATATTCCTTCTCCTCTCATGATTTCTTTCAAATTTGAGTTTGAGAAAATAGGAATTCAATTTTGGCTGATACCAGTACAAAATAAAATCGAAAATATTTCTATTTATTTTTTTCTAAAAAGTTTTTTTTTCCAAATGATGGATAGTAGATCAATCAAAATTGTTTACTAACGAAAAATAATACCAGGTTTATTTATTTATTTTTTTTTTCGTTCAAGATACGAGTATAATGTATCATCTCAATTTTGCATCTTTCACTTTCCAGAGCAATCTCCTAGCGCTAGTTGTGCACTTCGATAGCACTCTAAATTTGATGGATGTCAAATTGATGTCCGGCAAACTGACAGTTATCTACAAACAAATCAAATTTTTGACAGTTTTACAATTCTGAAGTATTTCGCAATCGAACGATCACTCAAATATATTTTAATTGATGCTGAAGGTCTTAAGAAAAAATTGTTTAATTCTATTTATCGTGTACGAAATATTATAAAATAAATTATGTTCAGATCTGCACGATTCCGTACGATTTCAAATGTTGCACAAATGGAAATTATATCTCTTAAATCGCCATGCATCGCATTTTATTTTCCTAACCATTTCCTTAGCATTTCAAATAACGTATTTCTTCTAAACTTCCTTCGACTTGGAGTAAATCTTGTATTTTCAGTTTTCTTGCAAAATTTTCTCAGTAGCGCAATAATTCCATTTCCTGTGCTCTTTTTTTTTATGGGATCCGTCAAAATTCCACACGAGCTGAAGCCGTGAGCTACAAATCAGAAATGAAAATTGCGAAAATTCCAGCGCGAAATGGAAAAATGCTTCCTCACAAAACTATAAAAGAAAACAGAAACACATACCAAATTACTTTTAACGACAGATTTAGCATTTTCAGGTCAAAATTATTTCATTTTGTTTACGAAACTATCACGTTATTATTATTATTATTATTACTATTTTTTTTTTTGCGGTAAATTAATTTAAATATTTCATTTTATTATTGTTGTTAATTCATAAAACAACAGCAACAACAAAAAATGAGTTTTTCCTTGTGACCAGACGTGTCGTTCTTGGCAGTCATTAAAAGAGGTAATGAGCAATGTCAATGGGCATTGAGACAGTCCGGTCTGGTCCGCCCGCGTGTCGTAACCGGGGCTCGTAAATAAACAAATATTTAACAGCGGTTGCGGCAGAGCCAGAGTGACTGAATATGTAACAGCAATTAAAAAAAATAATAATAATAATAATTTCGTTTAGTAAGTTGCTGTGCACTTTTTTATGAAGTTTCTTCTGGTATTTAAGATTCGCTCGAAAGATGGTTACGAAATGGCCCCGAGCTACACGACAGCTTCAAGTTCACCCAAGTTTCGTGGTCAGTTTGATCGGATATGCCTACGACGGCAAGATTGACGAGCAAACGAAACATTGTTTGTTCGCAATTAACCAACAATAAACACCGGGTCAGGTTGTAATGAACGAAAATAACCATTGAGCGCATCAGGGTCAGGACAGAGCAGCACTACGGTCCCTTTGAACCGCACCCATCGCCATGCAAAGACTCCAATCTTGAGATGCTCGTTCCATATCACGGAAGTCATTGAATCGAATTCAAATCCACAAGTATCAGTCGAAATGGAAGTGGGTTAAGTAAATCGATTCGAAACCAGACAATGGGCTCAAATAAATATTTCAGGCGGCCTTTGTAGGGCACCACACCATCTTTAATAGCCCAATGCTCCACCGCCGCGAACAAACAGAAGTGTGCCGATAAGATAGAGCAGTTTGCTTGTAGTCCTCAACTTCGTTACCTTGTGTCGTTATGTGTTTATTGGGGACGATATGAGCTTCACTTATGAGGCACAGTTGGGAAATTGGTACTTGACAAGGTGGACTTTATCGCGAACGACAAGGAAACTGTACGGTGCGCTTAGAGTGGCATCTGAGGTCTACCTCCATCATAATCGTAATAATTGAAACAGTGTGCTCGCCTTATCTCTTCGAAAAGGGCCCAGGTAGAAACTTTTCCACTGATTATCTTCGTGAGAATTTGAAGGTTTTCAAAATAGAATCATAAAATTACGGCTGTTTTCTTAACGTTTGATAATTGTTTTTACTATAGATAACTTCACGCAATTGGGTTATCCGTCGAGCGAGATTAAGACACTTCAATTTGTCAAATGTGTAAGAAATTGTTAATAGAAATTAGTAATCAGTAAATGCATGTTACATTACTATCAACGTAACTCACTGATTTCTCAAAAATTCAAGATTTTTTCCGAGAAGACGTGAGAAGGTGTGAATAAATGGTTAAATAAATGCAAACCGCGTTTGGCCTATTATTATCAATTAACGAATTAACTGAAGTTTCTGGCCAAATAACACCAACGACATAGATCTCTAGAAGTTAACGAAGGATGAACCCATGAAGATACAAAAGTTAAGTGGAGATATTGATGCTCGGATAAACAAAGCTCATCAGGCCTTCGGTATTATAGAAACTGCAAACTTTCGTGGTAACATGCCTCCGACGCATTTTTAGGATATTCTAGTCAAATGAACTTTGGAGTAGAACTCAACACCCTAAGATAGTCATTAAGATTCAAAGGCAAAAGTAACAGTGGATTTACCACAATTTGAGGCAGCTAGAGCAAAATATATCCGAACAACCCTCAAAAAAGATGTCGGGTTGGTTGACCATATAGCGATCGAGCAGTTGGGTGTTTAACAGGTCGAAGGAATAAACAGATCCTGACAACAATTCAAGGACGATTCCAGTTTGTACGAGAAATTATAAGAAATAAGAAAAATAAACTGCCAACAAGTCGGGCGAAACTTTATTATTCTTGGGACAAGTTGCGGATGAGTGGAAAGTCAATATGCAGGTTAGAGTGGTTAGGGAAGACTAAGTGAAAGGGAGTTCTTGGGCATGGCTGTTGTCAATTTAACAATATTTCATTCGTTTTTGCAAGTTTGGGTTTTTATGAGGGGAGGAGGAGGGGTAATAGTAAGGGTGAGTGGATGTTAATAGTTTTTTAATTGATTGCTTGAAGTTGCATAGAATTTTCATAAAATTCGGTGTATTTTACATTCACGAAACCGAACATTTGTATGGGAGGGGGTAGAGAAGGTAGGGGAATCGTAAAATTTGATACGCAGTTTTATTTCGTTTCTCTTGTAAGGTGCTTGTACAAAATTTCAAGTTCGTAGCTTTTAGTTTGTTGGTTATTAGTTGATTTAATGAAATTGGTCGAAAACATAGTTTTGTATGGGAGGGGGTAAAGCGCGATTTCAAAACTTTTAACGTAATTTCATTTCAACTATTTTTGTAAGTTTTTGTGCAAAATTTTAAATTGATAACTTTTAATTAGGTGATAATTGGTTTCTTGAAAATAGTCGCAAAAAATAATTTTGTATGGGAGGGGGTAGAAGTTTTAAGGGTTTTCAAACAGTTAATATTTTGTATAATTAGAGATTTTTTTTAAATGCATTTCGCAAATTTTCAAGTTTCTACCTTAAAATTTCACTCAAAAATTTTCAGTTTATGTGGTTTTTTCAATGTACATGAAACACCTTGTGCACGTTAGATCGGGGGGCTCGGCTTATAACAATTATGGATCAAGTTATTATTATTTTTCTATGTAAATTAAATAGATGTATCCACATGCAAAATTTAAACTTTGTATCTTTCACCCTAAAAAAATCACTCAAAATTTTGGACAGTTCTGCTTATCACCTCCCTCACCTTACACCTTTCAACTTAAAATTTTTATCAAAATTAACCACTATGTAGTTCTACAATCTGACAAATTTTTGATTTGATATCTTTACACTTTTTTGAGATATAAGGATTTGTAAATTTGGAAAGTGCGCCACTTTTGAAATGCTCCCCATTTCCCGCCACTACTATTATTTCAACATGTTATATATTTTTTATATTTTCCTAGTATAGCTTAATATACGTTTTAAGTTTCAATTACATAGCTTAAGAGATAGTTGAGATATTCATTTTTAAGTGTTTTTCTTTGCACCCCCCCCCCCTGACCTTTCCCCTTACAATAATTAGCCACTCTCTAAGCTGGTTCCGATGGAGCTGTATGCCACCTTAATGGTCCCAAAATATGAATTTTTTACGATAAGTAACTTCGAAGATATAATCATTTCAAAAAACAATTCGGCCGACAATTTGTTTTTAGCCCCCCCGCCCTTTTCGGACGCCAATGGATAAGAAAATTAAATTATTCTTAAAGTTTGTTTCACAACCATCTCTATATCTGTACTGATTTTCAACTTTCTATCTGCATTCGTGGTGGAGATATTAGCAAGTGTTGTTTTTGACTATTTCCCTCCCCCCCCCCCCCCCCCTTCCACCTAACACCACCCAAAATTTAGAAAATAGAGCTCACTTACCCAATCAACAATCCACCCAAATACAAGCATTCTACCTTTAACCGTTTCGGAGATATGAGTCCATATGTACGGTGTACGGCGGGACGGATTTTTTTTTGCATTTTTAGGCTAATTTAGTCATGAAATGCGAAAATAAAAAATTTCATTTTTTTTTTTCTTGTGTCGATCACAACACTTTATTATTAGAATAATAAAGTAAAAACATAACAGAATTATGTTCATGCGATACTCTAGATGAAAGGAATTTGTTGATTTTAAGAAACTTTATATGGGGAGTGGAAGAAAGGGTCACCACATTGAACTATTTTTTTCACATCCCGTTAAAGTTGCTAGCAAAATATTTTATACTGAATTCAAGCTTCAAAAACTCCATAGCTGTTGAGAAAATTAGTGTTTTAAATTTAGTGAAATTGTGCAATTTGTACGGGAGGTGGTAGTAGCAGGGAGTTTTCAGCGTTTTTTTAGATCTAGCTGTTAACTGTTATACTTTTTGAAAAATTCCGTTTATTATGAAATTCCGAAATTGTATCATTTTATATGTTGGGCGAGGGGAGGGAGTGTAGTAGAAGGGGTGGAGCGATTTGGCCCGTTCGCGAACTAGGCCTTACTATTTCAGAAAATAATCGACGTGAACAAAATTTGAGATTTCTAGATCAACGCGTTCTCGAGCTAGAGAGAACACGGACGGGCGGATAGACGAACAAACGGACGGACATCCGGCTTTGAGATTTTTGAGTGATAATATGATCTTCTGTATCATTCATTTTTCTCTTCGAGCCTTATTTCTTAGCGATACAAACTTTGTGGCAAACTTACAATTCTCTCAAATTTCATCTCGAGTATAAACATATCAGAATTATGATTTGGCTTAAGGAACATAATGTGCTGGAAAATATGTCATCTTAAGTTCTTTCGCATAGTGACTTTTGTATGTGTGGTGCTAGAATGAAAGGGAGGAAGTTTGTGAATTTTGTATATGACATCGAACGTTGTATACAAATTTTTTTTCGAGCTGAATTTAAAGTTTGTAGCTTTCATAATTTTCAAGGATGTGGGCTATTGGCATTTGTATGGGAAATGTCAGAGAAAACAGAAGGTTCTTGATGATTTTGAAACTACTTGTCACCAAGTTTTGTTCCAATTTAAATGTCAATAGTTGTCATATGTTCCAAGGAGTAATGCTTTTCTTGAATTTCTAACATAGAATTTTGTATGGGAGGTGGTAGAAGGAGTGAAGTGAAATTGATACTATTTTCAGCATTCAATACAATTATTGAGGGACAAATTCTGCCAAAATTTTTATTTTGTACTTTTTCTAGTTTTAATGGAAATCGATAAAATGCATTTACTAAAATTATATAATTGTATGGGAGTGGTTAGAAGGAGTATACGGATCAAAACAATATTTTTCAACGTTAATGATGACTTGCATTCAAGGAGGATATATAATAAGGAGTGACTATGAGCATGCTTTGCCGTGTATGAAAATGGGAATGAAAGTATTTCCCTCCCTTACTAGCGAAATGCTCGAAATTTTTCGAAAAAAAATCGCTATCTATGTCTGGCACACTTAAGAATATTGCAACTAACTCTTTCCCACGTTAAGTTGTCCGAAACAATTGTCAAATTTTCAAAATAATTGTTTCGCTATCCTTGTTCGGCATACTTAAACCCAAAACAACTATCTCTGTCCCGCGTTAAATTGTCCGTTGCTTAGACACTAACCGAAAACTAATAAAAATTGAAAAAATAAAGATTTCTGAAATAAAACAGCAAACTACGTTGTACTGAAAATTACTTTATTGCTGACTGAATATAAAGCAACCAAGAGAGAATACTAATTATGGTATTTTTTTGTAAAAGTTGTAAAAATGTGGCCCGTTGGTGAACTTAAAGGTTTTTTCTTTTCTAAAAATTACATAAAATGAATTTCACCGCCACGGCACTCGGAATCGTGATTTCTGAGAGACAAGAAATATTTTTGTACTTTTGGTGATTCTGTGCGAGAATTATTTCTTAGCCTTACCAGCGGTAAGGCAAACAAAATATACTCATATTCTCAGATTTCAACAAGATTATAATTAAGTTTTAACATTATTTTAGATTATTTCATTTTTACTTAAACTATTTTATACTTAGAGTAGAGTTACTGTCTATATACCCCAGATAGTTTGGCTAGCGGTTTCCGCAACTGGGCGAAAAATTATTTTTACTTCATATTTTGCGATATTTACGTTTCAAGTAAATTATTTGGGAAATTGCAAGTTCAACTTTTCAGTACGATCTAATTTTTCAATCTCACTGAGTGACAGCTCGATTAACGGCTCGATGGTCAAACTCGATTTGTTCAAAAGATGGACCGTTCGTATATCATACTGTAGAGTCCCTCTATTCAAGATAAAAAAAGCACAGTAGTAGAGGTATGCTGTTATAACACTGGCTTTTCTACAGGTTGAAAAAAGTGCACGAAAATCTTTTCGCGCGACAAGGAGACTACGAGTTCGGGAAAGAGATAGCCAAGCTCTCATCAATATTTTGAAATTTATTTTTATCAATATGACGAAATTTTTATTTATCATTGATAGCTGAATTTGGAAAGAAATTCGCAAAGACGTTTATGACATCCTGAAAACTATCGAAGTTGATTAAATTAGAGTCAGTGACAAATTTCTGAAAATGGAGTTAGGTGCTAACAGTACACCTAACTCCATTTTCAGGAATTTGTCACTTATACCCTTGGCATCTAAGTGCCTCAATTATCCCTCTTCTAAGTAGAAAAATACTTCAAACACTAACATAAATTTTTGATGATGAATGGATGAATGGTAGTTTTAGTTGTCTAAAAGCGACACTATCGGTCAGAAAATGTACCATTGAATGAACAGCTGAATGTTTCGATTGAATTCACTTGTATTTTTTATTTTACATTTTCTGCAGTTGTACCCCTAGTCATCTAAGCGACTCAATTTAAAAAATCGGATTTGGCATCATTGTGTTGATACTTGTACTAGCTCAACGAAATCAAGAGCGATTCACAAGCGATTTCTTGGTGCATATAGTTGCATGCGATACCAGAGGCATTTTCGTCTATTTGGACTTCTGTTTTGCAACACTGACTTACCCATCCCCGCAATATGATATGGCGGTCATTTTAAATAAACGAGTTCCTAGTAACGAATAAAATGTAACGATTACTTTCCTTAAAGTATCGAATAGTTACTGGTACCGAAAATTAACGAAACTTGACATCACCAGTAGATGAGAAATGTTTCTTTCCTATACTCCTCCTCTTAACAGTAAAGTAATTGATTAGCTTCCAAGGAAACTCCATTTACTGATATTATCTGGTAATATAAGTACACAATCCGTCGAAGAACTGTGAAGCTTCTGTTTGAAGGAGCCGAGAACACAGAACACGCTTTATTGATCTCCAAGATGGTTGGAGAAGGAAAATTCATGACTCTAAAAGGGTGTAGCCTAGTAGGTAGCGTGTTGGTCTTGTATTGCGAAGGTCATGAGTTCAAATCCCGTTCGACGCAATATATAATTCCAGCACATTGCCTGCTTGGATATACCTTGGTCACCTCAATCTACGAAAATGAAAAATTCGTAGAAAGAGGGTTGTGCGAAGGGCTTACAACCCTTCCACAAATGTTAAGGAGCCTGAATATTAGAAGGCCGAGGTCCGATTTGGGCTGTAGCGCCATTGTAGAAATAGTGTGAGCAACATATTTGTGAAATATTTAGTTAGCAACGGTCAGATGACGGTCGTGCGATTAAGTAATAGTGAAAGGTATTCATAAGAGAAATTATGTGAAAAAAGAAAATTTGTGTGAATTATGATTGGGCGTAAGGCCCATAAGTTAGAGTGTAGCCTAGTAGGTGGCGTGTTGGTCTACAATGCGAAGATCGCCAGTTCAAATCCCGGTCGACGTATAATTTCAGCACACTGCCTCTATACCTTGGCCACTTCAATCTGCGAAAATGGGTTGTGCGAAGGGCTAACAACCCTTTCACAATAACAAATAAAATGTTGAGGAACCTGGAGTTCAGGCGGCCAAAGCCCGATTTGAGCGCTAGTGCCATTGAAGAAGAAGGCTCATAATGTAGTTTAAATGAAAGGGGAAAACATGTCAACTCAAATTCTTTCGAAAAGTGAAAATTGAATTTTGTATGAGAGGTGGTTGGATCAGATGAAGGAAGTTTGTAATTTTTGTATATGACGCTGAAGGTGGTATGGGAAATGTTTCAGGCAGAATTTCATAACTTGCATAATTTTCAAGGAAATTGGATATTGTTTTTCTGAAATTTGTACGGAAGGTAGTAGAGAAAGTAGAATGTCTTAGATGATTTTGATACTTCTTATCAACATCCTTATCACCATGCTCTGTTCCAATTTAAAGTTGATAGCTCTCATATGTTCAAATGTGAAATGCTTTTCTTGAGATTTTACTATATGAATTTGTATGGGAGAGGGTAGTAGGAGTAAAGCGAAATTTTTTTAGCATTTATTGCAATTATTAAAGGACAAATTCTGGCAAAATTTTTAGTTTCTAGTCTTTCTAGATTTAATGGAAATCGATATAATACATTTGTATGGGATGGAGTATAGGGAGTGGAGCTATGTAGCCCGTTTACAAGCTCAAAGTTTCTTTTTTGCAAAAAAGCACATTCAAAAAATTTCATCGCGATAGCTCAAAGTGTTCGAGAGTTCTGATGTAGACAGACGGTCACTCAGAAGCGAGGTTTTTGAGCGACAACAAATATTTCTGTGACCTTGGCGACTTTGTGCGAGCATTATTTCTTAGCGTTACAAATGGTAAAGCAAACACAATATACAATGTCCGTCTGTCTACAACATAACTCTCGAAAGCTTTGACCTATCGTGCTGAAATTTTTCATTTATCATTTTTAGCAAAAAAGTAACTTTAATTTCGTGAACGGGCCACATCTCCCCACTCCTTCTACCCCCTCCCATACAAATTTCATGAAATTTCGAAATTTAATGAAATTGATTTTTCTCTGAAACCGCTTCAGTTATTGACTTGAAAAGTAAGCAATAGTATTATAATGTGAATATCTTTACTGTAAAAAAATACTGATCCGATTCTCTTACTTTAACCCCTTCCATATAAATGTACAATTTTCAAAAATGCATTTATTCGGTTTGCATCGCAACTAGCAAAGCTAAAATAACTATGTATTACTCTTGCAACTAATTTTGTAAAATTTGTCAACTTCACCTCACTCTTTCTAACCCCTCCCATACAAATTTCACGAAATTTCAGAATCTGAACAAAATTATTTTTCTCCAAAATCGTCAAGGCTATCAACTTAAAATTTCGAGAAAAATATACTATTACAAATAGCATTGATCTCGAAAAATTTGGTTTTGATTTGAATACTCCTTCTACCCCCTTAATAATTGCAATAAATGCCAAAAAAATGCTAACTTCGCTTCACTCCTTCTACCACCTCCCATACAAATTTTTCTATTGAAAATTAAAAAAAAGTATTTCTCCTTCAAATATGTTAGTAACAAAGCAATGTGATTAGGATGTTGATAAGGAGATTCAAAATCATCCAAAACCTCCGACTTCCTCTGCCACCTCCCATACAAATGCATAAATTCAGGCAAAAATTGTTCAGTTTCCTCGAAAATTATGAAAGCTACAAACTTTAAATTCGGCATGAAACATTTTGTATACTACGTTCGGTGTTATATACAAAAATTGCTTTTACCACCTCCCATACAAAAGTCACAATTCACTATTATTATAGAAAGAATTTAAGATGACATATTTCCGGTACAATAAACTCTTTCCAATTTCATCTCGAGTATCATATAATTGGGCTTTATGCCCAATCATAATTCGGTTATATTTTTCAAGTAAAATCAAATACATAAATCTGCAAAGCAAAATTATACTGACAGACGATAAGAACATCATATTGCATAGTTTAGTTTCATGAATTAATTGCATTTTTTTTTTTTGTTTTTTTTTACAGAATGACCTATGTTATAGGCAATTTCGGCCTTTATGTGCAATGCACAAACACAGTCATGGAGGGAAGGAATGGGATTAGGAAGGTAGAGGAAGAAGAGTTAGAACGACCGTAACAAGTGGGGAATCTGGTGCATTTTTTCAGTTGTACTGGCAGCTATTGGCAAATATTTGCAGATTTTATAGGGACTGAATGATAAAAAGCGAACAGAAACCATCTACTGAGTATATAGGCCTTCTTGAAGTGGAACTGTTTCACTTTTACACCGTTTGCCCATTTTATTTCGAATAATTTTTCATCGTCAGTAGCAAAAAAAAATTCGTGCTTAAAAAAATCCCGTCTGGAGTGAGAATCGATCCCACGACCTATACATATACTATTGTATTATTATTATTGTTATTAATATAATTATTACTCTTTTCCTACAATAATTACTGTCAACATTCTTTAAAAAAATTGACTCAAGTGTAGGATAATATCTATGATTAGTTAGTCTTTAATTTTTTAATGCGATTCTTAACTAGAAATTTATATATTTTTTTTCTATTTATAAATTACCCTTATATAATTCTTAAATTTTCTTGTTGCAGGTAAGTCGCTATCTTAGCCACGAAATAAATCAAACAGTGGTGCATTCGCAAAGCATTCGTAAGTAAAAATTGATAATAATTGGCAATGTCCGAATTTGATGTGCAATGGAGAAAACTTTCGATTTATTAGGGTTTACATTTTTTTTACCCAAATTAAAATACAATAGATATAAATTTGAGAAAACTAATGTCTAGTACACCTTAAATTAAAGTAAATAATAAAATTTTGAAGAATTTTTTTTTTATGTTTTTCAAGTATAATTTTTTAAATGAACGGTTTTTTTCTTCTTCTTTTCAAAAAAAAGAAATATACATATTAGGCTTTTGATTGGAAAATTATTTAAGTGGTTTTCAGACGTTTCCAGAAAAATACTTAAAATTGTCTATTTATGAATATCAATGCATTTTCCGTCATTTACAAGTTAAAATGTTTGCCAACAAGTCGGGCGCAGCCTTATTATTCTTGGGACAAGTTGAGGATGCATGACAAGTAATATGCAGGTTAGGGTGAATAGGGAAGACTAAGGGAATGTGGGTTCTTCGGCAGGGCTGTTGTCAATTATTTAATACTTCACTGCGATTACGATCAATAGCTCCAGTACAAACAATCAATATTTCATTCATTTATTTATGCAAGATTTGATTTGTATGGAGGATGGAGGGAAGGTTGTGTTTCAATCAGAAATTTTTGAGTTTTTGTGTTTTTTTTTTCAATGCAAATGAAACACCTCGTGGAGGTTAGGACCCCGCTTCGGAGCATAACAGTTCTGTTTCAAATTATTATCTTTTCTTCATGTATATGAAATGGATGTGTGCACCTGCAAAATTTGAACTTTGTATCTCTTATTAGAGCCTTACAAAATTTACTACATTTTTTCGAAATTTTGGATCACTAAATCCCTGCCCTCACACTCCCCAACTTTAAAGTTTTACCAATATTATAGAGCATGTAGCTCTACAATCTGACACAATTTAAATTTCATATCTTTATTCAATTTTGAGATGTATCGGGTTGAATTTTCGGAAAGTACAAAATTTTTGAAAGACTCCCTCTTTACTCCCACTACTATTATGTCCAATTATTATATTTTGCTCATAGTATAGCTTAATATACGTTCCAACAAGTTTCAATTACATATTTTAAGAAATAGTCAAGATCCTAATTTTGATCTAATTGCCACCAAATTGATTCTAAAATATGAACTTATTGTAATTTCAAAGATAAAATCATTTGAAAAAAAAAATTGGTCAATAATCTGTTTTCAGCCACCCCCTTTTCCAACCCCACTGGATACAAAAATTAATTTATTTTCAGTTTTTCACCCGAATGTCGAGCTTTAGATGAAATCTGAGAGTATTATAAGTTTGCCACGAAGTTGGTAATGCTAAGAAATAAGGCTCACTCAAAAATTTCAGAACCGGATGTCCGTCCGTCCTTGTCCTCTCTAGCTTGAGAATGCGGTGAGCTAGAAAGTTCAAATTTTGTACAAGGTGAAGGTAAGGTGAAGTTTGTGAACGGACCAAATCGCTATACCCCTTCCACATAATGACACAATTTTGCAATTTGACAATAAACGGATTTACTTGAAAACTTCAAATGCTATTGATCTGAAATTTGAAGTAAAAATCATTTGTGGCCTCCCCCTTCTTCCACCACCTCCCATACAAACTGCACTTTTTCATGATGCTTTAAACCAATTTACTCAGTGCGTATAAAATTGATCGAGCTGAAATTGTGCACTAAATATCTATTTAGAATTATTAGTAAGACCAATAAAATTAGACCCTTAGCTTTACTCCTTCTACCACCTCCCATATAAAATAACACAATTTCGCAATTCAACAATAAACGGTTTTGTTCGAAAAGCATAAAAGTGCCAATCACTTTAATGGAATTTGAATTATATTAATCTTATGATGATTTCAATCTACTGTATAAAAATTATTTGAGTCCTCTTCTTCCTTCCACCACCTCCCATACAAACCACATTTTTTCATGAAATACTCTAAACAAATTTTCTCAGTACGTATAACATTTATCGAGCTGAAATTGTACACTAAATATTTATTTAGAATTATTTGTAAGACCAAAATTAGACAATGGGCTTCACTCCTTCTACCCCCTCCCATACAATCTGACACAATTTCATATCTTTACAAAATGTCGAAAAATATAAATGCTACTGACCTGCAATTTAAAACATGTCAAATGCATGATTTTTGTAGTTATTTCTGGAAAAGTCATTAAGAACTCGGACCTCCTTCTACCACCTCCCATACAAACTACACTAATTTTCTTAGTACCTATTAAATTTTTGAATTCTAAATTTTGTATAAAACATTTTGATAGCAACTCTAACGTGACGTGAAAAAATTAGTTCAATATCGTTACCCCTTCTACCACTTGCAAAATTTCTTAGAATCAAAAAAAATTATCGCAATCGTAATCGTAGTCCTGTTATGTTTCCTAACTGTATTCATAGAGGAGATATTTGGAAGTGCAGTTTTCGATCCTAACCCTCCCCCCGCCTTCCCCTTTCACCTCACACGACACAAAATTTAGGTGATGAAATTTCCAATCTACAGTCCACCCGAAACTGAATCTTCTTAGGGTTTCGGACACATGACAGACGGAAATTTTGCTATATTCTTATCCTAATTAAGACATGAAACGCAAAAAAAACAAAATTTCAGGATAGTAAATTTTTTTTCCTATGTCGATCACTATATTTTATTATTAGAATAATAAAGTAGAAAATGTTTCTATGGAGAATACAAAAATTCACGAAATGGTGGCACAGTCTCGGATCATTTTTGTATAGTCTGAATAATTATATCAAGAGTTTCGTTAGCATTCTGTCGGTTAACATCCTCTCTAAATAGGTTATATTTTCCAATTGCTTTCTAAAATCATCCCGCTTAAGGCACACACATCGTATTTTCAACAGTAGAGCAAGTGGTTTAACTCGCTGCTAATTTTTCTTCGCAAACAATTCTAGTTCAATTGGCATATGGTCCGAATAAGGTTTTGAGATAACCTTGAAACTTTGCACCTGATCGATTGCCTCTAAGGAAACGCAACTTATCTTCTTCTCTTCTACAATGGCGCTACAGTCCGAATCGGACCTTGTCCTCCTGATATTCAGATTCCTTAACATTTTTTTATTACTTATACAACCCTCTTTCTGTGACCAAGTACATCCAAGCAAGCAATATGCTGGAATTATGTATTGCGTCGACCGGGATTTGAGCTCACGACCATCGCATTACAAGACGAACACGCCACCCACTAGGCTACACCCTAGCTAGGAAACGCAACATATATCGTTCGCTCAAGTCCTTATTGATCCTGTGAATGTAATGTTCTCCTAGTACATCTCCTTGAGTTCAAACATTTAAAATGATACCACTACAGTCCTCAAAGAGGTCTGATAGTATGCCCTTAGTATTACACACTTTATCTTTTGACTGGTTATAGAATACATCGTTTCCATCAAAAATATTGTTGCGAGCTAGGGGTTTGCCGGGATTTCAAGTAAAAACACAATTCGTTTAAAAATAAGTGATAATTTATTTATTCGCACTTAATTCGATTTTCAACTTAATTCGCACTATATGGCACTACCGCCGCGTACTGTTCTATCGCTTTCCTGGTTCGCGTCTTCCATAAAAGTCGCTGAATGACTAACTTCTCGCTGAGAGCTTCCGTGCTTTTATATATCTCATGACAGTTCTCGGAGCTTCCTTCGGTGTGTATGTGTGAACTTATGTGTAAACAGTTCTCGAAGCTTCCATCGGTGTGTATGTGTGAACTATGTGTGAACAGTTCTCGAAGCTTCCATCGGTGTGTATGTGTGAACTATACTGGAAAGCACTAGACCTTTAATTGTTGCTTTCTATATAGTGGAGTATACTGTTCTACATAATTCTGGTCTATTCAAGAGAGATCGAGCGGCGGAGTTGCCAGGTCTGCATATAACAATATTTTCTTCGTTTGCTCACATCCTACGTTCCCATTTAAATCGCTCAGGTCTCTATCGAATGACCAAATTTTTTAATTTCGTAAAATCTCCATTCCAATAATTGCAATTTAGGTAGGTCGGTATTATTGAAATCTCGATGTCGTTTTTTCATAGCACAAACAATTTGAAATTATGAAAAGTTGTAAAGCTAATACTTTGTTCTTTTTGTAGCCCAGTAAACAGCATCATGTTCCCCTTTCGAAATCCTTCTTTTTATTTGTAGATATCCGGGCTAAGAAAAGGAATAAACCCGCTTAATATTTCTTGTCGCACATTGAATTACGTTTTTGTACTGTTTTCGATTGATCGATATTTTACAGGGCGAAAGCCTACAACAAAGATACTGGTGGTCTTATGAAATGGTGAAAGCTCACAAAAAATGCTGATCTATCAGCTGTGCCAAGCTTTCAGTATTGAAAGTGACAATTCGAAAACCCCAAATAGAATTAAATACGATATAATTTTAGTTTAGCATAAATTAAATTCAACAAAATAGCCGTATTTCAGGCCGAAAAAGTTTATGGGAGACAGGGTTATAGTTTATTTGACCCAAATCGCACAAAGTTCGTACTGTATGAAGTTCATTTGAGGACAGATAGGTCACAAATTGCTGTGCAAGACGAACTGAAGACTCAGATTTGGGTCAATATTCAACAAATTAAACAACTCTTCTGTCCTTGAATAAGCCATCCTTCTCCCAACCACTCTTAACTCATTAAAATCGTGTTGCATATTCAAAATGTCACAGAGTTTTTTTTTTTCCTTTCTCAAAGGCATGTTGAACCTCTTCAGTATGCGACTTCTCAAAAAGGTCATTCTCCACTTTACCATTTGAGTTTTAACCCAGTGGCTTACATGCACTTGAATGCATTTTCTTCTACAAGAGATTCAGTCCACACACTTGCGAGCATACCTAGCCGTATGTACCTGTGCCCTGATTGCACCGAAATGCATTACACACTGTTGCATTAAAAATTGAATTAAATTAAATGCGACGACGAATCGATACCGCTGGTGATGAAGCTCACCGATCCACCTCCACGACCTCCGCACACAACGTTGAACGCTCGGTTGCATAAATGGCAACGGAGGTACAGAATAGGTCATAATATTGTTCCTCTTTGTCATGCAGCGGAAGCTTCTAAAAGTGCAGTCATTTTTTTTTGTTCGAGTGGCGCAGAACGGGGGTGGTAAACGATTAAAGAGCTTCGACTTCACATATTGAGGGGGGAGGGGGCGAAAGGTGACTCAAGGTGCAGTACACTCTTCTGCTTGTTGTGTGGACGTGCAACACTTTCACTGCTGCTGACATTCCTGGGGCGATTAAGTGCAAGCTCAAGCCATACATATACGCATAATGCACATCGTGCCACGCTCCTATCATCATCATAGTCGTAAAATCATCGTAAAATAGCGACGTCGCCTTTCGATTTCAGTATTCCACGAAATGTGCAATGCAATTGCTGCCACAACTACGATTGCACACACTCGCGTAGTGAGTGCACTTGGCGCGCATGGCATCATTTTCCGGCGACGGTGATGAACTTTTGTCAGCAACGTCGCTTTCGACACGGTTCCCAATACCCAAATCCGACTCCTGGTTTTCCTGATTCGTGTCGTGACGTAGGCAAGTGCATGCTTGC
Source organism: Chorisops tibialis (assembly GCA_963669355.1). Classification (NCBI taxonomy): domain Eukaryota; kingdom Metazoa; phylum Arthropoda; class Insecta; order Diptera; family Stratiomyidae; genus Chorisops; species Chorisops tibialis. The sequence goes on from OY770263.1 coordinate 269,780,727, forward strand.
ATTGCTGCGTTCCTCACGTTGCATACAATGTGAGCGCGCGTCGAAGAGGAAGCGGCGAGCAGGCAGGCGGCAACGATGCAAGTTTTAAATAATGTTGCACAATGCGGCATCGCGTATTTGTAGGTTGTTGCAGATGCACTTCGGTCGTGGGTGTTGTTGTACTGGATCCGGATGCGAACCTGCTCACGACAAATGCATCGGATTCGCGTAAAGAATGCTCTGACATTGGGGCCAAAGAATCGTGCAAAACTCGTTTTCGAGACCCGATTGCAAATCTTCCTCCTCGTACGAGTTGTCGTCTTGCGTAATGTGCTGGGAGAGGTTGCAAGCTTGTTGCAGTAGGTATCGCCTCAACCCTGGCATCGGAAGTCGCTGGTTACTGTTGGTGGTGAATTTACAATGGAATTTTGCAATAATCTGTAACCGAAGTTTGCAGTTGCGAGTCATAAAATTGAAACTGTTAAATAAGTAATAATTAAGCGAATAACCACAATGCTGTAGGTTTTATGGGTATTTCCTGTTCTTTGTGATTCGATGAAATCTATTTGAATAGCTTCGTTGAAATTCAAGTTTTTGCATATCTAGGCGTTTGGAAGAAATAAGATGGCGACCAATTCACTTTTTGCATAAAAATAATCAATAGATACTTTAACTGAATTCAGGTTGGGCTTAGTTACCAGTAATACGGAATGTTCTTCGATTGCGTCAGTTCAATCAGCCAATCAGATCACAGTTGTCCGACAAAGGAATGTCGTAACGTTAATTTGTTCTGTGGCAACCAAACTGGTTGGAAAATATTTAATCAAAAGTAGTTCTTAGTCTTATCTGATATCTCAGGTTTTGGTCGAGTTGAATATGAAACTATTTTTCGTAGCAGCCATTATCCGTGAAAAACAATTTCACCACTGTGGAAGTACCAGTATCCAATAGGCACATCCATTGGCGAATTTCGATATTACACCAGTAAGAACGGAAAGACTTCACACCAATGTTGGACCTTCTTTGGGGCACTATTTGTATAATAATTTGGCACCGAGCTTGGACATTGAACCTGTGTGTTTCCACTACCATCATCACTAGTCTGGTTTTTCATTGAACCAATCAATCAATCGATTTGCTATTGATACCTCCTATAGGGGCTTAAGACAGAAATAGCTCTCTTCCACAAGGCGCCGTCCTGGTCTTCAGTTGTTGCCAGGACTTCTTTATTCCTCTGACCTCCTGCTCAACTGGCCGCTTCCATTTGCTACATAGTTGATGAACCCGAATCTTCCTGGAGGATAATAATCGAGAAATCGTCTTACGATGCTCTAGTTTCCTCAAAGTGTAACCGATCCACTGCCATTTCTGCCTCTGAATCTCAGTACCTATTTTAGTCTGTCCAGTTGTACTCCAAAGTTTGTTCGTCGTTCGAGATCTGGCCAGAATAAACCTAAGATGCGTCCGAGGCATTGGTTCACAAAAGTTTGAAGTTTCTTGATAAGCCTAACGGTCACTTTCCATCCAGTAGAACCATACAACAACACGGATTTGACACAAGCATCAAATTCTCGCAACTCCGTACAAAGTGATATCTCCCTTACGAGCATCGATATCCTTTTCGGCTTCGCCGTCCACGTTAACAATGCTTCCGCGGTAACAAAAATCTTGCACCTCTTTCACATCTTGTCTGTTAAGAACGCTTATCTTCGAACCTATGTACATGTGCTTGGTTTTACGCGAATTTATATTCAGTCCCGACTCTTCGCATTTAAAATGTAAGAAGCGCACATTTAACTCTAAGTCCGAACGGTTATGTACAAGCAAACAACCGTCATCAGCATAATCAAGTTAAGATGTTAAATAGTTTTCCCACCTTCCAGTGCAGCTTTCAAGATGTCATTTATTACCACCAGAAACAGGGCTGGTGATACTATGCAGCCTTGTCTGATACCCATTTCCACAGGAGAGCTCTACGACGCGACGACGTCTTGGTTCTTCGTGGGATTCATTAATCGTAGCTATGATTTGGCCTGGAATGCTCTCCTACGCAAAGCATTCCATAAGTGATCTCACTAAACGCTGTCGAAAGCCTGCTCGAAGTACTCTACTTTATTTTTCCCTGCCTTTTCCAAGATTACGTTGAGATCGGAGTTGAGCGAATCAAATGATTGTCTGCGTTTGAAAACAAATTGCTTGTGGGACTCCACTGCGGATTCAAAAGTACTGTAATCTGCAAAACTATGGATTGAATTGAGAACAGAAGATAAAAGATCGTTAAGAAATAGTATGAACAGGGTGGGCGCTAAGACAGAACCCTGAAGGACACCGGAATTAACTGCTAATGAGAAATAAGTAACGCTATCTAATACTACTGGTATAGTACGTTCGGACAGGAAACCAATGAGAGTAGCATCAAGACCAATGGTCGTGAGCTCAAAAAGGCGACATTCATGCCAAATTGTGTTAAAAGCTTTCGCAATATCAAGTTGACCTTTGCCGTTTTTATGCAAGCGAAATTTCCAACGTCTCATTCGTTAAACCAAGAGATCTTCCGTTGACCTTCAGAAACGGAAACTATATTGTCGATCGCAGATAAAATGTTTTTTTCTCGAAACATTGAAGGATTTTGCGATTATCAGAAGTTTTCATCACTATATCGGGCGATAGTTAGTGGAGTTTGCTTCGCTTCTATCAGTTCGCCATCAGTTCTTGTGATTATTGAATTTGCAGGATACAGGAAAAAGGCAACGAAAATCCCAAATGGTGTATCCGTTGTCTCGGTTTTAGTTTCACGGATGTTGGGAATTCTCTCTGGCTTAAACGAGTACAGGAAAACCCCGCGTTACGTCGTTTATTGGTTCCAAAATATTGCGACGTATTTCGAAACAAACAAAAAGTTTACACATGGAGATTGTTTACATTAATTATTTATTAATGTGTAAATGCAAAAAACTAAAATTTCAAAATATGTTCCAAGTCTTGCCATGAGTTCTGTTAGAAGGAAGATTTTCTATAGAAAACCAAGACCTTCACTTTATAAATTTATACTTTCGGGAAATATTTCGAACAATATTACAAATGATAAAAAAAAAATAATTCGACTTCCTTTTGCCGCAAAACAAGCCTGGAGTTTGCAAGACCAACCGTCAATTGAAGTACGCACCCTTTCTAGCTGGAGATCGTCCCTTGATCAGGGACATCGTCAGGCTCTCCAAATTCGAATGCCGTCTTCGGCAGACCATTTCCTCAAATACCAGACCAGACCATGAAGAGTATTTCAATGGATTGAGCACCCAGACGCCCAATCTGTGGCCCCTATGAACTCATGAATGTTCTCCTCTAGCCACAGCTGAGTTGATTTGGCATCGTGGGTGGGTCAGAATCCTTTTGGAATACCCAGTGTCGTCCCCCAAACATGTTATCACTCAAAGGCATCACAAAACGCTCTAAAATATCTTACTGATAGTTATAGGCCCGAGTTTTGACGCCCTTTTCACAAAAATGGAGGTTTTTAGTGGTAGCTGACCCCCCTCCACCAGACACGAAGGATGATGGCCCCTTAGTATCCGCTCAACTTTTTTTTCCGAGCTTCACGAGAGCTGATAGCATAAATAAACCCGGTCGTTTTGTCGATTAAATTTTGTTTTATGCTGAAGGCCTAGAGTGGTAATTTTGATACCAAAATATCGAAATAACCGAAAGGAAAACAAGCTAGGGTATAGCCTAGTAGGTAGTGTGTTGGTCTTATAATGCGAAGGTCGTGAGTTCAAATCCCGGTCGGCGCAATATATAATTCCGGCACATTGCATGCTTGGATATACCTTGGTCACCTCAATCTAAGAAAATGAAAAATTCGTAGAAAGAGGGTTGTGCGACGGGCTAACAACTCTTCCACAATAAGTAATGAAAAAGGTTAAGGAACCTGAATATCAGGAGGCCAAGGTCCGGGCTGTAGCGCCATTGTAGTAGTAGTAGTAGAAAGGAAAACAAGATTTGGGGATTGAACTGGTCTGAGATCCTCCAACGTCCATCTCGGTGGCAGTATCGGGCTGGAACGACGTGCTAGCGTGGTGCCGGGTCTAGCTCCGCGTAACGAGCAAACAAGGCCTTTGATCTTTCTGCATTTATGGTTTAAAGAGCTGGTTTCTGATCATCGGATCTTTTGCTTTCCGAAGGACATTTCGGATCAATAGAAAAGAACAGGTCTTGCTTATTGTTTAAAGAAAAGTAGCAAAGCCCAAACATTCAAACAGAACTTATGGCAGGACAAGGTATTTGTAATCCAATACTTTTGTAAGGAAACTAGTAATTAATAATAAAATTAAACTAAAGGAATTTTAATCTGAAATTGAAAGGAAAGATTTCTGGATTCTACACTGTCACGTTTTATTATTCGTGACGTTCGTCTCTGCTGAATCCTTTATCAAACTGTCCTCCAGTTGTCTCGGTCCAACGACCGCGTCCTCCAGTTTGAAAAATCGAGAAGCTATCTGCAAATCGGCATTGAATGAGTCCTCTCATCGCTTTCGTGGCTTCCCCTGCGATCGGTTATCTTGAGCTTTGCCCTTGAGCACTCGTTTTGAAATTCGTTCCTCGTACATTCGCTCCGTGGCCAGCCCATTGAAACTTGTGGAGTTTGATCACGACAGATGCTGGTGGGTCGTCAAATAGTTGATACAGGTCATAGTTGTATCGAGTTCCTTCCTTAACTACTCCGCTCAAACGTGTCAATTAAATTCTCCGACACCCGCGTCAAGGTGCACGTTTCGCATCCATATATCAGCGCAGGACGAATTAATATCTTTCTACCTTTTACAATGGCACTGCAGCCCAAATCGGGTCTTGGCCTTCTAATCTTCAGATTCCTTAACATTTTTCATTATTTATTGCATAAGGGTTGTTTCGCACAACCCCCTATCTTCAAATTTTTCATTTTTCGAGGTGACTAAGGTATACTCAACCAGGCAGTGTGTTGGAATTATGCGTTGACCGGGATTTGAACTCAAGACCTTCGCATTGTAGACCAACACACTACCCACTAGGCTACACCCTAGCTGTTTAATATCTTGTAGATGCGTGTTTTATTGTTTTGATGGACCTTGATTTCATTATGGAGAAGACCGCATAACATGCTTTGTTAGCTGTCGTGATTCTTCTTTGAATTTCATATCGGTTATTGCCGTCCCTTGTGAGAAGGGCTGGAAGGTATACGAATTCATCCACCCGCTCGAAGTTATATTCGCCCATAGTAATGTTCTGTCTCTCTGGTACAGTCCTTCGTGTCATGTATTTAGTTTTCGCTTCATTGACCCTGAGCCCTGCTTCACCTGCCGACTTCAACTCCTGGAATACCATCTTAACACAAAGTATTGATCGGGCCAGAATATCTACGTTGTGTGGCGCTCACTGAGGTTACTGAAGTTGCCTTCCTGACGACATACTCGAACACTAAGCTAAAGAGCATGGGGGCGAGACCATCTCCTTGTTTAAGACCTGACTCCTTTGGGAATTTTTGAGTCAACTCGTTTTGGACTTGGCACTGTTTTCCATCGTGGCTTTTATTAACCGAACTAGTTTCGGATACCTAGTTCAATCGTTATTCTGTGCAGAGCACTACGGTCGACATTATCGTATGCTTGACAAAAATGGACGAACAGTTGATGCACATTAATAGCATTTTGCAGCAACCTTGATATTCTCCGACGATGATATACACAACAATGAAATTTCTCTGTAATTTTCGCAACGTGGACGGCTACCCTCTTTTTGAATACAGGACGTGTAATGCTTTTCTGCCAGTCGTCGGGCAACTTTTCAGTTATCCAAATTTTAACAATTAATTTAAATATTCGACCGGTGAGCTCTGTTTCACCTTCTTTCAAGACCTCTGCAGGAATTTCGTCAATTTCGGACGCCTTTTTCTTAAATAATGTAGGGCTGTCTCTACTTCATCATAGGTTGGAGCAATGAGCAGTTGATCTCCATCTGAATGTTTCGGAATTATAAACGGTTCAATCTGTGATATCATTCTATTTAACAGTGTTCGGAAGTTCTGAACCTATTGTGCATTGATTTCGATAGCGTCGCTTATGATGTTGCCGTCTTCGTCCTTACAGAGGGGGAGGTTTGCGGTTCGTAACCTTGTCTCATTTCTTTCACGGCATTAAATGATGCGCGCACTTCATTTTTATACTCTAGATGAAATCTGAGAGTATTATAAGTTTGCTCTAAAGTTTGTAACGCCAAGAAATAAGGCTCGGAGAAAAAAATGATGAATACAGAAATTAATATTATCACTCAAAAATCTCAAAACCGGATGTCCGTCCGTCCGTCTGTGCGCGCTCTAGCTTGAGAACGCGTTGAGCTAGATAGTTCAAATCTTGTAGACGTCGTTTTTGACAAAAAAGTAAGGTCAAGTTCGTGAACGGGCCAAATCGCTCCACCCCTTCTACCCCCTCCCATACAAAATGACACAATTGCGCAATTTGACAATAAACGGATTTGCACAAAAAGTATAAAAGCTATTAGCCTGAAATTTGGAACATGTTACTTTCATAATAATATCAACCTACCGTATAAAAATTATGCGTGTGCTTCCCCTCCTTCTACCACCTCCCATACAAATTGTACTTGTCATGAATTACTCTAAGCCAATTTACTCAGTGCGTATAAAATTTAGCGGGCTGAAATTGTGCATCAAATATTTATTTAAAATTGTTAGTAATCCCAAAAAAATTTAGATGATTAGCTGCACCCCTTCTACCCCCTCCCATAGAAAATGGCACAATTTCGCAATTTGACAATAAATGGATTTACTCGAAAATTATAAAAGCTATTAGTCTGAATTTTGGAATATATTATTTTCATAATGATTGTAATCTACATTAGAAAAATTATTTGCGTCCTCACTCTCCTTCCACCCCCTCCCATACAAACTTCACTTTTTCATGAAATGCTCTAAGACGATTTTCTCAGAACATATAACATTTATTGAGCTCATATTTTGTAATAAATACTTATTTAGCATTATCACTAAGACAAAAAAACATATTTGATTAGCTTTACTGCTTCTACCCCCTCCCATACAAAATGACACAGTTTCACAACTTCACAAAAAATCTATTTTCTTGAAAAGTATGAATGTTACTGGTCTAAAATTTAAGAGATGTCAATTTTATGATATTCTTAGTTATTTCTGAAAAAATCACTAAAATCCCCCCACTCTTTCTACCACCTCCCATACAAACTGCACATTTTCACTAAATCTAACACACTAATTTTCTAAGCTCCTATTCAATTTTTGGAGTAAGCATTTTGTATAAAACATTTTTATACCCACTTTAGCATGATGGGGAAAAAATTAGTTCAATGCTACCACCCCTTCTAACACTCCCCATACAAAATTTTTTGGGATCACAAAAAATTCTATTTCATCTAGAGTATCGTAAGATTGCGCTTTACGCGTAATCGTAGCCCTGTTATGTTTCTTCAAGTTTTCGTCCAGTGATAAAATTTTGTCATTGTTCATTTTCCGTTGTTTTCGTCTGCAGATCTTCTTGGCGTCTCGCTTGAGCCACTGATAGTTGTTCTCTCTAGCTCGTGTTCGTCTTTCGAGAAAGAGTCGATAGGCTTCGTTTTTCTTGATGATCGCTTCTTAGACTTCCTCATCGAACCAATCATTTCGTTTTCTGCGCTCTAAATGTTCCAAAGTGCCTTCAGCTGCGCGCTGAATACTATCCTTAATGTTACGCCACATTTGATCAATACTTTCCTGAGGCAATGCCCCATTATGTGCTTTAATTGTGGTCATATATTCCACTTTCGTTGTGTCGTTCTTCAGTTTTTGGACATTGAGCTTAGAGTCCCAGCTCATTTTAGTGTGGCCCTTATTAGCTATGCGTCAGCGGTATTTAGATCAAACAAAAAAATGGTCTGACAGTTGGCGCCACGTAGAGTCCTGACATTTGGAATGTTGAAGGCAGACCTTTTTTCGATGATAACATGGTTAATTTGATTGAAGGTGTGCCCACGTGATTTTGTGAATATTTCTATGTGGGAAGCAGGTGGAGCTTACGACTAGGTTCTTATTGCTGGCGAAGTCTGTGGCCATTGTCGTTCGTTCCATTATGGTGGCTATGCCCTCCTGTTACACCCCTATGAAACAGTTCGTTACCAATTTCACCGTTGAAGTCTCCTATTAAAATTTTCATGTCATTGGAGGGCAACCCGTCAAAATTGCTGTAAAGAATTCGTCTTTAATGACATCACCTTTCTATTCTGTATGAGCATGGCAGTTGATAAATCAAACGCTGAAGAACTTCAACTTGAAGCGGATTAAGCAGATTCGCTCGTCAATCAGTATAAATTTCGTTACGAGTTGTTTGAACGCATTATCTACCACAAAGGCCGCACTGAATTCTTTGCTTCCTTGCCTTTGGCCGCTGGTAAAAATCGTGTGACATCTGCAATCGTGAACTTCGCTTCCGAGCCATTTCGTTTCTTGGAGAATGAGGATGCTGATGTTGTTACAAGACATCTCCTGATGAAGTTTCCGCAGTGTACCCGTTCGATGGAGTGAACGCACGTTCCAAGATCAAAAAGAATATTTTATTTTCCATTGCCGTTTGATCCGTCCAATCCGAGGCTATAATTGGGGTTCCTGGATACGCAACTTTGTGAGCAGCCCAACCCGCAACCTGGAAGTCCAATCTGGATAGCAGTTCCAATTAGAGGCGTGAAACACTCGCCTTTACCCTTCTCCGTCTGCCGTTTTGAACAAAACACCCTGTGGTCACCATGAGAAGGTGGAGATAGGATTCAGTTGCAGAGCTGTTGATGTTATTTACAGTGGATTTTTCACAGAATTTATGCTACGTCATGTACCAGATCACGATTACGCTCTATGACCCTTTGACCATCCTAGGGTAGTCTTACCCATTGCTGTCTTCTTCTCTGCTCCACTGGCGTATCTTTCTGTAAATTATTGCGAATGTACATGTTTTTGTTTTACGTTATCGATAATAGTTAGATACCTAAAATCCGGATTGATCTTCCCTGTCGCTTACTGCATGTCTGCAAAAATAAAACGATTAAGATAACAAACAGTATTGACCCGTTTGAGCCACTGATTCCAAAAGGAAGACAGTACAACACTGAACATAACTCACCACTACATGCATGAAGTTATGCAAAAATAACTAAAACCCAATAACTTCCAGCGAAAAGCGAAACAAATGAAGAATAGAAATAACACTTTTTTGCTATTTACTTCGTCAACATTTCCCATCTGGGCTGATGTTTCCAGCAACATAATTTAACTCATTCGCACTCCCAGAATTTTACACACATAGCGATACACTCGCGATTTCCACCCATATCAGACGTCGATATACATAACCTAGAACATAGGCGGCAAACGCTGAACAGAATGAAAGGGAAAAACATAAACAGACACTTACCCACACTTGTTCAGATTCCAAAAATCCCATTGAAAATGGAGGGGAACGAGGCAAATTCGTCCGATGAAAATGAAACTGCACCACGGCTGAATACGATGCATACGAAATGAGAGAGACAGTTTTACTCTCACTCTCTTTCCACCGAATGCATACGGCGCCAAGTAAATAAGAAATCCACTTATATACTCGCAACTCGATTTCGATGTGTTAAATGTTGACGGTGTTTTTTTCGAATTAAAATCGGAAAAGTAGAGGAAGGTCGGCATTTTTCCTGCCATTGTGTGCGTACGGTCGAGCTGACAGAGCGTCTCTGCGACCATTGCGGAATTTCGTCGCTCTGTCTGCTGCTTCGTTCGTTTTGCTGCCCCAGCAGCCGACGAGTTTCCTTACATACACGCACACTCCGAACCGCCGAGGAGGTAAAGTTTCGTGCAGCCGCGACTTCACGGCTGTCATTTTTTGAGCCGTTTCATCATTCCAACTCGAGAACGGGACGGGTTTGGACGCGGACGAAATTTTTTCTTGCGGTGTGTTTTCGACGAGAACCACTAAAATCATCAGTTTTGTTTTATTTTTTTATTAATTTCATTTTTTGTGTAAAAAGAAAAAAAATCATTTTGTGTCTCGAAAATCGAATAAAAAAATATAAAAGAAAAGAAAAGAATTATTAAGAAAGAATTTTCTTTTAAAGTGCGGTTACGGAACGGTTTTTAGTTAAAAGTTTGTGAAGCAAAAAAAAAAAAACGAATAAAATAAAGTTTTTATCATTCTACCTCAAATTTACACGAAATCTTATTGTACAAAAAAAAAAAGAAAAAAATATTTATTATATTTAAATCGAATTTTAAGAAATATCAAATTTATTAAGTATTTTACCCAATAAAAAGAAAATAGTGCAAAAATAAAAAGTTTTACAATTTCCGGTGTTTGTGTGCGGAAACGTGCAGAACGAAAATAACGTCTTCGGAACGGAACAGTTGAAAATCGAAACGGAAACTGTTTTAAGTGGAAAAGTGCAAATATACTCAGAAACGGAAAGTGAAAAAATTGGACTCTATAACAACCACCGTATTACCGGTTTCATGGTTCAACGCAAACGTGTATCAAAAGACCCCCCCCTGGAATAGTGGCCTAATTTCTGCAATAAGAAATCTTAATCTTTCTTATTTTTCTTCGTGAAAATACCTCAATGTGAACTACCCCTTAAGTGAAATTGAATGAAACGTAAACGTTCAAGTTTCAGTTTTTACTCTACGAGTATACAAAAATCTCAGGGCTTGTATTCTAGTTGTAAACAAAAAATTTTTTTTTAATCAAAAGTGTTGTTGGTGTAATCAACAAAATGACTTCAACAAGCAAAAGTAGTGCTAAATAAGTGCATATGACTGTTGTAGAACAAAAAGAAACATTTAAAACTCGTTGAATATCCAATTGAAACTTCGTCCAACACTTTGATCATCATGATTATGCTCCAGCAGATGTCTGCAAATCATTTTGCTGGCCAGCAAAAAATCTCATCATCATCATCTACCGAATCTCTAACGACGACGACAACTATGCAACAGCAACAACAATCGCCATCACGACCATTTGTTATTCGGCGTCGATCAATGTCGTCAGCTAGTCCACCACCAATTCACCACCAGCAACATCAGCACTATACCGCCCAGCTGCATCAGCAAAAAACCGATGTTCTTTATAATCAGGTGCAAAAATGCAAATCACCACCGCGATCAATTTCGAATGAATCGATTCATCGACACGATGATTCACCGTCGCCAAGAACCGTGATTGCGTCCACCAATCAACATTATCCTGCGGGACTCGGTCGACCAATCAAAAGCGATCCCGATGCAGCAATCGTTAGCGATGATGAAGATGAATATATCAGTCGGACCGATGGTGGTGGCAGACATAAGCAAATTGTTGTCGGTGGATATACGGTGAATTACAATGAAGATTCAGACTCTGAGGGACGACAAATGGTGGATGATGAAGATGATGAACGGCCGTTGGATTTATCGTTGAGTACGGCATTACAACGGAGACGTACACGAACGTATTCAGCTGGTTCGGATTCGGATGATTCTGGGGGTCCCGGTGAGGATAAGGGACAAGGTCGCGCTTATAAGAAGAGTCTTATGCAACGCTATTGTGAGTTTAACTTTCTTTATGCATTTCAATTTACATTTAAGTTTCCCAACAAGTACAACCTGCGGTGATTCAAGAAAAATTTCCATGTCATTTTCGTCTCTCTCCACCTTAATACCAACACTTTCTATACCGACATAACTGTGCATTGCATTAAAGGGTGACTCCCTAAGTTATACTCGGTGCCGTAAAAAAAAATTATATTTAAGTTGTAGTTTTAAGAATTGCAGAAAACACGCATAAATGAGAATTTTTAGTTTTAGTATACAAATAGGGAAATTGTCAGAATCCTTTCTTTCGTCATATTCTTTTTTTGTCAATGTTGATATTATTGTGTAATTGGATAATCAAAGTCACTAGGTACCAGTGCTGTAGTTCTGGATATAATACGATGTTATACCCAGGATAGAAATAGAGTATACCCTCTTGAGGGTAGGAGCTTTCTTTCTATTGGCAGAAATGAACAAAACAGCGTTTATTCTCTGTTCTATTTACGACTACAGTACTGGTTACTATAGTGTGGTACGAATTCATTCATGTAATTCTTAGTCTTAAGTTCTTAGATTTAAGCTCTGTTTTTTTTTTTAGATCTACCGAAAGTTTCTTGTATAACAAATTTTTAAACTAATAAGGTTTAGGTACTAAGAGGGTGGTTTCGAAGAACGAAATTGCACTGGAACCATCTAGTTGGTCCATTGTACTCTGCCTATTGATTATGAGATGGATGTTACTCTGCTTGTGCTAGCCAGTGATACGGTTTGCGAACCGAATCAGGTTACGAATTCATTTTTTTTTGTAATTCTTAGTCTTAAGTTCTTAGATTTAAACTCTGGTTTTTTAAAAATCTACCAAAATTTTCTTATGTAACAAGTTGTTTAACTAATTATGTTTAGGTAGTAGGAGGGTTGTTTTGAAGAACTGAATTGCAGTGGGACCATCTAGTTGATCCATTGTACTCTGCCTATTGATTATGAGATGGATGTTACTCCTCTTGTGCTAGCCAGTGATACGGTTTGCGAACCGAATCAGGTTACGAATTCATTTTTTTTTGTAATTCTTAGTCTTAAGTTCTTAGATTTAAACTCGGGTTTTTTAAAAATCTACCAAAATTTTCTTATGTAACAAGTTGTTTAACTAATTATGTTTAGGTAGTAGGAGGGTGGTTTTGAAGAACTGAATTGCAGTGGGACCATCTAGTTGGTCCATTGTACTCTACCTATTGATTATGAGATGAATGTTACTTCTCTTGTGCTAGCCACTGGTACGGTTTGCAAACCGAACCAAGCTCGAATGTTTAACGTCTCTGAGGTTGTCTAGTTTTGAGAAGAATCTAGAGCCTAAGCAAAGGAGACGACTGTTGGAGATATGAAATAATGTTCGATACATTCTTCGTCTTCCTCACAACCTCGAAAAGGCATAGCCTAAATGCGTGGAGCTTAAACACTTACTAACTAATTACTTGTTAAATAAAATTTGGAAATGTCGCGAAATCATTGCTGATTAGAACAATTACTGGTCACAGTCTTTTGAGAAGCCAACATGGGATTTTCGTAGCAGACAATGGCGACCGCAGTGGGTGGAAAGTAGTGGAATTTCACTTCAACTTACTACACTATAAAAACATATACATTCGAGTTTTAATGACAAATGTTTATAAACATTTTTAGTATATTACAGTAATATGTATTTCATTTTGGCATAATATCTTAATGATCCTTCTTCTAAGATACATACTCATCTGACGACGTAGGGCAGGAGGATGAGGCGACAGAGCCCGTGTCAAGGGGGATACATAGTCATACATACGATATCAGATTTCAACCGGAGTGAACTGGTCTACTACCTTGTGCACCTCCTCGCGAGACAGTATTGAAACAAGCATGACAATTGACTGAAAATGTAATACAGCGTTCTATATTTTTATATTTCAAGTGTTCTATATTTTTTTGTTTCAAGTGTCAAATTACATTTTTTTTTAATAACCAAAATAATTGTCTGAATAGCTCCGCAATGCGTCTTGCATCCGAGGGTCTTAAGTTATGCGAAAAACCCTCACATCGCATTCTCTCATCACACAACAGTATCTATAGCGAGGTTAAGATTTTTTTTTACAATGGCACTTCAATCCAAATCGGACCTTGGTCTCCTAATATTCAGGTTCCTTAACATTTTTTATTACTTATTGTGGAAGGGTTGTTTTCGTAGATTGAGGTAACTAAGGTATACCCAAGCACGAAGTGTTATGCGTCGACAGGGATTTGAACTCATGACCTTCGCATTGTAGACCAACACGCTACCCACTAGGCTACACCCTACCCAGATTAAGATCCTCGTCATAAATTTCATGATTTGTCTGACTCAATCTGGATCGAATTTTGAGATTTGCGAAATATCGGAGTGCTCACCATCTACTACAGATACTTTCATGATATAATTAGTCGTATTATGCCTCCTTTATATAAATTGCCGCGCAATGCACATGCTGCACAAGTATACGGATATTGATGTTTTACCAAAATCACGTACAGAGAAATATAAACAATCGTTTCTACCTGGAGCAAGCAAAATGTTGAATACACTACCCGCGTCCACTTTCTCTACGGTTTATAGCTTCCAAGTTAAAACAAATATTTACTGATTTTTTTTATTTTGTCCATCCTTTCTCAATTAACTATTATGTTTTTTTATTTTCGTTTTACTGTTTGCTCTTAAAGCTGACTGAACTGCATGCTACTGTATTAAAAGGTGACCCCTAAGTCCAGATATTTCAAAAAAACCATCACACTCTTCCGTCAATGGACACACCCAAAACTCGCATCGTTTCTCGCGTTCATTTTGTTCTTCGCCCAAGGGTACGAGCAGATTGTCTCTCGCTTAAAAATGAAGGCCCCAAAATCATATTATTCTAAGAAATGAGCCCCACAAAATCCTGCGGACGCCCTTGCTACCAGACTCTCTAACGTGTAGGGCGTGCCTAACGGATGACGAAACGCATATCCAATTCATTTATACTGGATTTGACAAAAGCCTGGGTTTAGCCTAATGAGTAGCGTGTTGGTCTACAATGTGAAGATCGGGAGTTTAAATCCCGGTCGACGTATAATTCCTGCACACTGTTTACGTGCCATTGAAGAAGGATTTGACAAAACAGACTTCAGATGGTCCGTGACATCGATAGGGTTATACAAAGAATTTTCCCTGTAACATGCGACATTCGTACGTCCTTTTCAATGAAAACTATCACTACTGACCTCTTTGTACTAGGCAGTTTAAATGTATTACAAAAGTGTTTCCCATATAGATAAAATAATCTGTACACTTCCGATAGCACAATATCGGTAATACACTTCCATCAATCTGGCTCTACCCTACTAATATCCTAAAAAAAATAACGAATTCAGAACTCTATCTAATGCGGTAAACGGTCAACGGTCCCGAGAAAATGTTTAGATGTCGACATCTCAATTCCTGAAAAGGGATTTCATCATTTCTAAATCATATTTACCTCAACCTTTCTAAAAAATTAAGCTCATCGGATATATCTTCTCAAAATTACTCTTAGTAGTTTCACCTTAGAAGTGAGATAAATATCATATCGTTTCCCTTTCAATCTCCAACAATCTTTCCCAGAAAAAAAAATTATCACCGTTTTATCCCTTCACTGTCGGTGGTATCCAACATTCTGGTTAGGAATCCAATATGGAAAACGTTGATATGCCACAAAGGAACTTCTCTCAGATCTTTCTCCACACTAACCGAAAGTATTGTTACCGTTACAGTGCACCGTACCCGCTTACACAATTTCCAACCAAAAAAAAGGAGTGATGCACAAGGATAAAAAGAAAAACCCATAACATAAAACCCTTGAATCGATAGAACTGTACTGAAATAGAAAAAGGGAACAGGGCGAGTCCTTATACCGCTATACTTTCTTCTCTTCATTCTTACATCCAACGAAATATATCCTTGCTTTTGACCTAGTTTTTTTTTCTCTCTACTACCCTCCTTCTAAGATAGTTTCTTTTCTTCTTCGATATTTTCTTTCTATGCACTTGAGCACAAAAGTGCATTAAGAACTGAAAATATTTCGGTTTTTTTTTTTCCGCCAATCTCATCACGAAATATTTAAGGAAGTTCAATAATCTCATCTTACAGCATGTAATTTTTTTTTTTTATTGTGAAAAAAACGTTAGGGTACTTATCAAGGATTATAATTTCGATTATTAAATAGAGTTCGATGAAATTGAAAGAAGGGTTTGAAGAAGCGCGCAATCTTTGAAATCTCGCGGAAGAGTCATGAAGCCATTATTCGGATATTTGAAAAAAAAAATAGTTGCTTGGAATTATCGTATCAAAAGTTTTGAACCGGTTCAACGGATATTTTTTGATTGAAGTCAGGTTCGAGACTTATTATGGCGAAAACCTGTTCGAATATTTTAAGAAATTTTGGGAATGATGCTAGAGAGTTGAGCAATAAATCACGGCAAATTATACAACTCGACTTCCGCAGTTGGTTTTGATATTTCCAAGTTCTGACGCGATTGGTGTATTGTCGAATTATGAATGTCATTTGAAAGAGAAATATCACAAATTAGGATGGGTTATCACGGATTGAAATATTCTCGATGAGTGGATAGGAATAAAGATGTTAGAGATATCTTTTTTTTGTTGCTCTATAGAAGTCGCACGGAGCATTACCAAATATGGTGGAATGCTTGCTTGAGGAATTCTCTATTCTTCAATGGCACTACAGGCCGCCTGACCTTCAGGCTCCTTAACATTTTTTATTTGTTATTGTGAATGGGTTGTTAGCCCTTCGCACTCTATCTACGAGTTTTCCATTTTCGCACATTGAGGTGGCTAAGATTATCCAAGCAGACAGTGTGCTGAAATTATACGTCTACTGGGATTTGAACTCCCGACCTCCGCATTGTAGGCCGCCACGCTACCTACTAGGCTACACCCTAGCTTGAGGAATGCCATTACCTTATTGGATCACATGAAGCAAGTGCTTTGAAACTGTCCAGCTTTTGCTAGAAGAAGGCGCTCCGTTTTTCCTTGACTTCAAGCAGGTCTCAAGCTACGGAATCTGTTGAATTTCGCCACGGCAATGGAAACCTTTGAGCTTCACAACATTGCTTGATGTAAATTAGGTTTTCCTTGTCTTCATGTGGTATCACTATGGATCCCAAAAGGTATATGATGGCTAGGACCGCCACTCTAACCTAACCTAATATAACTAAACTTGAGCTCAACTCACTTGAAAGTGCTTTGCTGAAAGTTTTGAGAAATGTGAACATTTTGAAATCAGTGATTGGCAACAACTTAAATCCGTTTTCCTATCCTTCGGATTACACGATTGAGTAGGTAACGAAAATCAATACCCACGGAAATACAAATCATTATGCTAATTGCAAGTTCAGCATTCACACTAATAGGCGCCGTGCCTGAAGTAATCCCCACATAGTTTTCTGGAAAGTTGCTTCAAACCCCGAATTTGATGGGACTCTTTGGGAAAGGAACGTAGTCGTTGTGGATATGCACCAATATGTGGATTGGTGCATATCAACAACGACCACGTTTCTTTCCCAAAGAGTCCTATCGTATTCGGGGTTTGAAGCAACTTGCCATAGGCTCCTCACTTCCTGGTACCGCAAGAAGTGACTAGCCTATCTTCGATCAGGCTCCCTTTTTCGAGAAATTTTGTCCCAGTGGTGAAATTGTTCAAGCATTTTCATCAATTTATGAGTACGGCTGATAAAAACTGTGACGAACTTTGAGCTGACAATCCCAGCATTAGACCTTGCTAAAAACTCAATCTCGTGCCTTCCAACAGGATGGAATGTGCTACGAAATTAATCATCAAATTTGTAGATTTAACATCCATACATATATTGTTTATATTACCCAATAAATCCTGACTCACTGAGGGTCCGATTGAAGTAGAAATTTCACTAAATCAAAACCATTAAAAAAGAAAATCTCAATTTAATAAGTTCCAAAAGATCAAAACGATCTATTCCTGATCGTCAGGGCCGGAAAATTTTGCTTTCGATTTGAAGGAAAGAAAAAGTCGCTACAAATTATTTTTACTCATCCGTTATTACCCAAGATCTACATATATCGAAATGTCCACCGCACACCCATCACTTCATGTGTGACGAATATTAAATTTAGAATACGGAAAAAAGATGATACCTTAACCTTCTACGTCATGTTCATGTTCCGATTCTTCGAACTTAGTATGTTTATGATTTAGACTACTGCTTAACATACAAAAAATCTTTCATATTTTCTTTTCTGTTTTTATAAACATCTCTAAAACTTTGTTATTTTCCGTAGTCTAGTGTTGTCGTAATCTGACAAAAAATCAAAAAATTTAGATCAATTTCAGTGACAATGACATTTTTTGTTTCTGCCCAGTTTCTGTCATCTGGGCGTATTTATTTCGGGACGCAATGATTTCATGGTCTTTGACGAGTGGAATAGTGAGATAATCAATTTTGGTATTTGGTTGGAATTGTGTCCAAAATTACGGATTTGAACGAAACTTGTTCGATTATGTTTAAGGATTATTGGTCAGATTTGAGTAGCAATGTTATTCACCTTCAAGCTAGGGTGTAGCCTAGAGGGTAGCGTGTTGGTCTACAATGCGAAGATCGTGAGTTCAAATCCCGGTCGACACATTATTCCAGCACACTACCTGCATGGATACACCTTGGTCACCTTAATCTACGAAAATGAAAAAAATTCGGGCTTGGCGAAGGTCTAACAACCCTTCCACAATAAATAATGAAAAATGTTAAGGAACCTGAAGGTCAGGAGTACAAGCCCCGATTTGGGCTGTAGTGCCATTGTAGATGTAGAATGTTATTCACCTTCGCCCATTGTTATTTTATTTGGTTCAATACTTCTGTTACTGTACGAACTCTAATGAGATCGTAGAGTCTTAGTTCTGAAAGTAATATCAGCCTTCACCGACAATTAAAATGTTGTACTATCTCTATGATAGTGATTTTCTTAAATGGCACTACAACCCGAATCGGGTCTTGGCCTCCTCACCTTCAGACTCTTTAACATTTGTAATTGTTATTGTGGAAGAGTTGTTAACCTAACCCTCTCTCTAAGAATTTTCATGTTCGCAGATTGGGGTGAGTATGTTAGAATTATACGTTGACCGGGATTTGAACTCACGACCTCACATTGTAGACCAATACGCTACCCACTGAGGCTGATGGGTCATTTTAATATGACGTTATACCAATGTGTATCAGAGCATTCTTCTTATTAACAATTAACACTTTGTTGTCCAAGCCCTATAAATCTTCCATTAGTATTGTTGTTCTTGGAAATAATTTTGGCTTCTCCAGATACCATGAAATGTTCGCAAAACGAAAAATTGTTTTCTTCAGAGATCTTTCTTAACCCATTTTCATTTTTAACGAAGACATCAAACCTTAGTATCGAAAAGTGTTTCTCTCTTCTTAAAGTGTATCCCGCAGGATTTGATCCACAAATAATGCATTCAACTTTCTGTCCAATTTCAAAATTATCGTGACACGACCTTCCGTCGTATTTCTCAATAAAATTTTCACCTCTTCTCGCAAGTCTCGCTTCAATCACACCTCTCTTTTCGCAACATCTTCATCGTCGTTCATTTCTTTATGTCACTTATCATTTTCACTTTCAATTTTCATTCGGCAAGACACCTTCTTACGTCACACTCATACTAACAACCATCTCTACAAAATATATATGAGGTAATCCGGCCAGCCGAATTATAATTTTCGCTTATTCATCGCCACCAATATTTGTTCTCGCTTTTTCGTACTCTTTCTCGCTCTATGTCTGATTTTCGTAAAATATATGTAATTTATGCATGATGGGTGGAGAATAAAAGTGTTTTCCAAAAACTCCGCGATAGCGCGGGAAAATGGGTTACCACCATCGCGACTACCGATGTCTCTAAACTTCGACTCGCAATAACAACAAAATCGAGAAACGCTTTTTTTTCCCCCCAAAAGTGATAAATTATGAACAGGCCGGGGCAACAATCGATACTTCGAATGGGGTTGCACAACAACAAGCAACGGCAACACCAGCAACAACATTGCCGGAAAAATCGAGCCGTGTATAGAAAAGAAAAGTAGGAAATGCCCTTGAATACCAGGAAATCCCTTTTTTAGCCGTCCCGCTCCCCTTTCGACGGCTTGAACAACTCACGACGGCATTCGATCCTGTCTCCACCCATCCAATGCGCCATCTCTACGGCTGCTAGTCGAACGAAATAGGGGCTAAGAATCAGCTGTTATGTGTTGCATACAGACGCAATCCTATAATGGGGTGGGAACTGGAAGGATATGTTAGGCTCAAAAATTAATGTAAACGATACCCCGGTCTCATGTTTGGCCCGAAGTGGGTTGAAATTCAGCCAGGATACAGGAGTCCCTGTGTAAATCATTCGGTACTATGAAAAAGTGGGAAGGGCCGTGATGTCGACTACGAATCATGCGATGATGAGTCTGGCGGCCCGAAAAATCGATGTAACACTCATACTCACGTACATACGCACACGTAAACAATTCTGCCGGGCCTATCCAATGGCAAAGACTACTCAGCAGGCATTCCTATAGCCAAAACCAAGTACCGCACCGAGCTGCAGTAACAACAACAAAAAAATACATGACCTAGTTAACATGGTTTTTTGTTGAGCGTATGCGTCTTTCATACGAAATGCGCGATGATAGATAAATTTTCGTGCCCCTCTCCATCGAATTATAGATGTCGAGTAGGCTTAATTTAAATGCGTTCAAAGTCAAAACTACTGGCGCTCAGTTAGCCTATTTGGCATGAAGTTGCATACGATAACGACGACGGCGGGAGTATACTTGACTCTCTTCACTCTATGAATTTGCATGAAAAGAAATCCAGTATTAGAAAAACTCATCAGTTCACTAATACTAGCGATAATTTAACTAGAAACGCACACACTCTGCCGAATTTAACGTCTACCCTACTTTTGTAGATATGACAGAAAGTCGAGATTTAAGTCGGGTTGAAAAAGTTACGGAAAATAAAACCTTAGGGTTTGCCGTTGGGTTGGTCGATATCGGGGGTTGTTCTGAAGCCGGTATTCAATGGGTGTGGAATTTCAAACTTATCATCTTCTAGGCCTAAGCACTTTCGTCATCCATTTTGTTTCCGACTGCTGAAACGTTGCGAGACTTTTGTTGACGAAACATTAAATCAACCCTCTGATGTTAAGGGCCCGTATCGAATTGTCGAGTACTTAAAGTAGCGGAAATTTCGTTGTTTCCAACTCGATTTATCGATTTGCAAGCTTTTGAGTTAAAGAAAAAAAGGGAGGAGGGGGGAAAGAAAGGATTTTCGGGATGCGATAAAATGTTGTTTTTGTGAATTAAAGATGAAGTAATAGGAGTAGTAGGGAAAAATGTTTATTTGAATATCCGGTACTTAGTTTTTCCTAGCTAAATGAATTTAAAAAAAATAATTTTTCTGGAAATTCCAGAACGGAATTTACCTGAATTATGTATGTCAGCGGTCATGGAGGTTATGAGGGCGACAAATGGGATAATCATGATCGAGGTTTGTGGGATATTTTGAATATTTAGTTACAGAACGGAAAAGAGGGAATTGCTTGATAATTAAATTCAATTAATATGAACGATGGAGATGAGATCTGATATTGAGTTAAGTTTTTTTTTATGAAGTTATTTCTACGTTTAGGTTATAATAGTGATGGGCACCATCGATTGTTTTTACTATCGATAGTCCTATCGATAGTCAACTGAACTATCGATTGTTTTTATTCGAATGAAATTGCCGATAGTTATTCGAATAAAAACTATTGATAGTTATTTGAATAAACTATCGATAGGTATTCGAAAAAAACCTATCAAAACTTTCAATAATTGTGTCAGTAAGGACTTTCGGATTTTAGTTCCTTCCAATAAAAGTGCAATGCTATCGATAGTTTCGACCCGATTGATTGAGCAATATCTATACTACAAGTGAATTAAAGAAACAATTATTATATCGGGAGTACAAATTGAAACCCGCCGTTTTCCAATAGATGGCACCAATAATAAATCCTAATTAATAATGGCGGATCAGAAACGTCAAATGGTAAACTTTTACTTCTACAATGGCGCTACAGCCCAATTCGGACCTTGGTCTCCTGACATTCAGGTTCCTTAGCATTTTTCATTACTTATTGTGGAAGGTTTGTTAGCCCTTTGCACAACCCTCTTTCTACGAATTTTTCATTTTCGTAGATTGAGGTGACCATCCAAGCAGGCAATGTGCTGGAATTAAATCGGCCGGGATTTGAACTCACGACCTTCGCATTACAAGACCAACACGCTACCCACTAGGCTACACCCTAGCTTGGTAAACTTAGGCATCTGTCAATAACTCCTCATCATTAGATTTGTGTAGTTTTGTCGGCATCATATACATTTTTGTGCGTGAATATGTCGAAATTCGTGCCAAATAAGCGCCATTTGCGGAAGCTTTGCTTTTTGACTTCAATTCAAAAAAATCTGCGGCTGAAGCGCGTCGAATGATTGTCGAAACTTACGGTGAGGGTGCGATTAGTGAAAGAATGTATCGTTAGTGGTAACAACGTTTCAAGAGCGGTGATTTTGGCGTCGTCGACCAGCATGGCGGTGGAATAGAAACAATTTTTGTGGTCTATCATGTGCTGTTGAAACCTTGTGAAACCATCACGGCAGATCGCTAACGACTACAATTGATGAGTTTGAGCCAAGCACTGAAGGAGAAAAGACCGCAGTACCAAGAGAGACACGACAAAGTGATCTTACTTCACGACAACGCTCGGCCACGTGTTGTTAAGGTTTTGAAAACTTACCTAAAATTACTGAAATGGGACATACTACTCAACCACTGTATTCTCCAGTCATCGCCCCTTCTAACTACCACATATTCCGATCGATGGCACATGGCCTGGCTGAGCAGCATTTCCAAAATTGAGTTCGATTTGTGGATCGGGTCAAGAGAACTTTCTTTTCGAATTGGAATCCGTACTCTGCCAGAAAGATGGGAAAAGAAGTTGTGGCTAGCGATGGACACATCTTTGAATAATTAATATTTAACCATTTTGGTACAATAATGGCTCGAATTGGGAAAAAAAACGGCGGGTTTCAATTTGTACTTCCAATGCATTATTAATCAGTGACTATATGCTCTTGGCAGTCGGCAATTTGCGGATAAGGAATGAAATAAATCGAGGAAGATTTAACGAAAGTGATAAAACTTTCAAGGTATTATTGTCGAATTGTAATTTAAAAGTCACTATCAAACACATTTCATCGACAACAAGCAGTCATCTTGAAAAACGTAACCGTTGAAGAAAAGTTAAACAATTTTGCGAGCATCAAAATGAGTAATCTTATAATACATTTTTTTCAATAGTAAAATCTAAAACCTATATAATTTGTGACAGTTCTTACAAAATGTCTTTGCAATAAAGATGATTTGGAAATCTCCCGCGATCATTCCGATACATTCGTCAATTTCTTGTTTTATTGTCGCATTTATGAGTAATTGTAGTTTTTTTTTAAGAAATACTCATTACTATTAGCCGAAAGAAAAAATATACAATTATATTATATTTTAATTAAAAGTGCACGAAAAATAATTACAATAAACCTAATAATTGCTGAACTTATTTATCAGTATTATAGTTTGGTTGGTGGAATAGCTTAGCGATGTTTCAAAGTCAAATTTGAACCGTTGGACCCAAATTTTTATTATGCTTATCAAAAGAGAAATCAATTCCACTCTAATATCATGCTTCTAAAATTGCATAAATATATATGAATAATGCACCAGATTCCTTTGCTTGTGCCTTAGCATTTGTGCACACTTTCTATTTTTACGCAAAGTATGGATTCTCACAGAGGTTAATTTCATTTGGATTGAAAGTTCTTCGCTTGTAAGAAGGAGAAAACTATTTGAAACCTTTTCACCATCTGCAACATTTTTACTAAACACTATTATAAAATTTTAACAATTCCTTACCATCGAAATGATAAGAACCGAAATTTACAGGGTTGCTAGTGTGCTGAGAGTTGATATTATGCGCTATTGGAACTTTCTAGCAAACAATTTTATGAGGATTTGCAAATAACGATGTCAAAACGAGAGTTCAATATGCCTTATAATGAATATGTGCATTTGAACAAATGAAATTGATTAGATTTAATTTTTGTACCATACAAGAGAACATGTCGAACTCAAATTTTCTTTGTAAAACTCTTTAAACTATCGATAGTCCATTATTTCATTCACTATTGGTCTAAAGTCATTTCATTCGGATTAAGTTTATCAACAGCTCTCAGTATTCAAACAATAATTCAATAGTCGAATCCACTCCATAGTCATTTTCATTCATTCAAAAAAGTAATTTCATAGCCACTATCGATAAAAATCGATGATTCGAATGAATCGAAAAGTTATTCGATAGTAATTTTCATTCGTTTGGAAAATTATTCGATAGTATTTTTCATTCATTCGAAAAATTATTCGATAGTAACTTTCATTCATTCAAAAATTTATTCGATAGTCACTATCGATGGCAACTATCGATAGTTACTATCGATAGTAATTTTCATTCATTCAGAAAGTTATTCGATAGTCCCTATCGAATAATTTTTCGATAGTTATTCTATAGTGCCTACCACTAGGTTATAAGCTCTGTTATGAAGGGTTTAACTACTGCTACAGGCTGCTATATTATTCCGTGGATTTTTATTATTGGAAACACGTGAGAGTAGTGCGACCTCCTCAGCCTATTGTGTTGTTTATTGCCCCTTTACCCATCCACAACTTTATAGATCTGGCTAATCTAAATATATCTGAGGGAGCCATGTTGGCTAGTTCATTAGTTGTAAGGAGACCTTTTCCTAGAAGGTGTAGTCTTTAGAATATGCTTTTTCGTTTCTTAAGCATTTAAGCAGATGTCGGTTTCAGCTAGACTCATATTTTTAAGATGGTAGTTTACTCCACTATGGGCCATCATGAAGTTATTACTCTTGCTCAACTTTAGGATTTCCTCCACTTTGATTTTGAAGTCTGTTGCAGTAGATTCTATGCACTTGTTCAAAGCACTTTCTCAGTATAAGGCTGAAATGTTATTTTGGTTTTCCGTACTTTAGCTCTGGTTCAATAAAATTTGTTCCTGTGCCGCTTTTGGCCTCTTCGTTAACCCACATTAAGGATACTTTGCTCAATTTTTAGTCCCTTCCCTTACAAACAGATATGTATGCTTATGCAGAACCTTTTGTCAAATGTCTCATAACCACGTAATTAAGGTTCTTTATCTGTTTTACGCTAGATTGTCTATTACAAATGTATAAACTTTGTCGGTAGCTTATTAGCAACATTTCACACTTTATGAGTTCATTGAACCGTTCCTACCTACATAATATTTTCATCTAATCCATGTATGTATATGTTGCTTCTTAGAAATCACGATCTTAGATCGCTCTGTTATTCTACTTATAATCTCTGATTCTCTCTTTGGACGAGCTCAAATTTTGACCTTGAAATAAAATAAAATCCAATTAAAATTCAACGAAAGCTCTCCGTCAACACATCGAACTATTTGAAAACAGGAAACCTGAGTCGGTCCAGAACGCCCGCACTAGTTCCTAGCGATAGTGCCTGCTCTAGATCGCTTCGTGCAAACCATATTATTCGATCAGATTCCGACCATGTGTTATGCTTCGTCTAACTATATTTTCGCAACATTAGCATCCCAAAAATATGTCCGCTCACGCATTTCGCGCCACCTCGTAACGATTGATTGCGGTGCGTCGCGCTGCGCGGATCATCACCAAGCTATTTTTAGTTTATACGAAAATTTCTCCAAAAAATAGATTGGATGGAAGCGCCAAAATAGAATTTCGTGTCCAAACTATCGTAGCAAAGATGTAACGAGGCGTACAACAGCATTGCACAATTTATTTATAATTTGAATTCGAACCGCGTGATGGCGACGCAGACCGTGACCTACCTCCATGCTATTTGTGTTCGTTGCAAAATTCGAGTGCAATTATGCTTTTGTTTTGTAGAATTTAAAGCGTCCCGCGATGGCACCATCATTATCAGCATCTCTGTCTGTTCGCATCCCATTATCACACCAGACATTTTTGTTTGACGAATTCATTTCCGGCTTGTTGCAATATTGCCAATATGAAAGACGTAAATATGAAAAATAAACAATGAAATCAATGATCAACTGAAATCCCACTTCTGACACCACTTTACTGTCGCCAACATAATTATTTTTTTATTGCGAAATGCCCAGTTTGGCGGAAGAGACATGCATGGAAAACAACAAAAATCCCATCGCCAATCTTCACGGGTAGTATAGTGTGTGGTGAGAGAAGCAGAAGACGAAGAAAAAATAACGAAAACAAGCAAACGGGACAGCACAAAAACGGGACAAGTTTATAGGAGCAATTTCGTTCACATAAAAGAGATAGCGTTATCTAAAAGACCTTGAACTTGAGACGAATCGTACATTTGCTAAGGCATTTAAACGCTAGGCAATCGCGCTTTGCTCACCCATACTACACACTGGGCTCACTGTCAACTCTGCGTAACCACACGTAACAGTGGGACTTGGGTGGATTGAGTATGTGTGCGAGTGGTTGGAGCTTGTCGAATAGCCCATAGTACTAGGTGGTCCGGACAACGTGTGGAGGAGGCTTGATAGCTTGCTTGGAGCGCTGGTCGACCACGGTGTTCGTCACGAGTACAACAAACGAACAATAGCTGGCACACACATTTCGATAAACGTCTTGCGAAAAACATGGCTACATCTCTCATTTTTCGCGAAACATTTTCTCGCCTTGCTCGAATCTCAACAGGAGAGCGAAAACAGTTTCCATTTCTTGTCAAGCCTCACACTATTGCTTGCAGCCAGTTTTGTTTGCGAACAAACAGCACACAATCTCATTTTACTTATTTTTACGTTTTCCGCTGTGAGTTTTTCTCTGTAGACTTAACTCTGCAACCTGAGTTTCTGGCCGATTATGTTGTGTGTTTATTTCTCCACATATCTTTTTTAATCGCATTCGTTGCTCGTATCATTCGGCGGGGGGTTCCATTTTTTTTTTATTGTGATTTACAACGCGGTTTTTTTCCAACATTGTTTTGCTGCTGTGTGATTATCGTCTAGCTGTGATATTCGATCGTACAGACAACATGACGTTAGTTTACACTTGTCATTATCCAAGGTAGTGAGAGCTACTTGAAACTGTTTCGAAATGTCAACATATGAATAAGTACTGTCACTTATCGGAATCGATGGTAGCATTGCGATAGTGACGACAAGAATGTGTAAGGCAGCAAGCTTGCCAATTACGCGAGAAGTTTTAGAATAGAGTCCCTCCATGCAAGAAGAAGAAATACACTGTAACAGAGCTTAGCAGATAGTGTCCCATGGAGTAATTATACTTTAGAAGATATGGTAGAGCAATGAGAATCCAATTTACAAAGCCATGGCGGCTTTGATAAAGACACCGGTGCTGGAAGAGCGAAAAAATTTTCAGAAGATGCACGGAGCAGTTAAGGAAGGAAATAATTGGCGAATTCGATACAACTATGAACTGTATCAACTATTTGACGACCCACCAGCATCTATCGTGATCAAACTCCGCAAGCTTCAATGGGCTGGCCTTTTGGAGCGGATGCACGAGGAACAAATTTCAAAACGAGTGCTCAAGGGCAAAGCTTAAGGGAACCGGCCGCAGGGGAACCCACAAAAGCGATAGGAGGACTCAGTCGATGCAAACTGGATGACGCGGTCGTTGGGCCAATACAACTGGAGGAGTGGCATCCGGGAGGCCAAGGCTCGATATGGGCTGTAGCGCCATTGCATCATTATAAGCAAATCTAGAAGCAGAAAAAAGGTTGTGCATTCCTACATTCGCTTGGCATCCTTAGAGGTGCTGTAAAAACTTAAAAGCTCCATCTATACAACCTTCCGCGTGAGGATAGTTACATACTGCATCGTCCAACACTCTTGTGTTGCTGCAATCAATCACCTTAGAATGTTAAAATCTTTTTTGTAGACACTACCGCAGTCCACGTGAAAAATATCAATCAACTAATGGACAGAGATAACGAGGGGGGCCTGACATGCTGCCTGCAGCTAGCTGAACATGATCCACGCGGGCCGGCGGCCATTATTCCTCATGGTTCGCATTTGTCAAAAGCTATTGCCTTAAAGGTGATGATCACAATGACAATACTTCACGCAGCGACGGAACACCCCCGCAGGGAATTAGTTACTGGTCGAGAAAGCTTCGGTGATTCCAGTAATTTTGCCTTTGAAGCTTTTCAACTTTTCAACACGGATCCAGGTGATCGAACAGTATCAAAGTTATGCTCGAACTTAGACTGAAGTGAGCGAAGGTTAGGGGTCCACGGTTCGCTTTGGGCTATAGTGCCATTGAAGAAGAAGAATGGTGGCAACCTACGAAGATCGGACCAAAGGTGTAAAACCTGGTGCTACGGCGGTGGTGTGTAGAACCCCACACCATGTGCACTGTGAGACTATAGTCATTTAGACCCACAAACCTAAAAGTAGACTGAAGAAAACAGTTGAATTGAATCAATAAAAGATGTGCTGATGCAATTGATGAGCGAATTGATGGTAAAATGGAGTGAATCGAAGGAAGCAAAACGGGTACGACTCCTTCGAGTATAGCCGCGACGGCATAGCAGCAAAGTAATGGGAACGAAATCTGAGGTTTGTTGTTTGCAAAAAGTAGTAGCGGACCGAAGTGAACGAAATGATCTCTTCAGGCTTGACCCTGGGGTGGGTTGTCCAAGTAGTGTCGCCAAGGAAGCGAAAATGGAGTTAAACGTAAGACATAATGTTGATCTGGAGGTACATGGTAAATGCGAAAGAGAGTAACGACCTGGTAGAACAAACTATTTTCGATTCTTTCTTGGCGGGATGGCGGCAGCTGGACAGTTGCAGAACGGTTAAGTCCTCTTAAGAAGAACTGAATATAAATATTACAGCTCAGCTGTTACAACACAGTCGCTATAGCATCCGAACTATTGTTGGCCTGACCACAGGTCATTGCTTGCTAAGGCTGCACGCATTCAAGCTGCGGATCGCGAGCAACAGCCTTTGGTGAGGTTGTGAGCAAGACGAAGAATCTATCGAACATTATCTTCGTCACTGTCGGCAAATCTTTAACAGTCATCTCTTTTATTTAGGCTCTAGGTTCTTCTCAGACGACCTCAAAGGCGGTAAACATTCGAGTCTACTTCGGTTCGCAAGCTAGCACAGGAGCAGTGGAAACTATCTCGTAATGAATAGGGGGAGTACAATGGGCCCAACTAGATGGCGCCAGTCCATTGTAGTTCGACGAAACCACCCTCCTACAACCTAAGCCAAACCCTAACGACCTGTTAAGTGTTAAGCGAAATCTGATGCTTTCGACAATATTGGATGAACACATGGTAGATATGCGGAAGGTATTAGTGACCGAGGAGATCGGAATGAAACTGTAGGGGTGCACTCCCTCGAAGAGAAGAAAATCTGATGTGATAACGATGGTATGGATCGAACAGCTAATGATCATATAGAGGGGAAAATTGGAACATTATTATGTGGGGGAAACCGGTGCAGCCATGGATATGAGGTCTCTTCGGGTTACACGTTGTGGTCACCTTTATTTCCACATCGCGGGTAGAGAATCTCGGAGCTTGTTCCTCATTTCTGGGCGTGGAGTTGCGCTCGTACAGCCGGGCGCCATAACCCACACAGTGGTAGAGATGTTAAATCGGTTTCACATCCATCAGTATGAATATAAACTGGTACCGCACCAGAAGCGTTAATGATTTTCTTCACAAAAACAATCCGTGTTAAAGATTTCACCTTACAACCGATGACATTTGCAGAGGTTGATAAGACCGTAGAGAATTTTCTCTGCCATTGCCCTTACCTCCGAACAATTCGAATTTTTTGCCGAGGAGAATGCTCTCGGGTTCTTTGAACCGTCATTAGTTTCCCCAAATGATATGTGGGTATCATAATTTCTGCAATGCTAGACCCATGGGTTTCAATCCCGTCCGACACAGAATTGAAGCACACTGCCTCCGTGGGTGTTTCCGAAGTATATGAATGATAAGTTAAAAAAGGGGGCCGTGCTAACCTTTCCTCAAAATCATGTTTTCCAAAGACCATGCTTCCATAACGGAAGTCGGATGGTCGCATATGCTCTGACATGTGGCGCCTAAATTATCAAGCTAGGTGTAGCCTAGTGAGTAGCGTTTTGGTATATAATACGAAGGTTGCGAGTTCAAATCCCGGTTTACGTATAATTTCAGTACACTACTTGCGTGTGTATACCATACTATATCTGATTCGCTTAACGTGTACAGCCTTACGTTAAGTCGCAAGTTTACGGTTGTCTTTAGCAACGCGGATTGTTTTTGTGACGACAATCATTAACAGTATATAACAAATGCAAGTTTTAAATTCATACTGCTGGATGCGAGACCTATCTAAAATCTCTGCTAATCTTGTGGTCATAGCACCAGGTTGGAATACGAAACTCTACGCTGAGCTCCTAGGAGACCTGCCACCATAGCCACCACGATGCTGCTCGAAGGGCCTTCTTCCATTGCCGGGAGTGGAAGCAACCTTCCATGAGCTCCCCGATACCCGTGGTACCAGAAAACCTTCGGTCGGGCTTCGTAATTGTGAAAAACTACTCCCAGCTTTGGTCCTGTTGCAAATCCGTGACTGGTAGCACTCCTCTTCGGGAATGTGGGGTCGGTATTCCGCAAAGGTTATACCGGAATTAACCTTAGTTATTGACCCGGTATGTAATAACTAGCGTTATCCCTTCCCTGCGTACAGGAAATGGGATTCCACTCCACATTCTGGACATCCAGTCCTAAACCCCTTCAATGACCCACTTCGGCCCTCCTTCTCTTAAATGCCTCGCGAGGAGGACTCGAAGGCATTTAAAATTTTCTATAGTCTCGAGGCACCTTCTTACGTCCAGCCCCTCCCCACTTCCCATGACACCCATGCCGTCAAGCTGTCTGAGGTATCTTAGACATTCGGCCAGCTTTCTAGCAGCGCTCCGTATTCGTAGCTAGCCGTTTCACTGGTCCAATCCTATGGAGAAACTCGTTTATATTGCCATGGCCCGCTAAGAGATAGTCAAGGCTAAGACAGAAGTTAAAGTCCCGGTTATCTCTCGCGAAGCTTGCGACCCCAATAATGTGTAACCCTACCCTTGTCACTGCTGTCCCACCTGGCTTGCCACAATCACGTGAACCTAAGTTCGAGAAGTTCTTTGCATTCGCGAAGGCTCCTCTCCCTAATCTCGTCCGAGGTTAGCCAATCGTTAACCAACAATGGGAGTCCCTTCCGGACTTTGTAGGTGATATCACGACGCTTCACCTCCAAGTCCAATGGAAGAGCACCCATGAATACCTGCATACCATGCGGCTTACAGGTAAACACGCACGCAAGACTACTTTTTGGCACGAGTCAATCGAGTTGTGGCCTTCACCAGTCGCCAAAGACTCGTACCATACTGCCGATCCATACGTTGCGCAGGCAACGAAAAGACCGTCGTATATGGTACGAACCGAGCGCATGGAGAGGCCCCACTCGCTATGCAGCACCCCTGCGGATCTGGTTCAGACTGGTGAGGAGACGCGCTCTGAGCTCTCGCAGGTGAGGCTTAAATCCCAACCACTCCGAAACTTTGATGCGCAGTTATTTGACTTCTATCGCATACCTGAGCCTTCTTCCCTCCGACCTTACCGAAGGATGACGTGATTGCGACAACAAACCCTTCAGCGTTATTGTCACCGCCTTGTCCTTCGATATCGCCGCGCCAACCCTCAATCTCCATTCCCGAACGGTTGTCATCAAAGCCTCTCGAGCTCAAGTCTGGAGTTTCCCTCCACCAGTACTAGCAGATCGTCAGCATATGCCGCGACTCTGCATGAATCCGCGAGCTGCATCAATAGTTCATCCATCATTAGGTTCCATATGAATGGGCCACTGATGGAGCCCTGTCGACAGCCGCGCTCCACAATCTTCCATACAGTGTCGCGCAAACCCCTAACATATACTGATCTGCCAGAGAAATAGCTCCTCCACAGGGCTTATTCTTGACAGAGATTGTAGCTTACCAATAACTCCGTCAAAGAAGTTTTGATATCTGTTGCCTTGCCATAACGACATTAAAAACAAAGAAGCAATACAAATCACATCAATCCCTGTCTCATCCTTAACATTATGTAATGATCCTTCCCAGAAACTTCCATTCCATTCTTCAAATTAGGATCCTAATCTAATGCCAACTGAAAAACAGCTAAAACCCTTCAAAAAAAAGATACACATATTTATGATCGCAACAATTACAGCACCCCATTTTCTTCAGAACAATAAACCCCGAACTTAAATCAACAAACAGGTGTAAAAATCTTCATCATGAAAACAGGTAGCGCCTAATTTGAACGCTTGTAAAACAACATCGATTATTGCGCTCTAAAAGCAAATTAACGTGTCCCGAAAAACCATAGTGTAAAAACTCAAAACCCTTTTTTACAGTTTAAACGTATTTTCTTCACATTCAATTACACACTAAACTGACCATGAATGTAAATATTTTGCACGAAAAATTCCAGTTTGACCTAGAAGGTGCCGACATTTTGGACCGGACTACCTCAACTTTTTACCTGAACAAATAGGTAATAATAATTTTTTTTTTTTTTTTGACTAAAGGTAAAATCAGTTGTTTTGACATTGACCTGTTCCGCATCAATAACTATGTGTTGATGAAGGCGTTTGAATTCTTTTTTTTTTTAATTTTTTCGCGATGTAATGCAATTTTCTGTATAGAATGCAACCAAAATTTAAATGCATCGCAAATTCGAATTAAAATTTAGTCATGATTCAAACCACTTAAAATTCATCGCTGTAAACTTGATTCAAGATAAAAAATGGAGTAGAATAAGTAAAAGAAAATCCTTGTCCTTATTTTAATTTTTTTAGTTGCGTTTTAAAATGATGCGAAAAAAAAATAAAAAAAAAAAAAATTGTTTGCACGTCTGCTTGTTTGGCAGGGTAAATATCTTCCGTGTAATTGATTAAAATTATGATAATTTGCACGTTTTAAGATGCAGAAAGAGAGAAAGAGAGAGAGAGAGTTAATGGAAGGTGGGCTGGTTTTTGCATAGGTTGTGTTTTTTGGACAAAATAACCTCGTGATAGCATTTCTTCGTAATTTTTTAAGGTTTGTTTATGTTTGTCGGGGTTGTTTTTTTTTATTTTTTATTATAAAAGATGGTTGTTGCGTTATTCAGTTTTATCGAAAGATTTTTGACATGAATCATTTTCTAGTAACGTCAGGGTCTTGTGAAGTTATCTGGTGGGAAATAACTTGAATCATTTGTTTATGCAAATTTTTTATCATTTTAAATTTTCTTAGAGGATATTGAAGCAGACCGGAAGACAAAATCAAGCTGTCAACAATAAATTCATAATAATTTCGTTTGGCAAATAATACCACTATGATATTGAATTTCGACATTTTTACTTAACCCTCAAAAATATATAAGGAAAATTGCAGATTAGTTAAAATTAAAAAAGTTTCATACTGAGATTTACGCCTATCGTCATATTTTTAGGGCTTAGTAGCGTACTGATCAACAATGCGAAGGTCGTGAGTTCAAATCTCGATCAAGGTATAATTGCAGCACACTGTCTGCTTGGTCACTTCAATCTGCGATAACGAGAAATTCTTAGATAGCGGGTTATCTGAAGGGCTAGCAAACCTGCCACAATTAGTAATGAAAATCTTCAACAACCTGAAAGTCCAATTTGGGTCATTGTAGAAGGAGTCATATTTCTTGTAATTTTTCGTCATAGGGATAAAGTTTTTAGGTTATGCGGTCGAACTTACTTAAAATTTGAGTAATATCAATCTGACGCAAAATTCTTCAGAATAAAAGTTGTAGAATTTTTCAAAACAAAACAATTTTATCATAATGGAATTTTCCGGACGACTAACAGTTTTGAGATTAAAACCAAAATTGTGACTAACTGTACCGCATTTGGGTCTTTTATTTTTAAGAAGAGTTGTATGGGCAATTGTAAGTTTGTGATAGTTGAGCAGACTTTTGGTGGAGAATAGGCGAACAATAAAAGTAGTCCTAGAGCTAGGGTGTAGCCTAATAGGTAGCGTGTTGGTCTACAATGCGAAGGTCGTGAGTTTAAGTCACGGTCGACTCATAATTCCAGCATACTGCCTGCTTGGGTATACTTTGGTCACCTCAATCTACGAAAATCAAAAATTCAAAATTGTGCGGAGGTCTAACAACCCTTCCACAATAAATAATGAAAAATGTTAAGGAACCTGAAGGTCCGGAGGCCAAGACTCGATTTGGGCTGTAGTGCCATTGTAGAAGAAAAGGAGAAAAGTAGTTCTACCCAAAATCTTCTCGATAAGATGATTATTCAAATCTTCGAAACAAAAATCAAACTTAACTTCTAAAAATATTTGCAAAATTTCCAATTTGATTCCGATAACTAATTGGTTCCGTCAATATGCCTCCTATATTGGTGTTCCAGCGACATTAACGCTGAATAATTTCGTTAATAATTTTTATGGCAAATTTCGTAGAATTGCGTGTTTTATGATTCTCGATATGTGATGTTATTTAAGAAAAAAAAAAAAAGAATAAAATAAAATATCTCTCATGTTTTGATGATGACTTGGAAGAACATTTCGTAAGATTGCGGTCTGTAAAGTTGTGGAATTTTTTTTTCTAGTTTTCCTTTCCTATTACAGATATTGTCTGAGTCTTATTCATAGAATAAAAAGAAATAAGTATGGACTCGTGGTTAGACACACCATAGAGAGAATGTTGACCTGTACGGAATTTAAATTATTTTTTTTATGATATTTTTTTTATTGTTGTTGATATTATCAAATGGCAGACTGTTGGAAAGATGTAGCAGCAGCGTCTTATGAGTAAGACGTCTGATCAATTTTCTATGGGTGTTTTTTTCCGCCGCATTGACCACATTCATGACGTTAGAAGTTCGTGTTTAGTATTTATATGTGAATTTTTGCAAAAGAAGTATCTATTGCAGATGTGTTTTGTTTCGGTTAGTTTTTAGATTGACTCATTTATGAAGTGTTTGTTCTGTTTTGGGTTGTTTCATTTCAATTTGTTAAATTCTACTTCTGCAATGGCATAAAAGTCCAAATCTGGCCTTGGTCTCTTGACCTTCAGGTTCCTTAACATTTTTCATTACTTATTGTGGATGGATTCGCACAACCCTCTATCTACGAAATTTTGATTTTTCGTAGATTGAGGTGACCAAGATATATCCAAGCAGGCAATGTGCTGGAATTATATATTACGTCGACCAGGAATTGAACCCACGACCTTCGCATTATAAGATCAACACGCTACTCTACAATGCGAAGGTCGTGAGTTCAAATCCCGGTCGACGCATAATTCCAGCACACTGCCTGCTTGAGTATACCTTGGTCACCTCAATCTACGAAATTTACGAAATTCGTAGATAAGGGGTTGTGCGAATATCTAACAACCCTTCCACAATAAATAATGAAAAAATGTTAACGAACCTGAACGTAAGGAGGCAAAGGCCTGATTTGGGCTGTAGCATCATTGTAGAAGATATTATAATTGGCCCCGACTTTAAACAATTCTTCATTCCAAAAACTTTTGAAGTGCTTCTCCAAATTTGTTTGAGGTGACTAAATGTTTTATACTCGCACCCAACTTCACTCCAAATCATAAGATCCGGTATCTGATCGATAAATGACAGACCCTGAATCGGCTCCTTTCGTTTTTTTCCTAAACTATCAAACCCTAAGGGTATATAGGGTCAAATTAAAGTCGGACAGTATATTTTTTTTCTTTTGCTGTCATGTCTCTTTATTATTTACTTGCAAAGAAATCGTGCAAATTAAAAATGACATCGACATAATCGTAGTGAATCGACGCTAAAAGTGCAAAAATATAATAAAAAGGAAAAAAAAAAAATGAGCAGAAAGCAAAACTGAAAACGACCAATCAACCTTGTCCCACATTCAACAGTGTTACTTTTTTCGGTTAATGACGCTTTAGATATATTTTTCGTATCTTTTTCTTCTTCTTCTTCTTTTCTACCAAGCTTATACCTTTTTTCTGTTCGACGCGTACCGAGAGCGATGACAAATTTATTGTTTTATATATAATTTTGTACAACCGAAAAAAACATCGAATGTCTTATAAAACTTTTATGACTTTTTCATTATTTTTGCATAGAAGTGAAGAAAAATGTAATTAAATAATTTTCGTATATCATTTAAAGAATTTTTGTAGGCGTCTAGGTTCATCTTATCTAATTGCACCTTGAAATAGATATTTTTTCGGTGAATTTAACAGATATTTAAGTGGAAATTGACGCCATATTTGAATAGTTAAGTTTTTTTTTTACTCATTTTGCATTTTTTTATTTGAAATTTTTCGTTGATGTTTAGTTATTTATTAATGCTGTTTAATGGTTTTAAGCGACGTAAAGTTACTTCAATCTAGTACTTATCGAAAAAGATGACAGTACTTATTACGGGTTCTGATTCATCTAATCCTCTCTAATTTGAAGATATAATCCTTGGCCATTTTCGTTTATACGATGAAATTACCAACGAAAAATTAACATTCCATGTGGTCTGCATAAAGATCGTTAGTTGAAAGAACTAAGATGTAAGTCTCCCTTTCAAAAATTTATTTTTTTGACAAATGACTGATAGAACGACAGTGCTGCCACATTACTACAATCGAGTACTTATCGAAAAAGAAGTTAATACTTGAAAGAAAAGATTTCCGGATTCTACACTGTTACGCTTTATTATTCGTGACGTTTCGGTCTCTGCTGAGACCTTTATCAAACTGGCCTCAGCAGAGCCCGAAACGTCACGAATAATAAAGCGAATCCGGAAATCTTTTCTTTCAATTCAAAATGCACTGTAAAAACATTCACCAACCCATTAAGTTAATACTTATTACGGCTGCTGATTCATCTAATCCTCACTAATTTGAAGATAATCCTTGGCAATTTTCGTTTATATGATAAAATTACTAACGGAAAATTAACGTTCCATGTGGTCTGTATAAAGAACGTTAGTGTAAAGATCTAGGATGTACATAAGTTTCCCTTTCAAAAATTTATTTTTTTGACAACTGATTAACAGAACGGCAGTACTGCCACATTACTTTAATCGAGTACTTATCGAAAAAGAAAACAGTACTTATTACGGATGCTGATTCATGTAATCCTCTCTAATTTTATGATTATCCTTGGCCATTTTGTATGAACGATAAGACTACCAACGAAAACTAACATTTCATGTGGTCTGCATAAAGAACGTTAGTTCAAAGAACTAGGATGTAAGTCTCCCTTTTGTTGACAACTGATTGACAGAACGGCAGTGCTGCCACATTAGCATTATCGCTCTACCCTATATTTCTTGTCATGAACCCAACAGTCTTGAAGCAGTTGGCACGCTTTTGATTGCAGTGGATATATATATCACATATTGAGCTGAAGAAAATGGTAAAATGGCGAATCGTTAACCGTGAAAAAAGAGAATTCAAAAAAAATACAACTAAAGTTATTTCAGATAACTGCACTAGCATAAAAAAAAATTCCATCTTGAAATGCGAATTTTCTTTTTCTTATTGTTCCATACGACTGCCAATCCGATTCAAAGTCAAGTTAAGAAAAGTACAATATACAGAAATAACAAAGCAAAATGCCACTGTCGAAGAAAAAAAACTTTTTAAAAATTCCCATAAAACTTAAAGATACACACATCGACATTCATCTTTAAGAATGAAATTTGCACACAGATTTCCAAGTGGAAAAAACCAGGATGTACTACAAGCATGTACCACACATAAAAAAAAAACATCTCCCCACCGATTAAGTCGACAACATTAGATCAAAGACAACTTTCAATCTTTTCCGAGATGATGCGATGCGTCTGAAAGTAAAATCTTAAAACCGCACCGTAAAGTTAATCGGTTTTTGAAATGTCCGCGTCTTAGGCGCAGTATGAAACTGGGTGGAAAAATGCAAAATGTCTTATATAGTGTTGTATAGAGATCTAACTAGCTAAGACATTACAGACGAGTATATAGCTTTAAGGAAAATCTCACCTAAACAACATACGGGAAAGTTGTTTCTCATCCGTGAGTGGTTGTTAATTGATGTCGTTGCGACAAGTTTAGTTAACCTATGCGATTAGGTTTTTTTTTCTCAGTTTTACTGGACATTAAAACGATTGAGATTTAGTTTGAAGATATGATTGGTAAAATTATTTAGCAATATGACATAGTTTTGGAATATGATTGAAATTATTGATCGAAATTGAAGACTACTTCCAATAATCAAAAACAAGAAGGTATACAGGAAAACTAAACTAAAAATATAAAAAACAATTATAAGACCTGTACTATGCTATGGTAGCGAAACGTGGAGATTAACTTAGGTATCCTATAAATTAATTAACGCATTTAAGAGAAAAGTCCTCAGAAGAATCCTTGGACCTATGAGGAAAGACTCAATCTGGAGAACACGATACAATAGAGAATTGTATGCCATCTTCGATAATCCAGAAGTTTCAACCCTCATAAAAATTCGATTGACGCAGACAGCAAATTACTGCTGAGATTTTCAAAGTGGAGGACGCGGTCACGGAATCGAGATGGATGGAGGCAAAGTACATATTCAGGAGGCCAAAGTCCGATTTGGGATGTAGCGCCATCGTAAGTAAGAAGAAAAAGAAATAGTTTAGATTTGAAATTTGGAAATCGAACTTTATTGAGAATTCTAAGATTTTCAAGAACTCCCAGGAATTTCCTTTACTTTCTGTCTTACAACTTAATCATATTATGAGACTCTTTCAGTCCAACTCCCACTTCCCCCATCTTCCAAATTGATATCAAATTCTGAGACTAAAACAAATATCAAATATGACTTATATTATGGAGCTAGACTTGGAAATTCATAAGTGGAATTCCGAACTCGAAATGCCATTCATCTAATTTTCCGGAACTTCTGAAGGGCGGTGGTTGCAGCCAGTGGCATGACGTGACTTTATAGCTAGGGGGAGTAATTATTTTTTAAATTTATTACTCTTAAGCAATATATTATAAATGTTATTAAAACTCTCTCGCCAGCTGCTTTAAACATTATTAATGTTGAGAGCACCCAGGAATCACGAACGTGATGTAAAAAAAAAGATTTACATTCCCCCACCTCTACACAGGAGCTTAAAGCGCCTGCATTAATAAATTTACGATAAATCCATATTGTTCAATCCCTTCAATAGATGGCATTTTATTTGTTAGGGTGCTAACGGACCGAAATTCGAAGAAATATTTTAGTGATGTCTTGCTTTGACAGACACTTCAACCTTTTTTTATTAAGTATAAGCTTTGAAAATGTTGAATAATTAATTAACTTGTGCCTCAGTATAAGCTTCTAGTTTTTATTTTCTTAATAAGAAAAAGTAATGACGTCCAAAAAAAGATGTCGCCTGATCTGCCAAAGTTTAAACCGATTCGTTTCCACTTGAAGCACGATAAATCCTCAAAATTAGTACAGAAATTTCAATACCGGCAATCAAAACCCAGAGCTTGCGACTGAAAGCCCTGGCTGGAAGCAATTGCGTTTACGCATCTTTCCTTCCTAAAGAAGTCGAACTTGCGCTCGCCGCGATCGAAAATTTTACTCGTATTGGCCGGCGGTCTCTTGTATATATGCGACTAAAAGCAATGAGAGGAAAGGTGGAAACATTTTAATCTCCCCTTCCTATTGAAGTCGAACTTGTGCTTGTTGCGCGAGAAAATTTTGCTCGTATTGGCCGGCGGGCTTATATATGCATTTTTAAAATCGCATCTTTTTCCCTATGGTCAGAAAAAGCGTGAGGAAAAATCTGTCCTGAGCACGTAAATGCCGTAAGCAGTGGTAGACGAAAATAATGCGCGTTTTCTTTTAAAGAAATTTTTTAATAAATTTTCATATTCGTGCTGATTCCAGTTTAACTTTTCTAAACTGAATAAAGGGCAAAACGTAAGGGAAGCATTGCTTCTCTTGCATGAATGTACGCCACTGGTTGCAGCGTTACTAGGTAAATCCATATTATTGTGTCGCAAATCTGAACTCGAAAAATACTATCTGATGATTGGCGTAAAACCATTATATGTTCGATATTTCAAAAGGGCAACAAACTGCTTGTGCCGAAATCATAATTGGAGATTACCAGGATGCAGAACCGGACAAACAATTACGGATCAAACATTCTCAGTGGAACAGACGCTAGAAAAATGCTGGGAATATACCATCGACGCGCATCAGATATTCGTTGACTTTAAACAAGGATATGACAGTATTGATGGGACTGTACTGTACAACATAATGCTGGAATTAGAAATACCACCGAAACACGTCCGACTGACAAGACTTATAATGTTGAACTCAACACTTCCAGAACGACCTAACAACAACCCAGCGAACAATTTGGTGAAATTTCAATAAATGAAGCCTATATGAAATCATTTGCTGAGATTTCGTTTCACTTCGGTTTCAAAAACTGATTAACTTGTGAATAAATCAGGTTCTTTTCTTCGTATGAATCACTACTGAACATGCTTTTAAGCCTTTCATTCTTTTGTCACTTAGTAAAAATGAAATGAATTCACGCTCTGAATATGGATAATATGGATATCAGTTCTTAACCAGTTACTGATAACGTTGTGGGTCCATTCTGTGACATCTGTCCGATGTCGTTTTTTTGAGTTTAGTTCTGCATCACCTACGTAAGCTTTTCTGAATTCATATACTGATTTCAGTCTGGGGTAAAGATTTTAGTACGATAGTGGATTCGATGTGACTTCAAAAAGAAGCCAAAATGAACCTTAAGTGATTTCACATTCATATAAAGATTTCATTATGAGTTCACTGTGATTTCTCATTGTTTGCTGGGAAGCTTCACGTATTCTCCTACCTACACTTTGGAATGTGTCGTAAAGAAATTCCCAGTTGAGACCAGAGGGACGCTACTGTTTAAATCATCGCAGATATTAGCTTACGCAGACAACATAAACCTAATGGTGCAATCAGAATTTCCATGGTACACCCAATTTTGATCCACTTCCTTCATCGGCTTAGGTCAGATTAGGTTTGTGGAGGGGTTGGACACCAATGTACGTTGGCCACCAATGGGCCTATTGTACGCCTCCATGTTTGTACCATGTGAACCTACATATAATTTGGCCAGCCTGCTTTACAGGTGAAACTAATGAGCTTCATCGGTTCAATGGACCGGAGATCATTCATCTCGCCGAAGAAGTACTCTTCGAGAATTTGTCTTCGAACTGTTCGGAGGCATGGGCAATGGCAGAGGAAATGCTCTAAGGTATCAACCTTTTCACCGCAACTCTACAAATGTCATCGGTTGTAAAGCGAAACTTTCGAAAATGTTTTCTGTGTAGACAGTGACGCGTGACTATACCTAACATATTAATATCCGTAGGGAGTTTCTTTCGAGTCTCAATATGTTTACTGATTTCCCACTATCAAACCCACCCCATAGCAGCTGTAAGCGAAGTGGGCCTTCAGTGCAGCTTGGCTGTCCGTAGTAAAAACTAACGACCCTTCACTTTCCATTACTTCCACTTGGAAGACCATGGCATATACTGGTAGATGCCTGAAGATTTGCAGATCAAAGCTTTCAGAAAAGATGCCTTAATCTACTCCATCTTCCATTTTCGAACCATCAGTAAATATCGCAATCGCATCATTCTGGCCGTCGGTGCTTTCAATAATCAAATGTAGAGACGTGTATAGCAAAAAGAAGCTGCGAATCTACAAAACTATAATAAGACCTGTACTCTGCTATGTCAGTGAATCTTGATACAGGCATCTGAAAAATTGGTTAATGCTTTCGAGAGGAAGGTATTACAATGAATCCTCAGACCGGTGAGAGAACAAGGCGCATGGTGAATTCGGTACAATCAGGAATTGTATACCATCTTTGAGGACCCAAAAGTCTCCACTCTCATCAAACTGCGAAAGCTACAGTGAGCTGGCCACGTGCAACGAATGGAGTACAGAAGAATACCCAAACGTGTACAAAAAGGAAACGCGAAAGGAAAAAGTTCAGCCGGAAAACCTTAAAATGGCTGGAAGGATTTAATTGACGAAGACCCAAATTGCTTCTGTAATTTGCAACATGAAGGACTCGATCATTGCACCAGACGAAGTATGCTGGAAGCCAAGGCCCGAATTGGCCTCTAGCGCCATTGATGATACAACAAAAATTAAAAACAAATTAGTTGTTGAAGCCCTCCCCCACCCACAAAGTCGAAACTACTTCAAGTCATCATCCTAAAGTTCCTCAACTAATAAATCGAAAAGGTTCTTGTCGAATTAATCATCGTCATCATCACCACCACCTTTTGTCTATCGCTACGTGTAATCTTGGTTTCTACTTGTCTTTTCTAATTAAGATTCATCTATGTACCTCGGCGACATCTTAATAGTGAAGAAGAACAAAAAAAACAACATCTTTACACTCAGGGTAAAGAAGGGAAGTCTCGAAAACTCCTGGAAGAGGACAGAAAAAGAAACGGATCTAACAGGAGGAAGAAGTATTTTATATCCAGGAACCCGCGGAATAACAAAAGAATATAAAAGTCGCCAACGCATAAGGGCACAATTGACGTCTTCAGACGTGTCGTGAATTAATTCTTTGGGATATTAATGCACAAAAAAGGCAAAAACTGAAAATAGAAGACATCTTCTTATTTCAGCCGTAGCTTTGGACTTTAGAGCGATGCCTTATGAGCCTTTTTTCGTTGGATTTTGTTGGGGTTTTTTTTTTATAGAATTTCTGTATTTGTCCCGTCTTTATGGCAGTCTACTCTTGATTTTCTTACTGCTATAGAGAATAAGACGATGATGACATGAAGAATGATTGCATTCATAGAGTACTATAAAACATGCTCGCCATGATTCATACAACACTATGGTGTGCAATTATTGTATCCGGTGGTTCTCGCTGTTAAATGCTTTTTTTTTAAGTCAAACACTTCCGTTAAGGTGCATAGTTCTAAACTAATAAGCTAGCTGGCGGTACGCAATATTCCGATAAATTTTTAAACGATTTATGAGTCAGAAGATGACAGATTGCTAGATGGAGAAGTATTACGGACGAGTCCTTCAATCGTGATTGCGGCATGAAAATAAGTTCCACTTCTGACACTAATTAAAGGACGCTCGCACTAATTATTTGGAAAGGACGAAATTTAGAACTGCATAAATCTTTTATATCAAAGCATTTTATTAGCTTAATTTCAGCCAAAACAACATTTTGGTCGTATCTTAAAGTAATCATATAAAGAGTTGGTGAGTTGGTATATTAAAAAGATTCCTTGGTTATCTAATTCTTTGAATTTCTTCTAAAAACTGAAACTTTTTATGTATACTCCATATTTCAGTACACTTCATTAAAAGAGCAATAAAGTAACATTAAATAATCATCAATTTGAATAATAAAACCAAACATCATTATTATGTCTGCTCATCGCTCTTGTATCTCTCTACAAGGTCAGAAAAGTTATTATTAAGTTTTTTTTTTTATTGTTAGTGAAAGTGATAATGATGCCAAAATTAGTTCAAAATCTCTACCGGTAAACAAGGAAATGAAGTTAAATATTACTGTCTGTCCATTTGTTTTTATTATTATTATTATTTTTTTTCTCGTGCTTCCAGTGCGAATAAAAATGATATCTCCTCATATATACAAAAACAAACAAAAAAAATATTATTCGTCAAAACTTCCAATGCATCAGATCTAGAGATTTATGAAGGCTTAACCTTGGCACAGAAAGTATTTAAGCATGGAATTTCGTTAATGGCGCTAGTGCTGTACACACTGGTGAATTTTTATATTTTTAATGTTTTAATGAAAATCTCTTCCGGTTTTGATTGGTCAAGCACAAAACTCGGCATTTAGTAGTTATGTTTGTATTTTCTATACGGTTCGAACAAGATTGAAAGGTTGGTTGAACACAACCGGAAATTATAAAATTGTTGAGTAAAAAAAAATAAAAATATAGGGCATCGGAAGTTTTTAGTGCAATACAATTTTTAATTCTTGAAGATTGAAAATGAAATAAAAGTTTCTAGATTGAAGGTTTTATTGTAGCCATGAAATTTATAAATTTTAGTCTTAAATTTAATTATGTTTCCTTTTTTGCAAGTTTCTTAATCGATCCGGCTTTATGGTATTAAATTACAAGAATATTGATCAATGTTTTTTTTTAAATTTTAAATTGATACCTTTTTTTCAACGTTATCAATTTAATAATTT
The DNA here is from genome assembly GCA_963669355.1 of Chorisops tibialis. Classification (NCBI taxonomy): domain Eukaryota; kingdom Metazoa; phylum Arthropoda; class Insecta; order Diptera; family Stratiomyidae; genus Chorisops; species Chorisops tibialis. Next base: position 269,824,816 of record OY770263.1, read on the forward strand.
ATTTTGTTGACCTATTCAAATTAAATTGACTATAGAACTATCGTTTTGAATTCAGTTCAATACAAAATTATCTTTTTGTCATCCTTCGCTTTAATCGTTTAGTTTTTTATTGTACTCAACAGCGGAAAGATTTTCGTATTCGTTTGCTTTATTATGCGTGACGTTTCGGTCTCTGCTGAGACAATTAGGGTTAACTCAAAATTCACTGTGAAAACATTCACCAAAACATTATAAGCAGCTCTTTTGTACTTTATTGATTTGAAAACAGTTAGAGAAATTTGATAGAAGTTTTGGTTCAATTGTAAATATTAATTCAAATTCTTCTCTCACTAATAATTTCTTGGTGCAATCAGATTAAAATCCTGGAGCGAATAGAAGAGCTCGATATTGAATATATTGAATAATTGATTGCAATTGAAAGCCCTAATTTTAATTGAAGCTAGGGTGAGCCTAGTGGGTAGCGTGTTGATCTACAGTGTCAAGGTCGTGAATTCAAATCCCGGTCGACATATAACTCCAGCACACTATCCGCTTGGGTATACCTTGGTTACCTCAATCCATGAAAATTAAAAAAAAAAAATCATAGAAAGAGGGTTGTGCGAACAGCTTACAACTATTGGACAATAAGTAATGAAAATGTTAAGAAACCTGAAGGTCAGGAGGCCGAGACCCGATTTTGGCTGTGGTGCTACTGTAGAAATAGAAGTAGTAGAATTTTAATTAAAAACCCCAGACTGAAAATAGAAAGTCCTGTTTCAATAGATTTTTATTGAAAGGCTTTTTTTTAACCCTAGTTTGAATTGAAAGACCTGATTTCAATTGAAAATGTCAACATCAATCAAACGCCTTCGTTTCAATGTTGATGTAATACAAATTTTTTTTAATAAATTTCGCACTAAGAATACTCCTTTAAAAACCAATTCTAAAATCCTTTTCAAACAACCTAATCAGCCTAAACTTTCATTACGAAAAACACCATTTCAATTAAAATATAAATTTAATTCAAGCGTCAAAATCGCGTTTATCTACCCATAAATAATTCAATGACAAAAGACTTATCCGCAGATTGAAGCATTCAATCCTATACCTACGAATCATCAAATTTACCTGCTCTTTCCAGTTGAATGCGCATAACTACTGAAAATTAAACGTATAAATCTTGCATACATGTTTTTTCATTTTTTCAATGACAAACTATTTTATATTATATGTGTGGCTTGTTTAGTTTTTTTTTTTTTTGGCAAACAAATTTGTTTTGTTGGTAAACAAAAATCTTACTTTCAATTGAATTTCAGGAAGTATATATAATTTTTTGGGTAGTCACGAACTTAGAATAAGTCATGTGTAAAAATTTTGAAATTTTTGATTGTTAGATTTTAGATGTGAGTGAAAAAATTAGTTGAATATCTTGAGTTTAAAAAGGGAAATTACTTGTTTCGTTCTTGCATTACCGTAAAATTGCTTAAAACATTCCAGATTAATCGATTGAACTAAATGAATTAAACGAATGCCGTTGAACTAGAGAGTTTATTTGAAACTCAATTGTATCTTGAAGTTTCGATACTGAAAATTTTTTATGCTCGTGTTTAGGCTGTTGCGCCATTGAAGAAGAAGATATCTTAGCACAGTGTTTACTTAATCTTTGCAAGGCTGTAGTGTGTTGGTTCGCCATGCGCAAATCTTGAGCTCAAATTCTGCTTGACGTATATTAATCCAGCGTACTACCTACGAGGCTCTATCTGAGCCACCGGAATCCACGACAATGAAAATTCGTTGATAGAGGGCTGTACGAAGGACTAATAACCAAGGACCAAGGTTCGATTCACGCTAGTGCCACAGCCTTTTTAAATGCTATAACTTCCGTTTTCGTTTGATGTTCATGGATCGTTTTCAACACTGTCCTTCACTGCGGCGATATTTTCGGTCGAACGTCCGGGGCGAAGCCGTTTCGATGTCTTCACATCTTGCACTGAGCCAGTCTCTTCGAATTTTTTGATTAAATTGCGCACACACGTCTCAGAAGGCATACAATTACAATCAAAATTTGCTCGAATTTTGCGCTTTGTAACTGCGATTAAAAGCAAATTTTCGTAATAAAATTCAACGATTCCCATTTTTTCTTTCACTGTGTAGCGTTCCATGATATTTATAGATGACAAATGAGGCAGAAGAGAAGAATCTTAGTTTAGAGTGGAATCCTTTAATGCTTAGCAACACAATCATGTCGGTCTAGAAGTTTAGTCTATGGTAGACAAAATTCAAAGGCCAGAGGTTTACATCTGCATTAAAGTAAAATCCTTGCCTTTTTACACTCTAGATGAAATTTGAGAGTACTAAAAGTTTGCTGTAAGGTTTGTAACGCCAAGAAATAAGGCTCGGAGAAAAAAACGAATGGCACAGAAGTTAATATTATCAAAAATCTCGAAACCGGTTGTCCGTCTGTCTGTCCGCCCGTGCATTCTCTAGCTTGAAAGCGGGTTGAGCTGGAAAGTTGTTTTTGGCGAAAAAGTAAGGCCAAGTTCGTCAACGAGTCAAATCGCTCCACTCCTTATACTCATCCCATACAAAATGACACAATTTCGGAATTTGACAATAAGCAGATTTTCTCAAAAACTGTAAAAGCTATTGATCTGAAATTTGAAATAAATTATTTTCATGATAATTTCAGTTTACGATGTAACAATTTTTCGAATCCCTACACTCCTTCCACCACCTCTCATACAAAATGCACTTTTTCATGAAATACTATATACCAATTTACTCAGTACGGATAAAATTTATCGAGCTAAAATTGTGCACTAAATATTTATTTAGAATTATTAGTAAAGCTGGAAAAAAAATTGACCGATTAGCTTTGCTCCTTCTATCCTCTCCCATACAATGTCACACAATTTTACAACTTTACAAAAAGTTGATTTTCCTGAAAAGTATAAAAGCTACTGATCTCCAATTTAAAACCTGTCAATGGAATAATTTTTGTGATTATGTTTGAAGAAGCCGTTAAGAACTCCCCACTCCTACCACCTCCCATTCAAACTGCACAATTGTACTAATTGTAATACGCTAATTTTCTCAGTACCTAGTCAATTTTTGAAGCTTAAATTTTGTCTAAAACAATTTGACAGCAACGCTGGCATGATGTGGAAAATGCGTTCAATGCCGTCATCCGTTCTGGTAGAAGATACCAGATACAAAAAAATTGCTTTTTCATCTAGAGTATCGGGCTTTACGCCCAATCGTAGTCTTGTTATGAATTTTTAATATGTAGGATCAAATCAAATATATCAGTCAATCATGACACAAAATTTTGTATACACTTGATTGCAGAAAATCTGTATAGAATACGACAAATGCGACAAATGCAACAAAATTATTATTAATCCAATATATATAATAAAAAATTCCTTAAAAAAAATTGGACGAATAAAGTTTTAAATAAGATCAGCAAAATTTGTGACAGTGCTACAAAATTTGAATAAATGTGTCACAACAGAGCAACTGGAAGCGCCAAAAGTGTGGAAAACCATATCAAAAGTGTGACAAACATTTGAATTTCTACCAATGGTGTGACAATGTTATCGTAAATTTTTTTACTAGAGTGGCAGCTTATGCGGGCAAATTTAAATCTAATTTTGCCGCTGTGAATAAGTGTCTAAGTCGAAAATCTGTGAGTTCGACTTACACACTTATTCATAGTCGTTACAGACATAGCAATTTACAAATCTTTCGAGTTTTTTCATTTTTAATTCACTTGCCAACGCAAACAGCGTCGTTTGAATGTAATTTGGCGCCGGGATCAATCTTTTTATTTATTTATCATAACAAGATAGTTTACATAATAATAGATTGTTCAATTTAATTTAATTTAATATAACCTAACATAGTTAAATTTACCTTAATTAATTAAACACAATTTGATAGGCACTGGTAGAAGGGTCAAATACCGCGCCCTTCCTTTTCTCACAGCCGAGAGTCCATTTTATCATTAAAAGGACTTTTGCTTTGCATTTTCAAACTATGTATCATTCATTACTACTCGCGCCTCAAAATGCGTTCCTCCACAACCGCACAACAGTAGGGATTGGCTCCTAATGCCAAACAATTTCGATAGAAATTTTATCATTTTTTGTTTCTTCCGTTATTACAAAGTCACAAAATTTAAATGATATGAGTGCAGAGTTGGTGCAAACATCTGGTACGATATTTTATGGAAAGTCAGAACTGGGAGCATGGAGGGGCGTGGATTTAGACCCCAGGGAATACACCATCCCTGAACAGCTGTGGTGAAAGGAAGAAAAAAAGAAGACGAAGGGGGCTCACGTTGGTTACCGATATATTCTTAAGCCTGCTTTGGGCAAAGTAATTGATGCCAGAACCAGGAACAGAACTTACCTTCCACACCCTCACCATGCTATGAAGTTCGAAGGAAGCCCATTATTTATTGGCGAAAGGGAGTCTTACATTTCGTTACAGTTGCGCCCAACGTGTGGCCTAAGTTTGTACCGATATGCAATGTGAACCAACACCGTCTTCCTTTTTTTTTGCGGCTTTTCAAGGATGGTGTGTTCCCCGAACTAAATCTTCTCCTTCTCTCTTAAGGCGCGTTCACAATACTGATACCCCAGAAAATTATATCAGTCTTTTTTTTAAGTTCCAAAAAAAAGTACTGGTGCGCTGAATGCAGCTGTGCTGGAATTCAATTATTTCCCGTTGGCAAGTGATTACCTTTGAAATAAAATTCGATTAAATTTTTCGTGAAATATGAATTGTCTCCCGCCCGTTTTGCCATTTTTCTAATCATAAAAGTTTTCGTAGCTATCATCACTCAAAGGATGGGCGAGTCTATTGTGAACGGGGGCTATTAGTGATCTAATTAGTTAGTTTTTACTTGCGATATTCGTCAGCTGTAGTAGTTGATTTTGAAGAATGCATTTTTAAGTTTTTAATTCTTATACTGACAATTTCAATTGCTTCACATACTTTATAAAATGATGCCAGAAAAAAGGACAATTGGAATTCTTCCCCAAAAACTGTCTATGAAAGGTTCAATTTCAAATTAGATGCTAAATATTTTGACTTCTTCTATAGCTTCTATAAGGAATATTGAAGTTGAAGCTAGTTTAACAAAGCTGAAACCAATCATTAGGCATGAAATTCAAAAAAGTGTCGGCCTTTTCCTTTTAAAACAAAGTTGATAAAATAAAATCACTAAACTTACTGCAGATGGGCAAAATAATTTCTTTCGCTAAACTAGTTCACTAGTTCTTATTCACTAAAAGGACTAGTTCTTTATGTTAGTTCTTTTAGTTCATTTACAATAGTTTTAAAGAAGATCGTATCTGCGATGTATAAAAAGAAAGTAGAAAGAAAAAAATTAGGCTCGTCTCGATTCGAGCAGCAGTTCGCGAAATATACATATGCAAAACTTTGTAAAGCTTGTAAAGAGGAAATAAGAGGGATAAAAAATTCACACGACACGATTAAAAAAAATGTGCTAAATTGAGTTTTTTGCTGATACCTGGAGTAAAAAAAAAATTAAATATTGCGAAAAAGATCACGCCTGACTCAACCCGAGCAGCCGTTCTCAGAATTTTGTACAAAAAACTAAAAAAATCATTTTTTGCAGATAAAGAAGTCAACTGAATTTTAGATATATACCTATATATATTTCTCGAGTCGAAAAAGAGGAAAAAGTAGCACGCGACTCAATACGAACATCCGTTCTCGAAATATATATTATACATACAAGAGAGTAAAGGAATATAACAAAAAAAAACAAAAAGAAGAAAGTGATAGTTCGTTCGTGAACTAAACGTATCAAATTGAAAAAAAAATTTACCAGTCTGATTTAGTTCCCTCCACAAACAATTCTGTAGTCTGTCTTTAAAACTAAACGCTTACATTTCATCACGAGATGCGATCGTATTGAGCTCATAGTTCGTTCGTGAACTAAACAAATACGAGGGTCGTTTGATAAGTCCCTGGCCCAAATGACAAAACGTGGTTTCACGAAAAAGTTTTTGCTGTCGCTAGGTAGATGGCACTTTCGAACGGTCTCATGAATTTTTTCAGGATTCTGTAGGTAACAGTTTGTTTTTGGCAGCCATTCTAAGTTGACGTGTCTTGACGTGATCTTGTTCCACCACGACAACGCCCCTGTCCACACCTGCGCGGTTTCCATGTCCAAATTACACGATTTGCGGTATGAGATCGTTGACCACCCACCTTATTCGCCCGACTTGGCCCCATGTGACTTTTTTTTGTTCCCCAAATTGAAAACTCACCTCGGTGGACAAAAATTTTCATCGAACCAAGAGGTGAAAGACGCCGTTTCCCAATTTTTTGCAGACTGTGACAAAAATTTCTTTTTGAACGGTATGAAAGGACTTGAGAAACGTTGGACCAAATGTATTAACCTCCAGGGAGATTATGTTGAAAAATAAAAAAAAATTTTCCGGAAAAATGCTTTTTTCTTACTTGGGCCAGGGACTTATCAAACGACCCTCGTACATTAGAGCAATCAATTCGTTTAGTTCGATAATGTGACTTACTTCTTGCTTGCATGATGTGATTCTACTTCTAACTAATCAAATATTAAACTCGTATTTCTATAAAAAAAAAAAATTATTCATATATTTTTTCATCAATAAAAATTACGTTTTTTTATTTCGCTGTTATTGACAGCACAACGATCATTGCTGTGAAATCCGGTGGGTTAGTCAAACATTACTAAGAATTTTTATTTTTTATATTTAAAAGTATTCCAAGTCAGAAAATGTTCTAGTTATTAATACTTGTTGTATATCCAGAATTAATGAAACCACAATTCAGTCATAAATTTCGATCACCTTTCGTAGTATGAATTTTTGTTATCTGAATTTTGTGGTTAGAGTTTTTTCTCAATAAAGTTATTATTACGACTGAATTAAATTGTTATTTTTTTTTTTTGCTATTTCGAGGGTTTTCTAAAGATACGCAGAAATTTATACAATGATAAATTTCTAGTTTTTAGTATTTGAAATTATTTATGAAAAAGAATTATAACATGTGATGTTATTGTTTCGTCTATGATTGTATTTTCATTATAATTATGACTTCAGAAATTTTTGCATAAAATAAAATTAATAAATCCACAAATGCGATACTTTAGATGATTTTCTTTCTAAAAATTGGATTGGTGTCATTTAAAAAAAAATATATTTTTATCGATAATTTTTTAATTTATCAAGAAAATTCTTATAATTTTTTTTTTTTTCAAATTAGAGTGTGGTGTTCTTAATAGTCACACACATCATTTATATGAAGAGTGGTAGGAGGCATAGTATAAAATTATGACGTTTTACATGGAAAGTGTCAAGTAGAAAGAAACAATTATACGTTTCTACTGGACTAACTCATTCATTGTGTATCCTGAATATATTATGTGATAAAGGAAAAATCTCTTTAAAATGTTATGCTACAATTTCAAAGTACTAGGTTTTTGTGCTCTCCGGGACAATCATTTATCAATGTGTTGATAAATGTCTCAGCAGAGACCGAAACGTCACATTTATTAAAGCACAACAGTGCAAAATCCGGAAATCTTTCCTTTTAACTAGATGAGGTATTAATTTATATAAGAATCCTTGAAGCCAAAAAATGCAAGTGAGTAAAGTTGTACATCTACCGTAAACAAGAAATACCATATCAACTATCATTACGCAACTCATAAAGATTACACATACTTCTTCTACAATGGCGCTACAGCGCAAATCAAGCCTTGGCCTCCTGACCTTCAGGTTCCTTAACATTTTTTTCATTATTAATTGTGGAAGGGTTGTTAGACCTTCGCACAACCCTCTATCTACGGATTTTTCATTTTGGTAGATTAAGGTAACTAAGGTATACCCAAGCAGGCAGTGTGCTGGTTTTAAGCGTCGACTGGGATTTGAACTCACGACCTTCGCATTGTAGACCAACACGCTACCCGCTAGGCTACACACTAGCTACATATACTTCAATCCTTTAAATTATTATTTATATATAACTATGAGACCTCCATGGCGTAATGGCAGCGTGCTTGATTTATAGCCAAAAGATAGTCGGTCCGATTCCCACTCCAGTCAGTGGGATTTTTTTAAAGTCGAATCTTTTAGTTACTACTCGCAATGAAAAGTTTTCGAAATAAAATAGGAAAACGATTTAAAAGTTAAACAGTTGCACTTATGAAAGGTTTATCTACTCAGTTAGATGATTTCTGTTGTTCGTTTTCTATCATTCAGTCCCCCATAAGATCTGTAAATAGTCAGTATCAAGTAGACCATCTGAAAAATATTCTAGCTTCACTACTCGTTACGGTCATTCTCACTTCACAATTCATTCTATAAAAAAAATTAGTTTGATCTTTAATTCTAAAGTATTTGTTACTTGCCCCTCTGTGTCTGTATATCTTGACAACAATTAAAGTGAACGTCAACAGAAAAGTGTGGGAGTCGTCGCAAAAAATTGACTACATCGCCGGACAGACCGGTATTGTTTTTGGATAAGTTGGCCAGCCCGAAGCAAACGTTATAAGCATCTGACCAATACACTAATTTTTAATTATGTTTTTACGATTGAAAAATATGGTTTGAAAAAATTGTAGAATGGTTTGGTAAATGTTAGTGCATTTCGAATTGAAAGAAAAGATTTCCAGATTCCACACTGTTACGCTTTATTATTCGTAATGTTTTGGTCTCTGCTGAGATAGAGGTCTCAGCAGAGATCGAAACGTCACGAATAATAAAGCGTAACAGTGTAGAATCCGGAAATCTTTTCTTTCAAAATTGTAGAGCTTATTCGATTTGTCGTATTTTCAGCCGAATCAATCGAATTTCTGGTCAAATGTTGTCGAGCTATGAAAATTTAAAAATTTTATAACGAATTGAATCTCCTGTGTATTTTATCATACCACATCGGGCTTTTTTTTCGACGTTCCGGTTGGTTTTCTCAGATCATTAGAAGAAATGTTTTCCAATTAAGTTATTTTTGTTATACTCAGAAATAAAATGATCTAAGCACTAAAATCGCATTTTCACGATAAAACACTTTTGTCCAACTAAATTTAAAAAAAATTCGTATCAATTCGTCCACTTCAAATAAATTTAGGTATTTCGGGAGGTACTTGCATACTGTTTCGAACTGCCCAATTTCGACAATCATGTTGTACACCAATAATATGCTCGCATTAAGCTTTACACGTTGTTCTATGCACATTGCAAATTTGCGTTTACACCAAAAAGCACAGCTAAATCATTCATTAGGCCTAAATTATCATTAGCCGGCTGTGTGTCATACACTAATTTAGCCTAATGAAGAAAAAAAATTACAAAAATATTGTTCATTTATCAACTAATTGTTCTCATTCGTCACATAATTAGGGCTGCAATGATGAAGAATGTACTATAGGTGCCCATTTCATAAATGTTTTCATGCTAGAAAGAAAAAGAACAGTAATTTTCTGACACCTCTGACTTAAATGAAATCTTCTATCTATCGAACATTATCTTTTTTACTGTCTGCAAATCTCCAACAGTCGTCTCCTTTGTTTAGGCTCTAGATTCTTCTCAGAACTAGACGACCTCAAGGGCATCAAACATTCGAGCCTGCTACGATTCGCAAAATCGAATCAAATGGCTAGAACACATCTCATAATCAATAGGGGAAGTGCAATGGGCCCAACTAGTATTATTTCTAAAAAGCTTTGGACTGCTAGTTAAAAACAAGAGTCATTGCATATCTCAATTTGGCTAAAAATTTAGATATGCGGTGTTGCTACTTAGGCGACGATTTTTAGTTCCTTCACTATGATACTTTATAAATTTAATGCCAGTATGGTTTATAATCGTGCAATTGAAATTTTAGCTGGATATTTTTTTATCATCTACTGCACCTCCATTTGCTAATAAATTAAATACGAATAAATTTCCCTCATTAAAATATAATTTTAATTTCCTTATCGCATTCGGAAAAATAAAAATTCCAATCTAGAAACCGTAAATAGGGAAAACTAATAATAATAATAATAATAATTGTAATATCTAATTGAAATCGAAAGAAAATTCGATCAATCGGAGAAACTTGTCTTATCTACTCTCAAAGATATTTAGTTTCGCTTTTTTTTCTCTCTCCCTCTATTCCTCTTGTTTTACCTTATTTTTCACTACATTTCCGTCTGTATCATCATTTCACCCAGTTTTCACTTTGCGTAGCATTGAAAATTTTCTTCTCATTTTCATTCGTTGCTCTATGCCATGTTGTTATTATGACGTTGCAATGATTATGATGATGATGATCATCATTATAGTGAACATGATCGTATAGTTTGTACAGGTGAAAACGCCCAACTAACAAGCCTACTGCATTATTGAAATTGCAGTATACTGCAATGCTCTCAGATCTTATAGATACACGGCAGGTGGTGTATTTATAGGTGATGAAAAACTTGATTTTCATGTTTGTTGCGGTTTCGAAATAGCGAAAAAAAAAGCTAATATTTTTTTCTTCAAGATGGCTATTATTTATGCTTTTGGACTTCATGCTGCAAAGTATCTATATTATAGAAAATTGTGTTGGACGGTCGGAAGTGTGTTCCAAATTTTTGAAATTTCTCTTCCTTTTTGACCAAAAAAAGCATGTTTGTCAAAAATTACAATAAAATAGCATCCAGTTATTATTGAATAAAACGAGATGGCTTATTCTGTTCTTCAGTGGCGCACCGAATCGGGCACCTTCAGGCCCTGCCATAATTATTTTCTTCAGATAAACTTCTTTCAACGAATTTTGATTTTTACTAAATGGCACGCCTTGGATATGTGATATGGGCCACGCGATGTAAACTCGCGATCCTCGTACTGTATGGTAACTCAACACGTTATTCACTAGAACTAGGCTACCCTCAGTATCTTTTTAATTAATAGTATACTATGTTCACACCGGAAAACTTCCTCGCACTTTCGATACAAATGTCCTGAAACTGAGTCGAAAGGCCTCCAATTCCACATACAAATAGTGTCTTCCAACGTGGACGAAAGGTTAATATTTCTGAGAAAAAAACATGGCAGCACCGGCTACATTTCAACCAACTTCATCGTGTATAAACATATTTGTATTATTCAAAAAGGTTATCATAGGGACGGAAATTGAATTTAAAATAAAGCTTCGTTTTTAATATGTTACATAATTGTGGAATACTTCTACTTCTTCAGTGGCACTACAGCCAAAATTGAGCTTTGGCCACCTTAATATATTTTTATTTGTTATTGTGAGGGTTAGGTAGTTAGCCCTTCGCACAACACTCTATCTATGAATTTTCATTTTCGCAGATTAAGGTGCAAAAGATATACTGGGATTTGAGCTCCCGACCTTCGCATTGTAGACCAACACGCTACCTACAAGGCTACACCCTAAATAATTATAGAATAATAATGCGTATTTTAATCTTTTGGCCAGATGACTACGAATTGAAATAAAAAGAAAAATAAATTTCAAATTTCAATATTTATATGAAATATAAATAAATTCAAAGAAAATTCTCAATTTCACTGTAAATTTTCTCATAATTTTCCCGATATAAATTTTATTTTCGTCATAATTCTCTGCTTCTTTAAGACTTTAAGATAATGCACAAGTGTAAATATTTATGCATAAGTTAAGATCGAAAAGCGCTGTAGCACTTTATAAACTTCCATATGCAACTTGATGGCCTACTTACCTCAATATTTTTTTTTTTTTTATAATTCTTACTCACTATGTACCCAGTCTCGGTAGATATAACATATATATGCGATTTCTTACTTGCATCGTATGCCTCAATGCATTCGTTGTGCACTTACGAAAAACCCGTGATGCATTTCAAACTATATAAACGAGTATGCACCACCTCCATCTCTCGTTTACATGATGCAGTTTTCGATTTTTAAAGTCTCGTACACATATGCATTTTGTATGTACGGCGGTATGTGTTTGGTTGAATTGGTCTCACCATGCACATAAAATCTCAGTGCAATAAAGCGCAATGTTAAATGTTAGCGAAGCTTTTCATTTTCATCTCTGGGTCAAGTCGAGTAAGTTTTCTTCTTCGTCGAATTGAATAATAAAAATTTGAAATAATATTAATGGAAAAACAAGAACGAATTAGCAATTATATTGGAAAGAGAATTTTAAATAATTTTAATGAAATAAGCGAAGCAATTCGATCGCATGTGATATGTGGGCATGGTATAAAGGTGAAAAAAAAATAACTATGGAGTGCACGTGATTTTACATATGTTTGCATTATGTGTAATTGAAAATAAAAACTTTGAGATAGAGCGAAATTCATCCAAAAAGGAATTAGGCGACAAATGGAACCACTTGAGGTTTGGGTCTATTTATATAACCAGTAAGGCTCCACTTTGGGCGTCAAATATCAAGTCATGCAGTACAAAATCGCTAGGATTATTTTTGATATATTGGGAGTACAAATTGAAAACCACCGTTTTTTCAAAATTTCAGCCTTAATTGTGCAAAAATGGTTACATATTTATTATTCAAAGAAATGCCCATCGCTAGCCATACATTTTTACCATCATTTTGGAAGGATACGGACTCCGTGCCGAAAAAAACCACTCTTCTCTTGAGCCGTTCCTCGAATCGACCCAATTTTTGGCTTCTTCGTAAGAATAGAAGTGGTGCTCAGCCAGGCCATGCGTCATCGATCGGAATAGGCGGTAGTCAGAAGGAGGATGTTTGGTGAATATGGCGGGTGGGGTAGGACGTCCCATTTCTGTGTTTCCAGATAGGTTTTCGCAGCGTGAGCAATATTTGGCCGAGCGTTGTCGTGCAGCAAAATCACTTTGTCGTCTCTCTCCTCGTATTGCGTCCATTTCTCCTTCAATGATCGGCTCAAACGCATTATTTCTTTTTTGTAGCGATCTTCCGTGATGGTTTCACCCGTTGCAGCACCTTATAATACACTACGCCGAGGTGGTCTCACCAAATACTCAGCATGATTTTGGAGCCATGAAAGTTGGGCTTGGCCGTCGATGTCGATGCTTAGCCGCGGTATCCTCTCGATTTTTTCGCCTTGGATTATGGTAATGGATCCACTTCTCATCGCCATTCTTGATGCGATGCAAAAATCCCTTCCTTTTTTTTGCCGTTGCATCAACTGTTTCCTTGATTTTGCATCATTCCTAAGCTTTTGAAAAGGATATCAAACGGCTGGTTGACTGACGCCCAGTGAATTTCATTCCAGTGTCACTCTAACATTTCGTTGCCTTTTTTATAGAACGATTTAGCTTTTCCCTCAAAATACGCATTTGTTTCGGCCTTGTTTGACCTATGTGTTAATAAAGACTTCAAAATGAGCTAGTCGTGCCATAAGTTCTGTTACAAGGAAAATTTTCAATAGAAAACGGAGACCTTTGTAAAATTTTCAGGAAAAATTTCGAACAGTATTACAAATAGTGGAAAAAAAATATTCAAAATTACCTCCTTTTGCATCAAAACAAGCCCGGGGTCGTCAATTGAATTACGCACTTTTCCGGTGGGAATTCGTCCCTTGCCTTGATTAGGGATCTCTTTAGGCTCTCAAAATTTGGGTCCGTCTTTGGCCATTTGCTCAAGGGCAGACCATAAGGAATAGTCCAACGGATTGAGGTTTGAGCTTATTTGGCACAAAACTTGACATTTTCGCACGAACAAATAAGCGTCATTTGCGGGAACTTTTGGTTTACTTGTTTAATTAGAAGAAATTTGCGGTTGAGTCGATTGCCTGTGGAAGCATATGATGAGATTAGTTTGAGTGAGAGAAATTGTCGTGAGTGGTTTCCAAAGATTAAAAACGGTGCTGATACGGAGTCACTAATACTTTAAGGTGACTTAACTTACGATATTACGTTTTACATCTGACAATTTCAACATAACCTTCTGGTGGAGCCATCTTTTGTCAAATGGCGGAAACTTGTTTGTACTCCTAATAAATTTTGCTCTAAAGTTTGTAACGCCAAGTAATAAGGCTCGCGGAAAACAATGAATGTCACAGAAGCTAATATTATCACTCAAAAATCTCAAAACCGTCTGTCCGTGTGCTCTTTAGCTTGAAAACGCGTCGAGCTAGAAAGTTCACATTTTGTAGACGTCAATTTGAAAGAAAAAATAAGGGCAAGTTCGTGAAACGAGCCAAATCTCCTTTTCGACCTTCTCCTATTCAAAATGACTCATTTTCAAAAATTTACAATTATCAAATTTTCTTGGAAACTATAACAGCTAGTAATTTGAAATTCAGACTATATTAATAAACATAACAGGACTACGATTGGGCGTAAAACTCAATCGTGCGATACTTTAGATGAAATAGAATTTTTTTATTTTAAGAAATTTTGTAGGGGAAGTGGTAGAGGGGGTGACGACATTGAACTAATTTTTTCATATAACGCTAAAGTTGCTATCAAAATGTTTTGTACACAATTTAGGATTCAAAAATTTAGTAGATACTGAGAAAATTAGTGTGTTGGATTTAGTGAAATTGTGTAGTTTGTATGGGAGGTGGTAGAAGGAGGGGCGAGTTCTTAATGACTTTTATAAAAACAACTGTAAACATGATTTAATTGACACATTTTAAATTGCAGATCAGTAGCATTCATACTTCTTAGGAAAATCGACTTTTAGTAAAGTTGTTGAATTGTGTCAAATTGTATGGGAGGAGTAGAAATAGTAGAGCTATTCGCCCAATTTTTATTTGGTCTTACTAATTATTCTAAATAAATATTTAGTGCATAATTTCAGCTCGATAAATTTCATACGTATTGAGTAAATAGGTTTATAGCATTTCATAAAAAAATGCAGTTTGTATGGGAGGTGGTGGAAGGAAGGGGAGGACTCAAATAATTTGTATACAGCAGATTGAAATTATTATAAAAGTAATATACTCCAAATTTCAAATAAATAGCTTTTATGCTTTTTGAAAAAATCCGTTTATTGTCGAATTGCGAAATTGTGACATTTTGTATGGGAGGGGGTAGAAGGGGTAAAACTAATCTTCTAATTTTTTTTTGTTTTTGTCTTACTAATAATTTTAAATAGCACAATTTCAAATCGATATATTGTATACGCACTGAGTAAATTGGTTTAGAGCATTTCATGAAAAAGTGCAGTTTGTATGGGAGGTGGTGGAAGGAGGGGGAGGATACAAATAATTCTT
This sequence comes from Chorisops tibialis, assembly GCA_963669355.1. NCBI lineage: Eukaryota > Metazoa > Arthropoda > Insecta > Diptera > Stratiomyidae > Chorisops > Chorisops tibialis. The sequence continues at coordinate 269,840,018 of OY770263.1, forward strand.
AAAAGTATTATATTCCAAATTTCAGTTCAATAGCATTTATACTTTTCGAGAAAAGCCGTTTATTGTCAAATTGCGCAGTTGTGTCATTTTGTATGGGAGGCGGTGGAAGGGGTGGAGGGGTTTGGCCCGCTCACGAACTTGACCTTATTTTTTTGTCAAAAACCACGTGTACAAAATTTGAACTTTCAAGCCCAACGCGTTGTTAAGCTAGAGAGGACACGGACGGACAGACAGACGGACGGACGGACATCCGGTTTTGAGATTTTTGAGTGATTATATGAACTTCTGTATCATTCATTTTTTTCTTCGATCCTTATTTCTTGGCGTTACAAACTTTGTGGCAAACTTATAATACTCTCAGATTTCATCTAGAGTATAAAAATATTATTGTTAATAACAAATTGAGCTTTATGTGCGCCGTAACATTCATCGAGTGCGAATTATATCCTTATGAAATTTTCTTTACGCCAACGCCTTACATTGTTGAATTTGAAAGCTATAGCGTATTATAATATTACCATAAAAGTTGAAAATTTTTAGCATCATTATGAAAAAATTCGGTCAAGTATTTACGCCACAAAATTACATTACCGAGGAGTAATATTTCGTTTTCTTACTGCTTAACTACTGTAAATGTTGTCTTGGGTTACGAAAATTGTAAGTTCCCTATATTCGAGTACTGTAAAGCAATTTAACAGTTTTTTTTTTAACAGTCTAGTCCTGTTATGTTTTTAGATCTTTTGGAAAAGATTCCTGTTTTACGGCATTCTTTTCCGTCCATTAGAGATGGAATTCTTTACCACATCCCATTCACGTCTTCGTAATAAAGTTCGCACTAAAATTTCGACTTTATCAAATCATTAGACGTGACCTGCATCTTACGATTTCCTTATTTTTCAAGCATCATCGTCATGGGCTTGGTTGGGTTCGGTCGGATTGTCAAAATCAATAATTGTTGTTCTAAGTTGATTCCAAGGATTCACAAGAAGACCTTTTTCTTATTTCAATTGAATTTTTGTATCTCTTGTTTTCCGAAAAGCTTATCCAGGCTTTATTCCGACCACCCAAGCCGTTCGCTTTAATTCGCATCCGATTTGTAATCTAATCCATTAAAAAAATTGCACATTTAAATCTCTTGGTTCATCAAACCTTTCACTTTTCTTGCCATCCGTCCTTACTCAATTTTTGATTCATTTCATCTGTTGGCCGGTGTTTTTTTTTCTCCCAAGCATGTCCAATTGATTTCCAACTAATTCAACTGCTATTTAAGTCACACTGATTGACCAATTTCCGCCATATTGCGATAAAGTTAGTTTGACGAACGAAAAAAAAAACAACATCATCAACGAAAATTATTACCTACGATTTGCAAACCTTTGCCGAAAAAAGTGGGTCTAGGCTTGGGCTAAGTGTTCTGTCTCACTCGGTGCATACGTACAACTGCAGTTGTTTCTGGTTTTCTGGGCCATCACCAAAAACTACAACTGTCATAATGTTTCTTTTGACAGTTTGCAACTTGATTCTCATCTCAGGTGCATTTATATTAATCTTACAAATTTATGGTATTCAAGCTATTTCCACGGTCATTTTCACATGAAACGAAGTGCTTCGAAATTGATTACGATCTCGAGTTATGGCTAAAGTCGCGGTGCAACTTTCATGGCGTCCCACATGGCGGGAAACTCGCCGTCATAGCCACAAGAGGCAGGTTGGTTCCAAAAATACGGCGGCGACCCAAGTCATTCATACAAGTAGTACGTGAAGCCGCCGCTGAAATCCATCCGCCGCTGCGATTGCATAATTTCTTGTTTCTTGCGAATTAATGCATAATTTATTGTTGTTTTTTTTTACAACTTGCGCCGGAGAAGAGAATAAAAAAAACACTAAAAAAAAGGTTCATCCATCTACATAAATCTTTGGATGAAACTGACAAGGAAGGTACCCTACCAGAAATGTCAGATTCTTGCCAAATTTTCGTTGGATGGAAACTGTGAAGTAAGAAGCTAAAAATGGCGGATGTACATTGGCAGATAAAGTGCAGTGCAATTTGTATTTAACTTCAGTCTTGAAAAAAATAAAAATAAAAACAATAGTTTTATTTAAAAGCAGTAACGATCGCTAGATTCGCACGAATCGAGCCGGTAACGGCAGCGGATGAGACTTGTACAATGAGCGCGAGGCGGAAAGGGAAATTGGGTCAAGGCTCGTTACAGACAGAGCGGCGGTACCGTGCGTCTCGCAAACGGGGTTTCTGACGTAAACCGCGACGTGCGCGACGCAAGGCGGAAAGCGATCACTGTTGCATGGCACAGCCGACATTTGTACAGCTTTTAAAATCAACAATATCAAAGCTGCTTTGCACTGTAACGTGCAATTTTATTGCGACTAGTAAGTTTTTTCGGGAGAAAAAAAAATCACATGTCGAATGGCATTCAAGTTTTTGTTTTCATTTTATAGAAATCTTTGTGGCCAACCTGCAGGCTACCTGGCCGAATGTTTGCCGATGATCGGAGATAAGCTGTGTAACCTGAGTTATCGCCTGAGTTCTGCTCTGTACGCTCAATAAGCTTTTTCGCGCAGCGATTTAGCCGTGTGTCAGATCGTATACGTCGTAAGCAGTTGGCGTTTTTGTTGCTGGATTGCTGGTGTAATGTGTGTATAAAATCGATTCCCATGAGGAATTCAATTTTTACTTTCACTTCCGCTCCTCGTGTAAAATTGTGCCGATATTGCCCCGCTAGCGTAGGTTGATTCAGTTTTTGTTTTTTTTTCAGGCGAGCAAAACTAGTATTGAACCTAATGTGTTAGCGGACTTAATCAAATTGCAAAAGAAATTGACGAGATCTCGTAGTGTACACCTTACAGGTTTTGGAGTAAATTTTTTTTTTTTCAGTAAAATCAATTGTATTGTAAGTGAAAAATGTTCCAGCTTCACCACTCGTTACGGTCGTTCTCACTTCCCTTCCCTTCCCAATCCCATTAATCCTTCCCTCGATGACTGTCTTTGTGCATTGCACATAAAGTACCGAAATTGCCTATAACACATATCATTCTGTAAAAAAAAGAAACCTGGTTAATATCCATCATAACCAAGTGGATAGATTAGCTGTAACTTCAAAAGGCAGTCCAGCGGATGTCATCAGAGTGGATCCACAAAATAGAAGAAAATTAGCGGCAAAAGGTGACCTGGATGCGTAAAATGTTTCAAGAATTTTCCTGGTTCGAAAGCAGTAGCAACAAACCGTGAAATGTGGAAAAAAGGATTGATGTCCGGCAGTTCGGATATATCACTTCCTCACACGCGTAAACTCCTCAATGACGAATGTACTCTGGAGTACTATCAAAAAAAGTACCAGGTCCCTCCAAATCCAACAATTGAATAAGACATAAAGAAATCAGCCCAATCATATGATACTCTAGATGAGATGGAAATGGCTTTAATATACCGGAAAATATGTTATCTCAAATTCTTTCGAATAGTGAATAGAGACTTTCGCATGGGAGGTGGTAGAAGTAGAGGGGGAGGTTTATATTTTTCGTATACGACACCGAACATGGCATGCAAAATGTTTTTTGCTGAATTTAAAGTTTTTAATTTTCATTATTTTTAAAGAAATTGGTCTTATTTTTTTGAAATTGGGTCATTTGTATGGGAGGTGGCAGAGGAAGTGGAGCGTTTAAGATGATTTTGCTTATCTGCTTTTCATCATCCTTATCACCATGCTTTGATTCAATTTCAAAGTCGATAGCTCTCATATACTTGAAGGAGAAATGCTTTTCTTGAATTTAAAATGCAGATATTTGTATGGAAGGTGGTAGAAGAAGTGAAGCGGAGCTGATAGTTTTTTTAACACTTATTTCAATTATTAAGAAACTATTTCTGGCTAAATTTGAAGTTTTTACTTTTTCAAGTTTGAATGGAAATCGATAAAATGCATTTAACAAAAATTATGCATTTGTATGGGAGGGGGTAGAAGGAGTGTACGGATCATAACAAATTTTTTCGCATTATTAATATTTCTATTTGTATACTTTATACAAAATATCAAGTTGATAGCTTTAACAGTTTCGAAGAAAAATAATTTAATTTATATTTCAAAATTTCGGGAAATTTGTTTGGGACGGGTAGAAGGAGTGAGGTGAAGTTGATAATTATTTTTAAAATAAATTACAATTATAGTAGAATTAATTCTGACAAAATTTCGTCTTTTCAAAATTGTCCATTTGTATGGGAGAGGGTAGAAGGAGTAAAGGGATCGGGTCAATATTCCGTGATATTAATGACATCTATATTATAATACTTTGACCTCAATTACAAGTTGATAGCGGTCTGTCCGGCGATATGGCGATCTTTTGCAAGCACTGCCACTGTTGAGCCTTTCTCGATTTATCGTCGAGACACACAGTCATACGACTTGATATGCTAAGATCCTGCAAGGAAAACGTCGGTATGAAACTAAATGAGCTTAAACCAAGATTCAAACGTACTAAATAAAATCAAGATCGTTGTGATAAAGATTACGTTTAATAGATCGGAGAAACACAGGAATTAATTAAAAAAATTGAGGAATTATAAAATTCATGGTATAGTCTAGCGGGTAGCGAGTTGCGGAAGTCGTGAGTTGCAATCCCGTTCGACAACGGTTAAGTTAGTGTGGGCGCCTTAGCACATACAGACCTCTTAGTGATCTGATCGACGTATAATACCAGCACTTTGCCTGGCTTACATTATACATTGGTCACATTAATCCACGAAGATGAAAAATTGAAGGGTTGTGCGAAGGGCCAACAACCCTTTCACAATAAATAATAGGGAAAAAATGTTAAGGAACCTGAAGGTCAGGAAGCCAAGGCCCGATTTCGGCTCTAATGCCATTGTAGACGAGAAGATGGTCAAAGTCCTGTGATAAAGATGTAAGCAACATATCTGCCCTGAAAAGTTCAAAGCCTTAATTTTACTGGAAATATTTTCAAATCGATACAGAGCTGACAAGGAAAGTTTATGCTTACATTTACATTTTTTGCAACATACTTAGGATGGCGCTACTGACAAAGTGGGGTCTTGGCCTTATGGACAGTCCGCTCACATCCTTCTCAGTTCAGTTACCGCGTCCTCCAGTTTAAAAATCTTAACAATGATTTCCTGTCGGCGTCAATAGAATCCTCCCAGCACTTCCGTGGTTTTCCAGCCAGCCTTTGTCCATTGACCTTTAGTGTGCGTTTAGGAATTCTTCCGTCAGCTTTTAAAATTATATGATGGTTAATACTTCTTGATTGTCGAAGATGGCATACAATTCTCTATTGTATCGTGTTCCTCAGATCGAGATTTCCCTCATAGGTCTTCTTTGATTCTTTCTTGTTAAGTAATTTTTCGGACGCCTGCGCTAATGTCCAATAGTGATGTCAAGTTTCATTACTTTTCGGTACCAGTAACTATTCGTTACTTTAAGGAAAGTAATCGTTACTTTAAGGAAAGTAATCGTTACTTTAAGGAAAGTAATCGTTACATTTTATTCGTTACTAGGTACTCGTTTATTTGAATTGACAACCATATCATGTTGCAGAGATGGGTAAGCCAATTTGGCAAATCATAAGTTCAATTAGAAGAAATCACCTTTACAACAAGAATTAATTATCCCTCTTCTAAATAGAAAATCCCTTTAAATACTTAACGTAAATACTGTCACAGTCCTCAATTCCTAGTCTGATTTATTATTCGATTCGATCATCATCATCGTCATTGTCATAATAAAAAGATCTGTGTCACATGACTGACAGATGACTTAACGGTACGAGTATCTCAAATTTTTTCGAAACAATCATGCCAACATGAAAAAATTCTGACATTTCTCTAAATGACAATTCCGCACATATTCACGTCACCAACTGTTTTATGGCCCCGGAACTGGTAATAAAAATATTGGTGGCACATTTTTATCCAATACTGATATACCCAATATTTACTTCAGTAAATATTGGGTTTTTTTTTAATTAATAATTTTTTTTCGAACTTCTTTAAAAATTTGCGCCAAAAATAGCTGTTTTTTTTCGAACGTAGTTAATTTTGTTTTTTTCGTCATGTTACTGCTTTTGATTCGTTTGACGTTTCGCTATCCTTGTCTGGCATACTTAAGCCTGGTGCAACTATCTCTGCCTCGCGTTAAATTGTACGTTGCTAAACTATTGGAACCAAAAACTACTAAGAATTGAAAAACTCAAGATTGCTGAAATAAAACAGCAAACTCCATCGAACTAAAAATTACTTCATTTCTAACTGAATATTAACAATCAATCAAGGTTACAAATTATGGTATTTTTTTTTTTTTTTTGTAAGTTTGAAGACAAGTTAAGCGTGGACACAAATTTCGAAAATTTTTGAATCAAAAAGTCGTCCCGCATGAGACAGCCTATCTGGCACTCCATTTTATATATCCTTCTTGCAAAACACTAATAAGAACCGCTTGCCTTGCCGATCGATCTAAGCGACACAACTCCACTTGACGACACTTATCGTGTTGAATGAGGCGAAACGAAAAAAAACATCATTTTCACAGTGATTTTAATGTAAGGTAGAGCAAGAGTATTCTTTCTCGTTCTATCTTTGGAATGGCGGTACGGCGTTATGCATGTGTAGATTTCTCTCCTGTAATGTAAGGAAAAGAAACAACTAAACTTTGATTTCGGTACAGATACTTTTCTGCATGTGGAACGAATACTCCTGTAATGAATATAAATCTGCGTCGGTACTCGTTACTTCGGGTTCCGGTCAGTAACGAGTACTCGTGTAACGAATAGTTACTTTTTTCATATTACTAATGTCCAAGTTTCACTGCTATGCTATAGCAGCACAGGTCTTGTAATCGTTTCACACATTTTAAATTTTGGTTTTCTGTGTTTTTAATTGTTGGATGTAGCGAATAATTCCAGCAAACAAAATAATACATTAAAGACGCGTTAATGAATTATATTAACGAGTGTTTTGATCGTTAACGAGCGTCGTTAACGATATATTAATGAGTCATCAAGCGGATTAAATGAACATTCATAAATGAATTACTTTCAACTATTTATTAATGAATTGTAAAATGCTTACAAGAAACGAGTATATAAGTAAGTATGTAATCGAAGATCGCAATTGATTCTCTGTTTCTGTTGTTTATGCTTTGAACATTTCACGCACAAACGAAATGTTCGATATGCCTATAAACATAGCTATGCCGACATCATTTTCGGACTCGCATATCGCACGTGTGAAGTGAACTCTGCAGAGTTTGGTTTACATATGGCTTACATAATTTTATTTTGCCCTCCTCGGTTTTCGAACGTTTAGATTACTCATCAAGCATATTGTAGCTCGGGCATGCAAAACGATTATTTTTCGATCATAAATTTATGAGCGCTCGTTAAAATGTTTGCTGGGATGCGTCTTATTTGCCAACATTACCAAAAGAAGGGCTCGCTTCCATCCATTGAAACTTATTTTCTAGCTTATAGTCTCCTACTGTAATATTTTGTCTGATTAGCGTCTTTTTCCTAGTTTGTGTCATAACTTTTGTTTTTTATAATTTTGGGAACTCGTGAGGGCACGGCGACCTTCTCGGCCTATTGTGCGTTTATTGCCCCTTTACCCTTCCATAGCTCAATAGCTTTGGCTAATCTAAGTATCTTTAAGGAGCCATGTTGGCTAGACCCTCGGTAGAAAGGGAACCTTTTCCAAGAAGATTGCGTATTTTCCTAGCTACTGCTCCACAGTGACATAGGATGTGTACTATCGTTTCTGAGTCTTCGAGACAGAGGCAACAGATGTCGGTTTCAGCTAAGTGAGTTGAGGTGATGGTTTACTGCACTGTGCCCCGTCATTAGGCCGATAAGAGCACTAATATCGCCCTTGCTGAATTTTAGAATATCCTCCCCTTTTTTTGTGGAAGGATTAGTTTTTTTGAGATTGATAAGCCAGGAAGTCTATTCCAGTAGATTTCATGCTCTTGTTCAACCCACTTTCTAAGTATAGGGTTGGAGTGCCCTTTTGGTTTTCCGCAGAATGGCTCTGGACCAATAAAATTTGTTTCTGCGCCGTTTTTTGCAAAGCGATCAGCCTCTTCATTTTCCCTTACTACCGAGTCAAGGTTTACAAATATCTCTTTAGCACTCCCCAGAGATCTTGCAAGGGTATCTATGCATATGTTTGGGTTTGAAGCATAGTGTTGATGTTAACGGGAAGTTTCCGAACAACATATTCGAGTGACAAGTTGAAAAGCATTGGTGCGAGGCCGTCTCCTTCTTTAAGGCCGCTGTCTGTATTAAAGCTTAATCGTTTTCTATTCGGACTTGTGACAAAGACTCGGTCATTGTCATTTTTGTAAGCCGAACCAGTTTCGGTGGGACTCCAAACTCCATCAGAATTTTACAAATTATGCTCCTATCGATACTATAATACGTAAACAACAAAGATATTCCTCGGTAGTTTTCGTAGCAGAATCAACTTTTTATAAATTGGACACATGATACTGCGTCAGTCTTCAGAAAGTGTTCCAAATTGATTTGTGTAGGAGATGTGCTATGCAGGTGTCGTCAGCTTTCAGAAGCTTGTAGTTTTCTGAAATACGAATACAGAATTGCAATTTCAGTTTGACTTGTTTATGAAGTTCCCCTTACTTTCTCGATGAAGACGATGAAACAGTAGATCGATTTGTGTAAAGCAGCCTTAAGTAGCATAGCTTCGTTATTCTATGATAGAACCACATCACTTCATAAAGGAAAACCCAGCAGGAAACTTTGAGAAGGATCCGATGCCAGCTTAAGCAACTGCTTTACGTCATCATCAACTAAAACTTGAGAAAATAGGTTTTCCAGGTGATTAAATAGGACTTTTGGCATAGCAGAGCACAGCCTGTGCTCTGCTATGGCAGCGAGACGTGGACATTATCGCGAACTTCGGAAAAATCAGTTAACGTATTCGAAAAAAAGGTCCTCCAAAGAATTTTGGGGCCCGTGGGAGTTTTGTGACCTGTGGGAATTTCGGAACCTGCGGGAATGGCGAATAAGATACAACCATGAGTTTTATCAACTCTACGACGAGCCAGAAGCTTCAACGTTCATCAAGACATAGACTGCAGTAGGTTGGCGGTGTAGAGCGAGTGGTAACAGGCTAGTGGGCAAACCACAAAAATGATGGGAAGACCCGTTTGATGAAGACAGCAAAGCCATCTTAAGAATTAGCAGCTGGAGGACGCGGTCTTTGGATCGAGACGATTGAAGGCGCCGACTCCAGGAGTTCAGGGCCTGGTTTGTGCTGTCGCGCCACTGATGATGATATAAGAGTGCATTACGAACTGCCTGACCTTCAAACCATCGCTACATAGTTGAATGCTTCGCACATACTCAGGACACCTCAATCTAAACTTGATGCGAATTTGTGAAATTTTACTTACTAGATATCTGCTGGTTACAGACTCATATCGCGGTAAGGGATGCAGAAAAACTCGGAATTAAAAAGAAATTAATGGAGAGAAGGGTCAATAGTATAGTAGCCTTGTTGATAGGCCGGAATATCTTGTTTAAAAAAAGATGTCAGACCGATGTTTTTAAAGCGTTGAATTCTACGATATTGATGCTGACCCTTTCCAACAAACCTACACTACAGGTCTTCAGATATTTATAATCCTGAACGATGTAAATTCCAAATTCCAATTAGAGTAATGATAAAGAACAAACTTTGTCAAAACCATTTTATCCAGCCTCAATTAAGAAATGGAAAAAATTTAAGGACATCGATAAGTTAATAAAAAATATGAACAAAACTAAAACTCAACGAAAATTCCTCCCAATACACCTCTAGCCCGTAAGCAATTTCAAATTTAAAATGAAATCCTTGAAAACATCGACAACGACCGACCCTATAACCTTAATTGCTTCAGGTGAACTGCATCATAATGCCGCCATCGGTAAACATCTGTGCCAAGCGCGTATAAACTCTTTAAAAAACAAAAAAAAACCAACCACACGATAATAAAGCCACCCAAAACCCCTTTAAGATTGATGTTCAATTCAAGCAAGGACAATGCACTCAATATCTAGTGCCTCTATCGGCGAACATTGTAACCGTCGGCCGACATTATTATCGCATGGCATGAAAATGATAAATTTCCCCGGGGGGTATGAGTCGAAGGAAGAGCATAAAAACAGGACGACAGCACAAAAACCAAACGGCGACGTTAACAATTCCAACTTGGGACATTTCAGAAGACGTTGAAGGGTATCCTAGCCTCACGCCTTCATACATCATGCCTCCACCACCCGAATAAAAGCAAAAAAAAAAAAACTAATACCTACCAGAAGAGTATCCAACCGTACTCCCCCATCCTTGGATCAATACGGCTAGACATATTCTATATATAAAACCATCGTCGTCATCACAAAACCATCTCGCTCTCTTTTGGACAAAAGCACTAGAAATGTGGGCAGGAGTATGAGTGGTGGTCGCAGGATGAGGGTAGGTGATTTCGGAGCGGTGCCGGTGGTTTTTTTTTTGTATGCATGGGCTAGAAGGCATTCAAAGCTACATTTTACGGTTTTTCACGTACAACCCCTACCCGCCCTCCTTCATACGCTCTTTTATTTACGACGTTGATGATGTTTAGCGAAAGCAAGCATGCTGGAGAATATATTTTTATCGATATTTCAAGAAACCGCCACCGCCATCAACCCCCATCCATGCTGGCTCTGCATGGCTGGCTGATGAAAGTGAGAAAAAGAACTTTCACCGATTTTCTATACGGTCGGTTATTTATGGTGCAATACTTTCACTGTTTTTTCCTCTTATAATTTGGCGCCCATTGTATACTGATCCGTTATTATGTAATGTTCTATTTTGACGTAGTTTGGTTCACATCTAACCTCCAAAATGGCGCTAGTATCGCATAAATTATTTTGATAAGACTGCGAGCGACATTGTTATCGCTTTTCTCAAGCATGATTTTCTTTTAGTGTGAAAAGTCAGACGTTAAAAATATATCAAGAAATACATAAATAATTTACTAAAGGGTCTGTCTGAAAAAAAAAAAAAATAAATAAATAAATAAAATGGTATAGTCTAGCCCCTCCTGGTTTGTAGATAGTGAAAGTGAAATTCTTGTTTATGGCTGTTAGCAAATTCGCTAGAGAGTACCGAGAGACGTGGGTTGCTTGGCTTTTTTGGCATTAGCCCTCAGGGTGTATTTTTTTTTTTTTTAATTTTTTTGTATTTTATTTTAATACTGTCTGCCTGCCTGCCTGACTTTTAGCTCTGTAAGTGATGAAATTTTACCGAATTTAATTTTCGCTTTTTGTACTAAGCTTCCATTGTGTGGAGAAAAAAGTTACTGACATGTCGACGGGTATTGTTGCTTTTGGGAGCAACTACTGTTGCTTTTCAACGCGTAGCATTTTTTTTTCTGCCTGCTACTGTTGTTGCTTTTATAGGCACTCCGACGTCTTTGATGTTTTTAATAAGAACCATAATGGACGGTTATTTTGCTGACATTTCAAGTATTTTGTCGGCTTTAGTAAAGTTTTAGAAGTGGATTAATTGGGCGCCTGGCAGATAATATAGCTTGAAATTGCCTGCGAGCAACAATTTTGCAATATTTTTTAAATGGTTTATTTTTTTAAGTTCGTAATTTCCTTACGTGAATAATTTAATGAATTTAAGAGTGGATCTGCTTAAGTATGGATAAGGGTGTAAAATATAAACCAACTGTCAAAAATTTATGCTACTAAATCTGTAAGACATTAATTGAACAGTTCGAACATTTCATGCTTTTCTACAGTAGTAATTGAGCTACTTTCCCATTTGGATGTGTTTATTCCAGGTGCAGTAGATTAGAAGGAGACACACTGTACCAGAGTATGGTAGAAATGTCATAATCGACACCTGCGAATTCGTCTTCGCTCCAAATGTTGGGCTTCCAACTTTGCCAAACTATGGTAAAGCGCCTCTAGTGTCCCATGGAGCAACTATACAGTAGATCTGTCAAAAAGTTCATGATGGGTCTGTCAAAATTGTCAAAATTCATTTATTTGACATTCAAATCACTTCGAGAAATTAAAATGGATTCCTATCATAAAACACAAATAACCAAGACGAACATAAGTGCCAAAAGTATGCAAAAAACCAACGAATTAAAATAAAACTTATCCATTATCCCTAAATATAATCCAATTAAACTGTTCAAACATTATCAATCGCATAAAAAAAAACACAATGCCGCTAATAAAAAAAAAATCAATTCCGAATTAAATTTAATCCGATTTTAGCTTAATTGAAGATTAAAAAGAAATATTAAAAATAATTCAAAAAAAAAAAAAAATGGCGCGACAAAACACCATAGCTAAATAATAAACCCAAATTTATTTCTATTAAATATTGCGAAATTAAATCGAAAGTGTAGCATAATGGCCGTCATTTAAATAAATTTTTTTTTTGTATTTCGTTATCGATGTGTCATAAATGCAGACTATTTTGTGAATTGAATTATGCGGACAAATTTCATGCGGGAATGACTTCTATAAAGACCGCTTAAAATTCAAAATCTATAAAACCACATGCTAATGACGGTGGCGGCATTGGCCGCTGTAAACGAAAATTTATATATAATTATAATTATACGTATTGTCCAAAAAAAAAAGTGGGTGCGTTCCGCATGTTATAAAGTATGAAATTTAGGACACCGCACACAGCACACACGATCATAGCTATGCGATAATAATTTATGATTTTAAGATATTCGTATGGCATTTATATGTCACGTTTATATAGGTTGAAAACGTTTGACATATAGTTCGATATTTGCGGTTTTATTATGGTTTGACAGTTGTTAAGATTGTTTACGATTATTAGATACTATTTTCTGGGGAGCTGACTTATTGGAAATTTTTATTGTTAGATTTGGAGTTGTTATTATTTCTAATGAATCATTTGAAATTTTGTAAATTTTTAATTTAGTAGTTAATATTCGCAACTAATTTCAATTGTTTTTCTCTCAATCTTCACTCCATGTTTTAGGCTTCTTCGTTATCTGATCCTCAATTTGTGGTCGAAACGTTGCTTTATTCGTTCTTTTATTCACGTATATGATGGCGATCATTCAGACGAAAAATAATCGCGACATGAATAAATTTTATTTGATCATAAAATCTTCCTAATAAGGTTATTTAAAATTCAAATAAATATGATCAGTTATCTCCGAGATCTGATCATGGTCATGATCATGCAATTGTTTCGGAAGTGAAAGCGGATTTTACGCTTGAAACATTGAATGCTGAAAACAATGCAATAAATTTTATAAATTTTTTTTGGTCGTTTGGCATAAGATCGCGTATATTTATTTATTTATAAACGAACAAACTGCCCATAATATTAAATATTATATGTGATTGTTGCAAATATTCAATATGAAGATAAGATAATTAATTACAAAATTTAAATTAAATTCAATATTCATACTACTTTTTTAATAAAATTAGATTCTCCGCTTTGGAATGTTATTTTTACAATTTTCATCGCTGGTTAAGCATATAGTTCCTAATTTCAAACTTAGATGTATTAAATAGATTAAAAGTATTACAGCGCATGTTTCCCGAGCGCATTAGCCTGTCAATTATAGAGTTCCTACCATAATTTGCTCCATGATGTGGGATTCGAAATAATTCATTTGATCACGTAGAGTATGATGGGATTTTTAATGTTATTTAATAAACCATATAGAAGGCTTCCGTGGCGTAGTGGGCAGCGTGCTTGCTTCTCAGTCAATAGGTCGTGGGTTCGATTCCCACTCCAGACGGGACTTTTGTAAGCGTAAATTTTTCAGTTGCTACTGGTGATAAAAAATGATTCGCAATAAAATGGGGAAACGGTGTAAAAGTGAAACAGTTCCACTTCAAGAAGGCCTAGATACTCAGTAGATGGCTTCTGTTCGCTTTCTATCATTCAGTCCCCCATAACATCTGCAAATATTTGTCAGTAAGCAGCCAGTACAACTGAGCAATATACCAGCTTCTCCACTCGCTACGGTCGTTCTCACTTCCCTTCCCCAACCTTCCCAATCCCATTCCTTCCCTCCATGACTGTGTTTGTGCATTGCACATAAAGGCCGAAATTGCCTATAACACAGGTCATTCTGTAAAAAAAAAAAGGAAAATAATATCCAAATAATATCATCTTCTTTCTAGGGATGTGATATTTACCAATTTCATTGATGCATTATAGTCAATGTTTTTAACAGGCATGCCTAGTTTTTATGCAATAAATCTGAGAAATTTATGTTGAAACGTTTCCAATGAATGACTACGTATATTGTAACAGGGATTTCATATGACTGATAAATACTCTAGTTTGCTTCGTACAAAAGATATGTATAGGGTTTTAGCATAGTCCTGATATTATTAAAATTGTAGAAAACTATAAGCTTAACGCTGTGGAATTGTTGGTAATATGTCTAATATGCTCAGCAAACGATAAAGATGAGCCCAACAATATACCTAAGTCTCGAACGACTTTTACTTTACTTATAGCGTGGTTGTCTAATTTTTAATTGAAGTCTATAGGATTTTTTGATCGAGAAAAGGTAATTGCATGATATTTTCAAGTATTGATCTCCAAACCGTTTTCTGTGCAAAATTTAAAAAATTTATTTAGTTTTATTTGAAAGTTTTCACAATCAGATTGAGATGATGATAGCATTGTATATTTTGCAGTGATCAGCAAACAGTAAAAATCGATTTTCATCCAAGATACAATCTCAGTTATTAACAAACAAATTACAAAATAAGAAACAGAGATGAGATCCTTGAAGTAGTTACAAAAGGGTCTGATATTAAGTTATTATAGATTTATAGTGAAATTGGACAATACTGCATGATAAAGATCACCAAGTAATCTATTGGGGATAAGTAATACGCAATGGCGTAAATAGCACCCACGCTGACCCCGCTTTGCTTTGGGGAGTGTCATGGTTCAAGGGCGCCGAGAGGCTATGGTGCCCAAAGAAAGTTGAAATCAAGTTATACTCGAACTTTGAGATCAAGACTTCTTGCTAATAAGCGTAAGAATCTTCTACCCAGAAAAAAAAGGTTTTTCTGTGATTCCTTTGTAAAAACAGTTTTGTACATTTTCTTGTTTCATTTATTTAAATGGTTTCAGTTTAGTTTTTGCCATCTTTCTTCGCCGCAGCTTGGCATAATCTGGAAATTCAATTTTCACACACTCTTTGCAGTAAATCAGGCTGTATTTCGGCAATAATGCGTCAAATGTTGGTTTCCAAGTGCTCAATAGTTTCAGATGGCCAGTTCACACGTCCATTTCGTGAAACTAATCGATCAAATTGTATCGCTATGTAGCATGTAGCGCCATCCTATGAAACCACATGTCTGCGACATTAATGCCGCCTCCCAATCGACGCACGAAAAAGTTAGTAATCATGTCTCTGTACCACTCACCGTTGACTGTAACGTTCTGACCATCATCATTTTTGAGAACATATGGACCAATGGTTCCACCGGCCCATAAAGCGCATCAAACACTTTTTTTTGGATGTAATGGTGTTTCGACAATAGCTTGTGAAAAACATCGCTTCAAATCCGGCAGTTCTGCTTATTGACATAGCCATTTAGCCAAAAATGTTGTTCATCACTGAACAACATTTTCAAGTGAAATTATGGATCAATATCAATGCTTCCTTCGGCCCACTCACCAAATGTACGGCGCGAACGATGATCGTGTGGCTTCAATTCCTCTACAAGTTGAATGTTGTAAGCACGTAAACCAAGACCCTCACGCAAAATTTTCAAGTGAATGGAGTTCAATTGTTGAGCACGATGACGAATTGACACATTTGGATCACCATCAACATTACGTTGCACACCATCAATCGCTTGTTCTGTGCGCACTGTACGACGTCTTACGGGATGTGTATTATCGTTTAGAGTAAACGTATTGCGAAAACGACCCATAGTTTCTCGAATGGCTCTGATTACGAGCACGTAATGCCCGATGAGTTTTTCGAATTGATCCGTGGTTTTCAAAATAAATTTGAACAATTTGCAAATGTTGCTACGGCGTGAGTCTATTCATGATGAGTTGCAAAACCAAACTAACTCCAAAACAACCGGGAAATGCCAAATCGGCTGTCACAGAAAACAGTGTTGCTAATTCAAAGTTCTTTGCCTTTAAAAAAAACACCCTTCCTAGTTAAGGGTCGCTTGAATCAAAAGCCAGTAAAACTCTTCACTGTTCATGATCCGTAGATGATAAATTTCGTAAGCTCCCTGATAAAAGAAGAATTCACTGTTAAACCTGTCGACAGTGATTTCACTTGAAAAATCGTGTGCATTTGCTAAAAATTTACACAGAGCTTTATTTTGACATGGATATGTATAATGGATTGACTCAAACAAAAATTTTGTGCATCCCGAAAGCGTTACCATGAAATCGTTATTCTAATAGGCACATAATCTCAACCGAGCAGTAAGAATCTCACTTTTTGTTATCAGGGAACACATGTAAACGGACATGGTTGGTGATCGTTCGGTCGGCTGCCCAATATTGGAGTTCGGCCGTGGGTCTTTCGTACAACCGTGTGGCCATATATTTTAACATGGAGCTTGGCCGAGAGGATTTCTTTCATACGAGCGCGTGTACCATGCAGGAGCAGGGAAGATGCTTGCTCGGCCGATAAGGCTGGTATTCGGATAACTATTTTTCTCTACTACTCGGTTGAGATTATGTGCGCCTGCTGTTTGGAGCTCGTTTAATGGGATTTTCACTTGTTGGCTGCCCAGGTTTTGAGTCTTATGTTGTTGGTATTCGTCGAACTCGTAGCGAGAAGAAGAACAGAATATTAGGGAAGTTGTGGAGCTGCGCTGCTCAGGATCGCGCCTTGCAGACGCCTTACCTCTCGTACTTGTGTGTACATTTATATATATGTACAATAAGTATAGTATTTAAAAAAATATATCGAGTTCATTTGGAATGGTTCTATGGCTCCAAAATCCAAAGAACACTTAATGAAGGAGTCCTATAAGCGTGAGCGAGAAATCAAATTACGTGGCAGCGACGAGTTAAGCGATAAGCCATTTAGTTTAAGTACTACAAAAATTGAAACGTTTTAAGAATATGTGCTATTACGTACGTAAGCGTGAATCGCGCAACCAAATATATATACATATCTACAAAAACATATTCGTGTTCCTTATCCCTGATAGCGAAACATCGATGAAACACATCTGAAGAGTCGATGCACAGTTTCGAAACTTTTTGGTGAAAATAAATTATCAGCCTGGAGAAAATTCACCTATATGTATATCTCCTATCTGTGAATACATGAGAGTGTTTCCTTTTCTTTCTAACTACTAGTAAACCACATCGCGATATCTCTATCGCACTCATTGGTGTATTATAGATGCTATCTCATGATTGAATAGCAAAATCAGGGAGTGCGAAAGTGATAGAAACACGTTTGTGGCACTAAACGTTCATTAATAAGTATTATTGAATGTTTCATTACGATTCATCAATGAAATATATTGCCTAAATACATATGAAGTTCCTATTACCAATCAGTTATGATCGGTAATTGAGAATTCACAGGTGTTTCATTGATGTTTGGCTATCAGGGTTTATTTCTCTGTAGATAAATGGTAATGATGAGTCGCATAAAATATTCAGATGCCTCCTGGTATTGGTTCGCACATGTGAACGCATCAATTTTTTCCGATTTTTGGTTATCAGGGATGTAGTTCCGTGCAGCGGAGGTCATTTATACCTCTTTTGAATTATAAACTCGTACGAAACCTCTATGAGAGTTGAACATGACAATGAAGGCCACGAAAGCCTAACTCGACGGTAGCCTTTAAAACCAAGGATTGTTTTCATGACGACACTGCCTTTGGTGGTATCAGTTTCTACCTATTTTCAGTTCGGCATTTATACTGGTGGATGCGAGACCTATCTAACACCTCTTCCAGTCTTTGGAACCGGCAGTATAAAGCAAACCCACGCCAAGAAACAAGGAACTATTTCCAAGAATCTCTACCCGTGATGTGTACCCAGGCCACAACATGTACCCTGAAGGGACCTCATCTATGTACCGATTTACCTGCCTCATGTCGTATCAGTCCGTTCCGCATATCTATCATGTTCTACCAATTTCATCTGTAAGCATCCGATCTCGCTTTCCCAGTTCGTTATTTTGTCAGTCAAAGGATAAGTACTGCAGATCAGCCTGTGATGTATTTCGCTTACCTTGGTCGTTTCTCTGTCGCATTTACCATTTACTTCCATTCATAATTTAGTCTTTCCGTTCACCTTTAGTTTCACTTCCTTCAGGTCACTACTTTCACAACCCACTCCAGGTGGGCTACCATGGGGGGAGGGGGGGGGGAGAGAGAAGTATTTTGTTCAATTCAGTCCGCTACTAATTTCCGCAATACAGCTGTAGCGAGTATACGGCTACTCCACTTTGTTGCGTTTCGTCCCAGGTCTGGTTACGACGGACTCGTCAGTAAGGCTTGTGTAAACAGGCTCTGCCTTAGACGCTAAAGGATTAATATGCAGGTAGTTGGACTCGAACCCGGGGATTCTGTCACATTTACCATTCACTTCCGTTCATCATTTAGTTTTTCCGTTTACCTCCAGTTTCACTTCTTTCAGGTCACTACTTTAACAACCCACTCCAGGTGGGGTACCAAGGAGGGTGGGGGGGAAGTATTTTGTTTACTTCTACAATGGCGCTACAGCCCAAATCGGACCTAGGCCTCCTGACATTCATGTTCCTTAACATTTTTTTTATATTACTTATTGTGGAAGGGTTGTTAGCCCCTCTTTCTAGGAATTTTTCATTTTCGTAGTTTGAGGTCACCAAAGTATATCCAAGTAGGCAATGTGCTGGAATTATATATTGCGTCGACCGGGATTTGAACTCACGACCTTCGCATTACAAGACCAACACGCTACCCACTAGGCTACACCCTAGCTCTTATTCACTTCAGTCCCCTATTAATTTCCGCAATCCAACTGTACCGAGTGAACGGATACTCCGCTTTGCTGCTTTTGTCCCAAGTCTGGTAACGACGGAATCGTCAGTTAGGCTAGTGTAAGCAGACGCTAAGGGGATACCGTGCAGGTAGTTGGATTCGAACCCGGAAATTTCGAGTTGTAAAGCGGCCGTGCTGACCACCGAGCTATCCAGACCCCACGGTTTAGTCGGTTTGTAGCGGTGCAGTATAAGCCGCCTCACAACTACTCAACCAAATTCGTCGATTTAGCTCACCTCAGAAAACTACTTTGCAATGCGTTTCGGTACTTCGGTTCACTACTTTCTTCGTTTCACCAGTTCAGCGATTTGTTTTTTTTTGCACTATGGGTCTATATGCCTTCGTTTACCAAGGCTCTATTTCCAAGGAAATAGTAGTGTCCTCTGGGGTACCCCAAGGAAGTCACTTGGGACGTCTCTTATTTAATATTTTCATCTAATCTATCTGAAGTATTAAAAAATGTCTCGCATCTATTGTACGCTGATGATCTGAAAATATATCATACTGTTACCTCACTCGCTGATGCCGCATTCTTGCAATCCAAGCTTATTGCACTAGATGAGTGGTGTAGTCAGAACAAGTTAGAGCTTAATGTCGGTAAATGCCACGCGATAAGCTTCTCACATAAAAGATCCACATACCTACATGACTATTTCCTAAGTGGATCTCAACTACACCGTGTTGATCAAATTGAGGACCTCGGCATTCTACTCGACAAGAAACTGTGCTTTAAATCTCACTACAACCGATTAATCTCTAAAGCCAATAGACTTCATGGATTTATTAAGAGAAGAGCCAAAAAGTTTAAGAATGTATGGGTCACTAAAACATTATTCTGTTCCCTTGTCCGTCCTCTTCTGGAATATGCATGTCCCATCTGGGATCCCTCTTTCCAGTGATACAGCAACAGAATAGAGTCAATACAGAAACAATTCCTTCTCTTTGCTCTTAGGGGCTTGTATGATCCTAGAGACTTTGAGAACCTTCCACCGTACGCAACTAGGCTCCAAGTATTAAATTTTTTATCTCTTAGTTCTAGAAGAACTATGCTCACATCCTGTTTTACCTTAGATGCCTTGAATGGCGATATTATGGTAGATCACATCTCAAATAAATTCAGGCTCAATGAAAATGTCAGGCTGACGAGACATTCAGGACTACTAAAGGAATATCCGCATAGCACAGGTTACGGACAAAATGAGCCTATTAACAGATGTTGTAGAGTATTTAACAAATTCAGTGTACACTACACACCTCCAATGAGTAAATTGACATACAAACTAAGACTGCGCTCTGTTTTATAAAGTATCCCAAACCCTGTATGACCATCCTTACTAGTTTAGATTAAGTTACGTAAGTTAAATTGTTTTAAGTTACATTAAATTAAATTAAATTAAAAAATATAAGTTAATTTTTATGTAACTAAATATCTTGTTATGATAAATAAATAAATACCATATGACATGATTTGGGGTCCTTTTCCGTAGTACCAGATATAGAGCTCTAGTGCGGCCTTCGTGAGTTGCCACCCGCTTCAGTCTAAGTTCAAAACTTTGGGACTGATCAAACAGCTCGGGTCCGTGACGTTACCAAACTCCAAAAACAAACTAATGTAATCGGCGAATCCTTGAACCAGTAGATACTCACTTGCGGGCAGGAGCTATCCAACTACTTAACGACTGGGAGGCGAGAGATCTAAAAAAAAAAACAAAATACATAGACATTGGATACGAATCACTCTGAAATCTGTAAAATCTGGGCGGGGGCCGTCGCAAATTTGGTGAACAAGACCCCCTCCCCCTTCCCACCCCCTGCACACCCTTTTGGCACACCTCTGCCTGCGGGATATAAACTTATGCACAAAATTTTACCGCAATAAGCGGTGTGGGGCGCTCTGGAAATTTCACGGAGGGGGGCGCTGCTGCTCTTAGTTACGCCACTGGTAATCCCTTAAAATTTAACGATATTTCAGTTACATACACGATCAGTTAATATGTGTGAACAGGATATTACTCAATAAACAATTATTTGTTTCAAAAGCGATCTTCCTTAAAATAAGTTAAATGACAATGTCACTAAGTGATCTTCACATTTAAATATCGCTAATTGGAAAGATTGTAAAATGGTTTCCAAAATTTAACTAAAACATGCTCACCCTTGTTCACTAATCAAATTCTCAGCAACCCTAAGTATCTTCTTCTTCAATGGCGCTACAGCCCAAATCGGGCCTTGGCCTCCTGAACTTCAGGTTCCTTAACATTTTCATTATTTATTGCGGACGAGTGGTTAGCTCTTCGCACAACCCTCTATCTACGAATTTTTCATTTTCGTAGATTGAGGTAACCAAGGTATATTCAAGCAGGTAGTGTGCTTGGAATTATGCGTCGACCGGGATTTGAACTCACGACCTTCGCATTGTAAACCAAACACGCTACCCACTAGACTACACCCTAGCTATACCATATACCTAAGTATACCATCACTTAAAAATATTACTAAACCTCGCGTTCAACTCAAAGTTCTCCTAAATTTCTTGCACGATCATTTCAAATCAACTAACTTTATGCGAGCTATAGCGAAAAAAAAAAATCTCCAAAATCGCATTAGAAACGGAAATTAACAAATTGTTCAATTACCGAGCTTAATGATGAAACCCACTCATTGGCAATTCACGATCGCCCACAAATCAATTGAATTGGCTCATAATACCAATTTGATATGAGTTTAATGCAGAACATCTGACTACAGGTGCCTATTACATAATTATTATTATTTTTGATGCGTGTTTTTCGGACCTCGTAGTTAGCAATCAGCAACGAGAGGGTCTCAAGTGATGTTTCATTCGCATTTTTATAAAATATTACAAGACAACGTCATACAGGTATACATATGTGAAATTTATGACATGCTGTTCACAAATTATGTCGCAATCCGAAAGAGCAAGGCAAAAACACATTTAATTTCGCATCGTAATTTCAATTTCACTTTCAACGAAGGTAATTGGTCTTCTGTTTTTGGGCCCACACGTCCATTTTGAAGATGACCCTGCGGCAATTTTTTTCGATTTTTGTCAAATCGGATTTTTGAGAGAAATTTTTCTTTTTTTTTTTAATTAAGCTATTACGAAATTCTGCAAGCAGAATTTCCGCATTGTATTTTTTTTTTTCCAAATTACGATTGGATTTTTAGAAATTTCGTTATTTTAATTTTGACACTGTGTCTAAAAGGTTGATAATCGGCTAATACCTTCCAGGTATATTTTTTTCCGTGTGCCATACCGACAAATAGGCGAAGAAATTTAACTGCTTTACGCCTTTGCTTATTTGAACACCGCCCCGCAGCGTAATTACAATTAATTGGCAATTTTACGGTTTATATGGAATTTTTTGAGCTTGATGATCTTGAGCAATGCGGGAAGGGTTTCGAACGAAAAGAGCAATCGAGTTTATGATTCGATGAAGTTGCGTAATTTTGCGATGCGGTTTGAGGAGAAAATGCAATCAACTTAAGTGCTTTTGTTGAGCTATAAAGCTAGTAGTATTTTATGCGTTCTTTTTTGTTAAGTATTTGGATTAATTAAAAATGAGTTAAAATTTAATCTATTTCGTTTCAAGATTGTCATATTTTCAACACATTTTTTTGTCAATTTCTCACCAAATTTGACAAATAGTTGATACTTTTGTTAATATTGAAACTAATTTGTAAAATGGAGGATCGATTTGTTCGTAGTGATTAAATTTTTAGTGTTTCATACACATGGATTTGAGAAAAGTACAAGTACGACCACAGGCATGTCTGTATAATAAAGACATTCAACTTGTTTTTGACACAATTAATTGGAATTTAGTAAGTCAAGAAGCATTGGACGCGAATAGAAGTTCGGAAGCTTTGGAGATGGTTGTTGTTGGTTTTTGCCTTCGATGAATACTTTCAATATGCCGTCGCCTAATATTATGCAATCTTGAATCAGATACTTTTCCATTTTCATATTCCCTACCTGAAAGCTCAATGCGGTGCACTAGATCTACCGGTTCTCGTCCGATCACCGAAGTCAAGCAGCATTGGACGCGTATAGTACTAAAATGGAATCCCGCTTGTATTCCCCCACTTTATTTTGCCTGCCTTAACGGCAACATACACAAATGATTTTTGATTTATACACATTTATGATACAGTATCTTTCTAATAATATAACTAACTTTAACTTGAATAATTTACTTATCCAAACCCATTTTCTTTCTTTCTTTTCAGTAGATACCGAAATTCCAATTATCAAACAATCATCAAGTCCACCACCAGCATCGCATCGTCTCCACCAGCATCAGCAGTCATCGCTATCGGCAGTAGCAGCGGCAGCAGCTGCTGCAGCAGCGCTGCATATTAAAACCGAACATCCAACAATATCGGTTGCACAATCGCAGCAACAGCAATCAACACAGCAACATGGCGGCAATACAACAGTGAATCCTAGCAATCATCAGCATCCTCAGCAACAGAATGCAGCTCAACATCGGCCACTATTACATAACTTACTAAGCGGTGCACCAATCCATACAACTCCATATCACAGAAATTACTGCACATCGAGTACAGGTACGTATAGCGCCATGTTTTAGTAAAAACCCAAAATCGTTACTATTTCTCTCTAATACATAGTTTTGAGCGAAATCCTTTTTTTTTTCTCTCGATCCTATCTAACGGTCATTCTTTGATGCGTCATTAAACGCGGAACCAGATAAAAATACGCTTCTTGCTCCCTTCTTTTGGAAATCAAATTCCTTAATGCCTGCATCTTAGAATAATTGATCCCAAAGGAGCGATATGAAATAAAGGATCTAAGTGGAAAAAAAAGCTGTGAAGAAAAATGATGAGAGGCTCTTCGAAACATAGAAACCCGCATTCTCACACTTATCCGGAATGCCCATATGGTGATGTCCGAATGTCCAGTAGCTGCTGACCAAAACCTACCTACAACAACATCGACTACATAGAAATTCAACCCCTTTTTTTCGGTCTCGCAAGAACCTATCCTTCGAGTAAAGAAGGAACTGGTCAAAGAGCACACACTGACCTCCTTTGACCTTGCGTTTTTTAATATTAAATGATTAATGGCATTTAGAGGGACCCCATCAGGAAGATATCCAGAAGGGTTCATTTCCTTGGTTGAAAAATATAAGGTACACTCGTAAGGCTTACATTTTTTTTTTTGTGTTCCTTCTAAAGGATCGGACCTTTGTTCTGGGTCTTGGAGCGACCTAGATGCGTGCGCATATGTTTCATATGTAGACGATGCATTGATAGGAAAAAAAAAATGTTGAAATTGTAAAAAGTGCACTGAAGATTTAATTGAAGATAGGAAGTTGATCTTGAAGAAAGATTGATTTTTTTTTTGTGGAGGATATAAGGGTTTTTAGTTTTAGGACTAATAGCCTGGGAATTTAAGTAACGAGGAAGAAAATGGTCAGCATTGATTCTGAGCTACAATTCATAAAATTATGGATTTATAGAAAACAATATATTTAAAGGTGAAGCAAAATTTTTATTGAAATATTTCCGTAAAAAAGGGTTAAGCCATAAATTTTCCACACGAACTGTTATGCAAAACATCCAAATAGATAGTGATGTAATGGTTGGAGATGATGGACTATTAACAGTTTAACTATGCATTTTTCTCACCGCCCTCTATTAGCCAGTACTTATGCTATAGGTTCAGACCTTGGATATATGCACTTGAAATAGAACAGCTCTGCACCCATTCCACCATATTAATTCATACCAAGCTAGTGTGTAGCCTAGTGCGTGTTGGTTTACAAATGCGAAGGTTGTGATTTCAAATCCCGGTCGATGTATGATTTTAGCACACTACCTGCTTGGGTATACCTTAGTTACCTCAATCTATGATAGTTGAAATTTGTAGATAGAGGGCTGTGCGAAACTCTAACAATTCTTACACAATAAGTAAAGAAAAATGTTAAGGAACCTGAAGGTCAGGAGGCCAAGGTCCGATTTGGACTGTAGTGCCATTGTAGAATAGAATAGAATTCATACCATGAATAAATTCATTTAGAAAAATATTTTTTATCTAGTGGATTTTGTCAAATCCTTTTGGTTTAAATATACTGTCGATTAGCACATCGCAGAATATGTACCAACGCTATCTGATAGCTTAAATCAAACGGAGATTAACTGTCGTATGAAATTTTTAAGTGGATTTATCGAAACTTTGATTGCTAAATACGTTAATAGGCAATTGCATTTTTAAACTTCAAAATCGATCAAAACTGAACTTTCCAAATTTTTAAAATCTGTTAAATCTACTTAATTTTATTTTATCGAAAAATATTAAAAATCGCGCAATAAAGTAAAATGTAATATTGAAAAATTGGAAGTATGTAAATTAGTTTTGACACTTTTTCAATCAATCAAATTCCTGTTAAGTAAAGAGTAGTAGCTCAGAAACAGCTCCTCCACAAGGCGCGATGCTGAGCATCGACCTATGCTCAACTACTCGCTTTCATGTGCTACATGGTCGACAAACCGACGTCTTTCTTGAGAATTATAATCCAGTGCTTATTTGGCGATATTTCGCTCGGGTTTCCTCAATGTGTGACCGATCCACTGCCACTTCCGCCTTTGAATCTCAATGCCTATTTTAGTCTGGCAAGTTGTACTCCAAAGTTCGTCGTTGGAGATCTCTTCTGGCCAGAATATTCGTAAAATGCGTCGGCGAAGGCATTGGTTCACGAAACTTTGTAGTTTTTCGGTGTCACTTTCCACGTAGTACAACCATATAAAAACACAGATTTGACGCATGCGTCAAATACTTGCAGCTTCGTGCGAAAGGAGATCTCGCTCAACGTCCAGAAAGGGGAAAGAAAGGGTTTGACGAGTTTTATTTATACGAACCTCAATATCCTTTTCGGCTCCGTCATCCATGCCGACAATGTTTCCGAGATAACAAAAATCTTGTACATTGGTATTTGACACTTTCTGGTGAAGTAAAATAGTGATTCAAAAAATGATTTCCGCAGAACCGTTTTCAATACAGACATGTGCTAAGCATTGGAATGTCGGCAAAATAGTTTTTCTATATGTCCCTACAGTCATTAACTTCAGATTTTAAAAAGAAAATTATTTCCTATGATTAAGAAAGGCCAGTTTCATAAACAAAATATAATCGCTTCGTAAATTCTATACTGCCGATCGCTTTAGGAATATTTCTGGGGACATCGCTTTTGAACAAAACGTTAAAATGTTCGAAATAAAAGGTGCAGAACTGGTATTAAGGCATTTTCTGCATTTGTCATAATTTTTGAGGCATGGATTTTTTGAGATATAGTATTTAATTTAACTCTGAATAAAAAATATCCATAGTAAAATTTGTAGAGAGATTAAATAGAAAAAATCTAAAAATTTTAATTAATGAAATAAATTGAATTGTTGATGCCTTACAAGACAGAAACGCCTTACAAGACAGAAACGCCTTCGAATTCGACATAAAACCTGCAACTAAGCCTACGACTGAAAAAAAAAGAAAACTTAATCCATTTTGAAAATCAGCCCAGCTTATTAGCCGTATTATTTACATGTGGGCTGCAGAATTGTAATCTAATCCTTTTAATTTCCCACCGATATTCTTCTCGTTGTACGTCCTAAAACATTCTTTAATCCGTTCAAATCTATCTTTGTGGAAAAGTCAAAGATGCCGATAATTGCCTTACAAACATATTAAAGAAAAAAAAACTCTTCACAAAATATCCTTTTTTTTTTCTCTCGGACAATCGAATCCTTTTTCTATCCACTAAACATCTGCGGTTGACCAAAACTTGGACAAATTCTTCGTCACAACTTCAGCCAACAAAATCCTTTCATTCGAACAAATAAATTTTGTTGAAAAGGATATCTGTGGTTAAACACTTGGCACAGTTTTTCAACATCCCTCTCATCAGGATTTTCTTTCATTTGGCCATTGCACAAGCCTTGAGTCATCATCATCATCATCATCGAGCTCATCATATTTATTATCCTGGTGCATTGGTTGAGTGCATCACTTAACGTCACAGGCTGCTGTATTGCCGAGATGAAAGGATCAATCTTTGGGCACATGCCGATCCTTTTTTGGTGAAAGCATTTTGAACCATATTGCGGCACAAGTTTCGCAACAAAGGACGACCTCTTGAAAGGGACGTTTCTGTTTCCAAAAATCGGGAAAATCAAATAAAGGTTTCTACTGCAGATGTTAATCCTGGCTGACGAGATTGATGCTGATGGCGATAGTGATGACTCAATGAACCTATTTATGCAACTTGACACTTGCAATCGAAAGGATTATTGAGCACCTTATCGATTCCTATTTGCGGATAGGTTGAATGCCATCTGCATCAGGATTATACGAATTTCATGCAAAAATCGCCCCAAACGTAATCGATGACATGGGTCAAAAATTCTATTAAGAATCCTACGGGCATAGTCATCATTCTGTTTCAGTTTCGTTTCGAAAGGATTAAAGGGCACCGGACAGATGTCTCGTTGAAAATTAATAATGCAACTATTGTCGAAAATCGACATGTCCTTTTCTCGTTATTTATTCCTACCATGACGATTTTATTTACTTTTCGGTTACGCGAAGTTGAAAACGCGCGCGGTAATCTATTGAAAACCGCGTGCACATATCCTTCGGCGTTTTGCCGGAATGTCCGGCCCAGAAAGAGGGTTTTATTTTTTTCGCTTTCACAAAAGGATTTGGCGAATGACTGATGATCGAAACGACATTCTCACACTCTTGCACATTGTAAACGGTATGATATAGAATCATGAAAAATCGCCGCTGTCCACTATCATGCGATTGTGAAAAGAACGAAAAAGGATTAGAAAAAAAAAATTATAGGTAAATATCGAGAGGACGATCCTTCACACATCCCTTTTATATGATGATCGTTCTTATAAAGGTTGAAGACATTATGAAAAATAGAAAAGGAAGCGAAATATCGAAATTTTAATTTATTCACCAAGAGAAGACATCCTTTCTTTCTTCCTTTCGATGATGTAATTCCCCTCGATCCTTTTCTGATATAACGTAGAAAAGATGAAAAAAAAAACTAATCCTGCATGGTGTACATTCATAATTGATTCATCGCTTGACCAACGGTCACTTCATATCCTTTTTTTTTGCCTTCGACTATCTTCATCCCTTGTTGCGTTGCCTCGGTAGATCGCGGTGTGTGAATCTTAAGTCCTTTCTCGAAGTCGCATTATCCCTTTTTTCGATTCTGCGCTGGCTGTCCGTTCTACTGCTGACCATTATGTAATTCCGTTGTTTCGGATTTCTTTTTTTTTTTCTTGTATATCCCTTGGCTGTCCCTTCGGGTGGTTTTTGATAGGGATCTGATATGATCGCGTAATTTCACGAGGTGATCTTTTAAGGAAGAGAATTCCTTTATATAGAATATTCTTGTTTTTCAGTTTGAAATGAAGAATGGAAAGAAATGATGTCAACTCGATGATCGGTCTTTTGGATGAACACTATAAAAATGAAAGGATTTTAGCATAGTGAAGATCAGTGATCGAAATCCGGAACAGATGGTTAAAATAGGAAGGATAGATCGGAGGCTTAAATTAAGAGTATGGCTTAGATGAATTTGATATCTTTTTGGTTTCCTTCTTCGGTTTTTTTTTATGGTTAGCGAATATTTAGGGTGTTTGAGAACGAGAAGGATTTGGCGGACAGTAATTCATGGAACCTGTTTCGAAACGGTATGCGGTTGGTTAAGTTTGAATTGTAAATTGGATCAAAGTTGGAACGGAATTTAGTTCTGAGGAGTTCATATATTTGATGAGATTTTAGCGAACTTGTCTTTTAAATGGTCGATTAATCCTAACAGCCGATTACGATCAGTTTTGGAATAAGTTACAAATTTTTATTATACCTAGTCCTGCCATAAATATTGATACAAGATTTTTTAACTACAAAAATAAAACTACTGGTTGGATTTGAATATTTTTTTTACTTTTTTATTGTGTCGATAGTAAACCACAAAATTAAAAAAAAAAAAATTATTCAAAATGGCCGCCATTTGCCTTAGTACAGCGTCGAAGTCTGTGAGTCCAGTCATCGATTGCTGTACGGACGATATCCATTTGAAAATGGTCCACAGCTGCTACTAACGCCTGCTTCAATTAATCCAGATAATGTTGGCGTCTTTCACAGACCATGTTCTCTAGAACTGACTACAATTTGTAGTCGAGCGGATTAAGGTCTGGGCTGGCTGCCGGCCAATATTCAGTACTAATAAACTCGAGTACATGATTTGCAAGCCACTGTTGAGTTGTTTTAGCCTTATGAGCGGGCGCAGAGTCTTGTTGGGTTTGATTTAAGGGCACCAAACTTTCATTAAAATGTCTCGCTGATAGTTTTTTCCTGCTTTTTTAGCACCCTCTTCACAAAAATATAACGATCCATAGGATACTCTCCACCAAACCATCACTGATAATGACCTCGTTCATTCCTTGGCACCAGTTCACTGGCTTCCTTGGAGGATTGTGCTTACAACCTATCATTCTGCTTATTAAAAGTTTCCACCGCGGTAAAGATTTTTTCGTAAGTAAACAGGATTTTTTTGTAATTCTCTTTAGCGTACAGCGATAAGAGGTGTCTTCATTTTTTTCTCCGATTTATTTTTAATTCAACGGTAAGGCGCTGTCCTGTTTGTCGTTTGAAAGTTCCAAGTCCCAAGTCTTGTTTAACAATGCGGCTCATGGTTCTCGGCGTTACATCCATTTCAAGAGCCATGATTTTTTTGCTGCGGACAGAATTTCGATGATTCGCGACCTCACAGCATTGATGTCCTGTAGCGTACGAGCCGTGCGATGTTATGATCACAGATCGCTATTTTGAAAATGTCTTAAGATGATCTCGTTATGTTCCTTAGTAGGATGATCTTTTTACTAATAGGTCATGATCAGTCTGAAAAATAAAAGAAAATTCAAATCTGAGATCACATTGAAAGGACTAGAAATTGGCCTTATTTTCTTCTACGAATTTCGCAGATTGACGTGGCTCAAATATACCTACGCTGACAGTTCGTTGGGGTTTGAACTTACGATCTTCACATTTTAGTCCAACACGCTACCAACTAGGCTACATCCATGCCCAACCACCATCATATCACTTTACAGATCGCGATCACCCTAGAAACAGAATTTACGAATAAGCTTCGGCTATCTCCGGAGTTTTTGACGAAGTTTGTAAAGTGTTGTATATCATTCTGGATGACAAAGATCTAAATGAAAGCAATAACCGGCTTGCCACTTCTGACAGAAATTCATTTCGTTAGGGGATCACATATTGAACTTGCAGCTGATAAAAATATTTTTCCACCAAAACACTATAATTACGAATTGAAATTCCCATACAACTCATTCATCCTTGTCCTACCTAAAAGGTAATTTTCTCACGCGATCATTTCTATAGCAAATGCTTAAGATATCTCCACGATCATCATGATGCACCACAATCCTGTGTAAATAATACTCTCGCAAAAAAAAACCCAATCTCTCTTCAAAGTCATAATCGAAAACCCAAATTTTTGCCAAAAAATTATGAATTTCATATAGGATCTTGTCAAAAACAGGACACACATGTCCTGACAATGCAAAAATCCTATATCCCATCACCATACAATTATCCTTATATACCGTTTTTCAACCCTTCTTTTCTTCGTTCCAAATTGTTTATTTCGATTCGAAAAAAAAAATGCATCTTTGCTTCTTGTGACAAAATAGGATTTAAAAGATACAAAAATTGTTTTCCGTCGTCATCGTGTAGACCGCACAGTCTCAATATCATCTGCTCCACTTAACCGTTTAGTCCGGATATCTTATAAATCCTTGTCCCAGACGAAATTGATCCTTTATTCGGATCGCCAGGATCAACAAGGCTCATCTATTCAACTCACCTGTTTTATATTTTTCGGGCATGTTTTTTTTTTCGGAAAAACGTCTCAAAACTCTCTCCGATGACCCGATTTTGATTGAATCCGATGACCCGATTTTGATTGAAGTTTTTTTGAGCCCAAATTTGCTCCTTCGAAAATTGCACAGAGTCCTTATTTTGATTCTATTGAAATCGGGATCATTCTCAATGAAAATTGAAATTCACATGCTGTGATTTAAAGGTCTGCCTTTTAATTCCCGAATCCTTATTGCATATTGGTGGTAAAAAAAAACTGAATTCAATCTACCTGCAAGGATTCAATGAAAAAAAAAAAACCCTTTTTTCTCTCTCTATTGCATTGTAATGGACGATCATTGAGGACGAGGACTTTAATATTATAACCCAGACGTAGTCCCATGGAGTCCATGTTGTCCCTATAGTTGTCGAATCCTATGCTACAATAGATGCATTTTTATACCCAGGCAAAGCATTGTTCAATTGCATCCTTCTTTTATACGGGTTTCTTTTAATCATTTCGCAAAAGGATATTAAAATATTTTCACTGTATATTGAATATGTTCTCGGCATTGAAACGAATTTATAAGGACTTTAAATCATCTTCTATCGTTTCTTGCTTTTATCACCGCTTTAAGAGAAATTAGGTCAAAATTTTGTATTAGACTTTCATAGGATGAGATTTACGAGATTATTTTCTTTTATATTGCTTATGTTTAATTGCAGGATCCTTACCGCCCAGTCCAGCCGATAGTGGAGTTTCCGATGTGGATAGTTCGAGTTCGGGCGGACAACCATGTAGTGATGAATTGAAAGCTCGATTAGGTATGCCACCACATTGTCCGACACAAGGACATGTACCTTCCGGACCGTTTCTACATCCAAATTTTTATCATAATTCACCGCCGCTAAGAAATATTTGGAATAATAGGAGTGTTGGCTGTAAGTATCAGTTTTATTAACTTTTTACTTATTAAATATTACAAAATAACTTCGAGAAGGTAAATTCATACTTCGATTGTGGCGTTTCTACTCGCTAAATTTAATATAATTTGTTTTGGTGATTTCAATGTTTTGAATAACAACAGAAACTAATTCAGCTAAGTGCTTACAATTTTTCCATCGTAGTTCGAGTTAATAAAAAATATTTAAAGAAGCTCCAATTTCAAATCCTAGCAATCACATTTTCATTCAGTAATCATTATTTTTCACAATAAACAACCATATAAAGTTTATAACGCACTTTCTCGACTTGAAATTCTTGAGGAATTAATTTCTATTAAAAAACAGGGAAGTTGTGCCGTTTCTATGATTTTAAATTCTAGCAATTATAATTGTCTAGCTTTTATTTAGATGTGAAATTTTAATTGGTAACAGAAAAGGATTAAAGTTTACAACATTTTACGATTATAACTACGCATGTTTCATGCAAAAAGAATGGGGTCAAAATGATAAAAGAAACAATGTAAGCTTAGTGTCTTAGTTTTCGAGAGCTGTTTGTTAGTTTTGTGTTTTTAGCAGAAATTTTTTAGGGCCATTTAAAAATAGCTGGTAGATTGACGTAGGAAAACAATTTGATTTTGAAAGTATGTAAGTTATATTCGCAGAAATGATAAATGAAGACAAGGTCTTTAGCTTTGTTCTTATTTGTTGTTTTGAGATCAGTTAATAAAAGAGGTAGTTGTTAGCCGATAGTCCTCTTCGGACCATCTATCATTTGAAAAAAAAAATTCCATTCTGAAATGCAGACATTCCCGTAAAATTTCCTTAACAACAACACGTTTTGTGTTTCGAACAACCAACTCTTGAAAAAAAAATCAAAATTTGAAACCAAGAAAAGGAAATCGTGATATTTTCAGGATGCGAAAAAAAATGCGTTATACGGAAAAGCGAAGCGGATCGCATTAGCGAAGGCTTTTGCGCTTGCGGATGAGATTTCACGCCAGCTCTGGGGTACAATTGTATAATTCGAATCTAACTTAAATTGAAGTTTCAAGTGATTATTTTGTCATTATGTATTTCCAGAATTTATTGTATTCGAGGTGAAAAAAGTACAAAATTCTAGTTCCAATCCTATTACATAGCTTAGTTCTTGTTCAGAAATAATCCTGTGTTGTTCGTTCATTTGTTTGTTTCAATTCAGAAAAACAAAGCCATATTAGGAAAAATCCTGAAATAATTTTTCATTTGGTGAGATCACAAACAAACTTGAAATGTGGTTTGGTGAATGTTTTCACAGCGCATTTCGAATTGAAAGAAAAGATTTCCGGATGCTACACTGTTACGCTTTATTATTCGTGACGTTTCGATCTCTGCTGAGACAGTTTGATAATGGTCTCAGCAGAGACCAAAACGGCACGAATAATAAAGCGTAACAGTGTAGAATCCGGAAATTTTTTCTTTCAAAACTTGAAATGTGTTCAAGAACACTCGTTACTAGAACCTTGATTCGAGGTACACAATACCAATCCTGCCATCTTCGAAAGCACTGTTCTTCAAGCTCTCAGGGCAGGAAAACAAGAAGGACAGAAATCAATTATTGTTTTTTCAAACCCTGATTCAATTTTTAATTTAAAAGAATTAACTCAATTTTAGGTGTTACATTTGAACAATTAAAAAATTGCTCGATTTATTTTTTTAAATCCTTTTTTTTTTTAATGCAATCTTTTGTTCCTTTCGATCTATTTTTGTTGAGTCATGCTATCAACCCTGGCAGGTCAATCAAGACGCAGTATTAAGAAATACAGAACAAGATATGCTACTTTTTTTGGGGCAGTTTTCTAGCAAAGACACAATCCATTGCTTAGAGGGCAAATTTTTTTGATTAACATTGCTAGAAAAAAGCAACGATGAAAACGGAGTAGCATTTTTTTTTGTAATAATCAAATCAATCAAATCTTAAGGCCGATGCTCAGGATCGCACCTTGTGGAAGAGAGTTGTTTCTGTCCTTTGCCCCTATAGGGGGTCTTAACAGGAATTTGTAATAATTTGTATTATATTTCTTCTCTTAAACAAAGTCAGTGGGACTGAAGTTTTGGTCCAATACTTGGCAAAAGTATTACACCATCTTTTATTGTAATCTGCCATGTTGCTTTCTAATAATGTTGAATAACTGCGGGAGATTTTAAATAAGAAATGGACACAACCAAATTCCTCATTTTTTGGCAGTGCCAAATATTGCATTCTACAATGGCACTACAGCCAAAATAAGGCCTTGTCCTGCTGACCTTCAGGTTCCTTAACATTTTCATTACTTATATTGGAAGGGTTGTTAGCCCTTCGCACAACCCTGTATCATACGATTTTTCATAATCGCAGATTGAGGTGACTGATATATAACCACGTACCACCATTCCATGCTCCTCAATCGCATATTTTTTTTTTTGAATTGAAGGCAAAAAGCAAAACTTCCTGCAAATGACGCTTATTTGGCTCAGACTTCGACATATTCGCGCATAAAAAAGTATATGACGCCAATAAAACTTCACAAATCTAATGATGAGGAGTTGTTGACATTTGCCTAAGGTTACCATGTAACGTTTCTGATCCGCCATTGTTGATCAGCTACTGGCGCCATCTATTGGGAAACGTCGGGTTTCAGTTTATATTCCCGATACGATTTTTCATGTTCGCAGATGGAGGTGACCAAGATATAACCACGTAGGCAGTGTGGTAGAATTATACAACGACCGGGATTTGAACTCACGACCTTCGCATTGTAGATCAACACGCTACCTACTAAGCTATACCCCAGCTACTGCCAAATATGCCACTGATGTTTCAACGATCAATTTTCAAGTTGCCAAAATGTTGTACAACAATTGATCCGTCAAAAAAAAAATTTATCAAAAAGCGAACACAAATTAGAAGCAATCGTAAAAATTGCCACAACGTTGGCGTATTGATGCGATTTTATTCTTTTTCGCGGGTCACTTCACTTCAGCAATTAAACATTTTTCAAAATAAAGCATAACTTTGAGGTGTTTCAGAATTGAGCAATATATAAAACTGTTTCGCATTCTAAAAGCACATTTTTATACGAAGATGCAACCAAAGTTTTCCTGCGACAGCTTAACTGATACTTGGACCACCTGAATATATTTCGTCAAATCATAGCAACAAAGTGATCATAAATCGCATCCTTATTTTTGACTATACGCAAATTTTTAGAATCAAATTATGAAATGTATACAATCTGCTTAGCTTAATGCCACATAATATTTTGTGCGTTTGTTGGAATCAGAAGTATAAGTTATTAAATTGGCTACATACTTCATGCATGCTGACAAAAGGGACCTTATCTTGATCTAGAGGTCGAGTTTTCGATATCATTGGATAAAGGACAAAATTGTGAAGAGAACACCGCAAGAATCGGGCGAAAATCTCAAAAATTTACGATGTCATGGTGTTTTGAATTTTGAAGTGCAATAAAGGAACTTTTGCGATAATTTAGGTTAAAGTTTAGTTTAGTTTCCGAACGAATTAATTATCAACTCTTTAAAATTTGTTTAATATTGTTGTTGATAATAATCAACATAATGTAATCAATAATGCTTAGTCGGATAAAAGACGCTTTGCCATTCGGAAGATTTTGGAACGGTGTTGGTATGTCCAGGACATATATTAAACAATATTATGGACTTTTGGGTTTTCGACATAGAATGGGTACTAGTTAAAGTATGCAATTCCTCTTTAATTTATGCAGTGCGCGTTGAATCGCTGAAGGATTTTTGTGATTCAGCTGAAGTCGATTATCATCATCTCTTAAGCCGTTCAAAAATTGGTTGCATCATCCTCTAAAGGCATACCAGGTGTATGTGTAAGTTTTTTTTCCGGTTTTTTCGGTAAAGAAAACACGTAATTTGCAAGGGAAATCAATTTTTTTTATCAAAATATTGGCCATCGACTTCTACACATTTCGCCCATCTTTCTGGTAATTTATGAATACGGTCCCAGAAAAACTGCTTTTCTTTTGCGGCAAACCATTCGTCGAGCCATTCTCCAACTTCTTCGAAATTGCTGAAGTGCTCCTCCTTGAGCGAAAGCCCTATAGATGCGAAGAGGTGATAGTCAGACGGTGCTAGGTCTGGGGAGTACGGCGGGTGCGAAAGGATCTCCCATTTAAGCGATTTCAAGGTGACTTTTACTGGTTTTGCTTTCTGAGGCGGCGCATTGTCGTGTAACGAAATCAGTTTGCCATGTCTTCTGGCCCATTCCGGTCGTTTTTCGATAAATGCATGGTTTGAACTAATCATTTGTTGGCGATACCGTTGCGTTTTAACGGTTTCGCCGGGCTTCAAGAGTTCATAATACACAATACCACTCAGGTCCCACCAGACACAGAACATGGTCTTCTTCCCGAAGCGATTTAGCTTTGGTGTTGAAGGACCGGCTTTGCCAGGTACAAACCACGATTTCTTCCGCTTCGGGTTCTCAAAATAAATACATTTTTCGTCACCCGTCACAACTTGGTTTCCTTCCGTGGCGTCAGCATTTCACAAGTGACTTTGCGATTTTACATTTGACGTTCATTCAAACCGTGTGGGACCCATCTACCGAGTTTATTGATCTTCCCCATTGCTCGTAAACGTCTGCTGATTGTTTCTTGTGTCGCATTTAATACTTCTGTCAATTGATCTTGAGTTTGAGTTGGATCATCATCCAATAACTCCTGCTCGTCTTCGCACTTTTGCGGTCTACCAGAACGCTTACTGTCTTTCATATTGAAATCGCCACTTTTGAATTTTCGAAACCATGTCTCACATGTCCTAGTCGATGGAGAATGTTCACCATAAGTTTGACTCTAAACAGCCTTTTTCTTTTGATTAAATAAGAAAATCAATGAGTGCCGCAAATGTTCTTTTTCAGGCACAAAACTCGACATAATCACTGAGCAATAAAACAAAGACGCTTGTTTTTGGCGGATTCAACTTTTGTGTGTTTTTAGCTAAATGTCAGACGAACAAAATGACGTATGTGTCAAATCAATAGGCTACGTTATAGGCTTTGCCCTATATTAAACTAAATAAAACGCGTGCTCTTACGGTTAAATTGTTCTTACGACTTTTATTGGCATCAAGCTAAACACGTCTGTACATGTTGACATTTTGAAAACGAACTCTCTTCAATATGGATGTGCTATTGGTAATAATAGAGTTGACTGCTAGAGGCGTTGTTGTAGTTATGCTGGTCGCTACACTATCCCCCTCCAAGCAGCTTATTGTTTTGCTGTCACCTGGACAGCTGATTAATATGCTGCGATTATTTTTGTTTTTGAAAATGCACTTTTTTCTTAGGGCCGGGATACGTTTTCATGGTGCTTGAAAACGGTTGCTTGAAATTCGTTGGCTCTGTCTGACTGGTTGTGGTTGATGTTACAAAATCTGTGTCATCCTCGCGTACGGTGTATGCCGGTTTCAGACGTTCTGTTGATATTTTGATGTCCTTCATATTCACGCGAATGGTGAAGACCCTGTCGTTTGTTCGGTCGATAACCTTGTGTGGTCCTGAATACGGTGGTTGTAACGATTTCGTTTTGCCGTCTTCGCGGAGGAATACGTGAGAACATGTTTGTAATTCTTTGAAAGTGAACATGTTGTCTCTTCTGTGATGTGCAACCGGTGTGGCTCGTAGATGTTGCATGTCGGTTCGGAATTTTTCTACGAAAATTTGTGGATCAGCAGGTCTGTCGTTGTCGATGAAGAACTCGCCGGGAAGGCGAAGCGTCACACCATAGACTAACTCTGCTGGTGAACAGTTTAGGTCCAGTTTAACAGCTGTTCGTAGTCCGAGCAGTACTGTCGGAAGTACTTCTACCCATCGCTGCGTTTCATGACACATGATTGCCGTTTTGAGCGATCTGTGCCATCGCTCGATCATCCCGTTCGCCGCTGGATGATATGGTGAAGATCGCGTTCTTTTACATCCAGTTAGCTGGATTAATGCCTGAAACAGAGCGGATTCGAACTGTGAACCCTGGTCTGTTGTCACGGTATGAGGCGATCCGAATCGTGTTATCCATGACGTGTATAGAGCGGTAGCCACTGTGTCGGCGGTGATATCGGCAATTGGCACAGCTTCGGGCCATCTCGTGTAGCGATCGATCATAGTAAGTATATACCGTTGGCCCTTCGATGGAGGAAGTGGACCTACGATATCGATGTGTATGTGTTCGAAACGGCTGCTTCTCTGATGAAATTGTTGAGGTTGATTCTTGACGTGCCGGTGGATTTTTGCCCGTTGACATTGATGACAAGTTTTCACCCATTCGGTAACGTCTTTATCCAAGTTTGGCCATATATATTTTCGACGGATTGACTTGCTAGTTGATCTCCCTCCAGGGTGAGAGGAACGGTGGAACACGTCGAATATTCTGCGTCTTAATTTATCGGGAATGTATGGTCGGATCACTTGAGTGGAAGTGTCGCAAAATAAAGGTTTTTTTGTATCCTTTACGAAAAATTTCTTGAAGCTTAGCGATGAATTTGTTGACAAAAGAGTTCGTAGTTCCTGATCATTTTCTTGACCTTCTGCTATTTCTTTGTTGTCCACCGCGGATGGCATTGTGATGGCGTCCACACGCGACAGAGCGTCTGCCACCACATTGTTTTTGCCGGCAACGTGAACGATCTCGGTGGTGTATTGCGAAATAAATTGTAATTGTCTGCATTGCCGCGCTGATGCTTTCTCAGATTTTTGTCGGAAAGCGTATGTAAGCGGTTTGTGATCCGTTCGGATCGTGAAACTACGTCCCTCGACCATAAACCGGAAAGCTTTAATAGCCATATAAACAGCTAGCAATTCGCGGTCGTAGGTGCTATATCGAATTTGCGTTGGGCTGAATTTCGTGGAGTAGAATGCGAGTGGTCGCCATTCTCCGTCCTGGTATTGCTCTAAAACAGCTCCTGCAGCAGTGTCTGAAGCGTCTGTAGAAATCGCCAAAGGTACTCCAACCATCGGGTGTGATAATAGAGTCGTTTTGGCAATCATTGTTTTGCTCGCTTCAAAGGCTTGTGAGGTTTCTGCTGTCCAAATGATGGGTCTTTTATCGTTTTTGCGACTATCATGCAAGTAGGTATGTAGAGGTGCGAGAACTGATGCGGCATTTTGTAGAAAACGTCTATAGAAGTTGATAATGCCCAGATATCGTCGGAGTTCAGCAATTGTGGATGGTTTCTTGTAGTTGATGATAGCTTCCACTTTGCTAGAGATAGGTTCGATACCGTTAGAAGTGATTTTGTGCGAAAGGTATTCTATCTCGTTGACGCCAAACGTGCACTTTGCAGGGTTAATTCGTAGTCCGTAATTCCGTAGTCGGGAAAAAACTGTTTTTAGATCACTCTCATGCTCCTCGATCGTCGAAGATGCGATGAGTATATCATCTAAGTAAACATGCGCGCAATTGATTCCGCGCAGCACTGTGTCGAGCAATCTTTGAAAAGACTGGGCTGCGTTTCTTAGCCCGAATGTCATCACACAGAATTCGAATAAACCGAACGGTGTTATTACCGCCGTTTTCGGTATGTCTTCGCTTGCGACCGGGACTTGATGGTAGGCCCGTGTTAGGTCTATCTTCGAAAAAATATTTTTTCCTGCTAGATGTTGTGTGATGTCGTGGATATGCGGTATGGGGTAGCTATCGGGTACTGTGACGGCATTCAGCCGGCGATAGTCCCCACACGGTCTCCATTCGGCATTTTTCTTTCGTTTCATGAGTAGTGGGCTGGCCCATGGGCTGCGAGAAGGCCGACAGATGCCTTGTTCAATCATAAACTCGAACTCTGCTTTGGCAGCTTTATACCTCACAGGGCTGAGTCTTCTCGAACGCTCAGATACAGGCGGCCCTTTGGTGAGAATGTAATGTTTTACAGTATGTTTTTGAACATCTTGCAATGTAAGTGATGTGGTCAATTCTGGAAACTCGGCGAGAATGCGATGGAATCTGTTGCTGGGATTGATTGTAGAAATCCGCATTCCTTCGTTGCTAAGATTGCTTGCTATCGTAAACAGTTTTGTTGTCTCGTCGATGAGTTTCTTGTGTTTAATGTCGACCAGTAATCCGAAATGTTTTAAAAAATCGGCACCCAAAATTGGATACGCGACGTCCGCGACACAGAACAACCATTTGAAACGGCGACGGAGTCCGAAATCTAAGTTGAGAAGACGTTCGCCGTAAGTGTTGATGGTTGAGCCGTTTGCTGCATAAAGTTTGGCTGATGAAATCAGTTTTTCCCTTTTACTCCGAGGAATCACTGAAACATCTGCACCAGTGTCGACAAGGAACGTGTTGCCGTTTATATGATCGCGTAGTATTAAGCGGTTCTGTTTGTTCGCACCGTCGCTGACCGCTGAAGTTGACGACGGTGCGATCAGTTTTCCGCCAGTTTGAAAGTGCACGGCTTGGTACACTTACGTGCAGCTGCTCCAAAGCGTTGATGGAAGAAACACAAGCCGTTGTTTCTAATGTCTGATTTTGAACGTGAACGGGAACGTGATCGCGTTGGCTGGACTTTTCTTTTGTCTCTCGCCTCCAGATCTTGGATCCTTCTAGTTAAGGCCGCAATTACCGCGTCCTGAGATGCGACGGTTGGTTCAACTGCTACGACCGAAACGGAAGGAAATTCGCGGCTCTCTTCCAGTATCTTATCGGCCACCTCGGTTAGCGCCCCCATATCGATGTGGGAAGTAACCGACAAAATGGCTCGTATCCGAGCCGGAAGCCGTCGAAGCCATAAGGACCGTACTGCGTCGAGGGGTAATTGGTCTCCGGCCGTGGATTTCATCTCCCTGAAAAGTTGGGATGGCTTCTTGTCACCGAGCTCCATTTCCGTTAGCACCTTCGTAAGCTGGCTGCTGGGTGTTTCCGAGAAACGTGCTATGAGTTGTCGTTTGATTTCTTCGTATTTGTTGGTTGGCGGTGGATGTTCCATGATGTCCGCAACCTGCTCGAGAATGGAAACGTCGATAGATCCGATGAGAGTGTTGAATTTCGCGGAATCCAAAAACACTCTATTGTTGGCGAGCTGTGCCTCCACCTGTGCGAACCACAGAGACGGGCGCCGCGTCCAAAATGGCGGCAGCTTCACATTTTGCATGGCTTCTACCCGTGTCCCGAGGTCCAGCAACCGACGCGAGAAATTTTGGTCGACCGGCGTTGATTTCGGCGAATCCGAAACTTCTGCTTGAACCGGATGAGTCTCGTCTTGTTCTGACATAATTGTTCGATTTCGCGGCGACTCGAAAACACAAAAATAGTCACTTGGCTTTGTTTTACGTCGATCCCGCTTGGAAAACTGAATCACCCAACTAAATTGTCCGTAATTTCGAGCAAATCACGTCGGGGTCACCACTTATAGGCTTTGCCCTATATTAAACTAAATAAAACGCGTGCTCTTACGGTTAAATTGTTCTTACGACTTTTATTGGCATCAAGCTAAACACGTCTGTACATGTTGACATTTTGAAAACGAACTCTCTTCAATATGGATGTGCTATTGGTAATAATAGAGTTGACTGCTAGAGGCGTTGTTGTAGTTATGCTGGTCGCTACAACGTACTTATCGTTGGCGTCATCTGTTAGTGAAACCGGAAAGAACTTATGCATACACCTGGTATTTCTTGCCATTATAATTTCCAGTAGTTTTACAACACTTTCGAATTTTTTTTAAATAAAGGGTATTTATTTTACTGGCACTCTTCAGACAGTGTTTTTTATTTGACTATTTCAAAATTGGAAAGCTCTTCTCGTAGTGATGGCTATTTAATAATATACAAAGTAGCTAGTTTTTGCGCTATACATACTCTTTTTTAATTTGTTATATTCTCTTTTTTCTCAAACAAAGTTGGTCACCCTACCTATTTATGTATTATTTTTATTTTATTTAGGGAACACGTGAGAACACCGGAACCTTCTTGGCGTATTGTGCGTTTATTGCCCCTTTACCCTATCGCAACTCGATAGCTTTGGCTAATCTGAGTATGCCTAAGGGAGCCATGTTGGCTAGTTCATCAGTTGTAAGGAACCCTTTTCCTAGAAGTATTTTCTTTGCTACTGCCTCGCAGCGACATGGGACATGCTCTTTAGTTTCTGAGTCTTTGAAACAGAGACAGCAGATGTCGGTTTCAGCTAAATCCATATTTTTAAGTTGATGGTTTACTCTACTATGGCCCGTCATAAGGCTGATCATAGTACTTCTATCATTTTTGCTGAATTTTAGAATATCCTTTGTTTATTTATCGTATACGAGAAGCGTTGGTGGCGGGTGGTTTATTATAATTCTATTATTGTGGACACAACGGAACTATTCACATTATACACATTTACTGGTTACTATAAATTTCTACCTTTATTTTCAAATTAATTAATTGCTATCACTCTTATTAACTAGAGGTTCTAGAAAAAATAGACTGCACGGATGAAGGCCAGAAAACCAACTGCCGCTAAATCTTGTCGATTGCTAGATGTGGTAATGTCTTGTGCCTCGAGAAAATGCTGACTCCACCTGATCGTGGGAGTCAAGATTTTCTCGACGTCACAAGACCAACTAAGAAATAGGATACCAAACATATCTCACTTGCAATTATGTTCATTAAAATGTGCTTGGTTCCCGTGTTCAGCGCTAGTGTCCAGTGTCCGATACCAAAAACCTTTTTTATTTTTTTTTTTGCTCAATGCAACCTGCAGCAAATTCAGCAAGAACCGTGATAGGTTGATTTGTTATCTCAACATTTTAGACTGGCGTGCAGTTGTGAGGTATTAAGTTACATCCGTTATTCGGGTGGAATGCAGTCAGCGATTTTCCCCCAGGCTACATGGAATTGTACACACAGCAGTAAATCTAAACATCCTTCACTAATAGATTCTTTGAATTGACTTATGGCTACCTAGCTTATACTAGGCAATTCACTGTGCGTCGTACCCAGGAAGTAAGTTATAGCGAAAAAAATGGATTGCAGCGATTCGGAAATAACTCCTCTCAGTATGATGCCTTCTTTTCTGTAAATTCGAATCGATTACCATTCATAAAATATACCTATAGTACAAATTTCCAATTCGCTGGCAGCCTTTACTATTTATTCACTTGT
Organism: Chorisops tibialis; assembly: GCA_963669355.1. Lineage (NCBI taxonomy): Eukaryota > Metazoa > Arthropoda > Insecta > Diptera > Stratiomyidae > Chorisops > Chorisops tibialis. Next base: position 269,883,118 of record OY770263.1, read on the forward strand.
CGCCATTGTAGCCATTATTTGGGCGTATCTTCTGAATTTATTTCCTTAACACACTCCAATCGTCTGAAATTAGAAACAGAATCAAGAATGCTCCTTCTTTTTTTATTTTCTTAATCTCAAATCTCTTACCATCTTCTTGGATTCCGCTTCTTCCTGTATATCAACGTTTAGCATTACATCGCTAGCGCCTATGTTCCAAGATGATGCCGATTCGTCAGTATGTATATAAAGATTTGTGTTTTTGTTTTTATTGCAATTTTTTTTTTATGATTTGGTCAAGTCAATCCCGCATGTCGCCGCCGTCGTCGCTGTTGCTGCCAACCGTCTACTTCGCTAAGATTCCAATCCAGGAACATAAATGACATGTAAAATGCGAAAGAGGAAGAAGTGGTGCTGCTCGGTAAAAAAAAATAAATTCAAAATAGAAGAAATTATAAATCGCGAAAACAGAAGAACCAACAACAACAGCACACAACACGTTCCAATAACTATATATAATAATAAGAACAACAATGTGTAAGAGATTTGGCCTTCAAAGTGCTGTTTTTGCATTGATAGAGTCCAATAGCCCCTTTTTCTTAGCTCAGCAGTAGTCGAAGACGACAGCCAAAGCAATAAGCGAGCAAACGACGTTTCGTATTGTACACACAGAACCTCCTTCTCTTGCCACCTCGCACGCTTCTGATTCTAGACTTGGCTTATATGCCGTCCGACATCTCAACCTCGCTGCGAGAATCGCAGCTTCGTCGCAGAGTTATTTATCTTGATGATGTTGGTGGTCGTGGTTCAACTCGCTGTAGAGAGCAAGAATGATGCAAAAGATGCTGCAGAAATACACCCCGAATATCATTCTTATCTACTCTAGAACAGACATATATGGTAGATACGAGTATCTTTTCTCTTTATAGTAGGCGATATGTGATGTGTTCTCGCGCAAGTTCACGATTATTTAGAACTGCGACCGGTTTTATCATCGCCATGATTTCGATGTATGCGTACTAACGAGCAAAACTATACTAAATCTAAATATACAATAACGAACCAAGCAAATGGGTTAAGCGTGAAGAGCGCGAAATTCAAATCAAAGTGGACTAGAGTTGGGCAAGAAAACGGCACAGAGTAGTAGACTAGACTACTATGTCTAGAGCAAAAGTGGTGTACATAACCACACAAAATCTGTGCCTTGACGCAGCGCTTGTGTATGATTTAATAATGCAGTTAAGGTCGCAAATATTTCCTGTCCGCCGCCGTTTTGTGCACAGAACCGCATCGGCCTATTTCACTTTTAGAGCAGCAAACACCATTGCAAATGTTGTCAGTATTTCTGTGTATCTATATCGTTTTAAATAGATGTAGATATGCAACACACTACCACTCTCATACCGGAAATTGCACGAAATTGTTGCCGTGACTTCTTCAATTGTTTTGTTTTTTTTTTGCAATTTCGGTTGTTGACTTATATTTTGTGCTGCGAATAATAAGAAGTCAGAAATCACTTTGATAATTTCCTGCCGAATTTTATAATATTGTTTTGAAAATATGAACACGCCTGGTTAAACAGTTAAAAAGACGCCATTTTGATTGTTTGCAATCAATTTAGGTCACTGATTAAACTATTTCGACAATTTAAAGTCAAACGAGGATTGGAATTGCCAAACAGGCTGATAACAATGTAACACAGTTTTCCATCAACTTGACAATTGACCGACAATTCATAGATACATTTGAGGTATTCAAGAATTAAGTTCTAAGCTAAAAGTGAAACGCTATTTTCTTTTATTTTTATTTCAATCAATCCGCTTTATTTCGTAATCGACCCGTCGGCACACGCTACCTTCTCCGATATGACAGTTGTCTTCTTCTTTATTAATTACATCAAGATCTCTTCTTCTTATAAACTACAACAGATTTTCTATCAATTCAATCTATATATTATTCAAAACTTAGGCGCCATATTTAAAAGCGTCCAGACATTAGGGTGCAGCCTAGTGGGTAGTGTTGGGTGGGATTAACATTTTTGTCGCATGTTTCTATGAGGGGCTCATTTGCAATTTGAGGTGGTACAATATCCCACCTCAAATGTACCAAGTCACGTGGTGGGTTCGCCTACATACAATTTGTCTCATCTCAAGTGAGGTGTGAATATTGCGAATGTGGTAAAGACATAGGGCTAAAACACTAAACATTCTATACACACGGCATAAGAGCGCCATATGTTGTCTGTGGCCATTGCCAAAACTCTCCCAATCATGCATACATGGCTATATCATTACCTCATTCGCTTATTAGTCACTATTGCACATCAATAAGACAAATTGTATGCATGCAAACTCGCCATGTGACAGTGCTAGAATTTCACATTCATTCCTCATTTGAGTTGATACCTCATTTGAGGTGATACCTCATTTGAGGTGATACCTCATTTGAGGTAAGACAAATTGTATGTATGTCAATATTGCGACAAATCATCTCTCATCAGCTCTCCTGGTCATTCATAAATGCTATGTCGTTGCCTTATTCGCTTTCACACAACTCCTCAGTCCTTATTAGCACGATTCTCTCAAAACAATGTAGTGAGTGGTACAAATAATGTCTTGGTACGGCAGCCATACAAATACATTCACAATCATGCATTTCAAATGGGTCAAAAAGTATGAAGTGCGACAAAAATCTTTTTTGTAGTGATGGACATTTATACCACTTAGAATGTATGAGTAACTCAACACTCCTAGTAGGTAGCGAGTTTCTCTTTTTTTTTTCTCTTTATTTATTTACAATAATAGTCGACAGGTTATAATTACCACTGACCATAAAAAAAAATACAAATTATTAGAATTAATGAATAATTGCAATAATTAAAATAAAATAATGGAAAGAATAACAATAATATAATAGAGAAAAATAATAAAAAATTACTTACAAACAAATAAAGCATTAAAAATATAAAAGAAGAAATTAATAAAATGAAACATTATTTATGAAGCAAAACTAGATAAGGCCGATTTTATGCAATTTTTACTAACATTAAAATCGATAAGCTCATAATAACGGTGGAAATCTCTACAAACAACATCAAGAGGTTCCCCTTGCCCATAATTAGTTCTATAAGAAGCAATATAAAAGAAGTCATGAAACCGTAGAGATCTAGCAGGTACACAGACATTGAGAAGTAACAGCAGATCGGGAGCATCAATATTACCTATGAGTAAGCCATGATCGAACAAAACATTGATGACCTCTCGACGTCTGGACAGATTATCTAAACACAATAATTTCAAACGCTCAGAATAAGGTGGGAGAGATTCAGGATTATTCCAAGGAAGGAACCGCAAGGAAAAACGAAGAAAACGCTTTTGAACACCTTCAATACGATTAATATGGACACCAAACAGGGGAAGCATACTCTAAAATAGGTCTTACCAATGAGACAAAAAGGGATTTAAGTACGTAAGGGTCACTGAAATCACGAGTATAGCGACGTACGCAGCCAAGCATTTTATTAGCTTTACTCACTATAGTGTCATAGTGCAAGGTGAAGCTCAGCTTACTATCAAAGGTAACACCAAGATCACAAATATGATCAACCCGGTTAAGGGTTGTATTATTTAAAGTGTATGAGGTTAAAATAGGTGCAAGTTTAGGAGAAAAGGATAAGACATTACATTTATCAATATTTAAAAATAACTTGTTACGAACACACCAGTCATGAAAGATAACAAGATCACGTTGCAGAGATAAACAGTCAGATTCAATATCAATTTTTTTTTAAATTTTAATATCGTCAGCAAGTTAGTGTTCGGTAAAACAAAGGAAAGGTCATTTACAAATAAAATAAAAAGTAGTGGCCCAAGATGACTTCCTTGTGGCACACCGGACGTAGACATGATATCATGGGAAAAACAAGATCTAAATATAACTGATTGAGTTCTATTTGACAAATATGAGCAAAGCCAGCGTAGTAGTTTAGGAGGAAATCGTAATTTATCCAATTTCAGAAGTAGAATTTCATGAGACAATTTATCAAACGCCTTACTGAAATCCGTATATATACAGTCAACTTGAGATTTATTTTCAATACAGCGGTTTACGAAATTGGTAAATGAGAGAAGATTAGTCACGGTTGATCGTCCCTTAAGGAACCTATGTTGCTTTGCAGAAAGTGAAGATTTAAAATTAAAGTAAATCACTTCAGTCAAAATGCATTCGAAAACTTTAGGAATTACTGAAAGCTTCGCAATAGGTCTATAATTTTTAATGTCAACAGTGCTACCCTTTTTATGAACAGGTATAATAAAAGATTTTTTCCAGATGAGTGGAAAAACGCCTAACACAAGAGACTTGTTAAACAGTAATGAAAGAGGGAGACTTAAGCCATCAGCACAGTGATACAAAATGGCACTGGGAATCCCGTCCGGTCCCGAACTATAGGAGATTTTAATCTGCTTAAGGGACTGAAAAATAGTATCATCACTGATTGTTATAAAATTACAGCGAGGGATTGTATGACAAGGCAAGGAACTAGACAAAGCAACAAAATCCGATGAACCATCGTCCAGGATAAATGATTGGACAAAGTAGTTTGCAAAAAAAATAGATATGATATCTGGGTCGTCAGAAAAGTTTCCATCAAACGATAAGCTCGACGGAAAACCATCATTTTTACATTTGGAATTAATAAAAGCCCAGAAAAATGAAGGATCCGTCTTAATATCGGTTTGTACTTTCTCAATGTACCTGTTGTAGGCTGAAATCGCGTATTGTTTAAAATTCAGCCTAGCTATTGAGAAATCATTGTAAGAAGCAGACGACCTACTCTTACAGTAAGCTTTCCACAAACGATTCTTAACACGCTTCAAACGACACAGGTGTTCATCAAACCAGGGAGCACGCTTTACTGAGTTGATGTTGTTTATAGAGATTGGAACACAAAGCAGGAAAGAATCAAATATAAAATATTATAAAAACGAGACAAAGAATCATCTAAATTATTAATATTAAGAAGAAACGACCAATCTACATTAGTTAGGAGAGAATGCAATTTTTCAAAGTTAGTCTTACGAAAATTAAAATGCGACTTACAAGAAAAACTATGGTCAGAACATTCTAAAATTAAATTAACTTCTAAAGCTGGATGATCAGGAACCTCAGGAGAACCAGAACGTAAAAGTGCAGTATTTGACGGATCCGAAACGAAGACAAGGTCGAGAATTCGCTTACGTACATTAAGAACACTGTTGATTTGATTAAGATCAAGACCATTAAGCCTGTCGATAACATCACATTCAAGGCGAGATGATGCATTAGTCGCAAATAGATGATCCTCTGATTCAGAGTAATTCCAATTTAGATACGGAAGATTAAAAAAATATAATGATAACATCATTAGAGTCCGCAACGTTCGAGATGTGTTCGATACACAGAAGATAGTCTTTGTAACTCTCGATTGTACTCTTCGGCTGAATATACAGAACAATGATGTAGATTGTCGAGTTGTTGTTGAGTTGGTCTACAATGCGAAGGTCGGAAGTTCAAATCTCAGTCGACGTATAATTTGAGCACACTACTTGCATGGGTACTGGGTATACACTCCGCGAAATAACGATTTGACAAATACGAAAATTATAATTGCACTTATTTCAACGATGAAAAAACAAAAACTCTTAATAATAATTCTATAGGTACAGTGTTTTTATGACAATGGAAAAAAATTTTAAATTATTAATGCAAAAATAAAGACAAAACTCTCTCGAACGAAATAATGTTAGGACTAAAATTATTTTTTTTATGTAAATTATAAAAAATTTCAAGTTTTAATATCTTGTGTTTGCTTTATTTTGCAAAATAAATTCTTAAAGACGTAGTGGCATAGAACCGATTAAATTTGTTATGGTTTTTTCATCAATTTTTTACCATTCTGTTTGCCCAGGTACTTTAAGCTGGCAGACGGTGCTTATCAATGGCCCGCAACTGACCATTACAGACGGAGTCGTATTGGGGGCTATTTTGAAAAACTCATTGAGTTAATATTATCCAAAGTTTTTCAATTGAGCTAAGATCAGGACAGCATGCAAGCCAGTCCAATAAAGGGATAGCTCGAGAGTTAAAAAACTAGGTGGTGAACTAGGAAGAGTGAATCTCAGCGTTATATTGCTGAAATATCCAGTTAGCTACTAATACTTCATCCAGGAGCTCAAAATATTTCTGTGAATTCATTTTTGTTGAAATTATACAAATCGGAGACCTTCCATGATACCCAATTGCATTTCAAATCATTAACGACCATACACCAAAATTTCGCATGTACTTCCTGTTTTTTATGCTCTAGATGAAATCTGAGAGTATATTGCAGTTGCCTTACCGTTTGTAACGCTAGGAAATAATGCTCGCACAGAACCGCCAAGGGTACAGAAATATTTGTTGTCGCTCAAAAATCTCGATTCCATGTGACCGTCTGTCCGTCTCTCTACAACATAACTCTCGAACGCTTTGAGCTATCGTACTGAATTTGTTGTGCATCATTTTTAGCAAAAAAATAAATTGAAGTTCGTGAACAGGGTACATCCCCCCACTCCCTCTACCCCGTACTGTACATATTTCATGAAATTTCGAAATTTTAAACAATTGACTTTTCTTCGAAACTATTTAATAGTCTTGAAATTTGGGTAAAAATATAAAAATGCGTACATCATTAACATCATAAAATATTGATTCGAAACCCTCACTCCTTCTGCCTCCTCCCATACAAATGCATAATTTTCAAAAATGTTTTGATTCGATTTTCATTGAAGCTAAATGAACAAATTTTTGCCATTTTTCATTATAATTGCAAGTTTTTAAAAAATCATCAACTTCACCTCATTCCTTCTACTCCCCCCCCCCATACAAATTTCACGAAATTTTGAAATTTCAGTTGAATTATTTTTCTTCGAAAGTGTCAAAGCTATCGACTTGAAGTTTTGTTGAAAGTATACTAATATAAATATCATTGACGACAAAACAATTTTTCCACCTCCCATAAAAATACATAATTTTGGTAAATGCATTATATCGATTTCCATTAAAACTAGAAAAAGTACAAACTTAAAATCTTTCGGAATTCGTCCCTTAATAACTGCAATAAATACTAAAAAATATATTAGCTTCACTGCACTCCTTCTACCGCCTCCCATACAAATATCTACATCACAAATTCAAGAAAAGCATTTCTCCTTCGAACATATAAGAGCTATCAATTTTGAAATTGAAACAAAGCATGGTGGTAAGGATTTTGATGAATAGTTTCAAAATCATATAAAACTCTCCACTTTCTCTACCACCTCCCATACAAATGCCATAATTTCAGGAAAACTATGTAGAATTTCTTTGAAAATAATAAAACTACAAATTTTAAGTTCAGCGCAAAGCATTTTACATGCCACGTTCGGTGTCTTATATGTACAAAAATTACAAACCTCTCCCCTCTGTTTCTACCACCTCCCATCTTCCCAAAATCGGTACTATTCTGCAAAATCCAATCAGCAACGTTTGTGGTGTTTTATCAATCTCGGCTTCGGAGCAGGGCTGTAGTCGTAAGTCAAGCATAGGGTATACGCTGTTACAAGGCTAAAGTGGTTACCGGTGACCGAAGTTGCTAAATTTATAAAATCATCAACAATATCGAACTGCAATTTAATTATCCTAAGCAAGAATTTACTTATAAATATGTGCTACCAGTGCAAAACAAAGTTCGCGTGGTGATCAAAATATTTGCAATAATTAAAGTATTTTACTGATTCTGTATATATAAAATATGTAAAATGCTGTGTATATTATAGATATTGGGTTTCTAATATTATTATATTTTCAAGGAAAATAAAAAAAATTAATCATTTTTCATAAAAAAATAAGAAAAACTTAAAAAATATTACAAACACAAAAACGAAATGAAAATAACTTTATAAATAAAAAAATTAATACTTATTTTAAATAAATACTTTCTATAAATTTTCCTTAGTACAGCTTTTTTTCATTCTTATTAGATACACCCAATCTTGTGCCATTTGAAGATCCGTGCTTTCTTAGCCACGATCGGACATATTTTTCTGCTTGAAACTGATCCACTGGTGTTTCTTTTAAATTTAAAAACATTAAGTTTGGCACATTTAGTATTGATAAAGAGTTATTATATTGTTTAACTGTAAAACATAGCAACGTTGATATCGTCCTTAAGTAATTTATCTGGAATAATTGCATTATTGTCAAGATCTCTCAACCACGTTAAATCGTCTGCGTATTCTCTTCATTTTAGTTTCCCGAAAGCGGACAATTTCTGGTTTGTTCTTGGATCTAATGTAAAAATATCTTACAGAAGCTCTACGTTTTCAGGATTTGATTCAGAACAGAGTCTTGAAGTCATCCTATCGACCATACTGAATTGCACAAGGGGTTGCTAGATTTTAAGTAAAAATAAAACCACCTGTTTAATAAATTCTGTTTAATTTAACCGCAAAACTTTATTTAATTATCTTCCCACTTTTCACTTCAGGCTGCTTCGCTCATAACTTATCGCTTGCCAATCTTAACTTCTTTCGCTTTCTAAACATTGGCTGACTCGTTGATGACTCCAAACCAGACTAACCTGTTCACCATGTTGCTCTTGTTGGTCAAATCATTCCCGTTGTCGTACCAATTTTCCTTTTAGGCCGACTGCTTCTATAAAGCGTTATCTCATCGATCGAATCTTATCCCTGTCGCCCGTGTGGCTGTTGTTACTGAACATTCTGATCGAGTCGCATTTGGTAACAGATGTTCTTCACAGTGTTTTTGTTATCGCTCTTCTCGGACGAGCGCTTTTAATTCCTTCTAAAGGGTGGTCCAACCAAAACGCACGATGCTAATTGTAAATAAAACAAAAAGTTTTCAGAGAATTATCTTAATATTTTTTATTATGATAGAAGGATCTATGACAATTATGTGTGAAACAAAATATCGCCCAAATGCTCGCCACGGCTACGGTGGCATACTTCTATCCGATGACTCTGAGACATAATTGAGGTTCAATGTCGTTAATGTGCTGAATTATCTCATTCTTTAGCTCTTGAATTGTTCTTGGCTTATTGACGTACACTTTTTCTTTTAAATATCCCCAGAGAAAGAAGTCCAACGGTGTCAAATAACATGATCGACGGCCATTGAATTTCTTGCGCAAAAGAGCCATTGTTTCGTTGGCTGTGTGACAAGTGGCACCATCCTGTTGGAACCGCATATCGTCCAGGTCCATATCCTCAATTTCTGGCCAGAAGAAATCCGTTATCATCTCGTGATAGCGAACACCATTCACGGTAACTGCTTGGCCGTCCTCATTTTCGAAGAAGTACGGCCCGATGACGCCGCCAGCCCATAAACTGCACCAAACAGTCACTCTTTGTGGATGCATCGGCTTTTCAACAATCACTCGTGGACTCTCATTTGCCCAAATGCGGCAATTCTTCTTGTTAACGAATCCACTGAGGTGAAAGTGTGCCTCGTCGCTGAAGATGATTTTCTTTGTAAAGTCACAATTCACTTCTGTCTGTTCAACCAACCATTCGGCGTATTGTCGACGCTTGAAATGATCAGTAGGATTCAGCTCTTGAGTCAATTGAACCTTGTAAGCGTGTAAATTCAAATCTTTACTCAAAATTCGCATCAGTGATGTTCGTAAGATGTTCAACAGTTGGGCACGGCGACGATTCGAGGTTGACGGCTCTTCTGCCACACTATCGCGAACAACAGCAATGTTTTCCGGATAACGAACTGGACGAGCATGCACATGTGAGTTCACATTTCCTACAGACCCGGTTTGCTGAAATTTGCGCACAATTTTCCCGATTGTGGACACATTTGGTTGATTATGCTGACCAAAAAAATCACGAAGTGCACGAAATGCATTTTGATTTGAACGCCCATTTTCGTAAAAGGCTTCAACAACCTTAACACGCTGCTCAATTGTGTACCTCACCATAGTTGAATTTGTCAAACACTGAAACAAAGAAATGTCAAATTAAGTTGGGCGAAAAATTTGACTTGACTTGAGCTAGGATGTAGCCTAGTGGGTAGCGTGTTGGTCTTGTAATGCGAAGGTCGTGAGTTCAAATCCCGGTCGGCGCAATATATAATTCCAACACATTGCCTGCTTGGATATACCGTGGTCACCTCATTCTACGAAAATGAAAAATTCGTAGAAAGAGGGTTGTGCGAAGGGCTAACAACCTTCCCACAAGTAGTAATGAAAATGTTAAGGAACCTGCATGTCAGGAGGCCAAGGTCCGATTTGGGCTGTGGCGCCATTGTAGAAGATGTAGAAAAACTTGACGTTAAGGTGTGACTCACAATTAACATCGTGCATTATGGTTGGACCACCCTATTTTAAACATTTTCTCATCGTTCGAGATTGTTTTCTTTTGCCCGTGTGGTTGTTGCTACTTTCTTGGTCTAGTTTGCTGGTTGGCTGAATGCCCAAGCTTTCCGCACCCCGATCACTCGATGATCGTGCGTTCTATAGTGCAGGTGTTCATTATAGTGCTCGTACGCGCGCATTAATTTGAATCAGTGTTGAGAGGTAGATGATAAGCGAGTAGAGCTGACATGTAACAATACTTTACAAAAATTGTTTGTTATTAATTGGTACAATTCTTAGACTACGCACCAAATGGATATTCTTGAATATCAAATTTTTGCTGATCTTTACAGCCAACGCGGTTTTTTCACCAGGGACGGTGTCAAAAATTTCCAAAATTTGGAAGAACTGTTTTTCTCGTTTCATAACCGCATCGATGTAAAAAGTTACGAATTAAACAGATGAAACCGCAAGCTTGATCGAATTTGCAATCGACGCAACTAGAAGGATCTAACACAAGCACATAATTTAAGAAAAAATCGAACTCCCTGGGTCAGACCCAAATCCAATTCTATTGAACCGATAATGCTGCAAACGCAACAGATTTCGCAAACTTATCATCCTAACAATTTCATTGCCATGTACTCGTTCAGTTCATCATAAAATATAGGAAATAGTTCGTTCTCTCTGGGACAGCTAATTTTGCATTTCCTATAAAATATTGCTTATCTTTTCACCATTTTACAACCACTATATCATTTTTTTTTAATTATTTTTTTTCCTTGTCATTCAAAAAAAAAACGCAGAACGACAAGTTTAACGTTTCTTTATCGCATTGTGGTGTAACCAAAAACCCTTACGTATCATTTTTCAATGCTCAAGTTGTAGGTCGCTCCACTTTATTTTATTTTTATTTTTTATTTTTTTTGCAGTCATCCGTACATTGACTTTTCAAAATAATGCAAAAGAAGCGAACTTATCAAATTGCACGCCATCAAAAAAAAAATGGCGATTCAAAATGATTCACAATGCAAAAACACGTGCTACTGCACTGTTCATTTTTCCGACTAGCCGATAAAAAGTGAGAGTAACTAGGCGCACGTAATTCGAATTATTTATGTAATTGCAATGCAAATTCTTTTTTTGTTCAACACCGACAAAAAACAGAACTGAAAAATTCTTTTCATTACACGACATTTATTCTTGAAGCTTTCACTTTCCTTAAAAAAAAAATCACTGTATCTTTTTTTTTCGAACACTGCCGTGACAACGTAACACGTCTCGTTACCTCTTTTCTGCCGCACACTTCATTTTCTTCTTATGTTGTGTCCTGCTTTAAAATTAGCACATTACGAAAAAAAAAAAAATCAAGATTACACTTTTCTTCTTCTCTCTCCTCCTTCTCTGCCCCACACCTCTTTGTACAGAAATTGAAATTGTTTGAGTCGTGCAAAAATAAAAATGAAAATAACCGCAAAGCAAAAGGGAAAATGAAAATAAAAAAATTCGCAACCAGCTGTTGCTATTTTTAAAAACAGGAAATTATAAATTTTTGTTCTGCCTGCCCGTATGAGCCATGCATTCATTTCTTTCGAGGGACGTATGTATTTATTGTACATACCACGTAAAATCCTCCACCATTAATTTCAAAATGGAAGAAAATGAATACAGAAAAAAAAACCAACATTCAGCCCGTAAATTAAACGCAAAGGTTGATTGAGAGTTAACTTCCGACATTCAGACAAGGTATATTTTTCCAATAATTTTTTTTTTTTTGAATCATTCTTTGGAACTGATTCATTTATTTGATTTTAACTGAGCGAATATTTTCGTCAATATTTTTACTGTAGCAAAAAAAAAAAAATGTGTTAAAGTTTTTTTTTAAACAAATTTGCGTAGAATTTGACTTTGAACTTGATTTTTTGGCAAATATAAATTTTGTTAAATAAAAAAAGTTTTTGTTTTTCTTTTGACATTTTCCATATGTCAGTGTTTATTACACTTGTGTATTTATCAACGTATTTTGATGAAATTTAACATTAATAAATAGCGTTTTTGACGGAAATATTAAAATGAAATGATTTATTATTGTTAAAGGAATGATGTTTTTAAATTTGTTTCCTTTATCTCAAGGTAACTAGTAGAGATGTGTAGTTGATAAACGAACTAGTTCGTTCGAACTATTCCTTTCTTTTACAGTTTGGACTACTTGTGTTGTAGGTATTTTCTGCCTTTATGTGCTATGCACAAACACAATCATGGACCTGTAGCCTAGGAAGCAAGCAAGCTGCCACATGGAAAACTCCATCTTGTTGAACTATGCACTAAAATTCTCAGATTAGTTCGAAATGAACTAAAGCGCTGACTGAATTTAAAGTTCGGAAGTTGCTTATTGTTTGACAACACATTATTTGTACGTATGTTTGACCTGTTAATGGAAGCCTGACAGTGTTTGATTGATTAACTATTTTTGCGGAATGTGCTTTCATTGCCAGGGTGATACCTGCAATACCAGTCATACAACAAAATCGCAACCCCACACATCCATGTTGTATAAAAGTTCATACACTAGAATTAACTAATCAGATTGGCGCATCGATTGATCTAATTCATCTGCTGGGTGCACGAAAAAACTAACGAACCGATACGATCTAGAGCCATAGGACAGAAACAGTTCTCTTCCGCAAGGCGCGATCCTGAGCATTGGTTTTTAGTTGTTGCCACGCTTAGTGCTCCATTCCATTCCAGAATCCGTCCGTATCCGAGGCGCTCTATCCGTCTCTTGATTTTAACACTTCGTATGTAAACGTTTTTTCCGCACCTTCCGTCTGTAAACTTGGGTCTTTCACGTCCTGCCGATTTTGCAGTTTTAGTCCGTAAACTGTGAACGACACCTACCACATCTGTAAGGATGGGTCTCTGATGTCCATGTAAACGACACCTTCCGTCTGTAAACCTGAGCCTTTCGTGTCTGCTCCGGATATGAGCTGCACATAGCAACTGTTCAGGTCTGGAACCTACCACCTTGGACGTCGGTTCCCCTTCTTACATAACCTTTTTTTAGGTATTGATAGCAGTGCCCAAGCCCCTCCCCCCCTACCCTTCTTAGAAAGTTATTAACCGAAACCGTTTTGGCTCTGACACAAAATACCCAAGTTTATAAACGAAGTGTTAATATCGCGGGTGATAATCACATGATGCAGTGAGTGTCCATTTGCCATTCCTAGGGCAACCAGGACTGGCTGTGGATTTATTCTACTGCCCCCATCCCACAGTAGGATCCATATCTTGTTTGATTTGAATTCAATTGATAATTTATCGAAGTAATAAGCCTATCGCACTTTTTGTTCAATTGAACATCACGAAGGAATATAAACTTTTCCTCCCCACTTCTTTAATCTGAAAAATTCAGTGTTCTGCTGATATTTCGAAAACAAATACTCGTATCGAGTCAGGCGTAAATTTTGATTTCCCCTTTTTGACTTAAAATATCTGGAAAACTTTTCCCTTTTTTGGCAATGTTTTTTGTACATATCTCCAAAAGGGATTCTCGTGCCTTTTTCATTTTTACTGTTTAATTAGTTGTGTGGTACGAGAATTTTTTTATTACCATTACGGCGTACAGTTTTTCCGTCGCCGCTTTTTTCCCAAAATTTGAGGTTTTATTCTTAAAAAGTTATCAATTATTTATATTTCAAAATACTGTCCGTCGCTAGCCACTATTTTCTCCATCTTTCTGGCAATTTTCGGATACCTCTTCGAAAAAACGATTCGTATTTTGAGACGATGCACGAATCGATCCATTTATGGACTTGGTCATAAGAATGGGAGTGCTGCTCAGCCAGGCCATGCGTCATCGATCGGAATAGGTAATAGTCGGAAGGGGCAGTATGTGGAGAATACAGCGAGTGGAGAAAGATGTCCCATTTCAATGTTTTCAGGTAGATTTGCACAACCTGACCAAAATTGGGCTGAGAGCTTTCGTGCAGAAAAGTCAATTTGTCGTATCTCTCTTGGTATTGTGGGCGTTTTTCCTTCAATAATTGGCTCAAACGCATCAGAACCTTAAGCCTTGATTTATGTGGTGCATTACTCACAGAACGGAATTGCCACACAGCACAGTCCTACAACACGGATTGTTTTAGACGACAATCATTAACGCCCCCTGAGGTACCAGTCTATACCAGATGCAAGTTTGGCATTCATACTGGTGGATGCGAGACCTATGTAAAATCTCTGCCGGTCTGTCGGTAACGGCACCGGGTTGTACACACAACTCCACGTCGAGCTCCGGAGAACTCTGCCCGCGATGTGGGCGGTAAACCACAGCCACCACGATACTCCCCGAAGGGCCCTCTTCCATTGCCGGGGGTGAAAGCAACCTTCCATGGGCTCCCCGACACCCGTGGTACCAGAAAACCTCTGGTCAGGTTTCGTAATTTGAAAATTACTACCAGTTGAGTTCCTTGCAACTCGTGACTGGTGACACTCCGCATTGGGATACGTGGGGACGGCACCCCCCAAAGGTTACACCGGAATTGACCTTGGTCGTTCACCCGGTTTATGATAACTATCGTTATCCCATCCCTGCGTAAGCACTCTCACACTCGACAACCAAGCGCCTGGTGAAAGCCACTTATACACACATACGAGACAGTGGACACACTCGCAGTCACACACATTCGCACCAACAGCCCAGCATAAATTTCCTTGCGTTTGTGAAACGCCTGACGCGCAAATTCCTTGATGGCGACGTAATGCTCTCTGATAGCCAAGACCTCGCACACAGAGAAAGTACCATTTACACATCGCACACCCATGGCATTCAAGTCTCTGAATTCCGAGTACATCACGTAGTCGAACAACACATGCTTCCAATCCTCGCGTAGAAATCCACAACGACAAGACGGACTGTCGTGAAGTTCCCTTACATACAAGAACCCATTCATACTACCGTGACCGGTAAGGAGGAAACCTAGCCTAAGACTGAAGTCGAATTCTAGATTTCCTCTGGCAAAACAGACATCCTTGATGTTCTCGTACGTAACACGACCTTTGGTTGATTCATCCCATCTAGTTTGCCACCTAGATACCATGCGCTCGTCCAGAAGCTCTTTGCATTCGCGAAGGCTTCTGGCTGTGACCTCTTCGTTAGTCACACTGCAGCATTGGCAGTCCTTTTCTGGCCTTGAACAAGTTAGCACGACGTACTACCTCCAGATCAAGTGGAGCAACACCCATCAATACCTGCATGGCATCGGTTGAAACCGTTCGACATAAAGGTATACACGCATACAACAGAGTACGCTGGCACGACACAATCATTCCTCGGCCAGAAGCAGACGAAGCGAATTCATACCACACCGACGACCCATAGGCTGCACAAGCAACCAATAAGCCGTCGTAGATGATACGAGTCGCCCGCCTGCTCATACCCCATTCACGTCTCAACACACGACCAATCTGACCAAGCACACTAACCATTCGCTTTTTGAGCTCGAGCAGATGCTTCTTAAATGCCAAACGTTCACCCATGTGTACACCCAGGTACTTCACTTTCGTAGTGTAGGTCAGGCTCGTGCCTCTGGCCCTGATCACAGGATTTCGTCCTTATGACAATCTGCCCTTGATCAGCATTGTCACTGATTTGTCCCGTGACAGTTGAACACCGACCTTTTCACCCCAACTCAACACAACGTCAAGCATAGCAGCACCTTTTCGCTCGAGCTCAGCCCGAGAACTGCCCTCCAAAAGGACGAGCAGGTCATCGGCATACGCACAAACTTTGCACATAGTTTTCAGCTGACTCAGGAGCTCGTCCATCATTAGGTTCCACAGATGGACCCCTGAGGACAGCCACGCTCAACATTCTTCCATACACACTCACTGGCACCCACCATACACACCTGTCCGAGAAGTAGCTCATCCAAAGAGCGACTTCTCGGCAGCCCATTTCCCCAAGTTTCACAATCACACTTTTCCAGCTCAAGTAGTCAAACGCACCCTTGAAGTCAATGCATACTCCAAGCACATATTTACTCTCACTTGAGCGCACACTCTCTTTAACATACCACCATGCATCCTCAGTACACTTTCCAGCCCGGAAGCCGTACTGTCTGTCCATCGCCTGATATGTGACCCGGTCCTCGAGCCTCCGGATCATTATCCTCTCCAGCATTTTACCAAGTACTGGAAGGAGACATATGCCACGGTAGGATCGAGGGTTACTTCGCACCTTCTCAGGCGACTTGAGCAGCACAACCACTCGCGCAGATTTCTAGGCAGCAGGAAAGTAGCACTCACTCACACATTTTTCGTACATCGCCCGGATTTAGTCTGGAATGGCGGGCCAGATGCGCTTGCACATCTCGCCCATCATGCCATCCATTCCAGGCGATTTCCTGGATTTGACCCTATTCACGCTTTCCAGAACTTCACACATATCTAGAAGTGGCAAGTCTCTATTTACATACGGTACGCAGTTGTCACTCGGGTCAGCACCAGGAAAAAGCTCATTCAGCAGTGCTTCCACACTATCTCTCCATGTCAGCGTCGTGCGGCCGTCTGCACGGATGCCAGACATGGTGGCGGGAGTGCGTCTACCCCTGCAAACTCTGTACACTTCCTCAAACGCATCAATTGTAGTCGAAAGCGATATCCCGTGATGGTTTCACTCGGTTTCAACAGCTCATGATATACCACAAAAGTTTTCGCTATTCCACCGCCGTCATAATCACCGCTCTTGAAGCGTTGACACCACTCATGACATGTTTTTTCACAAAGAGCAGCCTTTCCATAAGTAATTGAGAGCATTCGATGTGCCTAAGCCTACTAATGGAACCAGAAAAAAAGATTCTCGCAAATGACGAGAATTTGGCCCTAAGACTGACATTTTCGTTCAAGAATAAATTTATGATGCAAACTCAAATTTACTAATGTAATGGTGTCGTTATGTTGTCATATGTTCAAGCTTACTGTGTGATATTTTTGTTCTACCAGCACATACCGCTGCAGCCATCTATCGAAAAATGGCGAAAGCAAAGTGAAGGACTGCCTAAATTTCACTGTTCTCCACGGCAGATGTTTCACGGAATTCTTGTGAGCACGTAGAGTTTTGCAAGTATTACGTGGAAAATATAAGAGATACCTCCTCTTAGTTCCATTTATCAATGTAGGTGTCGCAACCCAAGCCATGCGGGGGGAGTGAGCCTATTTTGGTGGTAACAGGGAATAACAAATGGATATAGGGAAGTTAGAAGGGAAACGTAGGAGGAGTAAGTCTGAAATCACGGTAGATGTTGTTGTTGAATTGCTGTGGATTGTACTCCGCTGGCAAGACTTCCCGGTAATACTTTCCACATGATTGACGTTCGAGGGATGAAGGACCGACTAAATTTCATTGTTCTCAACTGCAGATACTTCACGGTATACGCGTAAGCACATGTAGCTTTGCGAGCGTTACGTGGGAAATGTAAGAGATACCTTTTTTTAGTTCCATTTACCAATGTAGGGGTCACAACCCAGGCCATGCGGGGAGTGAGTCTTATTCGGTGGTCGCAAGGAATAACTTGTTAATGGCCAAAATGAGATAAACATACTGTGGTCATTTCCTAAGACTTCTTCACAGTAAGACCCTAATTGTTTCCGTTGTTGTTATAAAAGTTAATAAGTGGTAAAATTGTGCCTGTTCTCACTTAAATCGATTTATTTATATTTTTACCGAGTCCTCGTTCTAGGGAATAACTAGATTAGTCGAATTCTCTAGTTTTTCTTTGGAACGACACACTGACAAATTTGTTGTCAATTGCATCTCCATTTATTCACCGTGGCAGACTATTCCAAGTTAAGTGTGTTGTTTATTAAGTCAAGTTGGCCAGCTTAATATGTTATCGTCCACTTTTTTCAGTACTGCCACAAATAGTTTTTTGGCTAGATTTTATCGATTTTGATATTTTGGTTGGTACTAATGCTCAGATATGTTCTGCCCACTGTACAAGTGCCAAATTTCAGAATAATTGGACAAAAATTTTGAAATTGTTCATGGATTGTTCACTGCAATTTGCGAAAATTAAAATTTGTTGATAGAGGGTTGTGCGATTACAATAATAAATAACATGTTAAGGAGGCTGATAGTCAGGAGGCCAAAGTCCGGGCTGTAGTGCCACTGGCGAAGAAAAAAAAATATTGGTCCTAATATTGGGCCCTGTGGCTCGCTCACTATATTTAAAAGAGATCTCTGTATTACGATTTCCATTTATGTTAACCATTTGTCTACCATTATTTATCCATCTCGCTATCCACTCTATCCAGTTTATATCAAAATATAAGTGAAAAGTTTTTATAGAACGACCAAAGCAGGATTGAAGGATGGAAGAAAAAAATGGATTTTACTTTTGGATAGCAGAATACTAATTCAATTTGACGATTACTTCCCGTAAACACATGAGCATGTTGGTCTTTAATGCTACGATTGTGAGTTCAAATCCCGGTCGACGCATAATTCCAGCACACTACCTGCTTGGCTATACCTTGGTCACCTCAATCTACGAAAATGAAAAATTCGTAGATATAGTTTGGTGCGAAGAGCTAACTACCCTTCTAGAATAAATAATGAAAATGTTAGGGAACCTGAAGGTCAGGAGGCCAAGGCCCGTAGCGCCATTGAAAAAGAAGCAGATGAAAATATGCTATTGATTAAAGACCCGATTTGTAGAAGTTTCATTAAAATCCTTGAAGCGGTTGAACAGGCGGTCACAAAAATAAGCAAGTCCTGGCCAATAATAAAGACCGATGCTGAGCGGTTTATGTCCTATACTTCTATGGGCAATCTTAACAGGAAATTGATTGAGTGAGATGCCACCTCTAGTCTTACAAGGCCAAGGCTTCGATTTCATTTGATATCTTGCAACTGGGGCAATTTTAGAAAACACGGCTATCTTCGGAAAACACGCACCAAGAACTAGGAAAGCCTTGCCCGTTCTATAAAAATCAACAATCGAACTGCATCTTGAAATCAATATGAAACATATCTGAATATTATAAAACGAATCTGAAAACGTAAGAATCGAGGATCAACTCTTGTAAAAGACATTTTCTAAAATATTTCAATTCTCCAATCTTGCCCCCTATTGAATTGTAAATTTCCTTCTCTATTTCATTTCGCTTTCTATCTTTTTCTATATGAATAAAAAGTTACACTTTCAAGAAGGACAATACATATCTGCATCAGATTCTTTTTAATCTATAAAATCTGAATTAACTTACTTTCCTTGTTGTACAACTGTGTATACAATTACTTCCGATCATATATAATGCAGCTCTCCATTCACGGAAATAATTAATTAAAAAAACCAGACGAAATTCAATCAACGATAATTAACTCCAATTTACGAGCATCTCCGAAAGTAAGCTCAATCGAGATATACTCTATCGGATGTTTGAAAAAAATAAAAAGTTAAATAGAAATAAAAAGAAGACGATACTTGTATATTTAGAAAGACCAGAAAATCTTCCCACAATCTCGTTCGTTTCATAAACGAGACAGGAAGGAAATTCGCATGGTTACTTCCTTCCTCTTGGTTCCTAGATGACTTTCGGACTATGAATATTTCACATTTAGTCACTACCCTCTGCAAGAGTTCAGTGCATCCTTCATCTTACTCATCCTTATTCTGAACTCCTCCTCCCAGCTAGCTTCCTAATGCCACCGAAGACTTGCAGATCCATTGACCGTCGGAAGAAGGAAGGAAATTCCCAGACTGCAACGTGCAAGTATTACCAAGTAGGTTTGACTGTACACTTCCCTCCCTGTTGGATTTTACAAGTTGCGGGCAAGATTCGGTGGAATGCTGTGAGGGCAAAGTGCTTCCAGATAAGCAACTCACTGACTGTAATCTAGCGTCATGAATTTGAAGCTCCCAAGGTGACTCTTCTCTATGTACATAATGCCGTTTAGTTTTTGCTGGATCTGCAAAATGCAGGATTTCTTGGGAAATAGTGCATTATTTCAGATTCTACGGGATGCAAACTCTCCATGATATCGGAAATTGAAATTCATTCATCAATAAATTTAAGGATGATGACATTTCAAGACTTTTTCGTGGCGTCTCATCGGTATTGCTGCCAAGGTGACCTGCAGGTGGTATCCATTTCCGGATCTAAAGGTATTGTAATTGCGTTGTAGAGTTAATTAAACGAGAATCGATGACGCAATTGGATTTTGTCATCGCATGCCTTATTTCAAATTCAATTACAATTGGGGACCGGAATGTCGCATTTCCAGTTGTGTATTGGAACTCTCGTGGATCTCTATCGCGCTTGGCTTCGATACAATCATGGCGCACCAATTCTGGCCGTTACTACACGCCGTATTGTTGTTATGGGCGCTACACACAGCTCTGCGCTTCTGGTGTGCCATTTTCGAAGGTGTACTATAGTGGCGCATTCTGAGTTCACTCTCTTCCAAATGTACTTTTGCAGAAAATATGTCGCCGTGAGTGCTTGTTTTGTTTTTCAATTGCAGGAAGCAAGTTGGGGCGGCGACTGGAAAAAGGGGGGCAAAATCCATTCAAAAATGAATTTCTCTTTTGTATTGGTGAAAATGGAGGAGCAGACTGTTTTGGATGTGGTGCGGTTGCACCACAGCGGATTAGAGGAGAACGTGAGAGAGAATAGAAGAAAATTGCATCTAAACCGTTTGTTTTGTGTCGTTTCGTGACCTTCACAATTTGTGCAAAGGCGATGTGTCGATGACCACAAAGTGAAGTTGGTTCTCTCGCTTGGGTTTCCTCCATCTCGTATCTCACTTCACTACGAACTTCGTTCGAAACGTAGATAGGTGGATCTGTGTGTTTTTTTATTATTATAACTGGTTGCCGTATTATTGCTGCCGTGTTGATGATGATGGCGAGAATCCCATTTCTGGTTTTTACTCTTACTCTCGTTTGTGTAAATTAGCGTGTAGTATGCAGGGGATAATTTGCATATTTCTAGACGGTGGAATTTTTGGGGAATTGTTTTAGCGATGGGGGCTTTTTTTTGTGATATAAATGTTGAACAGTGGTTTTGGTAAGATATGTCTGAGTTTAATTTTTATTCTATATATTTTCTTTAACTGCATGGTTTTTAGCTTAGCGGTTAGCGCGTTGTTCTACAATTCGAAGGTCGTGAGTTCAATTCCTGATTAGAGCACAATTACAATGCACGGCACTCAAGACAGTAGTGGTATTCAAGTTGGAGAGCATCAAAATACAAGGGTGATTCAATAAGCCCGGGAATTTTTGAATTTCCCGCGTTGCAACCTTAAATTCAACATTGCTCTCAAGTAGCATCTGTCAATAGACTACTGGCAAATTTTGAGTCAGCTGTGTCATTTCTGGTTTTTACTCACCTAAATTAAGCTCGTCAGGCTTTCGGTATCCTTTCCTCTTTCTGGAGGTTCAGAGAGATCTCCCTTGCACGAAGTTACGAGTTTTTGATGAATGCGTCTAATCCGTGTTGTTATATGGTTGTACTACGTGGAAAGTGACCGTTCGACTTACCAAGAAACTACAGACTTTCGTGAACCAATGCCTCCGACGCATTTTAGGAATATTCTGGCCAGAAGTGATCTCCAACGACGAACTTTGGAGTACAACTGGACAGACTAAAATAGGTATTGAGATTCAAAGGCGGAAGTTGCAGTGGATCGGCCATACTTTGAGGAAACCAGAGCGAAACATCGCCAAACAGGCTCTGGACTACAATCCCCAAGAAAGACGTCAGGTTGGAGCGAGCAGTTGAGCGGGAAGCCAAAGGAATAAACAAGTTCTGGCAACAGCTAAATGTCGATGCTCAGGATCGCGCCTTAGGGAAGAGAGCTGTTACTGTCCTATGCCCCTATTTTGAATTTGATTGGTTGATTGATCGTGTCATTTAGTTTATGTTTGACAGCCATTGAAAGCAGATGGCCTCACGTATTTTGACGAAAATAAAAATTTCGTGCGCTAAACAAATAATTTCTAAGGAAAGGCGTGATAAATACTATGGGAACTCTGCACCAGTTATTGGAATGATTTACAGGTGGCTTACTGAATGCCGATGCGGTCGTGCAAGCACGAGCGGCGCCGAATATTCTGAATGTCCAATTAAGGTTTCCACTCCGGAAATTATTGGGAAAATCCAGGATATGGTGTTGGCTGTACGGAGATTGAATGTGCGCGAGATTGTTGAGCCTGTAAACATATCAAATGGTACAGTACATTCGATTTTGCATAATCATTTGGGCATGAAAAAGTGTTTCGCGTGATGCGTGTTGCGTTTGCTCATGACCATAAACGTACACGTGTGACCTAGAAATACTCGATACACACTAACACTATTCTCCTAATAAAGTTTGGTCAATGCAATAATACCAACAGTTCAGCGTGAGTTAAGTAGTACAAGAAGGCAACACAAGAATGTGAAAAACAGGCAAACTTGTAGTTTGCTTAAGTTTGACGGTTTTCAAATGATTGACACGAGAACAAACTTGCGTTAAACTACAAGTTTTTGTATAGTAATAAATATGAATTTCACAAATAACAGTTCATTATGATTGTGTTAACTTCATAAAAGGAAAAGAAGTGAAAAAATTCAAATTTCAGACAAAATTTCCCGCGCAATCACTGTACATACATTGTCCAAACTCGGTGTGTATCAAGTATCTCTAGTGTGATCATGTCGTAGGAGTGTTTGGTGGCTGTTTGAGCGAATTCCAGAAGAGTTTCTGTGCCATTTCGTAAGCATGGACAAAACATGGATATATCACAAGACACCAGAGACAGAGAAACAGTCAAAACAGTGGGTTCCACCGGGCAGATCGGCGCCGAGAAGGCCAAGATGAGTCTATCGACCAACAAGGTCATGGTGGTGGGTCTTATGACGTATGGTTGAAACATTTTGGAACGATGTTAGCTAGAATATGTAACGATGAAATTACATGCGGAACAAATTATGCCTATATCACAACAAGGGCTAACAACCCGTCGAAATAAATATTTTTTCTTTGAAATAGATTTCTTCAACTCAAGCATGGAATAAAACTTGTTTGAAATTTAAGCATTTTTACTCTTGTCAAAACGTAAAAAAACAAAATTCGTCAAAAAAATTTATATCGGCTGTAAATGGAGAATCGAACCCGGACCACCGGTGACTATCTGGCCAAAATTTACCCATCTAGGTTTGATAAGGGTCTCAACAGAGACCGAAACGACACGAATAATAAAGCATAAAAGTGTAAAATCCGGAAATCTTTCCTTTCAATTCGAAATGCACTGTGAAAACATTCACCAAACCTTTAGCCATCTACTTAATGTGATTCACGTGGCTTCAAATATACGCACAGTTTTTACTTATTATTATGGGAAATATCAACGTAATTAATTTTTACTTTCATTTCCAGTCCCTTCAACCACCCTTGAGTGCCCGAACTTAGTCCAGAACTTAAGTTTGTAATCTAACAAAGGAAGTCAATTTTATACGTGGGCTTCCTTATGAACGACATTTTTTGTGATGAATTTCTCATTGGATTTATTTATAAATTGGTTCAATTCTTCTTGATTAAAAGTAACTTCACATTTTCTTGTGTTTGGATTTATGACATGGCGAGATAGAGTTGTCCATGTGCAGATAAATTGTCATTTTGGGAAAATTCTAATTTGCAATGTGTTAAAAAAATGTTATCGGGATAACAAATCGAAATTCGCCGTTTCCTAATAGATGAAGCTAACAGTAAATGCTGATCAAAACATGTTGTTAAAAAGTTTGAAGACGCATGGAAGCATTACTGGACGAAGATTTATGCCAAACGCAACATCAACTTGCAGATTCATTTGGTGTGACTCAACAATTCATATCATATAGATTAAAAAGCTTGGGAATGATGCAAAAGTAAAGAAATTGGCAAGGAAAACATCGCCCTTGCCGACTACCACCTATTCCGATCGATGACGCATGGCCTACCTGAGCAGCACTTCCATTCTTACGAAGAATCGGCTCAAAAGACGAGCAGTTTTTTCGACGCGGAATCTGTATGCTGCCAGAGAGGCACGATGGGATAATTTGTGGCTAGCGATGGGCATTTTTTTAAATAATAAATATTTAACCATTTTTGCACAATAAGGGCTCGAATTTTGAAAAAAAAACTGGTTTTTAATTTTTACTCCTAATAAAAAGAAAGTTATATTGGCTGAAAATCGAACCAGGACTGGCCGCGTGGCAGGCGAGTGTTTCACCGATACTGATGAACTTTTCTTGTCAAAATTTAGACACAATATTTGGATCAACTGTAATTAGAGTCACTTTTAGACATCAAGTCGTTAGTTTCGAACTAAAAAAAAAGGTTTTATATCATACATGGAAAAAAAATTATTTGAAATAATGATATTTTTACTTTAAGAAAACAAAAATATTCTTAAAAAAAAATATCGGCCGGCAATCGAACCCGGGCCGACTTCGTCTCAGCCGAGCATTCTTTCACTGAACCACCGACGTTGACAAACTTATCTCGCTAAAATTTAGCCATCTACTTAATGCGAGTCACGTAACTTCAAAGATGTGCACAGTTTTGCTTATTATTATGGATGTCTAGCCGTTACGCTATTCAATCATCAGTTATAATTTCCAAATTATTTAGATCATGTACTCCGTCGCTTTCAGTAGCGAAATGAAAAAAAACAAATAAAAATAACCTTAAATTCTGAAAAATACCAGGATCGAACTACAGTAAAAAAAAAGAATTATCTTAAAAACGCATTATTTTCAAATACCTCGTTGGCTAACCATTTCTTACCGTCTGTATTTCTTCTTCTTGTACAAATAAGCAAATTTTCGGTCGATGTCAAATTTTCTGACTGCAGCCCCGTACAGAACGAAAAAAAAAATCCGATACTTTTACGTTATTTCACTTTATTACACTTTTAGATTCGCTTATATCGCTGATAAATCGCACTAATATCGCTTTCTATCAATTACAATTGTGAGGTATACTTATTATATGGATATCTGCCACGAGAACTCGGATCTCTTCAAACATGGATTGATAAAGCAGTCATCTTCCCATTGCAATCAAGACTGGCTGTGCGTAAAACCAAGTACATGCACATGGGTTCAAACACAAGCACATCGACTGTTCTTAACGAGCAAGTCGTGGAAGAGGTGCAATATTTTTGTTATCTCGGAAGCATTTTCAGCATGAACGGCGAAGCCAAAAAGAATATTGAGGCTTGTCTAAATGAAGCCCGTCAGGCCTTCAGTATCCTTTCCCCTTTCTGGAGGTTAAGAGAGATCTCCCTTCGCACGAAGCTGTGAGTTTTTGACGCATGCGTCAAATCCGTGTTTTTATATGGTTTTACTACCCAGTTGAAAGGTAACTTCACATTGAGAATCAAGGAATAAGCTCCGAAAACCTCTGCCTTGCATGGCGAACGTCAACCATAAGCCCGGTTGGATCTCAACCAAGACAATGAAGCACTAGCTACTTGTAGATAACCTCTAGTAAGGCTGCGTAAGTTTCAACCACCCGCAGGCGAGCAGTCGGCACCGATTTTGCTGGAAACCTTGCACAACCAAAAATATATCGATAGAACAAACTATCTTACATGGAGTTGTCACGCTTAAAAGTCCCCATGCGAGCAACCGCCACCTCTATGATACCGATCAGATACGTGGACTTGTCACTCTTCAAATGAACTAACTGAAAATGGCCATAACCATTGAGATAGCTGTATCTCCTTGCAGTTCTCGCTTCCGTAGTGACGATACTCTTCAGAAATCAAGCCAATCAGTGGAATTCACCTTCAAGCTCTGGGACCAGTGGCAGTAACACTCTCAAAGGACCCTACTGGAATAGCCCGGTGCCGTTCAGCTAGTAGGATTCTCCCTACGTTTTAAGGGTCCGTGCAAATGACACTTAACAAATGATTCTACTAGAATTGACCGGAACCATTCAGCCAGTAGAATACTCCCTGCGATACTCTGTAAAGTATACTACTGGCCTACGGAAGCGAATCCATTCCAATAACTCACTCGTTCACTGCATTTCTAGTCCGCTACACGAACTTGTCTTTTGCGTTCCAGAGGCCTCTACGCTGTTGGACTTTGGAAATTAATTTCACTTACTTCTTCATAATAAGAAATAAAGTATTATGATTAAGAATGGCTCCTATCTGCAAGAAACTTTCTTCAACTGATTCAAACTTAATTTGTCATTTTTTGAATTATTTGCTTTTAAAAATTCTTCGCTCTAGTGGGAGAGTTTGCTATTACAAGAGAACAGTAACTGAAAACTGCTAGTAGCCATTTCTTCGTCCAACTTTTCAAGTAATTCCGGCGTCCCTCAAGGCTCTTTTTTTTTCTTCTACTCAACGAAATGAATAGATTACACTAATGGCTTCGGTTCAACGCAGTTTCGGAATAATGGTTTTCTGATTATTGACTTAATCACCACCCCCTAAAAATATCGTGTCAAATGTTATCAATTTCCTATATGCGAATATAAATAATAACGTGCTAAAATTACTCAAAAATCCCATCCGGAATGAAGTTATCAATATTTGTTTACAAATTCATCAACATTTGTTGCATTTTCTTATTATTTTCGGGGTCTCCGTTATTAGCAGCGATAAGCTTAGTGCGGACATCGTTTTTGCATTAAATTTATAATTTGTTTAGAGTAGCGTCACTACATTTAATTAATTATATTCTCCTAATTTATCCAAATTATCGGATTGGTGAATATTTTCACAGTACATTTTGAATTAAAAGGAAAGTTTTCCGGATTTTACGCTGTTTGGTTTATTATACGTGATGTTTTGGTCTCTGCTAAGACCTTTATCAATCTGAATAGGAGTAACTAAAGATTTTAAACTGTTTGCTTTATTATGCGTAACGTTTCGGTCTCTGCTGAGACCTTTGTCTAACTAAACAGGAATAAGAAAAGATTTCCGGATTTTACACTGTTCGCTTTATTATGCGTGACGTTTTGGTCTCTGCTGAGACCTTTATAACTGAGCAGTTTGATAAAGGTCCCAGCACAGAACAAATCGTCACGACTAATAAAGCAAACAGTGTAAGATCCGGAAATCCTTCCATTTAAGACCAAATTATCATTTAAGATTTGCAAGAAAAAAAAGCGCATATAACATCGCAATCATTATCTACTGCGTGGATAAGAGGTAAAAATTGCAATAAAAGTATATTATAGATGGCCGCTTAAATATGCATATATTTATATAAATAGATAAATTGGTTTGTATGACCGCATTCTAAAAATAAAAAATAAAAATGCGCTAAGAAAAAATGTAAACCGACAGGAATATAATTCAAGTTGTGTGTTGTATAAGAACAAGAATAGAAGAATAAAATCGCAAGACCACACGATATCGCTGCGTTTTTCGCCGCAGCCGGTTGATTATGTGCAGTAAGAACGCTGCCCCTACTGCTAACGCAGACGTTGCTGCGCGCGCTGTATTCCCGTGTGCAATTGTGTTTTTCTCGTGTTCCGGGAGGGTAAAAAAATAGCTCAGCATTTACACGCGAGTTTTTCTGCGCTGCGATGCACACAGTCGAATACGTGTCGCTGCGATATGGAATGGGGCGCGTTATTGGGTCCGAGGATGGTGCGGCGCTGCACATTTTATTTATGCAATCGAATGGGGCTTGAATTGGAGGCGCTCTTCTCTATCTATTGCTTTTATCGCCATATTTACTTACATATATGAAATGTGTATAAGCTGCTGCAACTGCAGTGGTAGTTGTATGCACTAGAGATTTTGTTAGTATTTTATACCCTGACCTTCTACCGAACGATCACCCTAGAAATCCACTGACACCAACTAATCTTGTATTTTGTGTGCAGGTTTTATTTGATCGCATGGTGGGGTTTTTTTTTGCTTGTTTGCTTGCTGTTGGTATGTTTATTTGCAGCAAAATCAAGTGCGGGAGCGGCAGTGTTTTTCGATTTGTGTTTTTTTTTCCCAGTCTTTACGCCTGGATTTTTTCATGATTCTCTTCCTTTTCGATTATTTTTATTATCGCTTTATGTATTGATTTTCTATTTTATTATGTAAATAATAATTTATGAACAGTCTGTTGAATATTTTCCAGGTCGAGTTAAAGGAAAGTTTTCCGAATCCCACACTTCCTGCTTTATTAATCGTGAGATTTCGGTCTCTGCTGAGACGTGTATCGAACTGGTCTCAGCAGAGACTGAAACGTTACGATTAATAAAGCAGAACAGTTTGAAATCTGGAAATCATTTCCTTACGTTCTTAAGCCGCAGTTTTGATTGGCAGATGTAATTAAATTTTTTGGGGAAGTGTGGGTAGTATACAATATTCAAGGTCCTCTCTGATCAAAATGTTGCCAATTAATCCAGATAATTTGGTTAATACCGCCGAGACCCTATTTCGCATACAGAAATTAACGACGCTCCTCCAGGGTTGCTTAGGTTATAAAAATCTACCTGGAAATACTGAAATAGGAGATCCTACCCCACCCGATGCATTTTCCAGACGTCACCCCTTCTGAATACCACCTATTCCGATCGATGACGCACGACCTGCCTGAGCAGCACTTCCATTTTTACGAAGAAGCCAAATATTGTGACGATTCGTGGATCGACTCAAAAGAAGAGACTCGAAATTCGCATGCTGCCATAAAGATGGGAAAAAATTTGTGGCTAGCGATGGGCATTTCTTCGAATAATAAATATTTAAGCATTTTTGCATAATAAAGGCTCGAAATTTGAAAAAAAGGAAACGGCGGTTTCAAATTTTTACTCCCAATAAAAATAAAAGGTTTCCAAAAGAGAGCTCTAGATTTCACATAGAGATGACAGCAAAATAACAATATTTTTATGGTGTTGCCTGATTTACCTATAAGGTTTCAAGTCAATACATTGGTTAGAATAGTCTGCCAAAGTGAAAAAGAGATTTCGAAACAATAGAAAACTTGGATTAAGTATTTCTACTTCTACTACTTCTACTACAATGGCGCTATAGCCCAAATCGGACCTTGGCCTCCTGATATTCAGGTTCCTTAACATTTTTCATTACTTATTGTGGAAGGGTTGTTAGCCCTTCGCACAAACCCTCTTTCTACGAATTTTTCATTTTCTTAGATTAAGCTGAACCAAGGTATATCCAAGCAGGCAATGTACCGGAATTATATATTGCGCCGACCGGGATTTGAACTCACGACCTTCGCATTACAATACCAACACACTACCTACTAGGCTATACCCTAGCTAAATATTTTTATTTTATTTTATTTTTTGAAAGATGTAATTACAACCAAAGCAAACTTGAGTTGGGTTCAACCTTGGGAACTCTTCTACGTCGAATAAAATAGCGAAGTAATGGGTTTCTGAATTTAGAATGAGTCGAACAAGCACGCGTGGTGAAGTATACAATGGACGTCCAAATGAGCTGACTACACCAGAAAATATGAAAAAAATCCAAAAAATCGTTATGGCAGATCGTAAATTGAAATTGATGAAAATACTGTAGGCATGTCATTTGCTCGCACCACTCCAAAGCCAATTTCCATAAGATGTTTCGGCCGAGAGTTGAGCACTCCAACCGATTTTTTGCGCCGTATCACAATAAAAATGCTTGCTGATACCAAGAAGCAATTAAAGCAATGAACCACGATTTGATTTGGCTCCAATGAAGTCGAACACAGTTGCCATACTCGCCAGATCTATGGTTACTCCATCGGACACTTGAGGCGCTTTATCAGAGTTTGGCAAAGATGGAGCTCTTTATTTGTATGTTCTTAACAATAGGCACTTTAATTTTTGCAGATTGAGGTAGCCCAGAAAACCCACGCAAGCGGTGCGCTTAAATTATACGTCGAGCGGGATTTGAACTCACGACATTCGCATTGTAGACCACCACGCTGCCCACTATTCTACACCTAGGCTTCCCTCAATAACAAAACGAAATTCATACGAACTGCTTGCAAAATTTTAATATTACGTAGAGGAGCCATATTGTAATGTGCTTGGTAATGAGTTAAAGGCTATGAATGGTAATGAGCATTGGATTCGCTACTAACAGAAGTAACGAGCCATTAGCCTACTACCGTAGAGATACGAATCAAATCCAAATCAATCTCAGACATAATTTGAGAAAATATTCTGTGCATTTCTTCGCGACATCGCGATTAAAAAACATGAAATCTTCCATTTAATTCTCGTGAATAGCCCATAAAAGACACGTGTAATATATTTCAAGGGCGAATCATACGCATCTTACCATCTAGTCAAGAAGATAAAATTATACGTTTCTTATGTGTATAATAAAAGAGATATGATTAATCTCAAATCAAATGTTCTGAGAATAACCGAATAGCCAGATGTCAATCAATATTGAAACGAATCAATTTTAAATTCAGAGTTGCTAACATAAAGCCCTAAATAACGAAATTCTCTTAATAATGTCGAGAAGATTTGCGAAAGATTTAAAAGAATTACGTGCATAAGAAAGTTAGAATAAATAGGGGTTTTCTTTAAATTAACGTTTCTCGATTAAAATCATATTTGAATGATTTTAGACCGATCAAGGAAAACTTTAAGAATCTTAACATGATCGTCGTATTACGATAGATAGCGTTCTAAAATATGTAGTTATATGTTGCATGGATTTGAAGAAAATTATTTTTTTAACGGAGTAATCCTTGAAAAAATCATATAAAAAAACAATTTTTTATTGCATTAATCTAGACTATATTTCGAACGCAAAAATTTCCAAGTTCTTCCGACCTCTAAAAATGACTGAAATTTCGGCCCAAACTTGAAGGTAGAAAACAAGGACAAATGAGAAAAGTCACAAAATGATGAAAAGACAGAAAATAGTAAATAATAACCATAATTGAAATCTTCTTTCTTTAGTGTTTTTTTTCTCGTATAAATGTATAAAAAATCGAGTATCTCAAACTTAAAATTCGATTTTCTTCGAATCTATGAAAGCTACAGAATGATTTTTTTAATAAACTAACTAACTTGTATAAATTAGAGTTGTTAAGCAGCTATAACTTTTTATTTAACAATGTAACGCTTAATTTCAATCTTCGTCTCTTCTTCAAATAAATAACCAAAGTATATTTAAGCAGGCAGTGTGCTGGAATTATACGTCAACCGGGATTTGAAGGCTACACTCTAGCTTTTTAATCTTACATAATCAGAATCGCGGCTCTTCATACATAATTAAGAGCTGCACCGAAACTATTACACCAAACGTAATATAATTGAGTTTTATATTCGAGCTGATCGTAGTATTTAAAGACATTATAAACTAGATAACAACTATGCATACTTCAAAAGGGGCAATTAATAATCGTATCATTCTTATGTCGCTATAAAATTGCAATTAATGTAACAATAAAATTTTGCATTTCCTGAATTATGCAGGCTGCAATTCCCTGCTTACTTCATCTACACTTACGAATAAAAAAAAAACCTCAAATGAAGCTCTCAGCTTATTATTTATTGTGTGTAGAAAATCATCAAAATTTATTATGATGCATACACCCTCCTATATAACACGCTGCATGTACAATGCAGTTTTGTATGCAATGTTGCTGCGGCGCTAGGTATCTCTCAGAGCGCATACAATACAAGCGAATACAATGAGCGGTCGGAGTTGTATGCAAGCTTTTTAAGTAGCCACGATTTGTTCATACAATTTAATTTATATATAAATAATATTTTTTTTTATTTTTCTTACATTAAATACGCGAGAATTTTCATATTGTTTTTGTTATGCAGCAGCAATCATTTATATGGCAAACAGCAGAGAAAGTCATTTAATTAGAAAAAGAGGTCAATGCAATCGTTCGCCCTTCATGCTGTTGCTTAGCAATTTTCGCACTTGGTATTATTATGTTTAAATTGTTTTTATCGGGTGGTTTTTGAAAAAAAAAATTTATGTAATTAATAAACGAAAAATTATTTCATTAGGATTTTTTAAAGGGCATAACATAGTCATGAGGATGATGTTGGGGTGCGTTAATCAATAATTGATTTACTTGGATGATTTGTAAAGGTCGCCAAGCTATAATTGATTTGATTCGGTTAAAGTAGCGAAAATTGGTCAAGTTTTCTATACTTAGCAATGTGCATTGCATCAAAAGATTGAATGATGACCCCTTTAGTACGAATATTCGTTGCTGTTTATAAAAAAACCTTTTCATAATCGTCTATGAAAACTCTAATCATAAAGACGACCAAAATTTAAATCTGAATGCTGATTTATTCAAGGTCAAATAGGTTCGTGGTCAAAAGATTTCAAGTAAAATAATAAATGTTTTTTTTTAAATTTAATTAATCTTAAAGTTAATAAATTTACTTATCGACTTAATAAGTTAGGTCGTTGTCTTATTATTCTTCAATGGCACTACAGCCCTAATAGGGCTTTGGCCTCCTGACCTTCAGGTTGCTTAACATTTTATTTGTTACTGTGAAAGGGTTGTTAGCCCTTCGCATAACCCTCTAGCTACGAGTTTTCCATTTTCGCAGATGGAGGTGGCCAAGATATACCCAAGCAGGAAGTGTGCTGAAATTATGCGTGGACCGGGATTTGAACTACCGATCTTCGCATTGTAGACCAACACCGATTACAATTATATAGTCACTTACTTGAGCACAAATGTCTTGCTTCCAAACTTGTATTATGGGGCACATAATGGTTTTCGTCCTGGAATTTGACGTATTGAAAATCACGCATGAAATCAACATTTTCCTTCCACAAGGCACGATCCTGAGCTTCAGCCTTTGGTTGTCATCAGGTGTTGTTGTCTGGGCTCCCCCTCAACCTCCCTTTTTAATGTGTTATTACTGGGCCGGTTCTACCAAGGTGCAAGTGCAGCAGTTGTACTGTGCGACTTGCTCGATAGGAGCAACATAATCAAACGACTGAAATGTTAAGACCACTATAACGAAATGGAGGACTCAATTCCGCCAACAGATAATGGGCTTCCTCCGTACCACACAGCATGGTTGCCGTCAAGTCAGGGCATGGAGCAGCTTTTGTAACCATTAAAATTATAGGAGATTCTGACATCACTTAATCGCTCGATTCACTCCAGCATAGACGAATTGTAAGCTCCCTAACCCTTTTGTATCGCTACTACAAGGGAGATTGTTCTGACGAAATCTCTAATCTCTTACCCCCACGTATGCCTTTACCCCGTAATGTTCGAGCTACTTCACGCGCTTATAAGTATTCTCTCAACTCTATCTTCGATCGCACTGTCAAATTTCGTGATTCGTTTTTAAACCAGACTGTTCGAACATGGAACTCGCTGCCCATCTCAGTATTCTGGCATGACTACAACATTCAACAATTCAAAAGAAATATTCATGGCCACTTTCATCTCTATCCCCTTAATTCCCAAAAACCAATATTCTCCACCCCTCGCCGGAGCTGTGCTTCAGTACAGTACTCTAATTCCTTTGTCGCATAAAAAAAAACGAAATGAAGGACTTCATTCCGCCAACGGATAATGAACTTCCTCCGGACCTTACCGTCTCGATTCTGCCATTACTTATTATCAAGAAACCCTGCTTTACAGGACGTTTTGCCAATGATTTCGCCAAAACAGACTTAAGAACACCGGTACATTCTTAGCCACTACCAATTTTCGTTTTTTCACAATTCTTCATGGGTAGTGTCTTCCTTGGCGACTAAATCCTCCAATTTTTCTCACAAAAGTGATTGAACATTTATTTTTCTGAAATTTGTTGCAAAATTTCACTACAAAAGAATGTTTAAAAAAATAATCTGTATTCTTATTGTCACAGAAATTCATAGTTAACATGTCACGGAGTAGTATTGCATTTTTTTTTCGCCAATTGGAACTTTGCGCTGTAAAAAAATATTTATCAATATATTTCTGGTTAAAATGTCACAAACATAATCTCAAATGTCACAGATTTTAACTCTTTTGTCACATAATTTTGTAGAAAAATTTTTTTTTTGTAACATTTCTGTGGAAATTTTCCGACGTTTGTTGTGGCATTCAGTAAAAAACTATGACGAGATCTGCGTTTGATAGAAATATATGAAATGTTCTGTAGCGATATGTACAAGAATTTTTTTTAGTTTAGCTGTTTTTCTGGCGATTCAATCTTTAATTTAAATCAAATCAAATTCCTGTTAAGACCCCCTATAGGGTCATAGGACAGAAACAATTCTCTTCTACAAGGCGCGATCCTGAGCATCGACCTTAAGCTGTTGTCGAATGCCAAAAGTCGTTACCGTAGAATCCGTCCGTATCCGAGGCACTGTATCCGTTTCTCATATCAATTAGGATTTAGATCACGAGTGATAAGCCCAGTGCTTGCCCATTTGCCATTTTTAGGGCAAGCAGGACTGGCTATTCTACAACTACCCCCTGTAGGGACTACCCCCCTGCAGGGATTTTTCTTTGATTGTAGATCATCGCGTGTGCTTGTGGGTGTGTGTGTGTTCGTGAAATGTTCAAAGCCATAAACAACAGAAAGAGAACAAGAAGCAATTGTGATTTTCGAAGATCTCTTAATTAGATTTAAAAGTCAAGTTCTTTAATAAATCGTTAATGTTTCATAAATAATATCGTTTATGAATCGTTAACGAAATTCATTAATGAATTCAAATAAAAATCATTTACTGATACATTAATGATTCATTGATAACAATGATATACTTGCTTATATACTCGTATAGACTTCTTATATTTATTTTATAAACTTTATTCACAACCTCTCGGGACAAGTTCCAGAAACAGAAGAACGAACGCTCCTGACGTATTTAACAATCTAACCTAGCTTCAGTGGCGGGAGATGTCTTCCGGCCACGTAAACATTTACAGCGGTTGTTTAATTCTGACAGTGTCCTACAATATTACTACAGGATTCGACCATCCTGACATATAATCATCCTGATTATTTACATCAATCTTTACAAATTATTAGGACCTGTTTAAAACTAATTTAATAATACAATGTTGATAACATTCTGTGTTCGTTCTTTTCTCATTTTAAAATTACATTTATGAATGTCTATACATCGAAAATAGTAAAGCACTAAATTAAACTTTTATGAGACAAGTAATATAACAATACAATCTGACATTTTTTCATATATAGGTACATTTCGTAAAACTGATGCTATAATGTTGAAAACATTTCGTATTTTTGTGACAATACAAAATTTATAACAATTAGTGTTCATTTAATTTTCTTTTCTTTTTAATTATATATATAAAAGTAAACTAAATATGTTCCTTTTAATCATGTCCAAAGCTTATTTCAACTAATATGTAATAACTCCGGATACCTTCAGTTAACATTTGATATGTACATTTTCATATTCGCGGGTGAGCAAATTCCCTTATAAGGTAATCTCGATAACTGTAGTCCTTCTACATCCTTAATAAGATACCTATCATTTCCTAAAATCTGAACTATCTCATAGGGTCCTCTGTACTTTGGTAGCAGTTTTTTGTTAACCCCTGGCGTAGTTGATACGTTCCTTACCATGACATAATCATTTACTTGATACTGATGTGGCGCTTTATGTCTTTTGTCATAGTATGTTTTATTATAGTTCTGGTTTCTTTTTATATTTCCGGAAGCATGTTCCCTTGTAGCGATTAAATCACGCTTAGTTATATCGCTATTTGCTAAAATATGTTCTAGGATTTTGTCGCATACTTCACCTTTTTGATTTACTCCGAAAAGTAACGTACTTGGAGTGTATCCTGTACTACGGCACACCGTATTATTTATAGCGTGCTCCACTTTTGGAAGATGGGAGTGCCAAGCGATAGTGCTTTGAGAATCACACTCTTTGGATAACATCGGTATAATTGAACGGTTCACTCGCTCAACCTGTCCGTTTGATTGTGGAGACATTGTCGCTATTTTAACGTGTTGAATATTGTTTTCGGAAAGAAATTCAGAAAACTCTTCAGAAGTAAAACACGTTCCACGATCCGAAACAATTTTCGCAGGTCTACTGTAGGTCTCGAAATAAGACTTAAGACATTTGATAACTTCTTGCGTTTTAGTAGAATTGACTGCGTAGAGTTTGACGAATTTAGTAAATCCATCAATTACGACAAAGATATGTTGTCTTTTATGTTGTGTCCGAGGAAGAGGACCCAAATGGTCGATATGCACAACTTCAAAAGGTATATTTCCTTTTGGAATATTATGCAATTCCCCTTCTACTTTTCCAGCAACTGGAGAAAAATGGATACATTTCAGGCAATTGTTAACAAAGTTTTGAATTTTTTGTTTCATATGGGGAAACCAATAGGTTTTCTTCAAATGTATGTAACATTTGTCCGTACCAATGTGACACATGGCTTCATGGTGGGTTTGAATTACACTTTGTTCCATTTGTTTAGGAACATAAAATACCACAGTGTTTCTATTTTTCCTATAGACTAATCCATTTATTAAAGTATAGAGCTTACTTTCCTTTTCCTCTAATTCTCTTGATATCCTTATTATTTCTTCGTCTTTGTGTTGGGCGGCAGCAAGAGCGAATTCAAATGAATCGTTTTCTATGAACAAGATGTTATGGGCACGACTAAGTGCATCTACATGAGTCATACGACTTCCAGCTCGATGCTCAATCTTATAATTATAGTCCTGCAGTTCAAGTGCCCAACGCGAAATTCTTGGGTTTAGCAATTTTTTGCTAAGAGTTAGCGTCAGCGATTGACAATCGGTAATAATCTTA
Organism: Chorisops tibialis; assembly: GCA_963669355.1. Classification (NCBI taxonomy): domain Eukaryota; kingdom Metazoa; phylum Arthropoda; class Insecta; order Diptera; family Stratiomyidae; genus Chorisops; species Chorisops tibialis. Next base: position 269,920,225 of record OY770263.1, read on the forward strand.
AATTCTATACCGTACAGGTAAATGCGGAATCGACGTAAAGTATAGATTATTGCCAACGTCTCGAGCTCGTAGCTATGATAACGCGATTCAACCTCTGTTGTACGTTTTGAAAAATAAAATACTGGATGCATCTTTCCGTCGTTTTGCCGTTGGAACAAAACGGATCCAAAACCGATGGCACTTGCGTCACAGTGTACCTCAGTTTCGTTCAACGGACTGTAAATCGCTAGTATAGGTGCATTTATCAATTTGGCTTTAAGTGTTTCGAAAGACTGCCTTTCTTCGCTTCCAAACTTGAAAATAACATCCTTTTTCAATAAATCGTAGAGTGGTTTCGCGAGAAGAGCGAAGTCTTTAATAAATCTTCTAAAATATGAACACAGTCCAATAAAACTATGTACTGCCCTCGTACCATTAGGTATTGGAAACTTTTCAATAGCTTCCACATTTTCTAAATTTGGTTTTATGCCTTCCGACCCTACCAAGTAACCCAGAAAAACAATCTGATCCTGTAAAAATTTGCACTTATCATAACGGAGTTCTAAATTATTTTTTTCTACAATTCGCATTACTTCTTCCAAACATTTTAAATGCGTTTCAACATCGTCGGAAGCCAAAAGCAGATCATCCATGTAAATAAAAATTCGATCTGCATCAATCAGATCCTTAAATATACCATTTATGTACCTCTGGAATACACTAGGTGCATTTTTCAAGCCAAATGGCATTCTAAGGTACTCAAACTGTCCAATAGGTGTTACAAAGGATGTATATTTAATTGAATCTTCTGCTACACTAACATGATGGAATCCACTCTTAAGATCCAAAATAGTAAAAATAGTTTTCCCTCGCAATCGATCCAGCAAATCGTCAATGAGAGTAAGTGGGTAATTGTCGCGGAACGTAAGCTTATTAAGTTCGCGGTAATCAACACATAAGCGCGACTCACCGTTTTTCTTGCGTACCATAACGATTGGAGACGCATATGGGGATGAACTCTCGCGAATTATTCCTTCCTCTAGTAGTTTATTAATAATAATTTTAAGCTCAAGTTTTTGGGAGTATGCTAACCGCCTCGGAGTACAAGAGAATGGAATATCTTTCATCAATTTGATACTTAGTTTGAATTTTGGGCAAATCTCATTATGAACTTTATTTCTATTGGTAATTCCCTGACATACAATTTTAATCACTTTTTCTTTCACTTGATAGGGAACATTGTGCGCTATATTTAAGTCAGGCAACGATGATTTATTACTACAGTTATCGTTCATATCAATTAAATAAATTTGCTCACCGAAATTCACTTCTTCGTGACCGAGATTAACACTTTGGACATTTTCACCGGAACTCACATCAAAATCTGGATTATCGCTTTTTACTTTTGTTGTGTTTAATAACAATCCTAGGTTACAGGTTTTCATGAAATCCCTTCCCAAGACAACTGGGTATTTCATACTTTTATCATCTACAACAAATATACAAAAATCAAATGACTTATTAACATAATTTACGATACAGTTAGAAGTACCTATGATGCGAAGAGGACTGTTATTTATGCCGCAATATCTTACGTTGTCTGCATCAGCACTGTTGACGTAGAACGTTGAAATATATCTCCGTTGGATGAAGCTTATCGGCGATCCAGAATCCAGTAATGTAAGGAGTGACAGGGAACACGTACCCGTCGCATTTGTTTCTTCTTTGGTAAAAGTGTACTTAACCTCGTTTTCGAAGTCGTGAATGTTGGAGCTGTCTGCCTTGACGACATGTACTGTTGACGTTTTACTTGTACATTCGTTGGCACGATGATCAGGAGAACCACATGAGAAGCACTTATTTTTGTCTCGCTTTGGTTTAGGGCACTTTGTACTAATGTGACCGATGAGACCACAATTATAGCATTTAATTTTAGAGCTGCTTGCACTTTTTCTGTCCGTATTTGATGGTGTGAAACTTGGCTTTGTATTGAGGCTGTTTGCTGTTTTCATCTTTTCGTACTTTTGCAGAGCGACTTTTAAGTCTTTGATAGTATTGACGCTGTAGAGAATCATTTTATTTGTTGGCAAGTCCTGGATACCGTTGATAATGTACTGGATTACGTCATCTTCTTCAACTTCTGATAAAGATGATATTTCTTGCATTGCTAGCACGTATTGTTGCAATGTTTCATTATTCTTTTTTTTTCGATTTTGCAGCTGCCAATGAACATCCGCTCGTGTAACTTTCTTGTCGAATTCGACGATCAAAGCTTCCTTCAATTCCGGCCACGATTTTGAGCGAACTGTTCGGAGGAAAAGTTTTGCAGTCCCACTACACAATTTCTTGGCGTAAATGAATGTTGACCGTACGTCCCAGCCATAAATTTCTGCCGATTCTTCGAAATCTCGAATCCATTTGCGGATTGCAAGATTATCATCTCCCGAAAATAACGGTATGGAATCTTCTACTTCTTTAAAATTTACATGAGTTTTTCGAGCCACGTCGTCATCTGAATTGAATTCCGCTAGCTGTCTTTTTAGGTTAGAAATTTCCTGTTTTTTCTCTATAATCTTCCGCAAGGAAGATACCTCATTTTCCAAGTCCTCAATTGTTTCGGAATCACTCATTCCGTTCAACTCACCGGGATCTTGAATGCGTTCTGCGGCCTCACCATCGCCCGAATTATTATCGGCCATGAGGTTCAACACTTCAGCGTCCGATAATTCTTTGAATGCGTTCTCTAGTCGCACTTTTAGCACAGCTTTTGTACCACTTGTGCTCCTGTTCAATTTTTCCAGCTTGTGTTTAAGCCCACACACTTTTGCGCGATCCAAAAATTCGGAAATAAGCGTAGCCACATGCTCGCTTGCCATTTTTCACACAGAAAAAAAAATTCCTTTTCGTTTCGAAAAAAACGCGACTCTATCACACAAGTTTACACTGGATGGATTACAAATCTCACTTCTGAAATTATAGACTTCTTATATTTATTTTATAAACTTTATTCACAACCTCTCGGGACAAGTTCCAGAAACAGAAGAACGAACGCTCCTGACGTATTTAACAATCTAACCTAGCTTCAGTGGCGGGAGATGTCTTCCGGCCACGTAAACATTTACAGCGGTTGTTTAATTCTGACAGTGTCCTACAATATTACTACACTCGTTTCTTGTAAGCGTTTTACAATTCATTAATAAAACGTTAAAAGTAATTCATTGACGAATTACCATTTAATCCGCTTGATGAATCGTTAATGGCTCGTTAACGATCAAATCGCTCGTTAATATAATTCATTAACCATTCTTTAATGAATTATTTTGTTTGCTGGGTAGATTCTAGAGAATGAAATCAGCTTCGAATTGCTACAAGACATTGGCATGATGAGAAACTGCAGATTTATTCATGTTCGTTCCAAAATGACTTCCTAATCTTGGAATTCGCGAAAAATGCATAATCAAATTGCCGAAAATAGCAGGACCCAAAATTTTATATTAGCTTCAACCAATCAATAATTATTCATAAAACTCTCGCTTATCGCCGACATTGGCAAAGTTCATCGCGAACGCATTGATAATAAAAAAAAAACGCACCGAGGCTTAGGCCCACATACATAAATGAATATGAAAATTATTTGAAATATACATGCCAAAACCTAGACGATAAGAAACCGAAATCGAAGCTTGCAAAAAAATCGCTCGAGCTAATTGCATTTAAGCGCATATTTATTACTTAGTTGCGTTGCTATCTCGATTCGCATGTCATCGTTCGAAGTCAATGAATTACCTTGAGAAGTTTTATAGATATTATGCCATGTTTCGTCTAAATCTTTATAATGAATTTAATTTTTTTCTTATTACAGTAACGGACAGCTATTACCTACACTCAATGACCGGCGGGGGAGGAGGAGGAGGTGGGGGTGGCGGCGGAGGTTATGCAACATCACCACACTTTCCTGCACCGTCACCGCCTCGTTCAAATGGTGGCGGACAAACGCATCATTCTCTGCACCACCATCATCATCATCATCACCTGACAAACGGAAACGGTCCCGTCGGATCAGCTACCGGCCTTCATCCGCAAAGTGTTATCCAGGCGGCAACTTCAAGCGTCAACGACGATCTCTCTTATATGCTTGAGCTCGGCTTTCCGCCGCGAAAGCTCAAAAAACCGCGCAAGCCGAAAATCGAGATGGGCGTTAAGCGAAAAAGTCGCGAAGGATCGACAACATACCTATGGGAATTTCTACTGAAACTCCTACAAGATCGCGAATATTGTCCACGTTATATTAAGTGGACGAATCGCGAGAAAGGCGTCTTCAAGCTGGTCGATTCGAAGGCTGTTTCGCGACTCTGGGGCCTACATAAAAACAAACCGGACATGAACTATGAAACAATGGGACGAGCTTTACGCTATTACTACCAGCGTGGAATACTCGCCAAGGTCGATGGACAACGTTTGGTCTATCAATTTGTCGATGTGCCCAAAGATATTGTCGAAATCGATTGTAGCGGAGCGTAAATTACCCGCACGCTATCAATTTCTTCTCTCCATTGTACAAAAAAACAAACAAACAAAAAACCACATTTAATAAAAAAACAAACAAAAATTACCTTAGACAAATTAAAAAAAAAAAAAAAAAATTAGAAAAAATAATTATAATTAAAAAAAGATAAAAATCAAACCAACCCCTTCTAAATAAAATTGTTGTAAATTATAGTCCTTAAAAAAAACACTTCTTAGCGTATAATTCTTTTAATTTATTAAAATATTTCGCATAGATTTTATTCTAAAAACATAAAACTAAGCGGAATTTTGTAAATTTTCTCATTTTTCATAGTTTTATATTAAATGGGTAACAAAAAAAAAATTAATAAAAAAAAATTTGTATCTCATATTGGTAAAACAAAAAGAAAAAAAAATGTAAACTAAAGAAACCACCAACTAAGAACCACTGCCTAATTTTAAATTGTAAACTAATAATTTTGTTTCTTAGTTTCTATATTCAATTTATTCCCAGCCCCGCAATACAATCAAGTCCTAAACCAATTCTTGTGAACTTATTTCAATCCTCTCCTGGCCCCGTCCATAACATAAAATTTCCAAAAAAAAAATAACGAAATAGATTTGAAAAGAAACAAAACCTAATTATTATTATTTTTTTTTATTTTTTTTTAGAATAATGCAATTTTAGTTTCATTTTTGTTTTATTTTGCATTTTGTACATTTGTTTTGTTTAATTTAATTTTATTATTTTAGATTGTATTTTATTTTAATTATTTCTATTTTGGAGGTATTTAGCTTAAGTATTGTTCATTCGTTTTTTTTTTATATAAATATATAAATAATAATTAAATATTTTGTAAATTTTTCTTTCACACAAACAATTGCCCTTTCCTGCAACACTCAATATAATAAATTTGTATTTAGTTAAACAAAAAATGTTTAGTTTATAAGATTTCTGTTTTTTTTTTCTTTTTATTGTTCTAATTTTGATAAGTTTGTAAAAATAATTTAAATTTTAAGTTCTATTTAAAAAAAAAAATGATATTTTGCAAGGAAAACGTGAGTCCTAGTTAATAAAATTTTATCTTTAATGTTTCTCTATCGATGCAACTATCAATTTTGAGATTTTTTTTTTTCTTAAAAAATTTTTCAGTGTTTTTCGGCTTTTTATTTTAATTCAATTTTAGATTAAATTAAAATAGTGAGAAAGGAAAAAAATAAAACATTTGATTCATTATTATTATTAAAGAATTATTTAAAAGTCAATTCTTTTCCAAAATCCAAGCATTTTCATTCTAATTAAATTTTTTGCCATTAAATTTGGTTCATTATTTCATAAAGGAACTTTGCCAAAAGGAAATTTAACGCTTTCCTCTTCGGGGGCCTCAAGATCTCTGGAATCCAAAAGTGATATAACAATAAATTCTATGTTCAAATTCCAGATCATATCTCGGGTTGTCGCAAAATTATAGCGATAAAATTGCTAATGTATTCCTGAAAATATCCAAGGATGTTTCTCTTGAAATGGTTTCGAAATCCATGTATCGCGTATTAACACCGACTTTGAAAAGTATCTCAATTTATCGATTGTCTTCTCCGGGTTGAAGTAGTACACTTCAACTTCCTGTTGCAAATATTTGAAAAAATTAATCGAAAAGGATTTTTAAAAATAATTTTTGAGTTTGGTTAATCGGGCTGAATTCTACTTTCGTCGAAAGTACTGACTTTCGCTCTATGAATAATCAGAGTACTTTCGGCTTGCCAGCGAAAATAATGCGAACTCTCTCTGTGTAAAAAATACTAGAGCGAAATGAAAATCTAATTTAGCTTATCCAATCATAATAAATTTTTTTCTTCTTATTCAAAAACCAGAGCTTGATAAACTTTTAATTTGGATTTTAAACACTTCCTCTGTATTCCCTTCAATTTGCAAAATTTCAACTTATTTCAACAACAAAAAATCAAGTTGCAAAACTCTATCACCTTAAAAACGTTTTGCCAAAAACTCGACCCCGACGTATTTTCGAACTAATCTAACTCGAAACTTTAATCCACCTTATCAAATAATGAACCTCATGTACACATATTCACAGCGTTTCTATAATTTACCGGTAAATTTTATAAGCTAAAATTTCAAACTCTACTTTTTTAATTTAATTTAAAAACAAATAAAATCATAAAAAAAAAATTTAATGTACAAACGCAATTATTCTATAAAAAAAAAACAATTTACACTCTAGAATTTAAATTTAATGTCAAAAACAAAAGAAACAGCAAAAGAAAAAACAAGAAAAACAACCGTAAAAATCAAAACTGCCTTCAATGTGAAATTATGTTTATTTCTTTTTATAATTAATTGAGTTAATTATAAAAGTGAACATACGAGTTCATCTTCTTAATTTTTTTTTTAGTGTCGTAAATATGTTTATATTATTTTTATTATTGTTTTAAGAAATTTAATAAAAAAAAATGAAGAAATAATTTTATTATTATTTTGTTGATTAAAGAAAATTTAATTTTAAAAAAAAAAACAGATTTTTTTTTAGTATTATTAAAAGAGATGATTTTTTTCAGTTTTTAGATTTTTTTTTTATACAGTGCATGATTGGAGGAGCTTTTCGATTTTCTTAATCCTGTGATGTTATTATTTTGGTGTTTTTAAGAAGAGTTTGCATGCGCAGCTGAACACCACTTATTCTCCGCTGTAACGGCTACAAGTTGGATTAACTTTTACTTTATAGCCCGTGAAAGGTGTATCTCTCTTCTTTTGTTAAGGGCTCTGTTGAGTAGTGATACAGTCGATATCAGATTTTTGAATCTAGAGCGAAGTGGTCATCCGCCTTCTGCACCTTGTTCCATGAGCTAGGATTTTTTTTACGCGGGGAGAAGCATTAAAGGCCTTGAAGTGCGCGACTTGGATCCGCCAAAAACCCCTCGCCTAACCCACTACTCCCGGTATTACCGTTAAGTATTGCGTCAGGAGGAGGGAGGAGCATAAAGCTCAAACGTCAAATTACTGTCACATGTAATGTCTTATGTCACCCTGTATATGCTACTGCCTATTTTATTTAACTGTCAACTGTTGTAGTTACTACCGGCACTTCTGTCTCAGATAGTTCCCTACGTAGTCTTTCGGGCCTCCTTAGCTCGATTATAACTGCCAGGGTGTGTACACTAGCAATCGTACACCAGTCAGGGCCGCCCTCTACTTCTGCATACAAAAAAAAATTATAGACCTGATTCGATGATCCTTTCGAAAAGAGCGACGCGAGACTCGCATGAGATTCTGTTAAGACCCCCTAAAGGTGCATAGGACAGAAACAGCTATCTCCACAAGGCGCTATCCTGAGCATCGGCCTTTGGCTGTTGCCAGGACTTGTTTATTGTTCTGGCCTCCTGCTCAACCAGTCGCTTCCAAGTGCTACATAGTCGACCAACCCGACGGCTTCCTTTAGATTTATAATCCAGAGCCTGTTTAGCTTCCTCAAAGTGTGACCGATCCACTGCCACTTCCGCTTTTGAATCTCAACGCCTATTTTAGTCTATCCAGTTGTACTCCAAAGTTTGTCGTTGAAGTTCACTTCTGGCCAGAACATCCCTAAAATGCGTCGGAGGCATTGGTTCACGAAAGTTTGCAGTTTCTTGATAAGTCGAACGGTCACTTTCCACGTAGTACAACCATATAACAACACAGATTTGACACATGCGTCAAATACTGGAAGCTTCGTGTGAAGGAAGATCTCTCTTAACCTCCAGAAAGTCGAAAGGATGCCGAAGGCCTGATGAGCTTTATTCAGACGAGCCAACAGCGACGTAGTAGTTAGATGTTTGCTTCTATCGGCGAACTTGAACAGCTGATGGGTGAACCTCCTCGGCTGCTAGATGCTACAGACCATTATGTAAGTCTCCCTGATCTTTATACTCTAGATGATATCTGAGAGTATATTGTGTTTGCCTTACCGTTTGTAACGCTAAGAAATAACTCTCGCACAGAGCCGCCAAGAGTACAAAAATATTTGTTGTCGCTCAAAAACCTCGAGTGACCGTCTGTCCGTCTGTCTGTCTGTCTGTCCCTTCATTGAAACTAGTAAAGCTGAAAGGACGAAATTTTGTCAGAATTAATTCTACTATAATTGCAATTTATTTTAAAAATAATTATTAACTTCACCTCACTCCTTCCACCCCCTCCCATACAAATTTCACGAAATTTTGGAATTTAAATTAAATTATTTTTCTTCGAAACACTTAAAGCTATCAACTTGATATTTTGTAAAAAGTATACAAATAGAAATATTAATAATGCAAAAAAAATTTGTTTTGATCCGTACACTCCTTCTACCCCCTCCCATATAAATGTATAATTTTTGTTAAATGCATTTTATCGATTTCCATTAAAACTAGAAAAAGTACAAACTTCAAATTTTGCCAGACTTTGTTTCTTAATAATTGAGATAAGTGTTAGAAAAAATTATCAGCTCCGCTTCACTCCTTCTACCACCTCCCATACAAATATCTCTATTATAAATTCAAGAAAGCATTTCTCCTTCAAGTATATGAGAGCTATCGACTTTGAAATTTACTCAAAGCATGCTGATAAGGATGATGATAAGCAGTTTTAAAATCATCTTAAACGCTCCACTTCCTCTGCCACCTCCCATACAAATGCTCCAATTTCAGGAAACTATGTCCAATTTCATTAAAAATAATGAAAACTGAAAACTTTAAATTCAGCAAAAAACATTTTGCATGCCATGTTCGGTGTCATATACGAAAAATACAAACCTCCCCCTTTACATCTACCACCTCCCATGCAAAAGTCTCTATTCACTATTCGAAAGAATTTGAGATGACATATTTTCCGGTATATTAAAGTCATTTCCATCTCATCTAGAGTATCATATTATTGGGCTTTAAGCCCAATCATAATTCTGTTATGTTTTTCTGACAAAAACAGCCTGAAATATAACATGCGTTATATTGCATTGTCGATTGGTAATACGGATCAGTTTCTGATTTGTGTCCGATTTCCAATATCGGCATTAAGACTGCCGACAGTTAAAGTCCCAAAGACTCCTTTTGGCACTGGAGTGGACATTCTTATAGCTCTTGATTGGAAGTTGGACCTTTCTTTTTAAAATACTCCAGTATTGAAATCGTTATTGTGGGCTACCTGATACTGAAGTCTCCTTCATCCTTGACATTTATACTCTAGATGAAAGAGTATTATAAGTTTGCCACAAAGTTTGTAAAGCTAAGAAGTAAAGCTCGGAGAAAAAACGAATGATACAGAAGTTCGTATTACCAATGAAATCCTCAAAACCGTATGCCTGTCCGTCTGTGTACACGTCGTTTTTGAAAAAAAGTAAGGACAAGTTTGTGAACGGGCCGAATCGCTCCACCCCTTCTACCCCCTCCCATACAAAATAAAATAATTTCGGAATTTGACAATAAACCGATTTTCTCAAGAAATTTGGAATATATTATTCGAAGCTTCAATTTTGTACAAAATATTCTAAAAGCAACTCTAGCATGATGTGAAAAAATTGGTTCAATGCCTTTACCACTTCTACCATTCTCCATGCAAAATTTCTTAAAATCAAAAAAATTTTTTTCTTCTTGAGTCCTTACGCCCAATCGTAGTCCTGTTATGCTTAATTTTTGATTAACGACCTTCTGTCGTTAACTCTCAATCCAATGCACAGCTTTGCAGATGACAGTAAACTTGAAAACAATTTCATCCTCTCAATTGTTGAGGCACAGCTAGGATGTAGCCTAGTAGGTAGTGTGTTGGTCTTGTAATGCGAAGGTCGTGAGTTCAAATCCCGGCAGGCGCATAATATAATTCCGGCACATTGCCTGCTTGGGTATACCTTGGTCACCTCAATCTAAGAAAATGAAAAATTCGTAGAAAGAGGGTTGTGCGAAGGGCTAACAACCTTTCCACAATAAGTAATAAAAAAAAAAATGTTAAGGAACCTGAATATCAGGAGGCCAAGGTCCGATTTGGGCTGTAGCGCCATTGTAGCAGTAGTAATTGTTCAGGCACACCAGTCATCTGTTCCCTTTAAACGCAGTAAGTTATTTGATTCAGTAGATTCTGAAATCAACAAAATCCGCGATGCAACTTTAGATGCCTCCAAGTGCCTCGGCTTTCTCTGAAGCTGCACGAAATATATATTTTACACTATCTGATCTTGCAGCCATTTAAGAGTCACAAATCAGATCCCGACTCGAGTACTATTCGCATATCTAGGCTAGAGCACCAATAACTAGTCTAGCGTTACTGGACCGAACTCAAAAATTTGTGTTCTACCTTATTATAAACGATGCCATTATTGTAGATGATGCAATTATGCTTTTTCTAAGGCACTACAGCTCAAATCGGGCTTTGGTCTCCTGATCTTCAAGTTCCTTAACATTTAACTGTGAAATGATTGTTAGTCATTCGCACAACCATCTCACTACAAATTTCCATCTTCGCAAATTGAGGTGGTCAATTGTTGACCAACATGCTACCCACTACTTGAGACCCTAACTTCAAGTACAAATTTTACTATTCAAGTCTTTGAACTTTAAATTTTATTCAAAGTATTGTACGCTTTATGTTTATTGCCTAACTAACATGGAAAAGAAAATTTCAGGATAGGAAATTTATTTTCCATGTCGATCATAATAGAATAATAAAGTTTCATAAAAACATATCAGGACTACTATAGCGCGTAAAGCCCAATCATGCGATACTCTAGATAAAATAGGAATTTTTGTAATCTTAAAAAATTGTATATAGGGAGTGGTAGAAGGGGTGACAGCATCGAACAATTTTCATTGGACATCATTCTAGAGTAGCTTCGAAAATGATCAATCAAAATTTTAGCTTCAGAAATTTAATAGGTACTGAGAAAAAAAGTGTATTAGATTTAGTGAAATTGTGCAGTTTGTATGGAAGGTGGTAGAAGAAGTGTTAGCATCTTAGTGATCTTTTCTGAAATAACTGTGAAGATTATGCAATTGATTTTTTTTGAAATTTCAGGCCAGCAGTATTCATACTTTTCACGAAAAACGATTTTATGTATAATTGTGGATTGTGTCACATTGTATGGGAGGGGGTAGTAGGAGTGAAGCTAATCAGTTTATTTTTTTCTAACATAATAATAATGCTAATTAAGTATTAAGTACAAAATTTGAACACGATAAATGTTATGCGCACTGAGAAAATTGGTTTATTGTTCGCCATGAAAAAGTGTAATTTGTATGAGAGATGGTGGAAGGAGCTCTTACAGTTTCCAAGAAAATTTAATTTTGTAAATTTTTAAAAATGATTCATTTTGAATGGTATCTCTTTCCATACAAAATGAATCAGGGGTGGAGTGATTTGGATCACAAACGTGACCTTACTTTTTCGTTCAAAATGGAAAGTACAGAGCGCACAGACGAACGGACGAATGAACTTTCGGTTTAGAGATTTTTGATTGATAATATTAAGCACTGCTTCATTTGTTTTTCCGAAAAAAGCTCAATTAAAATCCGTGTAGTTCGTTTCCCGTGGCAACGAATCAAACGAACAAAGATGTTCGATTAGCATATCTCCTTTTGAACTATTTTTTGACGCACCTGAATAAATTGAGTAGTCTTAACAGGAAATTAATTTATTTGATAACTAGATCGGATTGTCCGCCATCAATGCGCCAATTTCACTGAAAATGTTATGGGGAGTATAAATTCAAACCTCCGTTTCCCAATAAATGGTGCCAGCAGCAAATGCTGGTCAAAAATGGCTGATCGGAAACACATCCTATCACACCCGCCGTATTCAACAGACATCGCCCCTTCCGACTACCACCTATTCTGATCAATGATGCATGGCCTGGCTGAGCAGCACTACTGTTCTTACGAAGAAGTCAAAAATTAGGTCAGTTCGTGGATCGATTCAAAAGAAGAGCAGTTTTTCGACGCGGAGATGGGAAAAAAGTTGTGGCTAGTAACGGACAATTCTTTGAAGAATGGATAGTTAACCATTTTTGCGCAATAGAGGCCCGAATTTAGAAAAAAACGGCGGTTTTCAATTTATACTCCCAATATTATTCCGTAACCATTTTCCGAAATCCCACTTTCTGATACGTGGTCTTCACGTGACAACGACATTCTTAGGCTGTCAAAATTACAAGATTCAATCCTTACCTTCACGTTCCTTATCATTCTTGATTAAGGCACCGAGTATAACGTAGTACCCCTTTAATGCATTGCACAGTTATGCCGGTTTAGGCAGCAAATAAGATTTGGCATTGTTATGGGAATTTCGGAGGGGAGATACGGAAATAGCGGTGAACATTATTTTTGAAGCACTGGCGGTTATACTTGCTTATAAATATGCTAGTATGCTATTGATAGTATACTTGCGTGCATGTTTAGCTTGACGAGTATTTCGGGGAAAACTGGAAATCAGTGTACCGGAATTATACGTCGATGGAGATTTGAACTCACGACCTTTGCACTGTAGCTCAACACGCTAGCCACTAGGCTACACCTAGGCTGGTAAGTAAACTGTTCATTAGTACGTAAAACCTAACTACCTTAAAAATGTTGCTGAGAAAAGATATTTGCAAAGTAAAATCACTAAAATATTCACGGACACGTAGCACGCATTCATACGAACATAGTCCACTTTGAAATGTTGGCCAAACTCTCTAAAGTGTCTTGTTTTTTCCTTTTCGTAGAGTTACTCTACTACAAATAAACAAACTCTTCAAATTTCCTGCTCATTAAACTCTTCAACACCGAAATAATCACTTTATCCCCACACTATTTTTTTGTTATAATTATTTTTTAATGAGCTTACCTAAATAGACCATAAACTAACAATAAAAACCCTACAACAATTGAAATAATAAAATATTTTATAATTATAAATATCTACGGTTTCAAAGAAGTGTTTTTTAATTTTAAATTACATATATTAAAAAAAAAATAATAATAATGATTATAAATAAGTAAAAATCGTGTATAAATAATTTCTATAAATTGGATTTCCAATAAATTATTTTTTTTTAAATTTTATACACTTTCTCATTAAAATAAATAAGAAAATCACATTCTTGCCACATATTATGGTTTGTTTTGTTTTTTTTTTTTTAATTAAATATAGAGAAATAAATAATAAGAATAAAAATTATATACAAACAGAACAAAGAAATAATTTTCATATTACATTAACCGAAAAGGTAAATTAGAATAAATTTTATTATATTAATATTAAACTATATAATAAAAAAAATAGCACATATTATTACAGATTTTTTTTATGAAAGATTCAAATTATATAAAGAATAAAGGTTATTTTAAGAGAAGTTACAAGATATTTTGTAAATATATAAATATTAAAAATAAAAATGTACGATAAAAAAATTTATTAAATTTAGACTAAGAAACTATACTTAGCATATAGAATTTATAGTAGATAATAATTTTTTTTTTTTTAAATAAAATATTTATATATATTTCAATGTTGATAAATTTAATTTCATTTGTTAATTTCTAGAAGAAGAAAAAAAAACCGAATTAAAAAAGTGCTTTGTTTTAAATGGATTTTTTTCTGTTAATATTAGTTTTGGAAAATTCAGCATTAGAAAATTTCTTAAAAAAATAGGAAAAAATGAATGAAATTATTGTTGTAATTTAATTGATAAAATATGTTAAAATTATACTTTAAATTTTTGCGAAATGGTTTTCAGTAATTTAAATTTTCTTTTTATAAATTGATGAATTTTTTTGTAATAATTTATTCTTGTTTAACCACGTTCTTCAATTTTTATCTCAATCCAAATTATGGCCTTTGTGATATTATGATGATCTCAAATTTGTTACAACTTGAATCGTGAATCCTATTTTTTGATGAATGCAATTCAATAGCTTCTCACGCATTCTAAAACAGTATTCTAGTTTTGCATTCAGTGAAATACAAACAATCATTTATTTCCCGAAGTTTAGAAATAGTCTGTACACACCAGAGGATATTGCATTCCTTACTGCAAGCGTCGAAAGCGAGCAATTGACCGGGAGGCCAGAGGAATAAACACGTCCTGATAACAACTAAAGACTGACGCTCACGATCGCGGATTGTGGTAAAGAATCGTTTCTGTCCTATGCCCCTATAGGCGGTCAGTACAGGGAATTTTTCGATTGAAGCCAAAAGTATGCTAATTTTTCATACAACGAAAGTTAGTACTTTCGACGAAAATGACTACTTTGCGTGTATTTCATGGCAGATAACATTAGACGCGAAGAATTCAGCCCGATTATCCAATCATTGTTAATGATTTTTCAATTTCGTTTCCAAAGAATTGTTTCAAATATTTGTGACATAAGCCTGGAGTGAACTACGTGAATTTGATGATAACATTCGATAAATTCAGATACTTTGGAAAGACGGTTTACACATTTCATAAGCTATGAAATTCATTACCAGTTAAAATTTCCCACTGACGTACAATCTAAAGCATTTTAAAAAGAACATCAAATGACGCTTTTATCTTAGATTACATGCGTGTGTGTTTATACCAACTGCACTACAGCCCAAATCGGGTCTTGGCCTCCTGATCTTCAGCTTCCTTAACATTTTTCATTAATTATTGTGGAAGGGTTGTTAGACCTTCGCATTGAGTAAGTACTTTAGAAAAGCTAGTGTATTGGATTTAATGAAATTCTGCAGTTTGTATGGGAGGTGGTAGAAGAAGTGGGGGCTTTTAAGTGATTTCTTGGGAAACAACAATAACCATTATGCAATTGATATATTTTAAATTGCAGATCAGTAACATTCATACTTTTCAAGAAAATCGAATTTTTTAAAAGTTGTGTAATTGTGTCACATTGTTTGAGAGAGGGTAGAAGAAGGAAAGCTTAATTTTTTTTCATTAATACACATTAATAATAATGCCAATTAAGGATTTAGTACAAAATTTGAGGCCGATAAATGTTATACGTACTGAGAGTATGTCATGAAAGAATGCAGTTTGTATGGGAGGTGGTGGAAGGACTGGGGGAATTCAAATAATTTGTATTCCATGGATCACATTTATGATAAAAATAATATATAACAAATTTCAATTTGTTAGTTGTTATGGTTTTCCAGACAATTTAATTATTACATTGTTTTGAAAATGAAGTATTTTGTATGTGAGTGGTTGGAAGAAGAAGATTACTTCTCGGAGCAGCTAACAAACTGTGCAAGTTTCATTATAACCGATTCAGTAGTTTGTGCGTGAAAGACGGCCGGACAGACAGACAACAATTTCAAAAACGTGTTTTCATGCTTCTTCTACTTCTACAATGGTAGTACAGTCTTATTGGGTATTGGCCTCCTTACCTTCAGGTTCCTTAACATTTTTCATTATTTATTGTGGAAGGGTTGTTAGACTTTTGCACAACCCTCTATCTTCGAATTTTTCATTTTCGTAGATTGAGGTGACCAAGGTATACTCAAGCAGGCAGTGTGCTGGAATTATGCGCCGACCGGGATTTGAACTCACGCCTTTCGCATTGTAGACCAACACGCTACCTACGTACTAGGCTACATCTTAGCTTAATTATTTTATTAGTATAGGGCTTAAGACGACGTTCAATTATTTTTGTCAGTATTTTATAGGACGTACACAACAATTATATACCTCTGTAATTCTCGCAGCAGAGTTTATCTCCTTTCTTGTAAATTGGACATGTGATACTTTTTTGCCCATCGTCGGGTATGATTTCCTCTGTCCAAATTTTGCATATAATGTTGTGCTGTATTTCAGCGACACAGTTTCCGCAGTTTTTCATAAGTTCAACTGGTATTTCGTCAATTTGGTTCTTCTTCATCAGTTGAGGCCTTAATTAAAATGTTGTCTGCCGTGATCGGTACTAATGGGGTGGAATTGAGAAGATGTTCAAAGAAGGAAGCCCATCTCCTTTGGATTACTTGTATGTCGCTAATGATGTTGCCTTCTGCGTATTTGCAGAGACTGGTCTTTGGCTTACGAGCTTGATATCCTAATACCCCTTCCGCGGAGGATTTGATGCCGTCTCGTATTTTCATCCACGCATTCTCCACTGGCATGTTTTGGATGTTTTCATATATTGGTGTCAAGTGTTGATCCAGTGCTAACATGTACGCCAGCGCCACCGTTTCGTCTTTAAGCTTGTCGACATTGAATTTGCGAGCTCTACTCGTTTTCGAGGCCGATGTTCAGGATCGCGCCTTTTGGAAGAGAGTTGTTTCTGTTCTATGGCCCTATAGGGGGTCTTAAAAGGAATTTGATTGAAATTTGATTTCACTCGTTTTCGAATATCCACGACAAGCTATTCGGCATCGATACTTACATAGCTCTGGCTAGATAGTGTTCAGGGTCAAAATTCGCACCGCGGAGGGGTCGTATATCAACTATGCTGGAAGCAGCCCTTTTCTCAATTAGTCTATTTGGTTGAAGGTATGACCATCTGATGATACCCCTGTTCGTTTGTGAATATCGCGATGTGGGAAGCACGTCGAGCTAATGAAATTTTTGCTGCTTCCGAAATCAATAAGACGTTGGCCACTGTCGTTGGTTATGTCATGGAGACTGTGCCTTCCTGTTGTTCCTCTATGAGCCTCCTCTTTTCCGACTTTTACATTAAAATCCCCTAAGATAATTTTTAGGTCATTCGAGGGCAGTGAGTCATAGGTTGTCTCTAGGGTGGCATAAAATTCGTCTGTAGTTATATTGTTCTTGTCTTCTGTTGGTGCGTGGACGTTGATCAACCAAATTTAGTCTGTTTTCGGATTGCACACAATCTTTCACTTACTGGTTTGAAGCTCGTGACCTGCTGTTTAAATTTTTTGTCAACGACAAAAGCGACTCCAAACTCTCTGCTTCGCGACAATTTTCCACTTGGATAGATTGTGTGTGATCTCATGTCCATGATTTCGTTACCGAGTCATTTCGTTTCTTAGATGGCAGTTATGTTGATGTTGTGTTTCGCTATTTCTTCAAGGAACTCCTTCAAAGCTCCTGTCCTAAATAAGGATCGAGCATTCCAAGTTTCAAAAGAGTAGTCCATTTTCCGTTTGCGGGGTCATTGCCGTTGAGTCTAACCTTTCCGAGGCTGTTCTTCAGGTTTCTGGACAGTGTTTTTTTTCGATAATGCGTTGTAGGCGCCTCGACCAACCGCCAACCTGAAGGACCAGTTCTACTTATTTATTATACCCTGGTATAAAATGGGTGGGAGCTTTCAGCTAATTACGACATGCTGGAGTTCTCACAGCTTTGCTCCAAGTCCAAATATGTCATACTTCTTGCCTACTTCCTGAGACGTAATGGTATTACTAGCCATTTAGGTTAACTCCATGTTACCTCCTCCTCTTTCAACCGGGCTTGGAACCGGCTATGGCGGAGTTAAGTATGGAATTAAATTACTCCCGGCACTTAATAGGCACAGAAGACTGGTGTGCCTCAGCAATTGAGTCGAACCTGTAAGTGTTTTCAAGTGTACTGTCGTCTGCGAAGCTGTGAATTGGATTGAGTGTCGACAAAAGAAGGTCGTTAATTAAGATTAGAAATAATGTAGGTGATAAAACGGAGCCTTGAGGATCGCCGGAATTGATAAGAAAGGGAGTCAAAGTGACGCCATTTAAAACAACTTGTATGGCGCTCTTCAATAGATATACATATGTATCGATAAAATATAGTTAAATGACTCTTTAAACCCTTACTTATGTGAAATAAAAGATTTTTGAAACTACCTTAGACACTTTATTTAAATATTTAAAAAATTTAGCAAAAATAGACATCTTCAGTCTCAATGAACATAAACTAAAAATATAAAGGCTTTGTACTTAAATTTAACATTTTGGTATTAGTAAATGGGAGATCTTTGAAATTTAATGCTTAAATTAATCAAATTCTTGCAAAGAATCAGCACATTCGCTGCAGTAAGAAACGTTCGGGGCGAATTAACTTTGTTGCTATTTGTGCATTTTTTTCAGAATGACTTGTGTTATAGGAAATTTTGGCCTATGTGTATGGTTAGTTTTACGATATTTTTTAGCTTGGCAAATTCGACACCTTTTCCCTACACATTGAATTTTTGCAGGATGTTTCTGAGGAATTTCTCCAATGAAACATCTGATTCCCTTTAGCATTTCTCTCGGAACTCGGGACTGACTTCGTTTCATGGGATTATTAATATTATTAGTCCATTGATTACAGGCATATTTAGTATGGCATAGAACATTATTTTAGGCCATTTTTTCGAGTTACGACTCACTCGCGAAATTATAACAGCGACAGTAAGGTTGGGTCACATTTACCTTTTTAATGTTTATGCTCGACTATCTCCCTGTGCAGTTGCACACCAACTAAACCGAGAAAAGAAACAAGCTACGACGATTATTAACTCCACCTAGTAAGAAGTTTAGCCACGTCGCATTAAGTAATACAAAGATGCACACAAATTAAAATAAACTGCCAACAAGTCGGGCGAAACTTTATTATTCTTGGGACAAGTTGCGGATGCGTGGAAAGTCAATATGCAGGTTAGAGTGGTTAGGGAAGACTAAGTTCTTGGGCAGGGCAGAAACATTCAAAAGCTCCAGTATACCTATAATCAATATTTCGTTCGTTTATTTATGCAAATTTTAGTTTTGTGAGGGGAGGGGTGAGGGTTGATAGTAAGGGTGGGTGGATGTTAATAGTTTTTTAATTGATTGCTTGAATCACGTCCAATATTCTCTGTATAGAATGTCAGTTTCATAGACGAAGTTGCATAGAATTTTCATAAGATTCTGTGTATTTTACATTCACGAAACCAAACACTTGTATGGGAGGGGGTAGAGGAGGTAGAGGAATCGTAAAAATTGTGACGCAGTTTTATTTCCTTTCTCTTGTAGTGTGCTCGTACAAAATATCAAGTTCGTAGCTTTTAATTTGTTGGTTATAAGTTGATTCAATGAAATTGGTCCAAATCATACTTTTGTATGGGAGGGGGTAGAAGGGCAAACGCGATTGCAAAACTTTTAAAGGCTTGCGACTGAAAGCACTGTAACGACGGTGGAAGCAAATATTGCAAATAATGCACACTTTTTTATAGAATTTTTTAAACAACGCTACATATTCGTTCTGATTTGACTTGATTATTTCTAGACTCAATAGAAGGCAAAATGTAAGGGAAGCAACGCTTTAATGGACACCACGTAACTGTGAGGTTACCAAGATACATATACCCAAGCAAGTGCTGAAATTATACGTCGACCGTGACTTGAACTCCCGACCTTCGCATTGTAGATTACCACGCTACCCATTAGGCTACGCCTTAGCCACGATTTTTCTACAATTCACAAAAAATCTTAAAACAAATATGATTGGATCAAAACTAGCTATGATCATCCTTATCACTGGCCTTCTTGGACGTTATATTTTAATTTTTCACATTTAATACATTATAACATATTATTTTTCAAGTAAAAATTTCAATGTCAGTTTCTCATTAGCTGACCGTACACTATCGAGTAAAGTCTTCGAGTATCTCCTCAAAACCTCATATTTTGGAAAAACTCGCAGGGGAGTGGTAAAAAGTAGGTTCGAACCATCAACGTAAATATTTTCGCTATATTTTTGGAAATATTCTAATAACCTAAAAGTTTTGAGTTAAGCCACAACTGTCCATGGGCTTTTGTATGTTGAAAAGACTTACTGAAGAAGAAGAGACGGACAGCAAAATCTGTGATCATAAAGTGCTCTCTCAGATCTTGCTTACCACTTTTTTTTTATGCTATACGACTTTTTTACAAAAGTTTTTTTGTGATTTGTTGCTCAACTCGAAAATATAACGATAGCAGAGGAGTTCATTTGTGTGCAGAATGCTTCGAGTAACATGTGGGGTAGTCTCTTCGATTTGAGTATTTAAGGGAAAATAAACGTAGTAAATTATACGTGTGACTTTTTCGAACTTCTATGGCCTACTAAAAGCTGGCCAAAGATGTTGGAAATATTTAAAGGGTGTGGGTGTGAAAAGTTCCATCCATATTTTTCATTTCATACGTCTTACCTTCACACAAATGTTTGTGCCTCAACTCGAAAAATATCAGAATACCACGTATCGAAAATATAACGAAAATGATGATTTCACCAATTACTCGCGAGTGTCTCCAAAATATGATGTTATACGGAAATGCTCGAACCATTTACTCGAACATGTATGGCCACCTATTAACTATTCACTATTATTTCTATCTCAATTAAAAACAACAAATTATTTCAAATCATTTGCTCCAAGAATACAACGAATTTCTCTTAAGAATAATAAAAATAAACTATAAAACACTATTAATTAATTATTAATAACTTAATTAATTAAACAGCTAAATTAACAGTGGTCCAAAACAAGCATACTAAAAGATATATAAATCGATAGTTCAGTTAAAAATGATCTACATTTGACTTTAATTTCGCTGAGCTAAATTTATATTTATGATTTTTCAAATCCCGCTACATTTCTTCTTTATATTTAATTATCGAGACTTATTAGGGAAATTATATTTAAATAACAAAAAAAGAAAACAAATGGAAATTAACTTAATAAAATCTCATGTATAATTCCCACTTTTAAAATTAAAAAAAAAAATTTTTAGGACCATCCGATTTTATCTAGTAAAATTATCTTAATAAACAACACGACATCTATAAAAAAAAAATTATAAAATCGTGCAAAGCACTAGTTAAATTCTAAGAAATTAAAATTATATAAAAAAATACGAGTGTAATTATTGTAAAAAAAAACAACACTCTTGTGAATAAAAAAATTGTAAATTACTCTCTTATCGGGAATTTTATTAAAATCTTAAGTCCGCATAAAATAATATAATATGCAAAAACGGAAAAATTATATAAATTAAAATTATGAATAGGAAAACCAAAAAAAAATAATGAAACCTCAAGGTGGACCTACCTTACAAATTTCTATCTCACTCTTAAATATACACACAAACATGCATGATAAATCACACTTTTTTTTCTATTCTAGAAAAATTATTATATATTTCGTCAATTATTAAAAAAGGAATACAAGTAATCTAAGAAAATTTTTATCGAAAAAAAAAAACATGAATTAAAAATAACAAATTTAATACAGAAAACATAAAAAATCATTTATGATTTCATAAATTCTCTTTTTAAATTTTTACTAATTGATACAAAGAATGGTGATAAGTTAAAAAAAATGATTGGAATGTAAGGAGCGACTATCATTATTTTTAATGTAATTTATGTATTTAAAAAAATATTCCATGAATGATTTTTGTTTTTATAGTTCTGGCAGATTACGATAAATTAGGGCGTTTTTTGGCAAAAAAGATACTTTTTTTTCTTAAAGTACTAGTTTTGAGGAATTAGGAAAAATTGTGCTCTCGCTAGGGCGAGGTTTGAAAACATCCCAGAAAACAGTAGTAACGGTCAATTTAATATTTCGAAAGTTCTATTCTTCCTTATTTGAAATAATTTGAAATTTGGAAAATATTACATATTCTTATCATAAATGTGATGAATGGAAAAAATATTAGAATCCCCAATCCGTTCATCCCCTCCCATACAAACTGCACTTTTTCGTGGAATACTTTAAACCAATTTTCTCAGTACGTTTAACATTTTTCGAGCTCAAAATTTACTTAATTAGCATTATTACTAATAACGGAAAAAATTAACTGATTAGCTTCACTGCTTCTACCTCATCCCTACAATATGACACAATTTCACAGCTTCATATGAAATCGATTTTCATGAAAAGTATGAATGCAATTAGTCTGAAATTTAAGAGATGTTAATTTTCATAGTTATTTCTAAAAAAAAGTCACTAAAATCCCCCCACTCCTTCTACCACCTAACATATAAACTGCATAATTTCACTAAATCTAACACACTAATTATAATTACAGTACCTATTAAATTTTTGAAGCTTAAATTTTGTAAAAAAATATTTTTCTAGCTACTCTAGCACTATATGAAAAAATTTAGTTCAATGCCGTCACCTCTTCTGCCACTCCTCATACAAAATTTCTTTAGACCACAAATATTTGTATTTCATCTAGAGTATTGTATGATTGCGCTTTACGCGTAATCGTAGTCCTGTTATGTTTCTTTTTAATTTTAATTATTAATCTTTACTCATTTGAACACAAAACTGTGCAATGCATAATGCTCTACGATTAGTAACGCACCAAAGAAAAACACAACACCCAGAAAAAGCACAAAAAATCAACAATACTAGGTTAGTTTTTTTGCTACTCCTGAAAAGTTATATTTTTTTACTTTATGTACCGATTTCTCAGGAACTATTTGAGATATCCACTTGTTATACTCTAGATTGAGTCTGAGAGTATTATAAGTTTGCTCTAAAGTTTGTAATGCCAACAAATGATGCTCGCACAGAGTCGCCCAAGTTACAGAAATATTTATTGTTGCTCAAAAATCTCAAAACCGGATGTCCATCCTTTGTCCGTTCGCTTGATAAAGGTCTCAGCAGAGACCGAAACGTCACGAATAATAAAGCGTAACATTGTAGAATCTGGAAATATTTCCGTTTAATTTCAAAAAGTAAGGTCAAGTTCATGAACGGGTTAAACCGATTAACCCTTCTACCTCCTCCCATACAAAATGACACATTTTCACAACTTTACTTTGAGTTAATTTTCTTTGATAGTAAAAACGATAGTGATCTGATTTTTTAAACTTACCATTTTTATGAAAAATGTTTTTCTTTCTTAAAAATAAATAAAAATCGCCCACTCCTTCTACCACCTCCCATACAAACTGCACAAATTTATGAAATGCAATGCACTATTTTTTTAGGTGCTTATGCAATTTATGAAGCTATAATTTAGTGTATTATGGTAGCAAATATAGTGATATGAGAAGAAATTAGATTGATCTCATCCCCCTCTTTCTGTTATACAAAATGAAACAATTTTGGAACTTAAGAATACCTATGTTGACTTTCTTGGAAAT
This sequence comes from Chorisops tibialis, assembly GCA_963669355.1. Lineage (NCBI taxonomy): Eukaryota > Metazoa > Arthropoda > Insecta > Diptera > Stratiomyidae > Chorisops > Chorisops tibialis. The sequence goes on from OY770263.1 coordinate 269,943,714, forward strand.
TATCAAAGGTAGTGCTCTAAAATTTTAATATTAACACTTTTTCATTGACATTACTTAATTTTATTAAAATATTTCAAATCCTCCCACTCCGTCTACCCCCTCTCATACAAACTGGACCTTTGAACGAAATACAATGAAACATTTTTTTCAGTACCTATCAAAGTTTTGAAGTTCAAATTTAACACTAAACATTTTGGTAGTGACTGTAGAAAGATGTGAAAAAATAAGTTCGATTCCGCAACTCCTGTAATCACCTCTCATAAAAAAAAATATATAACAAAATTATGATTGAGCGTAACGCCCAATCATATGATACTCTAGATGAAATGAGAAGAATATGTCACCTCAAATTATTTCGAATATTTAATAGTGACTTTGGTATGGGAGGTGGTAGAAGCAGCGGGGGGAGGTTTGTAATTTTTGGATATGACACCGGAAGTGGTATGGAAAATGATTTGTACTGAATTTTAAGTTTGTAGCTATCATTATTTTCAATGAAATTGGACACATTTTTCCTGAAATTGGGGAATTTGCATGGGGGGTGGCAGAGGAGGGTCTTAGATGATTTTGAAACATTCCTTATTTCAATTTCAATGTCTATAGCTCTCATGTGTTCAAAGAAGAAATGCTTTCCTTAAATTTATAATATATCGTCGTATGGGAGGTGGTGGAAGGAGTGAAGGGAAGCTGATAATTTCTTTTTTATCATTTATTGCAATTATTAAGAAACAAATTCTGGTAAAATTTCAAGTTTTTACTTTTTTTAGTTTGAATGGAAATCGATATAATGCATTTACCAAAATTATGCATTTGTATAGGGGTAGAAGGAGTACACGGATCAAAACCACATTTTCCGTCGTCAATGGTATTTCTATTATTAGATTTTCAATAAAACTTCAAGTCGATAGCTTTGGCAGTTTCAAAGCAAACTAATTTGAATGAAATTTCAAAATTTCGTGGAATTTGTATGGGAGGGGGTAGAAGGAGTGAGATGAAATTAATAATTTTTTCAATACTGATTGCAATTATAATAAAATTAATTCATCCTTATAACTTTGCTAGTTTCAATGAAAATGGAAAAACAATGAATTTTTCAAAATTGTGCATTTGTATGGGAGGGGGTAGAAGGAGTGAGGAAATCGGCTCAATTTTTTGCGATAGTAATGATATGTTCATCGTTATACTTTGACCCAAATTCCAAGTTGATTGCTTAAATAGTTTCGAAGAAAACTCAATTTCTTAAAATTTCAGAATTTCGCGAAAAATGTATGGGAAGGGGTAGAAGGAGAAGGAGGAGGAGGGATGTAGCCCATTCACGAACTTAAAGCTACTTTTCTGCTATAAGTGTTACAATTTTGGCCCGACAGCTCAAAGCGTTCGAGAGCTATGTTGTAGACAGACGGTCACTCGGAATCGAGGTTTTTGAGCGACAACGAATATTTCTGTACTCTTAGTGGCTCTGTGTGTGAATTATTTCTTAGCGTTACAAACGGCAAGGCAAACACAAAATCTCTTAGATTTCATTTGCAATATAAGCACTACAATTGCACGAACATAACTTAGGGGGTCACCCTCTAATGCATTGGATGCACAGTCAAGTCGGTGTAGGGTAGGGGAAAAATTAGATTACTAGGGAGTTTCTGGAGGGGAAAGTTTAAACTGTCGGTGGATGTTAACTTTGAAACACTGAATTTTGTAAATTGATGAGAATACGTGGGGTGGCAGTGAATTCCACCTCTACAAAAATCGTTGAAATTCCTCCCCTCTCCACTGTTTGGCGAAACGCGTTACAACAATTATCAAGATAATACTGATCTCATTTGAATAAAGTATTAATGTAAGGTAGAACATCAACCCTTCCAACCATCAATCCATTCCAAGATTAGGTTCTGGTGAGAGTTTAATGATCCAAATAGTTGGGCACGTTTAGATGCTTCCAGGACACGTTGAGCATTAGTAATCGTATCGGATTCATAGATGTTATCCAGGGTACTGTCATCTGCAAAGCAATTTATCGGATTCAGCGTTGACTACAAAAGGTCAATTAATAAATAAACTGCCAACAAGGCGGACGCAACTTTATTATTCTTGGGATAAGTTGAAGATGCGTGGGAAGTCAATATGCAGGTTAGAGTAGATAGAGAAGACTAAGTGAATGGGGGTTTCAGGGCAGGGCTGTTGTCAATTATTTAACACTTAACCGCGATTACGAGCAATAGCTCCAGTACTTATTATCAATTGAATCGGAAGTTTGTAGAGAGGAAGCGCCAAAAATTTTAAATTGGATTCCCGCCTTAAAAATTTGTTTGGAGTGGGACTCACAACCTGAGGTTAAAGAAAGAAACAAAGAACAACTCCGGCATAAGTAATAATAATGATGTTGATCTTTAAGATCGATTCATGTGAGAATTTCAGTAAGTTTTCTTCAATTTTTTCTCAAAATTTGATTTTGGATTCGTTCCCTTCCTCAAACTACCGACTCATATTTTCATTCGATTATTTATGCAAGTTGGGTTTAGTCGGGGGAAGGGGAGGGGAGTCCAACTTAAGTTGTGGGTGGATGTTAAAGATTTTCTAATTGATTGCTTGGAATACGTTGAAAATTCTCTGTATAGAATGTTAGTTTCATAGACGTGGGACAGGAACTGAGGAAATCGTAGAAATCAAAAATTTGATGCAGTATTATGATATTATCCTGGGTACACTCATCTGCAAAGCAATGTATCGTATTGACCATTAATGACAGAAGGTCATTAATAAACATAACAGAACTACAATTGGGCGTAAGGCCCAATCGTGCGATACTCTAGATGAAGGAGAAATTTCTTTATTTTAAGAAATTTTGTAGGGGAAGTGGTAGAGGGGGTAACAACATTGAACTAATTTTTTCACATCACGAAAATTTAGGATTCAAAAATTTAATAGCTACTGAAAAACTTTGTTTGTATGGGAGGTGGTAGAAGGAGGGTGGAGCTATTAATAACTTTCTTATAAATAACTGTAAACATCATTTATTTGGCATAGCATTCTTACTTTTCAGGCAAATCGACTTTTGTAAAGTTGTTGAATTGTGTAAAATTGTATGGGAGGGGGTAGAAGGAGTGAAGCTAATTGCCTAATTTTTTTTGTTCTTACGAACAATTCTAGTGCGCAATTTCAGCTTTATCAATTTTATACGTACTGAGTAAATTTGTTTCGAGTATTTCATAAAAAAGTGCAGTTTGTATGAGAGGTGGTAGAAGGAAGGAGAAGACTTAAGTAATTTTTATACAGCAGATTGTAATTGTTATAAAAATAATATATTCCAAATTTCAGATCAATTACCTCTATGCTTTTGGAAAAAATCCGTTTATTGTGGCATTACGAAATTGTGTCGTTTTGTATGGGAGGGAGGAAAAGGGGTAAAGTTAATCGTCTAATTTTTTTTTGATCTTACTAATAATTTTAAATAAATATTTGGTATACAATTCCAAATCGATAAATTGTATACGCACTGAGTAGATTGGTTTAGAGTATTTCATGAAAAAGTGCAGATTGTATGGGAAGCGGTGGAAGGAGGGGGAGGACACAAATAATTCTTATACAGTAGAATGAAATTATCATAAAAGTATTATATTCCAAATTTCAGACCAGTAGCATCTATATTTTTTGAGAAAAGCCGTTTAGTGTCGAATTGCTAAATTGTGTCATTTTGCATGGGAGGGGGTAGAAGGGGTGAAGCTAATGGTCTAATTTTTTTTGGTTTTACCAATAATTCCAAATAAATATTAAGTGCAAAATTTCAGCTCGCTAAATTTTATACACACTGAGTAAATTGGTTTAGAGGATGTCATGAAAAAGTACAGTTTGTATGGGAGGTGGTAGAAGGAGGGAGAGGACACGCATAATTTTTATACGGTAGATTGATATCATCATAAAAGTAATACGTTCCAAATTTGAGACCAATAGCTTTTATACTTTTTGAGCAAATCCGTTTATTGTCAAAATGTGCAATTGTGTCATTTTGTATGGGAGGGGTAGAAGGAGTGGAGTGATGTGGCCCGTTCACGAACTTGTCCTTACTTTTTTGTCAAAAACGACGTGTACAAAATTTGAGCTTTCTAGCTCAACGCGTTCTCAAGCTAGAGAGCGAACGGACGGACGGACGGACATTCGGTTTTTAGATTTTCGAGTGATTATATGAACTTCTGTATCATTCATTTTTTCTCCGAGCGTTATTTCTTAGCGTTACACACTTTGTGGCAAACTTATAATACTCTCAGATTCCATCTAGAGTATAAAAATAAGAAAGAGTGTGGGTGAGAAAACAGAGCCTTGGGGATTCTGGAGTGTATGGGAAAGGGGGAGGATACCAAGCCTTCCAATACGACTTGTATGGTGCGTTCATATAAGAAACTCTCAATCCCTGTTATGAGGTTACTATAAAAGTCGATTGCTTTGAGCTTCACTAAGATACATTTGTGCCAAACTCTATCTAACGCTTTAGCGATGTCAAGTGCCAGAACTTGACATTCGCCTAATTTATAGAGGCAAGAGTTCCAACGATCAGTCAGATATACCAAGAGATCGTCTGTAGAACGACCAGAACGGAATCCGTGTTGGCGATCATTGATAAGTTTGTTATCTTAAAGATAGCGGACTATTTTGGGATCCATAGTGATACCACATGAAATGAGAAAAACCTAATGTGTATTATCCAGCGATTTGACGAGTTCCTTGTTGAGCTCAAAGGTTTCCGTTGACGTGGTGAAATTACTTGGAAGGCGATGTGAATACTCGTGGTTTGCTGTGAGCTGGTTACTTATGTACCCCTAAGCTGAACGCCTTTTACTACTACATCCAAAAATGACTTTCTAAATATTTCCATAGTGAACCTATTTTTCTCGTAAAACTAAGATAATTGTTCACATTTGATTTCTACACAATCTTATCTAATAATTTGCTATATTTTTCAAAATTAAATTAATGAATTGAAGTGTTCCAAAGTTCAGTGTGATCCTTTTTCTAAAAAAATTTAGAAAATTTTATTGGCATAATTCACAAATTATTTGCTAAACAAAATACATTCAAAGAGAATAAAATGTGAAGTGCTTGGAATATTCATTCTTTTGTATTGAATGTTCACATACTGGAACTAATAAGCGACAATCAGGTATGTAGTACTGGGAATACTTGGTATATGTCACAGAGCCAACCTGCGATTTTTCGATAGAAATAGCTTATACACTCCTATATATTTACACTGCTTAAACTCAATCAATTTCCAATTAAGATCCCCTATAGTTCTCTTCTAAAAGGCACGATCCTGAGCATCGACCTTTAATGGTCGCCGGGACTTGATTATTCCTCTGACCTCCTGATCAACTAGGCGGTTCACCAAGCCGACGCTTCCCTTGAGGATTATAATCCAAAGCTTGTCTTGCGGTGTTTTGCCCTCATTTCCACAAAGTGTGACCAATTCACACCCATTTCGCCTTTGAATCTCAATGCCTATTTGGGTTTTTTGGGTTTGTTCAGTTGTACCCCCAAGCTCGTCGTTAAAGATCACTTCTGGTCAATCTAACTCTCAAATGCGTCGGACGCATTGATCTCTAAATGTTTGCAGTATCTCGGTAATCCCAATGGTCACTTTTCATGTAGTAAAACCATTTAACAACACCGATTTAACGCATACGTCAAATACTCGCAGCTTTGTGCAAAAGGATATCTCTCTTAACCTCCAGGAAGAAGAGAGGATACCGAAAGCTTCATTAATACGAGCCTCAATATCCTTCTCGGCTCCGTCGTCCATGTTGACAATACTTCCGAGGTAACAAAAATCTTGCAAGTCTTCCACATTTTGTCCGTTAAGGTCATCGGTGCGCATGTGTTCGTATCCATGTGTATGTACTTGGTCTTACGCACATTTATTTTCATTTCTGACTCTTTGCATTTAGAACTAGTTGTGCAAAATTATTATATTCGCTGTTTTCAATTCGAATGTGCTTTCAAAAGGAAACTCAGTATTGAAAAATATAATTAGCTCACAACCAAGTATTCTCGACTGAACTCGTCTGAAGACGGCTTACATCTTGCCATAAAAGAACTCAAGATCTGGCATAAATTTATTTTTCTATCTTTTCCAATTTAAACGCTAATAACTTCAATAAAAAAAAGTATCTTAAGGCTCTTCTACACCTGTCTTCTTGAGGGATTTTTGCTATATATTACACTTTTAATGTTCAAAATTATACTTTCGGCTAGTCTTACGCGTTGTTACATTGGATACCAAGTTTTTGTAATTTGAATCATCGCGAAAGCAGAAGTGTCCCTTTAATTTGAAATTTAGAATCGAATCCATTTGCTTTCTAAATTTCAAATAACGGTGCAGTTAATTTAATTTTCGCCGTGAATTAAATTACAAAACTTTGATCCCTAATGTAGGAACGTTTAAGACCAACTAAAATTCCACATTTAAAAATTAAAAGCGTGAAATTTATAATTAAAAAAAAAACAAGACAAGTACAGAAGAGACTTCACGCAAGACCTTATCGTATTTTGTGATAGAATCAAAATTTAAAACATAAATGAATTAGCCAAATAGCAAAACAGGTTAAGAATGTCTCGAACATAAGAAAAATTTAAAATTAAATCAACTTTCGATATAAATACTTAATAATACCATTTTATCTGCTTAATATTTTCACTGGCTTGTGGCAAATTTAAGACGAGAAAACTCGACTGAAAAGAAAATGTGATGAATGAAAAAAAAAAAAAAAACAAAAAGAAAAAAACCTGGAAGGATCCAATTTACAACCTTTCGATTTTATTCTTTTTTAAATTCCAAAAAATTTTTCGAAAAATTTTACCATATTTTATTTCTTCTATTTATCAATTTAAATAATTAAATTTTTCAAAATATGAAAAAAAAACGGAACGGTCTGTGATTAGAAGAATGGAAAGAAGAAAAAAAAAGTAATAATATTAACAAGTCTGTGAAATGAAATGTATCATAATTTGTTTTAAAATAAAAATAAATTCTATTAATTTGGTCTGAAGATTTCTTTAATTTAAAAAAAAATTTTTTTTAATTGTTTAACGTCCAAAAAAAAAGATTTATATTATATATAAAAACTTGTGATATTCATAAATATTATAACACGTTTTTTTTCTATGAATGAAAATTATTTTATCCTTGAAAATAACATTACATGATAATAATTGAAATTATTATTATTAAAATCATTATTAAGGGAAAAAAAATTTTTACGCAAATTATTCAATTTAAAAAAAAAGCAAGACAAAACAATTGCGCTCTTTTTTTTTGTAAAAATAACAATAACTTTTTTTTAGATAAAAATTATATAAAAATTATAATAAAAACCAGATGTAATTATATTGTAAAAATTAAATAAATTAATTATGCATATTAAGGAAAATTTTTAATTAATTTCCATTTTCATTTGATTCGTGCGAAAAAAAAAGTAAAACTTAAATGAATAATGAAGAAAAAATAATTTCGGAACAACATTTGGACCTCAGAAGTAAATATAATGAAAAAATAACAAAATAATAAAAAAATGCAAAATAAAACTACTTAAATATAAACAAATTAAGTATAATTCTGTAAATTGAAACATATGTAATACAAATAAGAACTTTTCTAAACTTACACGATTTATGTTTGATTAAAATTTTGTACAAAACATAAGCAAAACTATCCGTAAAATATAAAGTTCAATTGAAGGTAATATTTTTGAGCTAATGTGAATTTTGTGCAGTTAAAAACTAATTTGAAATTGAAAATTATTTATTTAATAAAATTTTAGAGCCACAGTCAATGTTCAACTGATCTGTTTCAAAATGTCGATGAAAACGATCCAAAATTGTTAAAAAAGAAATATTGAATTGATGTTCGACTAGTCTGATTAATTTTTGAAATACGCTCGAAGCGCCAAGATTCAGGGCCGGATTAAAACATTTCAGTGTTCTAAGCACAGAAAGTACTGCTGCATTTTTCTGTATGAAATGCTAGCAATAAATGTTCAACTACACCCAGCAAACAATTTAACGAGCACTCGCAAATAACGATCCTAAAACGAGCATGAAATCACACAAGACAAATAAACTGCGTCGAAAGCTTAGGCAAACCAAACATTAGTGTAAACAAGAAGGGTCACACGATTTCGATCTTGTTATATGCAAGCAGTTTCATCTAACATTAACAGTGCCAAAAATTATTTCGTATCGAAGTTTCAAAACATTGCAAACGTTGGAAACGGTGGAAAAAGAAGAGATTTAGTTTGCAGAGGATCGCATTCGAGTACGTACCTGCCTGTGTGTGAGCGCATCCGTGAAAAGTTCATCGGCATAAATAACAGGAGGCTTCCGTGGCGTAGTGGGCAGCGTGCTTGCTTCTCAGTCAATAGGTCGTGGGTTCGATTCCCACTCCAGACGGGATTTTTTTAAACGCAAATTTTTCAGTTGCTACTGGTGATAAAAAATTATTCGCAATAAAATGGGGAAACGGTGTAAAAGTGAAACAGTTCCACTTCAAGAAGGCCTAGATACTCTGTAGTGGTTTCTGTTCGCTTTCTATCATTCTGTCCCCATAACACCTGCAAATATTTGTCAGTAAGCAGCCAGTACAACTGAGCAATATATGTACCAGCTTCTCCACTCGCAACGGTCGTTCTCACTCCCCTTCCCAATCCCATTCCTTCCCTCCATGACTGTGTTTGTGCATTGCACATAAAGACCGAAATTGCCTATAACGCAGGTCATGCTGTAAATAAAAAAAAAAAAATTGAAAAAGCATCTGCGATCTTCTCTTCTTTGGCATTAAAATTCCAGTTCTTTAAAATATCGTTAATGTTTCAAAAATAATATCGTTCATAAATCTTAAACGATATTAGTTAATGAATTAGAATAAAAGTCATTAATGATTCATTGATGACGATTATATATTTGCTTATATACTCGTTTCTTGTAAGCGTTTTACAATTCATTAGTGAAGCGTTTTACAATTCATTAATGAATCGTTAAAAGTAATTCATTAACGAATGTCCATTTAGTCCGCTTGATGAATCATTAATGTATCGTTAACGATCAAATCGCTCGTTAATGTAATTCATTAATGATTCTTTAACGAATTATTTTGTTTGTTGGGTAGTGATAAGGGCTCTAAACTCATTCTCAAAATTTTGCTATGCAAAAGCCTAGGTAGAGATTTCGCGGTTGGAATAACCGCTCCGGGGCCATAAAATTAATTTTACATCGTTATTCTGGTAGTGAAGATCGACACGGAAAAAAACAAAAAAGGTATTTACGGTCCGGAGGTTCTGTTTGTTTGTTTTTTGTGTTTCTTGGCTGGATTGGCCTGGAAATGCGGAAGGGGAAGGATCCGTCTGTGGGCTAGTTAGGGGTGTTATGATAACAAAAAATTGATTAAGGTTTTCACTTAAAAAATAAATACAATTACATTTTTAATTATTTATTTTAAACTTTTAGATTTTTTTTAATACCAAATGACAACTTATATGATTCTTGCTTTGAAATTTTAAACTGAACTTTACTCTTGAGCTTCCCAATTCAGACTGTATGTTCCGTGACAAATGCTCGCCTTTTTATATGGCTCTTGTCGTCTGTTTTTCGCCTGCATTTCGCCTACTTCTGAGTACGGACGAGCAGTTTAAGATCACAAGTAACTGATGATCGCGGATTGTGATTGTGATATGTGTGAAAAATGCGTAGTGGTATAAAATGACAGGAATCATACTTAAAATGTATAGTAGTGTAGGCTCATGTCTCCGGGTTCCCTGAGGATGAGTGATTTATTTTTGTGTAGATGGTGGATTGGCTGAATGAGTTCCGTTGCATGGGTTTTGGGAGTGTCGGGTGGAGAGCGAGATGGAGTCGTTAAGACAAAGGCGGTAGATGTCGGTTCCCATATTTTTGAGGTGGTGATTGTTCACATTACTGTTTCCTGTCAAGAGGACGATCAGAGACCCGATATCACTCTTGCTTAATTTAAGAATTTCCTCTACTTTGTTTTTCTGTGGTAGGATGTTTTTTTTTCCAGATTGATAAGCATGAAAGTTTATTCCAGTAGATTCTGTGCACTTTCTCAGTATGAAGTTGGAATGTCCTTTTGGTTTACTGCAGAATGGCTCTGGTCCAATTAAAATTTTTTCAATTTTTTCTTTTTTAAGCAGGGCGATTAAGTTTCAAATGCAGTCCCAAACTAACCTCGAACAATATTTGTTTGATGCTAGGGCTTTTAGCACTTCCAAGATGTAAATTGTTTTGTTGCGATGAGCTCTCCTAACATTCTTTTGGATGCATAGCTCCATTGCAATTAATTCGGCCTGGAAGATTGTAACTTCCTTACCGTGTGGTATTGAAGTCAAGAATTTGGGACCTTTAACTCCGGCTGCAGTTCCCTCCGAGGTGCATGAGCCATTGCTTTGAGCTAACGTGCTGAAATTTGTTATGTGTCATTTTCAGCGAAAAAGTAACTTTAAGTTCGTGAACGGGCTACATGCCTCTAGTGTTGGGTAGGACAAGAATTTTTGTCCCATGTTTGTATGAGGGGCTCATTTGAAATTTGAGGTAGTACAATGTCCCACCTCAAATGTCCCATTCAAAAGCTCCATGTCCCATTCATACACACAATGTCCCATACATACAATTTGCCTTTTTGAGGAGCGATGGTAGCAAATGAGCGAAGAATGACGTATATTGCGCTTTTATGTGTGCGCGTAGAGTATGTTAACCCTAGTAAACCCGTTTCTTTTGAGATGCGATTGTAAAATGACGTATTATTAGGTGTGGCATTTGTGGGTTGTGTTTATAATATACATTCTTTTTTATTTGACTTATTCTTATTTAATTTTAAAAATTAAAATTCAAAATCTCCTTAATCAATATCACAAAAAAAAATATAGACTTATTTATTTCAGTTATTCTTATTTAATTCTAAAAATTAAAATTCAAGCTTTAAGAACGCCATATACAAGAATGAGAAATAAGAGGTGTCGCGGAATAACTAAAATTCTACAGTTTTCTATGTGTTTCAATTTTAGAGGGCTTTGAATATACATAAGTTTACACTTATTCGGTTTCACTGGGGTTAAAACACTATACTAGCCATGTAAGTCAATCCAACAACAACAAGTTGTTGAAAGTTGAAAGTCAAATCTCGGTTTCTCCCATCGAAGAGAATCTGTCATTCATGTTCACAGAGTTCTCCGGTTCGTAATATTTCCGTCCCGTTCCCGTGCTTCATTCTAGAGAGCTTTGCTTTCAGTCATACAAATGCATGGGACAAAATCCGGTGAAGAGTGAGTGCGATTTGAGTGTTACAAATGTGTTGGTACAGCATGACTTTAATTCAGATGCGACAAAAGCTCTGAAGTGGGACAAAAACTTTGAAGTGGGAAAAAAATATTTTTTGTAGTGATGGGACATTTGAAGTGCATGAATGGGACATTTGTACCACTTCTTGTATGAGTAACCCAACACTACATGCCTCCACTCCGTGTACCCCCTCCCATACAAATTTCATGAAATTTCGAAATTGATTTCCCTACGAAACAATTTAACACTTGAATTTTGGGTCAAAGTATAACAATATGTATATATATCATTAACATCACAATATATTGATTCGATCTCCTCACTATCCACTCCCAATCAAATGGAAAACTTTCAAAAATGTATTTATTCAATTTTCATTGAAGCTAGAGAAGCTAAATGAACAAATTTTTGCCAGTGTTAATTTCATTATAATTCCAATCAGCTATAAAAAAATCATCAACTTAACCTCACACCTTCTACCCCCGCCCATACAAATCTCACGAAATTTTGAAATTTGAATTAAATTATTTTTCTTTGAAACTATCAAAGCTAACGACTTTAAGTTTTGTTGAAAATCTAATAATAGAAATATCATTGACGACGAACAATTTTGTTTTGATCCGTATACTCCTTCTACCACCTCTCATACAAATGTATAATTTTGGTAAATGTATTATATTGATTTCCAATAAAACTATAAAAGTACAAACTTAAAATTTTGCCACTCTCTGTCCCTTAATAATTGCAATAAATACTAAAAAAAATTATCAGCTTCGCTGTACTCCTTCTAACCCCTCCCATACGAATATCTATATTATAAATTCAAGAAACGCATTTTCCTTCGAACATATAAGAGCTATCAACTTTGAAATCGAAACAAAGCATGGTAATAAGGAGTTTCAAAATCATATCAAACCCTCCTCTTTCTCTACCACCTCTCATACAAATGCTCCGATTTTAGGAAAACTAAGTCCAATTTCTTTGAAAATAATAAAAACTACAAATTTTAAATTCACAGTGAAACATTTTGCATGTCACGTTCATTGTCATATACAAAAATTACAACCTCTCCCCTCTGCTTCTACCACCTCCCATACACAATACACTATTCGAAAGAATTTGAGATGACATATTTTTCAGTACACTAAACTCTTTCCCATTTCATCTAGAGTATCATATGATTGGACTTTCCGCCCAATCATAATTCTGTTATGTTTTTTCATTAAGACTCAACTGTTGTCAGCAGATCGTCTTAGCTTGCTATTTTTTTTTTAATAGTTTCAAGTTGCGTTGGATTGGCCTCTACAGTCATCTCGCGTACTGTCTCTGGAGGGTTAGTTGTTCTATTCACTTCTTCTTTTTCGGTATTGGCCGCTGTTTGTGATGCCTTAGGGGTATGATTTGACCCTTTATTAGTTAAACTAGGTTTCTCCATTTGAATCCCTCTCGTAGCGCGAGAATGTAGACTCATCTCTGGTAGAGCTCCTCATTACGAGGGGAAGGATAATTGATGGAGACGGTATGCTATTTTACATACCTGCGATTTTTTCACTGCTATTTTTTCACTGCTATTTTTAGAAAGCAATCGCATATTATGATCGAAAATTTAAAAGAGCTGGGATTAAAAAAGCACAGCAAATGCATACTACTTACAGTCTATCGCCAATAAAATTGCCGTAATGATCATAAAACCCACCGATCACATCAAAGCTCGTTAAACAAATCGCAGATGAACTTCACCGACCGACCTGTTCATTGGGCATCATCAATCAGCTCCCTTCAACTCTAAGTTCACCGATCGAGCAACAAAAGAGCTTTCATATGAACGTCGTTCATATGGAAGCTCTTTCGTCGTTCTATTGCCGCTCGGGATATCTGATATATTCAATTGTCTTTCTATCTGTTTACTGCTCGTGCTCAGTGATATCTGCAAACTGTTTATTGCTCTGCTCAGTGATATCAAAGACTCAATAATTTAAGATATCCCAAGTCTAATTGATAGTCTTTGGTGATATCTGCACACTGCTCATGCTCAGTTCGATTGCTTTACAATGAGGAAGTATAGTAATTAATGAACAGATGAACAGGTCGTAGGGGAAGTATGACTGCGACTTGTTTAGCGAGCTTTAATCCGATCTGTGAGTTTTACGAGCTTTCCTGGATAATAAGCGGCGATTCATTTGGTGGGCTTTGTTCTGAGTTTCGATCTCGTCGGGGTGAAGTGGGACAGGTGAGCTGTGGCTATTGCAAGTTCCGCCTATTCATGTTGCAGTCCACTGTGTTGATAAGAGCTTTTCGTTCTTCATTGATGAAATTGCTTGTGTGAGTAATATCGTCTGAAAAAAAAGAAAACAATAGACCCTTTTGGTTCGGTTTTCTATAACCTGGTGTTTTGCGATTGACATTTTTGCCTCGATTGCGCTCGATCGTTTTTTCGTGCTTTCGATAATAAAAGAAAACCTTTTCATTCTGAGGGTAGAATGGGAAATGTTCACTATGTGCACTGAGCTGGTGGTACAGAGCATGAGATTGGGTCTGCCTGTTTGGTAGATGCAGGATTTCGCATGAAATTGCTATTTTGTCGGTTTTTTTTTTATTGAGTTGGATTTTTTTAACCAACTTGTAAGTAAATACTTTAAATTTTTCGGATTAAATTCCATTTCAGTTTTCTATTCACTAAACATTCATTCTTGGCGTATACTGTTTCACCGTAGAATATGGAATTTTTATTTTCAAGTTTCACTCCTCTAGTTTTGTACTTTGTAATGGTCACCTTATAGGTAGTACGTATAGGGAGAAATTTCCTTGTTACCATCAATATCTTGAGATCTGCCTGAAAAATGACCAGTTCAGATTGCAAGAATACCTGTGCAGTGATAGGATACGGAGCCGCAAGTCATTCGACTTTGTCCCCCCACCCTCCCTTATCTAGATAGGATACTGAGCCGACAGCAAGTTTTTTTTTTTTTTTAAGTGACACCGGAACTAGAGGGGTTGCCCTTTTGTACTGAAGCACAGCTCCGGTGAGGGGGGAAGGATATTGGTTTTTGGGAATTTAGGGGATAGAGTCGGAAGTGGCTAAGAATATTTCCCTTGAATTGCTGAATGTTGTAGTCATGCGGGAACACCGAGATGGGCAGCGAGTTCCATATTCGAACAGTCCGGTTTAAAAACGAATCACGAAATTTGACAGTGCGACCGAAGGTGGGGTTGAGAGAATATTTATGAGCGCGCGAAGCAGCTCTAGTATTACGGGGTGCGGGCATGATTGGGGGCATGAGATTAAAGATTTCGTCCGAACAATCTCCATTGTAGTAGCGATACAAAAGGGTTAGGGAGTTTACAGTTCGTCTATGCTCGAGTGAATCGAGCGATGAAGTGATGTCAGAATCTCCTATAATTTTAATGGTCCGAGACAGGATACTATCCAGATAGGAGAGAGAAGTTTTTGCAGCTCCCGCCCACAGGTGGGAATTAAATTCAAGACGTGGTCTAATAGAGGCCTTATAAATTGTTAATAGCCCAGAAGCGGTGAAGAAGTTTTTACATCGTTTTAGGTAGCCCAAGCATTTAGATACTTCCTTGGCGATGTTAAATATATGGTCGTTCCAAGATAAGTTATCTGTGATTTGGATACCTAGCATCTTAACACTTGAAGAAGTGGTTAGTAGCTGACCTCCGAAGGTGATTGGGTCAAGGATAGAGTCACGTTTGTGGGATACAAGACAGCACTAGGTTTTCGAAGCATTAAACTCAACTTGATTCTTATTTCCCCAACTAAGAATTTTTGCCAAGTCGTCATTCAATGACTGAACCATGTACCTACGTTGTTCTACTAAGCTAGTACATTGTGCTAAGGACGCACTGTTGTAGTGATAGGAGAAGTCTAAGGTGCTGTCATCAGCGAAGCTATGTATAGGATTGAAAGTTGAAGATAGCAGGTCATTAATAAATATCAGAAAAAGGGTGGGAGAGAGAACCGACCCCTGAGGGACACCAGCGTTAATTTTATAAGAAGAGGAAACCACACCATCCAATACCACACGCATTGAACGATTGGCTAAAAAACTTTCAATCCTGGAAATAAGAGAGTCGCCCAAACCAATAGCTTTAAGTTTGATTAAAAGGGCAGTGTGCCATACTCTGTCAAAAGCCTTGGAAATATCAAGAGCAATAACACAAGATTCACCAAACTGGTGAATGCTCTTGTTCCAACGTTCAGTGAGGGTGGTTAAAAGGTCTCCTGTGGAACGTTTTTTGCGGAATCCATACTGTTTGTCGTCAATAATATCATTGATGTTGAGATATTCTATTACTCTATTGTTGATGATTGTTTCCATGACCTTGGACAGAATTGAGGTTATTGCTATTGGGCGATAATTAGCGGGATTGGTGCGTTCTCCTTTTTTTGGAACTGGCTGAACATTTGCAAGCTTCCATGAAGATGGGACAATGGAGGACGATAAAGAGAGACGGTAAAATTTGCATAGAGGTTTAGCTAGAGAAGCGCAGCAATTTTGAAGGACAAGGGCAGGGATTCCATCTGGACCGGACGATTTATTAGCATTTAGATTCTTAAGAACTCGGTAAACGTTTCGCGGACGAATACTAATCTGTCCTAAGGAGGAATTTAGCGTAGTATACGTTGGAAGGCTAGAGTTCGTTGGTGGTAAAGAAGAGTTGGCAGCGAATTGGTCCGCTAAAATGTTTGCCTTCATGTTAGGATCCGTAATAACCTCATTATTGTAGATTAGCTGTTCGATTTGTTCCTCCTATCTGTAGATCTTTTAGAATTACCCAATCTGCAACGCGGAGAGGAGATCTACGAAAGAAACCAATTTTTTTAATTTAATTCACGGCCAAAGTTGAAACAACTGCATCGTATTTTGAAATTTGAATGGACTCAATTCTTATTTTTTTTTCAAATGAATGTGAATACTTCTGTTTTCACGATGAGTTAAAATGCGACAAAACTTCGATAACTAATATAAGAACGCGTAAGACTAGCCAAAAGTACACATTTAAAAGTGAACATTTTCGCATTAAGCACCAAAGAGGACGCATATAGAAGAGCATAAAGTGTTTTATAATTCACAATGAAACCCCTACGTTTTTCCCTTACATCGCCTACAAGTTTAGCCTGCATATTGAATTCACACGCATCCCAAACTAGCCTCAAGAATAACAAAGTTCAGCTCGACTTGTTTGCAGATATTTTAAAAAATATCTCGAATGATTTTTCCATTGACGCTTTCGTTGTTTTTGTGGAGACGCGTGAGACATTCATTTCGTTTAAACCGCGTATTAGGCTTCCCCCGAAAATGCGCAAAAAAAAATGAAATTGTCGATAACATCCGTGACAAAATTTTTATAAAAAAATTTACGCTATTTTGAAAAATGTGCTATAACATTTGAGACGTGTTTGAATATAATACAAAATTCTTCAACGAAAATTGATAAAAGTTAATATACGCTTTACACATGTCATATGATTTGTCACAAAAGAACAACACCAAACGAAAGATGCGAACGATTATGACAAAAGTATTATAAATATTTCTATTCCTACAATTGCTTGGGACATTTTCGGAAAATTAGATTCAAAAATTTCAATCAAGTTTCAAAAACAATTCTCTGACAACAAAATTGGAATTATTGTGACAAAACAGTTGTCGTGACGGAGATTGGCTAGCGATTTAATATCTCCATACGAATTCAAGGCTGTATTTCACAGTTTAAGTTAGTATGTTGCCTACAATGCGCAGGTCGGGAGTTCAAATCCTGGTCGACGTATAATCTCAGCGCACTACTTGCGTGGCCACTTCATTCTACGAAAATTAGAAATTAGCAGAAAGAAGGTTGTGCAAAGGGCTAACAACCCTTTCACAATAATAAATAAAACAGAACGTTAAGGAACCTGAAGGTCAGGAGGCCAAAACCCGATTTGGGCTGACCAGATATTCTCGGCGTGCAATTGGTAGATCGCGGTCGACATCTTGATTATCATCGTTGATATAGAGCATACCATCAATTTATATGCTCTACATCAATATGAATTTACTAGAGAAACATACAATTGTAAAATCCAACAATTAATGGTAGGCAAAACAGTTAAAAATACTGCACAAAATCGCATTGATCAAAAAGTTCAATATCACAAAATCATAATTTTGAAAAAAAAAACCTCACCTTTACAGTACGTCAAAGATTCATTCAAATTATTTTAGATTTTAAAACCAAACCAACTATTTTAAAATACTTTTCTATAATTTTTTTTCATTTAAAACGAGTCATGTTCAAAATAAAACAAATACCAGAGAATACTGCCGATTTTTAAACGATAACCATAAAAAAATATGTATTTGAAGCAAACAAAACAATGACAAGAAAGTTATTAATTTTTATAAGAATCGAAAAAAAAAATTCTTTTGTAAAAACACAAACAAAAATGCAACAAATTGTAAAATTATTACATTAAAAATGTATGGTAAATTAAAAAAAAAATTATAATGTATATGTTTACAAAATGATATCAAAAAATAACAAAACAATTTCAAAAAGATCCATAAAATCAACACAAATTTTAAAATAGAAAATATAGATAAAAAAAATATAATGGAAAATTTATAAAAAAATTGTAATTGTAAAAAAATAAATCAATTCAAAAATTAAGCAATTATTATCGAAAAAAAAAACAAAATCTTTAACCAGTAATACAAACATGCAGCCTTAAAATTAAAACACAAATAATAAAATTATTATTTATAACGAAAAAAAAAAATTAGTAAACAACATTCCATAGTTAAATACATAATTAAATGGCGACAGTGTTTTCCTTCAGCTGTTTCTTTTCGAATAACTTTCTAATTTTGAAAATTAATAAGCGTATACTAATTTTTTACTAAAGACTTATAAACATTTTTAAAAATAAAAATAATTAAATTAACGTCTTTTTAACTTAAAGATTGTACTGAAAGTTTTCTAATTATTGCAATTTTTAATGAGAAATTTAATTGTTATACCAATGAAAGCATTTTGGGTGTCATTACGGGAGCTTTTGGCCCTAATCTGACATACCTATAAGAGTTTCAAAGTTTTTGGATTTGCATATGCCCTAACAATTTTGAGAAGCTGCAGCTTTTAAATTTTTTGTTCATATATTATAATTTCCAACAATTATAAAAGTTACAATCCAAAATTTAGGACATTAAAAGCTGAGCCTTTTGTTAAGATCGATCATAAATTATTATTGCGAAATTGTTGACCCACCTCTTACACTGTCCCTTAAATGCTATTTATATTTAGGGGTCATCCTTCAATTCCGTTGCACATTTAAGCGACTCCAAATGGTTATCAAGATATCAAGCCAAAAGATTTTCACACTTCTATTTATGTTTTTAAAAACTCTTCTCAGAAACTTTCAATAGTTAAACAATCAAGTTTTGACTTGAATTCATATTTAAATTATTTTCGAAAAGAAAAAAAATTTTAAATACAAAACATAATTATAATTAAATACTTAACTATAAAAAAAAAATTAAATAAAATTTTTATTAAATTATTATGGTCAGAAAAGTATAGACGATGAAAGTTTTCCATCATAGGCTGTGTTAATAAACGAAACAAAAACAAAATATAATATCCCGACAAAATGGCTGATCTGTACATTTTTTTCTATTAACCGATCATTTGTCCGGATGTTTACAGATTGTGGAAGAAATAAAAATGTTATTGCTAAGAAAAAAAAAATTGTAATAATAATTAAAAAAAAAATTAAACGAAATTTACTTGGGCATACTAGCTAAATTATTAAAAAATATAAAATTTAAAAACAAATAATATTTATATAATTATAAATTAATGAAAAACAAGACAAGATTTAGTATTAATAATTAAGATGAAAAATTAAGCAAAAAAATAAATATTTTGGCAAAAAAGTACAGTAGATTTTATAAAATGAATCACACATACACAAACACACTCAAATTTGTATGCCTATTTTTAAAGTACTTTTTCGTCTCTTAATTTCAATGAAATTATTTAAAAAAAAAAAAAAACAACAACAACATTTTATCAGCATAATTTCTCTTTAATGTGAAATTCTCTTTTTAACGAAAATAAAAATGTTTATTAGAGATTTTTGTAAAGGGATAAGAAATATGAGAAATGCATGTGAAAAAAGAAATGTTTTTAATTAAAATGTGCATACTCAAAAATGCTATTTAAATAAAAGAAAAGATGGAGAAAAAAAATAAACACAGACATTATATATTATGAAAATCCAATTTGTGATCTATATCCCTTTTGTATATTTTCTAAATTCCTAATTTGCTATGATTAAGTTTTCTTATTTATATAAAATATGGTTACGTTTTAAGGAGTCTTTTCTATTAAAATAAATCATTTTTTGAAAATAAAATTATGAATTTTGTTTTAAACAAAAAGAGGCATTCAAAAGTAGAACTTTGTTGCAGATTTCTTCCCTAATCTTGAAACGAGATTTTCGATAATTCTGAGCTGACGGATATTAAAGAGGTCGTTTACATCATAGTCCAAGAGCCCTAGAAAAAAAAATAGCAACGTAATTTGGCAAAGGCCAAGTACTTGCATTAGACATTGCGAAAGCGTTTGATAGAGTTTGGCACAAATCCCTACTTTCTAAGCTCAAAGCATTTGGCTTTGATGCTTCTTTTTTGTTATGGATTGAGAGTTTCCTATCGAAGCGCGCCATTCAAGTTGTTTTAGATGGCGTCTCCTCGTCTCCCTTTCCTATCAATTCCGGCGTTCCCCAAGGCTCCGTTTTATCACCTACTTTATTTTTAATCTTTATTAACGACCTTCTGTCGTCGACTCTCAACCCAATTCACAGCTTTGCAGATGACAGTACACTACACTTACAGCTTCAACTCAATTGCTGAGGCGCACCAGTCTTCTGTGCCTAATATGCGCCGAGAGTTATTTAATTCACTAAATACTGACCTCAACCCAATCCTGCAATGGGGCAGAGCAAATCGAGTAGAGTTTAACACTACTAAAACACAAGCCTGTCGTCTCTCTCTTAAATACGACATGTCGATACCTGATTTAATCTTTGATGGTGTAGCACTTGATCATTCGGAGAATTTCCACCTGCTGGGTATGCACATTAATAAAAAACTTGACTGGAGCCAGCACATCCACAATGTAGCTCTAGACGCCTCTAAGTGCTTAGGCTTTCTCCGAAGGTGCAAGAAATATTTTTCACCATCCGATCTTGCAACCATCTACAAATCTTACATCAGGCCCCGACTCGAGTACAATTCGCATATCTGGGCTGGTGCACCCAAAACTCATCTAAAGATACTGGACCGCATTCAGCGTTTTGCGCTTCGACTTATTGGAGATGATGCCATAACGGCATCCTTTGACTCCCTTGAACATCGCAGAAATGTCGGAGTACTCACCGTTTTCTACAGATATTTCCATGGCCGCTGTAGCCATGAAATCAGTCGTCTTATCCCTCCCTTATATAAGTTCACGCGCAATACTCGTGCTGCTGAACGAGCTCATGAGTATACGGTTGAGCCACCCAACTCACGTACGGTGAAATTTAGGCAGTCATTCATACCTCGGATATCCAAAATGTGGAATGCACTACCCGCGGCCACTTTTCCTAGAGATTATAACATCACGCAATTTATTTTCATTCGAGCTCGAACTGCCACAGTGACTAGTCGGTGTTGCTTTTTCGTCTTTAAATCGTCTTAAACCTACTAATTTATTTCGTTTCTATCCGTTTTGTATTTTGGTTCAGTTAAGTAAGAAGTTTCTGTTCTCAGCTCCGTCCGTGTTGCTCTGATTGTTTTTCCGTTTTACAATAATTCCGATTGATAATTCGGTGCATAACTTTTTTCATCATCGAAATGCAGTGCAAAAAGTGCAGCGTCACTATAAACAGCTCAGCTGTTGCAGCCCGTTGCGGTGGTATTTGTGCGTGCGCTTACCATATCAGCTGCATTGACGACGGTTTGACATCTCCGAAGTTCGTTGCTGCGATGAATTTACCGGGCATGTCGTGGAGTTGTGAGGAGTGTCGAGCTACCGGTCTGTCTGTCATCAATCGTAAGCTAGACGAACTTACGTCTTCCGTATGTGGTCTGATAGCGAGGGTTTCATTGATTTTGAATCAACCTGCATGTCCCTCGTCTATCGCTGGATCTCCTGCGTCGGTGTATTCAGCTCCCTCAACATCATCGTCTAATGTTAGACTCATCGATAAATCTGGCATAGCTAAACGCCTTCGATCTGCTGTGTCATCATCACCATCTGAAAGCGC
This sequence comes from Chorisops tibialis, assembly GCA_963669355.1. NCBI lineage: Eukaryota > Metazoa > Arthropoda > Insecta > Diptera > Stratiomyidae > Chorisops > Chorisops tibialis. The sequence goes on from OY770263.1 coordinate 269,965,366, forward strand.
AACCATTACATCTCCGTCAGTTCCATCGAAATTAGCGACTCGTGATGTTCATCCTAAGAAATTTCAAGATACCAAGTCTGTACCTAAACGTATCGACAAAGGCCTCGGGCCTAAGCTGAACTGTCATCTAGACCAACACTCGGATGGTCTTGATAAGCTTCAGCCAGTTCTCTCGGTTCCTGTCGAGGGCCAGCAGCAGCAACTACAACAACAACATGCTGCTAGCACCACTTCAAGTTCTCTTGCTAGCCCACCGGTATCGGCTCTCGCTCTATCAGCTGCTCCTTTGGATCGCTGGGTATATGTCTCCCGATGCCATAAAGAGACCTCAGTTGATAGCATTCTAAACTACACTCGAACTAAACTTAATCTACCTACGATAACTTTTCCGGCCTTCAAACTAACACGCAAAGATGTAGATGAGGAACGCCTTAACTTCGTCTCTTTCAAAATCAAAGTTGCGGACTGTTTCTACAAGCAACTTACTTCTGAGAATTTTTGGCCTGACGGTATCATCGCCAGAGACTTCACTCCGAGGAATTCAAAGAATACAACTTTTCCGCTGGCTTCTCAAGCATCGGCAAGATCTTAGCTGCTACTAATTCTAATTCTAGAACTAATAATTCTTCAAACCTCAATATTTTTTATCAAAATGTACGTGGTCTAAAAACCAAGCTGCAGGATTTCCGGTCTTCAGTTTATGTAGATGCACCCGACCTATTTTGTGTTTCGGAAACTTGGTTAAATGCTTCCATTAGCGACTCGGAATTGATTCCCGATAATTATAATCTCTTTAGATGTGATCGCGATTTGGCAAGATCTGATAAGGAGGATGGTGGTGGAGTTATGGTTGGTGTCAACACCCGGTTTACTTGTCATTCCTGCCCTGGCCTCGACACATTCCCGATTGAAAACATTCTGGTTAAAGTCTGTTTGTCCTCGTCACATTCACTCTACCTGTGCTGTGTATACATCCCTTGTCAAACCGAGCTCTCTGTTTACGAAAATTTCGTTGACCTATTTTCAAACTTCATCAATAATCTTAGTGCCTATTCTTCGATTTTTATCTGTGGTGACTTTAATATGACCGCCACCTCGTGGTCCAACAATTACACACTGCCTATACCTACAACTTCTCGTCTTAACGTTTGTGTTTCGTCTTTTATCGAACTATGTTCCCTCCAACAACACAATAGTATACCCAACTCTAACGATAAGCTTCTTGACCTTGTATTTTCGAATACGGATGCTTCTAATGTGTTTATTTCGTCTTTCGATGGGTTTGTTCCCATTGACTCCCATCATCTACCTCTAAACATTAATGTTACTATTCCGCTCAAAGTCTTTTCGCCTTTTATCTCGATGACATCTAAAAGAAATTTTAGGAAAGCTAACTACAGCGCCATAAAAGCGGAACTTGGCTTGGTTGACTGGGACGCTATATTAAATGATCTTTCGTCTGAGAATGCTTTGACACTCTTTCTTACTATACTTGACGAACTCATTACACAACATGTTCCACTGCAAATCTCTGCTAAGAGAACTTATACTGACTGGTTTTCTAAATCTACAATTAAATTACTTCGAAAGAAAACGATTCTTCGCCGCAAGTACAAGCAATCAAATCTTATTTCTGACTACCAAAACTATTCTTCGCTCAGATTGCTTGCCAAGAACTCCATTAAAAATGATTGGAACCATTACCTTAGTTTCATTGAGTCTTGTTTAGCTCGTAATATGACTAAGCCCTTCTGGTCGTACATTGAGAAAAATAGAAAGACGTCACCGCTTCCCTCTGTTATGCGTTATGGAAACATCTCTGCTGGGGATCCTCAAGGTATCTGTGATCTTTTCGCTTCATACTTCAGCTCTGTTTTCTCTTCCACCGACAAGGATCTTAATTACGATTTCTTTGTTGAGAACCATGAACCTTTGGGCTTCATCCCTATTTCTTCGGTCGATGTTGCAAATTGCATTACTCTGCTGGATCCAAACACCAACGGTGGACCGGATGGTATTCCCAATTGGTTCACCAAATCTCTTTGTGATGAATTATCTTCTCCACTTGCGTTGATTTTCAACAAATCTCTCAGTGATGGTTTCTTTCCTAGTGCTTGGAAGCTAGCTACCGTGATCCCAATTTTTAAAAAAGGAGACAAGAATAATGTTACAAACTATCGGCCGATTTCAACACTTAACTGCTTCGGAAAAATATTCGAACGATTAGTTCATAACTCGATCTCAGAACATCTTTCTCATCTTATTTCTTCAAAGCAACATGGGTTTCTTAAAGGCAAGTCCACGACTTCAAATCTCCTCGAACTTACTAATATTGTTGCTAAATCCTTTGAAAGCCGTAGATCCGTGCACACCATATACACTGACTTTGCCAAAGCATTTGACTCTGTGAATCCTAAGATACTCATATCTAAATTAAAGAAGTACGGTATCTGTGGTTCGCTTCTCAGCTGGATTTCTTCATATTTGTCTGATCGAAGTATGAGAGTGACTTTTCTCGGCAAATTATCACCGATTTTTTCGGTTAACTCCGGAGTTCCTCAGGGTTCCATTCTTGGTCCACTCTTATTTCTTGTTTTCATAAATGACTTACCATCATTTTTATCTTCTGACTGCCTTTTATATGCTGACGACCTCAAAATATTCCGAGTGATCGAATCTCTTTCTGACTGTCTGGCACTGCAAAGTGACCTTTATTCTCTATCTGAGTGGTGTCTTAACAATGACATTTCTCTTAACATTGAGAAATGTCTTTTCATGAAGTTCACTTGCCAACTTAACCCCCTTAACTTTACCTACATAATCAACTCGACTCGTCTTTCTGAGGTTAGCACTTATAAGGACCTTGGTGTTCTATTTGACAGTAAGCTAAAATTTACGCATCACTACGCTGAAATCTCTGCTAAAGCCTATCGGCTCTCTGGTTTTATATTGCGCTCCACTAAATCCTTTTCGAGTATAACCGTTGCTGTTTTGCTGTTTAAAACGTTAGTTCGTCCTATCTTAGAGTACTGTTCTCCCATTTGGAATCCCCATTACCAGTGTGATATTGACCTTATTGAGTCTGCCCAGCGTAAATTCACTCGATCTCTATTCTTTCGCTTTGAAATTCAGCAAGTTTCTTATGCTAATCGTTTGGCCGAACTTGATCTTCCATCCCTTTATCAGCGACGTATTTTAATAGATCAGTGTACACTATACAAAATCGCTAATGGTATCATCACTTCACCTTTGATTATCGAACTATCGTTCCGGGTTTCTACTGCTACGAGGAATCGTGATACCTTCAATCTCCCTCGTGCACTACATAATGTTTATTATCATTCGCCTTTTCCTAGATTTCAAAGGATGCATGATTTCCTGCAGCTTGGTTCTTTAACTGTTCCTTATAGTTTATTTTTACGCACACTTAAACACATTCTTGACATATCTTGATTAATGTAATTTCTAGTAATCTTTAATTTGTTTGTTTATATTATTTTTATTTTATTTAGTTTTGTTATTATTATTATTACTATTGTTTCTTCTTTTCTTTTAAATTTGATCGTACTCATTGTTATCATTTCCTTTTAGTCATTTGCTATTATAGTAAGTCTTATTTGTTCATAACATTTTTGCTCCATTTCTAAATGGCGGCTTTACATTATTGGAGCTATCTGTGTTAAAGCTGTAATAATAAATAAATAAATAAATAAATTTAAAGGCAACATTCACCGATTCCTTTTATCCTGTCCGTCCTTATTCAATTAATCTTTTATTTTGTTAATTCTCATTTTGTTTCATCCATTCCTAAACCGACTGGACTGTACGCTACAGTATTAAAGGGTGACCCCTAAGTTCAACTTGGTGCGATAAAAAAAAGGCGACAAGGAAACAAAGTGTATATAATGATAGTACACTGTGTAAGTAACCCGAAGGATGAAAAATTAATTTCCAAATCTGACACCAAACAGTGGTCGCTCGCTCTTAAAATAAAAAAAAAAAATTTACCTAACCCTGAAGCGAAGGTGCGCGCCGCCGATGGACAGATGTCGCCGCCGGAAGTCGCAAATTATATGACCACCGTATCGCGACATGACCAGAAAAAAAACCGGTTTTCCGGGTATTAGAAGAGAAAAAATGCTCGTAGCTTCCTGTCAGTCAGTTATTTTCAGTTGGTGGATACCTAACCTCGTGGAAGATTAGAAAAACTTAGAACTCAGTAATTTTTTTTGGTTTGTGAAAAGATAACCTCGTGGAGGGTTAGAAAAACCCAGATCTCAGTCAGTTTTTGTGATTTGTGAAGAGATAACCTCGTGGAGGGCTAGAAAAACCCAGAACTCAGTCAGTTTTTTGCATTTGGAAGAGATAACCTCAAGGAGGGTTAGAAAAACTCAGAACTCAGTTAGTTTTTTGATTTGGAACAGATAACCCAATGGAGGGATAAAAAACCCAGCAGGTTAGTGAGTTTTTTTTATTTGTGAAGAGATAACCTCGTTGAGGGCTGGAGGAGCCCCTCTCAGTCAGTTATTTTCAGTTTGTGGATACATAACCTCAAGGAAAATTAGAAAAACCCAGAACTCAGTCAGTTTTTTTTTGATTTGGAAGAGATAACCTCATGGAGGGTTAGAAAACCCAGGAGGTCAGAGAGTTTTTTTTTGATTTGTAAAGAGATAAACTCGTGGAGAGTTAGGAAAACCCAGAACTCACTTAGTTTTTTGGATTTGGAAGAGATAACCCCATGGAAGGTTAAAAAACCCAGCAGGTTAGTGAGTTTTTTTTATTTGTGAAGAGATAACCTCGCGGAGGGCTGGAGAAGCCCCTCTCAGTCAGTTATTTTCAGTTTGTGGATACCTAACCTCAAGGTAAGCTAGAAAAACCTAGAACTCAGTCAGTTTTTTTTTATTTGGAAGAGATAACCCCATGGAGGGATAAACAACCCAGCGGGTCAGTGAGTTTTTTTTTGATTTGTGAAGAGATAACCTCGTGGAGGGTGAGGAAAACCCAGAACTCAGTCAGTTTTTTGGATTTAGAAGAGATAACCTCATGGAGGGTTAGAAAACCCAGCAGGTTAGTGAGTTTTTTTTGATTTGTGAAGAGATAACCTCGTCGAGGGTTAGAAAAACCCAGAACTCAGTCAGTTTTTGTGATTCCTGAAGAGATAACCTCATGGAGGATTAGAAAACCCAGCAGGTCAGTGAGTTTTTTGTGATTTGGAAGACATAACCTCATGGAAGAAAAAAGAGGCCCAATGAAGGGCTGAGGAGATGACAATTGTGTGAAGAGAGAGGGGGAACCATGCCCTGAATACAAGACCAGACCACAGGTCTACCCATTTGGGTCGAGTGGACCGTCCAACTGTCTTCGCCTTTCGGCTACTCACCATTTGTGAAGAGATAACCTCGTGGAGAGTTAGGAAAACCCATAACTCAGTCAGTTTTTTGGATTTGGAAGAGATAACCTCAAGGAGGGTTAGAAAAACCCAGACGGAATGTGGCTTAAAGCAGGAAGATGGTCTAGCCCCCATGCTTTTCAACTTGGCACTAGAGTATGTCGTCCGAAAAATCCCAGTCGACACCAACGGGACACTACTATTCAAGTCCACCCAACTAGTAGCATACGCTGACGACATTAACATCCTAGCAAGATCATTCCCTAGTGCTAAGGAGGTATTTCTCAATCTTGACTCCCCCGCAAAAGAAGTCGGGTTGCGCATTAACGAAAACAAAACAAAAGTAATGACGCAAACAAGAAGGAGAGCGCCTATCAGATAAAACATAACAATTGCGGAATATAATTTGGAGAGTGTGATCAATTTCATATATCTTGGGGCTAATTTAGCAAATGACGGTAATGAAACAGACGAAATCAAACGACGGGTAATAGTAGCAATGTTCGGACACACCGAACATAGATGTAAAAATTTAATATGATTGGGTGAATGATTGAACATGCAAAGTAAAGCATGTCCGATCATTCAACCCAACATGCAATACGATCTTACATTTTAATTTTTACTCAATCTGCATTCATTTGGTTGAATGATCGAATATGCAAAATAATCATATTTAAGGGTCTTCAATACCCAGCTCATTATTGCGAATCGACTGTTTCGCCATCTGCTGTAGCAAATTGAAAGATCGACTACTATACCGACCGGTAGAGGCACTAAAAGCGATTCAAAGGAGGAGAATGACCGCAGATAATGGCTCATATTTATGGTGTACTCATATTTGCTGAAGTAAGTGAGGCGTTTCATGCTCGATTAGTAAATTGAATAATCGGTTCTGATTACTTGGTTGACAGACAAAAAATTTGGTCAGTCGAATAGCAATATTACTGACATCGTGATCACTGTGATACGAATATCGGAACAGAGAGAAATCTTTCTCAAGTACAGTTTGGAAGCACGATGTAATCAATCCTTCGTAGCATAGTTGTTTCGCGCTCAGCTCAGTATTTTCACACACTTTTGCGCTCGAGTTCGAAACTCCATGGCGTATAAAATTTTCTGTTTTGATCAATCGATTTTTCCAAAGATTTTTGAATATGATAAAACATGAAACCATGGGAAATTTTGGTTTCGATTTTTTTTTTCGCTTAGTACATTATCATTTTATGATAAACAGTTAAAAACACTTTACGAATTTCCCCCTTGCGATTGAAATGCATCTTTAAAAATTGACTGTTTCATGTAAAATGAAATAATAAACTAAAAAAATTATTTAAATATATGAAAAACGAAAACGAAGATATGTAAATAAAATAAAAAACTGTGTTTTGTCTGGATACGAACCAAGTGCAGAAAAAAGCAAAACGTTAGGTAGCGCCCGCTAGACCCGTGGACCACGCAATCGTTTTGGAAACGCTTCTACAGTTCTACAGTTATTGTTGTTGATATAACAGGAAAGAGCAGAAAAATGAGAAGATCATAAAATAAACAACCAGAACAACTGTAGAAATTTGTAGAAAATGCACAGGGATTTGAGATGATCTTTTCTTGTTTCCACTTTTTACAAATCAGAGTACGAGCAACGTAAGTACGTGATTTGAAGTGAAATTTGGAAACCACGCATTTGGTATTTATCATTGGGTATGTTGAATATTTATTATTAATCATCTACATTGACCTTTGGCAAAATACGATGATTTATGGTTCGACAGAAAATTTTTATTTTTGTGCCTTAGAGTTTCGAACTCGCGTGCAAAAGTGAGCGAAAATACTGAGCCGAGCGAGAAACAACTAAGCTGCGAAGGATATAACAGATCGTTCTTCTAAACCTTACTTGGGAATGGTTGAGAATATTCATATTTTAAATTTGGTTTGCAATATCAATGTGTGCAGCACCTACGTGACGAGACCGACGTCTTGTGGTAAAAGGGATAAACTATGACGTAAGACATCCGGAAATCTGAAATTATGGGATGTTCGTCTCTTTATAATTAGATTTTAACATTAATATTATATGTTTTAACAGGGAGTGAACAGCGATATATTTTTGAGTGTTGTGCGAATGTCCCGTGGCCATAACTCCGCCAATTTCGTGTCATGTGAAGTGAAAAAAATGTGAACGAAAATTAGTAGTTTGGATTCGAGTTTTTTCCGGCTTGATTTTACAACAAACTAAAACAGTAAATAATAAAACTATGTGGTTGGGACCTTTTGTGTGAATAGACAAAGCGAAAGCCAACTAAACTTATAATGAAAATTGTCAAAAAACCGCGTAACTCGATAAACCGTTTCTCCATACAAATTCAAAAAAAAATCAAGATGGCGTTAGTCGGTATTGAAGACCCTTAAAAAGGCCAAAAAAAATTCCAGATATAAAAAAAAAACTTTAAATTGAAAAAAAAGGCATTAGATAGCGTTTAAACGCTTAAAAAGGCCAAAAAAAATTCCAGATATAAAAATAAAAACTTTAAATTGAAAAAAAAGGCATTAGATAGCGTTTAAACGCTTAAAAAGGCCAAAAAAAATTCCAGATATAAAAAAAAAACTTTAAATTGAAAAAAAAGGCATTAGATAGCGTTTAAACGCTTAAAAAGGCCAAAAAAAATTCCAGATATAAAAATAAAAACTTTAAATTGAAAAAAAAAGCATTAGATAGCGTTTAAACGCTTAAAAAGGCCAAAAAAAATTCCAGATATAAAAAAAAAACTTTAAATTGAAAAAAAGGCATTAGATAGCGTTTAAACGCTTAATAAGGCCAAAAAAAATTCCAGATATAAAAAAAAAACTTTAAATTGAAAAAAAAGGCATTAGATAGCGTTTAAACGCTTAAAAAGGCCAAAAAAAATTCCAGATATAAAAAAAAACTTTAAATTGAAAAAAAAGGCATTAGATAGCGTTTAAACGCTTAAAAAGGCCAAAAAAAATTCCAGATATAAAAAAAAAACTTTAAATTGAAAAAAAAGGCATTAGATAGCGTTTAAACGCTTAAAAAGGCCAAAAAAAATTCCAGATATAAAAATAAAAACTTTAAATTGAAAAAAAAGCATTAGATAGCGTTTAAACGCTTAAAAAGGCCAAAAAAAATTCCAGATATAAAAATAAAAACTTTAAATTGAAAAAAAAAGCATTAGATAGCGTTTAAACGCTTAAAAAGGCCAAAAAAAATTCCAGATATAAAAATAAAAACTTTAAATTGAAAAAAAAGGCATTAGATAGCGTTTAAACGCTTAAAAAGGCCAAAAAAAATTCCAGATATAAAAAAAAACTTTAAATTGAAAAAAAAGGCATTAGATAGCGTTTAAACGCTTAAAAAGGCCAAAAAAAATTCCAGATATAAAAAAAAAACTTTAAATTGAAAAAAAAGGCATTAGATAGCGTTTAAACGCTTAAAAAGGCCAAAAAAAATTCCAGATATAAAAATAAAAACTTTAAATTGAAAAAAAAAGCATTAGATAGCGTTTAAACGCTTAAAAAGGCCAAAAAAAATTCCAGATATAAAAAAAAACTTTAAATTGAAAAAAAAGGCATTAGATAGCGTTTAAACGCTTAAAAAGGCCAAAAAAAATTCCAGATATAAAAATAAAAACTTTAAATTGAAAAAAAAGGCATTAGATAGCGTTTAAACGCTTAAAAAGGCCAAAAAAAATTCCAGATATAAAAAAAAACTTTAAATTGAAAAAAAAGGCATTAGATAGCGTTTAAACGCTTAAAAAGGCCAAAAAAAATTCCAGATATAAAAAAAAAACTTTAAATTGAAAAAAAAGGCATTAGATAGCGTTTAAACGCTTAAAAAGGCCAAAAAAAATTCCAGATATAAAAATAAAAACTTTAAATTGAAAAAAAAGGCATTAGATAGCGTTTAAACGCTTAAAAAGGCCAAAAAAAATTCCAGATATAAAAAAAAAACTTTAAATTGAAAAAAAAAGCATTAGATAGCGTTTAAACGCTTAAAAAGGCCAAAAAAAATTCCAGATATAAAAAAAAAACTTTAAATTGAAAAAAAAGGCATTAGATAGCGTTTAAACGCTTAAAAAGGCCAAAAAAAATTCCAGATATAAAAAAAAAACTTTAAATTGAAAAAAAAGGCATTAGATAGCGTTTAAACGCTTAAAAAGGCCAAAAAAAATTCCAGATATAAAAATAAAAACTTTAAATTGAAAAAAAAGGCATTAGATAGCGTTTAAACGCTTAAAAAGGCCAAAAAAAATTCCAGATATAAAAAAAAACTTTAAATTGAAAAAAAAGGCATTAGATAGCGTTTAAACGCTTAAAAAGGCCAAAAAAAATTCCAGATATAAAAATAAAAACTTTAAATTGAAAAAAAAGGCATTAGATAGCGTTTAAACGCTTAAAAAGGCCAAAAAAAATTCCAGATATAAAAAAAAAACTTTAAATTGAAAAAAAAAGCATTAGATAGCGTTTAAACGCTTAAAAAGGCCAAAAAAAATTCCAGATATAAAAAAAAACTTTAAATTGAAAAAAAAGGCATTAGATAGCGTTTAAACGCTTAAAAAGGCCAAAAAAAATTCCAGATATAAAAATAAAAACTTTAAATTGAAAAAAAAGGCATTAGATAGCGTTTAAACGCTTAAAAAGGCCAAAAAAAATTCCAGATATAAAAAAAAACTTTAAATTGAAAAAAAAGGCATTAGATAGCGTTTAAACGCTTAAAAAGGCCAAAAAAAATTCCAGATATAAAAAAAAAACTTTAAATTGAAAAAAAAGGCATTAGATAGCGTTTAAACGCTTAAAAAGGCCAAAAAAAATTCCAGATATAAAAATAAAAACTTTAAATTGAAAAAAAAGGCATTAGATAGCGTTTAAACGCTTAAAAAGGCCAAAAAAAATTCCAGATATAAAAAAAAAACTTTAAATTGAAAAAAAAGGCATTAGATAGCGTTTAAACGCTTAAAAAGGCCAAAAAAAATTCCAGATATAAAAAAAAACTTTAAATTGAAAAAAAAGGCATTAGATAGCGTTTAAACGCTTAAAAAGGCCAAAAAAAATTCCAGATATAAAAAAAAAACTTTAAATTGAAAAAAAAGGCATTAGATAGCGTTTAAACGCTTAAAAAGGCCAAAAAAAATTCCAGATATAAAAAAAAACTTTAAATTGAAAAAAAAGGCATTAGATAGCGTTTAAACGCTTAAAAAGGCCAAAAAAAATTCCAGATATAAAAAAAAAACTTTAAATTGAAAAAAAAGGCATTAGATAGCGTTTAAACGCTTAAAAAGGCCAAAAAAAATTCCAGATATAAAAATAAAAACTTTAAATTGAAAAAAAAGGCATTAGATAGCGTTTAAACGCTTAAAAAGGCCAAAAAAAATTCCAGATATAAAAAAAAAACTTTAAATTGAAAAAAAAGGCATTAGATAGCGTGTAAACGCTTAAAAAGGCCAAAAAAAATTCCAGATATAAAAAAAAACTTTAAATTGAAAAAAAAGGCATTAGATAGCGTTTAAACGCTTAAAAAGGCCAAAAAAAATTCCAGATATAAAAAAAAAACTTTAAATTGAAAAAAAAGGCATTAGATAGCGTTTAAACGCTTAAAAAGGCCAAAAAAAATTCCAGATATAAAAAAAAACTTTAAATTGAAAAAAAAGGCATTAGATAGCGTTTAAACGCTTAAAAAGGCCAAAAAAAATTCCAGATATAAAAATAAAAACTTTAAATTGAAAAAAAAGCATTAGATAGCGTTTAAACGCTTAAAAAGGCCAAAAAAAATTCCAGATATAAAAAAAAAACTTTAAATTGAAAAAAAAGGCATTAGATAGCGTTTAAACGCTTAAAAAGGCCAAAAAAAATTCCAGATATAAAAAAAAAAAACTTTAAATTGAAAAAAAAGGCATTAGATAGCGTTTAAACGCTTAAAAAGGACAAAAAAAATTCCAGATATAAAAATAAAAACTTTAAATTGAAAAAAAAGCATTAGATAGCGTTTAAACGCTTAAAAAGGCCAACAAAAATTCCAGATATAAAAATAAAAACTTTAAATTGAAAAAAAAGCATTAGATAGCGTTTAAACGCTTAAAAAGGCCAAAAAAGATTCCAGATATAAAAAAAAAACTTTAAATTGAAAAAAAAGGCATTAGATAGCGTTTAAACGCTTAAAAAGGCCAAAAAAAATTCCAGATATAAAAAAAAAACTTTAAATTGAAAAAAAAGGCATTAGATAGCGTTTAAACGCTTAAAAAGGCCAAAAAAAATTCCAGATATAAAAAAAAACTTTAAATTGAAAAAAAAGGCATTAGATAGCGTTTAAACGCTTAAAAAGGCCAAAAAAAATTCCAGATATAAAAAAAAAACTTTAAATTGAAAAAAAAAGCATTAGATAGCGTTTAAACGCTTAAAAAGGCCAAAAAAAATTCCAGATATAAAAATAAAAACTTTAAATTGAAAAAAAAAGCATTAGATAGCGTTTAAACGCTTAAAAAGGCCAAAAAAAATTCCAGATATAAAAAAAAAACTTTAAATTGAAAAAAAAGGCATTAGATAGCGTTTAAACGCTTAAAAAGGCCAAAAAAAATTCCAGATATAAAAAAAAAACTTTAAATTGAAAAAAAAGGCATTAGATAGCGTTTAAACGCTTAAAAAGGCCAAAAAAAATTCCAGATATAAAAATAAAAACTTTAAATTGAAAAAAAAAGCATTAGATAGCGTTTAAACGCTTAAAAAGGCCAAAAAAAATTCCAGATATAAAAAAAAAACTTTAAATTGAAAAAAAAGGCATTAGATAGCGTTTAAACGCTTAAAAAGGCCAAAAAAAATTCCAGATATAAAAAAAAAACTTTAAATTGAAAAAAAAGGCATTAGATAGCGTTTAAACGCTTAAAAAGGCCAAAAAAAATTCCAGATATAAAAAAAAACTTTAAATTGAAAAAAAAGGCATTAGATAGCGTTTAAACGCTTAAAAAGGCCAAAAAAAATTCCAGATATAAAAAAAAAACTTTAAATTGAAAAAAAAAGGCATTAGATAGCGTTTAAACGCTTAAAAAGGCCAAAAAAAATTCCAGATATAAAAATAAAAACTTTAAATTGAAAAAAAAGGCATTAGATAGCGTTTAAACGCTTAAAAAGGCCAAAAAAAATTCCAGATATAAAAAAAAAACTTTAAATTGAAAAAAAAGGCATTAGATAGCGTTTAAACGCTTAAAAAGGCCAAAAAAAATTCCAGATATAAAAAAAAAACTTTAAATTGAAAAAAAAGGCATTAGATAGCGTTTAAACGCTTAAAAAGGCCAAAAAAAATTCCAGATATAAAAAAAAACTTTAAATTGAAAAAAAAGGCATTAGATAGCGTTTAAACGCTTAAAAAGGCCAAAAAAAATTCCAGATATAAAAAAAAAACTTTAAATTGAAAAAAAAGGCATTAGATAGCGTTTAAACGCTTAAAAAGGCCAAAAAAAATTCCAGATATAAAAATAAAAACTTTAAATTGAAAAAAAAGGCATTAGATAGCGTTTAAACGCTTAAAAAGGCCAAAAAAAATTCCAGATATAAAAATAAAAACTTTAAATTGAAAAAAAAGGCATTAGATAGCGTTTAAACGCTTAAAAAGGCCAAAAAAAATTCCAGATATAAAAAAAAACTTTAAATTGAAAAAAAAGGCATTAGATAGCGTTTAAACGCTTAAAAAGGCCAAAAAAAATTCCAGATATAAAAAAAAAACTTTAAATTTTAAAAAAAAGGCATTAGATAGCGTTTAAACGCTTAAAAAGGCCAAAAAAAATTCCAGATATAAAAAAAAACTTTAAATTGAAAAAAAAGGCATTAGATAGCGTTTAAACGCTTAAAAAGGCCAAAAAAAATTCCAGATATAAAAATAAAAACTTTAAATTGAAAAAAAAGCATTAGATAGCGTTTAAACGCTTAAAAAGGCCAAAAAAAATTCCAGATATAAAAAAAAAACTTTAAATTGAAAAAAAAGGCATTAGATAGCGTTTAAACGCTTAAAAAGGCCAAAAAAAATTCCAGATATAAAAAAAAAAACTTTAAATTGAAAAAAAAGGCATTAGATAGCGTTTAAACGCTTAAAAAGGACAAAAAAAATTCCAGATATAAAAATAAAAACTTTAAATTGAAAAAAAAGCATTAGATAGCGTTTAAACGCTTAAAAAGGCCAAAAAAAATTCCAGATATAAAAATAAAAACTTTAAATTGAAAAAAAAGCATTAGATAGCGTTTAAACGCTTAAAAAGGCCAAAAAAGATTCCAGATATAAAAAAAAAACTTTAAATTGAAAAAAAAGGCATTAGATAGCGTTTAAACGCTTAAAAAGGCCAAAAAAAATTCCAGATATAAAAAAAAAACTTTAAATTGAAAAAAAAGGCATTAGATAGCGTTTAAACGCTTAAAAAGGCCAAAAAAAATTCCAGATATAAAAAAAAACTTTAAATTGAAAAAAAAGGCATTAGATAGCGTTTAAACGCTTAAAAAGGCCAAAAAAAATTCCAGATATAAAAAAAAAACTTTAAATTGAAAAAAAAAGCATTAGATAGCGTTTAAACGCTTAAAAAGGCCAAAAAAAATTCCAGATATAAAAATAAAAACTTTAAATTGAAAAAAAAAGCATTAGATAGCGTTTAAACGCTTAAAAAGGCCAAAAAAAATTCCAGATATAAAAAAAAAACTTTAAATTGAAAAAAAAGGCATTAGATAGCGTTTAAACGCTTAAAAAGGCCAAAAAAAATTCCAGATATAAAAAAAAAACTTTAAATTGAAAAAAAAGGCATTAGATAGCGTTTAAACGCTTAAAAAGGCCAAAAAAAATTCCAGATATAAAAATAAAAACTTTAAATTGAAAAAAAAAGCATTAGATAGCGTTTAAACGCTTAAAAAGGCCAAAAAAAATTCCAGATATAAAAAAAAAACTTTAAATTGAAAAAAAAGGCATTAGATAGCGTTTAAACGCTTAAAAAGGCCAAAAAAAATTCCAGATATAAAAAAAAAACTTTAAATTGAAAAAAAAGGCATTAGATAGCGTTTAAACGCTTAAAAAGGCCAAAAAAAATTCCAGATATAAAAAAAAACTTTAAATTGAAAAAAAAGGCATTAGATAGCGTTTAAACGCTTAAAAAGGCCAAAAAAAATTCCAGATATAAAAAAAAAACTTTAAATTGAAAAAAAAAGGCATTAGATAGCGTTTAAACGCTTAAAAAGGCCAAAAAAAATTCCAGATATAAAAATAAAAACTTTAAATTGAAAAAAAAGGCATTAGATAGCGTTTAAACGCTTAAAAAGGCCAAAAAAAATTCCAGATATAAAAAAAAAACTTTAAATTGAAAAAAAAGGCATTAGATAGCGTTTAAACGCTTAAAAAGGCCAAAAAAAATTCCAGATATAAAAAAAAAACTTTAAATTGAAAAAAAAGGCATTAGATAGCGTTTAAACGCTTAAAAAGGCCAAAAAAAATTCCAGATATAAAAAAAAACTTTAAATTGAAAAAAAAGGCATTAGATAGCGTTTAAACGCTTAAAAAGGCCAAAAAAAATTCCAGATATAAAAAAAAAACTTTAAATTGAAAAAAAAGGCATTAGATAGCGTTTAAACGCTTAAAAAGGCCAAAAAAAATTCCAGATATAAAAATAAAAACTTTAAATTGAAAAAAAAGGCATTAGATAGCGTTTAAACGCTTAAAAAGGCCAAAAAAAATTCCAGATATAAAAATAAAAACTTTAAATTGAAAAAAAAGGCATTAGATAGCGTTTAAACGCTTAAAAAGGCCAAAAAAAATTCCAGATATAAAAAAAAACTTTAAATTGAAAAAAAAGGCATTAGATAGCGTTTAAACGCTTAAAAAGGCCAAAAAAAATTCCAGATATAAAAATAAAAACTTTAAATTGAAAAAAAAGCATTAGATAGCGTTTAAACGCTTAAAAAGGCCAAAAAAAATTCCAGATATAAAAATAAAAACTTTAAATTGAAAAAAAAAAGGCATTAGATAGCGTTTAAACGCTTAAAAAGGCCAAAAAAAATTCCAGATATAAAAAAAAAACTTTAAATTGAAAAATAAGGCATTAGATAGCGTTTAAACGCTTAAAAAGGCCAATAAAAATTCCAGATATAAAAAAAAAACTTTAAATTGAAAAAAAAGGCATTAGATAGCGTTTAAACGCTTAAAAAGGCCAAAAAAAATTCCAGATATAAAAAAAAACTTTAAATTGAAAAAAAAGGCATTAGATAGCGTTTAAACGCTTAAAAAGGCCAAAAAAAATTCCAGATATAAAAATAAAAACTTTAAATTGAAAAAAAAGCATTAGATAGCGTTTAAACGCTTAAAAAGGCCAAAAAAAATTCCAGATATAAAAAAAAAACTTTAAATTGAAAAAAAAGGCATTAGATAGCGTTTAAACGCTTAAAAAGGCCAAAAAAAATTCCAGATATAAAAATAAAAACTTTAAATTGAAAAAAAAGCATTAGATAGCGTTTAAACGCTTAAAAAGGCCAAAAAAAATTCCAGATATAAAAATAAAAACTTTAAATTGAAAAAAAAAAGGCATTAGATAGCGTTTAAACGCTTAAAAAGGCCAAAAAAAATTCCAGATATAAAAAAAAAACTTTAAATTGAAAAATAAGGCATTAGATAGCGTTTAAACGCTTAAAAAGGCCAATAAAAATTCCAGATATAAAAAAAAAACTTTAAATTGAAAAAAAAGGCATTAGATAGCGTTTAAACGCTTAAAAAGGCCAATAAAAATTCCAGATATAAAAAAAAAACTTTAAATTGAAAAAAAAGGCATTAGATAGCGTTTAAACGCTTAAAAAGGCCAAAAAAAATTCCAGATATAAAAATAAAAACTTTAAATTGAAAAAAAAAGCATTAGATAGCGTTTAAACGCTTAAAAAGGCCAAAAAAAATTCCAGATATAAAAAAAAAACTTTAAATTGAAAAAAAAGGCATTAGATAGCGTTTAAACGCTTAAAAAGGCCAAAAAAAATTCCAGATATAAAAATAAAAACTTTAAATTGAAAAAAAAGGCATTAGATAGCGTTTAAACGCTTAAAAAGGCCAAAAAAAATTCCAGATATAAAAAAAAAACTTTAAATTGGAAAAAAAGGCATTAGATAGCGTTTAAACGCTTAAAAAGGCCAAAAAAAATTCCAGATATAAAAAAAAAACTTTAAATTGAAAAAAAAGGCATTAGATAGCGTTTAAACGCTTAAAAAGGCCAAAACAAATTCCAGATATAAAAATAAAAACTTTAAATTGAAAAAAAAAGCATTAGATAGCGTTTAAACGCTTAAAAAGGCCAAAAAAAATTCCAGATATAAAAAAAAAACTTTAAATTGAAAAAAAAGGCATTAGATAGCGTTTAAACGCTTAAAAAGGCCAAAAAAAATTCCAGATATAAAAAAAAAAAACTTTAAATTGAAAAAAAAGGCATTAGATAGCGTTTAAACGCTTAAAAAGGCCAAAAAAAATTCCAGATATAAAAAAAAACTTATAGACTTCTTATATTTATTTTATAAACTTTATTCACAACCTCTCGGGACAAGTTCCAGAAACAGAAGAACGAACGCTCCTGACGTATTTAACAATCTAACCTAGCTTCAGTGGCGGGAGATGTCTTCCGGCCACGTAAACATTTACAGCGGTTGTTTAATTCTGACAGTGTCCTACAATATTACTACAGGATTCGACCATCCTGACATATAATCATCCTGATTATTTACATCAATCTTTACAAATTATTAGGACCTGTTTAAAACTAATTTAATAATACAATGTTGATAACATTCTGTGTTCGTTCTTTTCTCATTTTAAAATTACATTTATGAATGTCTATACATCGAAAATAGTAAAGCACTAAATTAAACTTTTATGAGTACAAGTAATATAACAATACAATCTGACATTTTTTCATATATAGGTACATTTCGTAAAACTGATGCTATAATGTTGAAAACATTTCGTATTTTTGTGACAATACAAAATTTATAACAATTAGTGTTCATTTAATTTTCTTTTCTTTTTAATTATATATATAAAAGTAAACTAAATATGTTCCTTTTAATCATGTCCAAAGCTTATTTCAACTAATATGTAATAACTCCGGATACCTTCAGTTAACATTTGATATGTACATTTTCATATTCGCGGGTGAGCAAATTCCCTTATAAGGTAATCTCGATAACTGTAGTCCTTCTACATCCTTAATAAGATACCTATCATTTCCTAAAATCTGAACTATCTCATAGGGTCCTCTGTACTTTGGTAGCAGTTTTTTGTTAACCCCTGGCGTAGTTGATACGTTCCTTACCATGACATAATCATTTACTTGATACTGATGTGGCGCTTTATGCCTTTTGTCATAGTATGTTTTATTATAGTTCTGGTTTCTTTTTATATTTCCGGAAGCATGTTCCCTTGTAGCGATTAAATCACGCTTAGTTATATCGCTATTTGCTAAAATATGTTCTAGGATTTTGTCGCATACTTCACCTTTTTGATTTACTCCGAAAAGTAACGTACTTGGAGTGTATCCTGTACTACGGCACACCGTATTATTTATAGCGTGCTCCACTTTTGGAAGATGGGAGTGCCAAGCGATAGTGCTTTCAGAATCACACTCTTTGGATAACATCGGTATAATTGAACGGTTCACTCGCTCAACCTGTCCGTTTGATTGTGGAGACATTGTCGCTATTTTAACGTGTTGAATATTGTTTTCGGAAAGAAATTCAGAAAACTCTTCAGAAGTAAAACACGTTCCACGATCCGAAACAATTTTCGCAGGTCTACTGTAGGTCTCGAAATAAGACTTAAGACATTTGATAACTTCTTGTGTTTTAGTAGAATTGACTGCGTAGAGTTTGACGAATTTAGTAAATCCATCAATTACGACAAAGATATGTTGTCTTTTATGTTGTGTCCGAGGAAGAGGACCCAAATGGTCGATATGCACAACTTCAAAAGGTATATTTCCTTTTGGAATATTATGCAATTCCCCTTCTACTTTTCCAGCAACTGGAGAAAAATGGATACATTTCAGGCAATTGTTGATAAAGTTTCGAATTTTTTGTTTCATATGGGGAAACCAATAGGTTTTCTTCAAATGTATGTAACATTTGTCCGTACCAATGTGACACATGGCTTCATGGTGGGTTTGAATTACACTTTGTTCCATTTGTTTAGGAACATAAAATACCACAGTGTTTTTATTTTTCCTATAGACTAATCCATTTATTAAAGTATAGAGCTTACTTTCCTTTTCCTCTAATTCTCTTGATATCCTTATTATTTCTTCGTCTTTGTGTTGGGCGGCAGCAAGAGCGAATTCAAATGAATCGTTTTCTATGAACAAGATGTTATGGGCACGACTAAGTGCATCTACATGAGTCATACGACTTCCAGCTCGATGCTCAATCTTATAATTATAGTCCTGCAGTTCAAGTGCCCAACGCGAAATTCTTGGGTTTAGCAATTTTTTGCTAAGAGTTAGCGTCAGCGATTGACAATCGGTAATAATCTTAAATTCTATACCGTACAGGTAAATGCGGAATCGACGTAAAGTATAGATTATTGCCAACGTCTCGAGCTCGTAGCTATGATAACGCGATTCAACCTCCGTTGTACGTTTTGAAAAATAAAATACTGGATGCATCTTTCCGTCGTTTTGCCGTTGGAACAAAACGGATCCAAAACTGATGGCACTTGCGTCACAGTGTACCTCAGTTTCGTTCAACGGACTGTAAATCGCTAGTATAGGTGCCTTTATCAATTTGGCTTTAAGTGATTCGAAAGACTGCCTTTCTTCGCTTCCAAACTTGAAAATAACATCCTTTTTCAACAAATCGTAGAGTGGTTTCGCGAGAAGAGCGAAGTCTTTAATAAATCTTCTAAAGTATGAACACAGTCCAATAAAACTATGTACTGCCCTCGTACCATTAGGTATTGGAAACTTTTCAATAGCTTCCACATTTTCTAAATTTGGTTTTATGCCTTCCGACCCTACCAAGTAACCCAGAAAAACAATCTGATCCTGTAAAAATTTGCACTTATCATAACGGAGTTCTAAATTATTCTTTTCTACAATTCGCATTACTTCTTCCAAACATTTTAAATGCGTTTCAACATCGTCGGAAGCCAAAAGCAGATCATCCATGTAAATAAAAATTCGATCTGCATCAATTAGATCCTTAAATATACCATTTATGTACCTCTGGAATACACTAGGTGCATTTTTCAAGCCAAATGGCATTCTAAGGTACTCAAACTGTCCAATAGGTGTTACAAAGGATGTATATTTAATTGAATCTTCTGCTACACTAACATGATGGAATCCACTCTTAAGATCCAAAATAGTAAAAATAGTTTTCCCTCGCAACCGATCCAGCAAATCGTCAATGAGAGTAAGTGGGTAATTGTCGCGGAACGTAAGTTTATTAAGTTCGCGGTAATCAACACATAAGCGCGACTCACCGTTTTTCTTGCGTACCATAACGATTGGAGACGCATATGGGGATGAACTCTCGCGAATTATTCCTTCCTCTAGTAGTTTATTAATAATAATTTTAAGCTCAAGTTTTTGGGAGTATGCTAACCGCCTCGGAGTACAAGAGAATGGAATATCTTTCATCAATTTGATACTTAGTTTGAATTTTGGGCAAATCTCATTATGAACTTTATTTCTATTGGTAATTCCCTGACATACAATTTTAATCACTTTTTCTTTCACTTGATAGGGAACATTGTGCGCTATATTTAAGTCAGGCAACGATGATTTATTACTACAGTTATCGTTCATATCAATTAAATAAATTTGCTCACCGAAATTCACTTCTTCATGACCGAGATTAACACTTTGGACATTTTCACCGGAACTCACATCAAAATCTGGATTATCGCTTTTTACTTTTGTTGTGTTTAATAACAATCCTAGGTTACAGGTTTTCATGAAATCCCTTCCCAAGACAACTGGGTATTTCATACTATTATCATCTACAACAAATATACAAAAATCAAATGACTTATTAACATAATTTACGATACAGTTAGAAGTACCTATGATGCGAAGAGGACTGTTATTTATGCCGCAATATCTTACGTTGTCTGCATCAGCACTGTTGACGTAGAACGTTGAAATATATCTCCGTTGGATGAAGCTTATCGGCGATCCAGAATCCAGTAATGTAAGGAGTGACAGGGAACACGTACCCGTCGCATTTGTTTCTTCTTTGGTAAAAGTGTACTTAACCTCGTTTTCGAAGTCGTGAATGTTGGAGCTGTCTGCCTTGACGACATGTACTGTTGACGTTTTACTTGTACATTCGTTGGCACGATGATCAGGAGAACCACATGAGAAGCACTTATTTTTGTCTCGCTTTGGTTTAGGGCACTTTGTACTAATGTGACCGATGAGACCACAATTATAGCATTTAATTTTAGAGCTGCTTGCACTTTTTCTGTCCGTATTTGATGGTGTGAAACTTGGCTTAGTATTGAGGCTGTTTGCTGTTTTCATCTTTTCGTACTTTTGCAGAGCGACTTTTAAGTCTTTGATAGTATTGACGCTGTAGAGAATCATTTTATTTGTTGGCAAGTCCTGGATACCGTTGATAATGTACTGGATTACGTCATCTTCTTCAACTTCTGATAAAGATGATATTTCTTGCATTGCTAGCACGTATTGTTGCAATGTTTCATTATTCTTTTTTTTTCGATTTTGCAGCTGCCAATGAACATCCGCTCGTGTAACTTTCTTGTCGAATTCGACGATCAAAGCTTCCTTCAATTCCGGCCACGATTTTGAGCGAACTGTTCGGAGGAAAAGTTTTGCAGTCCCACTACACAATTTCTTGGCGTAAATGAATGTTGACCGTACGTCCCAGCCATAAATTTCTGCCGATTCTTCGAAATCTCGAATCCATTTGCGGATTGCAAGATTATCATCTCCCGAAAATAACGGTATGGAATCTTCTACTTCTTTAAAATTTACATGAGTTTTTCGAGCCACGTCGTCATCTGAATTGAATTCCGCTAGCTGTCTTTTTAGGTTAGAAATTTCCTGTTTTTTCTCTATAATCTTCCGCAAGGAAGATACCTCATTTTCCAAGTCCTCAATTGTTTCGGAATCACTCATTCCGTTCAACTCACCGGGATCTTGAATGCGTTCTGCGGCCTCACCATCGCCCGAATTATTATCGGCCATGAGGTTCAACACTTCAGCGTCCGATAATTCTTTGAATGCGTTCTCTAGTCGCACTTTTAGCACAGCTTTTGTACCACTTGTGCTCCTGTTCAATTTTTCCAGCTTGTGTTTAAGCCCACACACTTTTGCGCGATCCAAAAATTCGGAAATAAGCGTAGCCACATGCTCGCTTGCCATTTTTCACACAGAAAAAAAAATTCCTTTTCGTTTCGAAAAAAACGCGACTCTATCACACAAGTTTACACTGGATGGATTACAAATCTCACTTCTGAAATTATAGACTTCTTATATTTATTTTATAAACTTTATTCACAACCTCTCGGGACAAGTTCCAGAAACAGAAGAACGAACGCTCCTGACGTATTTAACAATCTAACCTAGCTTCAGTGGCGAGAGATGTCTTCCGGCCACGTAAACATTTACAGCGGTTGTTTAATTCTGACAGTGTCCTACAATATTACTACAAACTTTAAATTGAAAAAAAAGGCATTAGATAGCGTTTAAACGCTTAAAAAGGCCAAAAAAAATTCCAGATATAAAAAAAAAACTTTAAATTGAAAAAAAAGGCATTAGATAGCGTTTAAACGCTTAAAAAGGCCAAAAAAAATTCCAGATATAAAAAAAAAACTTTAAATTGAAAAAAAAGGCATTAGATAGCGTTTAAACGCTTAAAAAGGCCAAAAAAAATTCCAGATATAAAAAAAAAACTTTAAATTGAAAAAAAAGGCATTAGATAGCGTTTAAACGCTTAAAAAGGCCAAAAAAAATTCCAGATATAAAAAAAAACTTTAAATTGAAAAAAAAGGCATTAGATAGCGTTTAAACGCTTAAAAAGGCCAAAAAAAATTCCAGATATAAAAAAAAAACTTTAAATTGAAAAAAAAGGCATTAGATAGCGTTTAAACGCTTAAAAAGGCCAAAAAAAATTCCAGATATAAAAATAAAAACTTTAAATTGAAAAAAAAGCATTAGATAGCGTTTAAACGCTTAAAAAGGCCAAAAAAAATTCCAGATATAAAAATAAAAACTTTAAATTGAAAAAAAAGGCATAAGATAGCGTTTAAACGCTTAAAAAGGCCAAAAAAAATTCCAGATATAAAAATAAAAACTTTAAATTGAAAAAAAAGGCATTAGATAGCGTTTAAACGCTAAAAAAGGCCAAAAAAAATTCCAGATATAAAAAAAAAACTTTAAATTGAAAAAAAAGGCATTAGATAGCGTTTAAACGCTTAAAAAGGCCAAAAAAAATTCCAGATATAAAAAAAAAAAACTTTAAATTGAAAAAAAAGGCATTAGATAGCGTTTAAACGCTTAAAAAGGCCAAAAAAAATTCCAGATATAAAAAAACACTTTAAATTGAAAAAAAAGGCATTAGATAGCGTTTAAACGCTTAAAAAGGCCAAAAAAAATTCCAGATATAAAAATAAAAACTTTAAATTGAAAAAAAAAGGCATTAGATAGCGTTTAAACGCTTAAAAAGGCCAAAAAAAATTCCAGATATAAAAAAAAAACTTTAAATTGAAAAAAAAGGCATTAGATAGCGTTTAAACGCTTAAAAAGGCCAAAAAAAATTCCAGATATAAAAATAAAAACTTTAAATTGAAAAAAAAAGGCATTAGATAGCGTTTAAACGCTTAAAAAGGCCAAAAAAAATTCCAGATATAAAAAAAAAACTTTAAATTGAAAAAAAAGGCATTAGATAGCGTTTAAACGCTTAAAAAGGCCAAAAAAAATTCCAGATATAAAAAAAAAAACTTTAAATTGAAAAAAAAGGCATTAGATAGCGTTTAAACGCTTAAAAAGGCCAAAAAAAATTCCAGATATAAAAAAAAACTTTAAATTGAAAAAAAAGGCATTAGATAGCGTTTAAACGCTTAAAAAGGCCAAAAAAAATTCCAGATATAAAAAAAAACTTTAAATTGAAAAAAAAGGCATTAGATAGCGTTTAAACGCTTAAAAAGGCCAAAAAAAATTCCAGATATAAAAAAAAAACTTTAAATTGAAAAAAAAGGCATTAGATAGCGTTTAAACGCTTAAAAAGGCCAAAAAAAATTCCAGATATAAAAATAAAAACTTTAAATTGAAAAAAAAAGCATTAGATAGCGTTTAAACGCTTAAAAAGGCCAAAAAAAATTCCAGATATAAAAAAAAAACTTTAAATTGAAAAAAAAGGCATTAGATAGCGTTTAAACGCTTCAAAAGGCCAAAAAAAATTCCAGATATAAAAAAAAAAACTTTAAATTGAAAAAAAAGGCATTAGATAGCGTTTAAACGCTTAAAAAGGCCAAAAAAAATTCCAGATATAAAAATAAAAACTTTAAATTGAAAAAAAGGCATTAGATAGCGTTTAAACGCTTAAAAAGGCCAAAAAAAATTCCAGATATAAAAAAAAAACTTTAAATTGAAAAAAAGGCATTAGATAGCGTTTAAACGCTTAAAAAGGCCAAAAAAAATTCCAGATATAAAAAAAAAACTTTAAATTGAAAAAAAAGGCATTAGATAGCGTTTAAACGCTTAAAAAGGCCAAAAAAAATTCCAGATATAAAAATAAAAACTTTAAATTGAAAAAAAAGCATTAGATAGCGTTTAAACGCTTAAAAAGGCCAAAAAAAAATTCCAGATATAAAAAAAAAACTTTAAATTGAAAAAAAAGGCATTAGATAGCGTTTAAACGCTTAAAAAGGCCAAAAAAAATTCCAGATATAAAAAAAAAAAACTTTAAATTGAAAAAAAAGGCATTAGATAGCGTTTAAACGCTTAGAAAGGCCAAAAAAAATTCCAGATATAAAAAAAAACTTTAAATTGAAAAAAAAGGCATTAGATAGCGTTTAAACGCTTAAAAAGGCCAAAAAAAATTCCAGATATAAAAAAAAAACTTTAAATTGAAAAAAAAAGGCATTAGATAGCGTTTAAACGCTTAAAAAGGCCAAAAAAAATTCCAGATATAAAAAAAAAACTTTAAATTGAAAAAAAAGGCATTAGATAGCGTTTAAACGCTTAAAAAGGCCAAAAAAAATTCCAGATATAAAAAAAAACTTTAAATTGAAAAAAAAGGCATTAGATAGCGTTTAAACGCTTAAAAAGGCCAAAAAAAATTCCAGATATAAAAAAAAAACTTTAAATTGAAAAAAAAGGCATTAGATAGCGTTTAAACGCTTAAAAAGGCCAAAACAAATTCCAGATATAAAAATAAAAACTTTAAATTGAAAAAAAAAGCATTAGATAGCGTTTAAACGCTTAAAAAGGCCAAAAAAAATTCCAGATATAAAAAAAAAACTTTAAATTGAAAAAAAAGGCATTAGATAGCGTTTAAACGCTTAAAAAGGCCAAAAAAAATTCCAGATATAAAAAAAAAAACTTTAAATTGAAAAAAAAAGGCATTAGATAGCGTTTAAACGCTTAAAAAGGCCAAAACAAATTCCAGATATAAAAATAAAAACTTTAAATTGAAAAAAAAAGCATTAGATAGCGTTTAAACGCTTAAAAAGGCCAAAAAAAATTCCAGATATAAAAAAAAACTTTAAATTGAAAAAAAAGGCATTAGATAGCGTTTAAACGCTTAAAAAGGCCAAAAAAAATTCCAGATATAAAAAAAAAAAACTTTAAATTGAAAAAAAAAGGCATTAGATAGCGTTTAAACGCTTAAAAAGGCCAAAAGAAATTCCAGATATAAAAAAAAACTTTAAATTGAAAAAAAAGGCATTAGATAGCGTTTAAACGCTTAAAAAGGCCAAAAAAAATTCCAGATGTAAAAAAAAAAACTTTAAATTGAAAAAAAAGGCATTAGATAGCGTTTAAACGCTTAAAAAGGCCAAAAAAAATTCCAGATATAAAAATAAAAACTTTAAATTGAAAAAAAAGGCATTAGATAGCGTTTAAACGCTTAAAAGGCCAAAAAAAATTCCAGATATAAAAAAAAACTTTAAATTGAAAAAAAAGGCATTAGATAGCGTTTAAACGCTTAAAAAGGCCAAAAAAAATTCCAGATATAAAAAAAAAACTTTAAATTGAAAAAAAAGGCATTAGATAGCGTTTAAACGCTTAAAAAGGCCAAAACAAATTCCAGATATAAAAATAAAAACTTTAAATTGAAAAAAAAAGCATTAGATAGCGTTTAAACGCTTAAAAAGGCCAAAAAAAATTCCAGATATAAAAAAAAAACTTTAAATTGAAAAAAAAGGCATTAGATAGCGTTTAAACGCTTAAAAAGGCCAAAAAAAATTCCAGATATAAAATAAAAACTTTAAATTGAAAAAAAAGGCATTAGATAGCGTTTAAACGCTTAAAAAGGCCAAAAAAAATTCCAGATATAAAAATAAAAACTTTAAATTGAAAAAAAAGGCATTAGATAGCGTTTAAACGCTTAAAAGGCCAAAAAAAATTCCAGATATAAAAAAAAACTTTAAATTGAAAAAAAAGGCATTAGATAGCGTTTAAACGCTTAAAAAGGCCAAAAAAAATTCCAGATATAAAAAAAAAACTTTAAATTGAAAAAAAAGGCATTAGATAGCGTTTAAACGCTTAAAAAGGCCAAAACAAATTCCAGATATAAAAATAAAAACTTTAAATTGAAAAAAAAGGCATTAGATAGCGTTTAAACGCTTAAAAGGCCAAAAAAAATTCCAGATATAAAAAAAAACTTTAAATTGAAAAAAAAGGCATTAGATAGCGTTTAAACGCTTAAAAAGGCCAAAAAAATTCCAGATATAAAAAAAAAACTTTAAATTGAAAAAAAAGGCATTAGATAGCGTTTAAACGCTTAAAAAGGCCAAAAAAAATTCCAGATATAAAAATAAAAACTTTAAATTGAAAAAAAAGGCATTAGATAGCGTTTAAACGCTTAAAAGGCCAAAAAAAATTCCAGATATAAAAAAAAACTTTAAATTGAAAAAAAAGGCATTAGATAGCGTTTAAACGCTTAAAAAGGCCAAAAAAAATTCCAGATATAAAAAAAAAACTTTAAATTGAAAAAAAAGGCATTAGATAGCGTTTAAACGCTTAAAAAGGCCAAAAAAAATTCCAGATATAAAAAAAAAACTTTAAATTGAAAAAAAAGGCACTAGATAGCGTTTAAACGCTTAAAAAGGCCAAAAAAAATTCCAGATTTAAGAAAAAAAACTTTAAATTGAAAAAAAAGGCACTAGATAGCGTTTAAACGCTTAAAAAGGCCAAAAAAAATTCCAGATATAAAAATAAAAACTTTAAATTGAAAAAAAAGGCACTAGATAGCGTTTAAACGCTTAAAAAGGCCAAAAAAAATTCCAGATTTAAGAAAAAAAACTTTAAATTGAAAAAAAAGGCACTAGATAGCGTTTAAACGCTTAAAAAGGCCAAAAAAAATTCCAGATATAAAAATAAAAACTTTAAATTGAAAAAAAAGGCATTAGATAGCGTTTAAACGCTTAAAAAGGCCAAAAAAAATTCCAGATATAAAAAAAAAACTTTAATTTGAAAAAAAAGGCATTAGATAGCGTTTAAACGCTTAAAAAGGCCAAAAAAAATTCCAGATATAAAAATAAAAACTTTAAATTGAAAAAAAAGGCACTAGATAGCGTTTAAACGCTTAAAAAGGCCAAAAAAAATTCCAGATATAAAAATAAAAACTTTAAATTGAAAAAAAAGGCATTAGATAGCGTTTAAACGCTTAAAAAGGCCAAAAAAAATTCCAGATATAAAAAAAAAACTTTAAATTGAAAAAAAAGGCATTAGATAGCGTTTAAACGCTTAAAAAGGCCAAAAAAAATTCCAGATATAAAAATAAAAACTTTAAATTGAAAAAAAAGGCACTAGATAGCGTTTAAACGCTTAAAAAGGCCAAAAAAAATTCCAGATATAAAAATAAAAACTTTAAATTGAAAAAAAAGGCACTAGATAGCGTTTAAACGCTTAAAAAGGCCAAAAAAAATTCCAGATTTAAGAAAAAAAACTTTAAATTGAAAAAAAAGGCACTAGATAGCGTTTAAACGCTTAAAAAGGCCAAAAAAAATTCCAGATATAAAAATAAAAACTTTAAATTGAAAAAAAAGGCATTAGATAATGTTTAAACGCTTAAAAAGGCCAAAAAAAATTCCAGATATAAAAAAAAAACTTTAAATTGAAAAAAAAGGCATTAGATAGCGTTTAAACGCTTAAAAAGGCCAAAAAAAATTCCAGATATAAAAATAAAAACTTTAAATTGAAAAAAAAGGCACTAGATAGCGTTTAAACGCTTAAAAAGGCCAAAAAAAATTCCAGATATAAAAATAAAAACTTTAAATTGAAAAAAAAGGCACTAGATAGCGTTTAAACGCTTAAAAAGGCCAAAAAAAATTCCAGATTTAAGAAAAAAAACTTTAAATTGAAAAAAAAGGCACTAGATAGCGTTTAAACGCTTAAAAAGGCCAAAAAAAATTCCAGATTTAAGAAAAAAAACTTTAAATTGAAAAAAAAGGCACTAGATAGCGTTTAAACGCTTAAAAAGGCCAAAAAAAATTCCAGATATAAAAATAAAAACTTTAAATTGAAAAAAAAGGCATTAGATAGCGTTTAAACGCTTAAAAAGGCCAAAAAAAATTCCAGATATAAAAAAAAAACTTTAAATTGAAAAAAAAGGCATTAGATAGCGTTTAAACGCTTAAAAAGGCCAAAACAAATTCCAGATATAAAAATAAAAACTTTAAATTGAAAAAAAAGGCATTAGATAGCGTTTAAACGCTTAAATGGCCAAAAAAAATTCCAGATATAAAAAAAAACTTTAAATTGAAAAAAAAGGCATTAGATAGCGTTTAAACGCTTAAAAAGGCCAAAAAAAATTCCAGATATAAAAAAAAAACTTTAAATTGAAAAAAAAGGCATTAGATAGCGTTTAAACGCTTAAAAAGGCCAAAAAAAATTCCAGATATAAAAATAAAAACTTTAAATTGAAAAAAAAGGCATTAGATAGCGTTTAAACGCTTAAAAGGCCAAAAAAAATTCCAGATATAAAAAAAAACTTTAAATTGAAAAAAAAGGCATTAGATAGCGTTTAAACGCTTAAAAAGGCCAAAAAAAATTCCAGATATAAAAAAAAAACTTTAAATTGAAAAAAAAGGCATTAGATAGCGTTTAAACGCTTAAAAAGGCCAAAAAAAATTCCAGATATAAAAAAAAAACTTTAAATTGAAAAAAAAGGCACTAGATAGCGTTTAAACGCTTAAAAAGGCCAAAAAAAATTCCAGATTTAAGAAAAAAAACTTTAAATTGAAAAAAAAGGCACTAGATAGCGTTTAAACGCTTAAAAAGGCCAAAAAAAATTCCAGATATAAAAATAAAAACTTTAAATTGAAAAAAAAGGCACTAGATAGCGTTTAAACGCTTAAAAAGGCCAAAAAAAATTCCAGATTTAAGAAAAAAAACTTTAAATTGAAAAAAAAGGCACTAGATAGCGTTTAAACGCTTAAAAAGGCCAAAAAAAATTCCAGATATAAAAATAAAAACTTTAAATTGAAAAAAAAGGCATTAGATAGCGTTTAAACGCTTAAAAAGGCCAAAAAAAATTCCAGATATAAAAAAAAAACTTTAATTTGAAAAAAAAGGCATTAGATAGCGTTTAAACGCTTAAAAAGGCCAAAAAAAATTCCAGATATAAAAATAAAAACTTTAAATTGAAAAAAAAGGCACTAGATAGCGTTTAAACGCTTAAAAAGGCCAAAAAAAATTCCAGATATAAAAATAAAAACTTTAAATTGAAAAAAAAGGCATTAGATAGCGTTTAAACGCTTAAAAAGGCCAAAAAAAATTCCAGATATAAAAAAAAAACTTTAAATTGAAAAAAAAGGCATTAGATAGCGTTTAAACGCTTAAAAAGGCCAAAAAAAATTCCAGATATAAAAATAAAAACTTTAAATTGAAAAAAAAGGCACTAGATAGCGTTTAAACGCTTAAAAAGGCCAAAAAAAATTCCAGATATAAAAATAAAAACTTTAAATTGAAAAAAAAGGCACTAGATAGCGTTTAAACGCTTAAAAAGGCCAAAAAAAATTCCAGATTTAAGAAAAAAAACTTTAAATTGAAAAAAAAGGCACTAGATAGCGTTTAAACGCTTAAAAAGGCCAAAAAAAATTCCAGATATAAAAATAAAAACTTTAAATTGAAAAAAAAGGCATTAGATAGCGTTTAAACGCTTAAAAAGGCCAAAAAAAATTCCAGATATAAAAAAAAAACTTTAAATTGAAAAAAAAGGCATTAGATAGCGTTTAAACGCTTAAAAAGGCCAAAAAAAATTCCAGATATAAAAATAAAAACTTTAAATTGAAAAAAAAGGCACTAGATAGCGTTTAAACGCTTAAAAAGGCCAAAAAAAATTCCAGATATAAAAATAAAAACTTTAAATTGAAAAAAAAGGCACTAGATAGCGTTTAAACGCTTAAAAAGGCCAAAAAAAATTCCAGATTTAAGAAAAAAAACTTTAAATTGAAAAAAAAGGCACTAGATAGCGTTTAAACGCTTAAAAAGGCCAAAAAAAATTCCAGATATAAAAATAAAAACTTTAAATTGAAAAAAAAGGCATTAGATAGCGTTTAAACGCTTAAAAAGGCCAAAAAAAATTCCAGATATAAAAAAAAAACTTTAAATTGAAAAAAAAGGCATTAGATAGCGTTTAAACGCTTAAAAAGGCCAAAAAAAATTCCAGATATAAAAAAAAAAACTTTAAATTGAAAAAAAAGGCACTAGATAGCGTTTAAACTCTTAAAAAGGCCAAAAAAAATTCCAGATATAAAAAAAAAAACTTTAAATTGAAAAAAAAGGCACTAGATAGCGTTTAAACTCTTAAAAAGGCCAAAAAAAATTCCAGATATAAAAAAAAAACTTTAAATTGAAAAAAAAGGCATTAGATAGCGTTTAAACGCTTAAAAAGGCCAAAAAAAATTCCAGATATAAAAAAAAAACTTTAAATTGAAAAAAAAGGCACTAGATAGCGTTTAAACGCTTAAAAAGGCCAAAAAAAATTCCAGATATAAAAATAAAAACTTTAAATTGAAAAAAAAGGCATTAGATAGCGTTTAAACGCTTAAAAAGGCCAAAAAAAATTCCAGATATAAAAAAAAAACTTTAAATTGAAAAAAAAGGCATTAGATAGCGTTTAAACGCTTAAAAAGGCCAAAAAAAATTCCAGATATAAAAAAAAAACTTTAAATTGAAAAAAAAGGCATTAGATAGCGTTTAAACGCTTAAAAAGGCCAAAAAAAATTCCAGATATAAAAATAAAAACTTTAAATTGAAAAAAAAGGCATTAGATAGCGTTTAAACGCTTAAAAGGCCAAAAAAAATTCCAGATATAAAAATATAAAAAAAAACTTTAAATTGAAAAAAAAGGCATTAGATAGCGTTTAAACGCTTAAAAAGGCCAAAAAAAATTCCAGATATAAAAAAAAAACTTTAAATTGAAAAAAAAGGCATTAGATAGCGTTTAAACGCTTAAAAAGGCCAAAAAAAATTCCAGATATAAAAATAAAAACTTTAAATTGAAAAAAAAGGCATTAGATAGCGTTTAAACGCTTAAAAGGCCAAAAAAAATTCCAGATATAAAAAAAAACTTTAAATTGAAAAAAAAGGCATTAGATAGCGTTTAAACGCTTAAAAAGGCCAAAAAAAATTCCAGATATAAAAAAAAAACTTTAAATTGAAAAAAAAGGCATTAGATAGCGTTTAAACGCTTAAAAAGGCCAAAACAAATTCCAGATATAAAAATAAAAACTTTAAATTGAAAAAAAAAGCATTAGATAGCGTTTAAACGCTTAAAAAGGCCAAAAAAAATTCCAGATATAAAAAAAAAACTTTAAATTGAAAAAAAAGGCATTAGATAGCGTTTAAACGCTTAAAAAGGCCAAAAAAAATTCCAGATATAAAAAAAAAAACTTTAAATTTAAAAAAAAAGGCATTAGATAGCGTTTAAACGCTTAAAAAGGCCAAAACAAATTCCAGATATAAAAATAAAAACTTTAAATTGAAAAAAAAGGCACTAGATAGCGTTTAAACGCTTAAAAAGGCCAAAAAAAATTCCAGATATAAAAATAAAAACTTTAAATTGAAAAAAAAGGCATTAGATAGCGTTTAAACGCTTAAAAAGGCCAAAAAAAATTCCAGATATAAAAAAAAAACTTTAAATTGAAAAAAAAGGCATTAGATAGCGTTTAAACGCTTAAAAAGGCCAAAAAAAATTCCAGATATAAAAATAAAAACTTTAAATTGAAAAAAAAGGCACTAGATAGCGTTTAAACGCTTAAAAAGGCCAAAAAAAATTCCAGATATAAAAATAAAAACTTTAAATTGAAAAAAAAGGCACTAGATAGCGTTTAAACGCTTAAAAAGGCCAAAAAAAAATCCAGATTTAAGAAAAAAAACTTTAAATTGAAAAAAAAGGCACTAGATAGCGTTTAAACGCTTAAAAAGGCCAAAAAAAATTCCAGATATAAAAATAAAAACTTTAAATTGAAAAAAAAAAAGGCATTAGATAGCGTTTAAACGCTTAAAAAGGCCAAAAAAATTCCAGATATAAAAAAAAAACTTTAAATTGAAAAAAAAAGGCATTAGATAGCGTTTAAACGCTTAAAAAGGCCAAAAAAAATTCCAGATATAAAAATAAAAACTTTAAATTGAAAAAAAAAGGCACTAGATAGCGTTTAAACGCTTAAAAAGGCCAAAAAAAATTCCAGATATAAAAATAAAAACTTTAAATTGAAAAAAAAGGCATTAGATAGCGTTTAAACGCTTAAAAAGGCCAAAAAAAATTCCAGATATAAAAAAAAAACTTTAAATTGAAAAAAAAGGCATTAGATAGCGTTTAAACGCTTAAAAAGGCCAAAAAAAATTCCAGATATAAAAATAAAAACTTTAAATTGAAAAAAAAGGCACTAGATAGCGTTTAAACGCTTAAAAAGGCCAAAAAAAATTCCAGATATAAAAATAAAAACTTTAAATTGAAAAAAAAGGCACTAGATAGCGTTTAAACGCTTAAAAAGGCCAAAAAAAATTCCAGATTTAAGAAAAAAACTTTAAATTGAAAAAAAAGGCACTAGATAGCGTTTAAACGCTTAAAAAGGCCAAAAAAAATTCCAGATATAAAAATAAAAACTTTAAATTGAAAAAAAAGGCATTAGATAGCGTTTAAACGCTTAAAAAGGCCAAAAAAAATTCCAGATATAAAAAAAAAACTTTAAATTGAAAAAAAAGGCATTAGATAGCGTTTAAACGCTTAAAAAGGCCAAAAAAAATTCCAGATATAAAAATAAAAACTTTAAATTGAAAAAAAAGGCACTAGATAGCGTTTAAACGCTTAAAAAGGCCAAAAAAAATTCCAGATATAAAAATAAAAACTTTAAATTGAAAAAAAAGGCACTAGATAGCGTTTAAACGCTTAAAAAGGCCAAAAAAAATTCCAGATTTAAGAAAAAAAACTTTAAATTGAAAAAAAAGGCACTAGATAGCGTTTAAACGCTTAAAAAGGCCAAAAAAAATTCCAGATATAAAAATAAAAACTTTAAATTGAAAAAAAAGGCACTAGATAGCGTTTAAACTCTTAAAAAGGCCAAAAAAAATTCCAGATATAAAAAAAAAAACTTTAAATTGAAAAAAAAGGCACTAGATAGCGTTTAAACTCTTAAAAAGGCCAAAAAAAATTCCAGATATAAAAAAAAAACTTTAAATTGAAAAAAAAGGCATTAGATAGCGTTTAAACGCTTAAAAAGGCCAAAAAAAATTCCAGATATAAAAAAAAAACTTTAAATTGAAAAAAAAGGCACTAGATAGCGTTTAAACGCTTAAAAAGGCCAAAAAAAATTCCAGATATAAAAATAAAAACTTTAGAAAAAAAAGGCACTAGATAGCGTTTAAACGCTTAAAAAGGCCAAAAAAAATTCCAGATATAAAAAAAAAACTTTAAATTGAAAAAAAAGGCACTAGATAGCGTTTAAACGCTTAAAAAGGCCAAAAAAAATTCCAGATATAAAAATAAAAACTTTAAATTGAAAAAAAAGGCACTAGATAGCGTTTAAACGCTTAAAAAGGCCAAAAAAAATTCCAGATATAAAAAAAAAACTTTAAATTGAAAAAAAAGGCATTAGATAGCGTTTAAACGCTTAAAAAGGCCAAAAAAAATTCCAGATATAAAAAAAAAACTTTAAATTGAAAAAAAAGGCATTAGATAGCGTTTAAACGCTTAAAAAGGCCAAAAAAAATTCCAGATATAAAAAAAAAACTTTAAATTGAAAAAAAAGGCACTAGATAGCGTTTAAACGCTTAAAAAGGCCAAAAAAAATTCCAGATATAAAAATAAAAACTTTAAATTGAAAAAAAAGGCATTAGATAGCGTTTAAACGCTTAAAAAGGCCAAAAAAAATTCCAGATATAAAAAAAAAACTTTAAATTGAAAAAAAAGGCATTAGATAGCGTTTAAACGCTTAAAAAGGCCAAAAAAAATTCCAGATATAAAAAAAAAACTTTAAATTGAAAAAAAAGGCATTAGATAGCGTTTAAACGCTTAAAAAGGCCAAAAAAAATTCCAGATATAAAAATAAAAACTTTAAATTGAAAAAAAAGGCATTAGATAGCGTTTAAACGCTTAAAAGGCCAAAAAAAATTCCAGATATAAAAAAAAACTTTAAATTGAAAAAAAAGGCATTAGATAGCGTTTAAACGCTTAAAAAGGCCAAAAAAAATTCCAGATATAAAAAAAAAACTTTAAATTGAAAAAAAAGGCATTAGATAGCGTTTAAACGCTTAAAAAGGCCAAAAAAAATTCCAGATATAAAAATAAAAACTTTAAATTGAAAAAAAAGGCATTAGATAGCGTTTAAACGCTTAAAAGGCCAAAAAAAATTCCAGATATAAAAAAAAACTTTAAATTGAAAAAAAAGGCATTAGATAGCGTTTAAACGCTTAAAAAGGCCAAAAAAAATTCCAGATATAAAAAAAAAACTTTAAATTGAAAAAAAAGGCATTAGATAGCGTTTAAACGCTTAAAAAGGCCAAAACAAATTCCAGATATAAAAATAAAAACTTTAAATTGAAAAAAAAAGCATTAGATAGCGTTTAAACGCTTAAAAAGGCCAAAAAAAATTCCAGATATAAAAAAAAAAACTTTAAATTGAAAAAAAAGGCATTAGATAGCGTTTAAACGCTTAAAAAGGCCAAAACAAATTCCAGATATAAAAATAAAAACTTTAAATTGAAAAAAAAAGCATTAGATAGCGTTTAAACGCTTAAAAAGGCCAAAAAAAATTCCAGATATAAAAAAAAACTTTAAATTGAAAAAAAAGGCATTAGATAGCGTTTAAACGCTTAAAAAGGCCAAAAAAAATTCCAGATATAAAAAAAAAAACTTTAAATTGAAAAAAAAAGGCATTAGATAGCGTTTAAACGCTTAAAAAGGCCAAAAGAAATTCCAGATATAAAAAAAAACTTTAAATTGAAAAAAAAGGCATTAGATAGCGTTTAAACGCTTAAAAAGGCCAAAAAAAATTCCAGATGTAAAAAAAAAACTTTAAATTGAAAAAAAAAGGCATTAGATAGCGTTTAAACGCTTAAAAAGGCCAAAAGAAATTCCAGATATAAAAAAAAACTTTAAATTGAAAAAAAAGGCATTAGATAGCGTTTAAACGCTTAAAAAGGCCAAAAAAATTCCAGATATAAAAAAAAAACTTTAAATTGAAAAAAAAGGCATTAGATAGCGTTTAAACGCTTAAAAAGGCCAAAAAAAATTCCAGATATAAAAAAAAAACTTTAAATTGAAAAAAAAGGCATTAGATAGCGTTTAAACGCTTAAAAAGGCCAAAAAAAATTCCAGATATAAAAAAAAAAACTTTAAATTGAAAAAAAAAGGCATTAGATAGCGTTTAAACGCTTAAAAAGGCCAAAAAAAATTCCAGATATAAAAAAAAAAAACTTTAAATTGAAAAAAAAAGGCATTAGATAGCGTTTAAACGCTTAAAAAGGCCAAAAGAAATTCCAGATATAAAAAAAAACTTTAAATTGAAAAAAAAGGCATTAGATAGCGTTTAAACGCTTAAAAAGGCCAAAAAAAATTCCAGATATAAAAAAAAAACTTTAAATTGAAAAAAAAGGCATTAGATAGCGTTTAAACGCTTAAAAAGGCCAAAAAAAATTCCAGATATAAAAAAAAAAAACTTTAAATTGAAAAAAAAAGGCATTAGATAGCGTTTAAACGCTTAAAAAGGCCAAAAGAAATTCCAGATATAAAAAAAAACTTTAAATTGAAAAAAAAGGCATTAGATAGCGTTTAAACGCTTAAAAAGGCCAAAAAAAATTCCAGATATAAAAAAAAAACTTTAAATTGAAAAAAAAGGCATTAGATAGCGTTTAAACGCTTAAAAAGGCCAAAAAAAATTCCAGATATAAAAATAAAAACTTTAAATTGAAAAAAAAGGCACTAGATAGCGTTTAAACTCTTAAAAAGGCCAAAAAAAATTCCAGATATAAAAAAAAAAACTTTAAATTGAAAAAAAAGGCACTAGATAGCGTTTAAACTCTTAAAAAGGCCAAAAAAAATTCCAGATATAAAAAAAAAACTTTAAATTGAAAAAAAAGGCATTAGATAGCGTTTAAACGCTTAAAAAGGCCAAAAAAAATTCCAGATATAAAAAAAAAACTTTAAATTGAAAAAAAAGGCACTAGATAGCGTTTAAACGCTTAAAAAGGCCAAAAAAAATTCCAGATATAAAAATAAAAACTTTAAATTGAAAAAAAAGGCACTAGATAGCGTTTAAACGCTTAAAAAGGCCAAAAAAAATTCCAGATATAAAAAAAAAACTTTAAATTGAAAAAAAAGGCACTAGATAGCGTTTAAACGCTTAAAAAGGCCAAAAAAAATTCCAGATATAAAAATAAAAACTTTAAATTGAAAAAAAAGGCACTAGATAGCGTTTAAACGCTTAAAAAGGCCAAAAAAAATTCCAGATATAAAAAAAAAACTTTAAATTGAAAAAAAAGGCATTAGATAGCGTTTAAACGCTTAAAAAGGCCAAAAAAAATTCCAGATATAAAAAAAAAACTTTAAATTGAAAAAAAGGCATTAGATAGCGTTTAAACGCTTAAAAAGGCCAAAAAAAATTCCAGATATAAAAAAAAAACTTTAAATTGAAAAAAAAGGCACTAGATAGCGTTTAAACGCTTAAAAAGGCCAAAAAAAATTCCAGATATAAAAATAAAAACTTTAAATTGAAAAAAAAGGCACTAGATAGCGTTTAAACGCTTAAAAAGGCCAAAAAAAATTCCAGATATAAAAAAAAACTTTAAATTGAAAAAAAAGGCACTAGATAGCGTTTAAACGCTTAAAAAGGCCAAAAAAAATTCCAGATATAAAAATAAAAACTTTAAATTGAAAAAAAAGGCACTAGATAGCGTTTAAACGCTTAAAAAGGCCAAAAAAAATTCCAGATATAAAAAAAAAACTTTAAATTGAAAAAAAAGGCATTAGATAGCGTTTAAACGCTTAAAAAGGCCAAAAAAAATTCCAGATATAAAAAAAAAACTTTAAATTGAAAAAAAAGGCATTAGATAGCGTTTAAACGCTTAAAAAGGCCAAAAAAATTCCAGATTTAAGAAAAAAAACTTTAAATTGAAAAAAAAGGCACTAGATAGCGTTTAAACGCTTAAAAAGGCCAAAAAAAATTCCAGATATAAAAATAAAAACTTTAAATTGAAAAAAAAGGCACTAGATAGCGTTTAAACTCTTAAAAAGGCCAAAAAAAATTCCAGATATAAAAAAAAAAACTTTAAATTGAAAAAAAAGGCATTAGATAGCGTTTAAACGCTTAAAAAGGCCAAAAAAAATTCCAGATATAAAAAAAAAACTTTAAATTGAAAAAAAAGGCATTAGATAGCGTTTAAACGCTTAAAAAGGCCAAAAAAAATTCCAGATATAAAAAAAAAACTTTAAATTGAAAAAAAAGGCACTAGATAGCGTTTAAACGCTTAAAAAGGCCAAAAAAAATTCCAGATATAAAAATAAAAACTTTAAATTGAAAAAAAAGGCATTAGATAGCGTTTAAACGCTTAAAAAGGCCAAAAAAAATTCCAGATATAAAAAAAAAACTTTAAATTGAAAAAAAAGGCATTAGATAGCGTTTAAACGCTTAAAAAGGCCAAAAAAAATTCCAGATATAAAAAAAAAACTTTAAATTGAAAAAAAAGGCATTAGATAGCGTTTAAACGCTTAAAAAGGCCAAAAAAAATTCCAGATATAAAAATAAAAACTTTAAATTGAAAAAAAAGGCATTAGATAGCGTTTAAACGCTTAAAAAGGCCAAAAAAAATTCCAGATTTAAGAAAAAAAACTTTAAATTGAAAAAAAAGGCACTAGATAGCGTTTAAACGCTTAAAAAGGCCAAAAAAAATTCCAGATATAAAAATAAAAACTTTAAATTGAAAAAAAAGGCATTAGATAGCGTTTAAACGCTTAAAAAGGCCAAAAAAAATTCCAGATATAAAAAAAAAACTTTAATTTGAAAAAAAAGGCATTAGATAGCGTTTAAACGCTTAAAAAGGCCAAAAAAAATTCCAGATATAAAAATAAAAACTTTAAATTGAAAAAAAAGGCACTAGATAGCGTTTAAACGCTTAAAAAGGCCAAAAAAAATTCCAGATATAAAAATAAAAACTTTAAATTGAAAAAAAAGGCATTAGATAGCGTTTAAACGCTTAAAAAGGCCAAAAAAAATTCCAGATATAAAAAAAAAACTTTAAATTGAAAAAAAAGGCATTAGATAGCGTTTAAACGCTTAAAAAGGCCAAAAAAAATTGCAGATATAAAAATAAAAACTTTAAATTGAAAAAAAAGGCACTAGATAGCGTTTAAACGCTTAAAAAGGCCAAAAAAAATTCCAGATATAAAAATAAAAACTTTAAATTGAAAAAAAAGGCACTAGATAGCGTTTAAACGCTTAAAAAGGCCAAAAAAAATTCCAGATTTAAGAAAAAAAACTTTAAATTGAAAAAAAAGGCACTAGATAGCGTTTAAACGCTTAAAAAGGCCAAAAAAAATTCCAGATATAAAAATAAAAACTTTAAATTGAAAAAAAAGGCATTAGATAGCGTTTAAACGCTTAAAAAGGCCAAAAAAAATTCCAGATATAAAAAAAAAACTTTAAATTGAAAAAAAAGGCATTAGATAGCGTTTAAACGCTTAAAAAGGCCAAAAAAAATTCCAGATATAAAAATAAAAACTTTAAATTGAAAAAAAAGGCACTAGATAGCGTTTAAACGCTTAAAAAGGCCAAAAAAAATTCCAGATATAAAAATAAAAACTTTAAATTGAAAAAAAAGGCACTAGATAGCGTTTAAACGCTTAAAAAGGCCAAAAAAAATTCCAGATTTAAGAAAAAAAACTTTAAATTGAAAAAAAAGGCACTAGATAGCGTTTAAACGCTTAAAAAGGCCAAAAAAAATTCCAGATATAAAAATAAAAACTTTAAATTGAAAAAAAAGGCATTAGATAGCGTTTAAACGCTTAAAAAGGCCAAAAAAAATTCCAGATATAAAAAAAAAACTTTAAATTGAAAAAAAAGGCATTAGATAGCGTTTAAACGCTTAAAAAGGCCAAAAAAAATTCCAGATATAAAAAAAAAAACTTTAAATTGAAAAAAAAGGCACTAGATAGCGTTTAAACTCTTAAAAAGGCCAAAAAAAATTCCAGATATAAAAAAAAAAACTTTAAATTGAAAAAAAAGGCACTAGATAGCGTTTAAACTCTTAAAAAGGCCAAAAAAAATTCCAGATATAAAAAAAAAAACTTTAAATTGAAAAAAAAGGCATTAGATAGCGTTTAAACTCTTAAAAAGGCCAAAAAAAATTCCAGATATAAAAAAAAAAACTTTAAATTGAAAAAAAAGGCACTAGATAGCGTTTAAACGCTTAAAAAGGCCAAAAAAAATTCCAGATATAAAAAAAAAAACTTTAAATTGAAAAAAAAGGCACTAGATAGCGTTTAAACGCTTAAAAAGGCCAAAAAAAATTCCAGATATAAAAATAAAAACTTTAAATTGAAAAAAAAGGCACTAGATAGCGTTTAAACGCTTAAAAAGGCCAAAAAAAATTCCAGATTTAAGAAAAAAAACTTTAAATTGAAAAAAAAGGCACTAGATAGCGTTTAAACGCTTAAAAAGGCCAAAAAAAATTCCAGATATAAAAATAAAAACTTTAAATTGAAAAAAAAGGCATTAGATAGCGTTTAAACGCTTAAAAAGGCCAAAAAAAATTCCAGATATAAAAAAAAAACTTTAAATTGAAAAAAAAGGCATTAGATAGCGTTTAAACGCTTAAAAAGGCCAAAACAAATTCCAGATATAAAAATAAAAACTTTAAATTGAAAAAAAAAGCATTAGATAGCGTTTAAACGCTTAAAAAGGCCAAAAAAAATTCCAGATATAAAAAAAAAACTTTAAATTGAAAAAAAAGGCATTAGATAGCGTTTAAACGCTTAAAAAGGCCAAAAAAAATTCCAGATATAAAAAAAAAAAACTTTAAATTGAAAAAAAAAGGCATTAGATAGCGTTTAAACGCTTAAAAAGGCCAAAACAAATTCCAGATATAAAAATAAAAACTTTAAATTGAAAAAAAAAGCATTAGATAGCGTTTAAACGCTTAAAAAGGCCAAAAAAAATTCCAGATATAAAAAAAAACTTTAAATTGAAAAAAAAGGCATTAGATAGCGTTTAAACGCTTAAAAAGGCCAAAAAAAATTCCAGATATAAAAAAAAAAAACTTTAAATTGAAAAAAAAAGGCATTAGATAGCGTTTAAACGCTTAAAAAGGCCAAAACAAATTCCAGATATAAAAATAAAAACTTTAAATTGAAAAAAAAGCATTAGATAGCGTTTAAACGCTTAAAAAGGCCAAAAAAAATTCCAGATATAAAAAAAAACTTTAAATTGAAAAAAAAGGCATTAGATAGCGTTTAAACGCTTAAAAAGGCCAAAAAAAATTCCAGATATAAAAAAAAAAAACTTTAAATTGAAAAAAAAGGCATTAGATAGCGTTTAAACGCTTAAAAAGGCCAAAAAAAATTCCAGATATAAAAAAAAAAAACTTTAAATTGAAAAAAAAAGGCATTAGATAGCGTTTAAACGCTTAAAAAGGCCAAAAAAAATTCCAGATATAAAAATAAAAACTTTAAATTGAAAAAAAAGGCATTAGATAGCGTTTAAACGCTTAAAAAGGCCAAAAAAAATTCCAGATATAAAAAAAAAACTTTAAATTGAAAAAAAAGGCATTAGATAGCGTTTAAACGCTTAAAAAGGCCAAAACAAATTCCAGATATAAAAATAAAAACTTTAAATTGAAAAAAAAAGCATTAGATAGCGTTTAAACGCTTAAAAAGGCCAAAAAAAATTCCAGATATAAAAAAAAAAACTTTAAATTGAAAAAAAAGGCACTAGATAGCGTTTAAACGCTTAAAAAGGCCAAAAAAAATTTCAGATATAAAAATAAAAACTTTAAATTGAAAAAAAAGGCACTAGATAGCGTTTAAACGCTTAAAAAGGCCAAAAAAAATTCCAGATTTAAGAAAAAAAACTTTAAATTGAAAAAAAAGGCACTAGATAGCGTTTAAACGCTTAAAAAGGCCAAAAAAAATTCCAGATATAAAAATAAAAACTTTAAATTGAAAAAAAAGGCACTAGATAGCGTTTAAACGCTTAAAAAGGCCAAAAAAAATTCCAGATATAAAAAAAAAAACTTTAAATTGAAAAAAAAAGGCATTAGATAGCGTTTAAACGCTTAAAAAGGCCAAAAAAAATTCCAGATATAAAAATAAAAACTTTAAATTGAAAAAAAAGGCACTAGATAGCGTTTAAACGCTTAAAAAGGCCAAAAAAAATTCCAGATATAAAAAAAAAAACTTTAAATTGAAAAAAAAGGC
Organism: Chorisops tibialis; assembly: GCA_963669355.1. Taxonomy (NCBI): domain Eukaryota; kingdom Metazoa; phylum Arthropoda; class Insecta; order Diptera; family Stratiomyidae; genus Chorisops; species Chorisops tibialis. The sequence goes on from OY770263.1 coordinate 270,006,857, forward strand.
ACTAGATAGCGTTTAAACGCTTAAAAAGGCCAAAAAAAATTCCAGATATAAAAATAAAAACTTTAAATTGAAAAAAAAGGCACTAGATAGCGTTTAAACGCTTAAAAAGGCCAAAAAAAATTCCAGATATAAAAAAAAAAACTTTAAATTGAAAAAAAAGGCACTAGATAGCGTTTAAACGCTTAAAAAGGCCAAAAAAAATTCCAGATATAAAAATAAAAACTTTAAATTGAAAAAAAAGGCACTAGATAGCGTTTAAACGCTTAAAAAGGCCAAAAAAAATTCCAGATTTAAGAAAAAAAACTTTAAATTGAAAAAAAAGGCACTAGATAGCGTTTAAACGCTTAAAAAGGCCAAAAAAAATTGCAGATATAAAAATAAAAACTTTAAATTGAAAAAAAAGGCATTAGATAGCGTTTAAACGCTTAAAAAGGCCAAAAAAAATTCCAGATATAAAAAAAAAACTTTAAATTGAAAAAAAAGGCATTAGATAGCGTTTAAACGCTTAAAAAGGCCAAAACAAATTCCAGATATAAAAATAAAAACTTTAAATTGAAAAAAAAAGCATTAGATAGCGTTTAAACGCTTAAAAAGGCCAAAAAAAATTCCAGATATAAAAAAAAAACTTTAAATTGAAAAAAAAGGCATTAGATAGCGTTTAAACGCTTAAAAAGGCCAAAAAAAATTCCAGATATAAAAAAAAAAAACTTTAAATTGAAAAAAAAAGGCATTAGATAGCGTTTAAACGCTTAAAAAGGCCAAAACAAATTCCAGATATAAAAATAAAAACTTTAAATTGAAAAAAAAGGCACTAGATAGCGTTTAAACGCTTAAAAAGGCCAAAAAAAATTCCAGATATAAAAAAAAAAACTTTAAATTGAAAAAAAAGGCACTAGATAGCGTTTAAACGCTTAAAAAGGCCAAAAAAAATTCCAGATATAAAAATAAAACTTTAAATTGAAAAAAAAGGCACTAGATAGCGTTTAAACGCTTAAAAAGGCCAAAAAAAATTCCAGATATAAAAAAAAAAACTTTAAATTGAAAAAAAAGGCACTAGATAGCGTTTAAACGCTTAAAAAGGCCAAAAAAAATTCCAGATATAAAAATAAAAACTTTAAATTGAAAAAAAAGGCACTAGATAGCGTTTAAACGCTTAAAAAGGCCAAAAAAAATTCCAGATTTAAGAAAAAAAACTTTAAATTGAAAAAAAAGGCACTAGATAGCGTTTAAACGCTTAAAAAGGCCAAAAAAAATTCCAGATATAAAAATAAAAACTTTAAATTGAAAAAAAAGGCATTAGATAGCGTTTAAACGCTTAAAAAGGCCAAAAAAAATTCCAGATATAAAAAAAAAACTTTAAATTGAAAAAAAAGGCATTAGATAGCGTTTAAACGCTTAAAAAGGCCAAAACAAATTCCAGATATAAAAATAAAAACTTTAAATTGAAAAAAAAAGCATTAGATAGCGTTTAATCGCTTAAAAAGGCCAAAAAAAATTCCAGATATAAAAAAAAAACTTTAAATTGAAAAAAAAGGCATTAGATAGCGTTTAAACGCTTAAAAAGGCCAAAAAAAATTCCAGATATAAAAAAAAAAAACTTTAAATTGAAAAAAAAAGGCATTAGATAGCGTTTAAACGCTTAAAAAGGCCAAAACAAATTCCAGATATAAAAATAAAAACTTTAAATTGAAAAAAAAAGCATTAGATAGCGTTTAAACGCTTAAAAAGGCCAAAAAAAATTCCAGATATAAAAAAAAACTTTAAATTGAAAAAAAAGGCATTAGATAGCGTTTAAACGCTTAAAAAGGCCAAAAAAAATTCCAGATATAAAAAAAAAAAACTTTAAATTGAAAAAAAAAGGCATTAGATAGCGTTTAAACGCTTAAAAAGGCCAAAACAAATTCCAGATATAAAAATAAAAACTTTAAATTGAAAAAAAAAGCATTAGATAGCGTTTAAACGCTTAAAAAGGCCAAAAAAAATTCCAGATATAAAAAAAAACTTTAAATTGAAAAAAAAGGCATTAGATAGCGTTTAAACGCTTAAAAAGGCCAAAAAAAATTCCAGATATAAAAAAAAAAAACTTTAAATTGAAAAAAAAGGCATTAGATAGCGTTTAAACGCTTAAAAAGGCCAAAAAAAATTCCAGATATAAAAAAAAAAAACTTTAAATTGAAAAAAAAAGGCATTAGATAGCGTTTAAACGCTTAAAAAGGCCAAAAAAAATTCCAGATATAAAAATAAAAACTTTAAATTGAAAAAAAAGGCATTAGATAGCGTTTAAACGCTTAAAAAGGCCAAAAAAAATTCCAGATATAAAAAAAAAACTTTAAATTGAAAAAAAAGGCATTAGATAGCGTTTAAACGCTTAAAAAGGCCAAAACAAATTCCAGATATAAAAATAAAAACTTTAAATTGAAAAAAAAAGCATTAGATAGCGTTTAAACGCTTAAAAAGGCCAAAAAAAATTCCAGATATAAAAAAAAAACTTTAAATTGAAAAAAAAGGCATTAGATAGCGTTTAAACGCTTAAAAAGGCCAAAAAAAATTCCAGATATAAAAAAAAAAAACTTTAAATTGAAAAAAAAAGGCATTAGATAGCGTTTAAACGCTTAAAAAGGCCAAAACAAATTCCAGATATAAAAATAAAAACTTTAAATTGAAAAAAAAAGCATTAGATAGCGTTTAAACGCTTAAAAAGGCCAAAAAAAATTCCAGATATAAAAAAAAACTTTAAATTGAAAAAAAAGGCATTAGATAGCGTTTAAACGCTTAAAAAGGCCAAAAAAAATTCCAGATATAAAAAAAAAAACTTTAAATTGAAAAAAAAAGGCATTAGATAGCGTTTAAACGCTTAAAAAGGCCAAAAGAAATTCCAGATATAAAAAAAAACTTTAAATTGAAAAAAAAGGCATTAGATAGCGTTTAAACGCTTAAAAAGGCCAAAAAAAATTCCAGATGTAAAAAAAAAACTTTAAATTGAAAAAAAAGGCATTAGATAGCGTTTAAACGCTTAAAAAGGCCAAAAAAAATTCCAGATATAAAAAAAAAACTTTAAATTGAAAAAAAAGGCATTAGATAGCGTTTAAACGCTTAAAAAGGCCAAAAAAAATTCCAGATATAAAAATAAAAACTTTAAATTGAAAAAAAAGGCATTAGATAGCGTTTAAACGCTTAAAAGGCCAAAAAAAATTCCAGATATAAAAAAAAACTTTAAATTGAAAAAAAAGGCATTAGATAGCGTTTAAACGCTTAAAAAGGCCAAAAAAAATTCCAGATATAAAAAAAAAACTTTAAATTGAAAAAAAAGGCATTAGATAGCGTTTAAACGCTTAAAAAGGCCAAAAAAAATTCCAGATATAAAAATAAAAACTTTAAATTGAAAAAAAAGGCACTAGATAGCGTTTAAACGCTTAAAAAGGCCAAAAAAAATTCCAGATATAAAAATAAAAACTTTAAATTGAAAAAAAAGGCACTAGATAGCGTTTAAACGCTTAAAAAGGCCAAAAAAAATTCCAGATTTAAGAAAAAAAACTTTAAATTGAAAAAAAAGGCACTAGATAGCGTTTAAACGCTTAAAAAGGCCAAAAAAAATTCCAGATATAAAAATAAAAACTTTAAATTGAAAAAAAAGGCATTAGATAGCGTTTAAACGCTTAAAAAGGCCAAAAAAAATTCCAGATATAAAAAAAAAACTTTAAATTGAAAAAAAAGGCATTAGATAGCGTTTAAACGCTTAAAAAGGCCAAAAAAAATTCCAGATATAAAAATAAAAACTTTAAATTGAAAAAAAAGGCACTAGATAGCGTTTAAACGCTTAAAAAGGCCAAAAAAAATTCCAGATATAAAAATAAAAACTTTAAATTGAAAAAAAAGGCACTAGATAGCGTTTAAACGCTTAAAAAGGCCAAAAAAAATTCCAGATTTAAGAAAAAAAACTTTAAATTGAAAAAAAAGGCACTAGATAGCGTTTAAACGCTTAAAAAGGCCAAAAAAAATTCCAGATATAAAAATAAAAACTTTAAATTGAAAAAAAAGGCATTAGATAGCGTTTAAACGCTTAAAAAGGCCAAAAAAAATTCCAGATATAAAAAAAAAACTTTAAATTGAAAAAAAAGGCATTAGATAGCGTTTAAACGCTTAAAAAGGCCAAAAAAAATTCCAGATATAAAAAAAAAAACTTTAAATTGAAAAAAAAGGCACTAGATAGCGTTTAAACTCTTAAAAAGGCCAAAAAAAATTCCAGATATAAAAAAAAAAACTTTAAATTGAAAAAAAAGGCACTAGATAGCGTTTAAACTCTTAAAAAGGCCAAAAAAAATTCCAGATATAAAAAAAAAACTTTAAATTGAAAAAAAAGGCATTAGATAGCGTTTAAACTCTTAAAAAGGCCAAAAAAAATTCCAGATATAAAAAAAAAAACTTTAAATTGAAAAAAAAGGCACTAGATAGCGTTTAAACGCTTAAAAAGGCCAAAAAAAATTCCAGATATAAAAAAAAAACTTTAAATTGAAAAAAAAGGCACTAGATAGCGTTTAAACGCTTAAAAAGGCCAAAAAAAATTCCAGATATAAAAATAAAAACTTTAAATTGAAAAAAAAGGCACTAGATAGCGTTTAAACGCTTAAAAAGGCCAAAAAAAATTCCAGATATAAAAAAAAAAACTTTAAATTGAAAAAAAAGGCACTAGATAGCGTTTAAACGCTTAAAAAGGCCAAAAAAAATTCCAGATATAAAAATAAAAACTTTAAATTGAAAAAAAAGGCACTAGATAGCGTTTAAACGCTTAAAAAGGCCAAAAAAAATTCCAGATTTAAGAAAAAAAACTTTAAATTGAAAAAAAAGGCACTAGATAGCGTTTAAACGCTTAAAAAGGCCAAAAAAAATTCCAGATATAAAAATAAAAACTTTAAATTGAAAAAAAAGGCATTAGATAGCGTTTAAACGCTTAAAAAGGCCAAAAAAAATTCCAGATATAAAAAAAAAACTTTAAATTGAAAAAAAAGGCATTAGATAGCGTTTAAACGCTTAAAAAGGCCAAAAAAAATTCCAGATATAAAAATAAAAACTTTAAATTGAAAAAAAAGGCACTAGATAGCGTTTAAACGCTTAAAAAGGCCAAAAAAAATTCCAGATTTAAGAAAAAAAACTTTAAATTGAAAAAAAAGGCACTAGATAGCGTTTAAACGCTTAAAAAGGCCAAAAAAATTCCAGATATAAAAATAAAAACTTTAAATTGAAAAAAAAGGCACTAGATAGCGTTTAAACGCTTAAAAAGGCCAAAAAAAATTCCAGATTTAAGAAAAAAAACTTTAAATTGAAAAAAAAGGCACTAGATAGCGTTTAAACGCTTAAAAAGGCCAAACAAAATTCCAGATATAAAAATAAAAACTTTAAATTGAAAAAAAAAGGCACTAGATAGCGTTTAAACGCTTAAAAAGGCCAAAAAAAATTCCAGATATAAAAATAAAAACTTTAAATTGAAAAAAAAGGCACTAGATAGCGTTTAAACGCTTAAAAAGGCCAAAAAAAATTCCAGATTTAAGAAAAAAAACTTTAAATTGAAAAAAAAGGCACTAGATAGCGTTTAAACGCTTAAAAAGGCCAAAAAAAATTCCAGATATAAAAAAAAAAACTTTAAATTGAAAAAAAAGGCACTAGATAGCGTTTAAACGCTTAAAAAGGCCAAAAAAAATTCCAGATATAAAAAAAAAAACTTTAAATTGAAAAAAAAGGCATTAGATAGCGTTTAAACGCTTAAAAAGGCCAAAAAAAATTCCAGATATAAAAATAAAAACTTTAAATTGAAAAAAAAGGCACTAGATAGCGTTTAAACGCTTAAAAAGGCCAAAAAAAATTCCAGATTTAAGAAAAAAAACTTTAAATTGAAAAAAAAGGCACTAGATAGCGTTTAAACGCTTAAAAAGGCCAAAAAAAATTCCAGATATAAAAATAAAAACTTTAAATTGAAAAAAAAGGCACTAGATAGCGTTTAAACGCTTAAAAAGGCCAAAAAAAATTCCAGATTTAAGAAAAAAAACTTTAAATTGAAAAAAAAGGCACTAGATAGCGTTTAAACGCTTAAAAAGGCCAAAAAAAATTCCAGATATAAAAATAAAAACTTTAAATTGAAAAAAAGGCACTAGATAGCGTTTAAACGCTTAAAAAGGCCAAAAAAAATTCCAGATATAAAAATAAAAACTTTAAATTGAAAAAAAAGGCACTAGATAGCGTTTAAACGCTTAAAAAGGCCAAAAAAAATTCCAGATATAAAAATAAAAACTTTAAATTGAAAAAAAAGGCACTAGATAGCGTTTAAACGCTTAAAAAGGCCAAAAAAAATTCCAGATTTAAGAAAAAAAACTTTAAATTGAAAAAAAAGGCACTAGATAGCGTTTAAACGCTTAAAAAGGCCAAAAAAAATTCCAGATATAAAAAAAAAAACTTTAAATTGAAAAAAAAGGCACTAGATAGCGTTTAAACGCTTAAAAAGGCCAAAAAAAATTCCAGATATAAAAAAAAAAACTTTAAATTGAAAAAAAAGGCACTAGATAGCGTTTAAACGCTTAAAAAGGCCAAAAAAAATTCCAGATATAAAAATAAAAACTTTAAATTGAAAAAAAAGGCACTAGATAGCGTTTAAACGCTTAAAAAGGCCAAAAAAAATTCCAGATATAAAAAAAAAAACTTTAAATTGAAAAAAAAGGCACTAGATAGCGTTTAAACGCTTAAAAAGGCCAAAAAAAATTCCAGATATAAAAATAAAAACTTTAAATTGAAAAAAAAGGCACTAGATAGCGTTTAAACGCTTAAAAAGGCCAAAAAAAATTCCAGATATAAGAAAAAAAACTTTAAATTGAAAAAAAAGGCACTAGATAGCGTTTAAACGCTTAAAAAGGCAAAAAAAATTCCAGATATAAAAATAAAAACTTTAAATTGAAAAAAAAGGCATTAGATAGCGTTTTAAACGCTTAAAAAGGCCAAAAAAAATTCCAGATATAAAAAAAAAACTTTAAATTGAAAAAAAAGGCATTAGATAGCGTTTTAAACGCTTAAAAAGGCCAAAAAAAAATTCCAGATATAAAAATAAAAACTTTAAATTGAAAAAAAAGGCACTAGATAGCGTTTAAACGCTTAAAAAGGCCAAAAAAAATTCCAGATATAAAAAAAAAACTTTAAATTGAAAAAAAAGGCACTAGATAGCGTTTAAACGCTTAAAAAGGCCAAAAAAAATTCCAGATATAAAAATAAAAACTTTAAATTGAAAAAAAAAGGCACTAGATAGCGTTTAAACGCTTAAAAAGGCCAAAAAAAATTCCAGATATAAAAATAAAAACTTTAAATTGAAAAAAAAGGCACTAGATAGCGTTTAAACGCTTAAAAAGGCCAAAAAAAATTCCAGATATAAAAATAAAAACTTTAAATTGAAAAAAAAGGCATTAGATAGCGTTTTAAACGCTTAAAAAGGCCAAAAAAAATTCCAGATATAAAAAAAAAACTTTAAATTGAAAAAAAAGGCACTAGATAGCGTTTAAACGCTTAAAAAGGCCAAAAAAAATTCCAGATATAAAAAAAAAACTTTAAATTGAAAAAAAAGGCACTAGATAGCGTTTAAACGCTTAAAAAGGCCAAAAAAAATTCCAGATATAAAAATAAAAACTTTAAATTGAAAAAAAAGGCATTAGATAGCGTTTAAACGCTTAAAAAGGCCAAAAAAAATTCCAGATATAAAAAAAAAACTTTAAATTGAAAAAAAAGGCATTAGATAGCGTTTAAACGCTTAAAAAGGCCAAAAAAAATTCCAGATATAAAAAAAAAACTTTAAATTGAAAAAAAAGGCATTAGATAGCGTTTAAACGCTTAAAAAGGCCAAAAAAAATTCCAGATATAAAAAAAAAACTTTAAATTGAAAAAAAAGGCACTAGATAGCGTTTAAACGCTTAAAAAGGCCAAAAAAAAATTCCAGATATAAAAAAAAAACTTTAAATTGAAAAAAAAGGCATTAGATAGCGTTTAAACGCTTAAAAAGGCCAAAAAAAATTCCAGATATAAAAAAAAAACTTTAAATTGAAAAAAAAGGCATTAGATAGCGTTTAAACGCTTAAAAAGGCCAAAAAAAATTCCAGATATAAAAATAAAAACTTTAAATTGAAAAAAAAAGGCACTAGATAGCGTTTAAACGCTTAAAAAGGCAAAAAAAATTCCAGATATAAAAATAAAAACTTTAAATTGAAAAAAAAGGCACTAGATAGCGTTTAAACGCTTAAAAAGGCCAAAAAAAATTCCAGATATAAGAAAAAAAACTTTAAATTGAAAAAAAAGGCACTAGATAGCGTTTAAACGCTTAAAAAGGCCAAAAAAAATTCCAGATATAAAAATAAAAACTTTAAATTGAAAAAAAAGGCACTAGATAGCGTTTAAACGCTTAAAAAGGCCAAAAAAAATTCCAGATTTAAGAAAAAAAACTTTAAATTGAAAAAAAAAGGCACTAGATAGCGTTTAAACGCTTAAAAAGGCCAAAAAAAATTCCAGATATAAAAATAAAAACTTTAAATTGAAAAAAAAGGCACTAGATAGCGTTTAAACGCTTAAAAAGGCCAAAAAAAATTCCAGATTTAAGAAAAAAAACTTTAAATTGAAAAAAAAGGCACTAGATAGCGTTTAAACGCTTAAAAAGGCCAAAAAAAATTCCAGATATAAAAATAAAAACTTTAAATTGAAAAAAAAGGCACTAGATAGCGTTTAAACGCTTAAAAAGGCCAAAAAAATTCCAGATATAAAAAAAAAACTTTAAATTGAAAAAAAAGGCATTAGATAGCGTTTAAACGCTTAAAAGGCCAAAAAAAATTCCAGATATAAAAATAAAAACTTTAAATTGAAAAAAAAGGCACTAGATAGCGTTTAAACGCTTAAAAAGGCCAAAAAAAATTCCAGATATAAAAAAAAAAACTTTAAATTGAAAAAAAAGGCACTAGATAGCGTTTAAACGCTTAAAAAGGCCAAAAAAAATTCCAGATATAAAAATAAAAACTTTAAATTGAAAAAAAAGGCACTAGATAGCGTTTAAACGCTTAAAAAGGCCAAAAAAAATTCCAGATATAAAAAAAAAAACTTTAAATTGAAAAAAAAGGCACTAGATAGCGTTTAAACGCTTAAAAAGGCCAAAAAAAATTCCAGATATAAAAATAAAAACTTTAAATTGAAAAAAAAGGCACTAGATAGCGTTTAAACGCTTAAAAAGGCCAAAAAAAATTCCAGAATTAAGAAAAAAAACTTTAAATTGAAAAAAAAGGCACTAGATAGCGTTTAAACGCTTAAAAAGGCCAAAAAAAATTCCAGATATAAAAAAAAAAACTTTAAATTGAAAAAAAAGGCATTAGATAGCGTTTAAACGCTTAAAAAGGCCAAAAAAAATTCCAGATATAAAAAAAAAACTTTAAATTGAAAAAAAAGGCACTAGATAGCGTTTAAACGCTTAAAAAGGCCAAAAAAAATTCCAGATATAAAAAAAAAACTTTAAATTGAAAAAAAAGGCACTAGATAGCGTTTAAACGCTTAAAAAGGCCAAAAAAAATTCCAGATATAAAAATAAAAACTTTAAATTGAAAAAAAAGGCATTAGATAGCGTTTAAACGCTTAAAAAGGCCAAAAAAAATTCCAGATATAAAAAAAAAACTTTAATTGAAAAAAAAGGCATTAGATAGCGTTTAAACGCTTAAAAAGGCCAAAAAAAATTCCAGATATAAAAATAAAAACTTTAAATTGAAAAAAAAGGCACTAGATAGCGTTTAAACGCTTAAAAAGGCCAAAAAAAATTCCAGATATAAAAAAAAAACTTTAAATTGAAAAAAAAGGCACTAAGATAGCGTTTAAACGCTTAAAAAGGCCAAAAAAAATTCCAGATATAAAAAAAAAACTTTAAATTGAAAAAAAAGGCATTAGATAGCGTTTAAACGCTTAAAAGGCCAAAAAAAATTCCAGATATAAAAAAAAAACTTTAAATTGAAAAAAAAGGCATTAGATAGCGTTTAAAACGCTTAAAAAGGCCAAAAAAAATTCCAGATATAAAAAAAAAACTTTAAATTGAAAAAAAAGGCATTAGATAGCGTTTAAACGCTTAAAAAGGCCAAAAAAAATTCCAGATATAAAAAAAAAACTTTAAATTGAAAAAAAAGGCATTAGATAGCGTTTAAACGCTTAAAAAGGCCAAAAAAAATTCCAGATATAAAAAAAAAACTTTAAATTGAAAAAAAAGGCATTAGATAGCGTTTAAACGCTTAAAAAGGCCAAAAAAAATTCCAGATATAAAAAAAAAACTTTAAATTGAAAAAAAAGGCATTAGATAGCGTTTTAAACGCTTAAAAAGGCCAAAAAAAATTCCAGATATAAAAAAAAAACTTTAAATTGAAAAAAAAGGCACTAGATAGCGTTTAAACGCTTAAAAAGGCCAAAAAAAATTCCAGATATAAAAAAAAAACTTTAAATTGAAAAAAAAGGCATTAGATAGCGTTTAAACGCTTAAAAAGGCCAAAAAAAATTCCAGATATAAAAAAAAAACTTTAAATTGAAAAAAAAGGCATTAGATAGCGTTTAAACGCTTAAAAAGGCCAAAAAAAATTCCAGATATAAAAAAAAAACTTTAAATTGAAAAAAAAGGCATTAGATAGCGTTTAAACGCTTAAAAAGGCCAAAAAAAATTCCAGATATAAAAAAAAAACTTTAAATTGAAAAAAAAGGCATTAGATAGCGTTTAAACGCTTAAAAAGGCCAAAAAAAATTCCAGATATAAAAAAAAAACTTTAAATTGAAAAAAAAGGCATTAGATAGCGTTTAAACGCTTAAAAAGGCCAAAAAAAATTCCAGATATAAAAAAAAACTTTAAATTGAAAAAAAAGGCATTAGATAGCGTTTAAACGCTTAAAAGGCCAAAAAAAATTCCAGATATAAAAAAAAAACTTTAAATTGAAAAAAAAGGCATTAGATAGCGTTTAAACGCTTAAAAAGGCCAAAAAAAATTCAGATATAAAAAAAAAACTTTAAATTGAAAAAAAAGGCATTAGATAGCGTTTAAACGCTTTAAAAAGGCCAAAAAAAATTCCAGATATAAAAAAAAAACTTTAAATTGAAAAAAAAGGCATTAGATAGCGTTTAAACGCTTAAAAAGGCCAAAAAAAATTCCAGATATAAAAATAAAAACTTTAAATTGAAAAAAAAGGCATTAGATAGCGTTTAAACGCTTAAAAAGGCCAAAAAAAATTCCAGATATAAAAAAAAAACTTTAAATTGAAAAAAAAGGCATTAGATAGCGTTTAAACGCTTAAAAAGGCCAAAAAAAATTCCAGATATAAAAAAAAAACTTTAAATTGAAAAAAAAGGCATTAGATAGCGTTTAAACGCTTAAAAAGGCCAAAAAAAATTCCAGATATAAAAAAAAACTTTAAATAAAAAAAAGGCATTAGATAGCGTTTAAACGCTTAAAAAGGCCAAAAAAAATTCCAGATATAAAAAAAAACTTTAAATTGAAAAAAAAGGCATTAGATAGCGTTTAAACGCTTAAAAAGGCCAAAAAAAATTCCAGATATAAAAAAAAAACTTTAAATTGAAAAAAAAGGCATTAGATAGCGTTTAAACGCTTAAAAAGGCCAAAAAAAATTCCAGATATAAAAAAAAAACTTTAAATTGAAAAAAAAGGCATTAGATAGCGTTTAAACGCTTAAAAAGGCCAAAAAAAATTCCAGATATAAAAAAAAAACTTTAAATTGAAAAAAAAAGGCATTAGATAGCGTTTAAACGCTTAAAAAGGCCAAAAAAAATTCCAGATATAAAAAAAAAACTTTAAATTGAAAAAAAAGGCATTAGATAGCGTTTAAACGCTTAAAAAGGCCAAAAAAAATTCCAGATATAAAAAAAAAAACTTTAAATTGAAAAAAAAGGCATTAGATAGCGTTTAAACGCTTAAAAAGGCCAAAAAAAATTCCAGATATAAAAAAAAAACTTTAAATTGAAAAAAAAGGCATTAGATAGCGTTTAAACGCTTAAAAAGGCCAAAAAAATTCCAGATATAAAAAAAAAACTTTAAATTGAAAAAAAAGGCATTAGATAGCGTTTAAACGCTTAAAAAGGCCAAAAAAAATTCCAGATATAAAAAAAAAAACTTTAAATTGAAAAAAAAGGCATTAGATAGCGTTTAAACGCTTAAAAAGGCCAAAAAAAATTCCAGATATAAAAAAAAAACTTTAAATTGAAAAAAAAGGCATTAGATAGCGTTTAAACGCTTAAAAAGGCCAAAAAAAATTCCAGATATAAAAAAAAAACTTTAAATTGAAAAAAAAGGCATTAGATAGCGTTTAAACGCTTAAAAAGGCCAAAAAAAATTCCAGATATAAAAAAAAAACTTTAAATTGAAAAAAAAGGCATTAGATAGCGTTTAAACGCTTAAAAAGGCCAAAAAAAATTCCAGATATAAAAAAAAAACTTTAAATTGAAAAAAAAGGCATTAGATAGCGTTTAAACGCTTAAAAAGGCCAAAAAAATTCCAGATATAAAAAAAAAACTTTAAATTGAAAAAAAAGGCATTAGATAGCGTTTAAACGCTTAAAAAGGCCAAAAAAAATTCCAGATATAAAAAAAAACTTTAAATTGAAAAAAAAGGCATTAGATAGCGTTTAAACGCTTAAAAAGGCCAAAAAAAATTCCAGATATAAAAAAAAAACTTTAAATTGAAAAAAAAGGCATTAGATAGCGTTTAAACGCTTAAAAAGGCCAAAAAAAATTCCAGATATAAAAATAAAAACTTTAAATTGAAAAAAAAGGCATTAGATAGCGTTTAAACGCTTAAAAAGGCCAAAAAAAATTCCAGATATAAAAAAAAAACTTTAAATTGAAAAAAAGGCATTAGATAGCGTTTAAACGCTTAAAAAGGCCAAAAAAATTCCAGATATAAAAAAAAAACTTTAAATTGAAAAAAAAGGCATTAGATAGCGTTTAAACGCTTAAAAAGGCCAAAAAAAATTCCAGATATAAAAAAAAACTTTAAATTGAAAAAAAAGGCATTAGATAGCGTTTAAACGCTTAAAAAGGCCAAAAAAAATTCCAGATATAAAAAAAAAACTTTAAATTGAAAAAAAAGGCATTAGATAGCGTTTAAACGCTTAAAAAGGCCAAAAAAATTCCAGATATAAAAAAAAAACTTTAAATTGAAAAAAAAGGCATTAGATAGCGTTTAAACGCTTAAAAAGGCCAAAAAAAATTCCAGATATAAAAAAAAAACTTTAAATTGAAAAAAAAGGCATTAGATAGCGTTTAAACGCTTAAAAAGGCCAAAAAAAATTCCAGATATAAAAAAAAAACTTTAAATTGAAAAAAAAGGCATTAGATAGCGTTTAAACGCTTAAAAAGGCCAAAAAAATTCCAGATATAAAAAAAAAACTTTAAATTGAAAAAAAAGGCATTAGATAGCGTTTAAACGCTTAAAAAGGCCAAAAAAAATTCCAGATATAAAAAAAAAACTTTAAATTGAAAAAAAAGGCATTAGATAGCGTTTTAAACGCTTAAAAAGGCCAAAAAAAATTCCAGATATAAAAAAAAAACTTTAAATTGAAAAAAAAGGCATTAGATAGCGTTTAAACGCTTAAAAAGGCCAAAAAAAATTCCAGATATAAAAAAAAAACTTTAAATTGAAAAAAAAGGCATTAGATAGCGTTTAAACGCTTAAAAAGGCCAAAAAAAATTCCAGATATAAAAAAAAAAACTTTAAATTGAAAAAAAAGGCATTAGATAGCGTTTAAACGCTTAAAAAGGCCAAAAAAAATTCCAGATATAAAAATAAAAACTTTAAATTGAAAAAAAAGGCATTAGATAGCGTTTAAACGCTTAAAAAGGCCAAAAAAAATTCCAGATATAAAAAAAAAACTTTAAATTGAAAAAAAAGGCATTAGATAGCGTTTAAACGCTTAAAAAGGCCAAAAAAAATTCCAGATATAAAAAAAAAACTTTAAATTGAAAAAAAAGGCATTAGATAGCGTTTAAACGCTTAAAAAGGCCAAAAAAAATTCCAGATATAAAAAAAAAACTTTAAATTGAAAAAAAGGCATTAGATAGCGTTTAAACGCTTAAAAAGGCCAAAAAAAATTCCAGATATAAAAAAAAAACTTTAAATTGAAAAAAAAGGCATTAGATAGCGTTTAAACGCTTAAAAAGGCCAAAAAAAATTCCAGATATAAAAAAAAAACTTTAAATTGAAAAAAAAGGCATTAGATAGCGTTTAAACGCTTAAAAAGGCCAAAAAAAATTCCAGATATAAAAAAAAAAACTTTAAATTGAAAAAAAAGGCATTAGATAGCGTTTAAACGCTTAAAAAGGCCAAAAAAAATTCCAGATATAAAAAAAAAACTTTAAATTGAAAAAAAAGGCATTAGATAGCGTTTAAACGCTTAAAAAGGCCAAAAAAAATTCCAGATATAAAAAAAAAACTTTAATTGAAAAAAAAGGCATTAGATAGCGTTTAAACGCTTAAAAAGGCCAAAAAAAAATTCCAGATATAAAAAAAAAACTTTAAATTGAAAAAAAAGGCATTAGATAGCGTTTAAACGCTTAAAAAGGCCAAAAAAAATTCCAGATATAAAAAAAAACTTTAAATTGAAAAAAAAGGCATTAGATAGCGTTTAAACGCTTAAAAAGGCCAAAAAAAATTCCAGATATAAAAAAAAAAACTTTAAATTGAAAAAAAAGGCATTAGATAGCGTTTAAACGCTTAAAAAGGCCAAAAAAAATTCCAGATATAAAAAAAAAACTTTAAATTGAAAAAAAAAGGCATTAGATAGCGTTTAAACGCTTAAAAAGGCCAAAAAAAATTCCAGATATAAAAAAAAAACTTTAAATTGAAAAAAAAGGCATTAGATAGCGTTTAAACGCTTAAAAAGGCCAAAAAAATTCCAGATATAAAAAAAAAACTTTAAATTGAAAAAAAGGCATTAGATAGCGTTTAAACGCTTAAAAAGGCCAAAAAAAATTCCAGATATAAAAAAAAACTTTAAATTGAAAAAAAAGGCATTAGATAGCGTTTAAACGCTTAAAAAGGCCAAAAAAAATTCCAGATATAAAAAAAAAACTTTAAATTGAAAAAAAAGGCATTAGATAGCGTTTAAACGCTTAAAAAGGCCAAAAAAAATTCCAGATATAAAAAAAAAACTTTAAATTGAAAAAAAAGGCATTAGATAGCGTTTAAACGCTTAAAAAGGCCAAAAAAATTCCAGATATAAAAAAAAAAACTTTAAATTGAAAAAAAAAGGCATTAGATAGCGTTTAAACGCTTAAAAAGGCCAAAAAAAATTCCAGATATAAAAAAAAAACTTTAAATTGAAAAAAAAGGCATTAGATAGCGTTTAAACGCTTAAAAAGGCCAAAAAAAAATTCCAGATATAAAAAAAAAACTTTAAATTGAAAAAAAAGGCATTAGATAGCGTTTAAACGCTTAAAAAGGCCAAAAAAAAATTCCAGATATAAAAAAAAAACTTTAAATTGAAAAAAAAGGCATTAGATAGCGTTTAAACGCTTAAAAAGGCCAAAAAAATTCCAGATATAAAAAAAAAACTTTAAATTGAAAAAAAAGGCATTAGATAGCGTTTAAACGCTTAAAAAGGCCAAAAAAAATTCCAGATATAAAAATAAAAACTTTAAATTGAAAAAAAAGGCATTAGATAGCGTTTAAACGCTTAAAAAGGCCAAAAAAAATTCCAGATATAAAAAAAAAACTTTAAATTGAAAAAAAAGGCATTAGATAGCGTTTAAACGCTTAAAAAGGCCAAAAAAAATTCCAGATATAAAAAAAAAACTTTAAATTGAAAAAAAAGGCATTAGATAGCGTTTAAACGCTAAAAAGGCCAAAAAAAATTCCAGATATAAAAAAAAAACTTTAAATTGAAAAAAAAGGCATTAGATAGCGTTTAAACGCTTAAAAAGGCCAAAAAAAATTCCAGATATAAAAAAAAAACTTTAAATTGAAAAAAAAAGGCATTAGATAGCGTTTAAACGCTTAAAAAGGCCAAAAAAAATTCCAGATATAAAAAAAAAACTTTAAATTGAAAAAAAAGGCATTAGATAGCGTTTTAAACGCTTAAAAAGGCCAAAAAAAATTCCAGATATAAAAAAAAAACTTTAAATTGAAAAAAAAGGCATTAGATAGCGTTTAAACGCTTAAAAAGGCCAAAAAAATTCCAGATATAAAAATAAAAACTTTAAATTGAAAAAAAAGGCATTAGATAGCGTTTAAACGCTTAAAAAGGCCAAAAAAAATTCCAGATATAAAAAAAAAACTTTAAATTGAAAAAAAAGGCATTAGATAGCGTTTAAACGCTTAAAAAGGCCAAAAAAAATTCCAGATATAAAAAAAAAACTTTAAATTGAAAAAAAAGGCATTAGATAGCGTTTAAACGCTTAAAAAGGCCAAAAAAATTCCAGATATAAAAATAAAAACTTTAAATTGAAAAAAAAGGCATTAGATAGCGTTTAAACGCTTAAAAAGGCCAAAAAAAATTCCAGATATAAAAAAAAAACTTTAAATTGAAAAAAAAGGCATTAGATAGCGTTTAAACGCTTAAAAAGGCCAAAAAAAATTCCAGATATAAAAAAAAAACTTTAAATTGAAAAAAAAGGCATTAGATAGCGTTTTAAACGCTTAAAAAGGCCAAAAAAAATTCCAGATATAAAAAAAAAACTTTAAATTGAAAAAAAAGGCATTAGATAGCGTTTAAACGCTTAAAAAGGCCAAAAAAAATTCCAGATATAAAAAAAAAACTTTAAATTGAAAAAAAAAGGCATTAGATAGCGTTTAAACGCTTAAAAAGGCCAAAAAAAATTCCAGATATAAAAAAAAAACTTTAAATTGAAAAAAAAGGCATTAGATAGCGTTTAAACGCTTAAAAAGGCCAAAAAAAATTCCAGATATAAAAAAAAAACTTTAAATTGAAAAAAAAGGCATTAGATAGCGTTTAAACGCTTAAAAAGGCCAAAAAAAATTCCAGATATAAAAAAAAAACTTTAAATTGAAAAAAAAGGCATTAGATAGCGTTTAAACGCTTAAAAAGGCCAAAAAAAATTCCAGATATAAAAAAAAAACTTTAAATTGAAAAAAAAGGCATTAGATAGCGTTTAAAACGCTTAAAAAGGCCAAAAAAAATTCCAGATATAAAAAAAAAAACTTTAAATTGAAAAAAAAGGCATTAGATAGCGTTTAAACGCTTAAAAAGGCCAAAAAAAATTCCAGATATAAAAAAAAAACTTTAAATTGAAAAAAAAGGCATTAGATAGCGTTTAAACGCTTAAAAAGGCCAAAAAAAATTCCAGATATAAAAAAAAAACTTTAAATTGAAAAAAAAGGCATTAGATAGCGTTTAAAACGCTTAAAAAGGCCAAAAAAAATTCCAGATATAAAAAAAAAAACTTTAAATTGAAAAAAAGGCATTAGATAGCGTTTAAACGCTTAAAAAGGCCAAAAAAAATTCCAGATATAAAAAAAAAACTTAAATTGAAAAAAAAAGGCATTAGATAGCGTTTAAACGCTTAAAAAGGCCAAAAAAAAATTCCAGATATAAAAAAAAAACTTTAAATTGAAAAAAAAAGGCATTAGATAGCGTTTAAACGCTTAAAAAGGCCAAAAAAAATTCCAGATATAAAAAAAAAACTTTAAATTGAAAAAAAAAAGGCATTAGATAGCGTTTAAACGCTTAAAAAGGCCAAAACAAATTCCAGATATAAAAATAAAAACTTTAAATTGAAAAAAAAGGCATTAGATAGCGTTTAAACGCTTAAAAAGGCCAAAAAAAATTCCAGATATAAAAATAAAAACTTTAAATTGAAAAAAAAGGCATTAGATAGCGTTTAAACGCTTAAAAAGGCCAAAAAAAATTCCAGATATAAAAAAAAAACTTTAAATTGAAAAAAAAGGCATTAGATAGCGTTTAAAACGCTTAAAAAGGCCAAAAAAAATTCCAGATATAAAAATAAAAACTTTAAATTGAAAAAAAAGGCATTAGATAGCGTTTAAAACGCTTAAAAAGGCCATAAAAAATTCCAGATATAAAAAAAAAACTTTAAATTGAAAAAAAGGCATTAGATAGCGTTTAAACGCTTAAAAAGGGCCAAAAAAAATTCCAGATATAAAAATAAAAACTTTAAATTGAAAAAAAAGGCAATTAGATAGCGTTTAAACGCTTAAAAAGGCCAAAAAAAATTCCAGATATAAAAAAAAAAACTTTAAATTGAAAAAAAAGGCATTAGATAGCGTTTAAAACGCTTAAAAAGGCCAAAAAAAATTCCAGATATAAAAAAAAAACTTTAAATTGAAAAAAAAGGCATTAGATAGCGTTTAAAACGCTTAAAAAGGCCAAAAAAAATTCCAGATATAAAAAAAAAACTTTAAATTGAAAAAAAAAGGCACTTAGATAGCGTTTAAACGCTTAAAAAGGCCAAAACAAATTCCAGATATAAAAAAAAAACTTTAAATTGAAAAAAAAGGCATTAGATAGCGTTTAAAAGCGGCTTAAAAAGGCCAAAAAAAAATTCCAGATATTAAAAAAAAAACTTTAAATTGAAAAAAAAGGCATCTAGAAAGCGTTTA